>CM053787.1:103261962-104529462 GCA_028749045.1 Cupressus sempervirens
CATTAGTTAACCCAAATGGTACTACCATGAATTCATAGTGCCCATACCTAGTGCAAAAAGTTGTCTTATGAATATCCGCTTCCTGGATTCTAAGTTGATGATATCCGAATTTCAAATCAATCTTTGAAAAGAATCAGACACCCTTGACTTGATCAAACAAGTCATCAATTCTAGGCAAAGGATACCTGTTCTTAACAGTGACCTTGTTTAACTGTCTATAGTCTATACAAAGTCTTAATAAATCATCTTTCTTCTTGACAAAGATTACCGGAGCACCCCAAGGTGAAACGCTAGGTTGAATCAAACCTTTCTCCAAAAGCTCTTCCAACTGAAATTTAAGTTTAATCAGCTCTTGAGCTGTCATTCTGTAAGCAGTCTTGGAAATTGGTTTTGTTCCTGGCACTAATTCAATCCGAAAATCAACTTCTCTTCTCGGGGGTATTCCCGAAATCTCTTCAACAAAAACATCCAAATTTTTTTGCAAGACTAGATGATCGAGAGAAGAATCCTTATCCATGATATCATTTAAGTCATTTACCGATATGGCAAACAAACTAAGCCCTTTCGAGCACACCTTGCCAATTGCTTGGCAGAAATTGTCCGCAAAGAGATGGGTCTCTTGATTCTAGCAATAACTCTAGCTGATCCAACATCATCTAAACAAGTGATTAACTTATCCTTGCAATCCAAAATAGCTTGATGTTGTTCTAACCAATCCATTCCCAAAACTATGTCATACGATCCTAAAGGTATAACCCTAAGGTTCACTGAAGTAGTAAAAGGTTTCATTTGAATCTTACAACCAGGAGCCACTATATCAGCATTCACCACAGGAATTTCGCTATATGCAACTAAAGTAGAAGAAATAAAGGAATCTGTAGCTCTAGAGTCAAATAAAATAGATACTTTCATACCTTGGATATTACCCTGAGCTTCAATAACTGTGTTCTGATGTTCTACTTGCTTCTAATCCAAGGTAGCAAAAACTCGATGGTTTCTGGCAAAATCACCAACTGTCACTTCAGACCTAGTTGGCTTAGGTCCAACCTTTGGCTTGTCCCAATTAGGGCAGTGAGACTGGTAATGACCTATCTGACTATAATGATAACACTCAACAAATTTCTAAAATCCCATATTCTGACCAGAAAGGTTAGCAGATGGGTTATTACTCTACACACTTAGAGGTGGTTGAGATGATTTAGGCTATTTTGAATCCTTGAAATTCTTACCGAATTTTCTCTTCTTGAATTTTCCACCTGAAAATCTTGATTTCGAACTACCATGTGGAGGTTTTTGATTTCTACTGACATCTGGAGTAGGTGGATTCATGCTGGTTTTGTATGAAGCCCCATGATACCCAGACTTCATCTCAATTAGCTTTGCTCATTTTGTAGCTTCCTGCATAGACACAGGTCTGAAAGTTCTCACTTCCTCCCTGATCTTGGGCCTAAGCCCCCTAATGAAATTCTGAATCATGGCTTTATCATTTTCTACCCAACCAAAAAACTTCTTAAGCTCATAGAATCTATGTTCATGAGCTTCCACTGTAGAGCCAGACTGCATAATCTGAAAGAACTCCTCTACACGAGCTTGTCGCCAATATTCTGACATAAACCTCTCCTTGAATCGCTCTACAAAGAGCTCCCAAGTAACTAAAGAGATATCAATGCCCAGCTTCTCCAACTCCTACTCCCACTACAAGGAACCAAATCCTCTCAAATGTATAACCATCCATCTTACCTTCATGTTACTCAAGTAATGATGTAAGACAAAGCATCGCTCAATGTTCAGCAGCCAAGCTTCTGCCACTGTACCCTATTTCGTATCGTAGAATAATGACCCTTTCATCTTGGAAAGATCCTTGAGCTGAGCTCTTGCCACTAGATCTTCCTCGACAAGAGGGTTAATACCTTGCACTAGAGGTACTCGCACATTTGGACCCCCACTAGGAATCTGGTTATTAGTCTCAATATTATTGAGACGTTTCAGTATCCGTTGAAGTACCATAGCTTGATCTGCCTGATTCTCTAGATTGTTTCCAATCCTAGCATTCCGATCAAACTAATCATCCCCAAAATTTCCTTGGTGCCTAGGACCTCTACCACGGCCCCTGCCTCTACCTCTACCTCTGCCAGTAAGGTTATCTTCAGGAACACCACGACCTTGAGTTCCTCTAGTGATGGGAGGCATGGTAACAACCTAAAATAATTAACTGTTAATAATGCAACGAAGATGAGAAAAACCCTAAAACCCAACAGTCCTAGTTAATCTAAAACTGGGCTCTGATACCAAATGTAACACACCACCACAAAACAAAAAAATTAAACTAAGCTACGAACAAACATAAAGAACCTAAAAAATTATTATATATATATATATATAATCGTCAAATTACAAGATCCAGTACAAAGATTGAATCATTTTCATAAATATAAACCGCTATATAAAAGAATATATCATCACAATATAACTCCATAACAATATCCATACATAAAGAGTTTAGTACAATATTGGTGAACAGTATTATTCAAAGATGCTTAGGTCCAACAAATGAAATTTTAAAAGTATCCAATTCAGTTTCATGAAGTAACTTCAACAATCTTCCTTCAAACTAGATATTCAACTTGAACACCTGAAAATAACAAAAAAACATACAACACAACACACACAGAGGGCTCAGTACACACTGATTTAAAAGCATAGTTCACCTGCATACATGTCAGAAATCATCATATATATCTATAAAAACCTTAAAGCAGATATCCAACTACATAACATAGTGCAATACTAATATTACAATGCAAGAAGTAATACCTTCTAAACAATGCAAAATTAAACTCACACTAAGAATAAATAGTTAATGAACCATATATATATTGAGCTATCATCACTATGGTACCGAGATACGGCATTCGTATATGGTATGCCCTTAGATATCTCATAGTGGGGTTCTCTATAATATTCATGAAATAATGAAATAAAGACTTGCCTTGTTCTTTGTACTTAACCTTACTGGTTTAAGTCATAGGTAAGGCCAATTATCTTTATTTATAATTAACCCTCCCCATTTCATTTTAAAATTATCACTGGATTTTAATTAACTGAATAGAATAAGTTATTATTTAGCCACCTCGATATACGTTCACTACAGTTAATCTTACATACACATCAAACATATATTTTAAGAATGTACATGTAACTAATAACAAGTCAATTTTCTCATGATATTACATTCTTCATCTTTTAAAACTTTCATCTTTTACTGTCAATTTGAAAGTAAACTTAGGTTATTATAATAACAGAAATAAATAATACAATATTTGAATTAAAATTTGAAATACGACTCACAACATGTGAAATATCTTATATTACATTAATGATCAAAAGACTAAAATGATAAATCCCAAAAAAAATAAGATGCTCCCAAGCTGTTTGCATAATGACCTTGGTGATACTACAGCTTCTTCCTATATCTATGTTCTCAATATAATGTCTTGGTTAATTGCAACAATTTTCACAACAACAGTTATTCATTAACTGTATTCTACGTCATAACTTGTGAAAAAAATTTTATACTATTCCAGAGTTTTCTATTCAGATCAAATTTTCCTTTAAAACATTTAACAAACTGTCACATCTAGAACCATTATCAACAATTTACTAGGTTATTGTTTTCAATAATAATTAAACTAAAACATCGATCTTGACACATTTCAAAAATATAATGAGATAACTCTCAAATTTCTTATTATTATCATAAAACAAAATTTTTGTCATAAGAGATTCGAATTAACTATGTTCTCACTATAAATCGACTATGTTTCATGAGGAAATTTCATACATTTCGTTACCTTGAATTGTTATGCAAGTTAACATGACAGTTTTATCACTGCTATGGTTTCACGCAAACCATTTGACAAAATGTCTCTGCCCTTAACAACAGACACGCACACATAAATACATTTTCAAGTCCGAGGCCATGCCTCTCAAAAATTTGTTATAAATTACCATGCAAACTGGAGGTATAGATTCTCACGAGCTCATACTAATGAAAGTATAAATCTGCTCACTGTTACACAACAACCGACATGCCAAATGCTGCAACCTTATGTTTCTCCCAAAACTCAACTTGGTGAGAAACATATGTTTGGGCATAGCTTTGTAAACATAACCAAAAAAACTTCCAAACATAACCCTCCTCAACTTCCACATACAAAGGTGAGTACATGCAAAACTTTATAAAGCACGAAATGAACATACTCATCTTTGCATGTAAATTTTCACAATATACAAATATGATATTCCTTTACATTTTGCAAATGAAAGTTACATGGCATTCACAAATAGAGTGAAAGAGTAGGGTAAGAAATTGCCCCCTACCTCAACAACTGAAAATCGAAGATTGTTCCTCAAACTGACTTGATGCCAAAACCCCAAAAACTAAATCCAACACCAGTGAGCAAAACTCCACGATGTCGACTCACACCATTCAGAAAAGACTTCACAATAGAGTGAAACTGAAACTCCATAAACCAAAATAGCCAAAGTCTGAGAAATAACTCCATCAAATTAAACCAGATATACATGTTAACCCTCCAAACAATTCCCATAAGAATGCCGATATCTCAGCACAAAACTACAGATGTAAATCAATCAAAGCAATGTGGCTCAAAAAAATGGCCTGAATCAGTAAAACTCGACTCATATCAATGTATGGCCGACTACAACTTCAATACCATAAATTCGGCAGTCCAAGTCCAGCACCATGAAAATGGCTCAAACAATAACAATGTTACCCTCCTTCATAGCAACTGATACCCATTTAGGGTTATTTCATTGCTATTTGCATATGAGGTGATTTTTTTAATTTTTTTAAACAAAACAAATACAAATGTATGCCAAGCTCCACTAAGGTATTAAACCTTAGTCACAAGACAACACACACACACACACACACACACACACACACACACACACACACACACACACACACACACACACACACACACACACACACACACACACACACACACACACACACACACACATACGAAACCATGGTTCTCTCAATTTCCAACCCAATAAGAGTCAAGACACGAAATCATCTTGAGGGTTAACACGGTGTAAACATTAAATCCCTATAGTTACATGAATGAGAGTACAATGAAGGATTTTGATTAAATACAACATATAATCATTAATAAATTTCTGCAACATTACGTCAACATAAAGCATGAAACAGAATGTAGTAAACAAAGAGTCAAAAACATAATCGATAATCTATCAATTAGAAAAAAATAATATGCCACATTCAATATATATAAAATCCTAAATAATATTTATTGCTAAAACATAGTTTATCACTGAAAACACGTTCAACATCAGTCATTATTTAACAACAGTATTATAACCAAGTTCTACAGAAATTCAATCATAACATCAGAAAGAAATCCTAAAATAGCAAAGTCCTAAAGAGCAGAAAAACCCGGAGTAGTGGTCAGGCATTACAATTTTTGATCAATAGTGAACTGGAAATTTCCCTTTTTGAACTGAAGAGAAATTTTGTTGAGATATTTAATTTAATAAAATGAGATATGCTCTCATAATTACTTTTTCTATTTAATTAAATAATCTTTAATTAATTAGAGACACTTTTCTTATTTAATTAAATAACTTTATTTAATTAATTAGGAATGGCTTCTCATTTAATTAAATAACTTTGTTTAATTAATTAAAAGTAAGTACTCCATTTAATTAAATAATTTCATTTAATTATTTTGAAATTCTTTTCGAAACTAATCAACTCAAGTCAACCGTGGTTAAATCTAGTCAACTTTTTGTCAAACTTGATCTTTGCATATGTGAATATGAGCAAATATGAGTATGAATTCTAGCTTCAATTCGATGCAAATTCTCATTCAACCTATCAAAATGAAGAGATGAGGGTCTCTCAAATAGACTTTCTTAGAATTCATCAACGGTTGAGATCGATTTCAATCAACGGTCAGGATTAAAGGTGAAGTTCAATCATAAAAGGAGATTTCCAAATTAAAGGGAGTTAACAGATTTAATTTGTGTAAAATAAGGAGTTAATTGATTCAATTTGAGTAGAAAAAAGAGTCAACTGATATAACTCATTTTTGATCAATAGTGAACTGAAAATTTCCCTTTTTGAACTGAAGAGAGATTTTGTTGAGATATTTAATTTAATAAAATGAGATATGCTCTCATAATTACTTTTTCTATTTAATTAAATAATCTTTAATTAATTAGAGACACTTTTCTTATTTAATTAAATAACTTCATTTAATTAATTAGGAATGGCTTCTCATTTAATTAAATAACTTTGTTTAATTAATTAGAAGTAAGTACTCCATTTAATTAAATAATTTTATTTAATTATTTCAAAAAAAATTTCGAAACTAGTCAACTGTGGTTAAATTTGGTCAACTTTTGGTCAAACTTGAGCTTTCTATATGTGAATATGAGCAAATCTGAGTATGAATTCCAGCAACAATTTGATGCAAATTCTCATTCAACCTTTCAAAATGAAGAGATGAGGTTCTCTTAAATAGAATTTCCTGGAATTCATCAACGGTTGAGATCGATTTCAATCAACGGTCAGGATTAAAGGTGAAGTTCAGTCATAAAGGGAGATTTCCAAATTAAAGGGAGTTAGCTAATTTAACTCATTTTTGATCAATAGTGAACTGGAAATTTCCTTTTTTGAACTGAAGAGAGATTTTGTTGAGATATTTAATTTAATAAAATGAGATATGCTCTCATAATTACTTTTTCTATTTAATTAAATAATCTTTAATTAATTAGAGACACTTTTCTTATTTAATTAAATAACTTCATTTAATTAATTAGGAATGGCTTCACATTTAATTAAATAACTTTGTTTAATTAATTATAAGTAAGTATTCCATTTAATTAAATAATTTCATTTAATTATTTCAAAATTCTTTTCGAAACTAGTAAATTGTGGTTAAAGCTGGTCAACTTTTGGTCAAACTTGATCTTTCCGTATGTGAATATGAGCAAATGTGAGCATGAATTCTAGCAACAATTTTATGCAAATTCTCATTCAACCTTTCAAAATGAAGAGATGAGGGTCTCCTAAATAGAATTTCCTGAAATTCATCAACGGTTGAGATCGATTTCAATCAATGGTCAAGATTAAAGGTGAAGTTCGGTCATAAAGGGAGATTTCCAATTTTAAGGGAGTTAACAGATTTAATTTGAGTAAAATAAGGAGTTAACTGATTCAATTTGAGTAGAAAAAGGACTTAACTGATTTAACTCATTTTCTATCAATAATGAATTAGAAATTTCTCTTTTTGAACTGTAGAGAGATTTTGTTGAGATATTTAATTTAATAAAATGAGATATGCTCTCATAATTACTTTTTCTATTTAATTAATTAATCTTTAATTAATTAGAGACACTTTTCTTATTTAATTAAATAACTTCATTTAATTAATTAGGAATGGCTTCTCATTTAATTAAATAAGTTTGTTTAATTAATTAGAAGTAAGTACTCCATTTAATCAAATAATTTCATTTAATTATTTCAAAATTCTTTTCGAAACTAGTCAACTCAAGTCAACGATGGTTAAATCTAGTCAACTTTTGGTCAAACTTGAACTCTGCATATGTGAATATGAGCAAATCTGAGTATGAAACCTCGCAAAATTTTGATGCAAATTCTCATTCAACCTTTCAAAATGAAGACATGAGGGTCTCTTATCTATTTTCCTAGAATTCATCAACGGTTGAGATCGATTTTAATCAACGGTCAGGATTAATGGTGAAGTTCAGTCATAAAGGGAGATTTCCAAATTAAAGGGAGTTAACAGATTTAGGTTGAGTAAAATAAGGTGTTAACTGATTCAATTTGAGTAGAAAAAGGAGCTAACTGATTTAACTCATTTTTTATCAATAGTGAACTGGAAATTTACCTTTTTGAATTGAAGAGAGATTTTGTTGAGATATTTAATTTAATAAAATGAGATATGCTCTTGTAATTACTTTTTCTATTCAATTAAATAATCTTTAATTAATTAGAGACACTTTTCTTATTTAATTAAATAACTTCATTTAATTAATTAGGAATGGCTTCTCATTTAATTAAATAACTTTGTTTAATTAATTAGAAGTAAGTACTCCATTTAATTAAATAATTTTATTTAATTATTTCAAAATTCTTTTCGAAATTGGTCAACTCAAGTCAACCGTGTTTAAATTTGGTCAACTTTTGGTCAAACTTGATCTTTGCGTATGTGAATATGAGCAAATGTGAGTATGAATTCTAGCAACAATTCGATGCAAATTCTCATTCAACCTTTCGAAATGAAGAGATGAGGGTCTCTTAAATAGAATTTCCTGGAATTCATCAACGGTTGAGATCAATTTCAAACAACGGTTAGGATTAAAGGTGAAGTTCAGTCATAAAGGGAGATTTTTAAATTAAAGGGAGTTAACAGATTTAATTTGTGTAAAATAAGGAGTTAACTGATTCAATTTGAGTAGAAAAAGGAGTTAACTAATTAAACTCATTTTTGATCAATAGTGAACTTAAAATTTCTCTTTTTGAACTGAAGAGAGATTTTGTTGAGATATTTAATTTACTAAAATGAGATATGCTCTAATGTTTAATTTTTCTATTTAATTAAATAATCTTTAATTAATTAGAGACACTTTTCTTATTTAATTAAATAACTTCATTTAATTAATTAGGAATGGCTTCTCATTTAATTAAATAACTTTGTTTAATTAATTAGAAGTAAGTACTCTATTTAATTAAATAATTTTATTTAATTATTTCCAAATTCTTTTCGAAATTGGTCAACTCAAGTTAACCGTGTGTAAATCTGGTCAACTTTTGGTCAAACTTGATCTTTGCGTATGTGAAGATGAGCAAATGTGAGTATGAATTCTAGCAAAAATTCGATGCAAATTCTCATTCAACCTTTCGAAATGAAGAGATGAGGGTCTCTTAAATAGACTTTCCTAGAATTCATCAATGGTTGAGATTGATTTCAATCAACAGTCAAGATTAAAGGTGAACTTCAATCATAAAGGGAGATTTCCAAATTAAAGGGAGTTAATAGATTTAATTTGAGTAAAATAAGGAGTTAACTGATTCAATTTGAGTAGAAAAAAGAGTTAACTGATTTAATTCATTTTTTATCAATACTGAACTGAAATTTCCCTTTTTGAATTGAAGAGAGATTTTGTTGAGATATTTAATTTAATAAAATGAGATATGCTCTCATAATTACTTTTTTTATTTAATTAAATAATATTTAATTAGTTAGAGGCACTTTTCTTATTTAATTAAATAACTTCATTTAATTAATTAGGAATGGCTTCTCATTTAATTAATAACTTTCTTTAATTAATTAGAAGTAAGTACTCCATTTAATTAAATAATTTCATTTAATTATTTCAAAATTCTTTTCAAAACTAGTCAACTCAAGTCAACTGTGGTTAAATCTGGTCAACTTTTGGTCAAACTTGATCTTTGCATATGTGAATATGAGCAAATGTGAGTATGAATTCCAGCCACAATTTCATGCAAATTCTAATTCAATGTTTCAAAATGAAGAGATGAGGGTCTCTTAAATAGACTTTCTTGGAATTCATCAACGGTTGAGATCGATTTCAATCAATGGTCAGGATTAAAGGTAAAGTCCAGTTATAAAGGGAGATTTCCAAATTAAAGGGAGTTAAGAGATTTAATTTGAGTAAAATAAGGAGTTAACTGATTCAATTTGAGTAGAAAAAGTAGTTAACTCATTTTTTATCAATAGTGAACTGGAAATTTCCCTTTTTGAACTGAAGAGAGATTTTGTTGAGATATTTAATTTAATAAAATGAGATATGCTCTCATAATTACTTTTTCTATTTAATTAAATAATCTTTAATTAATTAGAAGCACATTTCTTATTTAATTAAATAACTTGATTTAATGAATTAGGAATGGCTTCTCATTTAATTAGATAACTTTGTTTAATTAATTAGAATTAACTACTCCATTTAATTAAATAATCTCGTTTAATTATTTCAAAATTCTTTTCAAAACAAGTCAACTCAAGTCAACCGTGATTAAATCTGGTCAACTTTTGGACAAACTTGATCTTTGCGTATGTGAATATGATCAAATGTGAGTATGGATTCCAGTAACAATTCGATGCAAATTCTCATTCAACCTTTCAAAATGAAGAGATGAGGGTCTCTTAAATAGACTTTCTTGAAATTCATCAACAATTCAGATCGATTTCAATCAACGGTTAGGATTAAAGGTGAAGTTCAGTCATAATGGGAGATTTCCAAATTAAAGAGAGTTAACAGATTTAATTTTAGTAAAATAAGGAGTTAACTGATTCAATTTCAGTAGAAAAATTAGTTAACTCATTTAACTCATTTTTTATCAATAGTGAACTGAAAATTTCTCTTTTTGAACTGAAGAGAGATTTTGTTTAGATATTTAATTTAATAAAATGAGATATGCTCTCTTAATAAATTTTTTTATTTAATTAACTAATCTTTAATTAATTAGAGCCACTTTTCTTATTTAATTAAATAACTTCATCTAACTAATTAGGAATGGCTTCTCATTTAATTAAATAACTTCGTTTAATTAATTAGAAGTAAGTACTCCATTTAATTACATAATTTTGTTTAATTATTTCAAAAAAAAATTCGAAACTAGTCAACTCAAGTCAACTGTGGTTAAATCTCGTCAACTTTTTGTCAAACTTCATCTTTGCGTATGTGAATATGAGCAAATGTGAGTATGAATTCAAATAACAATTCGATGCAAATTCTCATTCAACCTTTCAAAATGAAGAGATGAGGGTGTCTTAAAAAGACTTTCCTGGACTTCATCAATGGTTGAGATCGATTTCAATCAACGGTCAGGATTAAAAGTGAAGTTCAGTCATAAAGGGAGATTTCCAAATTAAACAGAGTTAAGATATTTAATTTGAGTAAAATAAGGAGTTAACTGATTCAATTTGAGTAGAAAAAGGAGTTAACTGATTTAACTCATCTTTGATCAATAGTTAATTGGAAATTTTCCTTTTTGAACTGAAGAGAGATTTTGTTGAGATATTTAATTTAATAAAATGAGATATGCTCTCATAATTACTTTTTCTATTTAATTAAATAATCTTTAATTAATTAGAGACACTTTTCTTATTTAATTAAATAACTTCATTTAATTAATTAGGAATGGCTTCTCATTTAATTAAATAACTTTGTTTAATTAATTAGAAGTAAGTACTCCATTTAATTAAATAATTTTATTTAATTATTTCAAAATTCTTTTCGAAATTGGTCAACTCAAGTCAACCGTGTTTAAATCTGGTCAACTTTTGGTCAAACTTGATCTTTGCGTATGTGAATATGAGAAAATGTGAGTATGAATTCTAGCAACAATTCGATGCAAATTCTCATTCAACCTTTCGAAATGAAGAGATGAGGGTCTCTTAAATAGAATTTCCTGGAATTCATCAACGGTTGAGATCAATTTCAAACAACGATTAGGATTAAAGGTGAAGTTCAGTCATAAAGGGAGATTTTTAAATTAAAGGGAGTTAACAGATTTAATTTGTGTAAAATAAGGAGTTAACTGATTCAATTTGAGTAGAAAAAGGAGTTAACTAATTAAACTCATTTTTGATCAATAGTGAACTTAAAATTTCTCTTTTTGAACTGAAGAGAGATTTTGTTGAGATATTTAATTTACTAAAATGAGATATGCTCTAATGTTTAATTTTTCTATTTAATTAAATAATCTTTAATTAATTAGAGACACTTTTCTTATTTAATTAAATAACTTCATTTAATTAATTAGGAATGGCTTCTCATTTAATTAAATAACTTTGTTTAATTAATTAGAAGTAAGTACTCCATTTAATTAAATAATTTTATTTAATTATTTCAAAATTCTTTTCGAAATTGGTCAACTCAAGTTAACCGTGTGTAAATCTGGTCAACTTTTGGTCAAACTTGATCTTTGCGTATGTGAATATGAGCAAATGTGAGTATGAATTCTAGCAACAATTCGATGCAAATTCTCATTCAACCTTTCGAAATGAAGAGATGAGGGTCTCTTAAATAAAATTTTCTGGAACTCATCAACGGTTGAGATCGATTTCAAACAACGGTTAGAATTAAAGGTGAAGTTCAGTCATAAAGGGAGATTTTTAAATTAAAGGGAGTTAACAGATTTAATTTGTGGAAAATAAGGAGTTAACTGATTCAATTTGAGTAGAAAAAGGAGTTAACTAATTAAACTCATTTTTGATCAATAGTGAACTTAAAATTTCTCTTTTTGAACTGAAGAGAGATTTTGTTGAGATATTTAATTTACTAAAATGAGATATGCTCTAATGTTTACTTTTTCTATTTAATTAAATAATCTTTAATTAATTAGAGACACTTTTCTTACTTAATTAAATAACTTCATTTAATTAATTAGGAATGGCTTCTCATTTAATTAAATAAATTTGTTTAATTAATTAGAAGTATGTACTCCATTTAATTAAATAATTTCTTTTAATTATTTCAAAAAAAATTTCGAAACTAGTCAACTCAAGTCAACTGTGGTTAAATCACGTCAACTTTTGGTCAAACTTCATCTTTGCGTATGTGAATATGAGCAAATGTGAGTATGAATTCTAGCAACAATTCGATGCAAATTCTTATTCAACCTTTCAAAATGAATAGGTGAGGGTCTCTTAAATAGACTTTCCTAGAATTCATCAATGGTTGAGATCGATTTCAATCAACAGTCAAGATTAAAGGTGAACTTCAATCATAAAGGGAGATTTCCAAATTAAAGGGAGTTAAGAGATTTAATTTGAGTAAAATAAGAAGTTAACTGATTCAATTTGAGTAGAAAAAAGAGTTAACTGATTTAATTCATTTTTTATCAATACTGAACTGGAAATTTTCCTTTTTGAACTGAAGAGAGATTTTGTTGAGATATTTAATTTAATAAAATGAGATATGCTCTCATAATTACTTTTTTTATTTAATTAAATAATATTTAATTAGTTAGAGGCACTTTTCCTATTTAATTAAATAACTTCATTTAATTAATTAGGAATGGCTTCTCATTTAATTAATAACTTTGTTTAATTAATTAGAAGTAAGTACTCCATTTAATTAAATAATTTCATTTAATTATTTCAAAATTCTTTTCAAAACTAGTCAACTCAAGTCAACCGTGGTTAAATCTGGTCAACTTTTGGTCAAACTTGATCTTTGCATATGTGAATATGAGCAAATGTGAGTATGAATTCTAGGCACAATTCCATGCAAATTCTAATTCAATGTTTCAAAATGAAGAGATGAGGGTCTCTTAAATAGACTTTCTTGGAATTCATCAACGGTTGAGATCGATTTCAATCAATGGTCAGGATTAAAGGTAAATTCCAGTTATAAAGGGAGATTTCCAAATTAATGGGAGTTAAGAGATTTAATTTGAGTAAAATAAGGAGTTAACTGATTCAATTTGAGTAGAAAAAGTAGTTAACTCATTGTTTATCAATAGTGAACTGAAAATTTCTCTTTTTGAACTGAAGAGAGATTTTGTTTAGATATTTAATTTAATAAAATGAGATATGCTCTCTTAATAATTTTTTTTATTTAATTAACTAATCTTTAATTAATTAGAGCCACTTTTCTTATTTAATTAAACAACTTCATCTAACTAATTAAGAATGGCTTCTCATTTAATTAAATAACTTTGTTTAATTAATTAGAAGTAAGTACTCCATTTAATTAAATAATTTTGTTTAATTATTTCAAAATTCTTTCCGAAACTAGTCAACTCAAGTCAACTGTGGTTAAATCTCGTCAACTTTTGGTCAAACTTCATCTTTGTGTATGTGAATATGAGCAAATGTGAGTATGAATTCAAATAACAATTCGATGCAAATTCTCATTCAACCTTTCAAAATGAAGAGATGAGGGTGTCTTAAAAAGACTTTCCTGGACTTCATCAACGGTTGAGATCGATTTCAATCAACGGTCAGGATTAAAAGTGAAGTTCAGTCATAAAGGGAGATTTCCAGATTAAAGGGAGTTAAGATATTTAATTTGAGTAAAATAAGGAGTTAACTGATTCAATTTGAGTAGAAAAAGGAGTTAACTGATTTAACTCATTTTTGATCAATAGTTAATTGAAAATTTTCCTTTTTGAACTGAAGAGAGATTTTGTTGAGATATTTAATTTAATAAAATGAGATATGCTCTCATAATTACTTTTTTTATTTAATTAAATAATCTTTAATTAATTAGAGGCACTTTTCTTATTTAATTAAATAACTTCATTTAATTAATTAGGAATGGCTTCTCATTTAATTAAATAACTTTGTTTAATTAATTAGAAGTAAGTACTCCATTTAATTAAATAATTTCATTTACTTATTTCAAAATTCTTGTTGAAACTAGTCAACTCAAGTCAATTGTGGCTAAATCTGGTCAAATTTTTGGTCAAACTTGATCTTTGCGTATGTGAATATGAGCAAATGTGAGTATGAATTCTAGCAACAATTCGATGCAAATTCTCATTCAACCTTTCAAAATGAAGAGATGAGGGTCTCTTAAATAGACTTTCCTGGAATTCATCAACGGTTGAGATTGATTTTAATCAATGGTCAGGATTAAAGGTGAGGTTTAGTCATAAAGGGATATTTCCAAATTAAAAGGAGTTAACTAATTTAATTTGAGTAAAATAAGGAGTTAACTGATTCAATTTGAGTAGAATAAGGAGTTAACTCATTTAACTCATTTTTGATCAATAGTGAACTGGAAATTTCCCTTTTTGAACTGAAGAGAGATTTTGTTGAGATATTTAATTTAATAAAATGAGATATGCTCTCATAGTTACTTTTTCTATTTAATTAAATAATCTTTAATTAATTAGATTCACTTTTCTTATTTAATTAAATAACTTCATTTAATTAATTAGGAATGGTTTCTCATTTAATTAAATAACTTTGTTTAATTAATTAGAAGTAATTACTCCATTTATTTAAATAATTTCATTTAATTATTTCAAAATTCTTTTCAAAACTAGTCAACTCAAGTCAATCATGGTTAAATCTGGTCAACTTTTGGTCAAACTTGATCTTTGTGTATGTGAATATGAGCAAATGTGAGTATGAATTTCAACAACAATTCGATGCAAATTCTCATTCAACCTTTCAAAATGAAGAGATGAGGGTCCCTTAAATAGACTTTCTTGGAATTCATCAACGGTTGAGATAGATTTCAATCAACGGTCAGGATTAAAGGTGAAGTTCTGTCATAAAGGGAGATTTCCAAATTAAAGGGAGTTAACAAATTTAATTTGAGTAAAATAAGGAGTTAACTGATTCAATTTGAGTAGAAAAAGGAGTTAACTCATTTAACTCATTTTTTATCAATAGTGAACTGGAAATTTACCTTTTTGAACTGAAGAGAGATTTTGTTGAGATATTTAATTTAATAAAATGACATATGCTCTCATAATTACTTTTTCTATTTAATTAAATAACCTTTAATTAATTAGAGGCACTTTTCTTATTTAATTAAATAACTTCATTTAATTAGTTAGGACTGACTTCTCATTTAATTAAATAACTTTATTTAATTAATTAGAAGTAAGTACTCCATTTAATTAAATAATTTCGTTTAACTATTTCAAAATTCTTTTCAAAACTAGTCAACTCAAGTCAACCATGGTTAACTCTGGTCAACTTTTGGTCAAACTTGATCGTTGTGTATGTGAATATGAGCAAATGTGAGTATGAATTCCATTAACAATTCGATGCAAATTCTCATTCTGTTGGAAAATGAAGATGGGGTAACTGAGAGGGGAGGGGTGAATCAGTTACCACAAAAACATTTTCAAAAGTCTCAAAGATGCCTTAAACCTAGTTGCTGCTGCTACTCAATAAACACAAAAATTACTGCTTAAAACTTGATAGATGTTTAGTTAATTTATCAAGCATTTATTGAAATAAGAGACTATGCAAAAGAAAGTAATCATTAACACAGTAGACACCAGATTTACGTGGAAACCCAATATGGGAAAAACCACCAGCAACTAGTCACCAATTTTCACTCTTCTGAAGTGAGCCCTGTTAGGAGCCAACCCTGTTAAAGGTTACAAAACACACTATTAGGTGTGACCCTGTTAGAGGATTTAATCACCCTGTTAGAGGATTTAATCACCCTGTTAGGAGTGGCCTTGTAAGAGGTCTTTTGAACAATTCAACTGAATTGCCACCCTGTTAAAGGATTTATGAAATGGCTGTTAAACCAACTCTGTTAGGAGATTTTGGAATCACTGTTACAATGGTTAGAAAACAACAATGAATGATCTGAAAATACATGCAACTTATCTTGCTGAATACAGATCTCAGTTTAGCTCCACAAGATCCTTACTGATCAAATATATCTCTGCAGCTCCAAGATTTCCCTCTGCTCAATTTTGCTTAGGCACACGCAAGTCTCTTCTTTGCACTTCCTTGCTTTATTCATATATATTTTCTATCCTCTCTTTTTTTTTCGCATCTTGAGCACCCCTTTATATATTATTCATAATACCAGGTCGGCCCAACCAACTTGTCGAAATAATTCCAAAGTTGGCTTGCCCAATCAACTTGACGAAACATATTCCAAAGTCGGCTTGAACTAAAAAACAAAATTCTTCACTGCCCGACGCTGCTCGGTCAATACAGAACAAAAACTTCCTTCCTGTGTTAACCGGCAGAACTCGGTAAAAACTACAATTACCAGAGAATTCGGTAAACCTGCCACTTCCTTTGGAAACTGACTGGACTCGGTAAAAGCTGTCTTTGACTACCGAGTGAGCTCGGTGAAAACTCAGCTTTCCTTAGCTTACCGTGCGAACTCGGTTAACACTAACCGTTCGCTACAAAATCCTTTGATACCCAAGTGATCTCGGTAAGAACTAAAACTTTCCTTAGCTTATCGAGTGAACTCGGTTAACACTAACTCACCGTGTGACATACAGGAACGCTCGGTATACACTGCAAAAGGCTTTTACTGACTGACTGAGCTCGGTAGACTCTGTAAACTGTTTTCCTGGTTGATAGAACTCGGTAGACTCTGTTTGATAACTGATATGACATTTGTGTAACATCAAAGACAATACACAATTATTTAATTGTATCCAACAATCTCCCTCTTTGGCATTGATGGCAACACAACATGTCATAGCAGAAATGAAATTTGAAAGCAAGTCTACTGCAACACAACACAATTAACAATTCTCCCTCTAAGATAGAGAACTCTCCCTCTTACAGTAATCTCCCTCTGTGAAGAAATTACTTAATCAAATTTCGGATTTCGAAAAAGATATGACAGTAAAACTCTCCCTCTTTGACAACACATGCCAAAGACCATCTAATTTCAAATCACTTTCATTGTACTTTTAGTACTGATTCATATGCAATATTTCCTTGATTTGCTGCATCAACTAATGATTGTTCAATTTTGTAAGAGTTGATGCATCACTGAAACTTATTTTAGTGAACTTCAGATAGAGGAATAACCCCTAACTTACCTCTGAGATACAAAAATGCATCCTTAGGTAAAGGCTTTGTGAATATGTCAGCAATCTGTTCTTTTGTATGTACATATTCCAATCTGATTTCCTTGTCCTGCACCAATTCTCTGACAACGTGATACTTGATTGCAATGTGTTTAGTCTTAGAATGCATTACTGGATTTTTAGATATATTGATTGCACTTGTGTTATCACAAAACATGACGACTGGTTCCTTGATTTCCATCTTCATGCCTTGTAGCAATTGCTTGAACCAAACAATATTAGAACAGTTTACTGCTGCAGCAACATACTCTGCCTCTGCTGTTGATTGAGCTGTATAGTTTTGCTTTTTGCTTATCCAAGAAACCAACCTCTTTCCAAGAAAGAATGCACTTCCACTTGTGTTTTTTCTATCGTCAAGATTTCCTGCCCAATCAACATCAGTAAACACTTTTAAGTCTAGGTTTCCTCCAAGTTTATACCATAATCCATAATCTTCAGTTCCTTTCAGATATCTCATTATTCTCTTGATTGCCATCATGTGATTTTCTCTTGGTTTGGCTGAAAATCTTGCCACAATTCCAACTGCAAGAGCAATATCTGGCCTAGTATGAACTACATATTGCAACTTTCCAATCATAGATCTATACAATGTCTGATCTATTTCCTTTGAATCATCTTCTTTGGTAAGTTTTAGTCCAGTACACATGGGAGTTCTAACTGGTTTACAGTCTTCCATACCAAACTTTTTCAATATCTCTTTGATATATTTTGCTTGAGTGATGTAGATGCCATTCTTGTTCTGCTGAATTTGAAGTCCCACAAAAAATTTGATTTCACTGAACATTGACATTTCAAATTCCTTGCTCATTTGTTCTGAAATTTCTTTGCAAAGATCATCATTTCCTGTGAAAATAGTATCATCTACAAATATTTCTGCCAGGACAATCTTATTTTCTGGTCCTTCCTTGATATACAAACTACTGTTATCATCATTTCTTTGAAATCCAATTTGAATAAGATAGCTATGCAATCTTTCATACCATGCTCTAGGGGCTTGTTTCAGACCATACAATGCCTTGTGCAATTTGCAAACCATGTTCTTTTTATCTGGATCAATAAAACTTTCAGGTTGTTCAATGTAGACCTCTTCATCCAGTATACCATTTAGAAATGCTAACTTGACATCCATCTGATAAACGTTAAATCCTTTGCAGGCAGCATATGCTAATAAGGTTCTAACACCTTCCAATCTAGCAATGGGAGCAAAAGTTTCTCCATAATCTATGCCTTCCTCTTGAGAATATCCTTTGCACACTAATCTAGCTTTTTTTCTTGATACTTTACCATTTTCATCCAACTTATTTTTGAAAACCCACTTTGTACCGATTATATTTTTGTCTTTAGGCCTGGGTATAAGAGTCCATATTTTGTTTTTCTCTATCTACTCTATTTCTTCATTCATTGCTTCAATCCAATTATCATTTTCTAATGCATCTTTGGCAGTTCTAGGTTCAAAATCAACAAGTAAACAGGTACCTTTCAACTTACTTCTTGTGATGGTTCCATCAGATTTATTTCCAATGATCTGATCTGCTGAATGATGTCTCCTGACATATTTGGCTAGAACAGGTTCTTTTTCTTTTGGATGAATTTTGTCGTTATCTTCTTGCATTTCTCTTCCTTGCTCGGTTTGGTCTGACTCAGTATCAACTGGCATAGTATGTACCTGCTCGGTTACCTCAGGCTCGGTAATCTCTAACTCGGTAGATGTTGGCTTGGCAGATGTTGGCTTGGTAGATGTTGGCTCGGTAGATGTTTCCTGCAACTCAGTTAGTGATGACTCGGTAGAAGAAGATTTCTAATTCTCAGATGCAGTTGATATTATATCCGAATCACTGAAGATGAATCTTTGTAATCTTTTGGTTCTTTTCTGCTTTCTTCTGCAGTCTTTTCTGCAAATTCATCAACTTTCACATGTATACTTTCTATGACTTTGTGAGTAGATAAGTTCAAGCATCTATATGCTTTACTCTTGCATGAGTATCCAAGAAATATACCTTCATCACCTTTTACATCAAATTTACCTTTTCTAGATTCTTTCAAGATATAACATTTGCTTCCAAATACTTTCAGATAACTTACATTGGGTTTATAGCCATACCATATTTCGTAGGGAGTTTTGAATGAGTCCTTTTTAACTGTACTCGGTTTAAGGTATGAACTATTGTACTGATAGCCTCCTTCCAGTATTTGATAGCAACATTCTTTTCTATCATCAAGGTTCTTGCACAATCCATGATGGATCTGTTCCTTCTTTCAGCTATGCCATTTTGTTCAGGAGTACCTGGTGCTGAAACCTATCTTTTGATTCCTCTTTCAATACAAAAGTTATTGAATTCATGTGAAATAAATTCACCACCTCTGTCTGACCTTAGGCATTTCAATCTTTTCCCTGTTTCTTTTTCTATTCTTGCCAAATACCATTTGAACTTTTCAAATGCTTCTGATTTGTTCCTTAGGTACATGATGGTCATCATTCTTGAATAATCATCAACAAAAAGAATAAAATATTTTTTACCAGTATAGCTTTCAATTTCAATAGGTCCACATAAGTCAGTATGCACAATTTCTAATAAATCTTCAGACTGATAATTTTTGCTTTTGAAACTAGACTTACCCATCTTTCCAATTTGACAATTCTTGCATAAACCGACCTCTGGTTTCTTTAAATCAGGAATGCCTCTCACTTTCTTGAATTTTCTTATCTTTACCAGATTGTCAAAATTCACATGACATAATCTTTTATGCCATAACCAACTCTCTTCTATTTGAACAATAAAACATGAATGTTCATCAAGTTCAAGATAGAACAAGTTACCTTTAGTTTGAATACCAGATCCAATCAGCTTTCCTTTACCGTTCAGCAGTCTTGCTTTGCCTTGGATGAATTCTACTTTGAGTCCATTGTTGAGTAACTGTGCCACACTCAATAAATTGTGCTTTAGTCCTTCTACCCAATAAGCATTATCACATACAAGTTCCTAGGTTAGAGTGATTCTTCC
This sequence comes from Cupressus sempervirens, assembly GCA_028749045.1. Taxonomy (NCBI): domain Eukaryota; kingdom Viridiplantae; phylum Streptophyta; class Pinopsida; order Cupressales; family Cupressaceae; genus Cupressus; species Cupressus sempervirens. Next base: position 103,282,609 of record CM053787.1, read on the forward strand.
TTTTCCTTTGATGCAACAAGGTTCATTGTTTCCAAATCTTACACTACCACCATCATACTCTTCAAATTGATCAAACTTTTTTTTATCTCCAGTCATATGATGTGAACAGCCACTATCAATGATCCATGTATCATTCTTACTTATGTGAGAGATGAGTGCCATTTCTTCATTGTCAGATTCATCTTTTACAGCAATGTAAACAATCTCATCCTCTTCTTCATCATTAGAATCATTAAAATCTTTAGCCATAAAACATGATTTCTTACTTTTATCCTTAAATGATTTGAAATCTTTCTTACTGTTCCATTTATTATCTTTCTTTTCATCTTTATCTTTCTTGTTTGGACACCTTGCAGCAATATGATCGACTTCTTCACATGAAAAGCAGATTAGGGGTACTTTACCTCTGTATTTACCTCTTCCTCTTGAATATTTCTTTGCAAGTAGGGCTTCAATTACTTCAAGGTCGCTGTCAGAACTTTGATCTGATTGATCTTCACTCTCTGACTGAGATTCCTTCTTCTTTTTGCCTTTGTCCTTGAGTGAAAGCTTGGCTTCAAATGCAGACTCAATGTTCTTTGCAGCTGGAACATAATTATCAAAATTATCTAATTCAAATGCTGTCAATCTTCCAACTATGGCCTCTAGGTTTATCTTGTGATTGGCCTCACACCTTTCTTGAATGGCTGATACCCTGATGGCATAAACTGAAAGTAGAGTTCTAAGAACTTTACTTATGACTGTCTCTTCACTAATACTTCCTCCAGAAGCTTTTATAGCACTGACACATGCTTTAATTCTTTCAACATATTTGGCAATATTTTCATCTTCTTTCATTTTCATCTGATCGAACTATCCTCTCAGACTTTCAGCTTTGGCTCTTCTGACATTGTCATCTCCACCATAGATCTCTTTCAGTCTTTCCCACATTTCATAGGCAGTAGTGCAGTCCTTGACATCATCAAACTCTTCATAACTCAAGGCAGATGCAATATCAATCATCATAATGTTATGAGTCTTCTTTATAGCAATGTCATTGACTGATAATGTACCTGATGGTTCTACATATTTCTCATTAAGATATTTCAGACCAGTGTCACCAATGGAAGCTAGATGAAGTCTCATTAATCCCTGCCATGCTGAGAAGTTGTTTCGGTTAAGCCTTGGGATTTCTCTCTTATAAGACATCTTGATCTTTGGCTTAGATCTTTGAAATCTTCTCCTGCAAGCACCAAAAGCTCTGATACCAATTGTTGGAAAATGAAGATGGGGTAACTGAGAGGGGAGGGGTGAATCAGTTACCACAAAAATATTTTCAAAAGTCCCAAAGATGCCTTAAACTTGGTTGCTACTGCTACTCAATAAACACAAAAATTACTGCTTAAAACTTGATAGATGTTTAGTTAATTTATCAAGCATTTACTGAAATAAGCGACTATGCAAAAGAAAGTAATCATTAACACAGTAGACACCATATTTACGTGGAAACCCAATATGGAAAAAACCACCAGCAACTAGTCATAAATTTTCACTCTTCTGAAGTGAGCCTTGTTAGGAGCCAACCCTGTTAAAGGTTACAAAACATTCTGTTAGGTGTGACCCTGTTAGAGGATTTAATCACCCTGTTAGGAGTCACCTTGTAAGAGGTCTTTTGAACAATTCAACTGAATTGCCACTCTGTTAAAGGATTTATGAAATGGCTGTTAAACCAACTCTATTAGGAGATTTTGGAATCACTGTTACAATGGTTAGAAAGCAACAATGAATGATCTGAAAATACATGCAACTTATCTTGCTGAATACAGATCTCAGTTTAGCTCCACAAGATCCTTACTGATCAAATATATCTCTGCAGCTCCAAGATTTCCCTCTGCACAATTCTGCTTAGGCACACGCAAGTCTCTTCCTTGCACTTCCTTGCTTTATTCATATATATTTTCTATCCTCTCTTTTTTTTTCGCATCTTGAGCACCCCTTTATATATTATTCATAATACCAAGTCGGCCCAACCAACTTGTCGAAACAATTCCAAAGTCGGCTTGCCCAACCAACTTGATGAAACATATTCCAAAGTTGGCTTGAACTAAAAAACAAAATTCTTCACTGGCCAACGCTGCTCGGTCAACACAGAACAAAAACTTCCTTCCTGTGTTAACCGGCAGAACTCGGTAAAAACTACAATTACTGGGGAATTCGGTAAACCTGCCACTTCCTTTGGAAACCGACTGGACTCGGTAAAAGTTGTCTTCGACTACTGAGTGAGCTCGATGAAAACTCAGCTTTCCTTAGCTTACCGTGCGAACTCGGTTAACACTAACCGTTCGCTACAAAATCCTTTGATACCCGAGTGATCTCGGTAAGAACTAAAACTTTCCTTAGCTTACCAAGTGAACTCGGTTAACACTAACTCACCGTGTGACATACAGGAATGCTCAGTATACACTGCAAAAGGCTTTCACTGACCGACTGAGCTCGGTAGACTCTGTAAACTATTTTCCTGGTTAATAGAACTCGGTAGACTCTGTCTGATAACTGATATGACATTTGTGTAACATCAAAGACAATACACAATTACTTAATTGTATCCAACACATTCAACCTTTCAAAATAAAGAGATGAGGGTCTCTTAAATAGACTTTCTGAAATTCATCAACGGTTGAGATCGATTTCAATCAACGGTCAGGATTAAAGGTGAAGTTCAGTCATAAAGGGAGATTTCCACATTAAAGGTAGTTAATAGATTTAATTTGAGTAAAATAAGTAGTTAATTGATTCAATTTGAGTAAAAAAAGGAGTTAACTGATTTAACTCATTTTTTATCAATAGTGAATTGGAAATTTCTCTTTTTGAACTGAAGAGAGATTTTGTTGAGATATTTAATTTAATAAAATGAGATATGCTCTCATAATTACTTTTTCTATTTAATTAAATAATCTTTAATTAATTAGAAGCACTTTTCTTATTTAATTAAATAAATTCATTTAATTAATTAGGAATGACTTCTCATTTAATTAAATAACTTTTTTTAATTAATTAGAAGTAAGTACTCCATTTAATTAAATAATTTCATTTAATTATTTCAAAATTCTTTTCAAAACTAGTCAACTCAAATCAACTGTAGTTAAATCTGGTCAACTCTTGGTCGAACTTGATCTTTGCGTATGTGAATATGAGCAAATGTCAGTATGAATTCCAACAACAATTCAATGCAAATTCTCATTCAACCTTTCAAAATGAAGAGATGAGGGTCTCTTAAATACACCTTCCTAGAATTCATCAACGGTTGACATAGATTTCAATCAACGGTTAGGATTAAAGGTGAAGTTCAAGCATAAAGGGAGATTTCCAAATTAAAGGGAGTTAACAAATTTAATTTGAGTAAAATAAGGTGTTAACTGATTCAATTTGAGTAGAAAAAGGAGTTAACTGATTTAACTCATTTTTGATCAATAGTGAACTGGAAATTTCTCTTTTTGAACTGAAGAGAGATTTTGTTTAGATATTTAATTTAATAAAATGAGATATACTCTCATAATTACTTTTTCTATGTAATTAAATAATCTTTAATTAATTATAGGTACTTTTCTTATTTAATTAAATAACTTCATTTAATTAATTAGGAATGACTTCTCATTTAATTAAATAACTTTGTTTAATTAATTAGAAGTAAGTACTCTATTTAATTAAATAATTTCGTTTGATTATTAAAAAAAAAATTTCGGAACTAGTCAACTCAAGTCAACCGTGGTTAAATCTGGTCGACTTTTGGACAAACTTGATCTTTGCGTATGTGAATATGAGCAAATGTGAGAATGGATTCCAGCAACAATTCGATGCAAATTCTCATTCAACCTTTCAAAATGAAGAGATTAGGGTCTCTTAAATAGACTTTCTTGGAATTCATCAACAGTTGACATCGATTTCAATCAACGGTTAGGATTAATGGTGAAGTTCAGTCATAAAGGGAGATTTCCAAATTAATAGGACTTAAAAGATTTAATTTGAGTAAAATAAGGAGTTAACAGATTCAATTTGATTAGAAAAAAGAGTTAACTGATTTAACTCATTTTTGATCAATAGTGAACTGAAAATTTCTCTTTTTGAACTAAAGAGAGATTTTGTTAAGATATTTAATTTAATAAAATGAGATATGCTCTCATAATTACTTTTTCTATTTCATTAAATAATCTTTAATTAATTAGAGGCACTTTTCTTATTTAAATAAATAACTTCATTTAATTAATTAGGAATGACTTCTCATTTAATTAAATAACTTTGTTTCATTAATTAGAAGTAAGTACTCCATTTCAATAAATAATTTTGTTTAATTATTTTAAAATTCTTTTCGAAACTAGTCAACTCAAGTCAATCATGGTTAAATCTGGTCAACTTTTTGTCAAACTTGATCTTTGCGTATGTGAATATGAGTAAATGTGAGTATGAATTCCATCAACAATTTGAAGCAAATTCTCATTCAACCTTTCAAAATGAAGAGATGAGGGTCTCTTAAATAGACTTTCTTGGAATTCATCAAGGGTTGAAATCGATTTCAATCAACAGTCAGGATTAAAGGTGAAGTTCAGTCATAAAAAGAGATTTCCAATTTAAACTGAGTTAACAGATTTAATTTGAGTAAAAGAAGGACTTAACTGATTCAATTTGAGTAGAAAAATGAATTAACTGATTTAACTCATTTTTTATTAATAGTGAACTGAAAATTTCCCTTTTTGAATTGAAGAGAGATTTTGTTGAGATATTTAATTTAATAAAATGAGATATGCTCTTATAATTACTTTTTCTATTTTATTAAATAATCTTTAATTAATTAGAGGCACTTTTCTTATTTAATTAAATGAATTCATTTAATTAATTAGGAATGGCTTCACATTTAATTAAATAACTTTATTCAATTAATTAGAAGTACTCCGTTTAATTAAATAATTTCATTTAATTATTTCAAATTTCTTTTCGAAACTAGTCAACTCAAGTCAACTGTGGTTAAATTAGGTTAACTTTTAGTCAAACTTGATCTTTCCATATGTCAATATGAGCAAATGTGAGAATAAATTCTATCAACAATTCAATGCAAATTCTTATTCAACCTTTCAAAATGAAGAGATGAGGCTCTCTTAAATAGAATTTCTTGAAATTCATCAACGGTTGAAATTGATTTCAATCAACAGTCAGGATTAAAGTTGAAGTTCAATAATAAAAGGAGATTTCCAAATTAAAGGGAGTTAACAGATTTAATTTGAGTAAAATAAGGAGTTAACTGATTCAATTTAAGCAGAAAAGGGAGTTAACTCATTTAACTCATTTTTTATAAATGGTGAACTGGAAATTTCCCTTTTTGAACTGAAGAGAGATTTTTTTGAGATATTTAATTTAATAAAATGAGATATGCTCTCATAATATCTTTTTTGATTTAATTAAATAATCTTGAATTAATTAGAGGCACTTTTTTTATTTAATTAAATAACTTCATTTAACTAATTAGGAATGGCTTCTCATTTAATTAACTAACTTTGTTGAATTAATCAGAAGTAAATACTCCATTTAATTAAATAATTTTACTTATTTATTTCAAAAAAAATTTGAAACTAGTCAACTCAAGTCAACTGTGATTAAATCTGGTCAACTTTTGGTCAAACTTGATCTTTGCGTATGTGAATATGAGCAAATGTGAGTATGAATTCTAGCAACAAATCAATGCAAATTCTCATTCAACCTTTCGAAATGAAAAGATGAGGGTCTATTAAATAGACTTTCCTGGAATTCATCAACGGTTCAGATCGATTTCAATCAACGGTCAGGATTAAAGGTGAAGTTCAGTCATAAAGGGAGATTTTCAAATTAAAGAGCGTTAACAGATTTAATGAGTAAAATAAGCAGTTAACTGATTCAATTTGAGTAGAAAAAGGAGTTAACTGATTTAACTCATTTTTTATCAATAGTGAACTGGAAATTTCTCTTTTTGAACTGAAGAGAGATTTTGTTGAGATATTTAATTTAATAAAAAGAGATATGCTCTCATCATTACTTTTTCGATTTAATTAAATAATTTTTAATTAATTAGAGGCACTTTTTTTATTTAATTAAATAACTTTATTTAATTAATTAGGAATGACTTCTCATTTAATTAAATAACTTTGGTTAATTAATTATAATTAAGTAATCCATTTAATTAAATAATTTCGTTTAATTATTTCAAAATTCTTTTCGAAACTAGTCAACTCAAGTCAACCGTAGTTAAATCTGGTCAACTTTTGGTCAAACTTTATCTTCGCGTATGTGAATATGAGCAAATGTGAGTATCAATTTCAGCAACAATTCGATGCAAATTCTCATTTAACCTTTCAAAATGAAGAGATGAGGGTCTTTTAAATAGACTTTCTTAAAATTTATCAACGGTTGGGATCGATTTCAATCATCGGTAATGACTAAAGGTGAAGTTCAGTATTAAAGCGAGATTTCCAAATTAAAGGGAGTTAACAAATTTAATTTGAGTAAAACAAGGAGTTAACTGATTCAATTTGAGTAGAAAAAGGAGTTAACTCATTTAACTCATTTTTGATCAATAGTGAACTAGAAATTTCCCTTTTTGAACTGAAGAGAGATTTTTTTGAGATATTTAATTTAATAAAATGAGATATGATCTCATAATTACTTTTTCTATTTAATTAAATAATCTTTAATTAATTAGAGACAATCTTCTTATTTAATTAAATAACTTCATTTAATTAATTTGGAATGGCTTCTCATTTAATTAAATAACTTTGTTTAATTAATTAGAAGTAAGTACTCCATTTAATTAAATAATTTCATTTAATTATTTTCAAATTCTTTTCGAAACTAGTCAACTCAAGTCAACCGTGGTTAAATCTGATCAACTTTTGGTCAAACTTGATCTTTACGTATGTGAATATGAGCAAATGTGAGTATGAATTCTAGGAACAATTCGATTCAAATTCTCATTCAATCTTTCAAAATGAAGAGATTAGGGTCTCTTAAATAGAATTTCTTGGAATTCATGAATGGTTGAGATCGATTTCAATCAACGGTCAGGATTAAAGGTGAAGTTCAGTCATAAAGGGAGATTTCCAAATTAAAGGGAGTTAACTGGAAATTTTCTTTCTCGAACTGAAGAGAGATTTTGTTGAGATATTTAATATAATAAAATGAGATATGCTCTCATAATTACTTTTTCTATTTAAATAAATAATCTTTAATTAATTAGAGACACTTTTCTTATTTAATTAAATAACTTCATTTAATTGATTTGGAATGGTTTCTCATTTAATTAAATAACTTTGTTTAATTAATTCGAAGTATGTACTCCATTTAATTAAATAATTTTGTTTAATTATTTCAAATCTTTTCGAAACTAGTCAACCCAAGTCAACCGTGATTAAATCTGGTCAACTTTTGGTCAAATTTGATTTTTGCGTATGTGAGTATGAGCAAATGCGACTATGAATTTCAGCAACCATTCGATGCAAATTCTCATTCAACCTTTCAAAATGAAGAGATGAGGTTGTCTTAAATAGACTTTCTTGGAATTCATCAACGGTTGAGATTGATTTCAATCAACGATAATGAGTAAAGGTGAAGTTCAGTATTAAAGCGAGATTTCCAAATTAAAGGGAGTTAACAAATTTAATTTGAGTAAAATAAGGAGTTAATTGATTCAATTTGAGTAGAAAAAGGAGTTAACTCATTTAACTCATTTTTGATCAATAGTGAACTAGAAATTTCCCTTTTTGACCTGAACAGAGATTTTGTTGAGATATTTAATTTAATAAAATGAGATATGCTCTCATAATTACTTTTTCTATTTAATTAAATAATCTTTAATTAATCAGAGACAATCTTTTTATTTAATTAAATAACTTCATTTAATTAATTTGGAATGGCTTCTCATTTAATTAAATAACTTTGTTTACTTAATTAGAAGTAAGTACTCCATTTAATTAAATAATTTCATTTAATTATTTTCAAATTCTTTTCGAAACTAGTCAATCGTGGTTAAATCTGGTCAACTTTTGGTCAAACTTGATCTTTATGTATGTGAATATGAGCAAATGTGAGTATGAATTCCAGGAACAATTCGATTCAAATTCTCATTCAACCTTTCAAAATGAAGAGATTAGGGTCTCTTAAATAGAATTTCCTGGAATTCATGAATGGTTGAGATCGATTTCAATCAACGGTCAGGATTAAAGGTGAAGTTCAGTCATAAAGGGAGATTTCCAAATTAAAGGGAGTTAACAGATTTAATTTGAGTAAAATAAGGAGTTAACTGATTCAATTTGAGTAGAAAAAGGAGCTAACTCATTTAAATTATTTTTGATCAAATGTTGAACTTAAGAGAGATTTTGTTGAGATATTTAATTCAATAAAATGAGATATGCTCTCATAATTATTTTTTCTATTTAATTAAATAACTTCATTTAATTAATTAGGAATGACTTCTCATTTAATTAAATAACTTTGTTTAATTAATTAGAGGTAAGTACTCCATTTAATTAAATAATTTCGTTTAATTATTTCAAAATTCTTTTTGAAACTAGTCAACTCAAGTCAGCCGTAGTTAAATTTGGTCAACTTTTGGTCAAACTTGATCTTTGCGTATGTGAATATGAGCAAATGTGAGTATGAATTTCAGCAACAATTCGATTCAAATTCTCATTGAACCTTTCAAAATGAAGAGATGAGGGTCTCTTAAATAAACTTTCCTAGAATTCATCAATGGTTGAGATCGATTTCAATCAACAGTCAGGATTAAAGGTGAAGTTCAGTCATAAAGGGAGATTTCCGAATTAAAGGGAGTTAATAGATTTAATTTGAGTAAAATAAGGAGTTAACCGATTCAATTTGAGTAGAAAAAGGAGTTAACTGATTTAACTCATTTTTGATCAATAGTGAACTGGAAATTTCCCTTTTTGAATTGAAGAGAGATTTTGTTGAGATATTTAATTTAATAAAATGAGATATGCTCTCATAATTACTTTTTCTATTTAATTAAATAATCTTTAATTAATTCGAGGCACTTTTTTTATTTAATTAAATAACTTCATTTAATTAATTAGGAATGGCTTCTCATTTAATTAAATAGCTTTGTTTAATTAATTAGAAGTAAGAACTCCATTTAATTAAATAATTTTGTTTAATTATTTCTAAATTCTTTTCGAAACTAGTTAACTCAAGTCGACCATGGTTAAATTTGGTCAACTTTTGGTCAAACTTGATCTTTGCGTATGTGAATATGAGAAAATGTGAGTATGAATTCGAACAACAATTCGATGGAAATTCTTATTCAACCTTTCAAAATGAAGAGATCAGGGTCTTTTAAATAGACTTTCCTGGAATTCAACAACAGTTGAGATCGATTTCATTCAACGGTCAGGATTAAAGGTGAAGTTCAATCATAAAGGGAGATTTCCAAATTAAAGGGAGTTAACATATTTAATTTGAGTAAAATAAGGAGTTAACTGATTCAATTTGAGTTAAAAAATGAGTTAACTAATTTAACTCATTTTTTATCAATAGTGAACCAGAAATTTCCCTTTTTGAACTGAAGAGAGATTTTGTTGAGATATTAAATTTAATAAAATGAGATATGCTCTCATAATTACTTTTTCTATTTAATTAAATAATTTTTAATTAATTAGAGACACTCTTCTTATTTAAATAAATAACTTCATTTAATTAATTAGGAATGACTTCTCATTTAATGAAATAACTTTGTTTAATTAATTAGAAGTAAGTACTCCATTTAATTAAATAATTTCATTTAATTATTTCAAAATTCTTTTCGAAACTAGTCAACTGAAGTAAACCTTCGTTAAATCTGGTGAACTTTTGGTCAATCTTGATCTTTGCATATGTGAATATGAGCAAATGTGAGTATAAATTCCAACAACAATTCGATGCAAATTCTCATCCAATCTTTCAAAATAAAAAGATGAGGGTCTCTTAAATAGGCTTTCCCAGAATTCATCAACGGTTGAGATCGATTTCTATCAACGGTCATGTTTAAAAGTGAATTTCTGTCATAAAGGGAGATTTTCAAATTAAAGGCAGTTTACAGATTTAATTTGAGTAAAGTAAGGAGTTAACTGATTCAATTTGAGTAGAAAAAGGAGTCAACTAATTTAACTCATTTTTGATCAATAGTGAACTGGAAATTTCTCTTTTTGACCTAAACAGAGATTTTTTTGAGATATTTAATTTAATAAAATGAGATATGCTATCATAATTTTTTTTTCTATTTAATTAAATAATCTTTAATTAATTAGAGAAGCTTTTCTTATTTAATTAAATAACTTCATTTAACTAATTAGGAATGCCTTCTCATTTAATTAAATAACTTTGTTTAATTAATTAGAAGTAAGTACTCCATTTAATTAAATAATTTCATTTAATTATTTCAAAATTCTTTTCGAAACTAGTCAACTCATGTCAACCGTGGTTAAATCTGGTCAATTTTTGGTCAAACTTGATCTTTTCGTATCTGAATATGAGCAAATGTGAGTATGAATTCCAACAACAATTCGATGCGAATTCTCATTCAACCTTTGAAAATAAAAAGATGAGGGTCTCTTAAATAGACTTTCCTGGAATACATCAACGGTTGACATCGATTTCAATCAACGTTTAGGAGTAAAGGTGAACTTCAGTCATAAAGGGAGATTTCAAAATTAAAGGGAGTTAACAGATTTAATTTGCATAAAATAAGGAGTTAACTGATTCAATTTGAGTAGAAAAAAGTGTTAACTCATTTAACTCATTTTTTATCAATAGTGAATTGAAAATTTTCCTTTTTGAACTGAAGAGAGATTTTTTTGAGATATTTCATTTAATAAAATGAGATATGCTCTGATAATTACTTTTATATTTAATTAAATAATCTTTAATTAATTAGAGACATTTTTCTTATTTAACTAAATAACTTCATTTAATTAATTAGGAATGGCTTCTTATTTAATTAAATAACTTTGTTTAATTAATTAGAACTAAGTACTCCATTTAATTAAATAATTTCATTTAATTATTTCAAAATTCTTTTCGAAACTAGTCAACTGTGGTTAAATTTGGTCAACTTGTGGTCAAACCTGATCTTTGCGTATGTGAATATGAGCAAACGTGAGAATGAATTCCAGCAACAATTCGATGCAAATTCTCATTCAACCTTTCAAAATGAAGAGATGAGGGTCTCTTAAATAAACATTCCAGAAATTCATCAACGGTTGAGATCGATTTCAATCAACGGTCAGGATTAAAGGTGAAGTTCAGTCATAAAAGGAGATTTGTAAATTAAAGGGTGTTAACAGATTTAATTTGAGTAAAATAAGGAGTTAACTGATTCAATTTGAGTAGAAGAAGGAGTTAATTGATTTAACTCATTTTTGATCAATAGTGAACTGGAAATTTTCCTTTTCGAACTGAAGAGAGATTTTGATAAGATATTTAATTTAATAAAATGAGATATACTCTGATAATTATTTTTTCTATTTATTTAAATAATCTTTAATTAATTAGAGACACTTTTCTTATTTAATTAAATAACTTTATTTAATTAATTAGGAATGGCTTCTCATTTAATTAAATAACTTTATTTATTTTAATTAGAAGTAAGTACTCCAATTAATTAAATAATTTTATTTAATTATTTCAAATTTTTTTTCAAAACTAGTCAACTCAAGTCAACGGTGGTTAAATCTAGTCAACTTTTGGTCAAACTTGATGTTTTCGTATGTGAATATGAGAAAATGTGAGTATGAATTCCAGTAACAGTTCGATGCAAATTTTCATTCAACCTTTCAAAATGAAGAGATGAGGGTCTCTTAAATAGACTTTCCTGAAATTCATCAACAGTTGAGATTGATTTCAAACAAAGGTCAAGATTAAAGGTGAAGTTCAATCATAAAGGGAGATTTCCAAATTCAATGGAGTTAACAGATTTAATTTGAGTAAAATAATGAGTTAACTGATTCAATTTGAGTAGGAAAAGGAGTTAACTGATTTAACTCATTTTTTATCAATAGTCAACAGGAAATTTCCCTTTTTGAACTGAAGAGAGATTTTGTTGAGATATTTAATTTAATAAAATGAGATATGCTCTCATAATTACTTTTTCTTTTTAATTAAATAATCTTTAATTAATTAGAGACACTTTTATTATTTAATTAAATAACTTCATTTAATTAATTTGGAATGGCTTCTCATTTAATTAAATAACTTTGTTTAATTAATTAGAAGTAAGTACTCCATTTAATTAAATAATTTCGTTTAATTATTTCAAAATTCTTTTTGAAACTAGTCAACTCAAATCGACCGTGGTTAAAATTTGGTCAACTTTTGGTCAAACTTGATATTTGTGTATGTGAATATGAGAAAATGTGAGTATGAATTCTAGCAACAATTCGATGCAAATTCTCATTCAACCTTTCAAAATGAAGAGATGAGGGTCTCTTAAATAGACTTTCCTAGAATTCATTAACCATTTAGATCCATTTCAATCAACGGTTAGGATTAAAGGTGAAGTTCAGTCATAAAGAGAGATTTCCAAATTAAAGAGAGTTAAGAGATTTATTTTGAGTAAAATAAGGAGTTAACTGATTCAATTTGAGTAGAAAAAGGAGTTAACAGATTTAACTCATTTTTGATCAATAGTGAACTGGAAATTTCCCTTTTTCAACTGAAAAGAGATTTTGTTGAGATATTTAATTTAATAAAATGAGATATGCTCTTATAATTAATTTTTCTATTTAATTAAATAATCTTTAATTAATTAGAGATACTTTTCTTATTTATTTAAATAACTTGATTTAATTAATTAGGAATGGCTTCTTATTTAATTAAATAACTTTGTTTAATTAATTAGAAGTAAGTAGTCCATTTAATTAAATAATTTCATTTAATTATTTCAAAATTATTTTCGAAACTATTCAACTCAAGTCAACTGTGGTAAAATCTAGACAACTTTTGGTCAAACTTAATTTTTGTGTATGTGAAAATGAGCAAATGTGAGTATGAAATCTAGCAACAACTCGACGCAAATTCCCATTCAACCTTTCAAAATGAAGAGATGAGGGTCTCTTAAATAGACTTTCCTGGAATTCATCAACGGTTGAGATTGATTTCAGTCAACAGTCAGGATTAAAGGTGAAGTTCAGTCATAAAGGGAGATTTCGAAATTAAAGGGAGTTAACAGATTTAATTTTAGTAATATAAGGAGTTAACTTATTCAATTTGAGTAGAAGAAGGAGTTCACTGATTTAACTCATTTTTGTTCAATAGTGAACTCGAAATTTCCCTTTTGGAACTGAAGAGAGATTTTGTTGAGATATTTAATTTAATAAAATGAGATATGCTCTCATAATTACTTTTTCTATTTATTTAAATAATCTTTAATTAATTAGAGACAATTTTTTTATTTAATTAAATAACTTCATTTAATTAATTAGAAATGGCTTCTTATTTAATTAAATAACTTTGTTTAATTAATTTGAAGTAAGTACTCCATTTAATTAAATAATTCTATTTAATTATTTCAAAATTCTTTTCGAAACTAGTCAACTCAAGTCAACCGTGGTTAAATCTGGTCATCTTTTGGTCAAACTTGATCTTTGCGTATGTGAATATGAGCACGTGTGAGTATAAATTCTAGCAACAATTCGATGCAAATTCTAATTCAACCTTTCAAAATGAAGAGATGAGGGTCTCTTAAATAGACTATCTTGAAATTCATCAACGGTTGAGATCGATTTCAATCAATGGTCAGGATTAAAGGTGAAGTTTAGTCATAAAGGGAGATTTTCAAATTAAACGGAGTCAACAGATTTAATTTGAGTAAAATAAGGAGTTAACTGATTTAACTCATTTTTTATCAATAGTGAATTGAAAATTTTCCTTTTTGAACTGAAGAGAGATTTTGTTGAGATATTTAATTTAAGAAAATGAGATATGCTCTCATAATTACATTTTCTATTTAATTAAATAATCTTTAATTAATTAGAGACACTTTTCTTATTTAATTAAATAACTTCATTTAATTAATTAGGAATGGCTTCTCATTTAATTAAATAACATTGTTTAATTAATTAGAAGTAAGCACTCCATTTAATTAAATAATTTTGTTTAATTATTTCAAAATTCTTTTTGAAACTAGTCAACTCAAGTCAGCTGTGGTTAAATCTGGTCAACTTTTGGTCAAACTTGATCTTTGCGTATGTCAATATGGGCAAATGTGAGTATGAATTTCAGCAACAACTCGATGCAAATTCTCATTCAACCTTTCAAAATGAAGAGATGAGGGTCTCTTAAATAGACTTTCCTAGAATTCATCAACGGTTGAGATCGATTTCAATCATCGGTCAGGATTAAAGTTGAACTTCAGTCATAAAGGGAGATTTTCAAATTAAAGCGAGTTAACAGATTTAATTTGAGTAAAATAAGGAGTTAACTGATTCAATTTGAGTAGAAAAAAGAGTTAACTGATTTAACTCATTTTTGATCAATAGTGAACTAAAAATTTCCCTTTTTGAACTGAAGAGAGATTTTGTCGAGATATTTAATTTAATAAAATGAGATATGCTCTCATAATTACTTTTTCTATTTAATTAAATAATCTTTAATTAAACAGAGAAACTTTTCTTATTTAATCAAATAACTTCATTTAATTAATTAGGAATGGCTTCTCATTTAATTAATTAGAAGTAAGTAATCCTTTTAATTAAATAATTTCGTTTAATTATTTCTAAATTCTTTTCGAAACTAGTCAACTCAAGTCAATCATGGTTAAATCTGGTCAACTTTTGGTCAAACTTGATCTTTGCGTATGTGAATATCAGCAAATGTGAGTATGAATTCGAACAACAATTCGATGCAAATTGTCATTCAACCTTTCAAAATGAAGACATGAGGGTCTCTTAAATAGACTTTCTTGGAATTCATCAACGGTTGAGATCAATTTCAATCAACGTTCGGGATTAAAGATGAAGTTCAGTCATAAAGGGAAATTTCCAAATTAAAGGGAGTTAACAGATTTAATTTGAGTAAAATAAGGAGTTAACTGATTCAATTTGAGTAAAAAAAGGAGTTAACTGATTTAACTCATTTTTTATCAATAGTGAACTAGAAATTTCCCTTTTTGAACTGAAGAGAGATTTTGTTGAGATATTTAATTTAATAAAATGAGATATGCTCTCATAATTACTTTTTCTATTTAATTAAATAATCTTTAATTAATTAGAGACAGTTTTCTTATTTAATTAAATAACTTCATTTAATTAATTAGGAATGGCTTCTCATTTAATTAAATAAGTTTGTTTAATTAATTAGAAGTAAGTACTCCATTTAATTAAATAATTTTGTTTAATTATTTCAAAATTCTTTCGAAACTAGTCAACTCAAGTCAACCGTGGTTAAATCTGGTCAACTTTTGGTTAAACTTGATTTTTGCGTATGTGAATATGAGCAAATGTGAGTATGAATTCCAGTAACAATTCGATGCAAATTCTCATTCAGCCTTTCAAAATGAAGAGATGAGGGTCTCTTAAATAGACTTTCCTGAAATTCATCAACGGTTGAGATCGATTTCAATCAACAGTTAGGATTAAAGGTGAAATTCAGTCATAAAGGGAGATTTCCAAATTAAAGGGAGTTAACAGATTTAATTTGAGTAAAATAAGCAGTTAACTAATTCAATTTGAGTAGAAAAAGAAGTCAACTGATTTAACTCATTTTTTATATCAATAGTAAACTAAACATTTCCCTTTTTGAACTGAAGAGACATTTTGTTGAGATATTTAATTTAATAAATTTAGATATGCTCTGATAATTACTTTTTCTATTTAATTAAATAATCTTTTATTAATTAGAGACACTTTTTTTATTTAATTAAATAACTTCATTCAATTAATTAGGAATGGCTTCTCATTTAATTAAATAACTTTGTTGAATTAATTAGAAGTAAGTACTCCATTTAATTAAATAATTTCTTTTAATTATTTCAAAATTCTTTTCGAAACTAGTCAACTCAAGTTAACCGTAGTTAAATCTAGTCAACTTTTGGTCAAACTTGATCTTTGTGTATGTGAATATGAGCAAATGCGAGTATGAATTACAGAAAATATTCGATGCAAATTCTCATTCAACTTTTCAAAATGAAGAGATGAGGGTCTCTAAAATAGACTTTTCTAAAATTCATCAATGCTTGAGATCGATTTCAATCAACGGTCAGTATTAATGGTGAAGTTCAGTCATAAAGGGAGATTTCCAAATTAAAGGGAGTTAACAGATTTAATTTGAGTAAAATAAAGAGTTAACCAATTTAATTTGAGTAAAAAAAGGAATCAACTGATTTAACTCATTTTTTATCAATAGTGAACTAGAAATTTCCCTTTTTGAACTGAAGAGAGATTTTGTTGAGATATTTAATTTAATAAAATGAGATATGCTCTCATAATTACTTTTTCTATTTAATTAAATAATCTTTAATTAATTAGAGACACTTTTCTTATTTAATTAAATAACTTCATTTAATTAATTAGGAATGGCTTTCACATTTAATTAAATAACTTTGTTTAATTAATTAGAAGTAAGTACTGCATTTAATTAAATAATTTAGTTTAATTATTTCAAAATTATTTTTGAAACTAGTCAACTCAAGTCAACAGTGGATAAATTTAGTCAACTTTTGGTCAAACTTGATCTTTGCGTATGTATATATGAGCAAATGTGAGTATGAATTCCAGCAACAATTCGATGCAAATTTTCATTCAACCTTTCAAAATGAAGAGATGAGGGTCTCTTAAATAGACTTTCCTGGAATTCATCAACGGTTGAGATCAATTTCAATCAACGATCAGGATTAAATGTGAAGTTCAGTCATAAATGGAGATTTTCAAATTAAAAGGAGTTAATAGATTTAATTTGAGTAAAATAAAGAGTTAACTGATTCAATTTGAGTAGAAAAAGGAGTCAACTCATTTAACTCATTTTTTATCAATAGTGAACTCGAGATTTCCGTTTTTAACTGAAGAGAGATTTTGTTGAGATATTTAATTTAATAAAATGAGATATCTCTCATACTTACTTTTTCTATTAAATTAACTAATCTTTAATTAATTAGAGACACTTGTAGTGCCTGCCCCTAGTCTACATTTTCAAGTTACATTTCTGATATCATTGCCAAACTCTTTTAGGCCAATTTATTTTTGATGAATAGTATTATTATTTTAGAGATTATCAGATGATGTTTACACTCAGTTTATTATATGATGAGATTACTTGGTACTCTATATTTCATGCATGTATGATGATTATTCAATGGTTTCAGTTATCGATGATGATTAGTTAGATGGTTTATTATTCCATGTGCTTCTTATGGATACTTACCCCATACTGCATGTGTATGGTGTGCGTGTTGTTTTATTTATGTATGGTGTTTCTGATGTGGTTAAGGAAGGGAGTCGTAGTCACCTGCTAGTCGGGATCTACACGATGCACCACTTCCTGCCATTGTCTGTTTAGCTTAGAATATTGCGTTTGTACATGCATGAATTTTATGCAGGTTGCAGATACCGGGTATCGACTTCCCTGAATTGTCAGGATGAGCGTACCCTATCGCACTGTCTTAATGGTAAGAGAGGGGAGATAAACTCTTAAGTCCAATTCCTGAACCATTTAGCCAATTGTCCTAATTGATAATTAGGACAAGTATCTGAGTTAAGTACCCTCTGAATGCATCAAATGATGTAATTTTGGGATTATAACCTTTTTGTTTTGATTTAGTATATGTTTTTCTATGTAGGGTTTTCGTATGTTGTTATATGAGTCCTTGATGTGTTTTCTATTAATTAAGTCTAATTAAAAAGATTAATTAATGATTTAATTTAATAGAGAATTATTATGATATCTTTAATATTTAATTAATTGAGAAATTAACTAAATAAAAGAATTAAATTTGGAGATTAAAGTTCAAAGATAAATTTAGAACAGGATAATATTTATTTAATTTAAATAAAAATAATATTTAACATTTATTTAAAAATGAACTCCAAATATAATATTATTAAATTAAATAAATATTATCCTATTCTAAATTTATCTTTGAACTTTAATCTCCAAATTTAATTCTTTTATTTAATTAATTTCTCAATTAATTAAATATTAAAGATATCATAATAATTCTCTATTAAATTAAATCATTAATTAATCTTTTTAATTAGACTTATTTAATAGAAACACATCAAGGACTCATATAACAACATACGAAAACCCTACATAGAAAAACATATACTAAATCAAAACAAAAAGGTTATAATCCCGAAATTACATCATTTGATGCATTCAGAGGGTACTTAACTTAGATACTTGTCCTAATTATCAATTAGGACAATTGGCTAAATGGTTTAGGAATTGGACTTAAGAGTTTATCTCCCCTCTCTTACCATTGAGACAGTGCGATAGGGTACGCTCATCCTGACAATTCAGGGAAGTTGATACCCGATACCTGCAACCTTCATAAAATTCATGCATGTACAAACACAATATTCTAAGCTAAACAGACAATGGCAAGAAGTGGTACATCGTGTAGATCCTGACTAGCAGGTGACTACGACTCCCTTCCTTAACCACATCAGAAACACCATACATAAATAAAACAACACGCACACCATACACATGCAGTATGGGGTAAGTATCCATAAGAAGCACATGGAATAATAAACCATCTAACTAATCATCATCGATAACTAAAACAATTGAATAATCATCATACATGCATGAAATATAGAGTACGAAGTAATCTCATCATATAATAAACTGAGTGTAAAGATCATCTGATAATCTCTAAAATAATAATACTATTCATCAAACATAAATTGGCCTAAAAGAGTTTGGCAATGATATTAGAAGTGTAACTCAAAAATGTAGACTAGGGGCAGGCACTACATCCACCCCCCCTAGACTTAGGCTTACTCTTGGAAGCCTATAAACAAATAAGGATATAAATCCCGTAATCTAGATGAATCCTCCCATGTAGATGAAGAGTCATTAGTAGGGTCCCATTGGACCCTTACCTGCTCTATGGTTTGACCCCTGAGGGTCAACTCCTGCTGCTCCAGAATACGAATTGGCTCCAAAGCCAGCAGCCCATCCTCTACCTGCAATGCATTCTAATCAAGAATATGTACAACATCAGGGATATACTATCTAAGTACTGAAACATGAAAAATATCATGAATGTGAGCAAGGCTGGGTAGTAAAGCAAGACGATAGGCAACTGGACCAATCCTCTTCAGAATATCGAATGGCCCCACAAAGCGAGGTGCTAGCTTTGAGCCCTTTCCATAACAGATTGGACTCTTCCACGGATGCACTCTCAAAAAAACCTTCTCTCCCACAGCAAACTGCTTATCTGACCTATGTGCATCAGCATACTTCTTCTGCCTATCCTGTGCCATTGTCAAGTGCTCTCGGATACGCACCACCTGTTGCTCCATGTCACGAAGCATCTCTGGACCCAACAGGATGTTATCCTCAAGGCTATCCCAACTCAAAGGTGTACGACAAGGGTGTCCATATAAGGCTTGGAAAGGTGCCATGCCAATAGAATTGTGATACCCGTTGTTGTAAGCAAACTCCACTAGATAGAGATAGTCCTCCCAATGAGTCTGTCTATCCATCACGTACATCCTCAACATATCTTCGAGAACTTGATTCACTCTCTCTGTCTGCCCATCTGTCTCTGGGTGATATGCTGAACTAAAATTCAACTACGCTCCAAGATCATGCTATAGTGATGTCCAAAATGCGGAAGTGAAAACATGATCCCTATCCAAAATGATCTTTCGGGGAATACTATGTAGTCTCACAATGTCACGCATGAAGACATTAGCTACTGAAGCTACAGTGTAGGAAGACCTGATTGGTGCAAAATGTGCCACCTTGGTCAACCGGTCAATGGTGACCATGATAGCATCATGACGATGAAGAGTCATAGGTAATCCTACTATGAAATCCATAGAGATGATGTCCCACTTCCATGAAGGAATGAGATTCGGTTGCAAAAGTCCTACCAGATGTTGGTGTTCTGCCTTGACTCTCTGACACTCAAGACATCTAGCCACAAAATCAGCAATGTCGCGCTTCATACCAGACCAATAGAATAAACCTCGCAAATTTGCATGCATCTTCTTGACACCTGGATGTGCCGAGTAAGGTGCACGATGGGCCTCTGATAGGATCAATATGCGAAGCTCATCCAATAGCGGCACATAGATCCTTCCTGAATGTCTCAAAAGGCCATCTGACTCTAGGACATAGCCTGAAAACTTACCCTCCAAGAGTCTCCCTGAATTGATCTCACTGCACACCTCCAGATACCATGAATCAGTGGGGAGTGCCTGAAGTATCTGACACCTCAAATCGACACTAAGAGTCATAGATGATATCACATGTTTCCTGCGACTCAAAGCATCAGCTACAACATTCTCCTTCCCATGGATATACTTTACCTCAAAGTCATACTCGCACAAAAACTCCATCCAACGCCTTTGCCTAGCATTCAGATTAGGCTGCGTGAATATGTACTGAAGACTACGATGATCGCTATGTAGTTCAAATCTGTGTCCCAACAAGAAATGTCTCCATCTCACTAAGGCATGAACTACTGCGGCTAACTCAAGGTCATGTGTAGGATAATTCAACTCATGATCCTTGAGTTTGCGTGATTCATATGCAATCACTCGACCATTCTGCATTAGAACTGCTCCAATACCCTCAAGGGAAGCATCCATACACACCATGAAATCACCTTCTGGATAAGGTACTGCTAAGATCGGTGCACTGGTCAGAAGCTCTTTGAGTTTCTAAAATGCTTCTACACATTTTTTTGTCCATAGAAACTTCTTTCCTTTCCTCTGAAGGGAGGTAATAGGGTGTGCTATTCTAGATAAGTTTTGAACAAATCTACGATAATACCTAGCTAGACCCATGGAACTACGAATCTCTGACATAGTAGTGGGTGCAGGCCAATCTACTATTGCTTGGATCTTCGTAGGGTCTACAGAGATACCTTCGCCTGAAATAACGTGTCCCAAATACTATATCTCTGATTGAAAGAAATCACACTTTTCCTCATTGGCATAAAGTTGATTATCTCTCAAGCACTGCAAAACTAAACTCAAATGTTCCTCATGTTCCTTTTGGGACCTAGAATATATCAGAATATCATCGAGGAACACAAGAACAAATCTATCAAGATAGGAACGGAACACCCCATTCATTAAGCACATGAAAACTAATGGAGCGTTCGTCAGTCCAAAGGGTACCACTGTGAACTCATAATGCCCGTAGCGAGTTCAGAAGGCAGTCTTATGAATATCAGCCTCCTTGATGCGAAGTTGATGGTATCCTGAATTAAGATCAATCTTAGAGAACACTGTAGCCCCCTTGATCTGATCAAATAAATCATCAATCCTTGGTAAAGGATACCTGTTCTTTATTGTCACCTTATTCAGCTGTATGTAATCAATGCAAAGGCGCAAAGAACCATCCTTCTTCTTCACAAAGAGCACTGGAGCTCCCCATGGTGATACACTAGGTCGAATACTACCCTTGGCCAAAAGTTCCTCTAACTGCAAACGCAACTCACTTAACTCTTGAGTGGTCATACGGTAAGGAGCTCTAGAGATAGGCTCCGCTCCTGGAGTGAGCTCAATGCTAAAATCTATGTCTCTCTTTGGAGGCATGCTTGGAATCTCACTCAGAAATACATCAGCATACTCCTGTAAAATAGGGTGATCTAGGGTCTTCCTCGTAGAGTCTTCCTCATCTAGCTCATTTACCGTAATGGAAAATACTTGACATCCCTTATGAAAGCTTTGCTTTAATTGCATAGTAGAGATCATCCATAGGGATATAGGCCTTGGTATCCCCACAATCTCAACATCCTTCCCTTGGTCATCCTGACACATAATGGTCTTCTTTATACAGTCTATACTAGCCCTATGAGAGCCAAGCCAATCCATACCTAAGACCACATCATAGGAGCCAAGAGGAATAACTCAAAAATTGACTAAAGTCTCAAACCCTCCTATGCTAAGTCCACACTTATGAACTATAGAATCTGTGGAAAATTTAGCACCTGAGGCTAGTTCCACTTGCCAACCATGATCTTGCTTAACCGACTCCAGGTTACACTTATCAACTAGAGATGGAGAAATGAAAGAATCTATAGCACCTGAATCAAATAATATAGAGAGAGGTGTACCTCGGATAGCTCCTGTAGTCTCTACTACTGTCCCTTGACGGTCTTCCTGATAGTGATCCACCGCTGCAAATACTCTATGAGATCCCCCTGCATTTCTGACTATAGGCTCAGATGCTGCTAGCCTAGGTCCTAAATACTGAGATGCTTGCTGTGGGCAGTACGCTGCAATATGTCCAATCTATCCACACGAATAACATCTTGTGCTTCTACCAGATCCTCTCCCTATAGGTGGTGCATTCGACCGCTGGTGGCTACCCCTACTAGCAAAAGACTGGCTACTCTGTGCAGGCCGAGATTGCTGATTTTGTTTATTACGTTGAGCATTACGATTGATCCTAGAGTTGGATCCACCGCCACCACTCTGTGCCTGAGGCTAAAATCCCTTATGCTGCTGAGGCTACTGCTGAGAATGCTGATTCCTCCTAGGGAAGGGAGGCTTCCTGATTCCACTGGAGTTGTGGTTGCCCTTAGATCCTGCTATAGTAGGTGCTCCCACAAAACCCCATTGTCCAAAGTTGACACTCTGCTCTACCAGGATAGCTCGATGTACCGCATCCTTGAGGGTCTTAGGCTCAAATACCTTAACACCCCCAATAAAATTATTTTTCAAGCCTCGAATGAAATGTTGTGTCAACTGCGCTAGGTTGTCACTGAATCCCGAAAAAGGCATGAGCTCATAGAACTTGCGCTCATACTCTACAACGGTCATAGTGAACTATCTCAAGTTATGGAACTCATCTACTCTATGCTGCTTCCATTCCTCTGGTAGGAATCGCTCATGAAAACTCTCCAAGAAAATCTCCCAAGTGACACTACCCATGTTAATGCCCAACTTCTTCTCCTCAATAGTCCACCAGGTGGCCCCAAATAACTCTAGATTGGTAATGGCAAATCTCGCTTTGACATTACTGTCAAAGTCCTGCATAGCAAAAATCCTGTCAAGGGCAATAAGCAACTGCTAAGCTATATACCCAAAACCTTGCCCATTAAAGGGCTTGATCTTGGACCTCTGAAGGTCCTTCATCTGAAAAGATACTATGGATCTATGTCGATCCCTCTGAGGACTCCTAGACCTGTGTCTATGCTCATGTCCTGCCTGGTGAGCTCTATCCTGCTCAAGAACAAGAGGTAAGTGATCAATAAGGGTTTGCATCATTTGCCTCAGATCAACCTCCTCAGAGTCGACATGTCCCTCTCTGTGGTTCTCTTCCTGATGTTCACTGACATGCTCTTCCCTATTCTCTTCTTGAATGGGGCTCTCATGGATAGACTCATGAACACTAATATCTCTGCCTCATCCACGGCCTCTGCCACGGCCAAGGCTACGGCCTCTAACGGAAGATCTCATTCCAGATACCATCCTACAATAATATCCAAGACACAAGATGCTAAAATAACCATGAAACATACTATTGAAACACATAGATAAAAGACACATGTTTTGCAAACAAGATATTTTCAATTTTCAGTTTACCTATAATTTTAGTTTAAGTATAATTTTAGTTTTGAAGCCTAAGTGTTGAAGTATGAAAAATAGGTAACTAATAGTTTACATAATATTTTAGTTCAACTAGTTTCAAGTTTCAGTTTAAGGTTTGCATTTTTGTTCAACTAGTTAACACTAGTTAACAAGATAATATTTATTTAATTTAATAATAATATATTTGGAGTTCATTTTTAAATAAATGCTAAATATTATTGTTATTTAA
Source organism: Cupressus sempervirens (assembly GCA_028749045.1). NCBI lineage: Eukaryota > Viridiplantae > Streptophyta > Pinopsida > Cupressales > Cupressaceae > Cupressus > Cupressus sempervirens. The sequence goes on from CM053787.1 coordinate 103,306,600, forward strand.
ATTAATTAAATATGTTATCAATTAAGTTCTAAAATAAATTAAAAGTTGAAAGATATTAAATTATTAAGAATTCTAGATCGCATGATCTAAGCATGAGTTTAAATATGAGAATTAAATTAAAAGATTAAATTATAGAAATTAATAATGTTATTTTAATTTCTTAAAAGTGCACATGAGATTAAAGTAATAAATTAATTTAAAATAGAAGTCAAGTAGAATATTAAATAAGTTATTTAATAATTCAACTTAATGTGCATGAAAGTTGAATGCAAAATAAAAGAAAAGATAATAAAGGTTAATTTGGAGTTAACTGAGTTGTGCAAAGAGTCCTCTCGGGTAAACGCACAATTAGTGCCCCGATTTGAGGAGAAATTGCTTATCACAACTTAAAGATTAAGAACCCTTGTTTTTTTTAGATTAAGAAATTAAGATTTAAATTTGGTAAGGGTTTTGATTTTGAAATTGAAAGTTCTAGATTATATATATATATATATATATATATATATATATATATATATATTTCCTTTGGAAGAAATTGTTTAAATGAAATTAAACAAAACTAATTTTAAAATAAAACTTAATTTATTTTATATATATTAAAATAGAGTAAAAAATAATAATTAAAAAAAATATATTTATAATTGTATTTGGAGTGGGGCGGGGCCACCACTTCCCACGCCCCACACACCCACGCTGCCGACAGGTGGTACTGCTACGCAGCAGTAATACCTGCGGCCGCAGGAAATGGCAGGCCGATGGGCCTTTAAACACGCTTTTTTTTTTTTTTTTTTAAATTTCGACTTACTTTCTATAAATCGATTTTTTTTAAAAAATGTTTTAAAAAAAAATTTTTTTGATTAATATTATTATATTTTAATTTAAAATTTATTAAATTTTAAATTATATTGGAATTTTTATTATTATTTATTAATAATTTTATAAATAAATAAATTATTAATAAATATAATATGATTTTTTTTATGTATCACTAATTAATTTTATTTAAAGTTTGATTTAAATAAAGATTAATTAAATCAAAAATTTGTTTAAGCAAGTTTAATATTATAATACTGTTTTTAATGAAAGTATAGATTATTATAATCAAAGATCAACAAGTATTATTATTAATTTAAATATTACCCTTAGATTTTTTTAGGACTTTGACTTAAGATCAACTAGGGGTAATTAGGTGTTTCATTTGGATATAGGAACGGGATAATTGGTAAAGGTGAACTATGGGTTCTATCTGTTTAAAACATATGTTCAACTGGAAATGGAAACCTCACATTAACTCAATAGTATATTATTATCAATCAAATTGAACTATAAGACTTTTTACTTGAAAATAAAAACTGAAAATTGAAACCTTATTGTTTAACTCAACTGTATGTTTTCAAATGAAAACCAATTGTGAGACTATGATGTTTTCTATATATTGTCTATGCTTTGAGTGTTATGGGGTTGGTTTAGTGTTGACCAGTTTAGATTGTTACCAGAGGCTCGGGGTTGTGAATGTGATGTCATGATGATTTGGTCTCAATCTTTCTTAACCCAACCATGGTAATGTGATGAAGTGCTCTATGACATGATTGTGTTTACTGTTTGTTATTGCTTTCCAGTTTCCTTATGTGAAGCTGAGATGTACGTATTTGAGATACTTGACTTAACCATTTTCGAGTCTCGATCAGTTATATTTGATAACCATTTTTGAGTCTTGATCAGTTATACTTGGATTGCTTTTCAGTCACTTGAAAGGACTGAAGTGTTTGTTATGTTCTTGATGATGTCATGTATTGACTTGACCATTTTGGAGTCTTCGATCAGTATTGAAATTTACTATTGGGATACTTTTTGGTTGCTCATTGGAGAACCATTGGATTTTGTGACATATCATTGATGCCTTCAGTTGCTGATAGAGAACTGTTGTGATCATATGATTACTAATTGATATTATTTATTGCTCATGAAGAACTGATGTAATTTTGTGGCTTATCTTTTATGATATTTTTTAGTTTCTTGTATAGGACTGAGGTGGTTTTATTATGATTCTTTGATTTATGGTTTCATGAGCCTAGGGTAGGTTATCTATGTGTAGAGTCGGGAAGTGGCTTGCAATGGGGGTCGGAGCCCTAAGAGGCTGCCTTGAGAAACCCATTGTAAGTCATTTTTAATAAGTGAAAAAATTTACACTAAATGAGAGAAAATGAACCTAACAAGATAATTGTATGTTCTCTCCCATGCCTTGAGTGCTAGTACAGACTAGGATGGGGTAGAGTGAATGCTTGATTACGACCTTGCATTCCATAGTAGGCCTCATCAGTACGAGAGGATACTAGTGGCCACAGGATCAGTAGGGACCCAAGATTCCTAAGGGATTTCTCGAGTAACTTCTACTTGACTTTTGCGATGACACTTTCTCGCTTGCATATTAGGTTTCCTACGTGTCTTGTGGTACCTCTGGGATTTAGATGTCGATCTTTTTACGAACCCTTGAGTTAGCATACTTATAGGATTTTCTAGACTTAGAGAGTATTTATGATTATAGGTTTTATTATCCTATTTGGGACTTGAGACTATCTCCTCAACGTGGTGGGAGTGGACCATTTAGGTTCCACGCGGTCGGGTGGTAGTGCTTTTACTATTACCATTGAGATCCGTTCTATGGTCACCGTGGCTAGAGTTTTCGTGATTGGCATTTACCTTCACTATGTTCTTGGATTATTATGATGGATGGTTAGATTTTATAATAGATGTTTTATCATTATGGATGTATGGATGTATCATGTATGGGGAATAGTTTCATATATTTTTACTGTACTTTGTATCACTGATTTGAGGATGTTGTATCTTTATCTTTATATATGTATATTCTTTTAAGCCTTTCATACCCTTTGACATGTACAGTGGATGATTGAGCATTCCGAATTAATTTTCCGAGAGCCATTCAGAACAAATGTATATTATGGACATGGGACTTTTTGATTATTCTTTTAGATGTATTTGATAGTTGTTAGACTTATAATTAATTAAATTTAAATGTGACTCAACGTCTTGGGATCTTTAAGAAATGTAACTTACAATGTATGTTTGTCGATGATTACATGTTATTGCTTCCGCTACTATGTGTTTGGTGTGTATGTTATACTTTCTTACTTTTAAAAAAAAAAAAAATATTTAGCAAACTTAGTGAAACTTTAGGTTAATTCTTTTAGATCCCTTGGCGGGGTGTTACAACACTTTTCTTATTTAATTAAATAACTTAGTTTAATTAATTAGGAATGGCTTCTCATTTAATTAAATAATTTTGTTTAATTATTTAGAAGTAAGTACTTCATTTAATTAAATAATTTTGTTTAATTATTTCAAAAATAATTACAAAACTAGTCAACTCAAGTCAACCATGGTTAAATCTAGTCAACTTTTGGTCAAACTTGATCTTTGTGTATGTGAATATGAGAAAATGTGAGTATGAATTCCAGCAACAATTCGATGCAAATTCTCATTCAACCTTTTAAAATAAAGAGATGAGGGTGTCTTAAATAGACTTTCCTAGAATTCATCAACGGTTGAGATTGATTTCAATCAATGGTCAGGATTAAAGGTGAAGTTCAGTCATAAAGGGAGATTTCCAAATTAAAGGGAGTTAACAGATTTAATTTGAGTAAAATAAGGAGTTAACTAGTTCAATTTGAGTAGAAAAAGGAGTTAACTGATTTAACTCATTTTTTATCAATAGTGAACAGGAAATTTCCCTTATTGAACTGAAGAGAGATTTTGTTGAGATATTTAATTTAATAAAATGAGATATGCTCTCATAATTACTTTTTCTATTTAATTAAATAATCTTTAATTAATTAGAGACACTTTTCTTATTTAATTAAATAACTTCATTTAATTAATTAGGAATGGCTTCTCATTTAATTAAATAACTTTGTTTAATTAATTAGAAGTAAGTACTCCATTTAATTAAATAATTTCATTTAAATATTTCAAAATTCTTTTCAAAATTAGTCAACTCAAGTCAACCGTACTTAAATCTGGTCAACTTTTGGTCAAACTTGATCTTTACGTATGTGAATATGAGAGAATGTGAGTATGAATTCCACCAACAACTCGATTCAAATTCTCATTCAACCTTTCAAAATGAAGAGATGAGGGTCTCTTAAAAAGACTTTCTTGGAATTCGTCAACGGTTGAGATCGATTTCAATCAACGGTCAGGATTAAAGGTGAAGTTCAGTCATGAAGGAAGATTTCCAAATTAAAGGGAGTTAACAAATTTAATTTGAGTAAAATAAGGAGTTAACTAATTCAATTTGAGTAGAAAAATGAGTTAACTGATTTAACTCATTTTTAATCAATAGTGAACTAGAAATTTCCCTTTTTGAACTGAAGAGAGATTTTGTTGAGATATTTAATTTAATAAAATGAGATATGCTCTCATATTTACTTTTTCTATTTAATTAAATAATCTTTAATTAATTAGAGACACTTTTCTTATTTAATTAAATAAATTCATTTAATTAATGAGGAATGGCTTCTCATTTAATTAAATAACTTTGCTTAATTAATTAGAAGTAAGTAGTCCATTTAATTAAACAATTTCGTCTAATTATTTCAAAATTCTTTTTGAAACTAGTCAACTCAGGTCAACCATGGTTAAATCTGGTCAACTTTTGGTCAAACTTGATTTTTGCGTATGTGAATATGAGCAAATGTGAGTATAAATTCCAACAACAACGCGATGCAAATTCTCATTCAACTTTTCAAAATGAAGAGATGAGGGTCTCTTAAATAGACTTTCCTAGAATTCAACAACGGTTGAGATCGATTTCAATCAACGGTCAGAATTAAAAGTGAAATTCAGTCATAAAAGGAGATTTCCAAATTAAAGGGAGTTAAAAGATTTAATTTGAGTAAAATAAGGAGTTAACTGATTCAATTTGAGTAGAAAAAGGAGTTAACTCATTTAACTCATTTTTTATCAATAATGAACTGAAAATTTCCCTTTTTGAACTGAAGAGAGATTTTGTTGAGATATTTAACTTAATAAAATGAGATATGCTCTCATAATTACTTTTTCTATTTATTAAATAATCTTTAATTAATTAGAGACACTTTACTTATTTCATTAAATAACTTCATTTAATTAATTAGAAATGGCTTCTCATTTAATTAAATAACTTTGTTTAATTGATCTCAACCGTTCATGAATTCTAGGAAAGTCTATTTAAGAGACCCTCATCTCTCCATTTTCAAAGGTTTAATGAGAATTTGCATTGAGTTGTTGCTGGAATTCATACTCACATTTGCTCATATTCACATACGCAAAGATCAAGTTTGACTAAAACTTGACCAGATTTAACCACGGTTGACTTGAGTTGCCTAGTTTCAAATTTTTTTTTGAAATAATTAAATGAAATTATTTAATTAAATAGAGTACTTACTTCTAATTAATTAAACAAAGTTATTTAATTAAATGAGAAGCCATTCCTAATTAATTAAATGAAGTTATTTAATTAAATAAGAAAAGTGTCTCTAATTAATTAAAAATTACTTAATTAGATACAAAAAGTAATTATGAGAGCATATCTCATTTTATTAAATTAAATATCTAAACAAAATCTCTCTTTAGTTGAAAAAGGAAAATTTCCAGTTCAGTATTGATCAAAAATGAGTTAAATGAGTTAACTCTTTTTTCTACTCAAATTGAATCAGTTAGCTCCTTATTTTACTCCAATTAAATATGTTAACTCCGTTTAATTTGAAAATATCCCTTTATGACTGAACTTCAACTTTAATGCTGACCGGTTATTGAAATCGATCTCAAACGTTGATGAATTCTAATAAAATCTTTTTAAGCGACCCTCATCTCTTCATTTTGAAAAGTTGAATGAGAATTTGCACCGAATTATTGCTGGAATTCATACTCACATTTGCTCATATTCACATACGCGAAGATCAATTTTGACCAAAACTTGACTAGATTTAATTAAATAGAAAAAGTAATTATGAGAGCATATCTCATTTTATTAAATTTAATATCTCAACAAAATCTCTCTTTAGTTCAAAAAGTGAAATTTTTAGTTCATTATTGATAAAAAATGAGTTAAATCAGTTAACTCTTTTTTCTACTCAAATTGAATCAGTTAACTCCTTATTTTACTCAAATTAAATCTGGTAACTCTCTTTAATTTGGAAATCTCCCTTTATGACTGAATTCACATTTAATCCTGACCGTTGATTGAAATCGATCTCAACCATTATTGAATTTCAGGAAAGTCTATTTAAGAGACCCTCATCTTTTCATTTTGAAAGGTTGAATGAGAATTTGCATCGAGTTGTTGCTGTAATTCATACTCACATTTGCTCATATTCACATACGCAAAGATCAAGTTTGACCAAAAGTTGACCAGATTTAACCACGATTGATTTGAGTTGACTAGTTTCAAATTTTTTTAAAAAATAATTAAACCAAATTATTTAATTAAATAGAGTACTTACTTATAATTAATTAAACAAAGTTACTTAATTAAATGAGAAGCCAATTCTAATTAATTAAATGAAGTTATTTAATTAAATAAGAAAAGTGTCTCTAATTAATTAAAGATTATTTAATTGAATGGAAAAAGTAATTATGAGAGCATATCTCATTTGATTAAATTAAATATCTCAAAAAAATCTTTCTTCAATTCAAAAACAGAAATTTCTAGTTCACTATTGATCAAAAATGAGTTAAATCAGTTAACTTCTTTTTCTACTCAAATTGAATCAGTTAACTCCTTAGTTTACTCAAATTAAATCTATTAAATCCCTTTAATTTGGAAATCTCCCTTTATGACTGAACTTCACCTTTAATCCTGACCGTTGATTGAAATCGATCTCAACCATTGATGAATTCCAGGAAAGTCTATTTAAAAGACCCTCATCTCTTCATTTTGAAAGGTTGAATGAGAATTTGCATCGAGTTGTTGCAGGAATTCATACACACATTTGCTCATATTCACATACGCAAAGATCAAGTTTGACCAAAAGTTGATCAGATTTAACCACGGTTGACTTGAGTTGACTAGTTTCGAAAAGAATTTTTAAATAATTAAATAAAATTATTTAATTAAATGGAGTACCTCTAATTAATTAAACAAAGTTATTTAATTAAATGAGAAGCCATTCCTAATTAATTAAATGAAGATATTTAATTAAATAAGAAAAGTGTCTCTAATTAATTAAAGATTACTTAATTAAATAGAAAAAGTAATTATGAGAGCATATCTCATTTTATTAAATTAAATATCTCAACAAAATCTCTCTTCATTTTAGAAAGGGAAATTTCCAGTTCACTATTGATCAAAAATGAGTTAAATCAGTTAACTCTTTTTTCTACTCAAATTGAATTAGTTAACTCCTTATTTTACTCACATTAAATCTGTTAACTCCCTTTAATTTGGGAATCTCCCTTTATGATTGAATTTCACCTTTAATCCTAACCGTTGATTGAAATCGATCTCAACCATTGATGAATTCCATAAAAGTCTATTTAAGAGACCCTCATCTCTTCATTTTGAAAGGTTCAATGAGAATTTGCATCAAATTATTTCTGGAATTCATACTCACATTTGCTCATATTCACATATGCAAAGATCAAGTTTGAGCAAAAGTTGACTAGATTTAACCATGGTTGACTTGAGTTGAGTAGGTTCGAAATTTTTTTTGAAATAATTAAACGAAATTATTTAATTAAATGGACTACTTACTTCTAATTAATTAAACAAATTTATTTAATTAAATGAGAAGTCATTCCTAATTAATTAAATGAAGTTATTTAATTAACTAAGAAAAGTGTCTCTAATTAATTACAGATTACTTAATTAAATAGAAAAAGTAATTATGAGAGCATATCTCATTTTATTAAATTAAATATCTTAACAAAATCTCTCTTTAGTTCAAAAAGGGAAATTTCCAGTTCACTCTTGATAAAAAAATGAGTTAAATCAGTTAACTCCTTTTTCTACTCAAATTGAATGAGTTAACTATTTATTTTACTCAAATTAATTCTGTTAACTCCCTTTATTTTGAAAATCTCCCTTTATGAATGAATTTCACCTTTAATCCTGACGGTTGATTGAAATCAATCTCAACCATTGATGAATTCCAGGATAGTCTATTTAAGAGACCCTCATATCTTTATTTTGAAAGGTTGAATGAGAATTTGCATCGAATTGTTGCTGAAATTCATACTCACATTTGCTCATATTCACATACGCAGAGATTAAGTTTGACCAAAAGTTGACCAGATTTAACCACGGTTGACTTGAGTTGACTAGTTTCGAAAAGAATTTTGAAATAATTAAACGAAATTTTTTAATTAAATGGAGTACTTACTTCTAATTAATTAAACAAAGTCATTTAATTAAATGAGAAGCCATTCCTAATTAATAAAATGAAGTTATTTATCTAAATAAGAAAGGTGTCTCTAATTAATTAAAGATTATTTAATTAAATAGAAAAAGTAATTATGAGAGCATATCTCATTTTATTAAATTAAATATCTCAAAAAAAGCTCTCTTTAGTTCAAAAAGAGAAATTTCCCATTCACTATTGATAAAAAATGAGTTAAATGAGTTAACTCATTTTTCTACTCAAATTGAATCAGTTAACTCCTTATTTTACTCACATTAAATCTGTTAACTACTTTTAATTTGGAAATCTCCTTTTATTACTTAACTTCAAATTTAATCCTGACCGTTGATTGAAATCGATTTCAACTGTTGATGAATTTTAGAAAAATCTATTTTAGAGACCCTCATCTCTTCATTTTTAAAGCTTGAATGAGAATTTGCATCAAATTATTGTTGGAATTCATACTCACATTTGCTCATATTCACATATGCAGAGATCAAGTTTGATCAAAAGTTGACCAAATTTAACCACGGTTGACTTGAGTTGATTAGTTTCAAAAAAAAATTTAAAATAATTAAATGAAATTATTTATTTAAATGGACTACTTACTTTTAATTAATTAAACAAAGTTATTTAATTAAATGAGAAGTCATTCCTAATTAATTAAATGAAGTCATTTAATTAAATAAGAAAAGTGTCTCTAATTAATTAAAGATTACTTAATTAAATAGAAAAAATAATTATGAGAGTATATCTCATTTTATTAAATTAAATATCTCAACAAAATCTCTCTTTAGTTCAAAAAGGAAAATTTTCAGTTCACTGTTGATCAAAAATGAGTTAAATCAATTAACTCCTTTTTCTACTCAAATTGAATCAGTTAACTCCTTATTTTACTCAAATTAAATATGTTAACTCCCTTTAATTTGAAAATCTCCCTTTATCACTGAACTTGACCTTTAATTCTGATCATTGATTGAAATCGATCTCAACCATTGATGAATTTCAGGAAAGTTTATTTAAGAGACCCTCATCTCTTCATTTTGAAAGGTTTAATGAGAATTTGCATCTAGTTGTTGTTAGAATTCATACTCACATTTGCTCATCTTCACATACGCAAATATCAAGTTTTCCCAAAAGTTGACCAGATTTAACCACGGTTGACTTCAGTTGACTAGTTTCGAAAAAATATTGAAATAATTAAACGTAATTATTTAATTAAATGGAGTACTTACTTCTAATTAATTAAAAAAAATTATTTAATTAAATGAGAAGCCAGTGCTAGTTAATTAAATGAAGTTATATAATTAATTAAGAAAAGTGTCTCTAATTAATTAAAGATTACTTAATTAAATAGAAAAAGTAATTATGAGAGCATATCTCATTTTATTAAATTAAATATCTCAACAAAATCTCTCTTCAGTTCAAAAATGAAAATTTTCAGTTCACTATTGATCAAAAATGGGTTAAATCAGTTAACTCCTTTTTCTGCTCAAATTGAATCACTTAACTCCTTATTTTACTCAAATTAAATCTGTTAACTCCCTTTAATTTGAAAATCTCCTTTTATGACTGAACTTCACCTTTAATCCTCACCATTGATTGAAATCGATCTCAACCGTTGATGAATTCCGGGAAAGTCTATTTAAGAGACCCTCATCTCTTCATTTTGAAAGGTTGAATGAGAATTTCCATCGAATTATTGCTAGAATTCATACTCACATTTGCTCATATTCACATATGCAAAGATCAAGTTTGACCAAAAGTTGACCAGATTTAACCACGGTTGACTTGAGTTGACTAGTTTCAAAAAGAATTTTGAAATAATTAAACGAAATTATTTAATTAAATGGAGTACTTACTTCTAATTAATTAAACAAAGTCATTTAATTAAATGAGAAGCCATTCCTAATTAATTAAATGAAGTTATTTAATTAAATAAGAAAAGTGTCTCTAATTAATTAAAGATTACTTAATTAAATAAATAAAGTAATTATGAGAGCATATCTAATTTTATTAAATTAAATATCTCAACAAAATCTATATTCAGTTCAAAAGGGGAAATTTCCAATTCACTATTGATCAAAAATGAGTTAAATCTGTTAACTCTTTGTTCTACTAAAAATGAATCAGTTAACTCTTTATTTTACTCACATTAAATCTGTTAACTCCCTTTACTTTGCAAATCTCCCTTTATGATTGCACTTCACCTTTAATCCTGGCCGTTGATTAAAATTGATCTCAACCATTGATGAATTACAGAAAATTTTATTTAATAGACCCTCATCTCTTCATTTTGAAAGGTTGAATGAAAATTTGCATCGAATAGTTGTTTGAATTCATACTCACATTTGCTCATATTCACAAATGCAAAGATCAAGTTTGACCAAAAGTTGACCAGATTTAAGCACGGTTGACTGGAGTTGACTAGTTTCAAAAAAAATTTGAAATAATTAAACGAAATTATTTAATTAAATGGACTACTTACTTCTAATTAATTAAAAAAAGTTATTTAATTAAATGAGAAGCCATTCCTAACTAATTAAATGAAGTTATTTAGTTAAATAAGAAAAGTGTCTCTAATTAATTAAAGATTACTTAATTAAATAGAAAAAGTAAATATGAGAGCATATCTCATTTTATTAAATTAAATATCTCAACAAAATCTCTCTTTAGTTCAAAAAGGGAAATTTCCAATTCACTGTTGATCAAAAATGAGTTAAATGAGTTAACTCCTTTTTCTACTCAAATTGAATCAGTTAACTCCTTATTTTAGTTAAATTAAATATGTTAACTCCCTTTAATTTGAAAATCTCTCTTTATCACTGAACTTGACCTTTAATTCTAATCGTTGATTGAAATCGATCTCAACCATTGATGAATTCCAAGAAAGTCTATTTAAGAGACCCTCATCTCTTTATTTTGAAAGGTTGAATTAGAATATGCATCGAGTTGTTACTAGAATTCATACTCACTTTTGCTCATATTCACATATGCAAAGATAAAATTTGAGCAAAAGTTGACCAAGTTTAACCATGGTTGATTTGAGTTGACTAGTTTCAAAAAAAAATTTGAAATAATTAAACGAAATTATTTAATTAAATGGAGTACTTACTTCTAATTAATTAAACAAATTTATTTATTTGAATGAGAAGCTATTTTTAATTAATTAAATGATGTTATGTAATTAAATAAGAAAAGTGTCTCTAATTAATTAAAGATTATTTAATTAAATAGAAAAAGTAATTATGAGAGCATATCTCATTTTATTAAATTAGATATCTCAACAAACTCTCTCTTCAGTTCGAAAAGGGAAATTTTTAGTTCACTATTGATCAAAAATGAGTTAAATGAGTTAACTCTTTTTTCTACTCAAATTGAATCAGTTAACTCCTTATTTTACTCAAATTAAATTTGTTAACTCCCTTTAATTTGAAAATCTCCCTTTATGACTGAACTTCACCTTTAATCTTGACCGTTGATTGAAATCGATCTCAACCGTTGATGAATTCCAATAAAGTCTATTTAAGAGACCCTCATCTCTTTATTTTGAGAAGTTGAATGAGAATTTGCATCGAGTTGTTGTTGGAATTCATATTTACATTTGTTCATATTTACATACGCAAAGATCAAGTTTGACCAATAGTTGACCAGATTTAACCACGGTTGACTTCAGTTGACTAGTTTCAAAAAAACTTTGAAATAATTAAATGAAATTATTTAATTAAATGCAGTATTTCTAATTAATTAAACAAATTTATTTAATTAAATGAGAAGCCATACCTAATTAATTAAATAAAGTTATTTATTTAAATAAGAAAAGTGTCTCTAATTAATTAAAGATTACTTAATTAAATAGAGAAAGTAATTATGAAAGCATATCTCATTTTATTAAATTAAATATCTCAACAAAATCTCTCTTTAGTTCAAAAAGGGAAATTTACAGTTCACTGTTGATCAAAAATGAGTTAAATTAGTTAACTCCTTTTTCTACTAAAATCGAACCAGTTAACTCCTTATTTTACTCAAATTAAATCTGTTAACTCCTTTTAATTTGGAAATATCCCTTTATGACTGAACTTCACCTATAATCTTGATCGTTGATTGAAATCGATCTCAACCGTTGATGAATTTCAGGAACGTCTATTTAAGAGACCCTCATCCCTTCATTTTGAAAGATTGAATGAGAATTTGCATTGAGTTGTTGCTGAAATTCATACTCACATTTGCTCATATTCACATACGGAAAGATCAAGTTTGACCAAAAGTTGACCAGATTTAACTACGGTTGACTTGAGTTTACTAGTTTCGAAAAGAATTTTGAAATAATTAAACGAAATTATATAATTAAATGGAATACTTACTTTTAATTAATTAAACAAAGTTATTTAATTAAACGAGAAGCCATTCTTAATTAATTAAATAAAGTTATTTAATTAAATAAGAAAAGTGTCTCTAATTAATTAAAGATTATTTAATTAAATAGAAAAATTTATTATGAGAGCATATCTCATTTTATTAAATTAAATATCTCTACAAAATCTCTCTTCAGTTCAAAAAGGGAAATTTCCAGTTCATTATTGATCAAAAATTAGTTAAATCAGTTAACTCCCTTTTCTACTCAAATTGAATTAGTTAACTCTTTATTTTACTCAAATTAAATCTATTAACTCATATTCACATACGCAAAGATCAAGTTTGACCAAAAGTTGACCAAATTTAACCACGGTTGCTTTCAGTTGACTAGTTTTGAAAAGAATTTTGAAATAATTAAATGAAATTATTTAATTAAATGGAGTACTTACTTCTAATTAATTAAACAAAGTTAATTAAATGAGAAGCCATTCCTAATTGATTAAATGAAGTTATCTAATTAAATAAAAAAATTGTCTCTAATTAATTAAAGATTATTTAATTAAATAGAAAAAGTAATTATGAGAGCATATCTCATTTTATTAAATTAAATATCTCAACAAAATCTCTCTTTAGTTCAAAAAGGGAAATTTTTAGTTCACTATTGATCAAAAATGAGTTAAATGAGTTAACTCCTTTTTCTACTCAAATTGAATCAGTTAACTCCTTTTTTTAGTCAAATTAAATCTGTTAACTCCCTTTAATTTGGAAATCTCCCTTTATGACTGAACTTCACCTTTAATCCTGATCATTGATTGAAATCAATCCCAACCGTTGATGAATTCCAAGAAAGTCTATTTTAGAGACCCGCATCTCTTTATTTTGAAAGGTTGAATGAGAATTTGCATCAAATTGTTTCTAGAATTCATACTCACATTTGCTCATATTCACATATATAAAGATCAAGTTTGACCAAAAGTGGACCAGATTTAACCACGGTTGCTTTCAGTTGACTAGTTTTGAAAAGAATTTTGAAATAATTAAATGAAATTATTTAATTAAATGGAGTACTTACTTCTAATTAATTAAACAAAGTTAATTAAATGAGAAGCCATTCCTTATTGATTAAATGAAGTTATCTAATTAAATAAAAAAATTATCTCTAATTAATTAAAGATTATTTAATTAAATAGAAAAAGTAATTATGAGAGCATATCTCATTTTATTAAATTAAATATCTCAACAAAATCTCTCTTCAGTTCAAAAATGGAAATTTTTAGTTCACTATTGATCAAAAATGAGTTAAATGAGTTAACTCCTTTTTCTACTCAAATTGAATCAGTTAACTCCTTTTTTTACTCAAATTAAATCTGTTAACTCCCTTTAATTTGGAAATTTCCCTTTATGACTGAACTTCACCTTTAATCCTGATCATTGATTGAAATCAATCCCAACCGTTAAAGAATTCTAGGAATGTCTATTTTAGAGACCCTCATCTCTTCATTTTCAAAGGTTGAATGAGAATTTGCATCGAATTGTAGCTGAAATTCGTACTCACATTTGCTCATATTCAAAAATGCAAAAATCAAGTTTGACCTAAAGTTGACCAGATTTAACTACGATTGACTTGAGTTGACTAGTTTTGAAAAGAATTTTGAAATAATTAAACGAAATTATTTAATTAAATGGAGTACTTACTTCTAATTAATTATACAAAAATATTTAATTAAATGAGAAGCCATTCCTAATTAATTAAATGAAGTTATTTAATTAAATAAGAAAAGTCTCTCTAATTAATCAAAGATTATTTAATTAAATAGAAAAAGTAATTATGAGAGCATATCTCATTTTATTAAATTAAATATCTCAACAAAATCTCTCTTCAGTTTAAAAAGGAAAATTTTCAGTTCACTATTGATAAAAAATGAGTTAAATCAGTTAACTCCTTTTTCTACTCAAATTGAATCAGTTAACTCCTTATTTTACTCAAATTAAATCTGTTAACTCATTTTAATTTGGAAATCTCCCTTTATGACTGAACTTCACCTTTAATCCTGACCGTTGATTAAAATCGATCTCAACCGTTGATGAATTTTAGGAAAGTTTATTCAAGAGACTCTCATCTATTCATTTTGAAAGGTTGAATGAGAATTTGCATCGAATTGTTGTTAGAATTCATACTCACATTTGCCCATATTCACATACGCAAGGATCAAGTTTGACCTAAAGTTGACCAGATTTAACTACGATTGACTTGAGTTGACTAGTTTTGAAAAGAATTTTGAAATAATTAAACGAAATTATTTAATTAAATGGAGTACCTGCTTCTAATTAATTAAACAAAGTTATTTAATTAAATGAGAAGCCGTTCCTATTTAATTAAATGAAGTTATTTAATTAAATAGGAAAAGTGTCTCTAATTAATTAAAGATTATTTAATTAAATAGAAAAAGTAATTATGAGAGCATATCTCATTTTATTAAATGAAATATCTCAACATAAATTCTCTTCAGTTCAAAAAGGGAAATTTCCAGTTCATTTTTTATCAAAAATGAGTTAAATCAGTTAACTCCTTTTTCTACTCAAATTGAATCAGTTAACTCCTTATTTTACTCAAATTAAATCTGTTAACTTCTTTTAATTTAGAAAGCTCCCTTTATGGCTGAACTTCACCTTTAATATTGACCGTTGATTGAAATCGATCTCAACCGTTGATGAATTCCAGGAAAGTCTATTTAAGATACCCTCATCTCTTCATTTTGACAGGTTGAATGAGAATTTGCATCGAATTGTTGCTAGAATTCATAGTCACATTTGCTCATATTCACATACGCAAGGATCAAGTTTGACCAAAAGTTGACCAGATTTAACCACGGTTGATTTGAGTTGACTAGTTTCGAAAAGAATTTTATAATAATTAAACAAAATTATTTAATTAAATGAAGTACTTACTTCTAATTAGTTAAATAAAGTTATTTAATTAAATGAGAAGCCATTCCTAATTAATTAAATGAAGTTGTTTAATTAAATAAGAAAAGTGTCTATGATTAATTAAAGATTATTTAATTAAATAGAAAATGTAATTATTTGAGCATATCTCATTTTATTCAATTCAATATCTCAACAAAATCTGTCTTCAGTTGAAAAGGGAAATTTTCAGTTCACTATTGATAAAAAATGTTTTAAATCAGTTAACTCCTTTTTCTACTCAAATTGAATTAGTTAACTCCTTATTTTACTCAAATTAAATCTATTAACTCCCTTTAATTTAGAAATCTTCCTTTATGACTTTGCTTCACCTTTAATCCTGACAGTTGATTGAAATCGGTCTCAACTATTGATGAATTCTAGGAAAGTCTATTTAAGAGACCCTCATCTCTTCATTTTGAAAGGTTGAATGAGAATTTGCATCGAATTGTTGCTGGAATTCATACTCACATTTGCTCATATTCACATGCGCAAAGAACAAGTTTGACCTAAAGTTGACCAGATTTAACCATGGTTGACTTGAGTTGACTAGTTTCAAAAAGAATTTTGAAATAATTAAACGAAATTATTTAATTAAATGGAGTACTTACTTCTAATTATTTAAACAAAGTTATTTAATTAAATGAGAAGCCATTCCTAATTAATTAAATGATGTTATTTAATTAAATAAGAAAAGTGTTTCTAATTAATTAAACATTATTTAATTAAATAGGCAAAGTAATTATCAGAGCATATCTCATTTTATTAAATTAAATATCTCAACAAAATCTCTCTTCAGTTCAAAAATGAAAATTTTCAATTCACTATTGATAAAAAATGAATTAAATCAGTTAACTCCTTTTTCTACTTAAATTGAATCAGTTAACTCCTTATTTTACTCAAATTAAATCTCTTAACTCCTTTTAATTTGGAAATCTCCATTTATGACTGCACTTCACTTTTAATCCTGACCGTTGATTGAAATCGATCTCAACCGCTGATGAATTCTAAAAAAATCTATTTAAGAGACCCTCATCTCTTCATTTTGAAAGGTTGAATGAGAATTTGCATTGAATTGTTACTTGAATTCATACTCACATTTTGCTCATATTCACATAGGCAAAGAACAATCTTTGACAAAAAGTTGACCAGATTTAACGACGGTTGACTTGAGTTGACTAGTTTCAAAAAAAAAATTTTAAATAATTAAATAGAATTATTTAATTAAATGGAGTACTTCTAATTAGTTAAACAAAGTTATTTAATTAAATGAGAACCCATTCCTAATTAATTAAATGAAGTTTTTTAATTAAATAAGAGAAGTGTCTCTAATTAATTAAAGATTATTTAATTAAATATAAAAAGTAATTATGAGAGCATATCTCATTTTATTAAATTCAATATCTCAACAAAATCTCTCTTCAGTTCAAAAGTGAAATTTCCAGTTCACTATTGATAAAAAATGAGTTAAATGAGTTAATTGCTTTTTGTAATCAAATTGAATCAGTTAACTCCTTATTTTACTCAGATTAAATCTGCTAACTCCCTTTAATTTCGAAATCTCCTTTTATGACTAAGCTTCACCTTTAATCTTGACTGTTGATTGAAATCGATTTCAAGCATTGATGAATTTCAGGAAAGTCTATTTAACAGACCCTCATCTCTTTATTTTGAACGGTTGAATGAGAATTTGCATCGAATTGTTGCTGGAATTCATACTCACATTTCCTTATAGTCACATACGCAAAGATCAAGTTTGACCAAAATTTGACCAGATTTAACCACGGTTCACTTGAGTTGACTAATTTTGAAAAGAATTTTGAAATAATTAAACAAAATTATTTAATTAAATGGAGTACTTACTTCTAATTAATTAAATAAAGTTATTTAATTAAATGAGAAGCCATTCCTAATTAATTAAATGATGTTATTTAATTAAATAAAAAAATTGTCTCTAATTAATTAAAGATTATTTAATGAAATAGAAAAAGTAATTATGAGAGCATATCTCATTTTATTAAATTAAATATCTCAACAAAATCTCTCTTCAGTTCAAAAATGGAAATTTTCAGTTCACTATTGACAAAAAATGAGTTAAATCAGTTAACTCCTTTTTCTACTCAAATTGAATCAGTTAACTCCTTATTTTACTCAAATTAAATCTGTTGAGTCCCTTTAATTTGGAAATCTTCCTTTACCACTGAATTTCACATTTAATCTTAACCGTTGATTGAAATCGATCTTAACCATTGATGAATTTCAGGAAAGTCTATTTAAGAGATCCTTATCTCTTCATTTTGAAAGGTTGAATGAGAATGTGCATCGAATTGTTGCTAGAATTGATACTCACATTTGCTCATATTCACATAAGCAAAGATCAAGTTGGACAAAAAGTTGACCAGATTTAACCACAGTTGAATTGAGTTGACTAATTTCAAAAAAAAATTTAAATAATTAAACGAAATTATTTAATTAAATGGAGTACTTACTTCTAATTAATTAAAAAAATTATTTAATTAAATGAGAAGTCATTCCTAATTAATTAAATGAAGTTATTTAATTAAATAAGAAAAGTGTCTCGAATTAATTAAAGATTATTTAATTAAATGGAAAAAGTAATTATGAGAGCATATCTCATTTTATTTAATTAAATATCTCAACAAAATCTCTCTTCAGTTTAAAAAGGGAAATTTCGAGTTCATTATTGATAAAAAGTTGAGTTCAATCAGTTAACTACTTTTTCTACTATAATTGAATCAATTAACTCCTTATTTTACTCAAATTAAATCTGTTAACTCGCTTTAATTTGGAAATCTCCCTTTAGGATTGAACTTCACCTTTAATCCTGACATCTCTTGCTCTCTCATCCTGATTCGAAACGTTGATGACAAAAATCTCCACACAATCTAATCCAGAAACTGATTAACATAATATCTGATTTTATTAAATTAAATATCTCAGCAAAATCTCTCTTCAGTTCAAAAACAGAAATTTCCAGTTCACTATTGATCAAATTGAATCAGTTAACTCCTTATTTTACTCAAATTAAATCTGTTAACTCCCTTTAATTTAGAAATCTCTCTTTATAACTAAATTTCGCCTTTAATCCTGACTGTTGATCGAAATCGATCTCAACCATTAATGAATTCCAAGAAAGTCTATTTAAGAGACCCTCATCTCTTCATTTTGAAAGGATGAATGAGAATTTGCATCGAATTGTTGTTGGAATTCATACTCACATTTGCTCATATTCACATACGCAAAGATCAAGTTTGACCAAAATTTGACCAGATTCAACCATAGTTGACTTGAGTTGACTAGTTTCGAAAAGAATTTTGAAATAATTAAATGAAATTATTTAAATAAATGGAGTACTTACTTCTAATTAATTAAACAAAGTTATTTAATTAAATGAGAAGCCATTCCTAATTAATTAAATGAAGTTATTTAATTAAATAAGAAAAGTGTCTCTAATTAATTAAAGATTGTTTAATTAAATAAGAAAAGTAATTATGAGAGCATATCTCATTTTATTAAATTAAATATCTCAACAAAATCTCTCGTTAGTTCAAAAAGGGAAATTTCTAATTCACTATTAATCAAAAATGAGTTAAATGAGTTAACTCATTTTTCTACTCAAATTAAATCAGTTAACTGATTATTTTACTCCAATTAAATCTATTAACTCCCTTTAATTTTAAAATCTCCCTTCATGATTGAACTTCACCTTTAATCCTGACCGTTGATTGAAATCGATCTCAACCGTTGATGAATTTCAGGAAAGTCTATTTAAGAGACCCTCATCTCTTCATTTTGAAAGGTTGAATGAGAATTTGCATCGAATTGTTGCTGGAATTCATACTCACATTTGCTCATATTCACATACACAAAGATCAAGTTTGACCAAAAGTTGACTAGATTTAACTACAGTTGACTTGAGTTGACTAGTTTCGAAAAGAATTTTTAAATAATTAAACGAAATCATTTAATTAAATGGAGTACTTACTTCTAATTAATTAAACAAAGTTATTTAATTAAATGAGAAGCCATTCCTAATTAATTAAATGAAGTTATTTAATTAAATAAGAAAAGTGTCTCTAATTAATTAAAGATTATTTAATTAAATAGAAAAGTTAATTATGAGACCATATCCCATTTTATTAAATTAAATATCTCAACAAAATCTCTCTTCAGTTCAAAAAGGAAAATTTCGAGTTCACTGTTGATAAAAAATGAGTTAAATCAGTTAACTCCTTTTTCTACTCAAATTGAATTAGTTAACACTTTATTTTATTCAAATTAAATCTGTTAACTCCCTTTAATTTGGAAATCTCACTTTATGACTGAACTTCACCTTTAATCCTGACCATTAATTGAAATCGATCTCAACCGTTGATGAATTCTAGGAATGTTTATTTAAGAGACCCTCATCTGTTCATTTTGAAAGGTTGAATGAGAATTTATATCGAATTGTTGTTGGAATTCATACTCACATTTGCTCATATTCACATATGCAAAGATCAAGTTTGACCAAAAGTTGACCAGATTTAACCACAGTTGACTAGTTTCAAAAAGATATTTGAAATAATTAAACAAAATTATTTAATTAGATGGAGTACTTACTTCTAATTAATTAAACAAAGTTATTTAATTAAATGAGAAGCCATTCCTAATTAATTAAATGAAGTTATTTAATTAAATAAGAAAAGTGTCTCTAATTAATTAAAGATTATTTAATTAAATAGAAAAAGTAATTATTAGAGCATATCTCATTTTATTAAATTAAATATCTCAACAAAATCTCTCTTCAGTTCAAAAAGAGAAATTTCTAGTTCATTATTGATAAAAAATGAGTTAAATCAGTTAACTCCTTTTTATACTCAAATTGAATCAGTTAACTCCTTATTTTACTCAAATTAAATTATTTAACTCCCTTTAATTTGGAAATATCCCTTTATGACTGAACTTCACCTTTAATCCTGACCGTTGATTGAAATCGATCTCAACCGTTGATGAATTCCAAAAAAGTCTATTTAAGAGACCCTCATCTCTTCATTTTTAAAGGTTGAATAAGAATTTGCATCGAATTGTTGCTTGAATTCATACTCACATTTAATCATATTCACATACGCAAAGTTGAAGTTTGACTAAAAGTTGACCAATTTTAACCATTGTTGACTAGTTTCGAAAAGAATTTTGAAATAATTAAACAAAATTATTGAATTAAATAGAGTACTTACTTCTAATTAATTAAAAAAATTTATTTAATTAAATGAGAAGCCATTTGTAGTGCCTGCCCTTGGTTCACATTTTGTTATCGTTGCTAAACTCTTTTAGAGCTAGTTTCGTGTTGATGGTTAGGAACATTATTATGAGATTATCAAATATTGTGCTATGGATTTAGTTGATATGTGATGAGATTACTTAGACTCTACATTTCATGTATGTTTGATAATTATTTTTAATGTTCACAATTATTGATGATGATTATTACATTGCTTTCAATTATTAATGATGATTAGTAAGATGATTTATTATAATATGTGCTTTCTTATGGATACTTACCCCATACTTGCATGTGTATGGTGTGTGTGTTTGCCTTGTGTGTTTGCTTTTGTATGGCGTGTCTGTGTGGTTAAGGAATGGAGTCGTAGTCACCTGCTAGTCGGGATCTACATGATGCACCCCTTCCTACCATTGTCTGTTTAGTTTAGTATATATTGTGTTTATACATGCATAGTTTTTATGCAGGTTGCAGGTACCAGGTATCGACTTCCCTGAATTGCCAAGATGAGCGTACCCTATCACATTATCTCAATGATAAGAGATGGGAGATAAATTTTCAAGTCCAAATCTCAACCCTTTAAGCCATTTGTTCTAATTGAAAAATTAGGACAAGTATCTAAGTTGAGTACCCTCCGAATGCGTCAGATGATATAATTCGTGATATAAACCCCTTGGTTTGATTTGTATGTATTTTGGCTATGATGGGTTTTTCGTATTTTTACCTTTGTGAGTCTTTGGAGCATTTTCTATTAATTAAGTCTAATTAAAATATTTAATTAATCGTTTAATTTAATGAAAAATTAATATGGTATTTTAATATTTATTTTATTTAATTAATTGGAAAAATAATTAAATAAAATAATTAAATTTGAAAATAAAATAATTAAATTG
This sequence comes from Cupressus sempervirens, assembly GCA_028749045.1. NCBI lineage: Eukaryota > Viridiplantae > Streptophyta > Pinopsida > Cupressales > Cupressaceae > Cupressus > Cupressus sempervirens. The sequence continues at coordinate 103,328,496 of CM053787.1, forward strand.
GAAGATAAAAGTTATAATATTAAATTTGAAATGTGACAATATTTATAATATATTTGGGGCTCATTTTTAAATAAATGACTAAATAATAATATTATTAAAGCTAATAAATATTTTAGCAATAAAGTTTTAAAAAATGAAATTTAAAAGTGGAAAATATATTTTAAATTATTAAAAGATTCTAAATCTCATATGATTAAAAATATATATAAATAAGATTGAAAAGTGAAGATATTAAAGTTAGTGCATGAGAGTTAATAAATAAATAAATTAAATTTAGAAAGAGTAAAGTAAATTGAAGTTTTAAGCTTGCATGGGAATTAACATGTGTCAACAACACGGGGGTTAGTGCATCAATTAAGCACAAGGTGTTTACAATTCTATGACTCATCAAAAAGAATTGAAAAAGACCCATGCTTAGTTGGTGACACCTTTCAGCAGTTTCAAAAAGCATTCCAAAGGTTTCTTGAGAGCTCTTGGTATTCAAGCATTCATAGAAGCTTAAATGAAAAGCTTAATAGAAGCTACAAGCTGAAGGGAAGCCACGAGCTACAAGCTAAAACAAAATAGAAGCTTCAAAGCTTACATGCATGAGAGAAGATTCATATGCTCATATATTTTCTACTTGCTTCTATGCTCTTTCTAGCATTTCTAATCACTTGGAGGATTCGATTGGCTTGGATTCTTGGAAGAATTGCGAATGATGGAGAAAGAAGAGATTTTTTATGGACTTCTGAGGCATGACAAATTAGCATCAGTGTCCAGGTGCACTTGTGATATTCTTATATTCCCTTAGCACTCTTTCTCTTCCTGTCTTCATCATATCTATTTTATGTTTCTGAATACTCTCTGCATTTGAAATTGAAATCTAGATATTTTATTTGGTTGAGAAGAAAACAATAAAAAAACCCTAGTTCCAAATGAGAAAGAAATTAGATTTTAATCGGGTTTGAGTTCGAATTTATATTAAATTAGAAAGACAAGATTTGGAATTAAAATAAAAATTTTATGGTGAAAATTCGAACGATTAGATGTAATCTTTCTATCAAATTATATTTTCAGATGCGAATGGACAAACCTATTAGATGAATGAATGGGTAAATTTAGAAAACAATTATTTTAACAGGAAATTCTTAATTCATCACAAATTGTCCTGTCGCTACCCCTTGGATAGACCCAAACTCAGTCATTCATAATTTTTTATTGGGATCTAATTTATTCTATCACTCTACTCAAAATTGGCGCAACTTGACCCTCTCCAGCATATTTAAATTTCAGCCTGATCCAACGGTTCATTAGGGAGATATGGCCGTCATACTGAGACTATTTTATTCGAGAACAGATATTTCTCCATTTTTCATAACCAAGAATTCTTTATGCTTAAAATTCACAAAATAATATATCAAAGCATGGAATGAATTAAGATATTATTGCAATCTTTCTTTATTAGAATCTTATTAAAATGTATTAGTTTTATATGGTTTATTATCTAATCTGATTAAATCAAATTTAATTAAGATTAGTTAATAGTAGAAGAAGTGTAATTAATTATTAGTCAATCCAAGTAAATGGATTTTTAAATGAGAGAAAATTTAAAAAAAAAAGATTTTAATATAATTTATATAGTATACTTTTTATAATGTATATTGAATACTATTTAATATATATTAAACAATTTTAGAGTTGTTTAATGAATATGATAATGTTAAGAATTTGGATATTATTCATGTTAAAATCTACAATGAGTCTTATTGGTTTGTGATAGGGATCTTTTTCAAACAACTTTTATATAGACAAAATATTAGTAGAACAATTAAAAAATGGAGTCTAATGGTTGATTTTAATATTGATTAAATAATTGTAAGATAATAATTTAAATTTAGAAACACTAAATGATATTGGATTAAGATTGAATTATTATGTTATTGGTTAATACGTTTGAATACCTTAATGGAGTTAAGAGTTAGCCAAATATTAACTAATGAGTTTATGAAAGGATTCTATAGATTGGGTATTTATAGTTTGAGGAGTTTATTATTTATTAATATTTGTAAGGACTGGCAAACTATTAATAAATAATGGTGTAAATAGTTTGATTAGATGTAATCTAGTGAAGATTATTTAATGATTAAAGTTTTGTAAAGATATTAGTTTTCATATTTGAAGTATAATTGATTTTTTAATCAATTGATATTCATTGAGTTGATATTATAACTATGATATTAATAATTAAATTGTGCGATAGAACCTTATTTGAAAAGATTAATGATAATACGAATTTGTCAATGAAATGTTGGTATTCTTTGAAAAAAGATGAATGAGATCATTATAGATTTATTCTCAATATAGCTTGCTAATAAATATTGACAAGTTATTATTATTGAATTATTAATATAATCATTTGAGTATTGAAAAATAGTTGACTTTTATCTTACAGAATTTTAGTTAGTTATTAGTCAACTGATATTAATTGTAACGTTGCTATAGTTATGCAATTATTAATTAAATAAATTAATGAGAGTTAATTAGATTTAATTAATAATTAAGTTATGTAATAGAGATTTAATTGATATAATTATTTTAATGAGATTTTAAAAGTATTGATATCAAGTTGATAGGTCTTAATCTGATGACTTGAATAATGACTTTAGATATTTTAATGGTGAAGACTTAGTAATATATAATTGAGAATTATTAGAATAATAAAAAGGTTAAGGATTGTGAATCGATGTTAATTTATCATTTTACTAAGTTATAGTCTTCTTGTTCAAAGATTGATAATTGGCTCTCTTATAATTTATAACGAATAATGATCCTAAAAAAGTTGAAAGGTTAATCAATTAGAATATGGATCATGGTTAAATATATAGAACAATTTAATTTAAGGTCAATGATGATCAGTTTAGCAAATATTTATCCTTAAGTTATTCTTAGAATGTAATTCTTAATAATGGAAGGATAATGCTATCGAAAAACAAATGGGTTGACTTGTAAGTCAAATGATAAAACTTAAGACACTTGAAGTATACTTGAAACAAAAATTGAAGTTCTACACTTGGTTCAACTATGTGATATTAGTAAACCAAAACATGTGTCTGCATCGTGTATTTTATATGCTTCTTGTTTTGGGTTTTGGATTGACTAGTGTTGACCAATCCTAGGATGTTACTAGAGGCTAAGGGGTTATGAGATATGATGGCATGTTGATCTTATTTGATTTTGATCTTTATAAGCCCAACCATGGTTATGTGATCATATGCTCTATGAAATATTTGTATTTGTTCTTCAGCCTTCATGTGTGAAGCTGAGATGTATATATATCTGAGATGCTTGAGCTAATATTTTTGAGTCATCGATCAGTTATCCTTGGACTACTTTCTAGTCGCCATTATGGCACTGAAATATGGATTTATTTCTTGATGATGTCATGTTGTGACATGTTTGACTCAACCATTTTGGAGTCTTCGATCAGTATGATTTTGAGATATTCTTGGTTGCTTGTTGAGAACCATTTATCTTGAGATATATTTTGGTTATTGAGAACCAATTGTTACTTATGATTATCAGTGATGCCTTCAGTTGCCAATAGAGAACTATTGTGGTCATGATTTTCTATGGATGCTTTTCTAGATGCTCATGGAGATTTGATGATTCTTATTATGGATATTTGATGCTTTTATGCATATTTAATGATTTTATTATGGATTATCTTTTATGATTTTGAGATTTATGATTTCATGAGCTTAGGGTCTCTAATTAATTAAAGATTGTTTAATTAAATAGAAAAAGTAATTATGAGAGCATATCTCATTTTATTAAATTAAATATCACAATAAAATTTCTCTTCAGTTCAAAAAGGGAAATTTTCAGTTCACTATTGATCAAAAATGAGTTAAATCAGTTAACTCCTTTCTCAACTCAAATTGAATAAGTTAACTGCTTATTTTACTCAAATTAAATCTGTTAACTCCCTTTAATTTGGAAATCTCCCTTTATGATTGAACTTCACCTTTAATCCTAACCATTGATTTGAAATCGATCTCAACCGTTGATAAATTCCAGGAAAGTCTATTTAAGAGACGCTCATCTCTTCATTTTGAAAGGTTGAATAAGAATTTGGATCAAATTTTTGCTGGAATTCATACTCACATTTGCTCATATTGACATAAGCAAAGATCAAGTTTGACCAAAAGTTGACCAGATTTAACCATGGTTGACTTGAGTTGACTAGTTTCAAAAAGAATTTTGAAATAATTAAACAGAATTATTTAATTAAATGGAGTACTTACTTCTAATTAATTAAACAAAGTTACTTAATTAAATGAGAAGCCATTCCTAATTAACTAAATGAAGTTATTTAATTAAATAAGAAAAGTGTCTCTAATTAAATAAAGATTATTTAATTAAATGGAAAAAGTAATTATGAGAGCATATCTCATTTTATTAAATTAAATATCTCGACAAAATCTCTCTTCAGTTCAAAAAGGGAAATTTTTAGTTCACTATTGATCAAAAATGAGTTAAATCAGTTAACTCCTTTTTCTAATCAAATTGAATTAGTTAACTCCTTATTTTACTCAAATTAAATATGTTAACTCACTTTAATTTGGAAATCTCCCTTTATGACTGAACTTCACCTTTAATCCTAACCGTTGATTGAAATCGATCTCAACCGTTGATGAATTCCAGGAAAGTCTATTTAAGAGACCCTCATCTCTTCATTTTGAAAGGTTGAATGAGAATTTTCATCAAGTTGTTGCTAGAATTCATACTCACATTTTCTCATATTCACATATGCAAAGATCAAGTTTGACCAAAAGTTAACCAGATTTAACCACGGTTGACTTGAGTTGACTAGTTTCAAAACTTTTTTTGAAATAATTAAATGAAATTATTTAATTAAATGGAGTACTTACTTTGAATTAATTAAACAAAGTTATTTAATTAAATGAGAAGCCATTCTTTATTAATTAAATGAAGTTATTTAATTAAATAAGAAAAGTGTTTCTAATTAATTAAAAATTATTTAATTAAATAGAAAAAGTAATTATCAGAGCATATCTCATTTTATTAAATTAAATATCTCAACAAAATCTCTCTTCAGTTGAAAAAGGGAAATTTCCAGTTCACTATTGATAAAAAATGAGTTAAATCAGTTAACTCCTTTTTCTACTCAAATTGAATCGGTTAACTCCTTATTTTACTCAAATTAAATTTGTTAACTCCCTTTAATTTGGAAATCTGCCTTTATTACTGAACTTCACCTTTAATCCTGACCGTTGATTGAAATCGATCTCAACCGTTGATGAATTCCAAGAAAGTCTATTTAAGAGACCCTCATCTCTTCATTTTGAAAGGTTGAATGAGAATTTGCATCGAATTGTTGCTGGAATTTGTACTCACATTTGCTCATATTCACATACGCAAAGATCAAGGTTGACCAAAAGTTGACCAGATTTAACCACGGTTGACTTGAGTTGACTAGTTTTGAAAAGAATTTAGAAATAATTAAATAAAATTATTTAATTAAATGGATTACTTACTTCTAATTAATTAAACAAAGTTATTTAATTAAATGAGAAGTCATTCCTAATTAATTAAATGAAGTTATTTAATTAAATAAGAAAAGCGTCTCTAATTAATTAAAGATTATTTAATTAAATAGAAAAAGTAATTATTAGAGCATATCTCATTTTATTAAATTAAATATCTCAACAAAATCTCTCTTCAGTTGAAAAAGAGAAATTTTCAGTTCACTATTCATCAAAAATGAGTTAAATGAGTTAACTCCTTTTTCTACTCAAATTGAATCAGTTAACTCCTTATTTTACTCAAATTAAATCTGTTAACTCCCTTTAATTTGGAAATCTCCCTTTATGACTGAACTTCACCTTTAATCATGACCGTTGATTGAAATCGATCTCAATCGTTGATGAATTCTAGGAAAGTCTATTTAAGAGACGCTGATCTCTTCATTTTGAAAGGTTGAATGACAATTTGCATCGAATTGTTGCTAGAATTCATACTCACATTTTCTTATATTCACATACGCATACATCAAGTTTGACCAAAAGTTGACCAGATTTAACCACGGTTGACTTGAGTTGACTAATTTTGAGAAGAATTTTGAAATAATTAAACGAAATTATTTAATTAACTAGAGTACTTACTTCTAATTAATTTAACAAAGTTATTTAATTAAATGAGAAGCCATTCCTAGTTAATTAAATGAATTTATTTAATTGAATAAGAAAAGTGTCTCTATTTAATTAAAGATTATTTAATTAAATAGAAAAAGTAATTATGAGAGCATATCTCATTTTATTAAATTAAATACCTCATCAAAATCTCTCTTCAGTTCAAAAAGAGAAATTTCTATTTCACTATTGATAAAAAATGAGTTAACTTCTTTTTCTACTCTAATTGAATCAGTTAGCTCCTTATTTTACTCAAATTAAATCTGTTAACTCCCTTTCATTTGGAAATCTCCTTTTATGATGGAACTTCACCTTTAATCCTGACCGTTGATTGAAATCGATCTCAACCGTTGATGAATTCCAAGAAAGTCTATTTAAGAGACCCTCATCTCTTCATTTTGAAAGGTTGAATGACAATTTGCATCGAATTGTTGCTGGAATTCATACTCATATTTGGTCATATTCACATATGTAAAGATCAAGTTTGACCAAATGTTGACCATATTTAACCACAGTTGACTTGAGTTGACTAGTTTCGAAAATAATTTTGAAATAATTAAATGGAATTATTTAACTAAATGAAATACTTACTTCTAATTAATTAAACCAAGTTATTTAATTAAATGATAAGCCATTCCTAATTAATTAAATGAAGTTATTTAATTAAATAAGAAAAGTGTCTCTAATTAATTAAAGATTATTTAATTAAATAGAAAAAGTAATTATGAGAGCATATCTCATTTTATTGAATTAAATATCTCAACAAAATCTCTCTTCAGTTCAAAAAGGGAAATTTCCAGTTCACTATTGATAAAAAATGAGTTAAATGAGTTAACTTCTTTTTGTACTCAAATTGAATCAGTTAACTCCTTATTTTACTCAAATTAAATCTGTTAACTCCCTTTAATTTGGAAATCTCTTTTTATGACTGAACTTCACCTTTAATCTTGACCGTTGATTAAAATCGATCTCAACCATTGATGAATTCTAGGAAAGTCTATTTAAGAGACCCTCATCTCTTCATTTTGAAAGGCTGAATGAGAATTTGCACCGAATTGTTGCTAAAATTCATACTCTAATTTTGCTCATATTCACATACACAAAGATCAAGTTTGACCAAAAGTTGAACAGATTTAACCACAATTGACTTGAGTTGACTAGTTTCGAAAAGAATTTTGAAATAATTAAAAAAAAATATTTAATTAAATGGAGTACTTACTTCTAATTAATTAAACAAAGTTATTTAAATAAATAAGAAGCCATTCCTAATTAATTAAATGAAGTTATTTAATTAAATAAGAAAAGTGTCTCTATTTAATTAAAAATTATTTAATTAAATAGAAAAAGTAATTATGAGAGCATATCTCATTTTATTAAATTAAATATCTCAACAAAATCTCTCTTCAGTTCAAAAAGGGAAATTTCTGGTTCACTATTGATCAAAAATGAGTTAAATCAGTTAACTCCTTTTTCTACTCAAATTGAATCAGTTAACTCCTTATTTTACTCAAATTAAATCTGTTAACTCCCTTTAATTTGGAAATCTGCCTTTATGACTGAACTTCACCTTTAATCTTGACCGTTGATTGAAATCGATCTCAATCGTTGATGAATTCTAGGAAAGTCTATTTAAGAGACCCTCATCTCTTCATTTTGAAAGGTTGAATGAGAAGTTGCATCGAATTGTTGCTAGAATTCCTGCTCACATTTGCTCATATTCACATATGTAAAGATCAAGTTTGACCAAAAGTTGACTAGATTTAACCACGGTTGACTTGAGTTGACTAGTTTTGAAAAGAATTTTGAAATAATTAAACGGAATTATTTAATTAAATGGACTACTTCTAATTAATTAAACAAAGTTATTTAATTAAATGAGAAGCCATTCCTAAATAATTAAATGAAGTTATTTAATTAAATAAGAAAAGTGTCTCTAATTAATTAAAGATTGTTTAATTAAATTTAAAAAGTAATTATGAGAGCATATTTCATTTTATTAAATTAAATATCTCAACAAAATCTCTCTTCAGTTCAAAAAGGGAAATTTCCAGTTCACTATTGATCAAAAATGAGTTAAATGAGTTAACTCCTTTTTCTACTCAAATTGAACCAGTTAACTCTTTATTTTACTCAAATTAAATCTGTTAACTCCCTTTATTTTGGAAATGTCCCTTTATGACTTAACTTCACCTTTAATCCTGACCATTGATTGAAATCAATCTCAACCGTTGATGAATTCCAGGAAACTCTATTTAAGAGACCCGGATCTCTTCATTTTGAAAGGTTGAATGAGAATTTGCATTGAATTGTTGCTGGAATTCATACTCACATTTTCTCATATTCACATACGCAAAGATCAAGTATCAGAGCTCGGGTTTTCTACATTGGGAGCTCTGGGTATTTTGGAACAACTAGAACTATTAACTATTAAGTGTAACTTTCCAAACTTGATCGAGGTGAATTGAAACAGGACTCAAACTGTTACTTGAATATTTTTCATACTTTAACACTTAGTTTCAAAACTGGAAATTTTACTTCAACCTAGACATAGAACTATACTTAGTACCTTGTACTATTGTAGGATGGTATATGGGACTAGGTCTTCTGGTAGAGGTCATGGTCATGGTAGAGCTATTAGTGTCCATGAGTCTGCCCATGAGGGATCGGCTCATGTAGAGAGCAGGGAAGAGCACTCTAGTAGGCAGTAAGAAGAGAGTCGTAGAGAGGACCAAGCTGAGTCTGAGGAGGTCAGTTTGAGGCAAATGATGCAAACTATTCTAGAACGTCTACCTCTTGTTCAAGAATAGCCTAAAGTGCATTAGACAAAACAAGAGCATAGACCCAAATCTAGAAGGCCTTGGAAGGAACGTCAGAGGTCCATTGTGTCCACTCAAATGAAGGATCTTTCAAGATCCAAGGTTAAGCCTTTCAATGGGAAAGGTTCTGGTTATGTGGCAGAGCAGTGGCTTATTTCCCTTGACAGGATTTTTTCCATGCAGGAGTTTGATAGCAATGTTAAGGCAAGATTTGCAATCACTAATTTAGAGAATTTTCGGGCCACTTGGTGGATGATAGAGGAGAAGAAGTTGGGAATTGATATGAGCAGTGTTACATGGGAGTTATTCCTAGAGAGTTTTTGTGAACGATTCCTACCAGAGGAATGGAAACAACAAAGGGCTGATGAATTTCATAATCTTAGACAGTACACTTTGTCAGTGACCGAGTATGAGCGTAATATTTATGAGCTTATGCCTTTTTTAGGGTTCAGTGAAAATTTTGCTCAGTTGACACAACATTTTATTAGGGATTTGAATAACCATATTATTGGGGGAGTTAAGGTATTTGAGCCAAAAACCCTCAAGGATGCAGTGCATCAAGCTATCCTTGTTGAGAAAAGTGTCAACCTTGGTCAAGGTGGTTTTGTAGGAGCGCCAGTGGCATTAGGATCTAAAAGCAACTACAATTCAGGTGGTAACAAGAAGTTTTCTTTCTCTAAGGGGAAACAGTATCAGCAGCAGTCTTAACAGACACAGCAACAAAAGGGATCGAATTCTCAAGCTGAAGGCAGTGGCAAAGGTGCTAACACCAAGAACAACCACAATGCTCAATGCAATAAACAGAATAAGTCCAATTAGCTGGCTCAAAGTAGCTAGTCTTTTGTGAGCAGGAACAGTTGCCAGTAATCAAATGTACCACATATGGGAAGAGGTTCTGGCAAAAATACGGAATACTTTTCATATGGTCAGATTGGACATTATGCAGCTTAGTGTCCTCAGTGAGCACCTCAGTTTTCAGGACCTAGACCTACCGTTTCAGAGCCTATAGTTGGCGATGCAGGTAGAGCTCATAGAGATTTTGCAGCAGTTGATCAGTGTCAGGAAGATCATCAACGAACAGTGGTTGAGACCACATGTGCTATTAGAGGTATATCTCTTTCAGTATTGTTTGATTCAGGAGCTACAGATTCATTTATTTCACCATCTATAGTTTCTAAGTGTAAGCTAGATGCGGTGAGGCAAGATCATGGTTGGCAAGTGGAACTAGCCTTAGGCATTAAGGTCTCCATAGATTCTGTAGTTCATAAGTGTGGGCTTAGCTTAGGAATCTTTGATTCTACAGTGGATCTTCAAATCATACCCCTTGGTTCCTATGATGTGGTTTTAGGCATATACTGGCTTGGATCTCATAGAGCTAGTATAGATTACAGGAAGAAGATTATTATGTGCCAAGATGACCAAGGGAATGATGTGCAGATAGTTGGGATATCGAGGCCTATATCTCTGTAGATGATTTCTGCTATGCAATTGAAGCGAAGTTTTTGAAAGGGATGTCAGATACTTGCTATTATGGTAAATGATCTTGATGAAGAAGATCCCATGAGGGAGACTTTAGATCACCTAATTTTGCAAGAGTACGTAGATGTTTTTTCCAAGTGAGATTCTAGGCATGCCTCCGAAGAGGGACTTTGACTTTAGTATTGATCTGATTCCTGGAGCGGAGCCTATCTCTAAAGCTCCTTATCGCATGATGACACATGAATTGGGTGAGCTACATCTTCAGCTAGATGAACTTCTGGCCAAAGGGAGCATTCAACCTAGTGTATCACCATGGGGAGCTCCAGTGCTCTTTGTGAAGAAGAAAGATGATTCTTTGCGCCTTTGTATTGACTATAGATAGTTGAATAAGGTGACTATTAAGATAAGGTATCCTTTATCTGGGATTGATGACTTATTCGATCAGATCAAGGGAGCTACAGTATTCTCCAAGATTGATCTTAAGTCAGGATACCACCAGCTTCGCATTAAGCAAGTAGATATTCACAAGACTGCTTTTCAAACTCGTTATGGACATTATGAGTTCACAGTGGTACCCTTTTGGATTGACTAATGCTCCATCATTTTTTATGAGTTTGATGAATGGTGTGTTCCGATCTTATCTGGATAGGTTTGTACTCATGTTTCTTGATGACATATTGATATATTCTAAGACTCAGAAGGAGCATGAGGAACACCTGCGGTTGGTTTTGCAGTATTTGAGGGACAATCAACTTTATGCCAATGCAGCTAAGTGTGAATTCTTCAAAATGAAGATTCAGTATTTAGGGCATGTTATTTCAGGTGAAGGTATTTCAGTGGATCTTGCAAAGATTTAGGCAATAATAGATTGGCCAACACTGACTAATGTGTCAAAGATTTTTAGTTTCATGGATTTAGCTGGTTATTATCGTAGATTTGTCCAGAACTTCTCTCGGATAGCACATCCTATCACTTCTCTTCAAAGGAAAGGAAATAAGTTCGTATGGACAGAGAAATATGAGGAAGCTTTCCAGAAGCTCAAGGAGCTTTTGACCAGTGCACCAATTCTAGTGGTACCTGATCCAGAAGGTGATTCATGGTATGTACAGATGCTTCTCTTGAAGGGATTGGGGCAGTGTTGATGCAGAATGGATGGGTGATTTCATATGAATCACATAAGCTCAAGGATCATGAGTCAAATTATCCTACATATAATCTTGAGTTAGTGGCAGTAGTTCATACTTTGACAAGGTGGAGACATTTCTTGTTGGGGCACAGATTTGAGCTACATAGCGATCATCGTAGTCTTCAGTACATTTTTATTCAGCCTAATTTGAATGCTCACCAGAGGCAATGGATGGAGTTTCTATGCGAATATGATTTTGACGTTAAGTACATTCAGGGTAAGGAGAATGTGGTGGCAGATGCTTTGAGTCGTAGGAGACATCTGACATCATCGATGACTCTTAGTATGGATTTGAGGAGTTAGATTCTCTAGGTACTTCCTATGGATTCATGGTATCAGGAAGTGTGTAGAGAGATTGATTCAGGAAGATCTTTGGAAGGTATATTTGCAGGTTACGTTTGAGAATCAGATGGTCTTTTAAGACATTTGGGGAGGATTTATGTGCCATTTTCGGATGAGCTTCGCACCTTGATTCTGGCAGAAGCCCATCGTACACCTTACTCAGCACATCTTGGTGTCAAGAAGATGCATGTTAATTTGAGATGTTTGTTCTTTTGGTCTGGGATGAAGCGAGATATTGTTGATTTTGTGGCTAGGTGCCTTGAGTGTCAGAGACTTAAGGCAAAACATCAGCACTCGGCTGGACTTTTGAAGCCTAATCTTATTCCTTCTTGGAAGTGGGATATCATCTCCATGGATTTCATAGTAAGATTGCCTATGACAGTTCAACGTCTATCATGGTCACCGTTGATCGGTTGACTAAGGTGGTGCATTTTTCATCAATTAGGTCTTCCTACACAATAGCTTCTGTAGCTAATGTCTTTATGTGTGATATTGTGAGATTACATGGTATTCCTAGAAAGATCATTTCTGACAGGGATCTTGTATTCACATCTACATTTTGGACATCGCTGCAGCATGAGCTTGGAGTGCAATTAAACTTCAGTTCGACATATCATCTAGAGACTGATCATCAAACAGAGAGGGTGAATCAGGTTTTGGAGGATATGTTACGGATATATGTTATGGATAGGCAAACACATTGGGAGGATTACCTCTACTTAGTGGAGTTTTCTTACAACAACGGATATCATAGTTCTATTGGTATGGCACCATTTCCGGCATTATATGGGCATCCTTGTCGTACACCATTGAGTTGGGAGAGTCTTGAGAATTGCATCCTGTTGGGACATGAGATGCTTTGTGATATGGAGCAATAGGTAGTGCATATTCGTAAGCATTTGACTATGGCACAGGATAGGGAGAAGAAGTATGTCGATGCTCATAGGATTCATAAGCAGTTTGCTATGGGTGATAAGGTTTTCTTGAGAGTGAGACCGCGAAAGAGTCCTATCTGATATGGAAAGGGTTCTAAGCTAGCAACTCACTTTGTGGGACCATTCAAGATTTTGGAGAGGATTGGCCCGGTTGCTTACCGCCTTGCTCTACCGCCCAGCCTAGCTCGCATTCATGATGTTTTCCATGTTTTAGTGCTTCGGCAGTATATTCCTGATATTGTACATGTTCTTGATTGGAATGCATTGCAGGTATAGGATAGGTAGCTGGCTTTGGAGCCGGTTCGTATTCTGGAGCAGCGAAGGTTGACCCTCAGGGGTCGAACCATCGAGCAAGTAAGGGTCCAATGGGACCCTACTGATGATTCTTTAGCTACTTGGGAGGATGCAGCTAGATTGAGGGAGTTATATCCCTATTTTTTTGTAGGCTTCCAGGAGTAAGCCTAACCCAAGGGGGGGTGGATGTAGTGCCTACCCTCGTTCACATCTTTTCTGGACATTGTTAATATTATTAGACTATGATAGACTAGTTTTATGTTGATAGATTAGTGTTTTTGTTTTGACATTATCAGAAATTATGTTATGGATTTAGTGGTTATAAGATGAGATCATTTAGACTTTACATTTCATGCATACATGATGATCATTATATTGTTTTTAGTTATTATTGATGATTAGATGGATGGTTTATTATCTTATGTGTTTTATTATGGATACTTACCCCATACTTGCATGTGTATGGTGTGCATGTTTTCTTATTGTATGGCGTTTCTGATGTGGTTAAGGAAAGGATTCATAGTCACCTGCTTAGTCGGGATCTACATGATGCACCACTTCCTGCCATTGTCTGTTTAGCTTAGCATTATAAATATTGTATGTACATGCATGGTTTTTTTGCAGGTTGCAGGTACCGGGTATCGACTTCCCTGAATTGCCAGGATGAGCGTACCCTATTATACTATCTCAATGATAAGAGAAGGGAGATAAATTCTCAAGTCAAAATCTCAAACCCTTAAACCAATTGTCCTAGTGAGGTAGGACAAGTATCTGGATATTTTACCCACCGAATGTCTCGGATGACATAATTCGTAATTAACCCTTTAGACTAATTTTGAGTGATTTTCTCTATGATGAGTTTTCATATTCTATCTTGGAGGTCTATGGTGAATTATCTATTAATTAAGTCTTAATAAATAGATTTAATTAATAAATTAATGATTTGAAAAAATTAATATAAAATATCATGTTATTTGATATTTTGATTATAATTAATTGAATGAGAATTAATTGAGGGAAAAGAATTAAAAGAAAATTAGAAATTAAAATTAAAAATAATAATAAAATAATAATAAAGTAACAAATAAATAATAATAATAAAAGTTATAAAGTTAAAATGAAAGTTATAAATATTTAAATAGAAATTTTATAAAAAGTAAATTGGAGTTATAAGCTTGCATGGGAATTAACACACTTCTCTATTTCTCATGTGTCAACAACACGGGGGTTAGTGCATCAATTAAGCACATGGTGTCTACAACCCTATGGCTCATCTTGAAGGTTGGAAAAGACCCATGCTTAGTTGGTGACACCTTCCAGTTGTTTCTAGAAGTATTCTAGATGTTTCCTGAAAGCTCTTTATATTCAGGCATTCATAGAAGTTTAGACACAGCATTGGGAGAGAAATTGGAGCATTGGAGGACTCGAGAATTTTGAAAAAAGGAGGAGCTTGCTCTGTGGATTTTCTGAATAAGAGTGATTTAGCATCAGAATCCAGGTAGATTCTTGTGATTTTACTTATACTATTTTCACATCACGCATTCCCTGTCTTCTTCGTGTCTTCCATATGTCTTCTGAGAAGTTTCATATTTATATGCATTCTTAATATGGGTAGATTAATTTTATTGGAGAATTTTATATGCATTCATAATTGTAGATATAATCTTTGTGAAAAAAAAAAAAACATACATGGTTATATATTCAGATTTGCATACATATACATATATATATATATATTTATATATATGCATATGTATATATTTATTATGGATCTATTATAAAATTTGATTATATATATACATACATACATATATATATACCTATGTATATTTATATATAATGCATAGAATTGAGCGATTGATAAATCGCAGTGGAAAATTTAATAAATTGCACCGCGATTCATATCGCATGAAACAAGTGTATATTATAATGTCGTGGGCACGATTCGTACCATGTGCCTGCAAAAGGTAGAGACCTGTCGTCGCAGGTTTGCGGCGACAGGGGTCCTACGAACCCACTGTTGGCGCAATGCCTACGACCGCAGGTACTACGTACCGTAGCAAGAGTTTTGGGGGGGTTTAATTGATGTTAATGTTATGCAAAAAAAAATGTTATGTTAAAACGTTTATAAACAATCAATTAACATTGCTATATAATATGGTGTCAAACGAAATTGTTAAATCGATTTTATGAAAACGTATTAATATATTTACATATGTATATGTGTGTGTGTGTGTGTGTGTGTGTATTATTTGATCAATAATTTATATTGAAGATTTATTTTCATAAAGGTGACTCTTTAATAACTTTCAACTATTTAATAATTTAATTGTTTTAAATTATTAAATAAGGAATTTATAGTTTGGTGGGGGATGTATCAAACAAATATTATAAATTGGAAAATAGATTTTTAATTCTAATAAGGAAAACTTTTATTTATCCAAAATAATATGAGTGTTTCCCCATTCATTTTTCAAACTTGGAAACTTAAACTAAGATCTCTACATTTAAATTCAAGTTGTAAAACCAAAACATGTGTTTACATTGTGTATTCTATATGCTATTATTTTGGGTTTTGGGTTGACTAGTGTTGACCAGTATAGGACGTCTACCAGAGGCTTGGAATTTATGTGATTGTGGTGACATGATGATGTTTTAATCTCGATCTTTATAAACCCAACCATGGTTATGTGATGGAATGCTCTATGTATTGGTTGTGATTACTGATAGTTATAGTTGAGATTCTTATGTATGAGACACTTGACTTAACCATTATTTTGGTCATTGATCAGTTATCCTTGGTTTATTTTTTTAGTCGCCATGATGGGACTAAAATGTGGATTTATTCTTGGTGATGTCATGTTGTCACATGTTTGACTCAACCATTTTTGGAGTCTTCGATCAGTATGATTGAGATATATATCTTGATTATTGAGAACCATTGGGTATTTGATTATCAGTGATACTTCAATTGCCAATAGAGAGCAGTTATGTTCATGATTTTCTATGGATGTTAGCTCATGGAGATTTGATGCTTTTATGCATATTTGATGATTTTATGGTTTATCTTTTGTGATTTTGAGATTTATGAGTCCATGAGCAATAGGGTAGGATATCTGCATGTAGTGACAGGAAGTGGCTTGCAATGGGGGCCGGGGCTCTAAGAGGTTGCCAGGGTAACTCATTGTAAGTTGGATTAATAAGTGATAACATTCACAACTAATACTAACCGAATGAACCTAAAAAGATAAGTGTTTTGTTCTCACCCATGCCTTGAGTGCTTGTACAGGCTAGGATGGGAGTAGTGAAAGGCATTGTTGCGACCTTGCATTCCGTAGTATGCCTCGTCAGTATGAGAGGATACTAGTGGC
Organism: Cupressus sempervirens; assembly: GCA_028749045.1. NCBI lineage: Eukaryota > Viridiplantae > Streptophyta > Pinopsida > Cupressales > Cupressaceae > Cupressus > Cupressus sempervirens. The sequence continues at coordinate 103,345,113 of CM053787.1, forward strand.
CACATGAAATCAGTATGGACTCGTAGAGTTTAGCTAACTGTCAGGGTAACTTGTATGTGATAATTGCGATGACACTTTCTCGCTTGCATAGTAGGTTCCTACATGTCATTGTGTGCCTCTAGGATTAGATGTCAGATTTTTTGTTTGGAACCTTGAGTTAGTATACTTTTAGGATTCTTGGACTTATAGAGATATGTGTTATGTGATTTTGATAGCCTATTTGGGACTTGAGATTATCTCCTTAGCATGGTGGGAGTGGACCACTTAGGTACCACGCGGTCGGGTGGTAGTGTATTTTTCACTCTTATCATTTTGAGATTCATTGAGACATCATGGTTGATGCATCCCTCATGATGGTGGATATGTATCCTTTTTCATTGATGATTAGCATATGTTAGATGATGTTATCTTATGATTTTATTTGCATGTTAGATTACCTTCTACATATGATGTTGTATATATTAGGAGTGACATTCTTACTATGTAACACCGATGATCTCTTTGGTGATTTGGAATGTTACGTACGGAGGGATGGCTAGGATCCACGATGATCTAATGATGCTATTGACGATTGGGAGGAACCGTGCACTTAGTTTATTATGTTTGATCTTTATGATGGATGTATATGTTTTTGTATCATGTGATTATCTCTAATTTGATGTATCATGGATTAGAATAGGATAATGTACCTTATTCTATGTATGTATATTTTTTTGAGCTTGTCATACCCTGTGACATGTACAGTGGATGATTGAGTATTTGAAATGTAATGTATAAACATTGGACTTATCACTATTATTTCATGTGGATGTTGTACTAGATGGATTCATGTATGTAATTCAATGTTAAGGGATCTTAAAGAATGTAATCTATTATGTATGTTATGATGGACAATGCTATTGCTTCCGTTATTGTGCATGAGTTATATATGTGGTATTTATTTATTTTTTTTAAAAATGCTACTAAACTTAGTGAAATTCTAGGTTAATTCTTTGGAAACCTTGGTGGAGCATTACATCAAGTTTGACCAAAAGTGATCAGATTTAAGCACGCTTGACTTGAGTTGACTAGTTTCGAAAAGAATTTTGAAATAATTAAACAAAATTATTTAATTAAATAGAGTACTTACTTCTAATTAATTAAACAAAGTTATTTAATTAAATGAGAAGCCATTCCTAATTAATTAAATGTGTCTCTAATTAATTAAAGATTATTTAATTAAATAGAAAAAGTAATTATGAGAGCATATCTCATCTCATTAAATTAAATAACTCAACAAAATCTCTCTTTAGTTCAAAAAGGGAAATTTTCAGTTCACTATTGATAAAAAATGAATTAAATCAGTTAACTCCTTTCTCTACTCAAATTGAATCAGTTAACTCCTTATTTTACTCAAATTAAATCTGTTAACTCTCTTTAATTTGGAAATCTCCCTTTATGACTAAACTTCGCCTTTAATCCTGACCGTTGATTGAAATCGATCTCAACGGTTGATGAATTCCAAGAAAGTCTATTTAAGAGACCCTCATCTCTTCATTTTGAAAGGTTGAATGAGAATTTGCATCGAATTGTTGCTGGAATTCATACTCACATTTGCTCATATTCACATGCGAAAAGATTAAGTTTGACCAAAAGTTGACCAGATTTAACCACGGTTGACTTAAGTTAACTAGTTTCGAAAAGAATTTTGAAATAATTAAACAAAATTATTTAATTAAATGGAGTACTTCTAATTAATTAAACAAAGTTATTTAATTAAATGAGAAGCCATTCCTAATTAATTAAATGAACTTATTTAATTAAATAAGAAAAGTGTCTCTAATTAATTAAAGATTATTTAATTAAATAGAAAAAGTAATTATGAGAACATAGCTCATTTTATTAAATTAAATATCTCAACAAAATCTCTATTCAGTTCAAAAAGGGAAATTTCTAGTTCACTATTAATCAAAAATGAGTTAAATCAGTTAACTCCTTTTTCTACACAAATTGAATCAGTTAACTCCTTATTTTACTCAAATTAAATCTGTTAACTCCCTTTAATTTCGAAATCTCCCTTTATGACTGAACTTGACCTTTGATCTTGACTGTTGATTGAAATCGATCTCAACCATTGATGAATTCCAGGAAAGTCTATTTAAGAGGCCCTCATCTCTTCATTTTGAAAGGTTAAATGAGAATTTGCATCGAATTGTTGCTAGAATTCATACTCACATTTGCTCATATTCACATACGCAAAGATCAAGTTTGACCAATAGTTGACCAAATTTAATCACGGTTAACTTGAGTTGACTAATTTTGAAAAGAATTTTGAAATAATTAAACGAAATTATTTAATTAAATGGAGTACTTACTTCTAATTAATTAAACAAAGTTATTTAATTAAATGAGAAGCCATTCCTAATTAATTAAATGAAGATATTTAATTAAATAAGAAAAGTGTCTCTAATTAATTAAAGATTATTTAATTAAATAGAAAAAGTAATTATAAGAGCATATCTCGTTTTATTAAATTAAATATCTCAACAAAATCTCTCTTCAGTTCAAAAAGGGAAATTTCTAGTTCACTATTCATCAAAAATGAGTTAAATCTGTTAACTCCTTTCTCTACTCAAATTGAATTAGTTAACTCCTTATTTTACTCAAATTAAACCTGTTAACTCCCTTTAATTTGAAAATCTTCTTTTATGACTGAACTTCACCTTTAATCCTGCCCGTTGATTGAAATCGATCTCAACCGTTGATGAATTCCAAGAAAGTCTATTTAAGAGACCCTCATCTCTTCATTTTGAAAGGTTGAATGAGAATTTGCATCGAATTGTTGCTAGAATTCATACTCACATTTGCTCATATTCACATACGCAAAGATCAAGTTTGACCAAAAGTTGACCAGATTTAACCACGGTTGACTTGAGTTGACTAATTTTGAAAAGAATTTTGAACTAATTAAACGAAATTATTTAATTAAATGGAGTACTTACTTCTAATTAATTAAACAAAGTTATTTAATTAAATGAGAAGCCATTCCTAATTAATTAAATGAAGTTATTTAATTAAATAAGAAAAGTGTCTCTAATTAATTAAAGATTATTTAATTAAATAGAAAAAGTAATTATGAGAGCATATCTCATTTTATTAAATTAAATATCCGAACAAAATCTCTCTTCAGTTGAAAAAGGGAAATTTTCAGCTCACTATTGATAAAAAATGAGTTAAATCAGTTAACTCCTTTCTCTACTCAAATTGAATCTGTTAACTCCTTATCTTACTCAAATTAAATTTGTTAACTCCTTTTAATTTGAAAATCTGCCTTTATGACTAAACTTCACCTTTAATCTTGATCATTGATTGAAATCGATCTCAACCATTGATGAATTAAGGGAAAGTCTATTTAAGAGACCCTCATCTCTTCATTTTGAAAGGTTGAATGAGAATTTACATCGAATTGTTGCTGGAATTCATACTCACATTTCCTCATATTCACATACGCAAAATCAAGTTTGACAAAAAGTTGACCAAATTTAACCACAGTTGACTTGAGTTGGCTAGCTTCAAAAAGAATTTTGAAATAATTAAACGAAATTATTTAATTAAATGGAGTGCTTACTTCAAATTGAATAAACAAAGTTATTTAATTAAATGAGAAGCCATTCCTAATTAATTAAATGAAGTTATTTAATTCAAATAAGAAAAGTGTCTCTAATTAATTAAACATTATTTAATTAAATAGAAAAAGTAATTATGAGAGCATATCTCATTTTATTAAATTAAATATCTCGACAAAATCTCTCTTTAGTTCAAACAAGGAAATTTTCAGTTCACTATTGATCAAAAATGGGTTAAATCAGTTAACTCCTTTCTCTACTCAAATTGAATCAGTTAACTCCTTATTTTACTCAAATTAAATCAGTTAACTCCCTTTAATTTAGAAATCTCCCTTGATGACTAAACTTCACATTTAATCCTGATTGTTGATTGAAATCGATCTCAACCGTTGATGAATTTCTAAGAAAGTCTATTTAAGAGACCCTCATCTATTCATTTTGAAAGGTTGAATGAGAATTTGGATTGAATTGTTGTTGGAATTCATACTCACATATGAAAAGATTAAGTTTGACCAAAAGTTGACTAGATTAAGCCACGGTTGACTTGAGTTGACTAGTTTCGAAAAGAATTTTGAAATAATTAAACGAAAGTATTTAATTAAATGGAGAACTTACTTCTAATTAATTAAACATAGTTATTTAATTAAATGAGAAGCCATTCCTAATTAATTAAATGAAGTTATTTAATTAATTAAGAAAAGTGTCTCTAATTAATTAAAGATTATTTAATTAAATAGAAAAAGTAATTATGAGAGCATATCTCATTTTACTAAATTAAATATCTCAAAAAAATCTCTCTTCAGTGCAAAAAGGGAAATTTTCAGTTCACTATTGGTCAAAAATGAGTTAAATCGGTTAACTCTTTTTTCTACTCAAATTGAATCAGTTAACTCCTTATTTTACTCAAATTAAATCCGTTAACTCCCTTTAATTTGGAAATCTCCCTTTATGACTAAACTTCACCTTTAATACTGACCGCTGATTGAAATCGATCTCAACCGTTGATGAATTCCAAGAAAGTCTATTTAAGAGACCCTCATCTCTTCATTTTGAAAGGTTGAATGAGAATTTGCATCGAATTGTTCCTGGGATTCATACTCACATTTGCTCATATTCACATACGGAAATATCAAATTTGACCAATAGTTGACCAAATTTAACCACGATTGACTTAAGTTGACTAGTCTCGAAAAGAATTTTGAAATAATTAATCAAAGTTATTTAATTAAATGGAGTACTTACTTATAATTAATTAAAAAAATTTATTTAATTAAATGAGAAGACATTCCTAATTAATTAAATGAAGTTATTTAAATAAATAAGAAAAGTGTCTTTAATTAATTAGAGATTATATAATTAAATACAAAAAGTAATTATGAGAGCATATCTCATTTTATTAAATTAAATATATCAACAAAATCGCTCCTCAATTCAAAAAGGGAAATTTTCAGTTCACTATTGATCAAAAATGAGTTAAATCGATTAACTCCTTTTTCTACTCAAATTGAATCAGTTAACTCTTTATTTTACTAAAATTAAATCCGTTAACTCCCTTTAATTTGGAAATCTCCCTTTATGAATGAACTTCACCTTTAATCCTATCCGTTGATTGAAATCGATCTCAACCGTTGATGAATTCCAGGAAAGCCTATTTAAGAGATCCCCATCTCTTCATTTTGAAAGGTTGAATGAGAATTTGCATCGAAATTTTCCTGGAATTCAGACTCAGATTTGCTCATATTCACATATGCAAAGATCAAGTTTGACCAAAAGTTGACTAGATTTAACCACGGTTGACTTGAGTTGACTAGTTTCAAAATATTTTTAAAAATAATTAAACAAAATTATTTAATTAAATGGAGTACTTACTTCTAATTAATTAAACAAAGTTATTTAATTAAATGAGAAGCCATTCCTAATTAATTAAATGAAGTTATTTCATTAAATAAGAAAAGTGTCTCGAATTAATAAAAGATTATTTAATTAAATAGAAAAAGTAATTATGAGAGCATATCTGATTTTATTAAATTAAATATCTCAACGAAATCTCTCTTTATTTCAAAAAGAGAAATTTCCAGTTCACTATTGATCAAAAATTAGTTAAATCGGTTAACTCCTTTTTCTCCTCAAATTGAATCAGTTAACTCCTTATTTTACTCAAATTAAATCCATTAACTCCCTTTAATTTGGAAATCTCCCTTTATGACTGAACTTCACCTTTAATCCTGACCATTGATTGAAATCGATCTCAACCGTTGATGAATTTTAAGAAAATCTATTTAAGAGACCCTCATCTCTTCATTTTAAAAGGTTGAATGAGAATTTGCATCAAATTGATGCTGGAATTCATACTCTCATTTGCTCATATTCACATACGCAAAGATCATGTTTGACCAAAAGTTGACCAGATTTAACCACGGTTGACTTGAGTTGACTAGTTTCAAAAAGAATTTTGAAATAATTAAATGAAAATATTAAATAAATGGAGTACTTACTTCTAATTAATTAAACAAAGTTATTTAATTAAATGAGAAGCCATTCCTAATTAATTAAATGAAGTTATTTAGTTAAATAAGAAAAGTGTCTCGAATTAATTAAAGATTATTTAGTTAAATAGAAAATGTAATTATGAGAGCATATCTCATTTTATTAAATTAAATATCTCGACAAAATCTCTCTTCAGTTCAAAAATGAAAATTTCCAGTTCAATATTGATCAAAAATGAGTTAAATCAGTTAACTCCTTTTTCTACTCAAATTAAATCTGTTAACTCCCTTTAATTGGTAAATCTCTCTTTATGACTGAACTTCACCTTTAATCCTGACCGTTGATTGAAATCGATCTCAACCGTTGATGAATTCAAAGAAAGTCTATTTAAGAGACCCTCATCTCTTCATTTTGAAAGGTTGAATGAGAATTTGCATTGAATTGTTGCTGAAATTTACACTCACATTTGCTCATATTCACAAATGCAAAGATCAAGTTTGACCAAAAGTTGACCAGATTTAACCACACTTCACTTGAGTTAACTAGTTTCGGAAAGAATTTAAAAATAATAAATGAAATTATTTAATTAAATGGAGTACTTACTTCTAATTAATTAAATAAAGTTATTTAATTAAATGAGAAGCCATTCCTAATTAATTAAATGAAGTTATTTAATTAAATAAGAAAGGTGTCTCTAATTAATTAAAGATTATTTAATTAAATAGAAAAAGTAATTATGAGAGCATATCTCATTTTATTAAATTAAATATCTCAACAAAATCTCTCTTCAGTTCAAAAAGGAAAATTTCCAATTCACTATTCATCAAAAATGTGTTAAATCAGTTAACTCCTTATTTTACTCAAATTAAATCTGTTAACTCTGTTTAATTTGAAAATCTCCCTTTATGACTGAACTTCACCTTTAATCCTGACTGTTGATTGAAATCGATTTTAACCATTGATGAATTGCAGGAAAGTCTACTTAACAGACCCTCATCTCTTTATTTTGAAAGGTTGAATGAGAATTTGCATCGAATTGTTGCTGGAATTCATACTCACATTTGCTCATATTCACATACGCAAAGATCAAGTTTGACCAAAAGATGACCAGATTTAACGACGGTTGACTTGAGTTGACTAGTTTCGAAAAGAGTTTTGAAATTATTTAATTAAATGAAGTACTTACTACTAATTAACTAAACAAAGTTATTTAATTAAATGAAAAGCCATTCCTCATTAATTAAATGAAGTTATTTAATTAAATAAGAAAAGTGCCTCTAATTAATTAAAGATTATATATTTAAGTAGAAAAAGTAATTATGAGAGCATATCTTATTTTATTAAATTAAATATCTCAACAAAATCTCTCTTCACTTAAAAAAGGGAAATTTCTAGTTCACTACTGATAAAAAATGAGTTAAATCAGTTAACTATTTTTTCTACTCAAATTGAATCAGTTAACTCCTTATTTTACTCAAATGAAATTTGTTAACTCACTTTAATTCAGAAATCTCTCTTTATGATTGAACTTCACCTTTAATCCTGACCATTGATTGAAATTGATCTCAGCCGCTGATGAATTCTAAGAAAGCCTATTTAAGAGACCCTCATCTCTTCATTTTGAAAGGTTGAATGAGAATTTGCATCGAATTGTTGCTGGAATTCATACTCGCATTTACTCATATTCACATACGCAAAGATCAAGTTTGACCAAAAGTTGAATAGATTTAACCATGGTTGACTTGAGTTGACTAGTTTTGAAAAGAATTTTGAAATAATTAAACAAAATTATTTAATTAAATGGAGTACTTACTTCTAATTAATTAAACAAAGTTATTTAATTAAATGAGAAGTCATTCCTAATTAATTAAATGAAGTTATTTAATTAAATAAGAAAAGTGTGTCTAATTAATTAAAGATTATTTAATTAAATTGAAAAAGTAATTATGAGAGCATATCTCATTTTATTAATTTAAATATCTCAACAAAATCTCTCTTCAATTCAAAAAGGGAAATTTTCAGTTGACTATTGATCAAAAATGAGTTAAATCAGTTAACTCATTTTAACTTCTTATTTTACTCAAATTAATTCTGTTAACTCTCTTTAATTTGGAAATCTCCCTTTATTACTGAACTTCACCTTTAATCCTGACCGTTGATTCAAATCGATCTCAACTGTTGATGATTTCAAGGAAAGTCTAGTTAAGAGACCCTCATCTCTTCATTTTGAAAGGTTCAATGAGAATTTGCATCAAATTGTTACTGAAATTCATGTCTCATTTTATTAATTTAAATATCTCAACAAAATCTCTCTTTAGTTCAAAAAGGGAAATTTCCAGTTGACTATTGATAAAAAAATGAGTTAAATCAGTTAACTCCTTTTAACTTCTTATTTTACTCAAATTAAATTTGTTAGCTCCCTTTATTTTTGAAATCTCCCTTTATGACTAAACTTCACATTTAAATCCTGACCGTTGATTGAAATCGATCTAAACCGTTGATGAATTCCAAGAAAGTCTATTTAAGAGACCCTCATCTCTTCATTTAGAATGGTTGAATGAGAATTTGCATCAAATTGTTGCTGGAATTCATACTCACATATGCAAAGATCAAGTTTGACCAAAAGTTGACCAGATTTAACCACGGTTGACTTGAGTTGACTAGTATCAAAAGGAATTTTGAAATAATTAAACAAAATTATTTAATTAAATGGAGTACTTACTTCTAATTAATTAAACAAAGTTATTTCATTAAATGAAAAGCCATTCTTAATTAATTAAATGAAGTTATTTAATTAAATAAGAAAAGCGTCTCTAATTAATTAGAGATTATTTAATTAAATAGAAAAGGTAATTATGAGAGCATATCTCATTTTATTAAATTAAATATCTCAACAAAATCTCTCTTCAGTTCAAAAAGGAAAATTTATAGTTCACTATTCATCAAAAATGAGTTAAATCAGTTAACTCCTTTTTCTACTCAAATTGAATTAGTTAACTCTGTATTTTACTCAAATTAAATCTGTTAACTCCTTTTAATTTGGAAATATCCTTTTATGACTGAACTTCACCTTTAATCCTGACCGTTGATTGAAATCGATCTCAACCGTTCATCAATTCTAGGAAAGTCTATATAAGAGACCCTCATCAATTCATTTTGAAAGGTTGAATGAGAATTTGCATCGAATTGTTGCTGGAATTCATACTCACATTTGCTTATATTCACATACGCAAAGATCAAGTTTGACCTAAAGTTGACCAGATTTAACCACGGTTGACTTGAGTTGACTAGTTTCATAAAGAATTTTAAAATAATTAAATGAAATTATTTAATTAAATGAAGTACATACTTCTAATTAATTAAACAAAGGTATTTAATTAAATGAGAAGCCATTCCTAATTAATTAAATGAAGTTATTTAATTAAATAAGAAATTTTTCTCTAATTAATTAAAGATTATTTAATTAAATAGAAAAAGTAATTATGAGACCACATGTCATTTTATTAAATTAAATATCTCAAAAAAATTTCTCTTCAGTTGAAAAAGGGAAATTTCCAGTTCACTATTGATCAAAAATGAGTTAAATGAGTTAACTCCTTTTTCTACTCAAATTGAAACAATTAACTCCTTATTTTACTCAAATTAAATTTGTTAACTCCCTTTAATTTGGAAATCTCCCTTTATCACTGAACTTCACCATTAAATCCTGACCGTTGATTGAAATCGATCTCAACCGTTCATGAATTTTAGCAAAGTCTATTTAAGAGACCCTCATCTCTTCATTTTGAAAGGTTGAATGAGAATTTGCATCGAATTATTACTGAAATTCATGATCACATTTGCTCATATTTACATACGCAAAGATCAAGTTTGACCAAAAGTTGACCAGATTTAACCACGATTGACTTGAGTTGACTAGTTTTGAAAAAAAATTTAAAATAATTAAATAAAAATATTAATTAAATAGAGTACTTACTTCTAATTAATTAAACAAAGTTATTTAATTAAATGAGAAGCCATTCCTAATTAATTAAATGAAGTTATTTAATTAAATAAGAAAAGTGTCTTTAATTAATTAAAGATTATTTAGTTAAATAGACAAAGTAATTATGAGAGCATATCTCATTTTATTAAATTAAATATCTCGACAAAATCTCTCTTCAGTTCAAAAAGGGAAATTTCCTGTTCACTATTGATCAAAGATGAGTTAAATCTGTTAACTCCTTTTTCTACTCAAATTGAATCAGTTAACTCTGTATTTTACTCAAATTAAATCTGTTAACTCCCTTTAATTTGTAAATCTCCCTTTATGACTGAACTTCACCTTTGATCTTGACCGTTGATTGAAATCGATCTCAACCGTTGATGAATTCCAAAAAAGTCAATTTAAGAGACCCTCAAGTCTTCATTTTGAAAGGTTGAATGAGAATTTGAATCGAATTGTTGCTGAAATTCATACCCACATTTGCTCATATTCACATACACAAAGATCAAGTTTGACCAAAAGTTGACCAGATTGAACCACACTTGAATTGAGTTAATTAGTTTCGAAAAGAATTTAGAAATAATTAAACGAAATTATTTAATTAAATGGAGTACTTATTTCTAATTAATTAAACAAAGTTATTTAACTAAATGATAAGCCATTCTTAATTAATTAAATGAAGTTATTTAATTAAATAAGAAAAGTGTCTCTAATTAATTAAAGATTATTTAATTAAATAGAAAAAGTAATTATGAGAGCATATCTCATTTTATTAAATTAAATATCTCAACAAAATCTCTCTTCAGTTCAAAAAGAGAAATTTTCAGTTTACTATTGATAAAAAATGAGTTAAATCAGTTAACTCCTTATTTTACTCAAATTAAATCTGTTAACTCCCTTTAATTTGGAAATCTCCTTTTATGACTGAACTTCACCTTTAATCCTGACCGTTGATTGAAATCGATCTCAACCGTTGATGAATTACAGGAAAGTCTATTTAAGAGACCCTCATCTCTTCATTTTGAAAGGTTGAATGAGAATTTGCATCGAATTGTTGCTGTAATTCATACTAACATTTTCTCATATTCACATACGCAAAGATCAAGTTTGACCAAAAGTTGACCAGAATTAACCATGATTGACTTGAGTTGACTAGTTTCAAAAATAATTTTGAAATAATTAAATGAAATTATTTAATTAAATTGAGTACTTACTTATAATTAATTAAACAAGGTTATTTAATAAATGAGAAGCCATTCCTAATTAATTAAATGAAGTTATTTAAATAAATTAGAAAAGTGTCTCTAATTAATTAAAGATTATTTAATTAAATAGAAAAAGTAATTATGAGAGCATATCTCATTTTATTAAATTAAATATCTCGACAAAATCTATCTTCAGTTCAAAAAGGGAAATTTCCAGTTCACTATTGATAAAAAATGAGTTAAATGAGTTAACTCCTTTTTCTAATCAAATTGAATCAGTTAACTCCTTATTTTACTCAAATTAAATCTGTTAACTCCTTTTAATTTAAAAATCTCCCTTTATCACTGAACTTCACCTTTAATCCTGACCGTTGACTGAAATCGGTCTCAACCGTTGATGAATTCCACAAAATTCTATTTAAGAGACCCTCATCTCTTCATTTTGAAAGGTTGAATGAGAATTTGCATCGAATTGTTGCTGGAATTCATACTCACATTTGCTCATATTCACATACGCAAACAACAAGTTTGACAAAAAGTTGACCATATTTAACCACAGTTAACTTGAGTTGACTAGTTTCGAAAAGAATTTTGAAATAATTAATTAAAATTATTTAATTAAATGGAGTACTTACTTCTAATTAATTAAACAAAGTTATTTAATTAAATGAGAAGCCATTCCTAATTAATTAAATGAAGTTATTTAATTAAATAAGAAAAGTGTCTCTAATTAATTAAAGATTATTTAATTAAATAGAAAAAGTAATTATGAGAGCATATCTCATTTTATTAAATTAAATATCTCAACAAAATCCCTCTTCAGTTCAAAAAGGGAAATTTCTAGTTCACTATTGATAAAAAATGAGTTAAATCAGTTAACTCCTTTTTGTACTCAAATTAAATTAGTTAACTCCTTATTTTACTCAAATTAAATCTGTTAACTCCCTTTAATATGGAAATCTCAATTTATGACTGAACTTCTTCTTTAGTCCTAACCGTTGATTGAAATCGATCTCAACCGTTGATGAATTCCAGAAAAGTCTATTTAAGAGACCCTCATCTCTTCATTTTGAATGGTTGAATGAGAATTTGCATCGAATTGTTGCTAGAATTCATTCTCAAATTTGCTCATATTCACATACGCAAAGATCAAGTTTGACCAAAAGTTGACCAGATTTAACCACGATTGACTTGAGTTGACTAGTTTCTAATTTTTTTTTGAAATAATTAAACTAAATTATTTAATTAAATGGAGTACTTAGTTCTACTTAATTAAACAAGGTTATTTAATTAAATGAGAAGCCATTGCTAGTTAATTAAATGAAGTTATTTAATTAAATAAGAAAGGTGTCTCTAATGAATTAAAGATTATATAATTAAATAGAAAAAGTAATTATGAGAGCATATCTCATTTTATTAAATTAAATATCTCGATAAAATCTCTCTTCAGTTCAAAAAGGAAAATTTCCAGTTCACTATTGATCAAAAATGAGTTAAATCAGTTAACTCCTTTTTCTACTCAAATTGAATCAGTTAACTCTTTATTTTACTCAAATTAAATCTATTAACTCCTTTTAATTTGAAAATCTCGCTTTATGACTGAAATTCACCTTTTAATTCTGACCATTGATTGAAATCGATCTCAACCGTTGATGAATTCCAGGAAAGTCTATTTAAGAGACCCTCATCTCTTCATTTTGAAAGGTTAAATGAGAATTTGCATCGAATTGTTGCTAGAATTCATACTCACATTTGCTCATATTCACATACGCAAAGATCAAGTTTGATGAAAGGTTGACTTGATTTAACCACGATTGACTTGAGTTGACTAGTTTCGAAAAGAATTTTGAAATAACTAAACGAAATTATTTAATTAAATGGAGTACTTACTTCTAATTAATTAAACAAAGTTATTTAATTAAATGAGAAGCCATTACTAATTAATTAAATGAAGTTATTTAATTAAATAAGAAAAGTGTCTCTAATTAATTAAAGATTATTTAATGAAATAAAAAAAGTAATTATGAGAGCATATCTCATTTTATTAAATTAAATATCTCAACAAAATCTCTCTTTAGGTCAAAAAGGGAAATTTTCGGTTCACTATTGATCAAAAATGAGTTAAATAAGTTAACTCCTTTTTGTACTCAAATTGAATTAGTTAACTCCTTATTTGACTCAAAATAAATCTGTTAACTCCCTTTAATTTAAAAATCTCCCTTTATGACTGACCTTCACCTTTAATCCTGACCGTTGATTGAAATCGATCTCAACTGTTGATGAATTTCAGAAAAGTCTATTTAAGAGACCCTCATCTCTTCATTTTGAAAAGTTGAATGAGAATTTGCATCGAATTGTTGTTGGAATTCATACTCACATTTGCTTATATTCACATACGCAAAGATTAAGTTTGACCAAAAGTTGACCAGATTTAACCACGGTTGACTTGAGTTGACTCGTTTCCAAAAAAATTTTGAAATAATTAAATGAAATTACTTAATTAAATGGAGTACTTACTTCTAATTAATTAAACAAAGTTATTTAATTAAATGAGAAGCCATTACTAATTAATTAATTGAAGTTATTTAATTAAATAAGAAAAGTGTCTCTAATTAATTAAAGATTATTTAATTAAATAAGAAAAAATAATTATTAGAGCATATCTCATTTTATTAAATTAAATATCTCGACAAAATCTCTCTTCAGTTCAAAAAGGGAAATTTCCAGTTCACTATTGATCAAAAATGAGTTAAATCAGTTAACTCCTTTTTCTACTCAAATTGAATCAGTTAACTTCTTATTTTACTCAAATTAAATCTTTTAACTCTCTTTAATTTGGAAATCTCCCTTTTTGACTGAACTTCACCTTTAATCCTGACCGTTGATTGAAATCGATCTCAACCGTTGATGAATTTCAAGAAAGTCTATTTAAGAGACCCTCATCTCTTCATTTTAAAAAATTGAAAGAGAATTTGGATCGAATATTTGTTAGAATTCATACTCACATTTTCTGATATTCACATACGCAAAGGTCAAGTTTGATCAAAACTTGACTAGATTTAACCACGGTTGAATTGACTTGACTAGTTTTGAAAATAATTTTGAAATAATTAAACAAAATTATTTAATTAAATAGAGTATGAAATGTCCCTTTTGCTGATTTTGAATTTTATTTATAACCTCTAATCAAATTTTCAAGATCAAACAACTAATATCATAAAGATCCACCAAATTTCTAAAGAAACCCCAAATCGGGTATGCCAGAAATTGTGTCAAAAGCTTCACAGCTTCACCTATTATTAATAAATCTTAAAGTGGACATTTTTATAGAAATTTCAGCAGCATAACAGCCTACAAAATGACATTTCCAGATCCGTATAGCCTTTACACAACAATTCTCAAATGTAGGACAAAAACTATGCTCATCAGGCTCCCAAAATTAACACAAAAATGCCCGAAAACACCACAAAAACACTAATAATCTATCTTGAAAGTTTAATCATGTCTCAATACATATATTCAGCTCTATTTTAACACCTTAATGTCTGAAATACAGGAGCAACCCAAACTGATATGAAATACTGAACTGAAAACACCAAACTCATACAAAAAACATACTCGAAAACCCACAAATCTGCACTGTTCAACACAAAGACAAACTCTGTATGAGCATGCACATGGAATGGCTTCAAAATCCCATCCTTAACCTTCCTGGAGACCTACAAAATCTCGTTCTTGGGTCTCCCTGGAAACCTATAAACTCCTATTCTTGGGTTTCCTTCTCCACAGGTTTGGCAGCCTCTGAAGAATAACAAAGAAAATGAGCAAAATCAAGTTCTGGAATAAGCCCAAAATGCCTCCAAACCCCATAAAAGAGGGCATAACCCTAAGTCACATCCAAGAGGGGTTAATAAAATGTAATTTAATAATAATTTTTATTTATTAGTCCATTGGTTTCCAAAGATTAGCCCCTTTTGTCGAAACTTCACCTTTTTGAAGCTTGCCTGCCTTCGCAAAGTTTATTATTTTTTAATTATCTAAAAAAGGGACATGAAAAGTCCTCCCCTCCCAAATATTTCTTGTCCTCGAGCAATGAAGGTTGGAATTCTCAAGAATATGTGCTCCTTCCTAGGTTGCATCCTCTAGTGGTAATCCTTTCCATTTGACCAAATGCTTTATGATGCTCCTGTTTCTGAATCTTTTCTCTCTTGTATCCAAAATCTCTTCTGGTATCAAAACTAATTTCCCTTAATCATCAAGAGGTGGTAATTCTGTAGATAGTATGGTTTGCTAGCCTAGAACCTTCTTTAGGTAAGATACATGAAAAATATTATGTATTTTGTTGTTTGGTGGAGCTCCAATTCATAACCTACCTCTCCTACCTTCTTGATGATTTTATAAGGCCCATAGAACCTTGGCTTGAGTTTCTCTGCCCCACTCCTCTTCAAGGTGCTTTTCTTATATGGCTACAACCTGAAAAATACCAAATCTCCCACCTCAAAATATCTTTCAATCCTTTTCCTGTCAGCATATATCTTTTGTTGGTTCTGTGCATGTTGTAGATTATCCTTGAGGGACCTTATTATGTCTTGGCTTTGCTTAACAAAATCACTTGTTGTGGGTACTCTGCTATCAGAAAGTATTAGATCAACAAAGGAAAGGGCATCATAACCATAAAGAGCATGAAAAGGAGGCATACCAATAGACATGTTATGAGATGTATTGTAACAATACTCCCCTAGGTGTAACCATTTCACCCAAGCATGTTGTTGATTTGAAACATAGTTCCTCAAATATCCCTCTATCCATTTATTAACTATCTCTGTTTGTCCATCTGTTTGAGGGTGATAGCTAGTACTGGGAGTGAGTTCAGTTCCTGCCAAATGAAAGAGCTCCTTCCAAAAAGAGCTAAGGAATCTACTGTCTCGATCACTAACAATGCTTCTAGGAAAACCATGTAATCTAAAAATTTTCTTGAAGAACAATTCGGCCACTTGTGATGCCTTGAAATCAGATGTGATAGGAAAGAAATGTGCATACTTAGTTAGTCTATCTACCACCACATATATGCAATCATTACCTTGAACCTTGGGCAACCCAATGATGAAGTCCATGGAAATACTTTTCCATTTTTGTTCGGGAATAGGAAGTGGCTGCAACAACCCTGCAGGAAAATTTTGCTCACTCTTGCTTTGTTGGCATACCATACATTCCTTAATGTGTTTAAGGACATCCTCCTTCATACCCTTCAATGAAAACTGCTCTCAAATTTTCTTGTATGTCTTGAAGTATCCTTGATGACCAGCCAAAGGTGTGTCATGAAAGGCCCTCAATATCCTCTACTTAGTTTTTGACCCTGGCACTAAGAAGATCCTGCTCTTGTAATAAATCAATTCATCAACAACCTTGTACCTTTTATCATCCACTAACTTATCCAAAATCTTGGTGGCAAAGGAATCTTTAGCATACTCTAAAATTATGGAGACTTTCCTATCAGCAGAGATAGATGATAAGGATTACAAAGTGGGCTTTCTTGAGAGAGCATCAGCAACCACATTATTCTTTCCTTTCATGTATTCAATATCAAAATCATAAGCTTGCAATTTTCTTACCCATTTTTGTTGACGGTCATTCAAATCCCTTTGGTTCAAGAAGAACCTGAGGCTATTATGGTCTGTCTTAACAATAAATCTCTCACATACCAAATATTGTCTAAACTTATGAAGTGCATGCATGATTGCCAACATTTCCTTATCATAGATGGAGTAACCTTTCTCTAATTGATTTAATTTTCTACTCTCAAATGCTATTAGATGTCCCCTTTGAGTTAGGACAACCCCTATACCTTCTCCAGAAGCATCACATTCAACAACAAAAGGTAAAGAGAAATCTGGAATTGCAAGCACAGGGCATGAACTCATTACCTCCTTAAGCTTATCAAATGTTTTTTGTGCCTCTTCTGTCCAAACAATAGCTCCTTTCTTTGTCAAATTAGTCAAGGGGGTAGCAAGCTGAGAAAATCCCTTGGCAAATCTCCTATAGTAGCTACACAATCCCAAAAAACCTCTCAACTGTGTAAGATTAGTGGGTGGAGGCCATTCCAAAATTGCCTGGATTTTTTGTTGATCAACTTGTACTCCTTTAGAACTTATAATATGTCCCAAATATAGGATCTCTGTCAAACCAAACTCACACTTAGATAGCTTAGCATAGAAGGATTGCTGCTCCAAGATTCCCAAAACAGTGTCTATGTGCTTTAGATGCTCTTCCCATGTTTTACTGTAAATCAAGATATCATCAAAAAATACCAAAAAAAATTTTCGAAGATGCTGGCTGAATACCTTATTCATACAAGATTGGAATGTTGCAGGTGCATTAGTGAGGCCAAATGGCATAACAAAAAATTCAAAGTGCCCATAGTGACATCTGAAAGCAGTCTTTTCCACATCTTCACTCCTCATTCGGATTTGATGGTACCCTGATCTTAAGTCAATTTTTTAGAAGTATACAGCACCATGTAACTCATCAATGAGTTCATCTATGCGTGGTATGGGATACCTATTTTTTATGGTCTTCTTGTTTAGAGCCCTGTAGTCTATACACATTCTCATTGTACCATCCTTTTTCTTGACAAGTACCATAGATGATGCAAATGGACTAGAGCTAGGCCTTATGAATCCCATGTCCAGGAGTTCTTTAATAGTTTTTTCAATTTCTTCCTTATAACCTCTTGGATGGCAGTATGGGGTTGTTATAACTAGTTTGGCACCCTGTTCTAACTCTATAACATGCTCAAAACCTCTATCTGGTGGTAATCCTGGAGGCAAATCATTGAAAACTATACTATGCTTATCAAGAATATTTTGAATTTCAAAATGAAAATTACCTTGATTCTTTGGAGAGCTTGTTGGATGGATTATGACTCCTGCTGCCCATGTTACTTGTCCTCTTTGGAAAGTCCTCTCCATCCTCTTTGCAGAGACCGTCTTAGGTGCTCCATTCGATAAACCTCTCAATATGACTTCTTTCCCATTGGAATGAAATTTAAACTCCATAGTTTGATGGTTCATGTAATAACCTCCGATAGAGTGCAATCATTGAACACCCAATACAAGATCTGTCTCCCCAATACCAACCACATAAAAGTCATCACATAACTCATAATCTCCTAAGGTCATCTTGAGTTGTTTCACCACCCGTGTGCAAGGCATAGTGAATCCATCAGCTACCGTAACATTGAATCGCTCAAAATCTTCTGCTTTAAGCCCTTTTTTCATGACAAATCCCTCATCAATAAAATTGTGAGTTGCCCCACTATCAAGAAGAACTGTCAACCTTTTCCCCACTAGTACCCCTCGAATTCGAAAGGGATGGTATCTTGGGACTCCCAATAATGCTGCTAAAGTGCCATCCTTGCTGATTTCTTTTTCTTTCTCTTCTTCTACGTCCTCCTTAGTATCATGAAATTCCTCATGCTCATCTGAATCAAATTCTGAAGCAACTTCAATATAGTGCACTTGACCTTTCCCCAAACATCTGTGTCCTGGAACCCATGGTTCTCTACATGTAAAACAAAGCTTTTTCCTTCGTAATTCACTCCTAGTCTCTTCATCTACCTTCCTTTTTGCCACATTTATCACATCTTTTGGTGGTAGTGTTGGGAAAGTCTTTTTCTGAAAATTTCCCTTATGTTTCCAAAGATTTGGGGATTTTTGATTAGTGATTGATTTCATAGGCACGCAAGTTTCAAGTTGCAAGCTTCTTTTGATAGCTTCCTATAAGGTTGAGGGTGAGAAAGCCTTAACCAAACCCTTAACAGAATCTTCTAAACCATCAAGAAAAAGATAAACAATCCTCTTTTCACTCATATCAGGTACCATAACAGCCACTTTTTGAAACTCTTCTATATACTCATTAACTGATTTGGTTTGCTTCAACTTTGACAATTCTTTAAAGTACTCTTCATCATCCTTGAGGTCAAATCTATCAATCACTCTTTGACTAAAATCATCAAATGTAGTTACCTGATCATGACCTTGAGTAGTCATTCCATGATACCACCAATCATAGGCTGCATCTTCCAATTGTAGACTTGCAAATTGAACAACATCACTCTCCTTCATGGGGTTAAGTGTGAAGAAAGTCTGTAATTTTTGTAGCCATGCTCTAGCTGAAATTTTATTTGTTCCATCAAAAGTAGGTGCTATAAACTTGCTTATTTTATTTTTGAGCTCTTTTCCACTTATGTCATGCTCCCTCCTGTTCTCTTTCTTGGGCATCAAAGTGTTCATCATATCCACATATTCTCTAAAAGGAACCGAACTACGAAAGTCATCATCTAAGCCATTATAAGTAGCTCTTAATGCAATCAAGTTACCTATAACCTCTTCCATAGGATTAATGGCTGGATTTGGTACTGGTGGCTCATCTACAGGCAAGAAAATAGTTTTGGTTGATTTAGATGGTGTGGATTTCATATTTCTTGGCTCCTCTGAAGTGCTCCCTTTCTCATTAATAGATGCAACTCATTGTAGTTTTTCTGTCAATATTCGCAAAGCCTCTCTAGTTTTTGCCAAACTATCTGATGTTTGCTTCTGAGTATTTTGGATCTCTTGGAAGAATTTCTTTGCCATCTCATCTAGATTAGCCATACTTTTTTCTTCCTTGGATTTTTTACTTTTACCTTCAACTGGAGGTTTGATCAAAATTTCTTTATTCTTTTCTCACTGTAAATATCTTTTTTCTCTTTCACTTAGTTGCATGCGGCCATAAATTTTGGCATACAACTGATTAGAAGCAACATGCAACCATAAAATATGATATGCAAGATCTGGGTAGTTGTCAAAACTGACATGCAAGATCTGGGTAGTTGTTAAAACTGACATGCAAACTTCTACAAACCCTCAGGCTGGCAGGATCATGGCTCTGATACCACTAAAATGTCCCTTTTCTGATTTTGTATGATATTTCCAACCTCTAATCAGATTTTCAAAATCAAACAACTAATATCACAAAGATCCACCAAATTTCTCAAGAAATCCCAAATCGGGTATGCCAGAAATTGTGCCAAAAGCTTCACAGCTTTACCTATTATTAATAAATCTGAAAGTGGAAATTTTTATAAAAATTTCAGCAGCATAATAGCCTACAAAATTACATTTTCAGATCTATATAGCCTTTACATAACAGTTCTCAAATGTAGGACAAAAAATATGCTCATCGGGCTCCCGAAATTAACACAAAAATGCCCGAAAACACCACAAAAACACTAATAATCTATCTCAGAAGTTTAATCACGTCCCAATACATATATTTAGCTCTATTTTAACACCTTAAAGTCTGAAATATAGCAGCAACCCAAACTGATATGAAATACTAAACTGAAAACACCAAACTCATACAAAAAATACACCCGAAAACCCACAAATCTGTGCTGTTCAACACAAAGGCAAACTCTGTAAGAGTATGAACATGGAACATGGCTTCAAACTCCCATCCTTAGCCTTCCTATAAACCTACAAACTCCCATTCTTGGGTCTCCTTGGAAACTTGTAAACTCCCGTTCTTGGGTGTCCTTCTCCACAGGTTTGGCAGCCTTTGAAGAATAACAAAGAAAATGAGAAAAATCAAGTTCTAGAATGAGCCCAAAATGCCTCCAAACCCCTTAAAATAGGGCATAACCCTAAGTCACATCCAAGAGGGGTTAATAGATTGTAATTTAATAATAATTTTTATTTATTAGTCCATTGGTTTCCAAAGATTAGCCCCTTTTGCCGAAACTTCGCATTTTTGGAGCTTGCCTGCCTTAGCAAAGTTTATTATTTTTTAATTATTCGAAAAGGGGACATGACAGATTACTTACTTCTAATTAATTAAAAAATGTTATTGAATTAAATGAGAAGCCATTCCTAATTAATTAAATGAAGTTATTTAATTAAATAAGAAAAGTGTCTCTAATTAGTTTAAAATTATTTAATTAAATAGAAAAAGTAATTATGAGAGCATATCTCATTTTATTAAATTAAATATCTTGACAAAATCTTTCTTCAGTTCAAAAAGGGAAATTTTGAGCTCACTATTGATAAAAAATGAGTTAAATACGTTAACTCCTTTTTCTACTCAAATTGAATCATTTAACTCTTTCTTTTACTCAAATTAAATCTGTTAACTCCCTTTAATTTGAAAATCTCCTTTTATGACTGAACTTCACCTTTAATCCTGACCGTTGATTGAAATCGATCTCAACAGTTCATGAATTTTAATAAAGTTTATTTAAGAGACCCTCATCTTTTCATTTTGAAAGGTTGAATGAGAATTTGCATCGAATTGTTGCTGAAATTCATACTCACATTTGCTCATATTCACATACGCAAACATCAAGTTTGACCAAAAGTTGACCAGATTTAACCATGGTTGACTTGAGCTAACTAGTTTCGAAAAGAATTTTGAAATAATTAAATGAAATTGTTTAATTAAATGGAGTATTTACTTCTAATTAATTAAACAAGGTTATTTAATTAAATGAGAAGCCATTCCTAATTAATTAAATGAAGTTATTTAATTAAATAAGAAAAGTGTCTCTAATTAACTAAAGATTATTTAATTAAATAGAAAAAGTAATTATGAGAGCATATCTCATTTTATTAAATTAAATATCTCGACAAAATCTCTCTTCAGTTCAAAAAGAGAAATTTCTAGTTTACTATTGATCAAAAATGAGTTAAATCAATTAACTCCTTTTTCTACTCAAATTGAATCAGTTAACTCCTTATTTTACTCAAATTAAATCTGTTAACTCCCTTTAATTTGGAAATCTCCCTTTATGACTGAACTTCACCTTTAATCCTGATCGTTGATTGAAATCGATCTCAACCGTTGATGAATTCTAGGAAAGTCTATTTAAGAGACCCTCATCTTTTCATTTTGAAAGGTTGAATGAGAATTTGCATCGAATTGTTGTTGGAATTCATACTCACATTAGCTCATATTCACATACACAAAGATCAAATTTGACCAAAAGTTGACCAGATTTAACCACAATTGACTTGAGTTGACTAGTTTTGAAAAGAATTTTGAAATAATTAAATAAAATTATTTAATTAAATGGAGTCCTTACTTCTAATTAATTAACAAAATTTATTTAATTAAATGAGAAGCCATTCCTAATTAATTAAATGAAGTTATTTATTTAAATAAGAAAAGTGTCTCCAATCAATTAAAGATTATTTACTTAAATAGAAAAAGTAATTATGAGAGCATATATCATTTTATTAAATTAAATATCTCGACAAAATCTCTCTTCATTTCAAAAAGGCAAATTTCCAGTTCACTATTGATCAAAAATGAGTTAAATCAGTTAACTCCCTTTTCTACTCAAATCGAATCAGTTAACTCCTTATTTTACTCAAATTAAATCTGTTAACTCCCTTTAATTTAAAAATCTCCCTTTATGACTGAACTTCAACTTTAATCCTGATAGTTGATTGAAATCGATCTCAACCGTTGATGAATTCCAGGAAAGACTATTTAAGAGACCCTCATCTCTTCATTTTGAAAGGTTGAATGAGAATTTGCATCGAATTGTTCCTGGAATTCATACTCAAATTTGCTCATATTCACATACGCAAAGATCAAGTTTGACAAAAAGTTGACCAGATTTAACCACGGTTTACTTGAGTTGACTAGTTTCGAAAAGAGCTTTGAAATAATTAAACGAAATTATTTAATTAAATTGAGTACTTACTTCTAATTAATTAAACAAAGTTAATTAATTAAATAAAAAGCCATTCCTAATTAATTAAATGAAGTTATTTAATTAAATAAAAAAAGTTTCTCTAATTAATTAAACGTTACTGAATTAAATAGAAAAAGTAATTATGAGAGCATATCTCATTTTATTAAATTAAATATCTTGACAAAATCTCTTTTCAGTTCAAAAAGGGAAATTTTCAGTTCACTATTGATCAAAAATGAGTTAAATCAGTTAACTCCTTTTTTTACTCAAATTGAATCAGTTAACTCCTTATTTTACTCAAATTAAATCTATTAACTCCCTTTAATTTAGAAATCTCCCTTTATGACTGAACTTCACCTTAAATTCTGACCGTTGATTGAATTCGATCTCAACTGTTGATGAATTCCAGAAAAGTCTATTTAAGAGACACTCATCTCTTAATTTTGAAAGGTTGAATAAAAATTTGCATCGAATTGTTTCTAGAATTCATACTCACATTTGCTCTATTCACATACGTAAATATCAAGTTTGACCAAAAGTTGACCAGATTTAACCACAGTTGGCTTGAGTTGACTAATTTTGAAAAAATAAATTGAAATAATTAAATGAAATTATTTAATTAAATGGAGTACTTACTTCTAATTAATTAAACAAAGTTATTTAATTAAATGAGAAGCCATTCCTAATTAATTAAATGAACTTATTTAATTAAATAAGAAAAGTGTCTCTAATTAATTAAAGGTTATTTAATTAAATAGAAAAAAAAATTATATGAGCATATCTCATTTAATTAAATTAAATATCTCAACAAAATCTCTCTTCAGTTCAAAAAGGGAAACTTACAGCTCACTATTGATAAAAAATGAGTTAAATGAGTTAACTCATTTTTCTAATCAAATTGAATCAGTTAACTCCTTATTTTACTCAAATTAAATCTGTTAACTCCCTTTAATTTGGAAATCTCCTTTTATGACTGAACTTCACATTCAATCCTGACCATTCATTGAAATCGATCTCAATCGTAGATGAATTACAGGAAAGTCTATTTAAGAGACCCTCATCTCTTCATTTTGAAAGGTTGAATGAGAATTTGCATCGAATTGTTACTGGAATTCATACTCACATTTACTCATATACACATACACAAAGATCAAGTTTGACCAAAAGTTGACAAGATTTAACCATAGTTGACTTGAGTTGACTAGTTTTGAAAAGAATTTTGAAATAATTAAATGAAATTATTTAATTAAATGGAGTACTTACTTCTAACTAATTAAACAAACTTATTTAATTAAATGAGAAGCCATTCCTAATTAATTAAATGAAGTTATTTAATTAAATAAGAAAAGTGTCTCTAATTAATTAAAGATTATTTATTTAAATAGAAAAAGTAATTACGAGAGCATATCTCATTTTATTAAATTAAATATCTCGACAAAATCTCTCTTAACTTCAAAAAGGGAAATTTCTAGTTCACTATTGATCAAAAATGAGTTAAATCAATTAACTCCTTTTTCTACTCAAATTGAATCAGTTAACTCCTTATTTTACTCAAATTAAATCTGTTAACTCACTTTAATTTGCAAATTTCCCTTTATGACTGAACTTCACCTTTAATCCTGATCGTTGATTGAAATCGATCTCAACCATTGATGAATTCCAGAAAAGTCTATTTAAGAGACCCTCATCTCTTCATTTTGAAAGGTTGAATAAGAATTTGCATCAAATTGTTGTTGGAATTCGTACTCACATTTGCTCATATTCACATACGCAAAGATCAAGTTTGATAAAAAGTTGACCAGATTTAACCACGGTTGACTTGAGTTGACTAGTTTCAAAAAATATTTTGAAATAATTAAACGAACTTATTTAATTAAATGGAGTACTTACTTCTAATTAATTAAACAAAGTTCTTTACTTAAATGAGAAGCCATTTCTAATTAATTAAATGAAGTTATTTAATTAAATTACAAAAGTGTCTCTAATTAATTAAAGATTGTTTAATTAAATAGAAAAATTAGTTATGAGAGCATATCTCATTTTATTAAATTAAATATCTCGATAAAATCTCCCTTCAGTTCATAAAGGAAAATTTCTAGTTCACTATTGATCGAAAATGAGTTAAATCAGTTAACTCCTTTTTCTACTCAAATTGAATCAGTTAACTTCTTATTTTACTCAAATTAAATCTGTTAACTACCTTTAATTTGGAAATCTCCCTTTATGACTGAACTTCACCTTTAATCCTGACCGTTGATTGAAATCGATCTCAACCGTTGATGAATTCCAAGAAAGTCTATTTGAGAGATCCTCATCTGTTCATTTAGAAAGCTTGAATGAGAATTTGCATCGAATTGTTGCTGGAATTCATACTCACATTTTCTCATATTCACATACGCAGAGATCAACTTTGACAAAAAGTTGACCAGATTTAACCACGGTTGACTTGAGTTGACTAGTTTCGAAAAGAATTTTGAAATAATTAAATGAAATTATTTAATTAAATGGAGTACTTACTTCTAATTAATTAATTAAAGTTATTTAATTAAATGAGAAGCCATTCCTAATTAATTAAATGAAGTTATTTAATTAAATAAGAAAAGTGTCTGTAATTAATTAAAGATTATTTAATTAAATAGAAAAAGCTATTATCAGAGCATATCTCATTTTATTAAATTAAATATCTTGTCAAAATCTCTCTTTGGTTCAAAAAGGGAAATTTCCGGTTCACTATTGATAAAAAATGAGTTAAATTAGTTAACTCTTTTTTCTAGTCAAATTGTATCAGTTAACTCCTTATTTTACACAAATTAAATCTGTTAACTCCCTTTAATTTGGAAATCTCCCTTTATGACTGAATTTTAGCTTAAATCTTGACAATTGATTGAAATCGATCTCAACCATTGACAAATTCCAGCAAAGTCTATTTAAAGTCCCTCATCTCTTCATTTTGAAAGGTTGAATGAGAATTTGCATCGAATTGTTGCTACAATTCATACTCGCATTCGCTCATATTCACATACGCAAAGATCAAGTTTGACCAAAAGTTGACCAGATTTAACCACGGTTGACTTGAGTTGACTAGTTCTGAAAAGAATTTTGAAATAATTAAATGAAATTATTTAATTAAATGGAGTAGTTACTTCTAATTAATTAAAAAAAATTATTTAATTAAATGAGAAGCCATTCCTAATTAATTAAATGAAGTTATTTAATTAAATAAGAAAAGTGTCTCTAATTAATTAAAAATTATTTAATTAAATAGAAAAAGTAATTATGAGAGCATATCTCATTTTATTAAATAAAATATCTCAACAATATCTCTCTTCAGTTCAAAAAGGGAAATTTACAGTTTACTATTGATAAAAAATGAGCTAAATGAGTTAACTCCTTTTTCTACTCAAATTGAATCAGTTAACTCCTTAGTTTACTCAAATTAAATCTGTTAACTCCTTTTAATTTTGAAATCTCCCTTTATGATTGAACTTCACCTTTAATCCTGACCGTTGATTGAAATCGATCTCAACCGTTGATGAATTCTAGAAAAATCTATTTATGAGACAATCATCTCTTCATTTTGAAAGGTTGAATGAGAATTTGCATCGAATTGTTGCTAGAATTCATACTCACATTTGCTCATATTCACATATGCAAAGATTAAGTTTGACGAAAAGTTGACCAAATTTAGCCACGGTTTACTTGAGTTGACTAGTTTCGAAAAGGATTTTGAAATACTTAAACCAAATTATTTAATTGAATGGAGTACTTACTTCTAATTAATTAAATGGAGTTATTTAACTAAATAAGAAAAGTGTCTCTAATTAATTAAACATTATTTAATTAAATAGAAAAAGTAATTATCAGGGCATATATCATTTTATTAAATTAAATATCTTAACAAAATCTCTCTTCAATTCAAAAAGAGAAATTTCCAGTTCACTATTGATCAAAAATGAGTTAAACCAGTTAACTTTTTTTTATATTCAAATTGAATCAGTTAACTCCTTATTTTACTCAAATTAAATTTGTTAACTCCCTTTAATTTGGAAATCTCCCTTTATGACTAAACTTCACCTTTAATCTTGACCGTTGATTGAAATCAATCTCAACCGTTCATGAATTTCAGGAAAGTCTATTTAAGAGACCGTCATCTTTTCATTTTGAAAGGTTGAATGAGAATTGGCATGTAATTGGTTCTGGAATTCATACTTACATTTGCTCATATTCACATACACAAAGATCAAGTTTGACCAAAAGTTAACCAGATTTAACCATGGTTGACTTGAGTTGACTAGTTTCGAAAAGAATTTTGAAATAATTAAACAAAATTATTTATTTAAATGGAGTACTTACTTCTAATTAATTAAACAAAGTTATTTAATTAAATGAGAAGCCATTCCTAATTAATTAAATGAAGTTATTTTATTAAATAAAAAAAGTGTTTCTAATTAATTAAAGATTATTTAATTAAATAGAAAAAGTAATTATGAGAGCATATCTCATTTTATTAAATTAACTATCTCAACAAAATCTCTGTTCAGGTCAAAAAGGGAAATTTCTAATTCACTATTGATAAAAAATGAGTTAAATCAGTTAACTCCTGTTTCTACTCAAATTGAATCAGTTAACTCCTTATTTTACTCAAATTAAATCTGTTAACTCCCTTTAATTTGGAAATCTCCCTTTATGACTGAACTTCAACTTTAATCCTGACCATTGATTGGAATCAATCTCAACCATTGACGAATTCTAGGAAAGTCTATTTAAGAGACCCTCATCTATTCATTTTGAAAGGTGGAATGAGAATTTGCATCGAAACATTGCTGGAATTCATATTCACATTTTCTCATTCACATACGCAAAGATCAAGTTTGACCAAAAGTTGACCAGATTTAACCACGGTTGACTTGAGTTGACTGGTTTCAAAAATAATTTTGAAATAATTAAACGAAATTATTTAATTAAATGGAGTACTTACTTCTAATTAATCAAACAAAGTTATTTAATTAAATGAGAAGCCATTCCTAATTAATTAAATAAAGTTATTTAATTAAATAAGAAAATTGTCTCTAATTAATTAACTCAAGTCAATTGTTGTTAAATCTGGTCAACTTTTGGTCAAACCTGATCTTTGCGTATGTGAATATGAGCAAATGTGAGTATGAATTCTAGCAACAGTTCGATGCAAATTATCATTCAACCTTTCAAAATGAAGAGATGAGGGTCTCTTAAATAGACTTTCCTGGAATTCATCAATGGTTGAGATCAATTTCAATCAACGGTCAGGAGTAAAGGTGAATTTCAGTCATAAAGGGAGATTTCCAAATTAAAGGGAGTTAACAGATTTAATTTGAGTAAAATGAGGAGTTAACTGATTCAATTTGAGTAGAAAAAGGAGTTAACTAATTTAACTCATTTTTTATTAATAGTGAAGTGCAACTTTCCCTTTTTCAACTGAAGAAAGATTTTTTTGAGATATTTAATTTAATAAAATGATATATGCTCTCATAATTACTTTTAATATTTAATTAAACAATCTTTAATTAATTAGATACACTTTTCTTATTTAAT
Source organism: Cupressus sempervirens (assembly GCA_028749045.1). NCBI lineage: Eukaryota > Viridiplantae > Streptophyta > Pinopsida > Cupressales > Cupressaceae > Cupressus > Cupressus sempervirens. The sequence continues at coordinate 103,373,700 of CM053787.1, forward strand.
TAAATAACTTCATTTAATTAATTAGGAATGGCTTCTCATTTAATTAAATAACCTTGTTTAATTAATTAGAAGTAAGTACTCCATTTAATTAAATAATTTTGTTTAATTATTTGAAAATTCTTTTCGAAAGTAGTCAACTCAATTCAACCGTCGTTAAATTTGGTCAACTATTCGTCAGACTTGATCTTTGCGTATGTGAATATGAGCAAATGTGAGTATGAATTCCAGCAACAATTCGATGCAAATTCTAATTCAACCTTTCAAAATGAAGAGATGAGGATCTCTTAAATAGACTTTTTTGGAATTCATCAATGGTTGAGATCGATTTCAATCAACGGTCAAGATTTAAGGTGAAGTTCTGTCACAAAGGGAGATTTCCAAATTAAAGGGAGTTAACAGATTTAATTTGAGTAAAATAAGGAGTTAACTGATTCAATTTGAGTAGAAAAAAGAGTTAACTGATTTAACTCATTTTTGATCAATATTGAACTGGAAATTTCCATTTTTGAACTGAAGAGAGATTTTGTTGAGATATTTAATTTAATAAAATGAGATATGCTCTCATAATTACTTTTTCTATTTAATTAAATAATCTTTAATTAATGAGAGACACTTTTCTTATTTAATTAAATAATTTCATTTAATTAATTAGAAATGGCTTCTCATTTAATTAAATAATATTGTTTAGTTATTTCAAAATTCTTTTCGAAACTAATCAACTCAAGTCAACTGTTGTTAAATCTGGTCAACTTTTGGTCAAACTTGATCTTTGCGTATGTGAATATGAGCAAATGTGAGTATGAATTCTAGCAACAATTCGATGCAAATTCTCATTCAGCCTTTCAAAATGAAGCGATGAGGGTCTCTTAAATAGACTTTCTTGGGATTCATCAACGGTTGAGATCGATTTCAATCAATGGTCAGGATTAAAGGTGGATTTCAATCATAAAGGAAGATTTCTAAATTAAAGGGAGTGAATAGATTTAATTTGAGTAAAAGAAGGAGTTAACTGATTCAATTTGAGTAGAGAAAGGAGTTAACTCATTTAACTCGTTTTTGATCAATAGTGAACTGAAAATTTCCCTTTTTGAACTGAAGAGAGATTTTGTTGAGATATTTAATTTAATAAAATGAGATATGCTCTCATAATTACTTTTTCTATTTAATTAAATAATATTAAATTAATTAGAGACACTTTTCTTATTTTATTAAATAAGTTCATTTAATTAATTAGGAATGGCTTCTCATTTAATTAAATAACTTTGTTTAATTAATTAGAAGTAACTACATTTAATTAAATAATTTTGTTTAATTATTTCAAAATTCTTTTCGAAACTAGTCAACTCAAGTCAATCGTGGTTAAATCTGGTCAACTTTTGGTCAAACTTGATCTTTGCGTATGTGAATATGATTAAATGTGAGTATGAATTCTAACAACAATTCGATGCAAATTCTCATTCAACGTTTCAAAATGAAGAGATGAGGGTCTCTTAAATAGACTTTCCTAGAATTCATCAATGGTTGAAATTGATTTCAATCAACAGTCAAGATTAAAGGTGAAGTTCAATCATAAAGGGAGATTTTCAAATTAAAGGGAGTTAACAGATTTAATTTTAGTAAAATAAGAAGTTAACTTATTCAATTTGAGTAGAGAAAGGAGTTAAGTGATTTAACTCATATTTGATCAATAGTGAACTGGAAATTTCCCTTTTTGAACTGAAGAGAGATTTTGTTGAGATATTTAATTTAATAAAATGAGATATGCTCTTATAATTAATTTTTTTATTTAATTAAATAATTTTTAATTAATTAGAGACACATTTCTTATTTAATTAAATAACTTCATTTAATTAATTAGGAATGGCTTCTCATTTAATTAAATAACTTTGTTTAATTAATTAGAAGTAAGTACTCCATTTAATTAAATAATTTCGTTTAATTATTTCAAAATTCTTTTCAAAACTAGTCAACTCAAGTCAACCATGGTTAAATTTATTCAACTTTTGGTCAAACTTGATCTTTGCGTATGTGAATATGAGAAAATGTGAGTATGAATTTCAGCAACAATTCGATGCAAATTCTCATTCAAGGTAGTGCCTACCCTCGTTCACATCTTTTTTGGACATTGATGCTATTATTATTAGACTATGATAGCTTAGTTTTATGTTGATGGATTAGTGGTATTGTTTTGACACTATCAGACATTATGTTATGGATTCAGTGGTTATATGATGAGATCATTTAGATTTTACATTTCATGCATACATGATCATCATTATACTATTTTCAATTATTATTGATGATTAGATGGATGGTTATTATCTTATGTGTTTTATTATGGATACTTACCCCATACTTGCATGTGTATGGTGTGCGTGTTTTTTTATTGAATGGCATTTCTGATGTGGTTAAGGAAGGGAGTCGTAGTCTCCTACTTAGTTAGGATCTACACGATGGACCACTTCCTACCATTGTTTGTTTAGCTTAGCATTATATATATTGTATGTACATGCATAGTTTTTCTGCAGGTTGTAGGTACCGGATATCGACTTCCCTGAATTGCCAGGATGAGTGTATCCTATTATACTATCTCAATGATAAGATAAGGGAGATAAATTCTCAAGTCCAAATCCCAAACCCTTAAACCATTTGTCTTAGTGAGTTAGGACAATTATTAGAGTTGAGTACCCACCGAATGTGTCAGATGACATATTTCATGATTTTGAACCCTTTAGACTAATTTTGTATGATTTATTCTATGACGGGTTTCCATATTTTATCTTGGAGGTCTATGGTGAATTTTCTATTAATTAAATCTTAAAAAATAGATTTAATTAATAAATTAATTATTTTGGAAAAAATTAATAAAATATCATGATCTTTGATATTTTGACTATAATTAATTAAATGTGAATTATTGAGGAAAATGAATTAAATAAAAGAAAATTATAAATTAAAATTAATAGGAATAATAAAATCATAATAAAGTAATGAATAAATAATAATAATAAAAGTTATAAAAGTTAAAATAAAAGTTATAGATATTTAAATAGAAATTATATAAAAGTGGATTGGAGTTATAAGCTTGCATGAGAGTTAACACACTTCTCTATTTCTCATGTTTCAACAACATGGGAGTTAGTGCATTAATTAAGCACATGGTGTCTACAACCCTATGACTCATCTTGAAAGTTGGAAAAGACCCATGCTTAGTTGGTGACACCTTCCAGCTATTTCTAGAAGCATTCTAAAAATTTTCTGAGAGCTCTTTATATTCAGCATCCTTAGAAGCTTAGACATAGCGTTTGGAGTGCAATTGGAGCATTGGAGGATACGAGAATTTTGAAGAAGGGAGCTTGCTCTGCGGGTTTTTTGAGGAAGAGCGAATTACCATCAGAATGCAGGTAGATTATTATGATTTTACTTATGCTATTTTCACATCTTGCATTCCCTATCTTCTTCGTGTCTTCCATATGTCTTATGAGAAATTTCATATTTTTATTATATGCATTCTCAATATGGGCACTTGAATTTATGTGAAAATCTTTCTATGCATAGATCTGAAAGAAAACGAGGCTAGGGTTTAAATTCATAGCCAAACCTATTAGATTATTTATTAGATAAATTTGAAAATCAAAGATTTAAAGAAAAATTCTAAAAATTAGAATTTCTAAGTAAACTGTGTATATTCTTGAATCTGCATACACATATATGTATATATCATTATATACATATATATGTATGTGCTATGATGGTGATAAACCCTACGTGTATATATGTATACACACACACACATACACATATATATACTTAGATATATATATATATATATATATATACATATATATATATATACATATATATATATACATATATATATACATATATATATATACATACATACATATGTATATATATACATATATAGTAATCGAATGTCAAATCACGATTGAGTTTCATGTTAATAGTATTTCATATCGCATGGGAACATTTTTATAAAAAATGTTATTGAAAATCATGTTAAAAAAATATATATATATGATGTTGGGCAGGTAATATATACCCCACCCACCGCAGGCCTGCGAGACTGCAGTGTACCTGCAATCCGCAGGCTACCTGCGGTGCGAATGTATTGGACCATGCAATTTTAAAATTGCATTGCGATTTGAGTTTGGTTTTAAATTATATAAAGTTTTATTCGCAATGTTATTTCATATGAGATTTGGATATGAATCTCGAGTTTGTTGCAATATCATTAATTATTAAATGTTATTATATTTATGTATGTATGTATGTATGTATGTGTATATATATATATATGTATGTATATAAATATATATGTATATATAATTCATTATAAATGAATACTATAAAGTTCTAAATTAATGGATCACTCTTTTAATGACTTAAAATAGTGATATTGAGCTTGTCAATTATGAAGAGATATTAATAATTAATTTAATTAAACTCAATTTAATTAAGATTAGTTATTAGAATATATAATGGAAGTTTTGATTCATTGAGAGTGTCAATTTTCAAACAATGTTATGTAAACAAAATATTATTAGATCAATTAGAAAATTAAGTCTAATAGTTTTTGGGAGAAACTTTTATCTATCAAACAAATACATGGGTTAGGAAAAATGTGAAATTTCTCCACTTAATATAATTTGAAAAAACGTAAATTGAGACTTTTAAATTCAAATTTGAAAACTTAGCAAAACCAAAACATGTGTTTACATTATGTATTCTTTATGCTATTGTTTTGGGTTTTGGGTTGACTAGTGTTGACTAGTATAGGATGTCTACCAGAGGCTTGGGGGTTATGTGATTGTGATGTCATGATGATGTTTTAATCTCAATTTTTATAAACCTAACCATGGTTTGTGATGGAATGATCTATGTATTGGATGTGATTACTGATTGTTATAGTTGAGATTCTTGTGTATGAGACTCTTGACGTAACCATTATTTTGGTCATTGATCAGTTATCCTTGATTATTTTCTAGTCGCCATGATGGGACTGAGATGTGGATTTATTCTTGATGATTTCATATTGTGACATGTTTGACTCAACCATTTTTGGAGTCTTCGATCAATATAATTGAGATATATATTTTGGTTATTGAGAACCATTGGATATTTGATTATCAATGATACTTCAATTGCCAATAGAGAGCTGTTGTGTTCATGATTTTCTATGGATATTTTCTCATGGAGATTTGATGCTTTTATGCATATTTGATGATTTTATTATGGATTATCTTTTGTGATTTTGAGATTTATGAGTCCATGAGCATTAGGGTAGGATATTTGCATGTAGTGATGGGAAGTGGCTTGCAATGGGGGCCGGGGCCCTAAGAGGTTGCCAGGGTAACTCATTGTAAGTTAGATTAATAAGTGATAACATTCACACCTAATACTAACAAAATGAACCTAAAAAGATAAGAGTTTTGTTCTCACCCATGCCTTGAGTGCTTGTACAGGCTAGGATGGGAGTAGTGAGAGGCATGGTTGCGACCTTGCATTTTGTAGTATGCCTCGTCAGTATGAGGGGATACTAGTGGCCGCATGAAATTAGTATAGAACCGTGGAGTTTAGCTAACTGCTAGGGTAACTTGTATGTGATAATTGTGATGACACTTTTCCGCTTGCATAGTAGGTTCCTACATGTCATTGTGTGCCTCTGGGATTAGATGTCATATTTTGTGTTTGGAACTTTTGAGTTAGTATACTTTTAGGATTCTTGGACTTATAGAGATATGTGCTATGTGATTTTGATAGCTTGTTTGGGACTTGAGATTATCTCCTTAGCATGGTGGGAGTGGACCACTTAGGTACCACGCAGTCGAGTGGTAGTGTATTTTCCACTCTTATCATTTTGAGATTCATTGAGACATCATGGTTGATGCGTCCTTCATGATGGTGGATATGTATCCTTTTTCATTGATGATTAGCATATGTTAGATGATGTTATCTTATGCTTTTATTTGCATGTTAGATTACTTCTACATATGATGTTGTATTTATTAGGAGTGACATTCCTACTATGTAATATCAATGATCTCTTCAATGATTTGGAATGTTACGCACAGAAGGATGGCTAGGATCCACTATGGTCTAATGATTCTATTGACAGTTGGGAGGAACCATGCACTTAGTTTATTATGTTGATCTTTATGATGGATGTATATGTTCTCTATCATGTGTATCATATGATTATCTCTACTTTGATGTATCATGGATTAGAATAGGATGATGTACCTTATTCTACATATGTATATTCTTTGTGCCTATCATACCCTGTGACATGTACAGTGGATGATTGTGCAGTCTAGAATGTAATTCAGAAAGGACATTTGTATATTGGATGTATCATTATTATTTCATATGGATTTTGTGCTAGATGGATTCATGTATGTAATTCAATGTTAAGGGATCTTAAAGAATGTAATCTATTATTTATGTTATGTTTAATTTCAGATGGACATTGCTATTGCTTCAGTTATTGTGCATAAGTTATAAGTAATGTTTACTTCTATGGAAAAAAAAATGCTACTATACTTAGTGAAATTCTAGGTTAATTTTTTGGATCCCTTGGCGGGGCATTACATTCAACCATTCAAAATGAAGAGATGAGAGTCTCTTAAATAGACTTTCTTAGAATTCATCAACAATTGAGATCGATTTCAATCAACGGTCAAGATTAAAGGTGAAGTTCAGTCATAAAGGGAGATTTCTAAATTAAAGGGAGTGAACAGATTTAATTTGTGTAAAATAAGGAGTTAACTGATTCAATTTGAGTAGAGAAAGGAGTTAACTGATTTAACTCATTTTTGATCAATAGTGAACTAAAAATTTCCCTTTTTGAACTGAAGAGAGATTTTGTTGAGATATTTAATTTAATAAAATGAGATATGCTCTCATAATTACTTTTTCTATTTAATTAAATAATCTTTAATTAATTAGAGACACTTTTCTTATTTAATTAAATAACTTCATTTAATTAATTAAGAATGGCTTCTCATTTAATTAAATAACTTTGTTTAATTAATTACAAGTAAGTACTCCATTTAATTAAATAATTTCATTTAATTATTTAGAAATTCTTTTCAAAACTAGTCAACTTAAGTCAACCATGGTTAAATCTGGTCAACTTTTGGTCAAACTTGATCTTTGCGTATGTGAATATGAGCAAATGTGAGTATGAATTCCAGCAACAATTTGATGCAAATTTTCATTCAACTTTTCAAAATGAAGAGATGAGGGTCTCTTAAATAGACTTTTCTCGAATTCATCAACGGTCGAGATCGATTTCAATCAGCGGTCAAGATTAAAGTTGAAGTTCAATCATAAAGAGAGATTTCCAAATTAAAGGGAGTTAACAGATTTAATTTGAGTAAAATAAGGAGTTAACTGATTCAATTTGAGTGGAGAGAAGAGCTAACTGGTTTAACTCATTTTTTATCAATAGTGAATTGGAAATTTCTCTTTTTGAACTGAAGAGAGATTTTGTTAAGATATTTAATTTAATAAAATGAGATATGCTCTCATAATTACTTTTTCTATTTAATTAAATAATCTTTAATTAATTAGAGACACTTTTCTTATTTAATTAAATAACTTCATTTAATTAATTAGGAAGGGCTTCTCATTTAATTAAATAACTTTTTTTAATTAATTAGAAGTAAGTAGTTCATTTAATTAAATAATTTTATTTAATTATTTTAATTTTTTTTTGGAAACTAGTCAATTCAAGTTGACTGTGGTTAAATCTGGTCAATTTTTGCTCAAACTTGATCTTTGCATATGTGAATATGAGAAAATGTGAGTATGAATTTCAACAACAATTTGATGCAAATTCTCATTCAACCTTTCAAAATGAAGAGATGAGGGTATCTTAAATAGATTTTCCTAGAATTCATCAACGGTTGAGATCAATTTCAATCAACGGTCAGGATTAAAGGTGAAATTCAGTCATAAAGGGAGATTTGAAAATTAAAGGGAGTTAACAGATTTAATTTGATTAAAATAAGGAGTTAACTGATTCAATTTGAGTAGAGAAAGGAGTTAACTGATTTAACTCATTTTTTATCAATAGTGAACTGAAAATTTTCCTTTTTGAACTGAAGAGAGATTTTGTTGAGATATTTAATTTAATAAAATGAGATATGGTCTCATAATTACTTTTTCTATTTACTTAAATAATCTTTAACTAATTAGAAACACTTTTCTTATTTAATTAAATAACTTCATTTAATTAATTAGGAATGGCTTCTCATTTAATTAAATGACTTTGTTTAATTAATTAGAAGTAAGTACTCTATTTAATTAAATAATTTGGTTTAATTATTTTGAAAAAAAAAATCGAAACTAGTCAACTCAAATCAATCGTGGTTAAATCTGGTCAACTTTTGGTCAAACTTGATCTTTGCGTATGTGAATATGAGCAAATGTGAGTATGAATTCCAGCAACAATTTGATGCAAATTCTCATTCAACCTTTCAAAATGAAGAGATGAAGGTCTCTTAAATAGACTTTCCTCGAATTTATCAATGGTCGAGATCGATTTCAATCAGCGATCAAGATTAAAGGTGAAGTTCAATCATAAAGGGAGATTTCCAAATTAAAAGGAGTTAACAGATTTAATTTGAGTAAAATAAGGAGTTAACTGATTCAATTTGAGTGGAGAGAGGAGCTAACTGGTTTAACTCATTTTTTATCAATAGTGAATTGGAAATTTCTCTTTTTGAACTGAAGAGAGATTTTGTTAAGTTATTTAATTTAATAAAATGAGATATGCTCTCATAATTATTTTTTCTATTTAATTAATTAGAGACACTTTTCTTATTTAATTAAATAACTTCATTTAATTAATTAGGAAGGGCTTCTCATTTAATTAAATAACTTTCTTTAATTAATTAGAAGTAAGTAGTTCATTTAATTAAATAATTTCATTTAATTATTTTAATTTTTTTTTGGAAACTAGTCAATTCAAGTTAACTGTGGTTAAATCTGGTCAAATTTTGCTCAAACTTGATCTTTGCGTATGTGAATATGAGAAAATGTGAGTATGAATTTCAGCAACAATTTGATGCAAATTCTCATTCAACCTTTAAAAATGAAGAGATGAGGGTATCTTAAATAGATTTTTCTAGAATTCATCAACGGTTGAGATCAATTTCAATCAACGGTCAGGATTAAAGGTGAAATTCAGTCATAAAGGGAGATTTGAAAATTAAAGGAAGTTAACAGATTTAATTTGATTAAAATAAGGAGTTAACTGATTCAATTTGAGTAGAGAAAGGAGTTAACTGATTTAACTCATTTTTTATCAATAGTGAACAGGAAATTTCCCTTTTTGAATTGAAGAGAGATTTTGTTGAGATATTTAATTTAATAAAATGAGATATGGTCTCATAATTACTTTTTCTATTTATTTAAATAATCTTTAATTAATTAGAAACACTTTTCTTATTTAATTAAATAACTTCATTTAATTAATTAGGAATGGCTTCTCATTTAATTAAATAACTTTGTTTAATTAATTAGAAGTAAGTACTCCATTTAATTAAATAATTTCGTTTAATTATTTCAAAATTCTTTTTGAAACTAGTCAACTCAAGTCAACCTTGGTTAGACCTTGTCAACTTTTGGTCAAACTTGATCTTTTGGTCAATGGTCAGGATTAAACTTGAAGTTCAGTCATAAGGGAGATTTTCAAATTAAAGGGAGTTAATAGATTTAATTTGAGTAAAATAAGGAGTTAACTGATTCAATTTGAGTCGAGAATGGAGTTAACTGATTTAACTCATTTTTTATCAATAGTAAATTGGGAAAATTCTCTATTTGAACTGAAGAGAGATTTTGTTGAGATATTTAATTTAATAAAATGAGATATGCTCTCATAATTACTTTTTCTATTTAATTAAATAATCTTTAATTAATTAGAGACACTTTTCTTATTTAATTAAATAACTTCATTTAATTAATTAGGAATGGCTTCTCATTTAATTAAATAACTTTGTTTACTTAATTAGAAGTAAGTACTCCATTTAATTAAATAATTTCGTTTAATTATTTCAAAATTCTTTTCAAAAATAGTCAACTGAAGTCAACCGTGGTTAAATCTGGTCAACTTTTGGTCAAGCTTGATCTTCGCGTATGTGAATATGAATTCCAGCAACAATTCGATGCAAATTCTCATTCAACCTTTCAAAATGAAGAGATGAGGGTCTCTTAAATAGACTTTCCTAAAATTCATCAACGGTTGAGATCGATTTCAATCAATGGTCAGGATTAAAGGTGAAGTTTAGTGATAAAGGGAGATTGCCAAATTAAAGAGAGTTAACATATTTAATTTGAGTAAAATAAGGAGTTAACTGATTCAATTTGAGTAAAGAAAGGAGTTAACTGATTTAACTCATTTTTGATCAATAGTGAACTAGAAATTTCCCTTTTTGAACTAAAGAGAGATTTTGTTGAGATATTTAATTTAATAAAATGAGATACGCTCTCATAATTAATTTTTCTATTTAATTAAATAATCTTTAATTAATTAGAGACACTTTTCTTATTTAATTAAATAACATTATTTAATTAATTAGGAATGACTTCTCATTTAATTAAATAACTTTGTTTAATTAATTAGAAGTAAGTACTCCATTTAATTAAATAATTTTATTTAATTATTTCAAAATTCTTTTCAAGACTAGTCAACTCAAGTCAGCCGTAGTTAAATATGATCAACTTTGGGTCAAACTTGATCTTTGCGTATGTGAATATTAGCAAATGTGAGTATGAATTCTAGCAACAATTTGATGCAAATTCTCATTCAACCTTTCAAGATGAAGAGATGAGGATCTCTTAAATAAACTTTCGTGGAATTCATCAACGGTTGAGATTGATTTCAATCAACGGTCAGGATTAAAGGTGACGTTCAGTCATAAAGGGAGATTTCCAAATTAAAGGGAGTTAATAGATTTGATTTGAGTAAAATAATGAGTTAATTGATTCAATTTGAGTAGGAAAAGGAATTAACTTATTTAACTTATTTTTGATCAATAGTGAACTGGAAATTTCCCTTTTTGAACTGAAGAGAGATTTTGTTGAGATATTTAATTTAATAAATTGAGATATGCTCTCATAATTACTTTTTCTATTTAATTAAGTAATTGTTAATTAATTAGAGACACTTTTCTTATTTCATTAAATAACTTCATTTAATTAATTAGGAATGACTTTTTATTTAATTAAATAACTTTGTTCAATTAATTAGAAGTAAGTACTCCATTTAATTAAATAATTTCGTTTAATTATTTCAAAATTGTTTTCGAAACTAGTCAACTCAAGTCGATCATGGTTAAATCTGGTGAACTTTTGGTCAAACTTGATCTTTGCGTATGTGAATATGAGCAAATGTGAGTATGAATTACAGGAAGCAAATTGTCATTCAACCTTTCAATATGAAGAGATGAGGGTCTCTTAAATAGACTTTGCTAGAATTCATCAATGGTTGAGATCGATTTCAATCAACGGTCAGGATTAAAGGTGAAGTTCAGTCATAAAGAGAGATATCCAAATTAAATGGAGTTAATAGATTTAATTTGAGTAAAATAAGGAGTTAACTGATTCAATTTGAGTAGAAAAAAGAGTTAACTCATTTAACTCATTTTTTATCAATAGTGAACTGGAAATTTTCCTTTTTGAACTAAAGAGAGATTTTGTTGAGATATTTAATTTAATAAAATGTGATATGCTCGCATAATTACTTTTTCTATTTAATTAAATATTTTTAAATTAATTAGAGACACTTTTCTTATTTAATCAAATAACTTCATTTAATTAATTAAGAATGGCTTCTCATTTAATTAAATAACTTTGTTCAATTAATTAGAAGTAAGTACTCCATTTAATTAAATAATTTCATTTATTTATTTCAAAATTCTTTTCGAAACTTGCCAGCTGAAGTAAAATGTGGTTAACTCTGGTCAACTTTTGGTCAAACTAGATCTCTGCATATGTGAATATGAGCAAATGTGAGTATGAATTCCAGCAACAATTCAATGCAAATTCTCATTCAACCTTTCAAAATGAAGAGATGAGGGTCTCTCAAATAGACTTTCTTGGAATTCATCAACGACTGAGATCGATTTCAATCAACGGTCAGGATTAAAGGTGAAGTTCAGTTATAAAGGGAGATTTCCAAATTAAAGAGAATTAACAGATTTAGTTTGAGTAAAATAAGGAGTTAACTAATTCAATTTGAGTAGATAAAGGAGTTAACTGATTTAACTCATTTTTGATCAATAGTGAACTAGAAATTTTCCTTTTTGAACTGAATAGAGATTTTTTTGAGATATTTAATTTAATATAATGAGATATGCTCTCATAATTGATTTTTCTATTTAATTAAGTAATCTTTAATTAATTAGAGAAACTTTAATTATTTAATTAAATAACTGCATTTAGTTAATTAGGAATAGCTTCTCATTTAATTAAATAACTTTGTTTAATTAATTATAGTAAGTACTCCATTTAATTAAATAATTTCATTTAATTATTTCAAAATTATTTTTGAAACTAGTCAACTCAAGTCAACCATGCTTAAATCTGGTCAACTTTTGGTCAAACTTGATCTCTACGTATGTGAATATGAGCAAATGTGAGTATGAATTCTAGCAACAATTGAATGCAAATTCTCATTCAACCTTTCAAAATGATGAGATGAGCGTCTCTTAAATAGAATTTCGTAGAATTCATCCACGGTTGAGATCGATTTCAATCAACGGTCAGGATTAAAGGTGAAGTTCAGTCATAAAGGGAGATTTCCAAATTAAAGGGAGTTAACAGATTTAATTCGAGTAAAATAAGGAGTTAACTGATTCAATTTGAGTAGAAAAAGGAGTTAATTAATTTAACTCATTTTTTATCAATAGTGAATTGGAAATTCCTCTTTTTGAACTGAAGAGAGATTTTGTTGAGATATTTAATTTAATAAAATAAGATATGCTCTCATAATTACTTTTTCTATTTAATTAAATAATCTTTAATTAATTAGGAATGACTTCTCATTTAATTAAATAACTTTGTTTAATTAATTAGAACTAAGTACTCCGTTTAATTAAATAATTTCATTTAATTATTTCAAATTTTTTTTTAAAACTAGTCAACTCAAGTCAACCGTAGTTAAATCTGGTCAACTTTTCGTCAAACTTGATCTCTGCGTATGTGAATATGAGCAAATGTGAGTATGAATTTCAGCAACAATTCAATGCAAATTCTCATTCAACCTTTCAAAATGAAGAGATGAGGGTCTCTTAAATAGACTTTCCTGGAATTCATCAACGGTTGAGATCGATTTTAATCAACGGTCAGGATGAAAGGTGAAGCTCAGTCATAAAGAGAGATTTTCAAATTAAAAAGAGTTAACAGATTTAATTTGAGTAAAATAAAGAGTTAACTAATTCAATTTGAGTAGAAAAAGGAGTTAACTAATTTAACTCATTTTTTATCAATAGTGAACTAGAAATTTCCTTTTTTGAACTGAAGAGAGATTTTGTTGAGATATCTAATTTAATAAAATGAGATATGCTCTCATAATTACTTTTTCTATTTAATTAAATAATCTTTAATTAATTAGAGACACGTTTCTTATTTAATTAAATAACTTCATTTAATTAATTAGGAATGGCATCATATTTAATTAAATAACTTTGTTTAATTAATTAGAAGTAAGTACTCCATTTAATTAAATAATTTCATTTATTTATTTCAAAAAAAATTTCAAAACTTGTCAGCTCAAGTCGATCGTGGTTAACTCTGGTCAACTTTTGGTCAAACTTGATCTCTGCATATTTGAATATGACCAAATGTGAGTATGAATTCCAGGAACAATTCGATGCAAATTCTCATTCAACCTTTCAAAATTAAGACACGAGGTTCTCTTAAATAGACTTTCCTGGAATTAATCAATGGTTGAGATTGATTTCAATCAACTGTCAGTATTAAAGGTAAATTTCAGTCATAAAGGGAGGTTATCAAATTAAAAAGAGTTAACAGATTTAATTTTAATAAAATAATGAGTTAGCTGATTCAATTTGAGTAGAAAAAGGAGTTAATTGATTTAACTCATTTTTTGTCAATACTGAACTAGAAATTTCCCTTTTTGAACTGAAGAGAGATTTTGTTGAGATATTTAATTTAATAAAATGAGATATGCTCTCGTAATTACTTGTTCTATTTAATTAAATAATCTTTAATTAATTAGAGACACTTTTCTTATTTAATTAAATAACTTAATTTTATTAATTAGGAATGACTTCTCATTTAATTAAATAATTTTTTTAATTAATTAGAAGTAAGTACTCTATTTAATTAAATATTTTCGTTTAATTATTTCAAAATTATTTTCGAAACTAGTCAACTCAAGTCAACCGTGGTTAAATCTGGTCAACTTTTGTTCAAACTTGATCTCTGCGTATGTGAATATGAGCAAATGTGAGTATGAATTCTAGCAACAATTCGATGCAAATTCTCATTCAACCTTTAAAAATGAAGAGATGAGGGTCTCTTAAATAGACTTTCCTCGAATTCATCAACGGTTGAGATCGATTTAAATCAACGGTCAGGATTAAAGGTGAAGTTCAATCATAAAGGGAGACTTCTAAATTAAAGGGAGTTAACTGATTTAATTTGAGTAAAATAAGGAGTTAAATGATTCAATTTGAGTAGAAAAATGAGTTAACTGATTTAACTCATTTTTTATCAATAGTGAACTGAAAATTTTCCTTTTTCAACTGAAGAGAGATTTTGTTGAGATATTTAATTTAATAAAATGAGATATGCTCTCGTAATTACTTTTTCTATTTAATTAAATAATCTTTAATTTATTAGAGACACTTTTCTTATTTAATTAAATAACTTCATTTAATTAATAAGGAATGACTTCTCATTTAATTAAATAATTTCTTTTAATTAATTAGAAGTAAGTATTCTATTTAATTAAATGATTTCGTTTAATTATTTCAAAATTCTTTTCGAAACTAGTCAACTCAAGTCAATGGTCGTTAAATCTAGTCAACTTTTGGTCAAACTTGATCTTTTCTTAAGTGAATATGAGAAAATGTGAGTATGAATTCCAGCAACAATTCGATGCAAATTCTCATTCAACCTTTCAAAATGAAGAGCTGAGGGTTTTTTAAATAGACTTTCGTGGAATTCATCAACGGTTGAGATCGATTTCAATCAACGGTCAGGATTAAAGGTGAAGTTCAATCATAAATGGAGATTTCCAATTTAAAGGGAGTTAATAGATTTAATTTGAGTAAAATAAGAAGTTAACTGATTCAATTTGAGTAGAAAAAGGAGTTAACTCATTTAACTCATTTTTTATCAATAGTGAACTGGAAATTTCCCTTTTTCTACTCAAACTGAATCAGTTAACTCCTTATTTTACTCAAATTAAATCTGTTAACTCTTTTTAATTTGGAAATCTCCCTTTATGACTGAACTTCACCTTTTATCCTAACCGTTGATTGAAATCGATCTCAACTGTTGATGAATTCCAAGAAAGTCTACTTAAGAGACCCTCATCTCTTCATTTTGAAAGGTTGAATGAGAATTTACATCGAATTGATGCTGGAATACATACTCACATTTACTCATATCCACATAAGAAAAGATCAAGTTTGACCAAAAGTTGACCAAATTTAACTACGGTTGACTTGAGTTGACTAGTTTCGAAATTTTTTTTGAAATAATTAAACAAAATTATTTAATTAAATGGAGTACTTAATTCTAATTAATTTAACAAAGTTATTTAATTAAATGAGAAGCCATTCCTAATTAATTAAATGAAGTTATTGTTTTTAATAAGAAAAGTGTCTCTAATTAATTCCAAGAAAGTCTACTTAAGAGATGCTCATCTCTTCATTTTGAAAAGTTGGATGAGAATTTGCATCGAATTGATGCTGGAATACATACTCACATTTACTCATATCCACATAAGAAAAGATCAAGTTTGACCAAAAGTTGACCAAATTTAACTATGGTTGACTTGAGTTGACTAGTTTCGAAAAGAATTTTGAAATAATTAAACTAAATTATTTAATTAAATGGAGTACTTCGTTCTAATTAATTTAACAAAGTTATTTAATTAAATGAGAAGCCATTCCTAATTAATTAAATGAAGTTATTGTTTTAAATAAGAAAAGTGTCTCTACTTAATTAAAGATTATTTAATTAAATAAAAAAAGTAATTATGAGAGCATATCTCATTTTATTAAATTAAATATCTCAACAAAATCTCTCTTCAGTTCAAAAAGGGAAATTTCCACTTCACTATTGATCAAAAATGAGTTAAATGAGTTAACTCCTTTTTCTACTCAAATTGAATCAGTTAACTCTTTATTTTACTCAAATTAAATCTATTAACTCCCTTTAATTTGGAAATCTCCTTTTATGACTGAACTTCACCTTTAATCCTGATCGTTGATTGAAATTGATTTCAACCGTTGATGAATTCCAAGAAAGTCTATTTAAGAGACCCCCATCTCTTCATTTTGAAAGGTTGAATGAGAATTTGCATTGAATTGTTGCTGGAATTCATACTCACATTTGCTCATATTCACATACGCAAAGATCAAGTTTGACAACAAGTTGACCAGATTTAACCATGGTTGACTTGAGTTGACTAGTTTCAAAAAAAAAATTGAAATAATTAAACAAAATTATTTAATTAAATGGAGTACTTACTTCTAATTAATTAAATGAGAAGCCATTCCTAATAAATTAAATGAAGCTATTTAATTAAATAAGAAAAGTGTCTCTAATTAATTAAAGATTATTTAATTAAATAGAAAAAGTAATTATGAGATCATATCTCATTTTATTAAATTAAATATCTCAACAAAATCTCTCTTCAGTTAAAAAAGGGAAATTTTCAGCTCACTATTGATAAAAAATGAGTTAAATTAATGGACTCCATTTTCTACTCAAATTGAATCAGTTAACTCCTTATTTTACTCAAATTAAATCTTTTAACTTCCATTAATTTGGAAATCTCCCTTTATGACTGAATTTCACGTTTAATCCTGACCGTTGATTGAAATTGATCTCAACCGTTGATGAATTCAAGGAAAGTTTATTTAAGAGACTCTCATCTCTTCATTTTGAAAGGTTGAATGAGAATTTGCATCGAATTGTTGCTAGAATTCATACTCACATTTGCTCATATTCACATACGCAAAGATCAAGTTTGACCAAAAGTTGACCAGATTTAGTTGACTAGTTTGGAAAAGAATTTTCAAATAATTAAACGAAATTATTTAATTAAATGGATTACTTACTTCTAATTAATTAAAAAAAGTCATTTAATTAAATGAGAAGCCATTCCTAATTAATTAAATGAAGTTATTTAATTAAATAAGAAAATTGTCTATAATTAATTAAAGATTATTTAATTAAATAAGAAAAGTAATTATGAGAGAATATCTCATTTTATTAAATTAAATATCTCAACAAAATCTCTCTTCAGTTCAAAAAGAGAAATTTCCAGTTCACTATTGATAAAAAATGAGTTAAATCAGTTAACTCCTTTTTCTACTCAAATTGAATCAGTTAACTCTTTATTTTACTCAAATTAAGTCTGTTAACTCCCATTAATTTGAAAATCTACGTTTATGACTGAACTTCACCTTTAATCCTGACCGTTGATTGAAATCGATCTCAATTGTTGATGAATTCCGTGAAACTCTATTTAAGAGACGCTCATCTCTTCATTTTGAAAGGTTGAATGAGAATTTGCATCGAATTGTTGCTGGAATTCATACTCACATTTGCTCATATTTACGTACGCAAAGATCAAGTTTGTAGAAAAGATGACCATATTTAACTACGGTTGACTTGAGTTGATTAGTTTCGAAAAGAATTTTGAAATAATTAAACGAAATTATTTAATTAAATGGAATACTTACTTCTAATTAATTAAACAAAGTCATTTAATTAATTGAGAAGCCATTCCTTATTAATTAAATGAAGTTATTTAATTAAATAAGAAAAGTGTCTATAATTAATTAAAGATTATTTAATTAAATATAAAAAGTAATTATGAGACCATATCTCATTTTATTAAATTAAATATCTCAACAAAATCTCTCTTCATTTCAAAAATGGAAACTTCTAGTTCACTATTGATCAAGAATGAGTTAAATCAGTTAACTCGTTTTTCTACTCAAATTGAATCAGTTAACTCCTTATTTTACTCAAATTAAATCTTTTAACTCCCTTTAATTTGGAAATCTCCTTTTATGACTGAACTTCACCTTTAATCCTGATCGTTGATTGAAATCGATCTAAACCGTTGATGAATTTCGTGAAAGTCTATTTAAAAGACCCTGATCTCTTCATTTTGAAGTGTTGAATAAGAATTTGCATCGAATTTTTGTTGAAATTCATAGTCACATTTTCTCATATTCACATACGCAAAGATCAAGTTTGACCAAAAGTTGACCAGATTTAACCACAGTTGAGTTGAGTCGACTAGTTTCAAAAAGAATTTTGAAATAATTAAACGAATTTTTTTAATTAAATGGAGTACTTACTTGTAATTAATTAAACAAGGTCATTTAATTAAATGAGAAGCCATTTCTAATTAATTAAATGAAGTTATTTAATTAAATAAGAAAGGTGTCTCTAATTAATTAAAGATTATTTAAATAAATATAAAAAGTAATTATGAGAGCATATCTCATTTTAGTAAATTAAATATCTCAACAAAATCTCTCTTCAGTTCAAAAAGAGAAATTTTCAATTCACTATTGATAAAAAATGAGTTAAATCAGTTAACTCCTTTTTCTACTCAAATTGAATCAGTTAACTCCTTATTTTAGTCAAATTAAATCTGTTAACTTCCTTTAATTTAGAAATCTCTCTTTTGTAAGGAAACTTGGCAACAAAGAATATAACCGTTTCCACATAACCCATAATAGATTTGATTTAAATACGAAATTAAAATCCACATGCAAGAGAATAGACAACATACCCACAAAATTGTGACACAAGATATACCCTGGGAAACCCTCATTGAGAGAAAAACTCAGCCTCCAAAAGCATCCATCACCATGTATTATTCAGCAAAAAATACCATTGCCATACAACCATGGAAGCCTTCATGGCCATAGCCACAACTGAGCAAACTATGTGAACAAGCATGAATCCACACATCCCATGCCATGCTTTCAACCTTCACAAATGCTCCCTTGGCTAACCTGTCAAGCCTTGTCCTACTCAACTCTTGCCTTTTGTCTTCTCTTTGTCACTCTTTTTTTTCTCTTTACAACAACTACCCTTGTGGCTACTTATATAGTAGCAAGTCCCACAAAACCACCAAGTGGTATTTAATAAACCATGTGCTGCCTAACCCACTGACCCCACATTTAATATTGGGCATTTAATTCTTTTCCCCAATATTAAATAATTACATAAAATATTTTTACTATGTTACAATACAACTCATCAAGAATATTCTATGGGAATCTTTACATGTTGCACGTCCATCTAGGTACAACATTACATAATAAAAAATAAAATAATAAAATGATAATATTATGCAATGTGTGCAACACCCATTATCTCAACAATCTCCCACTTGTTGTATACATTGCATAAGGTCAATCCGTAGCCACATAAATGAACAAGGGAACAATCCCTCCAAGCACATCCACCATCATGGATCAAAATACACCAAGTGCTCCATCCTGGTACTCGCAACAAAATCAAAGTATCCAGCATCTCAAACATGAATGATCTCACCTCCTATTATGCCGCTCCCACTGGACATATATAGAAGCCATCCAAAGAGAAAAGCCACCCAACCTGTCGCATTAGAAGATCATAAAATCCTGTACCATCTGAAATTCCAAGCACAAAAAACCTGATCCAAAGGTAATCGCATGTATCCATAGTTGTCAAAATATCCATAGCTAAAATAGCACCCACAGCAAGTGCTAAACCCATCCAACCATCCATACCTCAAAGGTATAACAAGTGAATCTCATATCACCGACATATCCAATCTATCACCTGCAATCACAAGCCTCAAGAGCAATACCTGCCACATATATACCAAGAAGCTCCCACTGCAAAAGATAATGTCAAATCTATAACCAATCCACTCAACACATCTCAAAGAAGTGAATCCATGTAGTATCAAGGACATCCACAATACATAAAATGATATCCTGCAAGAACAACTCTCATAACAAGTCTCCAAAAGTCTCTCAAATTCTCCAAAACCAACAAAGGAAAGAGAAAGAAATAACCATGTCATCTCTCACATGACATGCATGAGCACAAACCAGTGATCAAAATCTCCAACCAATCTCAAATCCAGTGTAAGAAAAACCAAACATCTAGGAAGATAACCAAGACTAGAGAAACCATGCAAATCATAACCTGTATCATGTCCTTCTACACACACCTCTAGATGTAAACTGTGCAAGTATGATCTCCTCCATAAAACCCCAACAAGAAGCCTCAACAACACCCAAACCATACCATATAACTAATCATGGATGTAAGCCTCTCACAAGAAGATCAAACTCAATAAACCCATTCCTAAACCAAGGAATAACCATTCCTAATCCAAGGAATATACCCAAATATAAAACCATCTCCCAAAATCAACCAGCATAACAACATATGCACATGAAGATAACCAATGCTAAAACCATCTCTCAAATGAACCCTCCAGAACTAACTCATGTACCATAGCTCAAGATCCATTTTCATGAAAGACAAGCATAAATATAGTGCAACTGAGAGAAACAATGGGCTATACCTCTCAAGTAGCAAACCGCTGAGTAGACCAAGAGTGGGGAATGAGAATGCTCATCAAGATACCCAAGTCTCCAACCAAGACTCATCTAAGAACAATCTCCTCTCAAGTCCATATCAGGTGACTGCCCCTCGGACTTCCTACTGAAACCATTAATTGTCCCAACAAATACTTCTCTAATCCAAGAGAAATCAGCGTCACCACCATCTCTAAGTATTCATGAGCACCTGTAACCAATAAATCCATGCCAACTCCAAATGCAACATAGCAATATCATGAAGTATCCAGCTTATGATTAGTGTACTCAATACCAAGAAACTAAACCAAGATCAATGTCAAAGTTCCAACCATGGCCTCAGGAACATAAACATGACAACATGATCTTACCATCTCAACTAAAGAGATAACATGCTCCACATGAACACACCATAACATGTCACAACTCTAAACGCGTATCAAGAGTATACCATGGCATAATAATGAAACCATCTTCACACCAAGGATAACATGCCAAATAAAAGCATAAACCACACCTTTGCCAAGAACCCTATGAGTCCTCAAGATGCAACCATCTCCACACACCATGAAGAAACCATCTCCACATACCATGAAGAAAACCATCTCCACATACCAGGAAGAACCATCTCTATACACCATGAAGATAACAAATGCACCATGCAAATGTCAAAGATGCTTCTGCAGCAACAGGATCTAAGAAAAACCTCCAACATCTGCAAACACTCAATAAATATATCAATGCCAACAACTCCCACTCAACCGTGGTACCAAGTCACCTATGGCATCATAAAATCCATCCTCTCCAAACCAAGAAGATATAAACCAAACCAGAAATTAATCCTGCACTATCACCCCATCACTGTCACAAGCTCCCACTAAACCGTGTATCCAAGCTATCCATGACATCATGATGAAAAACTCATCCTCTAACCATGAGAATCAACCGAGGCATCAAACCATCAAAGAACTCAAAGTGCACATCATGAGCTCCTCAAAAGAAATTAAATAACCATGATCCTTAACCAAGAAGATATACCACCATAACCAAATTAGAAAATCCAAGCTAATAAACATCAAGGATGTACCTGTATAACCAATCATGTCATGCCAAAATCCATGACACCATGATCACATCCATGAACCAAGCATCTGACTCTCAATATGTCCAACCTGTCAGCATAAAATTGTCAACCACAATCCTCCACCATGATTGTACCTGGTAACAACATCTCATCCCTTCTACATGAAGATAAAATCATGTGACTTAGGGCATAGACAACCCAAATCCAAGCCACCAATCTGAATATGCATCAATAATGAAAGATCAATGGGCAAAGACAATCCATAACCAAGCTATAAAT
Organism: Cupressus sempervirens; assembly: GCA_028749045.1. Classification (NCBI taxonomy): domain Eukaryota; kingdom Viridiplantae; phylum Streptophyta; class Pinopsida; order Cupressales; family Cupressaceae; genus Cupressus; species Cupressus sempervirens. The sequence continues at coordinate 103,395,915 of CM053787.1, forward strand.
GCAACCTGTAAGTATAGACCGCTTACAACATTGGACATCTTGTAGATCCGACAAGTCATCATGCATATCCAAATCTAAACATTGATAACCATATCATCATGAGACCAATCTGAAATATGAACTGAGTATACAATGACATCAAAACTTAAATCTCCAATGCCATAAACTCACAATGTTACCATAGTCAAAATATACTTATAAACTGTTCAGATCAATATATCAATAAATAAATCATGCCAAACCTACACCAAATCTGAACCAATGTGTAGAGCTCTCCAAGACCTTTCCGTTGACTAATCAAAGTCCAAAATTCGACTCTGTATGCCCAAGTTATGCCCTATTCAGTGCTCCAAATAAATAACATCTAACTTTAGGGCTCTTAAAACTTGATAAAATCTCAAAATCACAAAACCAAACCTACACCATCTTGTAGTTCTCTGAATTAGCTTTCCAACGCTTATAAGAACTCTGAAATCTGATATTCTGAGAAAAAGTTATGGCCATTTTACTAAGACAGTCTTTTTACCATTTTCAGTACGATTTTTCATTTTTTATTTTTTTCAGTGACGAAAATTCCGACGGGATTAAATTTGACAGCCATCATGGGCTTAAACCAAAAAACTCTTTCATTTCCTCTGAACATGGCCAAACTAGGGCATATTATATATCAAAATTTATGAAAATGTTGACCCGGATCTAATGGTGAGGTCTGTTTTTACCCAGGAGGTCATTTCTGCAAGCTACCCCCCAAAACCCTCATTTTAAATGAAATATCCGAAAAAATATTTTTGTCCAACAATTTCACATGCCCAAATCTTTTAACATCCCATCATAACAAAAAATCCAAAACCCTTAGATCTGCAATAAATCATTCATATATCTTACCCTTTCTTTTATCCTCTCATGCATTCCCATGGACTCAATCTAGGGTTACAATAATAAAACCATAGCTCTAATACCACTTGTAAGGAAACTTGGCAACAAAGAATATAACCGTTTCCACATAACTCATAATAGATCTGAAATAAATACGAAATTAAAATCCACATGCAAGATAATAGACAACATACCCACAAAATTGTGACACAAGATATACCTTGGGAAACCCTCATCGAGGGAAAAACCCAGCCTCCAAAAGCATCCATCACCATGTATTATTTAGCAAAAAATACCATTGCCATACAACCATGGAAGCCTTCATGGCCATAGTCACAACTGAGCAAACTATGTGAACAAGCATGAATCCACACATCCCATGCCATGCTTTCAACCTTCACAAATGCTCCCTTGGCTAACCTGTCAAGCCTTGTCCCACTCTACTCGTGCCTTCTGTCTTCTCTTTGTCACTCTTTTTTTTCTCTCTACAACAACTACCCTTCTGGCTACTTATATAGTAGCAAGTCTCACAAAACTACTAAGTGGTATTACATAAACCATGTGCTAAAACCATGTGCTACCTAACCCACTGACCCCACATTTAATATTGGGCATTTAATTCTTTTCCCAAATATTAAATAATTATATAAAATATTTTTAGAATGTTACAATACAACTCATCAAGAATATTCCACGAGAATCTTTACATGTTGCACGTCCATCTAGGTACAACATTACATAATAAAAAATAAAATAATAAAAAAACAATATTATGCAATGTGTGCAACACCCATTATCTCAACACCTTTATGACTAAACTTCACCTTTAATTTTGATCGTTGATTGAAATCGATCTCAAGCGTTGATGAATTCCAAGAATGTCTATTTAAGAGATGCTCATCTCTTCATTTTGAAAGGTTGAATGAGAATTTGCATTGAATTGTTGCTGGAATTCATACTCACATTTGCTCATATTCAAATATGCAAATATCAAGTTTGACCAAAAATTGACCAGATTTAACGCAGTTGACTTGAGTTGACTAGTTTTGAAAAGAATTTTGAAATAATTAAACGAGATTAATTAATTAAATGGAGTACTTACTTCTAATTAATTAAACAAAGTCATTTATTTAAATGAGAAGCAATTCCTAATTAATTAAATGAAGTTATTTAATTAAATAAGAAAAGTGTCTATAATTAATTAAAGATTATTTAATTAAATAGAAAAAGTAATTATGAGAGCATATCTCATTTTATTAAATTAAATATCTCAACAAAATCTCTCTTTAGTTCAAAAAGAGAAATTTACAGTTCACTACTGATCAAAAATGAGTTGAATTAGTTTAACTCCTTTTTCTACTCAAATTGAATCAATTAAATCCTTATTTTACTCAAATTAAATCCATTAACTACCTTTAATTTGGAAATCTCCCTTTATGACTGAACTTCACCTTTAATCCTGACCGTTGATTGAAATCGATCTCAACCGTTGATGAATTCTAGGAAAGTCTATTTAAGAGACCCTCATCTCTTCATTTTGAAAGGTTGAATGAGAATTTGCATCGAATTGTTGCTGGAATTCATACTCACATTTGCTCATATTCAAATATGTAGAGATCAAGTTTGACCAAAAGTTGACCAAATTTAACCACGGTTGACTTGAGTTGAATAGATTCGAAAAGAATTTTGAAATAATTAAATGAAATTATTTAATTAAATGGAGTACTTACTTCTAATTAATTAAACAAAGTTATTTAATTAAATGAGAAGCCATTCCTAATTAATTAAATGAAGTTATTTAATTAAATAAGAAAAGTGTCTCTAATTAATTAAAGATTATTTAATTAAATAGAAAAAGTAATTATGAGAGCATATCTCATTTTACAAACAATACATACATCTTACAGTACAATACGTGAATTACAAACAACAAGGTTTCCAAAATTAGCACATAGAGATCAGTTCTGTTTCTCCATCAATTTTCGCGACTAAAATATCTGCACACTCATTGCACACATCAGTAGTCCTAAAAATCACATGTACATATATACGTATTAGAAATTCACATAAATTGAAACATACATCAATCAGGGTTTCTTTCATCTTACTTAATTCTTAACCATTAAAAAAAAATCTCATAAATCAAAGCATCAATCGTACATTTACCGATTTCATCAACATACATATACATAAAACATTAGATGAAAAACATCAATATATCTGAAAGTAACATCACATAACATGAAATAATATAATATGTTCTAAGTATCAAATAATTTCTCAACATCTTGAGTCGTGAGTGTCAAAATGATAAAATAACAACTAAGGCTATGAAGGGTCAGGGCGAGGCCTCACATCCTCCCCCACTAGGAATGAACTTCCTCTTGGAATTCATAAAAAGACAAGGGTATTGAGATTGCATCCGTGCTGCATCCTCCCAAGAATTCATGACCTCATCGGAACATTCCCACTAAACTCTAGCTTGGTCCAGCTCTCGACCTTGCAGAGCTAGGGTCTGTTGGGCAATAATATGGATAGTCTCTAGAGCTAACTGGCCAACCAACTCCACCTCTAGCCTCAATAATTGTTCCCTGATGCTCAATTTGGCAATTGTCAACCACTGCAAAAACTCTTTGAAACTTGCCCATGTCTCCAACTGTCGGCTCTTAAAAAGCCCCTCTCTGACCATTGGGTGACTATCCCTATGAACATTCTCTAGCTATGTGACCCATACCACCACAAGTGTAGCATGGCCCTTAGGTATAAGATCATGTATCATGTGATCTAGACTGTTGTGGGCCCCCTGACCTACTAGAGCCACTGTATCCACCCCTGGAAGACTACTGAGTCTACACTGACTGTGACTTTGGGGTATGTACTTTCTGATCCTGCTGTGACTGCCACTGCCTGGGCTCAGAGCCCTGGTAACCCCGTGAGAGTACCTGCTGCTGCTGAGACTATTGGCCCTTAGAGGATCCTAGTGTATAGCTCTGATTCCCTTTCCAAGGGGGTTTCTGTCGGGTAAAATTTTTGTTCTGAGACCAATCTCGTGATTCCTGTCTACCTCGAGTATCCTCTACCACTAGTGTTATCTCCACTACCTGTCTGAAGGTGGTAGGAAAGGCTGGTGCAGGAGCACATTAAATACAAGAACATAAAAAATTTAAGATTCATTATTTGTGATATTAAATACATTTGAGTCATTAATATTGTATTTGGGTCAAGTTGTAAAGACTATGAAGCCATTTTTTGTCAAAAATGTAAAAGTTGCGTAAAAAAGTTGTAAAATGCAACTTTGAGAAAGTTGTTAATAATAGAAAAATGATGTAAAAGGGTATATGGTTGGTCTTGGGGGTAGTTAGAAAGGTTTACAACTGTCAAATGGATATAAAAACCATTTTATGGTCGAACCAAATTAGAATTGGAAGAAGAGGAAATACTTTGATACATTTTTGGTGCATTTTATTGTTGTAGTTTTGATTGGTTTTTTTTAGTTTTAGAGTAGTTTCCAGGCCTTGTACAGCTATGTACAACCTAGAAACCATGTAATATAGTAATGGATATATATTATGATGAATCCTTCTTTTCATGCTTTTGGTTTGGTTCAATTTTATGAAAAAATGAATAAGTTATGGGTATTTTGGTGAAAGTGGATGTTTGCAGATTTGAGATTCGCTAAATACAGTCATGTTACAGCGTGTGATACGAACATATTTTGAAGACTCAAGATATCTAATGATATTCATTGGAAAGATATGTAAACTACCTTTCATTTCCAACTAGTTTGAATCATTTTTATAAAGATTTGTGAAAGTTATGGGCATTTGAGTGAAAACTGGTTTTTAACAATTTTCATTGGAGTTATAGACAGTGATTTGTGCTTGAAAATTTATATATGAATGAGAAAAATGAATGGCTTACATATTTGGAAACTAGACTCAAGAATGGATAATATGGAACTTGTTTGGTCTAATTTAGATTTATTTTGAGGAAGATATCTGATTCCCTAGGCAGGGTTACCAGTTTTGGTTCTGGTTTATGATAGAAAAAATGGGTCTTAGTTCAGAGTACGTAATTTATAATTTGCTTATTGGATTGGTCTCAGATTTGGATATGTTTTAGAATTACTAATTTGGAACAATTCATCCAAAAAAAATTTCAAGAAGATGTTTATAACAGAAGTTATGAACAATGGAATTAGACATAGCAATCTGATTGTGTGAGTGAAGATTTTGTCTTTATTGGTGTATAATGCCAGGGTTCTTTGTTGTAATCTTTGAGATGTTCTTGGTTCCTTGAGGGTGTACCAGCCTATTGTGAATCCCTTGAGTTGAAATAAGATTCCTTAAAGATAAATACAGAGGGCTCTGCATCAGATTGGTATCAGAGCTCAGAAGATTCTGAGCGTGTAGATGGAAGATGATCTACACCAGGCAAAGTTGGGTATATGATTTTTGTTAGTGAAGTTTTTGTGGTTGCAGGTGCTAGTTCACTCGCTGTAGATGGGTGGATAGGAGAGGTTTACTAAAGGATCATAGGAGATGATCCAGGGCCAGAGAGGATGGTCTTTTGTGTGTTGCCAATAGACTGGGGAGAGAGGCATGATGGGACTCCCAGGTGAGGGACAAGAGGTTGTGATGCAGCATGGAGGAGTGGACTGAGGAATGAGAAGCACCATAGAGGCAACCAGCATAACTCCATTGATGGGAGTCATTATTGAAAGAGATAAGAAAGTGGAGGAGGCACCGATCCAATAATGATGATGAAGAGGCAAAGGAAAAGATGAGGATTTTGATCTAATTTTTTTTTTCTTGCAAGTTATTGATTCCATGTTTCCAAGGGACTTGGAAACTTTTCAAGTTTGGGAGTATGGTGCAGGAGCACATTAAATACAAGAACATGGAAATTTTAAGATTCATTATTTGTGATATTAAATACATTTGAGTCATTAATATTGTATTTGGGTCAAGTTGTAAAGACTATGAAGCCATTTTTTGTCAAAAATGTAAAAGTTACATAAAAAAGTTGTAAAATGCAACTTTGAGAAAGTTGTTAATAATAGAAAAATGATGTAAAAGGGTATATGGTTGGTCTTGGGGGTAGTTAGGAAGGTTTATAACTATCAAATGGATATAAAAACCATGATATGGTTGAACCAAATTAGAATTGGAAGAAGAGGAAATACTTTGATACATTTTTGGTGCATTTTATTGTTGTAGTTTTGATTGGTTTTTTTTAATTTTAGAGTAGTTTCCAGGCCTTGTACGGCTATGTACAGCCTGGAAACCATGTAATATAGTAATGGATATATATTATGATGAATCTTTCTTTTCATTCTTTTGGTTTGGTTCAATTTTATGAAAAAATGAATAAGTTATGGGTATTTTGGTGAAAGTGGATGTTTGCAGATTTGAGATTCACTGAATACAGTCATGTTACAGCGTGTGATGCGGACATATTTTGGAGAATCATGATCTCTAATGATATTCATTGGAAATATATGTAAACTACCTTTCATTTCCAACTAGTTTGAATCATTTTTATATAGATTTGTGAAAGTTATGGGCATTTGAGTGAAAATTGGTTTTTAACAATTTTCATTGGAGTTACAGACAGTGATTTGTGCTTGAAAATTTATATATGAATGAGAAAAATGAATGGCTTACATATTTGGAAACTAGACTCAAGAATGGATAATATGGAACTGGTTTGATCTAATTTAGATTTATTTTGAGGAAGATATCTGATGCCCTAGGCAGGGTTACCAGTTTTGGTTCTGGTTTATGACAAAGAAAATGGGTCTTGGTTTAGAGTATGTAATTTATAATTTGCTTATTGGATTGGTCTTATATTTGGATATGTTTTAGAATTAATAATTTGGAACAATTCCTCCCAAAAAATTTTCAAGAAGACGTTTAGAACAGAAGTTATGAACAATGGAATCAGACATAGCAATTTGATTATGTGAGTGAAGATTTTGTCTTTATTGGTGTATAATGCCAGGGTTCTTTGTTGTAATCTTTGAGATGTTCTTGGTTCCTTGAGGGTGTACCAGCCTATTGTGAATCCCTTGAGTTGAAATAAGATTCCTTAAAGATAAATACAGAGGGCTCTGCATCAAAGGCCATCTGAACTGGACCCTGAATTGATAAATTCAAACCCATGATAAAGTGATGTACTCGTAGTTTCTCATCCTTCATGTATTCCACATAAGGAAGGAGCTCGAGAAACCTACTCTCATACTGAGCCACTGTAAGGCCTCTCTAATAAAGAGAATGGAACTCCTCTATCTGTTTCTGTCAGAAATGCTTTGACAAGTACCTCTCTCAAAATCTTTCTAGGAATGATTCCCATGTGAGGGTATCCATCCTCACTTCACCTATGATCTCCTTCTGATGCCACCAATTGGAGGCATCCCCTCTCAACTGATGAACTACTAGGCATGCCTTTAGATTACTCCCATAGGGTCGTAATCCAAAGCACCGTTGTAGGCTCTGCAACCATGCCTCTGCTACTGTCCCCTCAGTAGAACCAGTAAATAACGGTGGCCCAAGTCGAATCAATTCCCTGATATCATCTCCTATATGTCTAGGAGGTCTGACAAGTTGGGGTCTTCTCTGGTGTATTGACTCACCTTCATGCTCATCCTACCACTCTAACTATCTCGGTGGGGGACTCCTAGTCCTCTCTCTGCCTCTAGGCCCGCCTCCTCTGGGTCCCTCTGCTTCCACTACTAGAATCTGTTGAACTGGCTGAACCATAGGTACTACTCTCTGTTGAACTACACCGATCAAAGTCTGGAGTGCATCTATAATGTCCTAGTTTGGGTTCGATGGTGGTGGAGGTGGTCCATCCCCCTGTCCTGCTCTACCACCTCTCGCCCTACGACCTCTGCCTTGTGGGTTGCTTCGAGTAACAAGAGGCATCCTACACAATTTAATGTTTAGTTTTAAGTTTTCAGAAGCGTAAGGGTTTAAGGTTCCTAGTGTTGAAACACGGGCTCTGATACCAAAATGTCATGCCCAAACTACGAGGGAAAAAACACACAATTTTTTTTTTTTTAAATTATAATTATTAATTAAAGTGCTCTAAGTTGAAATGATTGAGATAACATTTCAAGTACAGGTTCTCTAGATTATGTCTTAAGCTCAAAATCCTGAGGAAGAAAATATATAAAAATTTGCTAAGCATTTTAAATTTATAATCATTACTAACTAAAATTTAAGGAAAGACATATAAACTTAATTACTCATCCAAACACTTAACTAAAAAAAAAACTTAACTAAATACACTTAATCAAATAAATAACCACTAGCTAAATATAAATCAATAATACATTTAAACTAGTTTAAAATCATATTTGTATAGAACTAAAGTTACACAAATTTAAATGATGATAGAACCTATGAATTTATATTAATTTAACATGATACTAAATTCATAACAAATCTAAACTTATCGTTATAATTCTATTACAATCACAAACCAAATACCAAATTTAATTAACACTAAATTTAAACTATATTCGCAACTAAATTATATTACCATAAATATTTAAAAATACTAACAAATTTAAAATTTGAACTATAATACATTTAATTTTAATTCAACACTAAACTAACTTAATTTATAACTAACTTTAAAACAAAAACTTTAAAGTAACACAAATATTCTAACATACTTTTAATACCGCTAATATTATCAAAAAAAAAAAAAAAAAAAAAACCATTAAACTAAAATCTTATTAATCTAAAGCTAAAATAAAACCTTATTACAATATAATTGAAACTACCACAAATTCTAATGCTAACCCTACATAAAATATACTCACAACTTAAATATTAAATTAACTTAATCCCTATACTGAACTAAAACTAATCCTAACACTAATACTAATACAAAATTTAAATCTATAAATAACAATTTAAACAAAAAAACTATCATTACTAACACACCTAAACTAACCTAAACCTACCACTAACCCTTAACACTGCTAACTTAACTCTTAACCCCCCCTTAACAATTATTTCCCACCCCTAACCCAATGTGCCCCATCCCACTTCCCAAGACCTACGCGCTGCTCAAGGTCTGCACGCTGCAAGCCTTATCTCCCCCTTCACATCCCCCTATGTGAGTGAAGGTAGTGAAACCCCAAGTGGAAACATGGGGAAAGGGAAAAAGGTGGGTGGCGAGCAATGAAGGAAAGATAAAAAAATTTAAAAAAAAAAACTATTCTTGCTCTCCCAAGACATGACGTGCCTTATGTGGCATACTGACCACATTACCTTGTCCACGCCTAGCCCTTAGGGTTAGAGGAAAAAGGTAAGAGAAAAGTTAATTAAGTGGGTAGAGTTTGAATTTCATAATGGTTTAGAATTTAAAAAGAACATAGGGTCCCAGGCTAGCTTTGCCTCCTAGCTTCTAAGGATTAATGCAAAAGGTTTGTGGTTGAAGATTAACAACAACCATGTATTGAATTACTTTCAATTTTCAAAGGTAATTGATTTATATTCTTTTTATATGAATTAATATTAGATTTCAATTGTAAGTCAAAGGAATAATATAGAGAATATTCTCTGTGGTCCAAGAAGGAATTTAATTTTTCTCCATGTATTTTCCAGAGAGTTTTTTCACTCCTGGAGATGCAATTTTTTTTGAAGCCCATTTTAGACTAAGTGTTGGCATATTACTTTGCTATATTTATATTATCTTAAGAGTACACTCTTCCCTAAGGATTACATGAATCCTAACAAACATACTAACAAGGATGAAAACAAGGTTTATAATTTCTCCTTCTCTCCAATAATCTAAGTTTTATCAATCATACTATATTCAAGGTGTGTGTTCATGCTTTAAAAATTCAAGGAGATCCATAATCTCTTAGTCCAAATGATTTGTTCATAAGGAAATTTAACAAAGAAGAGATAATTTGAGTTCTCAAATTAGGAATCCTAATTCATCCAATACTTATACATCAACTTGGAAGTTTCATCATATCAAATTTCTCTTCACTAACAAATTAAAAACTTGAAATATCACAATTCAAGACTTTATCTATGATTCTAATTTCTCACCTATATATACAATTTTTTTTTTTTTTGAAATCACATGACAACAATGCAAGGAGATTCCCATAATATTTTCCTTTATCTATTATTCATCCTATTTTGATGAGCATCCATACAATTGAACATTATGATTAAATCTTATGAGAAGAAAATATACTTAACCATTATTTTAGTGGCTAACCTGATTCAAAGGCTCAACTGGGAAAGAATCAGGAAGAAAACTTGGCTTCATTGCTAATCCAAAAAAGTTTTGAGATACAATTTACATAGTATTTCAATCCTGAATTACAACACTTAAATGAAATTTCCTTCATGACCTTCAACAAGGGTTCCATATCTAATTCTGCAACACATTTCTACGAACCGAGGAGGAAACAAAATTTGATCAGGTGATAACAAGCATGACCAAGAAAAAAATCAAACATGCATAATCATACAAGGTTTACACAATAGGATTCATAATGAATCAAAACTAGGGAAAGGTGGATTCTTCCAACTAGGAGAAGTCGAGCACAACACCAAACAGATGCCCAATCGGGGCTATATACCAAGAACTTCCATTCTTCCATTTCAATATACCATAATCATACAAAATTTGTGCTGATAGGTAGGGGCCCATAACACCCTACCCTTTCTCCCTCTTCTCATCTTGAGAAGAGACTCCACACTGGTTGGAGTCTGACTAAACAGACCTTTTCCAAAATTGGTCACTTCTGCCCTCTCTAAGGGTGAGTAATACCAAAACACCTATGCAAGAAAGAAATCTCAAAATTGCAACAAAAACATGAAACGAAATCATCCAAAATAACATGGTTTTCAAATCTTCCCAACATACCCACAAACATACAAACATTGAAACAACAACCAGGTAGCATAAGCACGAAACTAGAAAAAAATCTGAACAAGGGAGATGAGAATTCCAACCTTCACAAAGAGGTAATGGCAATGAACAAGTTTGAGTAGAGCTTCCCTTTCCTTGCTTCAATCTTCAAGAACTCCTCTCTAAATGTAGAGATTGGATAACAACCTCCACAAGTCCAAGAAGGACCTCTAAATAGGCCTCCAACTCAACCACCCAAAGGTTCAATAACTACCCCCACCCACTAGCAATTCTAGAAACTCCTAACTCAACCTACACTATGGTTAAACCTTAAATGGAGATGAGGTGAGGTAACTCAAGATAACCATGGTCAATTTTTGCACAAAGGTAAAAAAAGACTTTTTGAGTGACCTCAAAAATCAATAAAAGGGGCTTAGGGGTTGGAAAAGACCCCTAACCCATACCCATACCCTTTGGGTATAATTATATCAAGTTTGAAGCCTTAGGAAAAAGGTTAAGAGCCAAACAAAATCTAGGAATAAAATATGACCATCTAACTACTCTAACATTGCAGATTAAACAGTAATTCAGATTAAGGGATGACTAAACTCGATTAAGAACCCAATTAGCAAATTGACACCAACTAAACCAACTTGGGTCCAAAGGTTAAACAACTAACCCTAAACAACACATTGAAGCACATAAACACTTTACGAGTGTCAAGAGACACTAAAAAAACATAATTACAAACATTAACATTCACTAAATAATGAAGATACATACATACATCTCACAGTACAATACGTGAATTACGAACAACAAGGTTTCCAAAATTAGCACATAGAGATCAGTTCCGTTCCTCCATTGGTTTCCTTGGCTAAAATATCTGCACACTCATTGCACACATCAGTAGTCCCGAAAATCACATGTACATAAATACATATTAGAAATTCACATAAATTGAAACATACATCAATCAGGGTTTCTTTCATCTTACTTAATTCTTAACTATAAAAAAAAAATCTCTTAAATCAAAGTATCAATCGTACATTTACCGATTTCATCAACATAAATATACATAAAACATTAGATGACAAACATCAATATATCTGAAAGTAACATCACATAACATGAAATAATATAATATGTTCTAAGTATCAAATAATGTCTCGACATCTCGAGTCGTGAGTGTCAAAATGATAAAATAACAACTCAGGCTATGAAGGGACGGGGCGAGGCCTAACACTTGAGTTGACTAGTTTCGAAAAGAATTTTGAAATAATTAAATAAAATTATTTAATTAAATGAAGTAATTACTTTTAATTAATTAAACAAAGTTATTTAATTAAATAAGAAGTCATTCCTAATTAATTAAATGAAGCTATTTAATTAAATAAGAAAAGTGTCTCTAATTAATTAAAGACTATTTAATTAAATAGAAAAAGTAATTATGAGAGCATATCTCATTTTATTAAATTAAATATCTCAACTAAATCTCTCTTCAGTTCAAAAAGGGAAATTTCTAGTTCACTATGGATTAAAAATGAGTTAAATGAGTTAACTCTTTTTTCTACTCAAATTGAATCAGTTAACTCCTTATTTTACTCAAATTAAATCTGTTAACTCCCTTTAATTTGGAAATCTCCCTTTATGACTGAACTTCACCTTTAATCCTAACCGCTGATTGAAACCCATCTCAACCGTTGATGAATTCCAAGAAAGTTTATTTAAGAGACCCTCATCTCTTCATTTTCAAAGGTTGAATGAGAATTTGCATCGAATTGTTGCTCGAATTCATACTCACATTTGCTCATATTCACATACGCAAAGATCAAATTTGATCAAAAGTTGACCAGATTTATCCACAGTTCACTTGAGTTGACTAGTTTCGAAAAGAATTTTGAAATAATTAAATGAAATTATTTAATTAAATGGAGCACTTACTTCTAATTAATTAAATAAAGCTATTTAATTAAATAACAAGCCATTCCTAATTAATTAAATGAAGTTATTTAATTAAATAAAAAAATTGTATCTAATTAATTAAAGATTACTTAATTAAATAGAAAAAGTAACTATGAGAGCATATCTCATTTTATTAAATTAAATATCTCAACAAAATCTATCTTCAGTTCAAAAAGGGAAATTTCCAGTTCACTATTGATCAAAAATGAGTTAAATCAGTTAACTCCTTTTTCTACTCAAATTGAATCAGTTAACTTCTTATTTTACTCAAATTAAATCTATTAACTCCCTTTAATTTGGAAATCTCCCTTTATGACTGAACTTCACCTTTTATCCTGACCGCTGATTCAAATCCATCTCAACCATTGATGAATTCCAGGAAAGTCTATTTAAGAGACACCTCATCTCTTCATTTTGAAAGGTTGAATGAGAATTTGCATCGAATTGTTGCTGGAATTCATACTCACTTTTGCTCATATTCACATACGCAAAGATCAAATTTGCCCAAAAGTTGACCAAATTTAACCAAGGTTGACTTGAGTTGACTAGTTTCAAAAAGAATTTTAAAATAATTAAACAAATTTTTTTAATTAAATGGAGTACTTGCCTCTAATTAATTAAACAAGGTTATTTAATTAAATGAGAAGCCATTCCTAATTAATTAAATAAAGTGATTTATTTAAATAAGAAAAGTGTCTCTAATTAATAAAATATTACTTAATTAAATAGAAAAAGTAATTATGAGAGCATATGTCATTTTATTAAATTAAATATCTCAACAAAATCTCTCTTCAGTTCAAAAAGGGAAATTTCCAGTTCATTATTGATAAAAAATGAGTTAAATCAGTTAACTCCTTTTTCTACTCAAATTGAATCAGTTAACTCCTTATTTTACTCAAATTAAATCTGTTAACTCCCTTTAATTTGGAAATCTCCCTTTATGATTGAACTTCACCTTTAATCTTGACCGCTGATTGAAATCGATCTCAACCATTGATGAATTCCAAGAAAGTCTCTTTAAGAGACCCTCATCTCTTCATTTTGAAAGGTTGAATGAGAATTTGCATCGAATTGTTGCTGGAATTCATAATCACATTTATTCATATTCACATACGCAAAGATCAAGTTTGACCAAAAGTTGACTAGATTTAAGCATGGTTGACTTGAGTTGACTAGTTTCGAAAAGAATTTTGAAATAATTAAACGAAATTACTTAATTAAATGCAGTACTTACTTCTAATTAATTAAACAAAGTTATTTAATTAAATGAGAAGCCATTCCTAATTAATTAAATGAAGTTATTTAATTAAATAAGAAAAGTGTCTCTAATTTATTAAAGATTATTTAATTAAATAGAAAAAGTAATTAATAGAGCATATCTCATTTTATTAAATTAAATATCTCAACAAAATCTCTCTTCAGTTCAAAAAAGGAAATTTCCAGTTCACTATTGATCAAAAATGAGTTAAATTAGTTAACTCCTTTTTCTACTCAAATTGAATCAGTTAACTCTTTATTTTACTCAAATTAAATCTGTTAACTCACTTTAATTTGGAAATCTCCCTTTATGACTGAACTTCACCTTTAATCCTGACCGTTGATTGAAAACGATCTCAACCGTTGATGAATTCTAGGAAAGTCTATTTAAGAGACCCTCATCTCTTCATTTTGAAAAGTTGAATGAGAATTTGCATTGAATTGTTGCTGGAATTCATACTCACATTTGCTCATATTCACATACGCAAAGATCAGGTTTGACCAAAAGTTGACCAAATTCAACCATGGTTGACTTGAGTTGACTAGTTTCGAAAAGAATTTTGAAATAATTAAGCTAAATTACTTAATTAAATGGAGTACTTACTTCTAATTAATTGAACCAAGTTATTTAATTAAAACAAAAAGCCATTCCTAATTAATTAAATGAAGCTATTTAATTAAATAAGAAAAGTGTCTCTAATTAATTAAAGATTACTTAATTAATTAAAAAAAAGTAATTATGAGAGCATATCTGATTTTATTAAATTGAATATCTATACAAAATCTCTCTTGAGTTCAAAAAGAGAAATTTTCAGTTCACTATTGATCAAAAATGAGTTAAATCAGTTAACTCCTTTTCCTACTCAAATTGAACCAGTTAACTCCTTGTTTTACTCAAATTGAACCAGTTAACTCCTTATTTTACTCAAATTAAATCTGGTAACTCCCTTTAATTTGGAAATTTCCCTTTGTGACTGAACTTCACCTTTAATCCTGTCCGCTAATTGAAATCGATCTCAACCCTTGATGAATTTTAGGAAAGTCTGTTTAAGAGACCCTCATCTCTTCATTTTGAAAGGTTGAATGAGAATTTGTATTGAATTGTTGTTGAAATTCATACTCACGTTTGCTCATATTCACATACGCAAAGATCACGTTTGACCAAAAGTTGACAAGATTTAACCATGGTTGACTTGAGTTGACTAGTTTTGAAAAGAATTTTGAAATAATTAAACGAAATTATTTAATTAAATGAAGTACTTACTTCTAATTAATTAAACAAAGTTATTTAATTAAGTGAGAAGCCATTCCTATTTAATTAAATGAAGTTATTTAATTAAATAAGAAAAGTGTCTCTAATTAATTAAAGATTAATTAATTAAATAGAAAAAGTAATTATGAGAGCATATCTCATTTTATTAAATTAAATATTTCAACAAAATCTCTCTTTAGTTCAAAAAGGAAAATTTTCAGTTCACTATTAATAAAAAATGAGTTAAACCAGTTAACTCCTTTTTCTACTCAAATTGAATCAGTTAACTCCTTATTTTACTCAAATTAAATCTGTTGACTCCCTTTAATTTGGAAATCTACCTTTATGACTGAACTTCACTTTTAATCCTGACCGCTAATTGAAATCGATCTCAACCGTTGATGAATTCAAGGAAATTCTATTTAAGAGACTCTCATCTCTTCATTTTGAAAGGTTGAATGAGAATTTGCATCGAATTGTTGCTGAAATTCATACTCACATTTGCTCATATTCACATACGCAAAGATCAAGTTTGACAAAAGGTTGACCAAATTTAACCACGGTTGACTTGAGTTGACTAGTTTTGAAAAAAATTTTGAAATAATTAAACGAAATTATTTAATTAAATGGAGTACTTACTTCTAATTAATTAAACAAATTTATTTAATTAAATGAGAAGCCATTCCTAATTAATTAAATGAAGCTATTTAATTAAATAAGAAAAGTGTCTCTAATTAATTAAAGATTATTTAATTAAATAGAAAAAGTAACTATTAGAGCATATCTTGTTTTAGTAAATTAAATATTTCAACAAAATCTCTCTTCAGTTCAAGAAGTCAATCGTGGTTAAATCTGGTCAACTTTTGGTCAAACTTGATCTTTGCATATGTGAATATGAGCAAATGTGAGTATGAATTCCAGCAACAATTCGATGTAAATTCTAATTCAACCTTTCAAAATGAAGAGATGAGGGTCTCTTAAATAGACTTTCCTGGAATTCATTAATGGTTGAGATCGATTTCAATCAACGGTCAGGATTAAAAGTGAAGTTCAGTCATAAAGGTAGATTTCCAAATTAAAGAGAGTTAATAGATTTAATTTGAGTAAAATAAGGAGTTAACTGATTCAATTTGAGTAGAAAAAGGAGTTAACTGGTTTAACTCATTTTTTATTAATAGTGAACTGGAAATTTTCCTTTTTGAACTGAAGAGAGATTTTGTTGAGATATTTAATTTAATAAAATGAGATATGCTCTCATAATCCAAAAATGTAAAGACATGAAACAGAAACTAAGTCTAAGTGTAAAGACATGGGATTGAAAAGTGACCCTGTCACTTTATGGATGGTAGAGGAAATCCCAAATGGGAAACCTCAGCTGCTGAAATCCAAGTTGAGTCCTCGATCGACCGTCCTTTCCATTTGACCAAATACTCTTCATACTGCCTATTTCTGGTACTCCTACCCATCCCTTGGGCTTATCCCCAACTAAACATCTCAGCAAATTGCCCAGACTTCTATTTACCACTTCTGTTTGGCCATCAGTCTGTGGGTGATGCGTGGAACTGAATTTCAAGTCTATTCTCAACTTCTTCCACAATGTCCTCCAGAAATACCCCACAAATTTAGTATCTCTGTCAGAAACTATACTCCTTGGAAGACCATGTAGTCTTACCACCTCTTTGAAAAACAAGTCTGCAATATGGACAACATCATGAGTTTTGTGGCATGAAATGAAATGTACCATTTTGGAGAACCTATCAACCACCACGAATACTGAGTCATTACCCCTTTGTGTCCTTGGAAATCCAAGAACAAAATCCATACTTATGTCCTCCCATGGCCTTGATGGAACAGGCAATGGCTGATATAGGCTAGTATTTTGACTAAACCCCTTGGCAACTTGACAAACCTGGCAGCTCTGTACAAACTTCTTCACATCCTGTGTAATTTGAGGCCAAAAATAATGTTCTCTAAGAATGGCAATGGTCTTATCCTGACCAAAATTTCCTGCCATCCCTCCACTGTGTTTCTCCTTAATCAGATTTTCCCTCATGGAACTCCTTGGAATGCACAATTGACTACCTTTGAACAACATGCCATCCTGAATCAAATAGTCTAACCACTTGGTTCTATCTATAGCAACAGGTTCTTTACAAGCTTTCCATGCTTCAACAAAATTAGGATCCTTGGGGTACAAATTCTTGAGTTCATCAAACCCAACTACTTCAACCTGCATTGTTGTAAGCAACAATTGTCTCCTACTTAGTGCATCTACAACCCTGTTATATTTTCCACTTCTATGCTTCAACACAAATGTATAACTCTGCAAGAATTCCACCCACTTCATATGCCTCTGATTCAATTTACCTTGGCTATTTAGGTACTGTAATGCCTGATGATCAGTATACAAAACAAATTCCTTTGGCAATAAATAATGCCTCCATTTCTTTAAGGCCTGAACTATTGCATAGAACTCTTGATCATAAACAGAATACTTCTTCTTTGCATCATTCAATTTTTCACTAAAATATGCAATAGGCTTACCTTCTTGGCTTAATACAGCCCCAATAGCACTACCACTAGCATCACAATCCACGTGGAATACTTTTCTAAAATCTGGAAGTGCCAACATAGGCTGTTTAGTCACCTTCTTCTTCAGCAATTCAAAACTTCTCGCAGCTACTGTAGTCCATTTGAACTCTTTTCTATCCCCTCTTATTATATCAGTTACGGGTGCACATATGCCACTTAAATTCTTAATAAACTTCCTGTAAAAACTAACCAGGCCATGAAATGATCTTACCTCAGTAGCAGACCTTGGAGTAGGCCATTCGAAGATGGCTTTTACCTTCTCTGGATCCATTTTGAGACCTTCAGGTGATGTAACAAATCCCAAATAGACTAACTCCATTTTTGCAAAGACACACTTCTTTAGATTAATTAATAGTTTCTCTTCCCTTAGCCTTTCAAGGACACTGTGAATATGCAGTAAATGTTCTTCCAAAGTCTTGCTGGAAATTAAAATATCATCCAAATAGACAATAAAAAATTTTTCCAAGAACTTCTTAAGTACCTCATTCATGAGCTGCATGAAAGTGCTTGGGGCGTTCGTCAATCCAAAGGGCATGACTAACCACTCATAAAGACCCTCCTTGGTCTTGAAGGTTGTTTTCCTCTCATCTCCTTCTCGAATCCGTATCTGATGATAGCCACTCTTCAGATCAATCTTTGTGAAGTACTGAGCTCCACTCAAGCAGTCCATAAGATCATCCATCCTTGGTAAAAGAAACTGGTACTTGATGGTTATCCTATTTATAGCTCAAGAATCTGTACACATCCTCCACTCTCCATCCTTTTTTGGTGCAAGTACTGTAGGTACCACACATGGACTCAGGCTCTCTCGAATCAAGCCCTTCCTCAGCAACTCCTGAACCTGTCTATTTAGCTCCTCTGTTTCAATAGGAGTCATCCTGTGAGCAGCCTTGTTAGGCAAACTAGCTCCTGGAATCAAATCTATCTGATGACTGATTTGCCTTACTAGTGGCAATCCATCTGGAACATTATCAAAGATAATATCTCCAAATTCCCCTAGTAAATCTGAAACTTCAAATGGTATTTCACTACTACCTTCTTTATCTTTCCTAGGAATCAAAGCATAGCACATATGCTGATGTTTCATGCCATCTAAAAACTTCCTTCCATCAACAAGACAAATCCTAGCACTGCTACATACCTTTTCACCTTCCTTTTTCATGGGCTTCAATTTGTGGCGAACTCCATCCTTTGTCAGAGAGTATGTGTTTGCATGTCCATCATGTATTGCATGTCTATCAAACTGCCATGGTCTACCCAACAATAGATGGAAAACATCCATCGAAATAACATCACAGAGAACTTGTCCATGGTAACTCCCAATTTTGAATTTTACTAAACATTGTTCACTTACCAGGACCTTATGATCATCTTTTACCCAAGAAATCTGATAGGGTTGGGGATGTTTCTCCCTCTCGAGCTTTAGCTTAGAGACCATCTCTTTTGATACCAGGTTATCAGTGCTACCACCACCAATGATCATGTCACAACATTTATCCTCACACTTGCATCTGGTATGAAACAAACTCCTTCGTTGTCCTGGTTCATTCTCACCATTTAGTAGGACTCTTTCATTTACCAAGGTCTCTCCTCTTTCTGCATCCTCTGAATGTGATGATAGTGCATCCTCATCCACATGAGCAACCCTAGCTTGGCCCTCAGCTCTCTTATATGTCCTTCCTTGTTGTTGAGGGCATTCAAAGGCATGATGACCTTCTTCATTGCAATGGAAATAGGTACCATGGAAGCCTCCTCTTCCTTTTCCACATCCTCTACCTCTTCCTCTTTGATTTCCAAAGTCTTGATCATGGGAGCAGTTGAAACCCTCATTCCTCTGATTTCTGCTAGTACCCACATCTTCATTTTTTCTTTGGGTTTCATTGCGGCCTCCAGATGATCTACCGCTTCCCCTTCCTCCTTGACTGCACCCTCGTTGTCTTCCTTCAAACCTTTTATTCAGCTTCTCTTCAACTCGTAGGGCAAACTGGTATGCCTCTTCAACGCTGGTCATTCTTACCAGACTTAATTCCTCCTGGATGCTAGGTCACAACCCACTGATATAATGAGCAACCTTCTCCTTATTTGCTTTTGCATGCCCCACTCTAATCAAGAGTCGGTAAAACTCCTCTATCTATTCTTGGACTGATCTTCCTGCTTGCTTTAACCCATGCATCTTCTTAAACAGATCAAGCTCATAGTCTACAGGAATGAACTGCTTCTTCAATTTGTCCACCATGCGATCTGATCTTGTGATCTTCTCCTTTCCTCTTCTAAGTCTTTCTAGTTGAACCTCTTGCCACCAAATTTTGGCATGGCCTTTCAGTTTGGCCTTTGCAAACTTAACCCTATCTGGGTCCCTTATATCCTCATACTCAAAGTATTCTTCTAGTTCATTGATCCAATCGATCAACTCATCTGGTTTCAGATTTCCTGAAAATATACCCACTTCAATTGTAGGTCTTTTCCCAAAGTTAGTAATGGCCCTAAAAAGCCTTTCCTCTATAGGATTTAGAACTTCCTTGTCAACTTCCTCTTCTGATCCAATTACTTCCTTTTCATTGTCATCCTCACTATTGTCACCTGCGGCAACATTTTCTCCTCTACGAAGCTCCTCTTGGAATGCGTGTACCTGCCTCTGGAGGGCTCTAACCTCCTTAGGATCAATTTCTCTGGCCCTTCTGCCATCCTCTCTTCATGGAGGCATCTTCTAACCCGAACCCACAACCACACAGTCCTAGTGTAAACTGCCTCATAGTCGGCGCTCTGTCTACACACTCAGGAAAACCCGCTTTGATACCACTTGATGGGGACACAACCCAAGAACAGAATGGAAACAACAGAAAAGGGAAATTATATTAACTGAGAAAATAAGCTAGTACAATCAGTACAAGAAAATAAACTTCAAAACATGCCCTAAGGGCTTACAATAGCATAAATCTGGAGATAATTTCTCCTTATGGTACCTCCTCTCAAACTCCACTCCGAACTGCCTTTTACAATGCTAGAAATCTCCTTGAATAGACCCCGGAGGGTTAAGGACTACGAGTACATTCTAGAAAGTGCTAGGAGGCATCCATCAATGAAATAGAAGGTTCCGAAAGCTGCGGTAGAAGTCGGTGCAAATATAGAAGAATCAAGAAATTGTAACCAAACTTTCGGGAGGCATAACTTTTGAACCGTAGCTCCGATTAACAAATCGTTTACATTTTCGAAAAGCTCTCAAAGTGCTCTATAGCCCAATGGAGAAGCTTAGCTCGTCTCCCATTTTTTGACCCTTTTTGAGGTCATTTAATGCCCCAAACCTGACTTTGAAGCATTCTTAGGAGGTCTCAAAAACCCGAAAAATTGTAATAACTTTCAAACCGTGGGGCCTATTGACTTGATTCTTTTTCTGGAATGCTCTAAATCATGATTACATTCATCTAGCCAATTCACACCTTCTAGTTTACCAAAATGATGGCCCAAATACATGCTCCTATTTTTTTAAGATTTTCAAACGCACTGATAGTTGAACTATGAGAGTTGGAACCTTTATTTGGGCCAAATGGGTATCCAAAAATGGAAAGAAATGAAACAGAAACTAAGTCTAAGTACATTTTTTTGGGTGACACAGGATTGCCCTTATACCTCTGGATGCTCCTGCGTCATTTACAGTTGGGAGCAACCGTGCACTTAGTAATTTATGTTTGTGATATATGGTTATCTTTTGTGATGGATGTTTATATCTTTTGTGATGATCTATCATGTATGATATGTGGTTTCATTTCTGTGATTGCATTATGGATTGATATTAGATGATGATGATGTACTTTATTTACTCGGATGTTTATTTTTTGAAGCTTTTCATACCCTGTGATATGTACAGCGGATGATTGAGCTAAACTAAAATATAATTACAAAATGAAACTTGTATATTATTTAAGTACATTGGATGTATCATTGTTATTTCATAAGGATGGGATTTTAGATGAATAGTTAATTTAGATGTGATACAACGTTAAGGGATCTTTAAAGAATGTAGCTTCAATTTGAGTAGAAAAAGCAGTTAACTGATTTAACTCATTTTTTAGCAATAGTGAATTAGAAATTTTCCTTTTTGAACTGAAGAGAGATTTTTTTGAGATATTTAATTTAATAAAATGAGATATGCTCTCATAATTACTTTTTCTATTTAATTAAATAATCTTTAATTAATTAGAGATACTTTTCTTATTTAATTAAATAACTTCATTTAATTAATTAGGAAGGGCTTCTCATTTAATTAAATAAATTTGTTTAATTAATTAGAAGTAACTACTCCATTTAATTAAATAATTTCATTTAATTATTTCAAAATTCTTTTCAAAACTAGTCGACTCAAGTTAACCGTGGTTAAATCTGATCAACTTTTGGTCAAACTTGATCTTTGCGTATGTGAATATGAGAAAATGTGAGTATGAATTCCAACAACAATTCGATGCAAATTCTCATTCAACCTTTCAAAATGAAGAGATGAGGGTCTCTTAAATAGACTTTCCTGGAATTCATCAACAGTTGAGATCGATTTCACTCAACGGTCAGGATTAAAGTTGAAGTTCACTCATAAAGAGAGATTTTCAAATTAAAGGGAGTTAACAGATTTAATTCGAGTAAAATAAAGAGTTAACTGATTCAATTTGGGTAGAAAAAGAAGTTAACTGATTTAACTCATTTTTTATCAATAGTGAACTGAAAATTTCCTTTTTTGAACTGAAGAGAGATTTTGTTGAGATATTTAATTTAATAAAATGAGATATGCTCTCATAATTACTTTTTCTATTTAATTAAATAATCTTTAATTAATTAGAGACACTTTTCTTATTTAACTAAATAACTTCATTAAATTAATTAGGAATGGCTTCTCATTTAATTAAATATCTTTGTTTAATTAATTAGAAGTAAGTACTTCATTTAACTAAATAATTTCGTTTAATTATTTCAAAAAAAAAATCGAAACTAATCAACTCAAGTCAACCGTGGTTAAATCTAGTTAACTTTTGGTCAAATTTGATCTTTACGTATGTGAATATGAGCAAATGTGAGTATGAATTCTAGCAACAATTCGATGCAAATTCTCATTCAACCTTTCAAAATGAAGAGATGAGGGTCTCTTAAATAGACTTTCCTACAATTCATCAATGGTTGAGATCGATTTCAATCAACAATCAGGATTAAAGGTGAAGTTTAGTCATAAAGAGAGATTTCCAAATTAAAGGAAGTTAACAGATTTAATTTGAGTAAAATAAGGAGTTAACTGATTCAGTTTGAGTAGAAAAAGGAGTTAACTGATTTAACTCATTTTTGAACAATAGTGAACAGAAAATTTCCCTTTTTGAACTAAAGAGAGATTTTGTTGAGATATTTAATTTAATAAAATGAGATATGCTCTCATAATTACTTTTTCTATTTAATTAAATAATCTTTAATTAATTAGAGATTGTTTTCTTATTTAATTAAATAACTTCATTTAATTAATTAGGAATAGCTTCTCATTTAATTAAATAACTTTGTTTAATTAATTAAAAGTAAGTACTGCATTTAATTAAATAATTTTGTTTAATTATTTGAAAAATGCTTTTCGAAACAAGTCAACTCAAGTCAACCGTGGTTTAATCTGATCAACTTTTGGTCAAACTTGATCTTTGCGTATGTGAATATGAGCAAATGTGAGTATGAATTCTAGCAACAATTCGATGCAAATTCTAATTCAACCTTTCAAAATGAAGAGATGAGGGTCTCTTAAATAGACTTTCCTGAAATTCATCAACGGTTGAAATCGATTTCAATCAACGGTCAGGATTAAAGGTGAAGTTCAGTCATAAAGGGAGATTTCCAAATTAAAGGGAGTTAACAGATTTAATTTGAGTAAAATAAGGAGTTAACTAATTCAATTTGAGTAGAAAAAGGAGTTAACTAATTTAACTTATTTTTGATCAATAGTGAACTGAAAATTTCCCTTTTTGGACTGAAGAGAGATTTTGTTGAGATATTTAATTTAATAAAATGAGATATGCTCTCATAATTGCTTTTTCTATTTAATTAAATAATCTTTAATTAATTAGAGACACTTTTCTTATTTGATTAAATAACTTCATTTAATTAATTAGGAATGGCTTCTTATTTAATTAAATAACTTTGCTTAATTAATTAGAAGTAACTACTCCATTTAATTAAATAATTTCGTTTAATTATTTCAAAATTCTTTCCGAAACTAGTCAACTCAATTCAACCGTGGTTAAATCTGATAAACTTTTGGTCAAACTTAATCTTTGCGTATGTGAATATGAGCTAATGTGAGTATGAATTCCAGCAATAATTCGATGCAAAGTCTAATTCAACCTTTCAAAATGAAGAGATGAGGGTCTCTTAAATAGACTTTCCTGGAATTCATCAACGGTTGAGATAGATTTCAATCAACGGTCAAGATTAAAGGTGAAATTCAGTCATAAAGGGAGATTTCCAAATTAAAAAGAGTTAACAGATTTAATTTGAGTAAAATAAGGAGTTAACTGATTCAATTTGAGTAGAAGAAGGAGTTAACTGATTTAACTCATTTTTTATGAATAATCAACTGAAAATTTCCTTTTTTGAACTGAAGAGAGGTTTTGTTGAGATATTTAATTTAATAAAATGACATATGCTCTCATAATTGCTTTTTCTATTTAATTAAATAATCTATAATTAATTAGAGACAGTTTTTTTATTTAATTAAATAACTTCATTTAATTAAATAGGAATGGCTTCTCGTTTAATTATATAAATTTGTTTAATTAATTAGAAGTAAGTACTCCATTTAAATAAATAATTTCATTTAATTATTTCAAAATTCTTTTCAAAACTAGTCAACTCAAGTCAACCGTGGTTAAATCTGGTCAACTTTTGGTCAAATTTGATCTTTGCGTATGTGAATATCAGGAAATGTGAGTATGAATTCCAGCAATAGTTCAATGCAAATTCTCATTCAACCTTTCAAAATGAAGAAATGAGGGTCTCTTAAATAGACTTTCCAAGAATTTATCAACTATTGAGATCGATTTTAATCAACAGTCAGGATTAAAGGTAAAGTTCAGTCATAAAGGGAGATTTCCAAATTAAAGGGAGTTAACAGATTTAATTTGAGTAAAATAAGGAGTTAACTGATTCAATTTGAGTAGAAAAAGGAGTTTACTGATTTAACTCATTTTTTATCAATACTGAACTGAAAATTTCCCTTTTTGAACTGAAGAGAGATTTGGTTCAGATATTTAATTTAATAAAATAGGATATGCTCTCATAATTGCTTTTTCTATTTAATTAAATAATCTTTAATTAATTAGAGACACTTTTCTTATTTAATCAAATAACTTCATTTACTTAATTAGGAATGGCTTCACATTTAATTAAATAAATTTGTTTAATTAATTAGAAGTAAGTGCTCCATGTAATTAAATAATTTCATTTAATTATTTCAAATTTTTTTTCAAAACTTGTCAACTCAAGTCAACCGCGGTTAAATCTGGTAAACTTTTTGTCAAACTTTATCTTTGCATATGTGAATATCAACAAATGTGAGTATGAATTCCAGCAACAATTCGATGCAAATTCACATTCAACCTTTCAAAATGAAGAGATGACGGTCTCTTAAACAGACTTTTCTAAAATTCATCAAATATTGAGATCAATTTCAATCAATAGTCAGGATTAAAGGTAAAGTTCAGTCATAAAGGGATATTTCCAAATTAAAGGGAGTTAACATATTTAATTTGAGTAAAATAAAGAGTTAACTAATTCAATTTGAGTAGAAAAATGAGTTAACTGATTTAACTCATTATTTATCAATAGTGAACTGAAAATTTCCCTTTTTGAACTGAAGAGAGATTTTGTTGACATATTTAATTTAATAAAATGAGATATGCTCTCATAATTGTTTTTTCTATTTAATTAAATAATCTTTAATTAATTAGAGACACTCTTCTTATTTAATTAAATTACTTCATTTAATTAATTAGGAATGGCTTCTCATTTAAATAAATAGCTTTGTTTAATTAATTAGAAGTAAATACTTCATTTAATTAAATAATTTCATTTAATTATTTCAAAATTCTTTTTGAAACTAGTCAACTCCAGTCAACTATGGTTAAATCTGATCAACTTTTGGTCAAACTTGATCTTTGCGTATGTGAATATGAGCAAATGTGAGTATGAATTCCAACAACAATTCGATGCAAATTCTCATTCAAAGTTTCGAAATGAAGACATGAGTGTTTCTTAAATAGACTTTCCTAGAATTCATCAACGGTTAAAAGATTTAATTTGAGTACAATAAGGAGTTAACTGATTCAATTTGAGAAGAAAAAGGAGTCGAATGATTTAATTCAATTTTTATCAATAGTGAACTGGAAATTTCCTTTTTTGATATCAAGAGAGGTTTTGTTATGATATTTAATATAATAAAATGAGATATGCTCTCATAATTACTTTTTCTATTTAATTAAATAATCTTTAATTAATTACAGGCAATTTTCTTATTTAATTAAATATCTTTATTTAATTAATTAGGAATGGCTTCTCATTTAATTAAATAAATTTGTTCAATTAATTGGAATTAAGTATTCCATTTAATTAAATAATTTTATTTAATTATTTCAAAATTCTTTTTGAAACTAGTCAACTCAAGTCAACCGTGGTTAAATCTGGTCAACTTTTGGTCAAACTTGATCTTTGCGTATGTGAATATGAGCAAATGTGAATATTAATTCTAGTAACAATTCGATGCAAATTCTCATTCAATCTTTCAAAATGAAGAGATGAGTGTTTCTTAAATAGACTTTCCTGGAATTCATCAATGGTTGAGATCGATTTCAATCAATGGTCAGGATTAAAGGTGAAGTTCAGTCATAAAGGGAGATTTCATAATTTAAGGGAGTTAAAAGATTTAATTTGAGTAAAATAGGGAATTAATTGATTCAATTTGAGAAGAAAAAGGAGTCGATTGATTTAACTCAATTTTGATCAATAGTGAACTGGAAATTTTCTTTTTTGAACTGAAGAGAAATTTTGTTATGATATTTAATTTAATAAAATGAGATATGCTCTCATAATTACTTTTTCTATTTAATTAAATAATCTTTAATTAATTAGAGACACTTTTCTTATTTAATTAAATAACTTCATTTAATTAATTAGGAATGGCTTCTCATTTAATTAAATAACTTTGTTCAATTAATTAGAACTAAGTACTCCGTTTAATTAAATAATTTCGTTTAATTATTTCAAAATTCTTTTCGAAACTAGTCAACTCAAGTCAACCGTGGTTAAATCTGGTCAACTTTTGGTCAAACTTGATCTTTGCGTATGTGAATATGAGCAAATGTGAGTATGAATTCCAACAACAATTCGATGCAAATTCTCATTCAATCTTTCAAAATGAAGAGATGAGTGTCTCTTAAATAGACTTTCCTAAAATTCATCAACGGTTGAGATCGATTTCAATCAATGGTCAGGATTAAAGGTGAAGTTCAGTCATAAAGGGAGATTTTCAAATTAAAGGGAGTTAAC
Source organism: Cupressus sempervirens (assembly GCA_028749045.1). Taxonomy (NCBI): domain Eukaryota; kingdom Viridiplantae; phylum Streptophyta; class Pinopsida; order Cupressales; family Cupressaceae; genus Cupressus; species Cupressus sempervirens. The sequence continues at coordinate 103,423,300 of CM053787.1, forward strand.
AGATTTAATTTGAGTAAAATAAAGAGTTAACTAATTCAATTTGAGTACAAAAAAGAGTCGACTGATTGAACTCATTTTTTATGAATAGTGAACTGAAAATTTCTTTTTTTAAACTAAAGAAAGATTTTGTTATGATATTTAATTTAACAAAAATGATATATGGTCTAATAATTACTTTTTCTATTTAATTAAATAATCTTTAATTAATTAGAGACACTTTTCTTATTTAATAAATAACTTCATTTAAATAATTAGGAATGGCTTCTCATTTAATTAAATAACTGTGTTCAATTAATTAGAAGTAAATACTCTATTTAATTAAATAATTTCGTTTAATTATTTCAAAATTCTTTTCGAAATTAGTCAACTCAAGTCGCCCACGGTTAAATCTGGTCAAATTTTGGTCAAACTTGATCTTTGTGTATGTGAATATGACCAAATGTGAGTATGAATTCTAGCAACAATTCGATGCAAATTCTCATTCAAAGTTTCAAAATGAAGAGATGAGTGTTTCTTAAATAGACTTTTCTTGAATTCGTCAACAGTTGAGATTGATTTCAATCAACTGTCAGGATTAAAGGTGAAGTTTAGTCATAAAGGAGATTTCCAAATTAAAGGGAGTTAACAGATTTAATTTAAGTAAAATAAGGAGTTAACTGATTCAATTTGAGAAGAAAAAGGAGTCGACTGATTTAATTCAATCTTGATTAATAGTGAACTGAAAATTTCCCTTTTTGAACTGAAGAGAGGTTTTGTTATGATATTTAATTTAATAAAATGAGATATGCTCTCATAATTACTTTTTCTATTTAATTAAATAAACTTTAATTAATTAGAGACACTTTTCTTATTTAATTAAATAACTTTATTTAATTAATTAGGAATGGTTTCTGATTTAATTAAATAACTTTGTTCAATTAATTAAAACTAACTACTCCGTTTAATTAAATAATTTTATTTAATTATTTTAAATTTTTTTTCGAAACTAGTCAACTCAAGTCAACCGTGGTTAAATCTGGTCAACTTTTTATCAAACTTGATCTTTCCGTATGTGAATATGAGCAAATGTGAGTATGAATTTCAGTAACAATTCGATGCAAATTCTCATGCAATCTTTCAAAATGAAGAGATGAGTGTCTCTTAAATAGACTTTCCTGGAATTCATCAACGGTTGAGATCGATTTCAATCAACGGTCAGGATTAAAGGTGAATTTCAGTCATAAAGGGAGATTTTCAAATTACAGGGAGTTAACAGATTTAATTTGAGTAAAATAAGGAGTTAATTGATTTAATTTGAGAAGAAAAAGGAGTCGACTGATTTAACTCAATTTTGATCAATAGTGAACTGGAAATTTCCCTTCTTGAACTGAAGAGAGATTTTGTTATGATATTTAATTTAATAAAATGAGATATGCTCTCATAATTATTTTTTCTATTTAATTAAATAATCTTTAATTAATTAGAGAAACTTTTCTTATTTAATTAAATAAATTTATTTAATTAATTAAGAATGGCTTCTCATTTAATTAAATAACTTTGTTCAATTAATTAGAAGTATTCCATTTAATTAAATAATTTTATTTAATTATTTCAAAAAAATTTTGAAACTAGTCAACTCAAGTCAACCGTGGTTAAATCTGGTCGACTTTTGGTCAAACTTGATCTTTGCGTATGCGAATATGAGCAAATGTGAGTATGAATTCCAGTAACAATTCCATGCAAATTCTCATTCAACCTTTCAAAATGAAGAGATGAGGGTCTCTTAAATAGACTTTCCTGGAATTCATCAACGGTTGAAATCGATTTCAATCAACGGTCAGCATTAAAGTTGAAGTTCAGTCATAAAGGGAGATTTCCAAATTAAAGGGAGTTAACAGATTTAATTTGAGTAAAATAAGGAGTTAATTGATTCAATTTGAGAAGAAAAAGGAGTCGACTGATTTAACTCAATTTTGATCAATAGTGAACTGGAAATTTCCCTTTTTAAACTAAAGAGAGATTTTGTTATGATATTTAATTTAATAAAATGAGATATGCTCTTATATTTACTTTTTCTATTTAATTAAATAATCGTGAATTAATTAGAGACACTTTTCTTATTTAATTAAATAACTTTATTTAATTAATTAGGAATGGCTTCTCATTTAATTAAATAACTTTGTTCAATTAATTAGAAGTAAGTACTCTATTTAATTAAATAATGAGATCGATTTCAATCAACTGTCAGGATTAAAGGTGAAGTTCAGTCATAAAGGGAGATTTCCAAATTAAAGGGAGTTAACAGATTTAATTTGAGTAAAATAAGGAGTTAACTGAGTTAATTTGAGTAGAAAAAGGAGCCAAATGATTTAACTCATTTTTGATCAATAGTGAACTGGAAATTTCCCTTTTTGAACAGAAGAGAGATTTTGTTCAGATATTTAATTTAATAAAATGAGATATGCTCTCATAATTACTATTTCTATTTAACTAAATAATCTTTAATTAATTAGAGACAGTTTTCTTATTTAATTAAATAACTTCATTTAATTATTTAGTAATGGCTTCTCTTTTAATTAAATAACTTTGTTTAATTAACTAGAAGTAAGTACTACATTTAATTAAATAATTTTTTAAAATTATTTAAATATTTTTTTTGAAACTAGTAAACTCAAGTAAACTGTGGTTAAATCTCGTCAATTTTTGATCAAACTTGATCTGTTCGTATGTGAATATGACCAAATATGAGTATGAATTCCAACAACAATTCCATGCAAATTCTCATTCAACCTTTCAAAATAAAGAGATGAGGGTCTCTGAAATAGACTTTCTTAGAACTCATCAATGGTTGAGATCGATTTCAATCAATGGTCAGGATTAAATGTGAAGTTTAGTCATAAAGCGAGATTTTCAAATTAAATGGAATTAACAAATTTAATTTTAGTAAAATAAGGAGTTAACTGATTCAATTTGACAATAAAAAGGAGTTAACTGATTTAACTCATTTTTGATCAATAGTGAACTGGAAATTTCCCTTTTTGAACTGAAGAGAGATTTTTTTGAGATATTTAATTTAATAAAATGAGATATGCTCTCATAATTACTTTTTCTATTTAATTAAATAATTTTTAATTAATTAGAGACACTTTTCTTATTTAATTAAATAACTTCATTTAATTAATTAGGAATGGCTTCTCATTTAACTAAATAACTTTGTTTAATTAATTAGAAGTGAGTACTCCATTTAATTAAATAATTTTCTTTAATTATTTCAAAATTCTTTTCGAAACTAGTCAACTCAAGTCAACTGTGGTTAAATCTGGTCAACTTTTGGTCAAAATTGATATTTGCGTATGTGAATATGAGAAAATGTGAGTATGAGTTCCAACAATAATTGGATGCAAATTCTCATTCAACCTTTCAAAAAGAAGAGATGAGGGTCTCTTAAATAGGCTTTCCTAAAATTCATCAACAATTTCAATCAACGGTCAGGATTAAAGGTGAAGTTCAGTAATAAAGGGAGATTTGCAAATTAAAGTGAGTTAACATATTTAATTTGAGTAAAAGTAGGAGTTAACTGATTCAATTTGAGTAGAAAAAGGAGTTAACTAATTTAACTCATTTTTTATCAATAGTGAATTGAAAATTTCCCTTTTTGAACTAAAGAGAGATTTTGTTGAGATATTTAATTTAATAAAATGAGATATGCTCTAATAATTACTTTTTCTATTTAATTAAATAATCTTTAATTAATTAGAGACACTTTTCTTATTTAATTAAATAACTTCATTTAATTAATTTGGAATGCCTACTCATTTAATTAAATAACTTTGTTCAATTAATTAGAAGTAAGTACTCTATTTAATTAAATAATTTTGTTTAATTATTTCAAAATTCTTTTCAAAATTAGTCAACTCAAGTCAACCGTGGTGAAATCTGGTCAACTTTTTGTCAAACTTGATCTTTGCATATGTGAATATGAACAAATGTGAGTATGAATTCCAGCAATAATTCGACGCAAATTTTCATTCAAAGTTTCAAAATGAAGAGATGAGTGTCTCTTAAACAGACTTTCCTGGAATTCATCAACAGTTGAGATCGAATTCAATCAATGGTCAGGATTAAAGGTGAAGTTCAGTCATAAAGGGAGATTTCCAAATTAAACGGAGTTAACAGATTTAATTTGAGTAAAATAAGGAGTTAACTGATTCAATTTGAGAAGAAAAAAGAGCTGATTGATTTAACTTAATTTTGATCAATAGTGAACTGGAAATTTCCGTTTTTGAATTGAAGAGAGATTTTGTTATGATATTTAATTTAATAAAATTAGATATGATTTCATAATTACTTTTTCTATTTAATTAAATAATTTTGAATTAATTAGGGACAATTTTCTTATTTAATTAAATAACTTTATTTAATTAATTAGGAATGGCTTCTCATTTAATTAAATAACTTTGTTCAATTAATAAGAAGTAAGTACTCCATTTAATTAAATAATTTCATTTAAATATTTCAAAATTCTTTTCGAAAGTAGTTTACTCAAGTCAACCGTAGTTAAATCTGGTCCAACTTGATCTTTGCGTATGTGAATATGAGCAAATGTGAGTATGAATTCTAGCAACAATTCGATGCAAATTCTCATTCAATCTTTCAAAATGAAGACATGAGTGTCTCTTAAATAGACTTTCCTAGAATTCATCAACGGTTGAGATCGATTTCAATCAACGGTCAGGATTAATGGTAAAGTTCAGCCATAAAGGGAGATTTCCAATTTAAAGGGAGTTAACAGATTTAATTTGAGTAAAATAAGGAGTTAACTGATTCAATTTAAGTAGAAAAAGGAGTCGACTGATTTAACTCATTTTTGATCAATAGTGAACTAAAAATTTCCCTTTTCGAACTGAAGAGAGATTTTGTTATGATATTTAATTCAATAAAATGATATATGCTATAATAATTACTTTTTCTATTTAATTAAATAATCTTTAATTAATTAGAGACACTTTTCTTATTTAATTAAATAACTTCATTTAATTAATTAGGAATGGCTTCTCATTTAATTAAATAAATTTGTTAAATTAATTAGAAGTAAGTACTCTATTAAATTTAAAAAAAATTATTTAATTATTTCAAAATTCTTTTCAAAATTAGTCAACTCAAGTCAACCATGGTTAAATCTAGTTAACTTTTGGTCAAACTTGATCTTTGCGTATGTGAATATGAGCAAATGTGAGTATGAATTCCAACAACAATTCGATGCAAATTCTTATTCAAAGTTTCAAATTTAAGAGATGAGTGTTTCTTAAATAGACTTTCCTGGAATTCATCAACGGTTGATATCGATTTCAATCAACGATTAGGATTAAAGGTGAAGTTCAGTAATAAAGGGAGATTTCCAAATTAAAGGGAGTTAACATATTTAATTTGAGTAAAATAAGGAGTTAACTGATTCAATTTGAGAAGAAAAAGGAGTCGACTGATTTAACTCAATTTTGATCAATAGTGAACTGGAAATTTCCCTTTTTGAACTGAAGAGAGATTTTGTTATGATATTTAATTTAATAAAATGAGATATGCTCTCATAATTACTTTTTCTATTTAATTAAATAATCTTTAATTAATTAAAAACTTTTCTTATTTAATTAAATAACTTCATTTAATTAATTAGGAATGACTTCTCATTTAATTAAATAACTTTGTTCAATTAATCATAAGTAAGTACTCTACTTAATTAATAATTTCTTTTAATTATTTTAAAATTCATTTCGAAACTAGTCAACTCAAGTCAACCGTGGTTAAATTTGGTCAACTTTTGGTCAAACTTGATCTTTGCGTATGTGAATATGAGCAAATGTGAGTATGAATTCCAGCAATAATTCGATGCAAATTGTCATTCAATCTTTCAAAATGAAGAGATGAGTGTCTCTTAAATAGACTTTCCTGGAATTCATCAACGGTTGAGATCGATTTCAATCAACGGTCAGGATTAAAGGTGAAGTTCAGTCATAAAGGGAGATTTCCAAATTAAAGGGAGTTAACAGATTTAATTTGAGTAAAATAAGGAGTTAACTGATTCAATTTGAGTAGAAAAAGGAGTCGACTGATTTAACTCATTTTTTATCAATAGTGAACTGAAAATTTCCCTTTTTCAACTGAAAAGAGATTTTGTTATGATATTTAATTTAATAAAATGATATATTGTCTAATAATTACTCTTTCTATTTAATTAAATAATCTTTAATTAATTAGAGACACTTTTCTTATTTAATTAAATAACTTCATTTAATTAATTAGGAATGGCTTCTCATTTAATTAAATAACTTTGTTTAATTAATTAGAAGTAAGTACTTTATTTAATTAAATAATTTCGTTTAATGATTTCAAAATTCTTTTCGAAACTAGTCAACTCAAGTCAACCATGGTTAAATCAAGTTAACTTTTGGTCGAACTTGATCTTTGCGTATGTGAATATGAGCAAATGTGAGTATGAATTCCAGCAACAATTCGATGCAAATTCTCATTCAACCTTTAGAAATGAAGAGATGAGAGTCTCTTAAATAGACTTTCCTTAAATTCATCAATGGTTGAGATCGATTTCAATCAACGATCATGATTATAGGTGAATTTTAGTCATAAAAGGAGATTTCCAAATTAAAGGGAGTTTACAGATTTAATTTGAGTAAAATAAGGAGTTAACTAATTCAATTTGAGTAGAAAAAGGAGTCAAAAATGAGTAGTGAACTGGAAATTTCTCTTTTTGAACTGAAGAGAGATTTTGTTGAGATATTTAATTTAATAAAATGAGATATGCTCTCATAATTACTTTTTCTATTTAATTAAATAATCTTTAATTAATTAGAGACACTTTTCTTATTTAATTAAATAACTTCATTTAATTAATTAGGAATGGATTGTCATTTAATTAAATAACTTTGTTTAATTAATTAGAAGTAAGTACTCCATTTAATTAAATAATTTAGTTTAATTATTTCAAAATTCTTTTTGAAACTAGTTAACTCAAGTCAACCATGGTTAAATCTGGTCAACTTTTGGTCAAACTTGATCTTTGCGTATGTGAATATGAGCAAATGTGAGTATGAATTCTAGCAACGATTCGATGCAAATTCTCATTCAACATTTCAAAATGAAGAGATGAGGGTCTCTTAAATAAACTTTCCTGGAATTCATCAAAAGTGAGATCGATTTCAATCAACGGTCAGGATTAAAGGTGAAGTTCAGTCATAAAGGGATATTTCCAACTTAAAGAGAGTTAACAGATTTAATTTGAGTAAAATAAGGAGTTAACTGATTCAATTTTAGTAGAAAAAGGACTCAATTGATTTAACTCATTTTTGATCAATAGTGAACTGAAAATTTCCCCTTTTCAACTGAAGAGAGATTTTGTTGAGATATTTAATTTAATAAAATGAGATATGCTCTTATAATTACTTTTTCTATTTAATTAAATAATCTTTAATTAATTAGAGCCACTTTTCTTATTTAATTAAATAACTTTGATTAATTAATTAGAAGTAAGTACTCCATTTAATTAAATAATTTCTTTTAATTATTTCAAAATTCTTTTCGAAACTAGTCAACTCAAGTCAACTGTGGTTAAATCTGGTCAAGTTTAGGTCAAAATTGATTTTTGCGTATGTGAATATGAGTAAATGTGAGTATGAGTTCCAGCAACAATTCAATGCAAATTCTCATTCAACCTTTCAAAATGAATAGATGAGTGTCTCTTAAATAGACTTTCCTGGAATTCATCAACGATTTCAATCAATGGTCAGGATTAAAGGTGAAGTTCAGTCATAAAGGGAGATTTCCAAATTAAAGTGAGTTAATAGATTTAATTTGAGTAAAATAAGGAGTTAACTGATTCAATTTGAGTAAAAAAAGGAGTCAACTGATTTAACTCTTTTTTGATCAATAGTGAACTGGAAATTTCCCTTTTTGAACTGAAGAGAAATTTTGTTGAGATATTTAATTTAATAAAATGAGATATGCTCTCATAATTACTTTTTCTATTTAATTAAATAATCTTTAATTAATTAGAGACAATTTTCTTATTTAATTAAATAACTTCATTTAATTAATTAGGAATGGCTTCTCATTTAATTAAATAAGTTTGTTTAATTAATTAGAAGTAAGTACTCCATTTAATTAAATATTTGTGTTTAATTATTTCAAAATTCTTTTTGAAACTAGTCAACTCAAGTCAACCGTAGTTAAATCTGGTCAAGTTTTTGTCAAACTTGATCTTTGCATATGTGAATATGAGCAAACGTGAGTATGAATTCCAGCAACAATTCGATACAAATTCTCATTCAACCTTTCAAAATGAAGAGATGAGTGTCTCTTAAATAGACTTTCCTGAAATTCATCAACGGTTGAGATCGATTTCAATCAACGGTTAGGATTAAAGGTGAAGTTCAGTCATAAAGAGAGATTTCCAAATTAAAGGGTGTAAGGACCCTCCTCATATGTACTTATCAAATATGAATCCTATGTTAAAATTGTTATATGAGATTGTATCAGAAATGAATTAATGTTTTATGTTGAGAATGTCCTAAAAGAAACTAAGATTAGTTTATTCATTCATGTTTTAGATACTTAGTGATTCAAGAACTACTACATCACGTCGACTATTTAAAATATTAATTTTTACTAATGATGGTATGAAGTGTTTTCACCTGATAATGAGGATGTTAATTTTGTAACACGATGATTAAGTTATATGCAATTCATATGGTACAATATGCCCTATTGGTGATGTTATGATGTTTAGGTATATGCATGCCTAACGATGATTATACTAAAATTTTAAATTTGAATTAATGAATAAAGTTATGTTATGTGAGGCCTCGCCCCGACCCTTCGTAGCATAGTTGATACCTTATTTTTTTTTTTTTGATACTCACGACTCGAGATGTCGAGACACTACTTGATGCTTTGAACATATTATATTATTTTATGTTGTGTGATGTTTACTTTCAGATATTTGAGTTCATCATTTAATGCTTTATGAACATGTATGTTGGGAAGTAAGTAAATGCAGGATTTAACACTTTGATTATGAAATTTTATTGATTAAGAATATGAGTAGGATGAAAGAAATTGTGATTTATTGAAAGATGTATGTTTTAATTTATGTGAATCCCTGATACATATATACATATGTGCATATGATTTTATGGGACTACTGATGTGTGCAATGAGTGTGCAGGATATTTTAGCTGAGAAACTTTATGGAGGAACAAAACTGATCCCTATGTGCTATTTGTGGAAACCTTGTTGTTCGTAACTTGATTATTTTGTGAGATGTATGAATGTATCTTTCCATGATCAGTAAATGTTAATGTTTCATAATTGTGTTCATATGGTGTCACTTGACACTTGTGAATTGCTTAAGCATTCCAGCATGCTAGCTAGGATTAGCTGTGTAACCTTTGGACCTAAGTTGGACTAAGTTAGTAACCCTTTTCACTAATTTGTTTCTTAATAAAGTTTAGTCACCCCTAATCTGGATTAGTGCTTAATCTGCATTTTGGAGTTGTTAGATAGTCCTAATTTTTTTCCTAGTATTTGTTTGGCCCCAAATCAATACCAAAGGCCTTAAAACATGAAATCTTTATACCCAAGGGGTATGGGTATGGGTTGGGGGTATTTTCCACCCCCTAAGCCCCTTTTATTGACTTTTGAGGTCACTCAAAAAGTCTATTTTTGCCTTTGTGCGAAAATTGAAAGTGGTTACCATGAGTTGCATAACCTCAACTCCACTTAGTGGTTAACCTTAGGATTGATTGAGTTAGTAACTTTTAGATTTTTAGGTGAGTGGGGGAAGTTATTGCCCTTTTTGGTGGTTGAGTTTGGATATTATTTAGAGGCCCTTTTTAGAGTAGTTTTGGGTTGTTACCCAATATCTACATTTAGAGAGGAGTTCTTGAAGGTTGAAGCAAGGAGAAGGAAACTCTACTCAAACTTGTTCATTGCCATTACCTCTTTGTGAAGGCTAGAATTCTCATGCCCCTTGTTCAGATTTCATTCTTGTTTCATGCTTATGCTACCTTTTTGTTGTTTGAATGTTTTTATGGTTGTGGGTATGTTGGGAAGATTTGAAAACTATGTTTTTTTTGGATGTTTTCCTTTCATGTTTATGTTTGCAATTTTGAGATTTTCTTGCATGGGTGTTTTGGTATTACTCACCCTTGGAGAGGGCAGAAGTGACCAATTTTGGGAAAGGTCTATTTAGCCGGACTCCAACCAGTGTAGAGTCTCTTCTCAGGATGAGAAGAGGGAGAAAGGGTAGGGTGTTATGGGTCCCTGCCTGTCAGCACAAACCTTGTATGATTTTTGTATGTTGAAATGGAAGAACGGAAGTTCTTGGTATATAGCCCTGATTGGGCATCTATTTGGTGTTGTGCTTGACCTCTCCTGGTTGGAAGAATCCACCTTTCCCTAGTGTTGATTCATTGCGAATCTTATAGTTAAAACCATGTATGAATACACATGTTTGATTGTCTCTTGGTTATGCTTGTTGTCACCTGATCAGAATTCTGGTCCATCCATGGTTCTAGAGATGTGTTGCAGAAATATTATAAATAACTTGATGAGGGTCATGAAGAAAATTCAATTATATTGTTAAAATTTGAGATTGATATCCTATGTAAATTTTGGTATTTCAAACCTTGGTAGATTGGCATCGAAGCCGAGTTTTCTTCCTGATTCTTTCCCGGCTAAGCCCTTGAATCAGGTTTGCCAATAAAATTGGTGATTGAGTAAAATTGCTTGTCTTGTGATAAATTTGTAAATTTTAATTAGATGGATGCATATCAAAAAATAGGATGGAAAATTAGATAAAATGGTAACATTCAATTTTATGCAATCTTGAGTTCAATTTTGTTTTAAAAAAAAAAGGATATGGTTGATATTTTGATTCAATTTCATGCTTTATTGGAGATAAAATAAATCTTGCAATTTTGTGTTAACACATTATTGAGCTCTAAGTTATAAAATCCATTTAAAAAATATATATATCCCCCTTGATTAATTAAATGAGTTGAAATTTTTTTTTTAAAAATCAAACACTTAAAAAAAATATATACTTGAGAAAATTTATGTTTAGAGCAAAATTGTTCTCTGCCTTTTACATGAAGAGACTTTTAATTCTCCTATAACAGAGAATATTCTCAATAAAATCCCTTTTGTAAAACCTTTATTTAAATTTAATCAATATTAAAAAAAAAAAGTGTAATAAAAGAAAAAATATCTAGATTATCCTATGACTCTTACCTTTACCCACACCTAGAAAACTTTAAATCTTAACTCCTAATTCTCTTCCCTCCTATGCTAGGAGTTGACAAAGCCTCCAAGGTCAGAAAAAGTACCTCTCACATGGCCCTATGTCAGACTTGACATGACAAGTAGGCCAAGCTAGAAGAAAATGGGAATCATTGAACTCTAGCATGTATTTAAGAGAAACGAAAAGCACTTTTTTGAAACTCTTTTTACCTCCACTTGACTTGGGCGCTCAAAAATCTTGGGATATCATGTTGCTGCATTTTTCAAGCCTTGGGAAGAGTGTGCAGGCATGGGGAAGCACCCATGTCCTTGGGGTTAGGTTAAATGTTAAAGTGTTAGAAGGTTGGTGGGGTTAGTTAGGAGGTAGGGGGTTAGAATAGTAAGTCAAGTTAGGAATTGTTTAATTATAGTTAAAATTTAGTGGTTGTGAGGTGTTGGTAAAGGTTAGTTAAGGGTTAGGATATGTTTTTAAGTTTTAATGTTAGTATTAGTATTGGATTATAATTAGTTTTTAGTTAATAGGTGGAAGTGAGTTGTTAAAGTTTAGTGTTAGAATAAGCTAGATGTTAAGTGTTTAAATAGGTGAGTAATAAAGTTAGAGTAGGAATCAATTAACATGTAAGATATTCTGTCAAACAAAGGTGGATTTATTACTATTAGATATATAAAGTGAGTGTTTGATTATAAGTTATGCTCTATAAGTTTCATATTTAAATATAAGTGTTAGTAATTATTTTACGGTTAGAAGTTATATGTTAAGATTTAGTTTTAAATTCAATAGGCATTTGAAATTTGATTTTCATTTTTATGATTGAAAATATTAAAAAGTTTGGTAAAAGGTATTATGAACATTAGTCTATAGAATTAGTATTGAAATTTTAACCGTGATAGTAACGAGAGGTAACCCATGTCCCTTGATGTATGAATATGTGTATATTTAGATTTAAATAATGAATGAACATAAGCTTTATATTATTTTATTAAATAATTAATTAGATGTGATTTTATTGTTATTAATATTTTGATTTTAAGGTGTCATCAGGACATGTTAATGTGCATGTAATGTTTAAAAGGGGTTGTAAGATGAAATTGATTAGACATCTTGAGTTGGTAAATTGGATTATGTTTGAAGATGGAATGAATATTGTAAATGATTTAGTAAAAATTAATTAATGACTTTAACTAGTTTAAAATTTCATTTAAATAATGGACACAAAGTATTAAGGTAATTAGATGGTTTTTTCTGAAATGATGAGACTGTTCCACCTGAGAGATTGAACCAACTCACAAATGAATATGAAATAACTTGATAACCTAATAGAAAAAATGAAACTTTATGGACTAAAATAACATGATTTATGGAAGGTTCAAATTAAGGTTGACTTAGTCAACAATTAGGGTTTAGTCAACCCAAACTTTGTGTTTGTATAACACCATGATTTGAGTGTCCCAAACCTATACAGTATGGTCAAAATGTCAACTTTGCATCTTACAAAAAAAATAACCACTTCTCACTCTAACGCTTGGTCAAACCTTTCATAACTTTCAAGGTAACATGTATTACACATAGTGGATTAATTAGCTTAATTTTAAAAAAAATTGGTGTGTTTTTGCCCAAAATTTTTGGCACGACATTTTGATATCAGAGCCCAGTTTTGTGACACTTGGGCAACAATGGGTCCATGTAAAGTGAGGGTATTTAAATTTTACTATGCAAAGTAGGGATCTCTCTTTGCAGTATTTTAAGGAGCTAATGTAATTCTTCCTAATCAATGATACTGATGACTAAATGTAAGAAAAACTTGGAATATGTATTAACATTTGAAAATGGTTAACACATTGGATAAAATTAGTCTTAAGGACTTTATATATATATATATATATATATATATATATGATTAAATGTAAGAATATTATATTTATATTAAGTTATATTATGATCTCATTAAGAAATCAAAATTATATTGAACACAATCATCTTGAGGGAAGACTAAATTAAGAACCCTAAAATAGCTTTGAATCATGAAAGTGGAAATGATCATATAACCTAGAAGTCAAAGAGAAAGTGTTTCTCAACATCATAATGAAAGTCAAACTTTGTCTGACCCGGTCACTCATGGAAGCATTATAATTATATCAAGTACGGAGGTGATCTGGTAAACTAGTATTGTTTTAAACTTTTCAAATATGAGTAAAAGAAACCTACGATCTTCATAATCTAATTTTGTACCTTTAGATTAAAATATTGAATAGATAAAATGAATGGTGAGTAAATAGGAAAGTAACACTTGAAGAGTATAGCACAACTTCAACTAGTGTAGAGATGGTGAAATTGATTTAGAAAAGTTTATGGGTAGATGCCCTATTATGCAATTATAGTGAATAGAGGATAAGAAATTTGGTTATGTAATTACAACTCAGAGTATAACTCTATGGACACTGAGGACCCCACATGTTAGAGTCTTCAAAAGGAAACCAATATAACAACAAGAGGATTGATGGAGCCTCATTTTAGTATCCTCACATTTGCACTTTTGAGTGAGTTTTGATTAGGGAAAAACCCTTAGTACAACAGACCCTAATTATAGGGTTGTGTTGGTGAAGATAAGTATGTAGTTAGTATGAGGGATCAATCATAGTTAGGCGACAGGGTCATTAGACCTCCATCTAATTTCAATTCATGATCCCTGCAATATATTTGGAGGACTTAAGATTCACCATTTCCTCAGAGACCTTGGTATGGCCGCATTATGTCAGTAATGTAAATTTTGTATGTAATTGGATTTATTTCCTTAATTGTCTGATTTCGTATATTAGTATTTTAATGTTCTTTTCCTTTTTGCCAATCAATGTGATGTGGGACTGTTTAGCCAACTTTATTATTGATGATTTTATTTTTCCTCTAGTTCATGTCTTCACTTCTTGATTAAAATTTTACAATTGTGGCCACTCTTTATTTCTTTTATTTTTTAGACTTTTGCGTTGGATGTTTCATCCTTGATGTTAAATTTAAATTTTGAGGCACTTTCTTGTGAGTTTTATTGGCAAAGTAACATATGATGAGCCTACCAAAGGGATTCCTGATAATCACATGGATACACAACATTAGGGTATGGGGTTATTAGTGAGAGTCATGCCCCACCCTCTCCCAAGACTTTGAGAATAGGACTAGTGTTATCTATTAACTATTATGAGTCATGAAATTTGCACCCCAACATGAATTTGGTTAAGATTATGAGTTGACCAAATGGACTCCTAGATGAAAAGGTGTAGGTGTAGCAATGGACCATTTAGTATCCTATCAAGGAATCAGTATGTTGTGGAAACACTAAAAGGAAATTATTTAACCATAAATAAAGGGACCGGTTGCTTAATATGAAACCTCATTTGAGGGAGTCTTGTACAATTGTTACTTGATGAGTGGGTATGTAGAATTTGGAATATATTGTTATATTATTATTATTAGAGACTCTATAAGTATCATATACTAGATTAGAATGTTGTTTATATGTGACCAATATGTTTAACTGATTCAATTTGAGTAGAAAAAGGAGTCAACTAATTTAACTCATTTTTGATCAATAGTGAATTGGAAATTTCCCTTTTTGAAATGAAGAGAGATTTTGTTAAGATATTTAATTTAATAAAATAAGATATGCTCTCATTATTACTCTTTCTATTTAATTAAATAATCTTTAATTAATTAGAGACACTTTTCTTATTTAATTAAATAACTTCATTTAATTAATTAGGAATGGCTTCTCTTTTAATTAAATAACTTTGTTTAATTAACTAGAAGTAAGTACTCCATTTAATTAAATAATTTCATTTAATTATTTCAAAAAAAATTCGAAACTAGTCAACTCAAGTCAACTGTGGTTAAATCTAGTCAACTTTTGGTCGAACTTGATCTTTGCGTATGTGAATATGAGAAAATGTGAGTATGAATTCTAGCAACAATTTGATGCAAATTCTCACTCAACCTTTCAAAATGAAGAGATGAGGGTCTCTTAAATAGACTTTCTTGGAATTCATCAACAGTTGAGATCGATTTCAATCAACGGTCATAATTAAAGGTGAAGTTCAGTCATAAAGGGAGATTTCCAAATTAAAGGGAGTTACCAGATTTAATTTGAGTAAAATAAGGAGTTAACTGATTCAATTTGAGTAGAAAAAGGAGTTAACTAATTTAACTCATTTTTGATCAATAGTGAACTGAAAATTTCCTTTTTTGAAGTGAAGAGAGATTTTGTTGAGATATTTAATTTAATAAAATGAGATATGCTCTCATAATTACTTTTTCTATTTAATTAAATAATCTTTAATTAATTAGAGAGAATTTTCTTATTTAATTAAATAACTTCATTTAATTAATTAGGAATGGCTTCTCATTTAATTAAATAACTTTGTTTAATTAATTAGAAGTAAGTACTCCATTTAATTAAATAATTTTATTTAATTATTTCAAAATTCTTTTCGAAATTAGTCAACTCAAGTCAACCGTGGTTAAATCTGGTCAACTTTTGGTCAAACTTGATCTTTGCGTATGTGAATATGAGCAAATGTGAGTATGAATTCCAACAATAGTTCGATGCAAATTCTCATTCAACCTTTCAAAATGAAGAGATGAGGGTCTCTTAAATAGACTTTCCTGGAATTCATCAACGTTTGAGATCGATTTCAATCAACGGTCAGGATTAAAGTTGAAGTTCAGTCATAAAGGGAGATTTCCATGTAGTGCCTGCCCTTGGTTCACATTTTGTTATCGTTGCTGAATTCTTTTAGAACTAGTTTTGTGTTGTTGGTTAGCAACATTCTTTTGAGATTATCAGATATTGTGCTATGGATTCAGTTTATTATGTGATGAGATTACTTAGACTCTACATTTCATGTATGTATGATGATTATTTTTAGTGTTCACAATTATTGATGATGATTGTTACATTGCTTTCAATTATTAATGATGATTAGTAAGATGATTTATTATCATATGTTCTTTCTTAAGAATACTTACCCCATACTTGTATGTGTATGGTGTGCATGTTTGTCTTGTGCGTTTGCTTTTGTATAGCGTGTCTGATGTGGTTAAGGAAGGGAGTCGTAGTCACTTGCTAGTCGAGATCTACACGATGCACCACTTCTTGTCATTGCCTGGTTAGTTTAGTATATATATTGTGCTTGTACATGTATGATTTTTATGCAGGTTGCAGGTACTAGGTATCGACTTTTTTGAATTGCTAAGATGAGCGTACCCTATCACATTATCTCAATGATAAGAGAGGGGAGATAAATTCTCAAGTCCAAATCCCAACCCTTTAAGTCATTTGTTCTAATTGAAAAATTAGAACAAGTATCTGAGTTGAGTACCCTCCGAATATGTTGGATGACGTAATTCGTGATTTAAACCCTTGGTTTGATTTTGTATATATTTTGGCTATGATGGATTTTTCGTATTTTTACCTTTGTGTCTTTGGAGTATTTTCTATTAATTAAGCCTAATCAAAAGATTTAATTAAATAAAAAATTAATATGATATTTTAATATTTATTTTATTTAATTAATTAGAAAATTAATTAAATAAAATAAATAAATTTGAAAATAAAATAATTAAATTGGAAGATAAAAGCTATGATATTAAATTTGGAATGTGAGAATATTTATTTTAATAATAATATATTTGGAACTCATTTTTAAATAAATGACTAAATAATATTATTATTAAAGCTAATAAATATTTTAGCAATAAAGTTTTGGAAAATGAAATTTAAAAGTGGAAAATATATTTTAAATTATTAAAAGATTCTAAATCTCATATGATTAAAATATAAATATATTAAAATTGAAAAGTGGAGATATTTAAGTTAGTGCATGAGACTTAATAAATAAATAAAATTAGAAAGAGTAAAGTAAATTGGAGTTATAAGCTTGCATGAGAATTAACATGTGTCAATAACACAGGGGTTAGTACATCAATTAAGCACAAGGTGTCTACAATTCTATGACTCATCAAAAAGAATTGGAAAAGACTTATACTTAGTTCGTGACACTTTTCAGCGGTTTCAAGAAGCAATCCAAAAGTTTTTTGAGAGCTCTTGATATTCAGGCATTCATAGAAGCTTAAATGAAAAGCTTAATGGAAGCTACAAGCTTAAGGGAAGCCACAAGCTACAAGCTAAAAAAAAAAATAGAAACTTCAAAGCTTACATGCATGGGAGAAGATTCATATGCTCATATATTTTCTACTTGCTTTTATGCTCCTTCTAGAATTTTCTAATCACTTAGAGGATTTGATCGACTTGGATTCTTGGAAGAATTGCGAATGATGTAGAAGGAAGGGATTTTTTATGAACTTCTAAGGCATGGAAAATTAGCATCAGTGTCCAGGTGCACTTGTGATATTCTCATATTCTCTTTGCACTCTTTCTCTTCCTTTCTTCATCATATCTGTTTTATGTGTCTGAATACTCTCCGTATTTGAAATTGGAATCTAGATATTTTATTTGGATGAGAAGAAAACAATAGAAAAATATTAGATCCAATTAAGGAGAAATAATTAGATCTTAACCGAGTTTGGGTTCGAATTTATATTGTGAAATTAGAAAGATAAGATTTGAAATTAAAATAGAAATTCTAAGTTGAAAATTCGAACGATTAGATGTAATCTCTTTATCAAATTATATTTTCAGATGCGAATGGACAAACCTATTAGATGAATGAATGGGTAAATTTAGAGAACAATTATTTTAACAGAAAATTCTTAATTCATCACAAATTGTCCTGTCGTTGTCCCTTGGATAGACCCGAACTCAGTCATTCATAACTTTTTATTGGGATCGAATTTATTCGATCGCTCTAGTCAGAATTAGTGCAACTTGGCCCTCTCCAACATATTTAAATTTCAGCCTGATCCAATGGTTCATTAGGTAGATATGGCCGTCATACTGAGACTATTTTATTCAAAGACAGATATTTCTTCATTTTTTATAACCAAAAATTCTTTATGCTTAAATTTCACAAAATAATATATCAAAGCATGGAATGAATTAAAGATATTATTGAAATCTTTCTTTATTAGAATCTTATTAAAATGCATTAGTTTTATATGATTTATTATCTAATCTAATTAAATCAAATTTAATTAAGATTAGTTCATAGTAGAAGAAGTGTAATTAATTATTAGTCAATCTAAGTAAATGGATTTTTAAATGAGAGAAAATTAAAAGAAAAGAGATTTTAATATGGTTTATATAGTGGACTTTTTATAATGTATATTGAATACTATTTAATATATATTAAACAATTTTAGAGTTGTTTAATGAAGATGATAATGTTAAGAATTTGGAGATTATTCATGTTAAAATCTACAATGAGTCTTATTGGTTTGTGATAGGGATCTTTATATAGACAAAATATTATTAGAACAATTAGAAAATAGAGTCTAATGGTTGATTTTAATATTGATTAAATAATTGTAAGATGATAATTTAAATTTAAAAACTCTGAATGATATTGGATTAAGACTGAATTATTATGTTATTGGTTAATACGTTTGAATACTTTAATGGAGTTAAGAGTTAGCCAAATATTAACTAATGAGTTTATGGAAGAATTCTATAGATTGAGAATTTATAGTTTGAGGAGTTTATTATTTATTAATGTTCGTAAGGACTAGCAAACTATTAATAAATAATGAGGTAAATAGTTCGATTAGATTTAATCTAGTGAAGATTATTTAATGATTAAAGTTTTGTAAAGATATTAGTTTTCGGATTTGAAGTATAATTAATTTTTAATCAATTGATATTCATTGAGTTGATATTATAACTATGATATTAATAATTAAGTTGTGTGATAGAGACTTATTTGAAAAGATTAATGATAATACGAATTTGTCAAGGGAATGTTGGTATTCTTTGAAAGAAGACGAATGAGGTTATTATAGATTTATTCTGAATATAGCTTGCTAATAAATATTGACAAGTTATTATTATTGAATTATTAATATGAATATTTGAGTAATTGACTTTTATCTTATAGAATTCTAGTTAGTTATTAGTCAACTGATATTAATTGAAACGTTGCTATGGTTATGCAATTATTAATTAAATCAATTAATGGGAGTTAATTAGATTTAATTAATAATTAAGTTATGTAATAGAGATTTAATTGATATAATTCTTTTAATGAGATTTTAAAAGTATTGATATCAAGTTGATAGGTCTTAATCTGATGACTTGAGTAATGATTTTAGATATTTTTAATGGTGAAGACTTAGTAATATATAATTGAGAATTATTAGAATAATAAAAGGTCAAGGATTGTGAATCAATGTTAATTGATCATTTTAATAAGTTATAATCTTCTTGTTCAAAGATTGATAATTGACTTTCTTATAATTTATAATGAATAATGATCCTAGAAAAGTTGAAAGGTTAATCAATTAGAATATGGATCATGGTTAAAAATAGAATAATATAATTAAATGTCAATGATGATCAGTTTAGTGAATAGTTATCCTTAAGTTATTCTTAGAATGTAATTCTTAATAATGGAAGGATAATGCTATCGGAGAACAAATGGGTTGACTTGTAGGTCAAATGATGAAACTTAAGACACTTGAAATATACTTGCAAACAAAAAATTGAAAACCTCTACACTTGATTCAACTATGTAAGATAGCAAAATCAAAACATGTGTTTGCATTGTGTATTCTATATGCTTCTTGTTTTGGGTTTTGGGTTGACTAGTGTTGACCAGTCCTAGAATGTTACCAGAGGCTCGAGGGTTATGAGATATGATGGCATGTTGATCTTATTTGGTCTTGATCTTTATAAGCCCAACCATGGTAATGTGATCGTATGCTCTATGAAATGTTTGTATTTACTGATTGTTATTTCAGTCTTCATGTGTGAAGCTGAGAGGTATGTGTATGAGACACTTGAGCTAATCATTTTTGAGTCATCGATCAGTTATCCTTAGATTATTTTCTAGTCACCATGATGGGACTAAAATATGGATTTATTTCTTGATGATGTCATGTTGTAACATGTTTGACTCGACCATTTTGGAGTCTTTGATCAGTATGATTTTGAGATATTATTGGTTGCTTGTTGAGAACCATTTATCTCGAGATATATTTTGGTTATTGAGAACCAATTGATACTTATGATTATCAGTGATGCCTTCAGTTGCCAATAGAGAACTGTTGTGGTTATGAGTTTCTATGGATGCTTTTTCAGATGCTCATGAAGATTTGATGATTCTTATCTTAGAGATTTGATGATTCTTATTATGGATAATTGATGCTTTTATGCATATTTGATGATTTTATTATGGATTATCTTTTATGATTTTGAGATTTATGATTCCATGAGCTTAGGGTAGGTAATCTACTTGTAGTGTCAGAAAGTGGCTTGCAATGGGGGTCGGGGTCCTAAGTGGCTGCCAGGGCAACTCATTGTAAGTTTGGTTAATAAGTGATAATATTTACACACTAAATGGGGATTAAATGAATCTAAAAAGATAATTGTTTTGGTTCTTGCCCATGCCTTGAGCGCTTGTACAGGCTAGGATGGGAGTAGTGAGAATGCATGGTTGCGATTGTGCATTCCGTAGTATACCTCATCAGTATGAGAGGATACTAGTGGCCGCATGAGATCAATATGGACCCGTGGAGTTTAGCTAACTACCAGGGTAACTTGTACGTGATAATTGCAATGACACTTTCTCACTTGCAGAGTAGGTTTCCTACATGTCTTTGTGTGCCTCTGGGAATTAGATATCGATTTTGTGTGTGATTGGAACCTTTGAGTTAGTATACTTTTAAGATTCTTGAACTTCTAAAGATTTTTTCTATGTGTTATGGATAGCCTGTTTGGGACTTGAGATTATCTCCTTAGAATGGTGGGAGTCAACCACTTAGGTTCCACGCGGTCGGGTGGTAGTGTATTTTCGCTCTTATCATTTGAGATCCGTCCGAGACACCGTGGCTGGAGTATCCTTGGTTGGTATTTATTCTTCATTATGTTCTTGGACCATTATGATAGATAATATACCTTATGATGGATGTATTTACTGGTATGTTTCTTATATTGATGATTTTCTTTACTTTGCATATGTTAGTTGATGATTTATTATGCTTTACTTTGCATGTTAGTAGGATATTTTAGGAGTGACATTCCTACTATATTAATACCGATGATCTCTTAGGTGCTTTGGAATGTTACGTATGGAGGGATGGCTAGGATCCATGATGGTCTAATGATGCTATTTACGGTTGAGAGGAACCGTGCACTTAGTTATTTATGTTTGTGATATATGGTTATCTTTTGTGATGAATGTTTATATCTTTTGTGATGATGTATCATGTATGATATGTGGTTTCATTTATGTTATTGCATCATGGATTGATATTAGATGATGATGATGTACTTTATTTACTTGGATGTTTATTTTTTTAAGCTTTTCATACCCTGTGATATGTACAGTGGATGATTGAGCTAAACTGAAATATAATTACAAAAGGACACTTGTATATTGTTTAAGTACATTGGATCTATCATTGTTATTTCATAAGGATGGGATGTTAGATGAATAGTTAATTTAGATGTGATACAATGTTAAGGGATCTTTAAAGAATGTAGCCTATTATGTATATATGTTATGTTTATTTTCATTTGAATTATTGCTATTGCTTCCGCAAATATTATGAATGGTTTTATCTTTCATGTTTAAAAAAAAATTGTTTGGCAAACATAGTAAAATTCTTTGGATCCCTTGGCGGGGCATTACATTCTAAATTAAAGGGAGTTAACAGATTTAATTTGAGTAAAATACGGAGTTAACTTATTCAATTTGAGTAGAAAAAGGAGTTAACTGATTTAACTCATTTTTTAGCAATAGTGAATTAGAAATTTTCTTTTTTGAACTGAAGAGAGATTTTTTTTAGATATTTAATTTAATAAAATGAGATATGCTCTCATAATTACTTTTTCTATTTAATTAAATAATCTTTAATTAATTAGAGATACTTTATTATTTAATTAAATAACTTCATTTAATTAATTAGGAAGGGCTTCTCATTTAATTAAATAACTTTTTTTAATTAATTAGAAGTAACTACTCCAATTAATTAAATAATTTTATTTAAATATTTCAAAATTCTTTTCGAAACTAGTCAACTCAAGTCAGTCGTGGTTAAATCTGATCAACTTTTGGTCAAACTTGATCTTTGTGTATGTGAATATGAGAAAATGTGAGTATGAATTCCAGCAACAATTCCATGCAAATTCTCATTCAACCTTTCAAAATGAACAGATGAGGGTCTCTTAAATAGACTTTCCTGAAATTCATCAACGATTGAGATCGATTTCAATCAATGGTCAGGATTAAAGTTGAAGTTCAGTCATAAAGAGAGATTTTCAAATTAAAGGGAGTTAACAGATTTAATTTGAGTAAAATAAGGAGTTAACTGATTCAATTTGAGTAAAAAAAGTGGTTAACTAATTTAACTCATTTTTTATCAATAATGAACTGCAAATTTTCTTTTTTGAACTGAAGAGAGATTTTGTTGAGATATTTAATTTAATAAAATAAGATATGCTCTCATAATTACTTTTTCTATTTAATTAAATAATCTTTAATTAATTAGAGACACTTTTCTTATTTCATTAAATAACTTCATTTAATTAATTAAGAATGGCTTCTCATTTAATTAAATATCATTGTTTAATTAATTAGAGGTAAGTACTTCATTTAATTAAATAATTTCGTTTAATTATTTCAAAATTCTTTTCAAAATTAGTCAACTCAAGTCAACCGTGGTTAAATCTGGTCAACTTTTGGTCAAACTTGATCTTTGCGTATGTGAATATGAGCAAATGTGAGTATGAATTCTAGCAACAATTCGATGCAAATTCTCATTCAACCTTTCAAAATGAAGAGATGAGGGTCTCTTAAATAGACTTACTTGGAATTCATCAACGGTTGAGATTGATTTCAATCAACGGTCAAGATTGAAGATGAAGTTCAGTCATAAAGGGAGATTTCCAAATTAAAGGGAGTCAACAGATTTAATTTGAGTAAAATAAGGAGTTAACTGATTCAGTTTGAGTACAAAAAGGATTTAACTGATTTAACTCATTTTTGATCAATAGTGAACTGGAAATTTCTCTTTTTGAACTCAAGAGAGATTTTGTTGAGATATTTAATTTAATAAAATGAGATATGCTCTCATATTTGCTTTTTCTATTTAATTAAATAATCTTTAATTAATTAGAGACGCTTTTCTTGTTTAATTAAATAACTTCATTTAATTAATTAACTTTGTTTAATTAATTAGAAGTAAGTACTCCATTTAATTAAATAATTTCATTTAATTATTTCAAAATTCTTTTTGAAACTAGTCAACTCAAGTCAACTGTTGTTAAATTTGTTCAACTTTCGGCCAAACTTGATCTTTGCGTATGTGAATATGAGCAAATGTGAGTATGAATTCCAGCAAAAATTTTATGCAAATTCTTATTCAACCTTTCAAAATGAGGAGATGAGGGTCTCTTAAATAGACTTTCTTGGAATTCATCAACCATTGAGATCGATTTCAATCAACGATCAGGATTAAAGGTGAAGTTCAGTCATAAAGGGACATTTCCAAATTAAAGGGAGTTAACAGATTTAATTTGAGTAAAATAAGGATTTAACTGATTCAATTTGAGTAGAAAAAGGAGTCGACTAATTTAACTCATTTTTTATCAATAGTGAACTGGAAATTTCCCTTTTTGAATTGAAAAGAGATTTTGTTGAGATATTTAATTTAATAAAATGAGATATGCTCTCATAATTAATTTTTCAATTTAATTAAATAATCTTTAATTAATTAGAGACACTTTTTTTATTTAATTAAATAACTTAATTTAATTAATTAGGAATGGCTTCTCATTTAATTTAATAACTTTGTTTAATTAATTAGAAGTATGTACTCCATTTAATTAAATAATTTCATTTAATTATTTTTTAAAAAAAATTGAAAGTAGTCAACTCAAGTCAACTGTGGTTAAATCTGGTCAATTTTTGGTCAAACTTGATCTTTGCGTATGTGAATATGAGAAAATGTGAGTATGAATTCCAGCAACAATTCGATGCAAATTCTCATTCAACCTTTCAAAATGAAGAGATGAGGCTCTCTTAAATAGACTTTCCTGGAATTCATCAATGGTTGAGATCGATTTCAATCAACGGTCAAGATTAAAGGTGAAGTTCAGTAATAAAGAGAGATTTCCAAATTAAAGGGAGTTAACAGATTTAATTTGAGTAAAATAAGGAGTTACCTTATTCAATTTGAGTAGAAAAAGGAGTCAACTGATTTAACTCATTTTTATAACACACCACAACAAAACAAAAAAATTAAACTAAGCTAAGAACAAACATAAAGAACCTAAAAATTTATTTTATATATATATATATATAATCGTCAAATTACAAGATCCAGTACAAAGATTGAATCATTTTCAGAAATATAAACCACTGTATAAAAGAATATATCATCACAATATAACTCCATAAAAATATCCATACATAAAGAGTTTAGTACAATATTGGTGAATAGTATCATTCAAAGATGCTTAGGTCTAACAAATGAAATTTTACAAGTATCCAATTCAGTTTCATGAAGTAACTTCAACAGTCTTCCTTCAAACTAGATATTCAACTTGAACACCTAAAAATAACAAAAAAACATACAACACAACACACACAAAGGGCTCATTACACACTGAGTTAAAAGTGTAGTTCACCTGCATACATGTTAGAAATCATCATATATATCTATAAAAACCTTAAAGCAGATATCCAACTACATAACATGGTGCAATACTAATATTACAATGCAAGAAGTAATACCTTCTAAACAATGCAAAATTAAACTCGCACCAAGAATAACTAGTTAATGAACCATATATATACTGAGGTGTCATAACTATGGTACCAAGATACTACATCCGTATATGGTATGCCCTTAGATATCTCATAGTGGGGTTCTCTATAATATTCGTGAAATAATGAAATAGAGACTTGCCTTGTTCTCTGTACTTAACCTTACTGGTTTAAGTCATAGGTAAGGCCAATTATCTTTATTTATAATTAACCCTCCCCATTTCATTTTAAAATTATCACTGGATTTTAATTAACTGAATAGAATAAGTCATTATTTAGCCACCTCGATATACGTTCACTACAGTTAATCTTACATACACATCAAACAGATATTTTAAGAATGTACATGTAACTAATAACAAGTCAATTTTCTCATGATATTACATTCTTCATCTTTTAAAAATTTCATCTTTTACTGTCAATTTGAAAGTATACTTAGGTTATTATAATAACAGAAATAAATAATACAATATCTGAATTAAAATTTGAAAAATGACTCAC
This sequence comes from Cupressus sempervirens, assembly GCA_028749045.1. Classification (NCBI taxonomy): domain Eukaryota; kingdom Viridiplantae; phylum Streptophyta; class Pinopsida; order Cupressales; family Cupressaceae; genus Cupressus; species Cupressus sempervirens. Next base: position 103,449,016 of record CM053787.1, read on the forward strand.
AACATGTGAAATATCTTATATTACATTAATGATCAAAAGACTAAAATGCAAAATCCCAAAAAAAATAAGATGCTCCCAAGCTGTTCACATAATGACCTTGGTGATAGTACAGCTTCTTCCTATATCTATGTTCTCAATATAATGTCTTTGGTTAATTGTAACAATTTTCACAACAACAGTTATTCATTAACTGTATTCTACATCATAACTTGTGAAGAAAATTTTATACTATTACAGAGTTTTCTATTCAGATCAAATTTTCCTTTAAAACATTTAACAAACTGTCACATCTAGAACCATTATCAACAATTTACTAAGTTATTGTTATCAATAATAATTCAACTAAACTATCAATCTTGACACATTTCAAAAATACAATGAGATAACTCTCAAATTGCTTATTATTATCATAAAACAAAATTTCTGTCATAAGAGATTTGAATTAGCTATGTTCCCACTATAAATTGACTATGTTTCATGAGGAAATTTCATACATTTCGTTACCTTGAATTGTTATGCAAGTTAACATGATAGTTTTATCATTGCTATGGTTTCACGCAAACCATTTGACAAAATGTCTCTTCCCTTAATAGTAGACACGCACACATAAATAGATTTTCAAGTCTGAGGCCATGCATCTCAAAAATTTGTTATGAACTACCATGCAAACTGGAGGTATAGATTCTCACGAGCTCATACTAATGAAAGTATAAATCTGCTCGCTGTTACACAACAGCCGACATGCCAAATGTCGCAAGTTTATGTTTCTCCCAAAACTCAACTTGGTGAGAAACATATGTTTGGGCATAGCTTTGTAAACATAAGCAAAACAAATTCCAAACATAACCCTCCTCAACTTCCACATACAAAGGTGAGTACATGCAAAACTTTATAAAGCACAAAATGAACATACTCATCTTTGCATGTAAATTTTCACAATATACAAATCTGATATTCCTTTACATTTTGCAAATGAAATTTACATGGCATTCACAGATAGAGTGAAAGAGTAGGGTAAGAAATTGCCCCCTACCTAAACAACTGAAGATGGAAGATTGTTCCTCAAACCAACTTGATGCCAAAACTCCAAAAACCAAATCCAACACTGGTGAGCAAAACTCCACGATGTCGACTCACACCATTCACAAAAGACTTCACAATAGAGTGAAACTGAAACTCCATAAACCACAATAGCCAAAGTCTGAGAAATAACTCCATCAAATTAAACCAGATATGCACGTTAACCCTCCAACCAATTCCCATAAGAATGCTGATATCTCAACACAAAACTACAGATGTAAATCAATCAAAGAAATGTGGCTCAAAAAATTGGCCTGAATCAGTAAAACCTGACTCATATCAAGGTATGGCCGACTGCAACTTCAGTGCCATAAATTCGATAGTCCAAGTCCACCGCCATGAAAATGGCTCAAACAATAACAATGTTACTCTCCTTCATAGCAATCAATATCCATTTAGGGTTATTTCATTACTATTTGCATATGAGGTGATTTAATTTTTTTTTTTAAACAAAACAAATACAAATGTATGCCAAGCTCCACTGAGGTATTAAACCTTAGTCATAAGACAACATATATATATATATATATATATATATATATAAATGCAACCATGGTTCCCTCAATTTCCAATCCAATAAGAGTCAAGACACGAAATCATCTTGAGGGTTAACACGTTCTAAACATTAAATCCCTATAGTTACATGAATGAAAGTACAATGAAGGATTCTGATTAAATACAACATATAATCATTAATGAATTTTTGCAACATTACATCAACATACAGCATGAAATAGAATTAGTAAACAAAGATTCAAAAACATAATCGATAATCTATCAATTAGAAACCAATAATATGCCACATTCAATATATATAAAATCGTAAATCATATTTATTGCTAAAACATAGTTTATCACCGAAAACATGTTCAGCATCAGTCTCACTATTCAAAAATAGTATTATAACCAAGTTCTATAGAAATTCAATCATAACATTAAAAAGAAATCCTAAAACAGCAAAGTCCTAAAGAGCAGAAAAACCCAGAGTAGTGGTCAGGCATGACACCCTCCCCCTCTAGGTTTCAACTTTCTCCTGGAAGTCAGTAAACAAGAACGGATGAGCTACTCTCATCATTTCATTGTCCTCCCAGGTAGCAGATGTTACATCATCGGGGTCCCATAGGACCTTTACCTACTTTATTTCTCTCCCTCTTAAATTCATAGTTCTTCTTTGAATGATCTGCACTGGTTCCAGCATGATTTGTCCATCCATAATCTGCAAATTTTTCCAATCAAGAACGTGAGCAATATCAGGTATATACTTATGCAGAACTAAAACATGGAATACATTATGAATGCATGAAAGACTCGATGGCAAAACAAGTTTATAGGCAACTGGTCCAACCCGCTCCAAAATTTCAAATGGACCCACAAATTGAGGTGCTAACTTGGATCCCTTTCCATACCGAATTGGACTTTTACGCAGTCTTACTCAGAGAAACACTTTATCACCCACCAAGAATTGACGGTCAATTCTATGTTTATCAGCATATTTCTTCTGTCTATCTTGAGAAGTAATAAGGTGTTCTCTAATCCTTTTAACTTGCTGCTCCAAATCTAGCAACATCTCAAGTCCTAAAAGAGTCCTGTCCTCCAAATTATCCCAACTGAGAGGCATCCTACAAGGTCTACCTTATAATGCTTGAAATGGTGCCATACCTATGGAACTGTGATATCCATTATTATAAGAAAACTCCACCAAGTGTAGATACTCCTCCCATTTATTCTGTTTATCCATTACGTACATCCTAAGCATGTCTTCCAGAATCTGATTGACATGTTCAGTTTGTCCGTCTGTCTCTGGGTGATAAGCTGAACTAAAATTCAGCTAAGTACCTAACTCTCGCTGCATGGATCTCCAAAGAGATGAAGTAAACACTGGATCTCTATTAGATATAATCTTTTTAGGAATTCTGTGTAACTTAACTACCTGCTCCATAAAAATTCTGGCAACCATTACTGCATTGTAGGATGATCTAACTGGAATAAAGTGGGAAACTTTAGACAAATGGTCCACTACCACCATAATAGCATCATGCCTATGAGCTGTAATAGGAAATCCAGTAATAAAATCTATAGAAATGGTGTCCCATTTCCATTCTGGAACATCATGTGGTTGCAATAGTCCCGCAGGGTGCTGATGTTCAGCCTTAACCCGCTGACATTCCAAGCATCGAGCCACCAAATCTACTATGTCTCTCTTCATTAAAGGCCAATAATAATGTCGCTTAAGGTTAGCATGCATTTTCTTGACTCCCGAATGAGCTAAATATGGTGCTTTGTGAGCCTCGAACATAACTAGATTTCTCAAATCACCCGAATCAAGAATGTACACGCTCTCTCTAAAAAGAAGTAAACCTTCAAAATTTACTAAATACCCCTCAAAATGCCCTTCCAAGATGCTATCACTGTCGATAATTGCCTTAACATCCTGAAACCAAAGATCTACAGAAAGGTTCTAAAGAATCTTATCCCTAAGCTCCATTGTTAAGCTCAAAGAAGATAATTCATGTCGCCTTCTGCTAAGTGCATCAGCAACAATGTTCTCCTTCCCTTGCAAATACTTAATCCCAAAGTCATATTCAAAAAAGAACTCCATCCATCTTTGTTGCCTAGCGTTAAGGTCTGGTTGTGTGAAAAGATACTGAAGACTTCGGTGATCAGTATGCAACTCAAATCGTTGTCCCAAAAGAAAATGCCGCCACTTGGTCAAATCATGCATTATCGCTGCAAGTTCAAGATCATGAGTAAGGTAATTCACCTAATGACTCTTGAGCTTTTTTCATTCAAAAGCTATAACATGTCCTTCCTACATGAACACTACCCCTAAGCCATCCAAAGATGCACCAGTACAAACCACGAACTCTTTAGCTATATCAGGAACTGCCAAAATGGGTGCACTAGTCAAAAAATCCTTAAGTTTCTGAAATTCTATCTCGCACTCCTCTTTCTAGACAAATTTCTTCCCTTTTCTCTAAAGAGACGTGATAGGATGTGCTATTTTGGAAAAGTTTGACACAAATTTGCGGTAATATCTTGCTAAGCCCATGAAACTTCGGACCTCAGACACATTCGCAGGTGTTGGCCAATCTACAATAGCTTGAATTTTGGATGGATCTATAGAAACTCCATCCCCAGAAATGATATGACCTAAGTAACAAATCTCAGACTTAAAGAATTCGCATTTCAAAGGATTGGCAAACAATTTATTCCTACAAAGGCACTCCAAAATTTGCTCTAAATGCCAATCTTGCTCCTCCACAGAGCTAGAATAAACCAAAATATCATCCAAAAAAACCACTACGAACTTATCAAGGAAAGTTCTAAGCACACTATTCATAAGGCTCATAAAAATAGAAGGTGCATTAGTTAACCCAAATGGTACTACCATGAATTCGTAGAGCCCATACCTAGTGCAAAAAGCTGTCTTATGAATATCCGCTTCCTGGATTCTAAGTTGATGATATCTGGATTTCAAATCAATCTTCGAAAAGACTCAGGCACCCTTGACTTGATCAAACAAGTCATCAATTCTAGGAAAAGGATACCTATTCTTAACAGTGACCTTGTTTAACTATCTATAGTCTATATAAAGTCTTAATAAATCGTCTTTCTTCTTGACAAAGATTACCGGAGCAACCCAAGGTGAAATGCTAGGTTGAATCAAACCTTTCTCCAAAAGCTCTTTCAACTGAAATTTAAATTCAATCAGCTCTTGAGCTGTCATTCTGTAAGGAGTCTTGGAAATTGGTTTTGTTCCTAGCACTAATTCGATCCAAAAATCAACTTCTCTTCTCGGGGGTATTCGCAAAATCTCTTCAACAAAAACATCCAAATTTTTTTGCAAGACTAGATGATCGAGAGAAGAATCCTTATCCATGATATCATTTAAGTCATTTACCGATATGGCAAACAAACTACAGCCTTTTCGAGCACACCTTGCCAATTGCTTGGCAGAAATTATCCGCAAAGAGATGGGTCTCTTGATTCCAACAATAACTCTAGCTGATCCAACATCATCTAAACAAGTGATTAACTTATCCTTGCAATCCAAAATAGCTTGATGTTGTTCTAACCAATCCATTCCCAAAACTATGTCATATGATCCTAAAGGTATAACCCTAAGGTTCGCTGAAGTAGTAAAAGGTTTCATTTGAATCTTACAACCAGGAGCCACTATATCAGCATTCACCCTAGAACCTGACGCTAACTCCACTTGCCATCTATTCCTTGCCTTAACCACAGGAATTTCGCTATATGCAACTAAAGTAGAAGAAATAAAGGAATCTGTAGCTCCAGAGTCAAATAAAATAGATACTTTCATACCTTGGATATTACCCTGAGCTTCAATAACCGTGTTCTGATGTTCTGCTTGCTTCTAATCCAGGGTAGTAAAAACTCGGTGGTTTCTGGTAGAATCACCAACTGTCGCTTCAGACCTAGCTAGCTTAGGTCCAACCTTCAGCTTGTCCCAATTAGGGCACTGAGACTGGTAATGACCTATCTGACCATAATGATAACACTCAACAGATTTCTGAAATCCCATATTCTGACCAGAAAGGTTAGGAGATGGGTTATTACTCTACACACTTAGAGGTGGTTGAGATGATTTAGGCTATTCTAAACCCTTGGAATTCTTACTGAATTTTCTCTTCTTGAATTTTCCACCTGAAAATCTTGATTTTGAACTACCCTGTGGAGGTTTTTGATTTCTACTGACATCCGGAGTAGGTGGATTCATGCTGGTTTTTTATGAAGCCCCATGATACCCAGACTTCATCTCAATTAGCTTTGCTCGTTCCGTAGCTTCCTCCATAGATACAGGTCTGAAAGTTCTCACTTCCTCCCCGATTTTGGGCATAAGCCCCCTAATGAAATGCTGAATCATGGCTTTATCATTTTCTGCCCAACCAAAAAACTTCTTAAGCTCATAGAATCTATGTTCATAAGCTTCCATTGTAGAGCTAGACTGCATAATCTGAAAGAACTCCTCTGCATGAGCCTGGTGCCAATATTCTGACATAAACCTCTCCTTGAATCGCTCTACAAAGAGCTCCCAAGTAACTAAAGAGATATCAATGCCCAGCTTCTCCAACTCCTACTCCCACTATAAGGAACCAAATCCTCTCAAATGTATAACCATCCATCTTACCTTCATGTTACTCAAGTAACGATGTAAGACAAAGCATCGCTCAATGTTCAGCAGCCAAGCTTCTGCCACTATACCCTATTCCGTACCATAGAATAATGACCCTTTCATCTTGGAAAGATCCTTGAGCTAAGCTCTTGCCACTAGATCTTGCTCGACAGGAGGGTTAATACCCTGCACCAGAGGTACTTGCACATTTGCACCCCCACTAGGAATCTGGTTATTAGTCTCAATATTTTTGAGACGTTCTAGTATCTGTTGAAGTACCATAGCTTGATCTGCCTGATTCTCTAGATTGTTTCCAATCCCAGCATTCTGATCAAACTGATCATCCCCAACATTTCCTTGGTGCCTAGGACCTCTACCACGGCCCCTGCCTCTACCTCTGCCTCTGCCAGCAAGGTTATCTTCAGGAACACCGCGACCTCGAGTTCCTCTAGTGACAGGAGGCATGGTAACAACCTAAAACAATTAACTGTTAATAACGCAACGAAGATGAGAAAAACCCTAAAACCCAAGAGTCCTAGTTAATCTAAAACCGGGCTCTAATACCAAATGTAACACACCACCACAAAACAAAAAAATTAAACTAAGCTACGAACAAACATAAAGAACCTAAAAATTTATTTTATATATATATAATCATCAAATTACAAGATCCAGTACAAAGATTGAAACATTTTCAGAAATATAAACCGCTATATAAAAGAATATATCATCACAATATAACTCCATAACAATATCCATACATAAAGAGTTTAGTACAATATTGGTGAACAGTATCATTCAAAGATGCTTAGGTCCAACAAATGAAATTTTACAAGTATCCAATTCTGTTTCATGAAGTAACTTCAACAGTCTTCCTTCAAACTAGATATTCAACTTGAACACCTGAAAATAACAAAAAAACATACAACACAACACACACAGAGGGCTCAGTACACACTGAGTTAAAAGCGTAGTTCACCTACACACATGTCAGAAATCATCATATATATCTATAAAAACCTTAAAGCAGATATCCAACTACATAACATAGTGCAACAATAATATTACAATGCAAGAAGTAATACCTTCTAAACAATGCAAAATTAAACTCGCAATAAGAATAACTAGTTAATGAACCATATATATATTGAGCTATCATCACTATGGTACCGAGATACTGCATTCGTATATGGTATGCCCTTAGATATCTCATAGTGGGGTTCTCTATAATATTCGTGAAATAATGAAATAGAGACTTGCCTTGTTCTCTGTACTTAACCTTACTGGTTTAAGTCATAGGTAAGGCCAATTATCTTTATTTATAATTAACCCTCCCCATTTCATTTTAAAATTATCACTGGATTTTAATTAACTGAATAGAATAAGTCGTTATTTAGCCACCTCGATATACGTTCACTACAGTTAATCTTACATACACATCAAACATATATTTTAAGAATGTACATGTAACTAATAACAAGTCAGTTTTCTCATGATATTACATTCTTCATCTTTTAAAACTTTCATCTTTTACTGTCAATTTGAAAGTCAACTTAGGTTATTATAATAACAAAAATAAATAATACAATATCTGAATTAAAATTTGAAATACGACTCACAACATGTGAAATATCTTATATTACATTAATGATCAAAAGACTAAAATGATAAATCCCAAAAAAATAAGATGCTCCCAACCTGTTTGCATAATGACCTTGGTGATACTACAGCTTCTTCCTATATCTATGTTCTCAATATAATGTCTTGGTTAATTGCAACAATTTTCAAAACAATAGTTATTCATTAACTGTATTCTACATCATAACTTGTGAAGAAAATTTTATACTATTACAGAGTTTTCTATTCAGATAAAATTTTCCTTTAAAACATTTAACAAACTGTCACATCTAGAACCATTATCAACAATTTACTAAGTTATTGTTTTCAATTATAATTAAACTAAAACATTGATCTTGACACATTTCAAAAATATAATGAGATAACTCTCAAATTGCTTATTATTATCATAAAACAAAATTTTTGTCATAAGAGATTCGAATTAACTATGTTCTCACTATAAATCGACTATGTTTCATGAGGAAATTTCATACATTTCGTTACCTTGAATTGTTATGCAAGTTAACATGACAGTTTTATCATTGCTATGGTTTCACGCAAACCATTTGACAAAATGTCTCTACCCTTAACAGCAGACACGCACACATAAATACATTTTAAAGTCCGAGGCCATGCCTCTCGAATTTTTTTTATAAATTACCATGCAAACTGGAGGTATAGATTATCACGAGCTCATACTAATGAAAGTATAAATCTGCTCACTATTACACAATAGCCGACATGCCAAATGCCGCAACCTTATGTTTCTCCCAAAACTCAACTTGGTGAGAAACATATGTTTGGGCATAGCTTTGTAAACATAAGCCAAACAACTTCCAAACATAACCCTGCTCAACTTCCACATACAAAGGTAAGTACATGCAAAACTTTATAAAGCACGAAATGAACATACTCATCTTTGCATGTAAATTTTCACAATATACAAATATGATATTCCTTTACATTTTGCAAATGAAAGTTACATGGCATTCACAGATAGAGTGAAAGAGTAGGGTAAGAAATTGCACCCTACCTCAACAAATGAAGATGGAAGATTGTTCCTCAAACTGACTTGATGCCAAAACCCCAAAAACTAAATCCAACACCGGTGAGCAAAACTCCACGATGTCGACTCACACCATTCAGAAAAGACTTCACAATAGAGTGAAACTGAAACTCCATAAACCACAATAGCCAAAGTCTAAGAAATAACTCCATCAAATTAAACCAGATATACATGTTAACCCTCCAACCAATTCCCATAAGAATGCCGATATCTCAGCACAAAACTACAGATGTAAATCAATCAAAGCAATGTGGCTCAAAAAAATGGCCTCAATCAGTAAAACCCAACTCATATCAATGTATGGCCGACTACAACTTCAATACCATAAATTCGGCAGTCCAAGTCCACCGCCATGAAAATGGCTCAAACAATAACAATGTTACCCTCCTTCATAGCAACCGATACCCATTTAGGGTTATTTCATTGCTATTTGCATATGAGGTGATTTAATTTTTTTTATTTTTTAAACAAAACAAATACAAATGTATGCCAAGCTCCACTAAGGTATTAACCCTTAGTCACAAGACAACACACACACACACACACACACACACACACACACACACACACACACACACACACACACACACACACACATATATATAAATGCAACCATGGTTCCCTCAATTTCCAATCCAATAAGAGTCAAGAGACAAAATCATCTCTAAGGTTAACACGGTGTAAACATTAAATCCCTATAGTTACATGAATGAGAGTACAATGAAGGATTCTGCTTAAATACAACATATAATCATTAAAAAAAATTTGCAACATTACGTCAACATACAGCATGAAACAGAATGTAGTAAACAAAGAGTCAAAAACATAATTGATAATCTATCAATTAGAAAAAAATAATATGCCACATTCAATATATATAAAATCCTAAATCATATTTATTGCTAAAACATAGTTTATCACTGAAAACACACTCAACATCAGCCATTATTCAACAACAGTATTATAACCAAGTTCTACAGAAATTCAATCATAACATCAGAAAGAAATCCTAAAATAGAAAAGTCCTAAAGAGTAGAAAAACTCGGAGTAGTGGTCAGGCATTACAATTTTTGATCAATAGTGAACTGGAAATTTCCCTTTTTGAACTGAAGAGAGATTTTGTTGAGATATTTAATTTAATAAAATGAGATATGCTCTCATAATTACTTTTTCTATTTAATTAAATAATCTTTAATTAATTAGAGACACTTTTTTTATTTAATTAAATAACTTCATTTAATTAATTAGGAATGGCTTCTCATTTAATTAAATAACTTTGTTTAATTAATTAAAAGTAAGTACTCAATTTAATTATTTTGAAATTCTTTTCGAAACTAATCAACTCAAGTCAACTGTGGTTAAATCTAGTCAACTTTTGGTCAAACTTGATCTTTGCATATGTAAATATGAGCAAATGTGAGTACGAATTCTAGCAACAATTTGATGCAAATTCTCATTCAACCTTTCAAAATGAAGAGATGAGGGTCTCTAAAATAGACTTTCCTAGAATTCATCAACGGTTGAGATTCATTTCAATCATCGGTCAAGATTAATGGTGAAGTTCAGTCATAAAGGGAGATTTTCAAATTAAAGGGAGTTAACAGATTTAAGTTGAGTAAAATAAAGAGTTAACTGATTCAATTTGAGTAGAAAAAAGAGCTGACTGATTTAACTCATTTTTTATCAATAGTGAACTGGAAATTTACCTTTTTGAACTGAAGAGAGATTTTGTTGAGATATTTAATTTAATAAAATGAAATATGCTCTTGTAACTACTTTTTCTATTTAATTAAATAATCTTTAATTAATTATAGACAATTTTCTTATTTAATTAAATAACTTCATTTAATTAATTAGGAATGGCTTCTCATTTATTTAAATAACTTTGTTTAATTAATTAGAAGTAAGTACCCCATTTAATTAAATAATTTCGTTTAATTATTTCAAAATTCTTTTCAAAATTGGTCAACTCAAGTCAACCGTGGTTAAATTTGGTCAACTTTTGGTCAAACTTGATGTTTGCGTATGTGAATATGAGCAAATGTGAGTATGAATTCTAGCAACAATTCGATGCAAATTCTCATTCAACCTTTCAAAATGAAGAGATGAGGGTCTCTTAAATAGACTTTCCTAGAATTCATCAACGGTTGAGATCGATTTCAATCAACGGTCAGGATTAAAGGTGATGTTCAGTCATAAAGAGAGATTTCCAAATTAAAGGGAGTTAACAGATTTAGTTTGAGTAAAATAAGGAATTAACTGATCCAATTTCAGTAGAAAAATTAGTTAACTGATTTAACTCATTTTTGATCAATAGTGAACTGAATATCTCTATTTTTGAAATGAAGAGAGATTTTGTTTAGATATTTAATTTAATAAAATGAGATATGCTCTCTTAATTACTTTTTTTATTTAATTAACTAATCTTTAATTAATTAGAGCCACTTTTCTTATTTAATTAAATAACTTAATCTAATTAATTAAGAATGACTTCTCATTTAATTAAATAACTTTGTTTAATTAATTAGAAGTAAATACTCTATTTAATTAAATAATTTTGTTTAATTATTTCAAAATTCTTTTCGAAGCTAGTCAACTCAAGTCAACCGTGGTTAAATCTGGTCAACTTTTGGATAAACTTGATCTTTGCATATGTGAATATGAGCAAATGTGAGTATGGATTCCAGTAACATTTCGATGCAAATTCTCATTCAACCTTTCAAAATGAAGAGATGAGGGTCTCTTAAATAGACTTTCTTGGAATTCATCAACAGTTGAGATCGATTTCAATCAATGGTCAGGATAAAAGGTGAAGTTCAGTCATAAAGGAAGATTTCCAAATTAAAGGGAGTTAATAGATTTAGTTTGAGTAAAATAAGGAGTTAACTGATCCAATTTCAGTAGAAAAATTAGTTAACTGATTTAACTCATTTTTGATCAATAGTGAACTGAATATTTCTATTATTGAAATGAAGAGAGATTTTGTTTAGATATTTAATTTAATAAAATGAGATATGCTCTCTTAATTACATTTTTAATTTAATTAACTAATCTTTAATTAATTAGAGCCACTTTTCTTATTTAATTAAATAACTTAATCTAATTAATTAGGAATGACTTCTCATTTAATTAAATAACTTTGTTTAATTAATTAGAAGTAAATACTCTATTTAATTAAATAATTTTGTTTAATTATTTCAAAATTCTTTTCGAAGCTAGTCAACTCAAGTCAACTGTGGTTAAATCTGGTCAACTTTTGGTCAAACTTGATCTTTGCATATGTGAACATGAGCAAATGTGAGTATGAATTCCATCAACAATTCAATGCAAATTCTCATTCAACCTTTCAAAATGAAGACATAAGGGTCTCTTAAATAGACTTTCCTGGACTTCATCAACGATTGAGATCAATTTCAATCAAGGGTCAGGATTAAAGGTGAAGTTCAGTAATAAATAGAGATTTCCAAATTAAAGGGAGTTAACAGATTTAATTTGAGTAAAATAAGGAGTTAACTAATTCAATTTGAGTAGAAAAAGGAGTTAGCTGATTTAACTCATTTTTGATCAATAGTGAATTGAAAATTTCCCTTTTTGAACTGAAGAGAGATTTTGTTGAGATATTTAATTTAATAAAATGAGATATGCTCTCATAATTACATTTTCTGTTTAATTAAATAATCTTTAATTAATGAGATTCACTTTTCTTATTAAATTAAATTACTTCATTTAATTAATTAGGAATGGCTTCTCATTTAATTATATAACTTCGTTTAATTAATTAGAAGTAAGTACTCCATTTAATTAAATAATTTCATTTAATTATTTCAAAATTTTTTTCGAAACTAGTCAACTCAAGTCAACCGTTGTTAAATCTGGTCGACTTTTGGTCAAACTTGATCTTTGTGTATGTGAATATGAAAAAATTTGACTATGAAATCCAGCAAAAATTCGATGCAAATTATCATTCAACCTTTCAAAATGAAGAGATGAGGGACTCTTAAATAGACTTTTTTGGAATTCATCAACGGTTGAAATCGATTTCAATCAACGGTCAAGATTAAAGGTGAAGTTCAGTCATAAAGAGAGATTTTCAAATTAAAGAGAGTTAACAGATTTAATTTGAGTAAAATAAGGAGTTAACTGATTCAATTTGAGTAGAAAAATGAATTAACTGATTTAACTCATTTTTTATCAATAGTGAACTGAAAATATCCCTTTTTGAACTGAAGAGAGATTTTGTTGAGATATTTAATTTAATAAAATGAGATATGGTCTCATAATTACTTTTTCTATTTTATTAAATAATATTTAATTAATTAGAGGCACTTTTCTTATTTAATTAAATAACTTCATTTAATTAATTAGGAATGGCTTCTCATTTAATTAAATAACTTTGTTTAATTAATTAGAAGTAAGTACTCCATTTAATTAAATAATTTCGTTTAATTATTTCAAAAAAAAATTTGAAACTAATCAACTCAAGTCAATTGTGGTTAAATATGGTCAACTTTTGGTCAAACTTGATCTTTTCATATGTGAATATGAGCAAATGTGTGTATGAATTCTAGCAACAATTCGATGAAAATTCTCATTCAACCTTTCAAAATGAAGAGATGAGGGTCTCTTAAATAGAGTTTTCTGGAATTCATCAACGTTTGAGATCGATTTCAATCAACGGTCAAGATTAAAGGCGAAGTTCAGTCATAAAGGGAGATTTCCAAATTAAAGGGAGTTAACAGAATTAATTTGAGTAAAATAAGGAGTTAACTGATTCAATTTGAGTAGAAAAAGGAGTTAATTGATTTAACTTATTTTTGATCAATAGTGAACTATAAATTTCCCTTTTTGAACTGAACAGAGATTTTGTTGTGATATTTAATATAACAAATGAGATGTGCTCTCATAATTACTTTTTCTATTTAATTAAATAATCTTTAATTAATCAGAGGCACTTTTCATATTTAATTAAATAACTTCATTTAATTAATTAGGAATGGCTTCTCATTTAATTAAATAACTTTGTTTAATTAATTAAAAGTAAGTACTCCATTTAATTAAATAATTTTGTTTAATTATTTTAAAATTCTTATCCAAACTAGTCAACTCAAGTCAACCGTGGTTAAATCTAGTCGAATTTTGGTCAAACTTGATCTTTGCGTATGTGAATATGAGCAAATGTGAGTATGAATTCCAGCAAAAATTCGATGCAAATTTTCATTCAACCTTTCAAAATGAAGAGGAGAAGGTCTCTTAAATAGACTTTATTGGAATTCATCAACTGTTGAAATCGATTTCAATCAACGGTCAGGATTAAAGGTGAAGTTCAGTCATAAAGGGAGATTTCCAAATTAAATGGAGTTAACAGATTTAATTTCAGTAAAATAAGGAGTTAGTTAACTAATTCTATTTGAGTAAAAAAATGCATTAACTGATTTAACTCATTTTTTATCAATAGTGAACTGAAAATTTTCCTTTTTGAACTGAAGAGAGATTTTGTTGAGATATTTAATTTAATAAAATGAGATATGCTCTCATAATTACTTTTTCTATTTAATTAAATAATCTTTAATTAATTAGAGACACTTTTCTTATTTAATTAAATAACCTCATTTAATTAATTAGGAATGGCTTCTCATTTAATTAAATAACTTTGTTTAATTAATTAGAAGTAAGTACTCCATTTAATTAAATAATTTTGTTTAATAATTTCAAAATTCTTTTCGAAACTAGTCAACTCAAGTCAACCGTGGTTAAATCTAGTCAACTTTTGGTCAAACTTGATCTTTGCGTATGTGAATATGAGCAAATGTGTGTATGAATTCCAACAACAATTTGATGCAAATTCTCATTCAACCTTTCAAAATGAAGAGATGAGGGTCTCTTAAATAGACTTTCCTGAAATTTATCAACGGTTGAGATCGATTTCAATCAACGGTCAGGAATAAAGATGAAGTTCAGTCATAAAGAGAGATTTCCAAATTAAAGGGAGTTAACAGATTTAATTAGAGTAAAATAAGGCGTTAACTGATTCAATTTGAGTAGAAAAAAGAGTTAACTGATTTAACTCATTTTTGATTAATAATTAACTAGAAATTTTCTTTTTTGAACTGAAGAGAGATTTTGTTGAGATATTTAATTTAATAAAATGAGATATGCTCTCATTATTACTTTTTCTATTTAATTAAATAATCTTTAATTAATTAGAGACAGTTTTCTTATTTAATTAAATAACTTCATTTAATTAATTAGGAATGGCTTCTAGTTTAATTAAATAAATTTGTTTAATTAATTCGAAGTAAGTACTCCATTTAATTAAATAATTTCGTTTAATTATTTCCAGATTTTTTTTCAAACTAGTCAACTCAAGTCAACCATGGTTAAATCTGGTCAACTATTGGTCAAACTTGATCTTTGCATATGTGAATATGAGCAAATGTGAGTATGAATTCCAGCAACAATTCGATGCAAATTCTCATTCAACCTTTCAAAATGAAGAGATGAGGGTCTCTTAAATAGACTTTCCTGGAATTCATCAACGGTTGAGATCGATTACAATCAACGGTCAGGATTAAAGGTGAAGTTCAGTCATAAAGGGAGATTTTCAAATTAAAGGGAGTTATCGGATTTAATTTGAGTAAAATAAGGAGTTAACTGATTCAATTTGAGTAGAAAAAAGAGTTAACTGATTTAACTCATTTTTTATCAATAGTGAACTGAAAATTTCTCTTTTTGAACTAAAGAGAGATTTTTTTGAAATATTTAATTTAATAAAATGAGATATGCTCTCATAATTACTTTTTCTATTTAATTAAATAATCTTTAATTAATTAGAGGCACTTTTTTTTATTTAATTAAATAACTTCATTTAATTAATTAGGAATGGCTTCTCATTTAATTAAATAACTTTGGTTAAATAATTATAAGTTAATAATCCATTTAATTAAATAATTTTATTTAATTATTTCAAAATTCTTTTTTCGAAACTAGTCAACACAAGTCAATTGTGGTTAAATTTGGTCAACTTTTGGTCAAATTTGATCTTTGTGTATGTGAATATGAGCAATTGTGAGTATGAATTCTAGCAACAATAGGATGCAAATTCTCATTCAACTTTTCAAAATGAACAGATGAGGGTCTCTTAAATAGACTTTCTTTGAATTCATCAATGGTTGAGATCGATTTCAATCAACGGTCAGGATTAAAGGCGAAGTTCAGTCATAAAGAGAGATTTCCAAATTAAAAAGAGTTAACAGATTTAATTTGAGTAAGATAAGGAGTTAACTGATTCAATTTGAGTAGAAAAAGGAGTTAACTAATTTAACTCATTTTTTATCAATAGTGAACTGAAAATTTCCCTTTTTGAACTGAAGAGAGATTTTGTTGAGATATTTAATTTAATAAAATGAGATATGCTCTCATAATTATGTTTTCTATTTAATTAAATAATCTTTAATTAATTAGAGACACTTTTCTTATTTAATTAAATAACTCCATTTAATTAATTAGAAATGGCTTCTTATTTAATTAAATAATTTTTTTGAATTAAATAGAAATAAGTACTCCATTTAATTAAATAATTTCATTTAATTATTTCAAAATTCTTTTCGAAACTAGTCAACTCAAGTCAACCGTGGTTAAATGTGGTCAAATTTTAGTCAAATTTGATCTTTGTGTATGTGAATACGAGCAAATGTTAGTATGAATTTCAGCAACAATTCGATGCAAATTCTCATTCAACCTTTCAAAATGAAGAGATGAGTGTTTCTTAAATAGACTTTCTTGGAATTCATCAACGATTGAGATCGATTTCAATCAACGATCCAGATTAAAGGTGAAGTTCAGTCATAAAAGGAGATTTCCAAGTTAAAGGGAGTTAACAGATTTAATTGGAGTAAAATAAGGAGTTAACTAATTCAATTTGAGTAGAAAAATAAGTTAACTGATTTAACTCATTTTTGATCAATAGTGAATTAGAAATTTCTCTTTTTCAACTGAAGAGAGATTTTGTTGAGATATTTAATTTAATAAAATGAGATATGCTCTCATAATTGCTTTTTCTATTTAATTAAATAATCTTTAATTAATTAGAGTGGCTTCTCATTTAATTAAATAACTTTGTTTAATTAATTAGAAGTAAGTACTGCATTTAATTAAATAATTTCGTTTAGTTATTTCAAAATTCTTTTCGAAACTAGTCAACTCAAGTCAACCATGGTTAAATCTGGTCAACTTTTGGTCAAACTTGATCTTTGCGTATGTGAATATGAGCAAATGTGAGTATGAATTCTAGCAACAATTCAATGCAAATTCTCATTCAACCTTTCAAAATGAAAGATGAGGGTCTCTTAAATAGATTTTTTTGGAATTCATCAACGGTTAAGATCGATTTCAATCAACGGTCAATATTAAAGGTGAAGTTCAGTCATAAAGGGAGATTTCCAAATTAAAGGGAGTTAACAGATTTAATTTGAGTAAACTAAGGAGTTAACTGATTCAATTTGAGTAGAAAAATGAGTTAACTGATTTAACTCATTTTTGATCAATAGTGAACTGGAAATTTCCCTTTTTGAACTGAAGAGAGATTTTGTTGAGATATTTAATTTAATAAAATGAGATATGCTCTCATAATTACTTTTTCCATTTAATTATATAATCTTTAATTAATTAGAGACACTTTTTTTATTTAATTAAATAACTTCATTTAATTAATTAGGAATGGATTCTCATTTAATTAAATAACTTTGTTTAATTAATTAGAAGTAAGTACTCCATTTAATTAAATAATTTTGTTTAATTATTTCATAATTTTTTTCGAAACTAAACCCAAGTCAATCGTAATTAAATCTGGTCAATTTTTGGTCAAACTTCATCTTTGCATATGTGAATATGAGCAAATGTGACTATGAATTTTAGCAAAAATTCGATGCAAATTCTCATTCAACCTTTCAAATGAAGAGATGAGGGTCTCTTAAATAGACTTTCTTGGAATTCATTAACGGTTGAGATCAATTTCAATCAACAGTAATGACTAAAAGTGAATTTCAGTCATCAAGGGAGATTTTCAAATTAAAGAGAGTTAACAAATTTAATTTCAGTAAAATAAGGAGTTAACTGATTCAATTTGAGTAGAAAAAGGAGTCAACTGATTTAACTCATTTTTTATCAACAGTGAACTGAAATTTTTTTTTTTTGAACTGAAGAGAGATTTTGTTGAGATATTTAATTTAATAAAATGAGATATGCTCTCATAATTACTTTTTCTATTTAATTAAATAATCTTTAATTAATTAGAGGCACTTTTCTTATTTAATTAAATAACTGTATTTAATTAATTAGGAATGGCTTCTCATTTAATTAAATAACTTTGTTTAATAAATTAGAAGTAAGTACTTCATTTAATTAAATAATTACGTTTAATTATTTCAAAAAAAAATTCCAAACTAGTCAACTCAAGTCAACCATGGTTAAATTTGATCAACTTTTGATCAAACCTGATCTTTGCATATGTGAATATGAGCAAATGTGAGTATGAATTCTAGCAACAATTTGATTCAAATTCTCATTCAACCTTTCAAAATGAAGAGATAAGGGTCTCTTAAATAGACTTTCCTAGAATTCATCAACGTTTGAGATCGATTTCAATCAACGGTCAAGATTAAAGACGAAGTTCATTCATAAAGAGAGATTTCCAAATTAAAGAGAGTTAACAAATTTAATTTCAGTAAAATAAGGAGTTAACTGATTCAATTTGAGTAGAAAAAGGAGTTAACTATTTTAACTTATTTTTTATTAATAGTGAACTGAAGATTTCCATTTTTGAAGTGAAGAGAGATTTTGTTGAGATATTTAATTTAATAAAATGAGATATGCTCTCATAATTACTTTTTCTATTTAATTAAATAATCTTTAATTAATTAGAGATACTTTTCTTATTTAATTAAATAACTTCATTTAATTTGTTCAGAATGGCTTCTCATTTAATTAAATAACTTTGTGAACATGAGCAAATGGCTTCTCATTGCATATGTGAACATGAGCAAATGTCAGTATGAATTCTAGCAACAATTCGATGTAAATTCTCATTCAACCTTTCAAAATGAAGAGATGAGGGTCTCTTAAATAGACTTTCCTGGAATTCATCAACGGTTGAGATCGATTTCAATCAATGGTCAGGATGAAAGGTGAATTTCAGTCATAAACGGAGATTTCCAAATTAAAGGGAGTTAACAAATTTAATTTGAGTAAAATAAGGAGTTAACTGATTCAATTTGAGTAGAAAATGGAGTTAATTGATTTAACTCATTTTTTATCAATAGTGAACTGGAAATTTTCCTTTTTGAACTGAAGGGAGGTTTTGTTAAGATATTTAATTTAATAAAATGAGATATGCTCTCATAATTACTTTTTCTATTTAATTAAATAATCTTTAATTAATTAGAGACACTTTTCTTATTTAATTAAATAACTTCATTTAATTAATTAGGAATGTCTTCTCATTTAATTAAATAACTTTGTTTAATTAATTAGAAGTAAGTACTTCGTTTAATTAAATAATTTCATTTAATTATTTTAAAATTCTTTTCAAAACTAGTCAACTCAAGTCAACTGTGGTTAAATTTGGTCAACTTTTGGTCAAACTTGATCAAACTTGATCTTTGCGTATGTGAATATGGGCAAATGTGAGTATGAATTAAATGGAGTTAACATATTTAATTTGAGTAAAATAAGGAGTTAACTGATTCAATTTGAGTAGAAAAGGAGTGAACTGATTTAACTCATTTTTGATCAATAGTGAGCTTGAAATTTCCCTTTTTGAACCGAAGATAGATTTTGTTGACATATTTAATTTAATGAAATGAGATATCCTGTCATAATTACTTTTTCTATTTAATTAAATAATCTTTAATTAATTAGACACACTTTTCTCATTTAATTAAATAACTTCATTTAATTAGTTAGGAATGGCTTCTCAATTAATTAAATAACTTTGTTTAATTAATTAGAAGTAAGTACTTCATTTAATTAAATAATTTTGTTTAATTATTTCAAAAAAAAATTGAAACTAGTCAACTGAAGTCAATCGTGGTTAAATCTGGTCAACTTTTGGTCAAACTTGATCTTTGCGTATGTGAATATGAGCAAATGTGAGTATGAATTTCAGCAACAACTCGATGCAAATTCTCATTCAACCTTTCAAAATGAAGAGATGAGGGTCTCTTGAATAGACTTTCTTGGAATTTCTTAGGAATGGCTTCTCATTTCTTTAAATACCTTTGTTTAATTAATGAGAAGTAAGTACTCCATTTAATTAAATAATTTCGTTTAATTATTTTAAAATTCTTTTCAAAAATAGTCAACTCTAGTCAACTGTGGTTAAATCTAATCAACTTTTAGTAAAACTTGATCTTTGTGTATGTGAATATGAGCAAATGTGAGTATGAATTCTAGCAACAATTCGATGCACATTTTCATTCAACCTTTCAAAATGAAGAGATGAGGGTCTCTTAAATAGACTTTCCTGGAATTCAACAACGATTGAGATCAATTTTAATCAACGGTTAGGATCAAAGGTGAAGTTCAGTCATAAAGGGAGATTTTCAAATTAAAGGGAGTTAATAGATTTAATTTAAGTAAAATAAGGAGTTAACTTATTCAATTTGAGTAGAAAAGGGAGTTATCTAATTTAAATCATTTTTTATCAATAGTGAACTTGAAATTTCCCTTTTTGAACTGAAGAGTGATTTTGTTGAGATATTTAATTTAATAAAATGAGATATGCTCTCATAATTACTTTTTTTATTTAATTAAATAATCTTTCATTAATTAGAGACACTTTTCTTATTTAATTAAATAACTTCATTTAATTAATTAGGAATGGCTTCTCATTTAATTAAATAACTTTGATTAATTAATTAGAAGTAAGTACTCTATTTAATTAAATAATTTTGTTTAATTATTTAAAAATTCTTTTCGAAGCTAGTCATCTCATGTGAACCGTGGTTAAATCTGATCAACTTTTGGTCAAATTTGATCTTTGCGTATATGAATATGAGCAAATGTGAGTATGAATTCTAGCAACAATTCGATGCAAATTCTCATTCAACCTTTCAAAATGAAGAGATGAGGGTCTCATAAATAGACTTTCCTAGAATTCATCAACGGTTGAGATCGATTTCAATCAACAGTCAGGATTAAAGGTGAAGTTTAGTCATAAAAGGAGATTTCCAAATTAAAAAGAGTCAGCAGATTTAATTTGAGTAAAATAAAGAGTTAACTGATTCAATTTGACTAGAAAAAGGAGTTAACTGATTTAACTCGTTTTTGATCAATAGTGAAATAAAAATTTCCCTTTTTGAACTGAAAAGAGATGGGGGTCTCTTAACTAGACTTTCTTGGATTTCAACAACGGTTGAGATCGATTTCAATCAACGGTCAGGATTAAAGGTGAAGTTCAATCATAAAGGGAGATTTCCAAATTAAAGGGAGTTAACAGATTTAATTTGAGTAAAATAAGAAGTTAACTGATTCAATTTGAGTAGAAAAAGGAGTTAACTGATTTAAATCATTTAATATCAATAGTAAATTGGAAATTTTTCTTTTTGAACTAAAGAGTGATTTTGTTGAGATATTTAATTTAATAAAATGAGATATGCTCTCATAATTACTTTTTTTATTTAATTAAATAATCTTTAATTAATTAGAGACACATTTCTTATTTAATTAAATAACTTCATTTAATTAATTAGGAATGTCTTCTTATTTAATTAAATAACTTTTTTTAATTAATTAGAAGTAAGTACTCCATTTAATTAAATAATTTCATTTTATTATTTCAAAATTATTTTTGAAACTAGTCAACTCATTTCAGCCATGGTTAAATGTTGTCAACTTTTGGTCAAACTTGATCTTTGCGTATGTGAATATGAGCAAATGTGAGTATGAATTCCAGCAACAATTCGATGCAAATTCTCATTCAACCTTTCAAAATGAAGAGATGATGGTCTCTTAAATAGACTTTCCTAGAATTCATCAACGGTTGAGATTGCTTTCAATCAACGGTTAGGATTAAAGGTAAAGTTAAGTCATAAAGGGAGATTTCAAAATTAAAGGGAGTTAATAGATTTAAGTTGAGTAAAATAAGGAGTTAACTTATTCAATTTGATTAGAAAAAGGAGTTAACTCATTTAACTCATTTTTGATCAATAGTGAACTGAAAATTTCTCTTTTTGAACTGAAGAGAGATTTTGTTGAGATATTTAATTTAATAAAATGAGATATGCTCTCATAATTACTTTTTCTATTTAATTAAATAATCTTTAATTAATTAGAGACACTTTTTTTATTTAATTAAATAACTTAATTTAATTAATTAGGAATGGCTTCTCATTTAATTAAATAACTTTGTTTAATTAATTAGAAGTAAGTACTCCATTTAATTAAATAATTTCATTTAATTATTTCAAATTTTTTTTCGAAACTAGTCAACTCAAGTCAACTGTGATTAAATCTGGTCAACTTTTGGTCAAACTTGATCTTTGTGTATGTGAATATGGGCAAATGTGAGTATGAGTTAAAGGGAGTTAACAGATTTAATCTGAGTAAAATAAAGAGTTAACTGATTCAATTTGAGTAGAAAAAGGAGTTAACTCATTTAACTCATTTTTTATCAATAGTGAATTGGAAATTTCCCTTTTTGAACTGAAGAGAGATTTTTTTGAGATATTTAATTTAATAAAATGAGATATGCTCTCAGAATTACTTTTTCTATTTAATTAAATAATCTTTAATTAATTAGAGACAATTTTCTTATTTAATTAAATAATTTCATTTAATTAATTAGGAATGGCTTCTCATTTAATTAAATAACTTTGTTTAATTAATTAGAAGTATGTACTCCATTTAATTAAAAAAAATTGTTTAATTATTTTAAAATTATTTTTGAAAATAGTCAACTCAAGTCAACCATGGTTAAATTTCGTCAACTTTTGGTCGAACTTGATCTTTGCATATGTGAATATGAAAAAATGTGAGTATGAATTCTAGCAACAATTTGATGCAAATTCTCATTCAACCTTTCAAAATGAAGAGATGAGGCTCTCTTAAATAGAATTTCTTGGAATTCATCAACGGTTGAATTCGATTTCAATCAACAGTCAAGATTAAAGGTGAGGTTCAGTCATAAAGTAAGATTTCCAAATTAAAGGGAGTTAACAGATTTAATCTGAGTAAAATAAAGAGTTAACTAATTCAATTTGAGTAGAAAAAAGAGTTAACTGATTTAACTCATTTTTTATCAATAGTCAATTTGAAATTTCCCTTTTTAAACTAAAGAGAGATTTTGTTGAGATATTTAATTTAATAAAATGAGATATGCTCTCACAATTACTTTTTTTATTTGTTTAAATAATATTTAATTAATTATAGACACTTTTCTTATTTAATTAAATAACTTCATTTAATTAATTAGGAATGGCTTCTCATTTAATTAAATAACTTTATTTAATTAATTAGAAGTAAGTACTCCATTTAATTAAATAATTTTGTTTAATTATTTCAAATTTCTTTTCGAAACTAGTCAACTCATGTCAACCATGGTTAAATCTAGTCAACTTTTGGTCAAACTTGCTCTTTGCATATGTGAATATGAACAAATGTGAGTATGAATTCCAACAATAATTCGATGCAAATTCTCATTCAACCTTTCAAAATAAAGAGATGAGGGTCTCTTAAATAGACTTTCCTAGAATTCATCAACAGTTGAGATCGATTTCAATAAACGGTCAGGATTAAAGGTGAGGTTAAGTCATAAATGGAGATTTCCAAAATGAAGGGAGTTAACAGATTTAATTTTAGTGAAATAAGGAGATTTTTTTGAGATATTTAATTTAATAAAATGAGATATGCTCTCATAATTACTTTTTATATTTAATTAAATAATCTTTAATTAATTAGAGACACTCTTCTTATTTAATTAAATAACTTCATTTAATTAATTAGGAATGACTTCTCATTTAATTAAATAACTTTATTTAATTAATTAGAAAAAAGTACTTCATTTATTTGAATAATTTTATTTAATTATTTTAAAATTCTTTTCGAAACTAGTCAACTCAAGTAAATTGTGGTTAAATCTGGTCAACTTTTGGTCAATCTTGATCTTTGCGTATGTGAATATGAGCAAATGTGAGTATGAATTCTAGCAACAATTCAATGCAAATTCTCATTCAACCTTTCAAAATGAAGAGATGAGGGTCTCTTAAATAACTTCATTTAATTAATTAGAAATGGCTTCTCGTTTAATTAAATAACTTTATTTATTTAATTAGAAGTAAGTACTATATTTAATTAAATAATTTTGTTTAATTATTTCAAAATTCTTTTCCAAACTAGTCAACCCAAGTCAACTGTGGTTAAATCTGGTCAACTTTTGGTCAAACTTGATATTTGGATATGTGAATATGAGCAAATGTGACTATGAATTCTGGCAACAATTCGATGCAAATTTTCATTCAAACTTTCAAAATGAATAGATGAGGGTCTCTTAAATAGACTTTCCTAGAATTTGTCAACGGTTGTGATCGATTTCAATCAACGGTCAGGATTAAAGGTGAAGTTCAGTCATAAAGCGAGATTTCCAAATTAAAGGGAGTTAAAAGATTTAAATTGAGTAAAATAAGGAGTTAACTGATCCAATTTGAGTAGAAAAAAGAGTTAACTGATTTAACTCATTTTTTATCAATAGTGAACTCAAAATTTCCCTTTTTGAACTAAAGAGAGATTTTGTTGAGATATTTAATTTAATAAAATGAGATATGCTCTCATAGTTACTTTTTCTATTTAATTAAATAATCTTTAATTAATTAGAGACACTCTTCTTATTTAATTATATAACTTCATTTAATTAATTATGAATGACTTCTCATTTAATTAAATAACTTTATTTAATTAATCAAAAGAAAGTACTCTATTTTTTTGAATAATTTCATTTAAATATTTCAAAATTCTTTTCAAAACTAGTCAACTCAAGTAAATCATGGTTAAATCTAGTCAACTTTTGGTGAATCTTGATCTTTACGTATGTGAATATGAGCAAATGTGAGTATGAATTCTAACAACAATTCGATGCAAATTCTCATTCAACCTTTCAAAATGAAGAGATGAAGGTCTCTTAAATAAACTTTCCTGAAATTCTTTCAACTTAAATTAATTAGGAATGGCTTTTCATTTAATTAAATAACTTTGTTTAATTAATTAGAAGTAAGTACTCCATTTAATTAAATAATTTCGTTTAATTATTTTAAAATTCTTTTTGAAACTAGTCAACTCAAGTCAACCGTGGTTAAATCTGGTCGACTTTTGATCAAACTTGATCTTTTCGTATGTGAATATGAGCAAATGTGAGTATGAATTCTAGGAACAATTCGATGCAAATTATCATTCAACCTTTCAAAATGAAGAGATGAGGGTCTCTTAAATAGACTTTCTAGGACTTCATCAATGGTTGAGATCGATTTCAATCAACGGTCAGGATTAAAGATGAAGTTCAGTCAGAAAGGGAGATTTCCAAATTAAAGGGAGTTAACAGATTTAATTTGACTAAAATAAGGAGTTAACTGATTCAATTTGAGTAGAAAAAGGAGTTAACTCATTTAACTCATTTTTGATCAATAGTGAACTGGAAATTTCTCTTTTTGAACTGAACAGATATTTTGTTGAGATATTTAATTTAATAAAATGAGATATGCTCTCATAATTACTTTTTCTATTTAATTAAATAATCTTTAATTAATTAGAGACACTCTTCCTATTTAATTAAATAACTTCATTTAATTAATTAGGAATGACTTCTCATTTAATTAAATAACTTTTTTTAATTAATTAGAAGCAAGTACTCCATTTAATTAAATAATTTCATTTAATTATTTCAAAATTCTTTTCGAAACTAGTCAACTCAAGTAAACCTTGGTTAAATCTGGTGAACTTTTGGTCAATCTTGATCTTTGCGTATGTGAATATGAGCAAATGTGAGTATAAATTCCAGCAACAATTCGATGCAAATTCCCGTTCAACCTTTCAAAATAAAAAGATGATGGTCTCTTAAATAGGCTTTCCTAGAATTCATCAAGGGTTGAGATTGATTTCAATCAACGGTCATGATTAAAGGTCAATTTCAGTCATAAAGAGAGATTTTCAAATTAAAGGCAGTTTACAGATTTAATTTGAGTAAAGTAAGGAGTTAACTAATTCAATTTGAGTAGAAAAAGGAGTCAACTGATTTAACTCATTTTTGATCAATAGTGAACTGAAAATTTCTCTTTTTGAACTAAACAGAGATTTTGTTGAGATATTTAATTTAATAAAATGAGATATGCTATCATAATTTCTTTTTCTATTTAATTAAATAATCTTTAATTAATTAGAGAAGCTTTTCTTATTTAATTAAATAACTTCATTTAACTAATTAGGAATGGCTTCTCATTTAATTAAATAACTTTGTTTAATTAATTAGAAGTAAGTACTCTATTTAATTAAATAATTTCATTTAATTATTTCAAAATTCTTTTCGAAACTAGTCAACTCATGTCAACCGTGGTTAAATCTGGTCAACGTTTGGTCAAACTTGATCTTTTTGTATGTGAATATGAGCAAATGTGAGTATGAATTTCAACAACAATTCGATGCAAATTCTCGTTCAACCTTTCAAAATGAAGAGATGAGGGTCTCTTAAATAGACTTTCCTGGAATTCATCAATGGTTGAGATCAATTTCAATCAATGTTCAGGAGTAAAGGTGAACTTCAGTCAT
The DNA here is from genome assembly GCA_028749045.1 of Cupressus sempervirens. NCBI lineage: Eukaryota > Viridiplantae > Streptophyta > Pinopsida > Cupressales > Cupressaceae > Cupressus > Cupressus sempervirens. The sequence continues at coordinate 103,475,721 of CM053787.1, forward strand.
AAAGGGAGATTCCCAAATTAAAGGGAGTTAACAAATTTAATTTGCATAAAATAAAGAGTTAACTGATTCAATTTGAGTAGAAAAAAGAGTTAACTCATTTAACTCATTTTTTATCAATAGTGAATTGAAAATTTCCTTTTTTGAACTGAAGAGAGATTTTGTTGAGATATTTAATTTAATAAAATGAGATATGCTCTCATAATTACTTTTTCTATTTAATTAAATAATCTTTAATTAATTAGAGACACTTTTCTTATTTAATTAAATAACTTCATTTAATTAATTAGGAATGGCTTCTCATTTAATTAAATAACTTTGTTTAATTAACTAGAAGTAAGTACTCCATTTAATTAAATAATTTCGTTTATTATTTTTTTAAAAAAATTGAAACTAGTCAACTCAAGTCAACTGTGGTTAAATCTGGTCAACTTTTGGTCAAACCTTATCTTTGCGTATGTAAATATGAGCAAATGTGAGTATGAATTCCAGCAACAATTCGATGCAAATTCTCATTCAACCTTTTAAAATGAAGAGATGAGGGTCTCTTAAATAGACTTTTTTAGAATTCATCAACGATTGAGATCGATTTCAATCAACGGTCAGGATTTAATTAAATAAGAAAAGTGTCTCTAATTAATTAAAGATTATTTAATTAAATAGAAAAAATAATTATGAGAGCATGTCTCATTTTATTAAATTAAATATCTCAACAAAATCTCTCTTCAATTCAAAAAGGGAAATTTGCTATTCACTATTGATCAAAAATGAGTTAAATCAGTTAACTCCTTTTTTTGCTAAAATTTAATCAGTTAACTCCTTATTTTACTCAAATTAAATTTGTTAACTCCTTTTAATTTAGAAATCTTCCTTTATGACTGAACTTCACCTTTAATCCTGACCGTTGATTGAAATCGTTCTCAACCGTTGATGAATTCCAAGAAAGTCTATTTAAGAGACCCTCATCTCTTAATTTTGAAAGGTTGAATGAGAATTTGCATCGAATTTTTGCTAAAATTCATACTCACATTTGCTCATATTCACATACGCAAAGATCAAGTTTGACCAAAATTTGACCAAATTTAACCACAGTTGACTTGAGTTGACTAGTTTCGAAAAGAATTTTAAAATTATCAAGCAAAATTATTTAATTAAATGGAGTACTTACTTTTAATTAATTAAATAAAGTTATTTAATTAAATGAGAAGCCATTCCTAACTAATTAAATGAAGTTATCTAATTAAATAAGAAAAGTGTCTCTAATTAATTAAAGATTATTTAATTAAATAGAAAAAGTAATTATGAGAGCATATCTCATTTTATTAAATTAAATATCTCAACAAAATCTCTCTTCAGTTCAAAATGGAAAATTTTCAGTTCACTATTGATCAAAAATGAGTTAAATCAGTTAACTCATTTTTCTACTTAAATTGAATCAATTAACTCTTTATTTTACTCAAATTAAATCTTTTAACTCCCTTTAATTTGGAAATCACCCTTTTATGACTGAACTTGTAGTGCCTACCCTCGTTCACATCTTTTCTAGACTTATTGTTTCTATTATTATCAGACTATGTAGACTAGTTTTATGTTGATGCTTTAGTGGTGTTATTTTGACACTATCAGATATTATGATAGAGATTCAGTTGTTATATGATGAGATCATTTAGACTTTACATTTCATGTATGTATGATGATCATTACATCATTTTCAGTTATTAATGATGATTAGTTAGATGGTTTATTATCTCATGTGTTTTATTATGGTTACTTACACCATACTTGCATGTGTATGGTGTACATTTTTTTTATTGTATGGTGTTTCTGATGTGGTTAAGGAAGGGAGTTGTAGTCACCTGCTTAGTAGGGATCTACACGATGCACCACTTCCTGCCATTATCTATTTAGCTTAACATTATATATTGTATATACATGCATACTTTTTCTGCAAGTTGCAGGTACCGGGTATCGACTTTCTTGAATTGCCAAGATGAGCGTACCCTATTATACTATCTCAATGATAAGAGAAGGGAGATAAATTCTCAAGTCCAAATCCCAAACCTAAAAACCAATTTTCCTAGTGAGTTAGGTCAAGTATCAAAGTTGAATACCCATCGAATGTGTCAGATGACATATTTCGTGATTTTTAACCCTATAGATTTATTTTATATGATTTGTTCTATGATGGGTTTTCATATTTTATCTTGGAGGTCTATGGTGAATTTTTCATTAATTTAGTCTTAATAAATAGATTTAAATTATTTATTTGAGCAAATTAATAAAATATCACAATCTTTGATATTTTGATTGTAATTAATTAAATGTGAATTATTGGAGAAAAAGAATTAAATAAAAGAAAACTAAAAATTAAAATTAATACTAATTATAAAATAATAATAATAAAAGTTATAAAAATTAAAATGAAAGTTATAAAATTTAAATAGAAATTATTTAAAAAGTAAATTGGAGTTATAAGCTTGCATGGGAATTAACATGTGTCAACAACACGGGGGTTAGTGCATCAATTAAGGACAAGGTGTCTACAACTCTATGACTCATCAAAAAAGTTGGAAAAGACCCATGCTTAGTTGTTGACACCTTTCAGCAGTTTCAAGAAGCATTTCAAAGGTTTTTTGAGAGCTCTTTATATTCAGGCATTTATAGAAGCTTTAAAAAAAAAGGGGGTGGAGAGCAATTGGAGCATTGGAGGACTCAAGAACTCTGAAGAAGGGAGCTTGCTCTGCAAGTTTTCTGAGGAAGAGTGAATTAGCATCAGAATCCGGGTAGATTCTTGTGATTTTTCTTATGCTATTTCTGCATCATGCATTCCTGTCTTCTTTGTGTCTTCCATATGTCTTCTAAGGAATTTCATATTTTTATTGTATGCATTTTCAATTTGGGCAACTAAATTTATTTGAGAATTTTATATGCATGGATTTAAAAAAAAAGGAGAAAACAGGGCTAGGGTTAATTCATAGCCAAACCCATTAGATTATTTATTGGATAAATTTGAGATCAAAGTTTATAAGAAATTTCTGAAAAGTAGAATTTCTAAATAAACCGTGTATATACATGTTTATATTTTTTTTAATCTGCATACACACACACACACACACACACACACACACACACACACATATATATATATATGCAATTATATATATAAATATGTATACATGATTATATGCTGTGATGTTTTTTTAAAATTCTGCAAGTACATATATATATATGTATATATATATATGTACACATATATATACACATATATATATACATATATATATACATACATATGTATATATAATATATATATTAATTTTTTTTTTTAAAAAAATATATCATTAATCGAAAACATTTTTGAAAAACGTTGAACTTTATTTAAAAATCGAATCGCATACTCGCGAACGAAAATCGCATAAGCGATTTTTTTTAATTTTTTTTTATAGAAATTTAATGCAAATTGAGGTGGGCGAGGAGGGCCGAGCCCGTACCCCCAGCCCACTACGTATATGTGGCAGAGGCCGGTGGCACTATTGCCGCAGGCTCTGCGATACTGTCGCAGGCCCGCACGGTACCTCCTCTGTGCAGTGATATAGATATATATGAATTGACTTCCAAGGTTGTGACGCAATTTTGCGATTTGCGATTTGCCATTTGTGAATTGCGGTTTGATTATTATATTTTGTTTTATAAAATATTATATATATATATATATATCTATATATATATATATATATATATATATATATATATATATATATATATATATATATATATATATATATATATATATAAGTATATATATATTATTAACTATAAATGATTATTATAAAGTTCTCAATTAATGGATCACTTTTTTTAATGAGTAAAATATTACTATTAAGCTTGTCAATTATGAAGAGATATTAACAATTAATTTAATTAAACTTAGTTTTTAATTAAGATTAATTATTAGAATATATAATCGAAGTTTTTGATTCATTGAGAATGTCAATCTTCAAACAATGTCATATAAATCAATTAGAAAATTGAGTCTGATGGAGAAACTTTTATCTATCAAACGAATACATGGGTTAAATAAAATGTGAAATTTTTCCACTTGATGTTAATTTGAGAATACGTAAACTGAGACTTTTGAATTCAAATTTGAAAACTTAGCAAAGCCAAAACATGTGTTTACATTGTGTATTCTTTATGCTATTATTTTTGGTTTTGGGTTGACTAGTGTTGACAAGTATAGGACGTCTACCAGAGGCTTGGGGGTTATGTGATTGTGATGCCATGATGATGATTTAATCTCGATCTTTATAACCCAACCATGGTTATGTGATGGAATGCTCTGTGTATTAGTTGTGAATACTGATTTTTATAGTTGAGATTTTTATTTATGAGACACTTGACTTAACCATTATTTTTGGTCATCGATCAGTTATCCTTGGTTATTTTTTAGTCGCCATGATGGGACTGAAATGTGGATTTATTCTTGATGATGTCATGTTGTGACATGTTTGACTCAACCATTTTTGGAGTCTTCGATCAGTGTGTTTGAGATATATTTTGGTTATTGAGAACCATTAGATACTTTTTATTATCAATGATGCTTCAGTTGCCAATAGAGAGCTGTTGTGGTCATGATTTTCTATGGATGTTTGCTCATGAAGATTTGATGTTTTTATGCATATTTGATGATTTTATTATGGATTATTTTTGTGATTTTGAGTTTTATGATTCTATGAGCATTAGGGTAGGATATCTGCATGTAGTGACGGGAAGTGGCTTGCAATGGGGGCCAGGGCCCTAAGAGGCTGCCAAGGTAACTCATTGTAAGTTAGATTAATAAGTGATAACATTCACACCTAATACTAACTGAATGAACCTAAAAAGATAAGAGTTTTGGTTCTCGCCCATGCCTTGAGTGCTTGTATAGGCTAGGATGGGAGTAGTGAGAATGCATGGTTGCGACCTTGCATTCCATAGTATGCCTTGTCAGTATGAGAGGATACTAGTGGCCGCATGAGATTAGTATGGACCCGTGGAGTTTAGGTAACTGCCAGGGTAACTTGTACATGATAAATGCGATGACACTTTTTCGCTTGCATAGTAGGTTCCTACATGTCATTGTGTGCCTTTGGGAAGTAGATGTCAGTTTCTTGATTGGAACCTTTGAGTTAGTATACTTTTAGGATTCCTAGATTATAGGGATTTATGCTATGTGATTTTGATAACCTGTTTGGGAATTGAGATTATCTCCTCAGCATGGTGGGAGTGGAACACTTAGGTACCATGCGGTTGGGTGGTAGTTCATTTTCCACTCTTATCATTTGAGATTCATTGAGATATCATGGTTGATGCATCCTTCGTGATGGTGGATATGTATCCTTTCATTGATGATTAGCATATGTTAGATGATGTTATCTTATGCTTATATTTGCATGTTAGATTACTTTCTACATATGATGTTGTATATGTTAGGAGTAACATTCCTACTATGTTAATACCGATGATCTCTTCGATGATTTGGGATGTTACGCACGGAGGGATGGCTAGGGCCCACGATGGTCTAATGATGTAATTAACGGTTGGCAGGAACCGTGCACTTAGTTAGTTATGTTTGATCTTATGATGAATGTATATGTAATCTATGATGATGTATAATGTTTATAATGTGATTGTCTTTGATGTATCATGGATTCGAATAGGATGATGTACCTTATTACACATATGTATAATCTTTAAAGCCTTCATACCCTATGACATGTATAGTGGATGATTGAGCATTTGGAAATATAATGTTTAAACATTGGACTTATCATTATTATTTCATGTGGATGTTGTACTAGATAGATTCATGTATGTAATTCAACGTTAAGTGATCTTAAAGAATGTAATATGTTATGTATGTTATGTTTGCTTTTCAGATGGACATTGCTATTGCTTCCGTTATTGTGAATAAGTTATGTATGGTATTTAATTTCATGTATAAAATTTTAAAAAAAATGTTACCAAACTCAGTGAAACTCTAGGTTAATTCTTTGGATCCCTTAGCGGGGCGTTACAGAACTTCACCTTTAATCCTGACCATTGATTGAAATTGATCTCAACCATTGATGAATTTCAAGAAAGTCTATTTAAGAGACCCTCATCTCTTCATTTTGAAAGGTTGAATGAGAATTTGCATCGAATTGTTGCTGGAATTCATACTCACATTTGCTCATATTCACATACGCAAATATCAAGTTTGACCAAAAGTTGACCAGATTTAACCACAGTTGACTTGAGTTGACTAGTTTCGAAAAGAATTTTGAAATAATTAAATGAAATTATTTAATTAAATGGAGTACTTACTTCTAATTAATTAAACAAAGTTATTTAATTAAATGAGAAGCCATTCCTAACTAACTAAATGAAGTTATTTAATTAAATAAGAAAAGTGTCTCTAATTAATTAAAGATTATTTAATTAAATAGAAAAAGTAATTATGAGAGCATATCTCATTTTATTAAATTAAATATCTCAACAAAATCTCTCTTCAGTTCAAAAAGGGAAATTTCCAATTCACTATTGATAAAAAATGAGTTAAATGAGTTAACTCTTTTTTCTACTCAAATTGAATCAGTTAACTCCTTATTTTATGCAAATTAAATCTATTAACTCCCTTTAATTTGGGAATCTCCCTTTATGACTGAAGTTCACCTTTACTCCTGAACGTTGATTGAAATTGATCTCAACCGTTGATGAATTCCAGGAAAGTCTATTTAAGAGACCCTCATCTCTTCATTTTGAAAGGTTGAATGAGAATTTGCATCGAATTGTTGTTGAAATTCATACTCACATTTGCTCATATTCACATACGAAAAGATCAAGTTTGACCAAAAGTTGACCAGATTTAACCACGGTTGACATGAGTTGACTAGTTTCGAAAAGAATTTTGAAATAATTAAACAAAATTATTTAATTAAATGGAGTACTTACTTCTAATTAATTAAACAAAGTTATTTAATTAAATAAGAAGCCATTCCTAATTAGTTAAATGAAGTTATTTAATTAAATAAGAAAAGCTTCTCTAATTAATTAAAGATTATTTAATTAAATAGAAAAAGAAATTATGATAGCATATCTCATTTTATTAAATTAAATATCTCAACAAAATCTCTGTTTATTTCAAAAAGAGAAATTTCCAGTTCACTATTGATCAAAAATGAGTTAAATCAGTTGACTCATTTTTCAACTCAAATTGAATCAGTTAACTCCTTAGTTTACTCAAATTAAATCTGTAAACTGCCTTTAATTTGAAAATCTCTCTTTATGACTGAAATTGACCTTTAATCATGACCGTTGATTGAAATCAATCTCAACCGTTGATGAATTCCAGGAAAGCCTATTTAAGAGACCATCATCTTTTTATTTTGAAAGGTTGAATGAGAATTTGCATCGAATTGTTGCTGGAATTTATACTCACATTTGCTCATATTCACATACGCAAAGATCAAGTTTGACCAAAAGTTGACCAGATTTAACCACGGTTGACTTAAGTTGACTAGTTTTGAAAAGAATTTGGAAATAATTAAATGAAATTATTTAATTAAATGGAGTACTTACTTCTAATTAATTAAACAAAGTTATTTAATTAAATGAGAAGCCATTCCTAATTAATTAAAGATTATTTAATTAAATAAAAAAATTAATTATGACAAGATATCTCATTTTATTAAATTAAATATCTCAACAAAATCTCTCTTCAGTTTAAAAGGGAAATTTACAATTCACTATTGATCAAAAATGAGTTAAATCAGTTAACTCCTTTTTCTACTCAAATTGAATCAGTTAACTCCTTACTTTACTCAAATTAAATCTATAAACTGCCTTTAATTTGAAAATCTCCCTTTATGACTGAACTTCACCTTTAATCCTGATCGTTGATTGAAATCAATCTCAACCATTGATGAATTCCATGAAAGTCTATTTAAGAGACCCTCATCTCTTCATTTTGAAAGGTTGAATGAGAATTTGCATCGAATTGTTGCCGGAATTCATACTCACATTTGCTCATATTCACATATGCAAAGATCAAGTTTGACCAAAAGTTGACCAGATTTAACCATGGTTGACTTGAGTTGACTAGTTTCGAAAAGTATTTTGAAATAATTAATAGAAATTATTTAATTAAATGGAGTACTTACTTCTAATTAATTAAACAAAGTTATTTAATTAAATGAGAAGCCATTCCTAATTAATTAAATGAAGTTATTTAGTTAAATAAGAAAAGTGCCTCTAATTAATTAAAGATTATTTAATTAAATAGAAAAAGTAATTATGAGAGCATATCTGTGAGGCCTCGCCCCGACCCTTCGTGGCCTTAGTTGTTAATTTATCTTTCTGTTACTCATGACTCGAGATGTCGAGACATTATCAGATACTTGAACATATTATATTATTTCATGTTGTGTAATGTTATTTTCAGATATTTGATATCCATCATTTAATTCTTTATGTATATGTAGATGAAATCAGTACATGTAGGATTGCTACTTTGATTTAAGAGATTTTAATGGTTAAGAAATGAGAGAAACCCTTAGTGATGTATGTTCCAATTTATGTGAAATTTTGATACGTATACATATGTACATGTGATTTTTGGGACTACTGATGTGTGCAATGAGTGTGCAGATATTTTAGCCGAGAAAACTGATGGAGGAACAGAATTGATCTCTATGTACTAATTTTGGAAACCTTGTTGTTCGTAATTCACGTATTGTATTGTGAGATGTATGTATGTATCTTTCTATGTTCAGTAAATGTGAATGTCTCGTAATTATGTTCTGTCAGTAAATGTGAATGTCTCATAACTATGTTCTTTTTGTGTCACTTGACACTCATAAATTTGTTTATGATCTTTAGTGTGTTGAGTAGGGTCAGTTGTGTAACCTTTGAACCTATGTTGGTTTAAGTTAGTATCTTTTGCTAATTTGGTTCTTAATCGAGTTTAGTCACCCTAATCTGGTTTAGTGCTTAATCTGCTTTGTTAGAGTTGTTAGTTGGTCCTAATTTTTTTTCTATCCTTTGTTTGGCTCTAAACCTATTCCTAAGGCTTTAAAACATGGAATAATTATACCCAAGGGGTATGGGTATGGGTTAGGGGTCTTTTCCAACCCCTAAGCCCCTTTTGTTGACTTTGGAGATCACTCAAAAAGTCTCATTTTACCTTTGTGCGAAAATTGCAAGTGGTTACCATGAGTTGCCTTACCTCACCTCCTTCTAGTGTTTAACCATAGTGTGGGTTGAGTTAGGAGTTTCTAGAATTGTTAGTAGGCGGGAGAAGTTATTGATCCTTTTGGGTGGTTGAGTTTGAGGCTTATTTAGAGGCCTTTCTTGATCTATTTGAGGTGGTTACCCAATCTCTATATTTGGAGAGGAGTTTTTGAAGATTGAAGCAAGGAGAAGGAAACTCTACTCAAACTTGTTCATTGCCATTACCTCTTTGTGAAGGTTGGAATTCTCATGTCCCTTATTCAAACTTCATTCTTGTTTCATGCTTATACTACCTTGTTGTTGTTTGAATTTTTGTATGGTTATGGGTATGTTGGAAAGATTTTAAAATCATGTTATTTTTGGATGATTTTCTTTCATGTTTATGTCTACAATTTTGAGATTTTTCTTGCATGGGTGTTTTGGTATTACTCACCTTTGGAGAGGGCAGAAGTGACCAATTGTGAGAAAGGTCTGTTTAGTCGGACTCCAACTAGTGTAGAGTCTCTTCTCAGGATGAGAAGAGGGAGAAAGGGTAGGGTGTTATGGGCCCCTACCTGTCAGCACAAACCTTGTATGTTTATGGTATGTCAAAATAGAAGAATGAAAGTTCTTGGTATATAGCCCCGATTGGGCATCTATTTGGTGTTGTGCTTGACTTCTCCTAGTTGGAAGAATCCACCTTTCCCTAGTTCATTGTGAATCATATAGTGAAAACCTTGTGTGAATATGCATGGTTGAATTGTTCTTGGTCTTTCTTGTTATCACCTAATCAGATTTTGTTTCCTCCACGGTTCGTAGAAATGTGAAATTGGATATGGAACCCTTGTTGGGGGGCATGAAGAAAATTTCATTTAAGTGTTGTAATTTAGGATTGAAATCCTATGTAATTTGTATCTCAAAATTTTTTTGGATTGGCAACGAAGCCGGGTTTACTTCCTGATTCTTTCCCGGTTGAGCCCTTGAATCAAGTTTGCCAATAAAATTGGTGTTTGATTATAATTGCTTGTTATGTGATTTAATCATAAATTTAATTTAGATGGATACACATCAAGAATAGGATGGAAATGATGTTTGATTCAATTAGGCAAATTTCAAGTATTCCTTATATGTTGAAAAATGAAATTTATGTCATGAACGTAGGTTCAGTTCCAGGATTATTGGAAGCAAAACAATTCTTGCATTATAGTATATGGATCATTCATATTCTTGGAATATTTAATTTTGTAATAGCTCCTATTAGACTTTTTAAAAAAAGGATAACCCCTCTTAGTAAATCAATCAATTTCAAAAAAAAAATACTTGAGAAAATTTATTCTTAGAGCAAAAATGCTCACTGCCTTTTGTATGAGGAACAAGATTTATTGTCTTTTGCCATAGAGCATAAAAAAAATTCTATTATTATTCTATTGAACTTGTTAATTTTAAATGTTTCAATAAAATAAAGTAAAAATAAAATAATTACTACCATCTAAAGAAATAAAACCTAAGCATTCCACATATCCTATTCTTACCTAATAAACTTTATAACTTAATGTATTAACTCTTAGTCCTTATCTACCCCTGCATTAAACTCCTAAGCGACAGCTCATAGTATGGGGTTTGTAAGAGTTTGTTTTCATAATCATATCTCCTTTCAGGGTGACGTCACCACCGTACCCTTCTCCTTTTGAAGTTGAGCACTCACCTTTGTTTAAATTATCATTGTGGTGGTCTTAAACATAGTGGGATTGCTTGAGTTTTTATTTTCAATTTGGCGCTTGATTTTGGGCAGCCCTTCACCCATGACAAGATGGGTTGGTGGAGGAGACAGGACTGACACAGGGTCAGTCCTTGGGCAACGCGTTGGGTTGGGAAGTGCAGAAGTAAGTTAGGATGTGGGGTGGAGAGAGTAGAGTGTAGGGGTAGCTTAGGTGTTAAGGGTTAGTTAGAATGTAGGTTAGTATAGGTTGGTTAGGTTAGTTTGTTTTTATATTGTTTAATTAATTTATTTTTAGTTAAGTTTTTAGTTAGATTTAAATTTGTTTTAGTAGTTGTGTTAGGATTAGTTTTAGTTTAGTATAGGGCTTAGTTATTATAATATTTGAGTTGTGAATATATTCAATGTAGAGTTAGTATTAAAATTTGTAGTAGTATCTTTTGAATTATAGTAAGGTTTTAATTTAGCTTTAGATTAATGAGCTTTTAGTTTAATGTTTTTTTTTTTTGTTGTTTGATTTATAGTTGTAGTATTATAAGAATGTTAGGATTTTAGTCTGTTGATTTTTTTTTATTACGTAAATAACTAAATGAAATTTTACGATTTTTATTATTATTATTGGTTATAATTTAAGTTAGCAAAATTTAGCTTATTACAAGGTGATTATTTGTAAGTGACATTAATTAAATTAATATGGATCAAGTATGTAATTATTATGATTAGAATAGTTCTATTTAGAAGTTCAAATTAGTTAAAAGATCATGTTAGAATATTGTGTTATTTTTAAAAGTGTTTGTTTTAAATTAGGTTAGTTTAGTGTTAAATTAAAATTAAATGTAATATAGTTTAGATTTTAAATTTGTTAGTATTTTTAAATATTTATTGTAATATAATTTTGTTGCAAATACAGTTTTAATTTTAGCTAATTGTTTTCTTCAAGTGACTTTCCTATATCGATTTAGATTTTCAATCAATGAATGTCTAAGAGATTTATAGTTGATGTTGATTAGATACTTTCAATTAATCTAAACCTGAATACATTTACATTGATACTTAAATAATTTTCTCATATTGTTGTAAGTTAATGTAATAGCATAACTTTTGTCGATATTAACTTTATAACGAAAGTTTCAAAAACTTAACGATGTAATAATCCTCATGATTATAAACTTAAGACGTAATGTAGAGAACCTGTACTTAACTATTATCACAATCATTTCAACTTAGAGCATTTTTAATTATTAATCATTATTCAAAAAAAAAATTGTGTGTTTTGCCCTCGTATTTTTGGGCATGACAATATCTTATTTTATTAAATTAAATATCTCAACAAAATCTCTCTTGAGTTCAAAAAGGGAAATTTTCAGTTCACTATTGATAAAAAATGAGTTAAATCAGTTAACTCAATTTTCATCTCAAATTGAATCAGTTAACTCCTTATTTTACTCAAATTAAATCTGTTAACTCCCTTTAATTTGGAAATCTCCCTTTATGACTGAACTTCACCTTTAATCCCGACCGTTGATTGAAATCGATCTCAACCGTTGATGAATTCCAGGAAAGACTATTTAAGAGAACCTCATCTCTTCATTTTGAAAGGTTGAATGAGAATTTGCATCAAATTGTTGCTAGAATTCATACTCACATTTGCTCATTTTCACATACGCAAAGATCAAGTTTGACCAAAAGTTGACCAAATTTAACCACAGTTGACTTGAGTTGACTAGTTTCGAAATTTTTTTTGAAATAACTAAACAAAACTATTTAATTAAGTGGAGTACTTACTTCTAATTAATTAAACAAAGTTATTTAATTAAATGAGAAGTCATTCCTAATTAATTAAATAAAGTCATTTAATTAAATAAGAAAAGTGCCTCTAATTAATTAAAGATTATTTAATTAAATAGAAAAAGTAATTATGAGAGAATATCTCATTTTATTAAATTAAATATCTCATCAAAATCTCTCTTCAGTTCAAAAAGGGAAATTTTCAGTTCACTATTGATGAAAAATGAGTTAAATCAGTTAACTCCTTTTTCTACTCAAATTGAATCAGTTAACTCCTTATTTTACTCAAATTAAATTTGTTAACTCCCTTTAACTTGAAAATCTCCCTTTATGACTGAACTTCACCTTTAATCCCGACCATTGATTGAAATCGATCTCAACCATTGATGAATTTCAGGAAAGTCTATTTAAGAGACCCCCATCTCTTCATTTTGAAAGGTTGAATGAGAATTTGCATCGAATTGTTGTTGGAATTCATACTCACATTTGCTCATATTCACATATGCAAAGATCAAGTTTGACCAAAAGTTGACTAGATTTAACCACGATTAACTTGAGTTGACTAGTTTTGAAAAGAATTTTGAAATAATTAAATGAAATTATTTAATTAAATGGAGTACTTAATTCTAATTAATTTTAAAAAGTTATTTAATTAAATGAGAAGCCATCCCTAATTGATTAAATGAAGTTATTTAATTAAATAAGAAAATTGCCTCTAATTAATTAAAGATTATTTAATTAAATAGAAAAAGTAATTATGAGAGCATATCTCATTTTATTAAATTAAATATCTCAACAAAATCTCTCTTCAGTTCAAAAAGGGAAATTTTTAGTTCACTATTGATCAAAAATGAATTAAATCAGTTAACACCTTTTCCTACTCAAATTGAATCAGTTAACTCCTTATTTTACTCAAATTAAATCTGTTAACTCCCTTTAATTTGGAAATCTCCCTTTATGACTGAACTTCACCTTTAATCCTGACCGTTGATTGAAATCGATCTCAAACGTTGATGAATTCCAGGAAAGTCTATTTAAGAGACCCTCATCTCTTCATTTTGAAAGGTTGAATGAGAATTTGCATCGAATTGTTGCTGGAATTCATACTCACATTTTTTCATATTCAGATACGCAAAGATCAAGTGTGACAAAAAGTTGACCACATTTAACCACGATTGACTTGACTTGACTAGTTTTCAAAAAAAATTTGAAATAATTAAACAAAATTATTTAATTAAATGGAGTACTTACTTCTAATTAATTAAACAAAGGTTTTTAATTAAATGAAGTTTTATATTTTAAATAATAAAAGTGTCTCTAATTAATTAAAGATTATTTAATTAAATAGAAAAAGTAATTATGAGAGCATATCTCATTTTATTAAATTAAATATCTCAACAAAATCTCTCTTTAGTTCAAAAAAAGAAATTTCCAGTTCACTATTGATCAAAAATGAGTTAAATAAGTTAACTCATTTTTCTACTCAAATTGAATCAGTTAACTCCTTATGTTAAATCCCTTTAATTTGGAAATCTCCCTTTATGACTGAACTTCACCTTTAATCCTTACCATTGATTGAAATCGATCTCAACCATTGATGAATTCAAAGAAAGTCTATTTAAGAGACCCTCATCTCTTCATTTTCAAAGGTTGAATGAGAATTTGCATCGAATTGTTGTTGGAATTGATACTCACATTTGCTCATATTCACATACGCATAGATCAAGTTTGACCAAAAGTTGACCAGATTTAACCATGGTTGACTTGAGTTGACTAGTTTCAAAAAGGATTTTGAAATAATTAAATGAAGTTATTTAATTAAATGGAGTACTTACTTCTAACTAATTAAACAAAGTTATTTAATTAAATAAGAAGCCATTCCTAATTAATTAAATGAAGTTATTTAATTAAATAAGAAAAGTATCTCTAATTAATTAAAGATTATTTAACTAAATAGGAAAAGTAATTATGAGAGCATATCTCATTTTTATTAAATTAAATATCTCAACAAAATCTCTCTTCAGTTCAAAAAGGGAAATTTTTACTTCACTATTGATAAAAAATGAGTTAAGTCAGTTAACTCCTTTTTCTACTCAAATTGAATAAGTTAACTTGTTATTTTACTCAAATTAAATCTGTTAACTCTCTTTGATTTGAAAATCTCCCTTTGTGACTAAACTTCAGCTTTAATCCTGACTGTCCATTGAAACTGATCTCAACCGTCGATAAATTCCAAGAAAGTCTATTTAAGAGACCCTCATCTCTTCATTTTGAAAAGTTGAATGAGAATTTGAATTGAATTGTTGCTGGAATTCATACTCACATTTGCTCATATTGACATACGCAAAGATCATGTTTGACCAAAAGTTGACCATATTTAACCACGGTTGACTAGTTTCGAAAAGAATTTTGAAATAATTAAATGAAATTATTTAATTAAATGGAGTACTTACTTCTAATTAAATAAACAAAATTATTTAATTAAATGAGAAGCCATTCCTAATTAATTAAATAAGGTTATTTAATTAAATAAGAAAAGTTTCTCAAATTAATTAAAGATTATTTAATTAAATAGAAAAAGTAATTATGAGAGCATATCTCATTCTATTAAATTAAATATCTCAAGAAAATCTCTGTTCAGTTCAAAAAGGGAAATTTATAATTCACTATTGATCAAAAAAGAGTTAAATCAGTTAACTCCTTTTTCTACTCAAATTGAATTAGTTAACTCCTTATTTTACTCAAATTAAATCTGTTAACTCCCTTTAATTTATAAAGCACCCTTTATGACTAAACTTCACCTTTAATCCTTATCGTTGATTGAAATCGATCTCAACCGTTGATGAATTCGAGGAAAGTCTATTTAAGCAACCCTGAACTCTTCATTTTGAAAAGTTATATGAGAATTTGTATCGAATTTTTGCTAGAATTCATACTCACATTTGCTCATATTCACATACGCAAAAATCAAGTTTGACCAAAAGTTGACCAGATTTAACCACAGTTGACTAGTTTCAATTTTTTTTTTGAAATAATTAAACGAAATTATTTAGTTAAACAGAGTACTTACTTCTAATTAATTAAACAAAGTTATTTAATTACATGAGAAGCCATTCCTAATTAATTAAATGAAGTTATTTAATTAAATAAGAAAAGTGTCTATAATTAATTAAAGATTATTTAATTAAATAGAAAAAGTAATTATGAGAGATATGTCATTTTATTAAATTAAATCTCTCAACAAAATCTCTCTTCAGTTCAAAAAGGGAAATTTCCAATTCACTATTGATCAAAAATGTGTTAAATCAGTTGACCCCTTTTTCTACTCAAATTGAATCAGTTAACTCCTTATTTTACTCAAATTAAATCTGTTAACTCCCTTTAATTTATAATTCTCCCTTTATCAGTGAACTTCACCTTTAATCCTGTCCGTTTATTGAAATTGATCCCAACCGTTGATGAATTCTAGGAAAGTCTATTTAAGAGACCCTCATCTCTTCATTTTGAAAGGTTGAATGAGAATCTGCATCGAATTGTTATTGAAATTCATACTCACATTTGCTCATATTCACATACGCAAAGATCAATTTTGACCAAAAGTTGACCAGATTTAACCACGGTTCACTTGAGTTGACTAGTTTCGAGAAGAATTTTGAAATAATTAAATGAAGTTATTTAATTAAATGGAGTACTTACTTATAACTAATTAAACAAAGGTATTTAATAAAATAAGAAGCCATTCCTAATTAATTAAATGAAGTTATTTAATTAAATAAAAAAAGTGTCTCTAATTAATTAAAGATTATTTAATTAAATAGAAAAAGTACTTATGAGAGCATATCTCATTTTATTAAATTAAATATCTCAACAAAATCTCTCTTCAGTTCAAAAAGGGAAATATCCAGTTTACTGTTGATAAAAAATGAGTTAAATTAGTTAAGTCCTTTAACTACTCAAATTGAATCAATTAACTCTTTATTTTACTCAAATTAAATCGGCTAACTCCCTTTAATTTGGAAATCTCCCTTTATGATTAAACTTCACCTTTAATCTTGACCATTGATTGAAATCGATCTCAACTGTTGATGAATTCATGGAAAATCTATTTTACAGACGCTCATCTCTTCGTTTTGAAAGGTTGAATGAGAATTTGCATCAAATTGTTGTTAGAATTCATACTCACATTTGCTCATATTCACATATGCAAAGATCAAGTTTGACCAAAAGTTGATCAGATTTAACCATGGTTGACTTGAGTTGACTAGTTTCAAAAAGAATTTTGAAATAATTAAACGAAATTATTTAATTAAATGGAGTACTTACTTCTAATTAATTAAACAAACTTATTTAGTTAAATGAGAAGCCATTCCTAATTAATTAAATGAAGTTATTTAATTAAATAAAAAAGTGTCTTTAATTAATTAAAGATTATTTAATTAAATAGAAAAAGTAATTATCAGAGCATATCACATTTTATTAAATTAAATATCTCTACAAAATCTCTCTTCAGTTTAAAAAGGGAAATTTCAATTTCACTATTGATAAAAAATGAGTTAAATCAGTTAACTCCTTTTTTTACACAAATTGAATCAGTTAACTCCTTATTTTACTCAAATTAAATCTGTTAACTCCCTTTAATTTGGAAATCTCCCTTTATGACTGAACTTCACATTTAATCCTGACTGTTGATTGAAATCGATCTCAACCATTGATGAATTCTAGGAAAGACTATTTAAGAGACCGTCATCTCTTCATTTTGAAAGGTTGAAAGAGAATTTGCATCGAATTGTTGCTTGAATTCATACTCATATCTGCTCATATTCACATACGCAAAGATTAAGTTTGACCAAAAGGTGACCAGATTTAACCACGGTTGACTTGAGTTGACTAGTTTCGAAAAGAATTTTGAAATAATTAAACAAAATTATTTAATTAAATTGTGTACTTACTTGTAATTAATTAAACAAAGTTATTTAATTAAATGAGAAGCCATTCCTAATTAATTAAATGAAGTTATTTAATTAAATAAGAAAAGTGTCTCTAATTAATTAAAGATTATTTAATTAAACAGAAAAAGTAATTATGAGAGCATATCTCATTTTATTAATTTAAATATCTCAAAAAAATCTCTCTTCAGTTCGAAAAGGGAAATTTTTAGTTCACTATTCATAAAAAATGAGCTAAATTAGCTAACTCCTTTTTCTACTCAAATTGAATCTGTTAACTCCTTATTTTGCTCAAATTAAATCTGTTAACTCCCTTTAATTTGGAAATCTCCCTTTATGACTGAACTTCACCTTCAATCCTGACCATTGATTGAAATCGATTTCAACCATTCATGAATTCCAGGAAAGTTTATTTAAAAGACCCTCATCTCTTCATTTTGAAAGGTTGAATGAGAATTTGCATAGAATTGTTGCTGGAATTCATACTCACATTTTCTCATATTCACATACGCAAAAATCAATTTTGACCAAATGTTGACTAGATTTAACCACAGTTGACTTGAGTTGACTAGATTCGAAAAGAATTTTGAAATAATTAAACTAAATTATTTAATTAAATGGAGTACTTACTTCTAATTAATTAAACAAAGTTATTTAATTAAATGAGAAGCCATAAAGTTTGACCAAAAGTTGACCAGATTTAACCGCGGCTGACTTGAGTTGACTAGTTTCGAAAAGAATTTTTATATAATTAAACGAAATTATTTAAGTAAATGGAGTAGTTACTTCTAATTATTTAAACAAAGTTATTTAATTAAATGAGAAGCCATTCCTAACTAGTTAAATGAAGTTATTTAATTAAATAAGAAAATTGTCTCTAATTAATTACAGATTATTTAATTAAATAGAAAAATTAATTATGAGAGCATATCTCATTTTATTAAATTAAATATCTCAACAAAATCTCTCTTCAGTTCAAAAAGGGAAATTTTCAGTTCACTCTTGATAAAAAATGAGTTAATTCAGTTAACTCCTTTTTCTACTCAAATTGAATCAGTTAACTCCTTATATTACTCAAATTAAATATATTAACTCCCTTTAATTTTGAAATCTCCCTTTATGACTGAACTTCACCTTTAATCCTAACCGTTGATTGAAATCGATCTCAACCGTTGATGAATTCCAGGAAAGTCTATTCAAGAGACCCTCATCTCTTCATTTTGAAAGGTTGAATGAGAATTTGCATCGAAATTTTGCTGGAATTCATACTCACATTTGCTCATATTCAAATATGCAAAGATCAAGTTTGACCAAAAGTTGATAAGATTTAACCACGGTTGACTTGAGTTGACTAGTTTTGAAAAGAATTTTGAAATAATTAAACAAAATTATTTAATTAAATGAAAAACCATTCTTAACTAATTAAATGAAGTTATTTAATTAAATAGTAAAAGTGTCTCTAATTAATTAAAGATTATTTATGAGAGCATATCTCATTTTATTAAATTAAATATCTCAACAAAATCTCTCTTCAGTTCACAAAGGGAAATTTTTAGTTCACTATTGATCAAAAATGAGTTAAATCAGTTGACTCCTCTTTCTACTCAAATTGAATCAGTTAACTCCTTATTTTACTCAAATTAAATCTGTTAACTCCCTTTAATTTGAAAATCTCCCTTTATGACTGAAGTTCACCTTTAATCCTTACCGTTGATTGAAATCAATCTCAACCATTGATGAATTCTAAGAAAGTCTATTTAAGAGACCCTCATCTCTTCAATTTGGAAGGTTGAATGAGAATTTGCATTGTATTGTTACTAGAATTCATACTCATATTTGCTCATATTCACATACGCAAAGATCAAGTTTGACCAAAAGTGGACCAAATTTAACCACAATTGACTTGATTGACTAGTTTTGAAAAGAATTTTGAAATAATTAAACGAAATTATTTAATTAAATGGAGTACTTATTTCGTATTAATTAAAAAAAGTTATTTAATTAAATGAGTTATTATTGATAAAAAATGAGTTAAATCAGTTAACTCCACTTTCTACTCAAATTGAATCAGTTAACTCCTTATTTTACTCAAATTAAATCTATTAATTTCTTTTAATTTGGAAATATCCATTTATGATTGAACTTCACCTTCAATCCTGACCATTGATTGAAATCGATCTCAACAGTTGATGAATTCTACGAAATTCTATTTAAGAGACCCTCATCTCTTCATTTTGAAAGGTTGAATAAGAATTTGCATCGAATTGTTGTTGGAATTCATACTCACATTTGCTCCTATTCACATACACAAAGATCAAGTTTGACCAAAAGTTGACCAAATTTAACCATGGTTTACTTGAGTTGACTAGTTTTGAAAAGAATTTTTAAATAATTAAATGAAATTATTTAATTAAATGGAGTACTTACTTCTAATTAATTAAACAAAGTTATTTAATTAAATGAGTAGCCATTCCTAACTAATTAAATGAAGTTATTTAATTAAATAAAAAAAGTGTATCTAATTAATTAAAAATTATTTAATTAAATAGAAAAAGTAATTATGAGAGGATATCTCATTTTATTAAATTAAATATCTCAACAAAATCTCTCTTCAGTTCAAAAAGGGAAATTTCTAGTTCACTATTGATCAAAAATGAGTTAAATCAGTTAACTCCTCTTTCTACTCAAATTGAATAAGTTAACTCCTTAGTTTACTCAAATTAAATCTGTTAACTCCCCTTAATTTGAAAATCTCCCTTTATGACTGAACTTCAACTTTAATCCTGACTGTTGATTGAAATTGATCTCAACCGTTAATAATTTTCAAGAAAGTCTATTTAAGAAAACCTCATCTCTTCATTTTGAAAAGTTGAATGAGAATTTGCATAGAATTGTTGCTGAAATTCATACTCACATTTGCTCATATTCACATACGCAAAGATCAAGTTTGGCCAAAAGTTGACCAGATTTAACCACGGTTGACATGAGTTGACTAGTTTCGAAAAGAATTTTAAAATAATTAAACAAAATTTTTTAATTAAATGGAGTACTTACTTCTAATTAATTAAACAAATTTATTTAATTAAATGAGAAGCAATTCTTAACTAATTAAATGAAGTTATTTAATTAAATAAGAAAACTGTCTGTAATTAATTAAAGATGATTTAGATAAATAGAAAAAGTAATTATGAGAGCCTATCTTGTTTTATTAAATTAAATATGTCAACAAAATCTCTCTTCAGTTCAAAAAGGAAAATTTAAAGTTCACTATTGATCAAAAATGAGTTAAATCAATTAACTCCTTTTTCTACTCAAATTCAATCAATTAACTCCTTATTTTACTGAAATTAAATCTGTTAACTCCCTTTAATTTGGAAATCTCCCTTTATGATTGAACTCCACCTTTAATCCTAACCGTTGATTGAAATCGATCTCAACCGTTGATGAATTTCAGAAAAGTTTATTTAAGAGACTCTTATCTCTTCATTTTGAAAGGTTGAATGAGAATTTGCATCGAATTGTTGCTGGAATTCATAATCACATTTGCTCATATTTATATATGCAAAAATCAAGTTTGACCAAAAATTGAGCAGATTTAACCACGGTTGACTTGAGTTGACTAGTTTCGAATTGAATTTTGAAATAATTAAATGAAAATATTTAATTAAATGGAGTACTTACTTCTAATTAATTAAACAAACTTATTTAATTAAATGGGAAGTCATTCCTAACTAATTAAACAAAGTTATTTAATTAAATAAGAAAAGTGTCTCTAATTAATTAAAGATTATTTAATTAAATAGAAAAAGTAATTATGAGAGCATATCTCATTTTATTAAATTAAATATTTCAACAAAATCTCTCTTCAGTTCAAAAAGGGAAATTTTCAGTTCACTATTGATAAAAAATGAATTAAATTAGTTAACTCCTTTTTCTACTCAGATTGAATCGGTTAACTCCTTAATTGACTCAAATTAAATCTGTTAACTCCCTTTATAACTGAACTTCACCTTTAATCCTGACCGTTGATTGAAATCGATCTCAACAGTTGATGAATTCCACAAAAGTCTATTTAAGACACCCTCATCTCTTGATTTTGAAAGGTTGAATGAGAATTTGCATCGAATTGTTGCTGGAATTCATACTTACATTTGCTCATATCCACATACGCAAAGATCAAGTTTGACCAAAAGTTGACTAGATTTAACCATGGTTGACTTGAGTTGACTAGTTTAGAAAAGAATTTTTAAATTATTAAAAAAAAATTATTTAATTAAACAGAGTACTTACTTCTTATTAATTAAACAATGTTATTTTATTAAATGAGAAGCCATTGCTAACTAATTAAATGAAGTTATTTAATTAAATAAGAAAAGTATTTCTAATTAATTAAAGATTATTTAATTCAATAGAAAAAGTAATTATGTGAGCATATCTCATTTTACTAAATTAAATATCTCAATAAAATCTCTCTTCAGTTCAAAAAGGAAAATTTCTAGTTCACTATTGATAGAAAATGAGTTAAATTAGTTAACTCCTTTTTCTACTAAAATTGAATCAGTTAACTCCTTATTTTACTCAAATTAAATCTGTTAACTCCCTTTAATTTGGAAATCTTCCTTTAAGACTAAACTTCACCTTTAATCCTGACCGTTGATTGAAATCGATCTCAACCGTTGATGAGTTCTAGGAAAGTCTATTTAAGAGACCCTCATCTCTTCATTTTGAAAGGTTGAATCAGAATTTGCATCGAATTGTTGCTGGAGTTCATACTCACATTTTCTCATATTCACATACGCAAAGATCAAGATTGACCAAAAGTTGATTAGATTTAACCACGGTTGACTTGAGTTGACTAGTTTTGAAAAGAATTTTAAAATAATTGAACGAAATTATTTAATTAAATAGAGTACTTACTTCTAATTAATTAAACAAATTTTTTTAATTAAATGAGAAGCCATTCCTAACTAATTAAATGAAGTTATTTAATTAAATAAGAAAAGTGTCTCTAATTAATTAAAGATTATTTAATCAAATAGAAAAAGTAATAATGAGAGTATATCTCATTTTATTAAATTAAATATCTCAACAAATTCTCTCTAAAGTTCAAAAAGAAAAATTTCCAGTTCACTATTGATCAAAAATGAGTTAAATCAGTTAACTCCTTTTTCTACTCGAATTGAATCAGTTAACTCCTTATTTTACTCAAATTAAATCTGTTAACCCCTTTTAATTTGAAAATCTCCCTGTATGACTGAACTTCACCTTTAATCTTGATCGTTGATTTAATTGATCTCAACCGTTTATGAATTCCACGAAAGTCTATTTAAGAGACCCTCATCTGTTTATTTTGAAAGGTTGAATGAGAATTTGCATCGAATTGTTGCTGAAATTTATACTCACATTTTCTCATATTCACATACGCAAAGATCAAGTTTGACCAAAAGCTGACCAAATTTAACCATGGTTGACTTGAGTTGACTAGTTTTGAAAAGGATTTTGAAAAAATTAAA
The DNA here is from genome assembly GCA_028749045.1 of Cupressus sempervirens. Lineage (NCBI taxonomy): Eukaryota > Viridiplantae > Streptophyta > Pinopsida > Cupressales > Cupressaceae > Cupressus > Cupressus sempervirens. Next base: position 103,498,910 of record CM053787.1, read on the forward strand.
CGAAATTATTTAATTAAATGGAGTACTTACTTCTAATTAATTAAACAAAGTTATTTAATTAAATTAAAAGCCATTGCTAACTAATTAAATGAAGTTATTTAATTAAATAAGAAAAGTGTCTCTAATTAATTAAAGATTATTTAATTAATTAGAAAAAGTAATTATGAGAGCATGTCTCATTTTATTAAATTAAATATCTCAACAAAATCTCTCTTCAGTTCAAAAAGGAAAATTTCCAGTTCATTATTGATGAAAAATGGGTTAAATCAGTTAACTCCTTTTTTCACTCAAATTGAATCAATTAACTCCTTATTTTACTCAAATTAAATCTGTTAATTTCCTTTAATTTGGAAATCTCCCTTTATGACTGAACTTCACCTTTAATCCTGACTGTTGATTGAAATCGATCTCAACCGTTGATGAATTCCAGAAAAGTCTATTTAAGAGATCCTCATCTCTTCATTTTGAAAGTTTGAATGAGAATTTGCATCGAATTGTTGCTAGAATTCATACTCACATTTGCTCATATTCACCTACGTAGAGATCAAGTTTGACCAAAAGTTGACCAGATTTAACTACGGTTGACTTGAGTTGACTAGTTTCAAAAAGAATTTTGAAATAATTAAAGAAAATTATTTAATTAAATGGAGTACTTACTTCTAATTAATTAAACAAAGTTATTTAATTAAATGAGAAGCCATTCCTAATTAATTAAATGAAGTTATTTAATTAAATAAGAAAAGTGTCTCTAATTAATTAAAAATTATTTAATTAAATAAACAAAGTAATTATGAGAGCATATCTCATTTTATTAAATTAAATATCTCAACAAAATCTCTCTTCAATTCAAAAAGAGAAATTTCTAGTTCATTATTGATCAAAAATGAGATAAAACAATTAACTCTATTTTCTACTCCAATTGAATCAGTTAACTCCTTATTTTACTCAAATTAAATCTATTAACACTATTTAATTTGGAAATCTCCCTTTATGACTGAACTTCACGTTTAATCCTGACCGTTCATTGAAATCGATCTCAACCATTGATGAATTCCAGGAAAGTCTATTTAAGAGACCCTCATCTCTTCATTTTGAAAGGTTCAATGAGAATTTGCATCGAATTGTTGCTGAAATTCATACTCACATTTGCTCATATTCACATACGCAGAGATCAAGTTTGACGAAAAGTTGACCAAATTTAACCACGGTTGACTTGAGTTGAATAGTTTCGAAAAGAATTTTGAAATAATTAAACGAAATTATTTAACTAAATGGAGTACTTACTTCTAATTAATTAAAAAAAGTTATTTAATTAAATGAGAAGCCATTCCTAATTAATTAAATAAAGTTTTCTAATTAAATAAAAAAAGTCTCTCTAATTAATTAAAGATTATTTAATTAAATAAAAAAAGTAATTATGAGAGCATATCTCATTTTATTAAATTAAATATCTCAACAAAATCTCTCTTCAATTCAAAAAGGGAAATTTTTAGTTCACTATTGATCAAAAATCAGTTAAATCAATTAACTCCTTTTTCCACTCAAATTGAATCAGTTAACTCCTTATTTTACTCAAATTAAATCTGTTAACTCCATTTAATTTGAAAATCTCCCTTTATGACTGAACTTCACCTTTAATCCTGACCGTTGATTGAAATTGATCTCAACCGTTGATGAATTCGAGGAAAGTCTATTGAAGAGACCCTCATCTCTTCATTTTGAAAGTTTGATTGAGAATTTGCATCAAATTGTTGCTAGAATTCATACTCACATTTTCTCATATTCATCTATGCAGAGATCAAGTTTCACCAAAAGTTGACCAGATTTAACTACGGTTGACTTGAGTTGACTCATTTTTAAAAGAATTTTGAAATAATTAAACGAAATTATTTAATTAAATGGAGTACTTACTTCTAATTAATTAAACAAAGTTATTTAATTAAATGAGAAGCCATTCCTAATTAATTAAATGAAGTTATTTAATTAAATAAGAAACCTGTCTCTAATTAATTAAAGATTATTTAATTAAATAGAAAAATTAATTATGAGGGCATATCTCATTTCATTCAATTAAATATCTCACCAAAATCTCTCTTCAGTTCAAAAAGGTGAATTTTCAGTTCATTATTGATCAAAAATGATTTAAATCAGTTAACTCCTTTTTCGACTCAAATTGAATCAGTTAACTCCTTATTTTACTCAAATTAAATCTGTTAACTCCCTTTAATTTGGAAATCTCCCTTTATGACTGAACTTTACCTTTAATCCTGACTGTTGACTAAAATCGATCTCAACCATTGACGAATTCCAAGAAAGTCTATTTAAGAGACCCTCATCTCTTCATTTTGAAAGTTTGAATGAGAATTTGCATCGAATTGTTGCTAGAAATCATACTCAGATTTGCTCATATTCACATACGCAGAGATCATGTTTGACCAAAAGTTGACCAGTTTTAACCGCAGTTGACTTGAGTTGACTAGTTTCGAAAAGAATTTTAAAATAAATAAACGAAATTATTTAATTAAATGGAGTACTTAGTTGTAATTAATTGAACAAAGTTATTTAATTAAATGAGAACCCATTCCTAATTAATTAAATGAAGTTATTTAATTAAATAACAAAAGTGTCTCTAATTAAATAAGGATTATTTAATTAAATAGAAAAAGTAATTATGAGAGCATATCTCATTTTATTAAATTAAATATCTCAACAAAATCTCTCTTCAGTTCAAAAAGGGAAATTTCTAGTTCACTATTGATCAAAAATGAGTTAAATCAGTTAACTCCATTTTCTACTCAAATTGAATCAGTTAACTCCTTATTTTAATCAAATTAAATCTGTTAACTCCCTTTAATTTGGAAATCTCCCTTTATTCCTGAACTTCACCTTTAATCCTGATCGTTGATTGAAATCTATCTCAACCGTTGATGAATTCCAGAAAAGTCTATTTAAAAGACCCTCATCTCTTCATTTTGAAAGGTTGAATGAGAATTTGCATCGAATTGTTGCTGGAATTCAAACTCACATTTTCTCATATTCACAATCGTAGAGATCAAGTTTGACCAAAAGTTGACCAAATTTAAAAATAGTTGACTTGAGTTGACTAGTTTTGAAAAGAATTTTGAAATAATTAAACGAAATTATTTAATTAAATTTAGTACATACTTCTAATTAATTAAACAAAGTTATTTAATTAAATAAGAAGCCATTCCTAATTAATTAAATGAAGTTATTTAATTAAATAAGAAAAGTGTCTCTATTTAAATAAAGATTATTTAATGAAATAGAAAAAGTAATTATAAGAGCATATCCCATTTTATTAAATTAAATATCTCAACAAAATCTCTCTTCAGTTCAAAAAGAAAAATTTCCAGTTTCCTATTGATAAAAAATGAGTTAAATCAGTTAAGTCCATTTTCTACTCAAATTGAATCAGTTAACTCCTTATTTTAATCAAATTAAATCTGTTAACTCCTTTTAATTTGGAAATCTACCTTTATGACTAAATTTAACCTTTAATCCTGACCGTTGATTGAAATGAATCTCAACCATTGCTAAATTCTAGGAAAGTCTGTTTAAGAGACCCTCATCTCTTCATTTTGAAAGGCTGAAAGAGAATTTGCATCGAATTGTTGCTGGAATTCAAAATCACATTTGCTCATATTCACATACACAGAGATCAAGTTTGACCAAAAGTTGACCAAATTTAACAACAGTTGACTTGAATTGACTAGTTTCGAAAAGAATTTTGAAATAATTAAACGAAATTATTTAATTAAATTTAGTACTTACTTCGAATTAATTAAACAAAAATTTAATTAAATGAGAAGCCATTCCTAATTAATTAAATGAAGTTATTTAATTAAATAAGAAAATTGTCTCTAATTAATTAAAGATTATTTAATGAAATAGAAAAAGTAATTATGAGAGCATATCTCATTTTATTAAATTAAATACCTCAACAAAATCTCTCTTTAGTTCAAAAAGAGAAATTTCCAATTCACTATTGATCAAAAATGAGTTAAATGAGTTAACTCCTTTTTCTAGTCAACTTGTATCAGTTAACTCCTTATTTTTCTCGAATTAAATATGTTAACTCCCTTTAATTTGGAAATCTCCCTTTATGACTGAACTTTACCTTTAATCCTGACCGTTGATTGAAATCGATCTCAACCATTGATGAATTACAGAAAAGTCTATTTAAGAGACCCTCATCTCTTCATTTTGAAATGTTGAATGAGACTTCGCATCGAATTGTTGCTGGAATTCATGCTCACATTTGCTCATAGTCACATACGCAGAGATCAGATTTGATCAAAAGTTGACCAGATTTAACCATGGTTGACTTGAGTTGACTAGTTTTGAAAATAATTTTGAAATAATTAAATGAAATTGTTTAATTAAATGGAGTACTTACTTATAATTAATTAAACAAAGTTATTTAATTAAATGAGAAGCCATTCCTAACTAATTAAGTAAGGTTATTTAATTGAATAAGAAAAGTGTGCCTAATTAATTAAAGATTATTTAATTAAATAGAAAAACTAATTATGAGTCCATATCTCATTTTATTAAATTAAATATCTCAACATAATCTCTCTTCAATTCAAAAAGGAACATTTTCCGTTCACTATTGATCAAAAATGAGTTAAATCAGTTAAGTCCTTTTTCTACTCAAATTGAATCAGTTCACTCCTTATTTTACTCAAATTAAATCTATTAACTCCCTTTAATTTGGAAATCTGCCTTTATGACTAAACTTAACCTTTAATCCTGACTGTTGATTGAAATCGATCTCAATCGTTGATGAAATCCAGGAAAGTCTATTTAAGAGACCCTCATCTCTTCATTTTGAAAGGTTGAATGAGAATTTGCATCGAATTGTTGCTAGAATTCATACTCACATTTGCTCATATTCACATACGCAGAGATCAAGTTTGACCAAAACTTGACCAGATTTAACCACAATTGACTTGAGTTGACTAGTTTCGAAAAGAATTTTGAAATAATTAAATGAAATTATTTAGTTAAATGGAGTACTTACTTATAATTAATTTAAAAAAATTATTTAATTAAATGAGAAGCCATTCCTAATTAATTAAATGAAGTTATTTAATTAAATAAGAAAAGTGTTTTTAATTAATTAAAGATTGATTAATTAAATAGAAAAAGTAATTATGAGAGCATATCTCATTTTATTAAATTAAATATCTCAACAAAATCTCTCTTTAGTTCAAAAAGGAAAATTTTTAGTTCACTAATGATGAAAAATGAGTTAAATCAGTTAACTCCTTTTTCTACTCAAATTGAATTAGTTAACTCCTTATTTTATTCAAATTAAATCTGTTAACTCCCTTTAATTTGGAATGCTCCCTTTATGACCGAACTTCATATTTAATCCTGACCACTGATTGAAATCGATCTCAACCATTGATGAATTCCAGGAAAGTCTATTTAAGAGACCCTCATCTCTTCATTTTGAAAGGTTGAATAAGAATTTGCATCGAATTGTTGCTGGAATTCATACTCACATTTGCTCATATTCACGTACGCAGAGATCATGTTTGACCAAAAGTTGACCAGATTTAACCACAATTGACTTGAGTTAATTAGTTTCAAAAAGAATTTTAAAATAATTAAATGAAATTATAAAATTAAATAGATTACTTACTTCTAATTAATTAAACAAAGTTATTTAATTAAATGAGAAGCCATTCTTAATTAATTAAATGAAGTTATTTAATTAAATAAGAAAAGTTTCTCTAATTAATTAAATATGATTTAATTAAATAGAAAAATTAATTATGAGAGCATATCTCCTTTTATTAAATTAAATATCTCAACAAAATATCTCTTTAGTTCAAAAAGGGAAATTTTCAGTTCACTATTGATCAAAAATGAGTTAAATCAGTTAACTCCTTTTTCTACTCAAATTGAATCAGTTAACTCCTTATTTTACTCAAATTAAATCTTTTAACTCTCTTTAATTTGGAAATCTCCCTTTATGACTGAACTTCACCTTTAATCCTGACCGTTAATTGAAATCGATCTCAACCATTGATGAATTTCAGTAAAGTCTATTTAAGAGGCCCTCATCTCTTCATTTTGAAAGGTTGAATGAGAATTTGCATCAAATTCTTGCTGGAATTCATACTCACATTTGCTCATATTCACATACGCAGAGATCAGTTTGACCAAAAGTTGACCAAATTTAACCACGGTTGACTTGAGTTGACTAGTTTCGAAAAGAATTTTGAAATAATTAAATGAATTTATTTAATTAAATGGAGTACTTACTTCTAATTAATTAAACAAAGTTATTTAATTAAATGAGAAGCCATTCCTAATTAATTAAATGAAGTTATCTAATTAAATAAGTAAAGTGTCTCTAATTAATTAAAGATTATTTAATTAAATAGAAAAAGTAATTATGAGAGCATGTCTCATTTTATTAAATTAAATATCTCAACAAAATCTCTCTTCAGTTCAAAAAGGGAAATTTCCAGTTCATTATTGATGAAAAATGGGTTAAATCAGTTAACTCCTTTTTCCACTCAAATTGAATCAATTAACTCCTTATTTTACTCAAATTAAATCTGTTAATTCCCTTTAATTTGGAAATCTCCCTTTATGACTGAACTTCACCTTTAATCCTGACTGTTGATTGAAATCGATCTCAACCGTTGATGAATTCCAGAAAAGTCTATTTAAGAGATCCTCATCTCTTCATTTTGAAAGTTTGAATGAGAATTTGCATCGAATTGTTGCTAGAATTCATACTCACATTTGCTCATATTCACCTACGCAGAGATCAAGTTTGACCAAAAGTTAACCAGATTTAACTACGGTTGACTTGAGTTGACTAGTTTCAAAAATAATTTTGAAATAATTAAACGAAATTATTTAGTTAAATGGAGTACTTACTTCTAATTAATTAAACAAAGTTATTTAATTAAATGAGAAGCCATTCCTAATTAATTAAATGAAGTTATTTAATTAAATAAGAAAAGTGTCTCTAATTAATTAAAGATTATTTAATTAAATAGAAAAACTAATTATGAGAGCATATCTCATTTTATTAAATTAAATATCTCAACATAATCTCTCTTCAATTCAAAAAGGAAAATTTTCAGTTCACTATTGATTAAAAATGAGTTAAATCAGTTAAGTCCTTTTTCTACTCAAATTGAATCAGTTCACTCTTTATTTTACTCAAATTAAATCTGTTAACTCCCTTTAATTTGGAAATCTTCCTTTATGACTAAACTTAACCTTTAATCCTGATCATTGATTGAAATCGATCTCAACCATTGATGAAATCCAGGAAAGTCTATTTAAGAGACCCTCATCTCTTCATTTTGAAAGGTTGAATGAGAATTTGCATCGAATTGTTGCTGAAAATCATACTCACATTTTCTCATATTCACATACGTAGAGATTAGGTTTGACCAAAAGTTGACCAAATTTAACCACGGTTGACTTGAGTTGACTAGTTTTGAAAAGAATTTTAAAATAATTAAATGAAATTATTTAATTAAATGGAGTACTTACTTCTAATTAATTAAACAAAGTTATTTAATTAAATGAGAAGCCATTCCTAATTAAATAAAAGTTATTTAATTAAATAAGAAAAGTCTCTAATTAATTAAAGATTATTTAATTTTAAAAAAAAAGTATTTATGAGAGCATATCTCATTTTATTAAATTAAATATCTCAACAGAATCTCTCTTCAGTTCAAAAAGGGAAATTTCTAGTTCACTATTGATAAAAAATGAGTTAAATCAGTTAACTCCTTTTTCTACTCAAATTGAATCAGTTAACTCCTTATTTTACTCAAATTAAATCTATTAACTCCCTTTAATTTGAAAATCTCCCTTTATTACTGAACTTCACCTTTAATCCTGACCGTTGATTGAAATCGATCTCAACCGTTGATGAATTCCAGGAAAGTCTATTTAAGAGACCCTCATCTCTTCATTTTGAAAGGTTGAATGAGAATTTGCATCGAATTGTTGCTGGAATTCATACTCACATTTGCTCATATTCACATACGCAGAGATCAAGTTTGACCAAAAGTTGACTAGATTTATGTCATGCCCAAACTATGAGGGCAGAAACACACATTTTTTTTTAAAAAAAATTATAATTATTAAATAAAGTGCTCTAACTTGAAATGATTGAGATAACAGTTTAAGTACAGGTTCTCTAAATTACGTCTTAAGATTATAAACTTGAGGAGAAATAAATCGTTAAAAGGAACTTTCGCTATAAGATTGATATTAACATCTGTTTCATTAACTCATTAGTCTAACATAACCTCATTTTTAACAGAACATACTTATTGGTTAAAAACTTTACTTAATTTAAATCTAAATTAATCAATCTACAACCAACTGTACGATTAGTATTAGTCTTATAAGATAAGATATAACTACACGATGTACTTGAAACCCTTTGGATATACTAATTAAATTTGTTACTTAATTAAACTAATTTCTAGATAAAGTTAATGTATCAAATTTCAACCACACTATTCTATGAACTAAGGTAACTTACTTTATCTTTTAAGTGGGATGCTTAATTACACTAATATAAGAAAAATTAAAAATTGAACTAACCAACAACATGCATACCAACTATACCAAAAAAAGTAAAGAAAAATACTCACTAGCTTCTAACAATAATTGTGATAATTTCGAAAACTTACTAACAAGAAATAATAACAACTAAAACATATACTACACTATTTTACCTAACTAACTAATATCCACCGACATGTTTAAATTATATCCTAAATTAACACTGGAACTAGAATAATAAAACATCTTGCAAATATCAAAATTACCAAATGATACTAGTCATTAATATTTAAAATGTTAAAAATACGAACATGAAACTAATTAACTAGTTCTAACTAAAACAAATTTAAAATCGACATAATACTAGACTTACTTAATTCAAAACTAGAAGAAAATAACTAAGCCAATTTAATACTTTAAACTTTAAACTATCCTAACATTACCACTACAAGGGCTATACATGCTAACAACAAAATAAAATTAATAACTACTAACTTAATAAAATGAATTATATAAATAAAGAAAACTAATAACAATACTAACTAATATTAATCCATGAATAAATGTACATGATAAAATTCCACCAATTTTTAAAGCTAAAATTTTTTAAATGGCAAACAAACTAAACTAAAATAAGGTAACTAACATTCTAACTTAAATGAATTTATTCTAAAACTAGCCTAACATCTAATCCTACTAAACCAATTCTTAAACTAACAATCTTAACACAAAACTGACTTACTATCTTAAGCATAGTTTCCTAGTCTAACTCCTAACTGAACAATCCCCTAACCCAACCTTAACTAACTTACACTTGGAAAAGGGGACAAGTGGACTATCCCATCCACTTTCCCCATTCTCCCATGCAAGAACACGCTACCCTAGGATGCTTGGCATGCTACCCAGGGAGTTGGAGCGGTGCCCAATAATAGTCCTCTTTAAGGGAATGTTGGAGATCCCAACAAGGAAGGTGGTGTCAGCAAAAGGGAGTTAAACCTTTGTTTGAGTTGAAAGCTGCCCCATGACTAAATTTTGCAGTCCAAGTACACTCTCTCCCAGGGAAGTACGCTTGGGGTGGTAGAGGGGTGAAGGAATAAGAGTTTTGGAATAATAACAGACTGCACACCATAATGTCTTTTTCATTCAAATTGCCATATCTCATGGGTCAAGGCAAAGATGTTGGCAAGAATTCACTGGCTATGAGGAGAATTAGAATTAATTACATTGTCCTGAGAGGTATGACTAGCCTTTCCTTACCAATTATGTTTGTATGGACATAGAAGCCTAAGGTCACAAGGGTTAATAGCAATCAAGTCTAGTGATTAGGTTAGGATAGCTATAAGGTGGTAGTAAATGCATAAATTTTTGTTGGTGAGAAGTGTCACAAGATGCTCATTTGATATTTTAATTATAAATGCATTTAATTTATAATATATATATTTTTTAAAGGTTTAATATTAGATTTTAGTTGCAAACCAAAGAAATAATACAGAGAATATTCTCTATGGCCTAGGAGGGAATTAAATTAATTTTCCATACATTTTCCAGAGAGGGTTTTTAGACCTGGAGATGCACTTTTTTTTTGAAGCCCATTTTAGACTAAGTGTTGGCATATTACTTTTACTGTATTTATATTATCTTAAGAGTACATTCTTCCCTAAGGATTACATGGATCCTAACAAACATACTAACAAGGATGAAAACAAGGTTTATAATTTCTCCTTCTCTCCAATAATCTAAGTTTTATCAATCATACTATATTCAAGGTGTGTGTTCATGCTTTAAAATTTCAAGAAGATACATAATCTCTTAGTTCAATTGATTTGTTCATAAGGAAATTTAACAAGGAAGAGATAATTTGAGTTCTCAAAGTAAGAATTTTAATTCTTCTAATACTTATACATCAACTTGGAAGTTTCATTCTATCAAATTATTCTTCATTGGCAATTTAAAAACTTGAAATATAACAATTCATGACATGATCCATTATTCTATTTCCTCACCTACATATGCAATTTTTTTGAAATCACATGAGAACAATGCAAGGAGATTCCCATAATTTTTTTTTTCTCTATTATTCATCCTGGTTCAAGGCTCCATCGGGAAAGAACCAGTAAGAAAAACCGATGTCTTTGCCACTACATCAATGTCAATTATAACTTACAAAATATTACAATTCAATGAGTTTTCTTCAAGAATTCCACAAGAGGACTTTTATCAAATGTCTATATTGCATCAAGGGTAAACATGAAAGAGACAAGAACCAACATGGAGGTAACAACACAAGGAGATAAGCAAATTGAACATGCATTCCCACCCGGTTGCACAATAGGTCCAACAATGAGCCAATATAGGGGAAAGGTGGATTTTCTCAATAGGAGAAGCCAATCACCATACCTTCACTTAGCCCTTTTGGGGCTAAAACTTCAAGAATTTCCATTTTTTCACAAGGCCCTTTCAAGGCTATATCCAAAAGGATTTTCATTCTTTTCCACATTCAAGAATTCTCAATCACAACAAGGTATGGGATGACAAGTAGGGGCCCATACACGCTACCCTTTCTCCCTCCTCTCTCCATGAGAGGAGACTCTACACTATTGAGGTCCAACTAATGCCCTTTCCCCAAGCATGGCCACTTCTTCCCTATCCAAGGGTGAGTGTTGCAAAAAAAATCCCCATGAAAATCTCTCAAAAACAATCAACACACCAAGAAGGCATATGAATAACATCAAAAGAAAAAAAGATAAAATCCCTCCCAAATCCACCCCCAACACACAACAAGAAATGCAAAACTACATAATGTCTCCAACATGATTCAAGAAAGATTCAAAATATGAACACACATGAAGAACTATTCATGGAGTCAAGAACTCCTACCTTAATAAGGAGTTATAGCAATGGTGGTTTGAGAAGAGCTTCCCTTTCTTCCTTCAATCTTCAAGACTTCCTCCAAAACTAGAGGATTGGGTGACAAGACTAAACTCCCTCCAAAAATGCCTCTAAGTATGGTCCTTGACTCCACTAAGCTTCAAGTAACTCAAGATGGAGGTTTGGTTTCACTAATCCAAGTAAAGAGCAACCCATTTTTGAAATCAGCCTATAATAGGGTTTTTAAGAGACCCTAAGAGTCAACCTAGGAGGCTAGAGGGTTGGAAAGTACCCCCAACAATACCCTTACCCATAGGGATACTTAAATTTAGTGTTTTTAAGCCTTTAAAGGCTTATTAGGAACAATTAAAAGTTAGGAGAATAGTAAGGTCAAATTACAACCTTTAAAGAGTTACAATATAAGGTTAGAACAAAATTAACAAGTAGTTTAGCTCCGCTTTTCCGTTGAGTTGTCTCGGCTAATTTTTTTGCACACTCATTGCACACATCAGTAGGTCCAAAACCACATGCATAATGTGAATTACATATAAAAAGAATTATATAAATTAAAGCATCCATTTCTCAATAAATAATTGTTTATCTAATTCTACTCATATTTCTAACCTTTCGACTTGCATAACCAAATGTGTTAGTGTTGCATATTTATAAGCATTAAATGACAAAATCAAACAACTAAAGTAAACATCACACATTGTAAAAATACCTTAACAATGTTCAATGTATCCAATAAAGTTCTAACATAACAAGCCTGAGTATCAAAATAACAATGTATCATCGGTGCTAGGGTGGGTCAGGGCGAGGCCTCACAATTTAACCATGATTAATTTGAGTTGACTAGTTTCGAAAAGAATTTTGAAATAATTAAAAGAAATTATTTAATTAAATGGAGTACTTACTTCTAATTAATTAAACAAAGTTATTTAATTAAATGAGAACCTATTCCTAATTAATTAAATGAAAATATTTAATTAAATAAGAAAAGTGTCTCTAATTAACTAAAGATTATTTAATTAAATAGAAAAAGTAATTATGAGAGCATGTCTCATTTTATTAAATTAAATATCTCAACAAAATCTCTCTTCAGTTCAAAAAGAAAAATTTTCAGTTCACTATTGATAAAAAATGAGTTAAATCAGTTAACTCCTTTTTCTACTCAAATTGAACTAGTTAACTCCTTATTTTACTAAAATTAAATCTATTAACTCCCTTTATTTTGGAAATCTCCCTTTCTTACTAAACTTCACCTTTAATCCTAGCCGTCGATTGAAATCGATCTCAACCGTTGATGAATTTCAGGAAAGTCTATTTAAGAGACCCTCATCTCTTCATTTTGAAAGGTTGAATGAGAATTTGCATCGAATTGTTGCTAGAATTCATACTCACATTTTCTCATATTCACATATGCAGAGATCAAGTTTGACCAAAAGTTGACCGGATTTAACTATGGTTGACTTGAGTTGACTAGTTTCAAAAATAATTTTGAAATAATTAAATGAAATTATTTAATTAAAAGGAGTACTTATTTTTAATTAATTAAACAAAGTTATTTAATTAAATGAGAAGCCATTCCTAATTAATTAAATGAAGTTATTTAATTAAATAAGAAAAGTGTCTCTAATTAATTAAAGATTATTTAATTAAATAGAAAAACTAATTATGAGAGCATATCTCATTTTATTAAATTAAATATCTCAACAAAATCTCTCTTCAGTTCAAAAAGGGAAATTTACAGTTCACTATTGATCAAAAATGAGTTAAATCAATTAACTCCTTTTTCTACTCAAATTGAATCAGTTAACTCCTTATTTTACTCAAATTAAATCTGTTAACTCTCTTTACTTTGGAAATCTCCCTTTATGACTAAACTTCACCTTTATTCCTGATCAGTGATTGAAATCGATCTCAACCGTAGATGACTTCCAGAAAAGTCTTTTTAAGAGACCCTCATCTCTTCATTTTGAAAGGTTGAATGAGAAGTTGCATCGAATTGTTGCTGGAATTCATACTCACATTTTCTCATATTCACATACGTAGAGATAGAGTTTGACCAAAAGTTGACCATATTTAACCATAGTTGACTTGAGTTGACTAGTTTCGAAAATAATTTGAAACAATTAAACGAAATTATTAAATTAAATGGAGTACTTACTTCTAATTAATGAAACAAAGTATTTAATTAAATGAGAAGCCATTCCTAATTAATTAAATGAAGTTATTTAATTAAATAAGAAAAGTGTCTCTAATTAATTAAAGATTATTTAATTAAATAGAAAAAGTAATTATGAGAGCATATCTCATTTTATTAAATTAAATATCTCAAAAAAAACTCTCTTCAGTTGAAAAAGGGAAATTTCTAGTTCACTATTGATCAAAAATGAGTTAAATGAGTTAACTCCTTTTTCTACTCAAATTCAATCAGTTAACTCCTTATTTTACTCAAATTAAACCTGTTAACTCCCTTTAATTTGGAAATCTCCCTTTATGACTGAACTTCGCCTTTAATCTTGACCGTTGATTGAAATCGATCTCAATCGTTGATGAATTCTAGGAAAGTCTATTTAAGAGACCCTCATCTCTTTATTTTGAAAGGTTGAATGAGAATTTGCATCGAATTGTTGCTAGAATTCATACTCACATTTTCTCATATTCACCTACGTAGAGATTAAGTTTGACCAAAAGTTGACCAGATTTAACCATGGTTGACATGAGTTGACTAGTTTCGACAAGAGTTTTGAAATAATTAAACAAAATTATTTAATTAAATAGAGTACTTACTTCTAATTAACTAAACAAAGTTATTTAATTAAATGAGAAGCCATTCCTAATTAATTAAATAAAGTTATATAATTAAATAAGAAAAGTGTCTCTAATTAATTAAAGATTATTTAATTAAATAGAAAAAGTAATTATGAGAGCATATCTCATTTTATTAAATTAAATATCTTAACAAAATCTCTTTTTAGTTCAAAAAGGGAAATTTTTAGTTCACTATTGATCAAAAATGAGTTAAATCAGTTAACTCCTTTTTGTACTCAAATTGAATCAGTTAACTTCTTATTTCCCTCATATTAAATCTATTAATTCCCTTTAATTTGGAAATCTCCCTTTATGACTGAACTTCACCTCTAATCCTGATCGTTGATTGAAATCGATCTCAACCGTTGATGAATTCCAGAAAAGTCTATTTAAGAGACCCTCATCTCTTCATTTTGAAAGGTTGAATGAGAATTTGCATCGAATTGTTGCTGGAATTCATACGCACATTTGCCAATATTCACATACGCAGAGATAAAGTTTGACCAAAAGTTCACCAAATTTAACCACGGTTGACTTGAGTTGACTAGTTTCGAAAAGAATTTTGAAATAATTAAATGAAATTATTTAATTAAATGGAGTACTTACTTCTAATTAATTAAAAAAGTTATTTAATTAAATGAGAAGCCATTCTTAATTAATTAAATGAAGTTACTTAATTAAATAAGAAAAGTGTCTCTAATTAATTAAAGATTATTGAATTAAATAGAAAAAGTAATTATGAGAGCATATCTCATTTTATTAAAATAAATATCTCAACAAAATCTCTCTTCAATTCAAAAAGGGAAATTTTCAGTTCACTATTGATAAAAAATGAGTTAAATCAGTTAACTCCTTTTTCTGCTCAAATTGAATCAGTTAACTCCTTATTTTACTAAAATTAAATCTGTTAACTTTCTTTAATTTGGAAGTCTCCCTTTATGACTGAACTTCACCTTTAATCCTGATCGTTGATTGGAATTGATCTCAACCATTGATGAATTCCACGAAAGTCTATTTAAGAGACCCTCATCTCTTCATTTTGAAAGGTTGAATGAGAATTTGCATCGAATTGTTGCTGGAATTCACACTCAAATTTGCTCATATTCACATACGCAGAGATCAAGTTTGACCAAAAGTTGACTAGATTTAACCACAGTTGACTTAAGTTGACTAGTTTCAAAAAAAATTTGAAATAATTAAACAAAATTATTTAATTAAATGGAGTACTTACTTCTAATTAATGAAACAAAGTTATTTAATGAAATGAGAAGCCATTCCTAATTAATTAAATAAAGTTATTTAATTAAATAAGAAAAGTGTCTCTAATTAATTAAATATTATTTAATTAAATAGAAAAAGTAATTATGAGAGCATATCTCATTTTATTAAATGAAATATCTCAACAAAATCTCTCTTCAGCTCACTATTGATAAAAAATGAGTTAAATCAGTTAACTCCTTTTTCTGCTCAAATTGAATCAGTTAACTCCTTATTTTACTCAAATTAAATCTGTTAACACCCTTTAATTTGGAAATCTCCCTTTATGACTGAACTTTGCCTTTAATCCTGACCGTTGATTGAAATTGATCTGAACCGTTGAAGAATTCCATAAAAGTCTATTTAAGAGACCCTCATCTCTTCATTTTGAAAGGTTGAATGAGAATTTGCATCGAATTTTTGCTGAATTTCATACTCACATTTGCTCATATTCACATACGCAGAGATCAAGTTTGACCAAAAGTTGATCAGATTTAACCATGATTGACTTGAGTTGAGTAGTTTTGAAAAGAATTTTGAAATAATTAAACGAAATTATTTAATTAAATGGAGTACATACTTCTAATTATTTAAACAAAGTTATTTAATTAAATGAGAAGTCATTCCTAATTAATTAAATGAAGTTATTTAATTAAATAAGAAAAGTGTCTCTAATTAACTAAAGATTATTTAATTAAATAGAAAAAGTAATTATGAGAGCATATCTCATTTTATTAAATTAAATATCTCAACAAAATCTCTCTTCAGTTCAAAAAGGGAAATTTTTAGTTCACTATTGATAAAAAATGAGTTAAATCAGTTAACTCCTTTTTGTACTCAAATTGAATTAGTTAACTCTTTATTTTACTCAAATTAAATCTGTTAACTTCCTTTAATTTGGAAATCTCCATTTATGACTGAACTTTACCACTAATCCTGACAGTTTATTGAAATCGATCTCAACTGTTGATGAATTCCAGGAAAGTCTATTTAAGAAACCCTTATGTCTTCATTTTGAAAGGTTGAATGAGAATTTGCATCGAATAGTTGCTAGAATTCATACTCACATTTGCTAATATTCACATATGCAGAGATTAAGTTTGACCAAAACTTGACCAGATTTGACCATGGTTGACTTGAGTTGACTAGTTTCGAAAAGAATTTTGAAATAATTAAACGAAATTATTTAGTTAAATGGAGTACTTACTTCTAATTATTTAAACAAAGTTATTTAAATAAATGAGAAGCCATTCCTAATTAATTAAATGAAGTTATTTAATTAAATAAGAAAATTGTCTCTAATTAATTAAAGATTATTTAACTAAATAGAAAAAGTAATTATGAGAGCATATCTACTTTTATTAAATTAAATATCTCAACAAAATCTCTCTTCAGTTCAAAAATGGAAATTTTCAGTTCACTATTGATAAAAAATGAGTTAAATCAGTTAACTCCTTTTTCTACAAAAATTGAATCAGTTAAGTGCTTATTTTACTCAAATTAAATCTGTTAACTCCTTTTAATTTGGAAATCTCCCTTTATAAATGAATTTCACCTTGAATCATGACCGTTGATTGAAATCGATCTCAACCGTTGATGAATTCCAGAAAAGTCTATTTAAGAGACCCCCATCTCTTCATTTTGAAAGGTTGAATGAGAATTTGCATCGAATTTTTGCTGAAATTCATACTCACATTTGCTCATATCCACATATGCACTGATCAAGTTTGACCAAAAGTTGACCAAATTTAACCACAATTGACTTGAGTTGACCAATTTCGAAAAGAATTTTAAAATAAATAAATAAAATTATTTAATTAAATGGAGTACTTAGTTCTAATTAATTAAATAAAGTTATTTAATTAAATAAGAAGTCATTCTTAATTAATTATATGAAGTTATTTAATTAAATAAGAAAAGTTTGTCTAATTAATTTAAAGCTATTTAATTAACTAGAAAAAGTAATTATGAGACCATATCTCATTTTATTAAATTAAATATATCAACAAAATTTCTGTTTAGTTCAAAAAGGGAAATTTTCAGTTCACTATTCATCAAAAATGAGCTAAATCAATTAACTCCTTTTTCTACTCAAATTGAATTAGTTAACTCTTTATTTTACTCATATTAAATCTGTTAACTCTCTTGAATTTGAAAATCTCCCTTTATGACTGAACTTCAACTTTAATCTTGACTGCTGATTGAAATTGATCTCAACCGTTGATGAATTCTAGGAAAGTCTATTTTAGAGACCCTCATCTCTTCATTTTGAAAGGTTGAATGAGAATTAACATCAAGTTGTTACTGGAATTCATACACACATTTGCTCATATTCACATACGCAAAGATCCAGTTTGACCAAAAGTTGACCAGATTTAAGTGCGGTTGACTTGAGTTGACTACTTTCAAATTTTTTTTTGAAATAGTTAAATGAAATTATTTAATTAAATGGAGTACTTACTTCTAATTAATTAAACAAACTTATTTAATTAAATGAGAAGCCATTCCTAATTAATTAGATGAATTTATTTAATTAAATAAGAAAAGTGTCTCTAATTAATTAAAGATTACTTAATTAAATAGAAAAAGTAATTATGAGAGCATATCTCATTTTATTAAATTAAATATCTCAACAAAATCTCTCTTCAGTTCAAAAAGGGTAATTTTTAGTTCACTATTGATAAAAAATTAGTTAAATCAATTAACTCCTTTTTTTACTCAAATTGAAATAGTTAACTCGTTATTTTACTTAAATTAAATCTATTAACTCCCTTTAATTTGAAAATCTCCCTTTATGACTGAATTTCATCTTTAATCCTGACTGTTGATTGAAATCGATCTCAACCATTGATGAATTCTAAGAAAGTCTATTTACGAGACCCTTATCTCTTCATTTTAAAAGGTTAAATGAGAATTTGCATCAAATTGTTGCTAAAATTCATACTCACATTTGCTCATATTCACATACGCAGAGATCAAGTTTGACCAAAAGTTGACCAGATTTAACCACGATTGACTTGAGTTGACTAGTTTCGAAAAGAATTTTGAAATAATTAAATTAAATTATTTAATTAAATAGAGAACTTACTTCTAATTAATTAAACAAAGTTATTTAATTAAATGAGAAGCCATTCCTAATTAATTAAATAAAGTTATTTAATTAAATAAGAAAAGTGTTTCTAATTAATTAAAGTGTATTTAATTAAATAGAAAAAGTAATTATGAGAGCATATCTCATTTTATTAAATTAAATATCTCAACAAAATCTCTCTTCAGTTCAAAAAGGGAAATTTCCAGTTCACTATTGATTAACAATGAGTTAAATTAGTTAACTTCTTTTTCCACTCAAATTGAATTAGCTAACTCTTTATTTTACTCCAATTAAATCTGTTAACTGCCTTTAATTTGGAAATCTCCCTTTATGACTAAACTTCACCTTTAATCTTAATCGTTGATTGAAATCGATCTCAACCATTGATGAATTCAAGAAATGTCTATTTAAGAGACCCTCATCTCTTCATTTTGAAAGGTTGAATGAGAATTTGCATCGAATTGTTGCTGAAATTCATACTCACATTTGCTCATATTCACATAAGCAGAGATCAAATTTGACTAAAAGTTGACTAGATTTAACCACGGTTGATTTGAGTTGACTAGTTTCAAAAAGAATTTTGAAATACTTAAATGAAATTATTTAATTAAATGGAGTACTTACTTCTAATTAATTAAACAATGTTATTTAATTAAATCAGAAGCCATTCCTAATTAATTGAATGAAGTTATTTAATTAAATAAGAAAAGTGTGTCTAATGAATTAAAGATTACTTAATTAAATAGAAAGAGTAATAATGAGAGCATATCTCATTTTATAAAATTAAATATCTCAACAAAATCACTCTTCAGTTCAAAAAAGAAAATTTCCAGTTCACTATTGATCAAAAATGAGTTAAATCAGTTAACTCCTTTTTCTACTCAAATTAAATTTGTTAATTGCTTATTTTACTCAAATTAAATCTGTTAACTCTCTTTAATTTAGAAATCTCCCTTTATGACTGAACTTCACCTTTAATCCTGAACGTTGATTGAAATCGATCTCAACCGTTGATGAATTCAAGAAAAGTCTATTTAAGAGACCCTCATCTCTTCATTTTGAAAGGTTGAATGAGAATCTATATCAAATTGTTGCTGGAATTCATACTCACATCTGCTCATATTCACATACACAAAGATCAAGTTTGACAAAAAGTTAACCATATTTAACCACGATTGACTTGAGATGGTTAGTTTCAAAAAAAAAATTTGAAATAATTAAACGAAATTATTTAATTAAATGAAGTACTTACTTCTAATTAATTAAACAAAGTTATTTAATTAAATGAAAAGCCATTCTTAATTAGTTAAATAAAGTTATTTAATTAAATAAGAAAAGTGTCTCTAATTAATTAAAGTTTATTTAATTAAATAGAAAAAGTAATTATGAGAGCATATCTCATTTTATTAAATTAAATATCTCAACAAAATCTCTCTTCAGTTCAAAAAGGAAAATTTCCAGTTCACTATTGATCAAAAATAAGTTAAATCAGTTAACTCTTTTTTCTACTCAAATTGAATCAGTTAATTCCTTATTTTACTCAAATTAAATCTGTTAACTCCCTTTAATTTGGAAATCTCCCTTTATGACTAAACTTCACCTTTAATCCTGGTCGTTGATTGAAATCGATCTCAACCGTTGATGAATTCCAGGAAAGTCTATTTAAGAGACCCTCATCTCTTCATTTTGAAAGGATGAATCAGAATTTGCATCGAATTGTTGCTGGAATTCATACTCACATTTGCTGATTTTCACCTATGCAGAGATCAAATTTGACCAAAAGTTGACCAGATTTAACCACAGTTGACTTGAGTTGACTAGTTTCGAAAAGAATTTTAGAATAATTAAATAAAATTATTTAATTAAATGGAGTACTTACTTCTAATTAATTAAACAATGTTATTTAATTAAATGAGAAGCCATTTCTAATTAATTAAATGAAGTTGTTTAATTAAATAAGAAAAGTGAGTCTAATGAATTAAAGATTACTTAATTAAATATAAAGAGTAATTATGAGAGCATATCTCATTTTATTAAATTAAATATCTCAACAAAATATCTCTTTAGTTCAAAAAGGGAAATTTCCAGTTCACTATTGATCAAAAATGAGTTAAATCAGTTAACTCTTTTTTCTATTCAAATTGAGTCAGTTAACTCCTTATTTTACTCAAATTAAATCTGTTAACTCTCTTTAATTTGAAAATCTCCCTTTATGACTAAACTTCACCTTTAATCCTGACCGTTGATTGAAATCGATCTCAACCGTTGATGAATTCGAGGAAAGTCTATTTAAGAGACCCTCATCTCTTTATTTTGAAAGGTTGAATGAGAATTTGCATCGAATTGTTGTTGGAATTCATACTCACCTTTGCTCATATTCACATACGCAGAGATCAAGTTTGACCAAAAGTTGACCAAATTTAACCACGGTTGACTTGAGTTGACTAGTTTCGAAAAGAATTTTGAAATAATTAAACGAAATTATTTAATTAAATGGAGTACTTACTTATAATTAATTAAACAAAGTATTTTAATTAAATGGGAAACCATTCCTTATTAATTAAATAAAGTTATTTAATTAAATAAGAAAAGTGTCTCTAATTAATTAAAGTTTATTTAATTAAATAGAAAAAGTAATTATGAGAGCATATCTCATTTTATTAAATTAAATATCTCAACAAAATCTCTTTTCAGTTCAAAAAGGAAATTTTTTAGTTCACTATTGATCAAAAATGAGTTAAATCGGTTAACTCCTTTTTCTACTCAAATTGAATCAATTACCTCCTTATTTTACTCAAATTAAATCTGTTAACTCCTTTTAATTTGGAAATCTCCCTTTATGACTGAATTTCACATTTAGTCCTGACCGTTGATTGAAATCGATCTCAACCGTTGATGAATTCCAAGAAAGTCTATTTAAGAGACCCTCATCTCTTCATTTTGAAAGGTTGAATGAGAATTTGCATCAAATTGTTGCCAAAATTCATACTCACATTTGCTCATATTCACGTAAACAGAGATCAAGTTTGACCAAAAGTTTACCAGATTTAATCATGGTTGACTTGAGTTGTAGTGCCTGCCCCTGGTTCGCATTTTGTTGTCATTGCTGAACTCTTTTAAGAGCTAATTTTATGTTGATGGTTAGCAGCATTGTTATGAGATTATCAAATATTGTGCTATGGATTCAGTTTATTATGTGATGAGATTACTTAGATGTTGCATTTCATGTATGTATGATGATTATTTTTAGTGTTTGCGGTTATTAATGATGATTAGTAAGATGATTTATTATCATATGTGTTTTCTTATGGATACTTATCCTATACTTGCATGTGTATGGTGTGTGTGTTTGCATTGCGTGTTTGCTTTTGTATGGCGTGTCTGATGTGGTTAAGGAAAGGAGTCGTAGTCACCTGCTAGGTGGGATCTACACGATGCACCACTTTCTACCATTGCCTATTTAGCTTAGTATATATATTGTGCTTGTAAATGCATGATTTTTATGTAGGTTGCAGGTATCGGGTATCGACTTCCCTGAATTGTCAGGATGAGCGTACCCTATCACACTATCTCAATGATAAGAGAGGGGAGATAAATTCTCAAGTCCAAATCCCAACCCTTTAAACCATTTGTTCTAATTGAAAAATTAGGACAAGTATCTAAGTTGAGTACCCTCCGAATGCATCAGATGACGTAATTCGTGATTTAAACCCTTGGTTTGATTTTGTATGTATTTTGGCTATGATGAGTTTTCATATTTTTACCTGTTGAGTCTTTGGAGTATTTTCTATTAATTAAGCCTAATTAAAAGATTTAATTAATGGTTTAATTTAATAAAAAATTAATACGATATTTTAATATTTATTTTATTTAATTAATTGGAAAATTAATTAAATAAAATAATTAAATTTGAAAATAAAAGTTAAAAGTTTAAATTTGAAATGTGTCAATATTTATTTTAATAATAATATATTTGGAGCTCATTTTTAAATAAATGACTAAATAATATTATTATTAAAGCTAACAAATATTTTAGCAATTAAGTTTTAGAAAATCAAATTTAAAAGTGAAAAATATATTTTAAATTATTTAAAAAAATTAGATTTTATGTGATTAAAATATAAATATATTAAGATTGAAAAAGTGGAATTATTAAAGTTAGTGCATGAGATTTAATAAATAAATAAATAAAATTGGAAAGAGTAAATTAAATATTATATTAATTAATGTGCATTATTTTAATATTTGCTCACATAGGAGTTGGCAAATTCTCGAGAGTTGTCATGTAGACAACACTAGAGTTTGCACTCTAAGAATGCACTAGTTGTCTACACTTAGAAGTTAGCATTTTATTTGAGCACATGGTGTCTACAACCTTAAGACTCATCTAGAAGGTTGGAGAAGACCCATGCTTGGTTGTCATGCTTATCTTCTAGTTGTTTCTAGAGACACTCTAGATGCATCTTAGAGGCCTTTAAATAAAAGCTCTCCTAGTGTGTTTGGACAAGCTTAAATGAAAGTTTAATGGAAGCTACAAGCTTCAAGCTAAAATGGAAGCTTCAAAGCTTACATTCATTGAGAAGGTCATATGCTTCTGCATGCTCATGCTCATATGTTTCTACATGCTACTATGCTCCTTCTAGCACTTCTAGTCACTTGGAGGATTCAGTTAGCTTGGATCTTGGAGGAATTGCGAATATTGGAGAAGGAAGGGATTCTCTATGGACTTCTGAGGCATGGAAAATTAGCATCAGTGTCCAGGTGCACTCGTGATAATCACATAATTTATTTGCACTCTTTCTCTTCATGTTTTCATCGTATTTGTTATATGTGTCTGAATACTGTTTGTGATTGAATCCACAATTAAATTAGAATCTAGATATGTATAGTTGCAAAGAAAATAATAGAAAAATTCTAAATCCAATTAAGAAAGAAATTAGATCTAAACGGGTTTGGGTTCGAATTAGAATCAAATTAAAATAGATTTGAAAATAGTTTCAAGATTTATGGCCAAATCCATTAGTGAAATTATTGAATAAATTTAGAGAACAATTGCCTTTTAAGAGGAAATTCTTAATTCATCACAAATTAACCTGTCGATGCCCTTTGGATAGACCCGAACTCAGTCATTCATAACTTTTTATCGTGATCGAATTTATTCGATTTCTCTAGTCAGAAGTGGCGCAACTTGGCCCTCTCTAACATATTTCAATTTTAGCCCGATCCAACAGTTCTTTAGAGAGATATAGCTGTCGTACTGAGACTATTTTATTCAAGGACAGATATTTCTCCATTTCCCATAATCAAGAGTTTTTTATGCTTAAACTTCACAAAAATAATATATCAAAGCATGGAATGAATTAAAGATGTTATTGCAATCTTCTCTTATTAGAATCTTATTAATATGTATTAGTTTTATATGATTTATTATCTAATCTAATTAAATCAAATTTAATTAAGATTAGCTAATAGTAAAAGAAGTGTAGTTAATTATTAGTCAATCTAAGTAAATGAATTTTTAAATAAGAGAAAATTAAAAGAAAAGAGATTTTAAGATAGTTTATATAGTGGACTTTTTATAATGTATATTGAATACTATTTAATATATATTAAACAATTTTAGAGTTGTTTAATGAAGATGATAATGTTAAGAATTTAGAGATTATTCATGTTAAAATCTACAATGAGTCTTATTAGTTTGTGATAGGGATCTTTTTCAAACAATGTTTATATAGACAAAATATTATTTGAACAATTAGAAAATGGAGTCTAATGGTTGATTTTAATATTGATTAAATAATTGTAAGATGATAATTTATATTATGTTGATTTAAATTTAAAAATTTTGAATAATATTGGATTAAGACTGAATTATTATGTTATTGGTTAATACATTTGAATATCTTAATGGAGTTAAGAGTTAGCCAAATATTAACTAATGAGTTTATGGAAGGATTCTATAGATCGAGTATTTATAGTTTGAGGAGTTTATTATTTATTAATGTTTGTAAGCACTAGCAAACTATTAATAAATAATGGTTTAAATAGATATCAACAAATTTGATTAGAGATAATCTAGTGGAGATTATTTAATGATTAAAAGTTTTGTAAAAGATATTAGTTTTTGGTTTGAAGTATGAATGATTTTTAATAATATTCATTGAGTTGTCAATATAATTATGCAATTGAGATTTATCTTGAAATGACTATCATTAATACGAATTAATTAAGGAAACATTAATATTCATAAAGAATGATGAATATGATCTATTATTAAGATTTTCAATATAGCTTGTATTTAAATATATTCAAGATATTATTATTGAATTATTAATATGATCATTTGAGTATTGAATTATACTTGACTTTTATCTTACAGAATTATAGTTAGTTATTAGTCAACTAATGTTAATTGGAACGTTGCTATGGTTATGCAATTATAAATTAAATCAATTAATGAGAGTTAATTAGATTTAATTAATAATTAAGTTATGTAATAGAGATTTAATGAATATAATTCTTTTAATAAGATTGTAAAAATATTGATACCAAAGTTGATAGGTCTTGTTCTGATGACTTGAATAATAACCCTAGATGTTTAATGGTGAGATGTAGTAATATTGAATGGAAAATTATTAAATGACAAGAGTCATGGAATCATGTACCTATGTTAATTGGTAAATTAAATTCATCATTTTAATTAAGTTATAATCTTCTTAATCGAAAATTGATAATTGGTTCTTTTATAAATGAATAATGATCCTTGATTATGTTGAAAAGTTCAAGTAATATTAAGGAAGAGTTATTCAATTAGTAATATAGATCTTAGCAAATAAAACAAATGATTTAATAAGTAAATAATTATCCTTAATTTATTCTTAGGATAATGCTATCGGAGAAAATGGGTTGACTTGTAGGTCAAAAGATGAAACTTAAGACACTTAAAAGTATACTTGCAAACAGGAAACTGAAACCCCTACACTTGAAAATAAAAAATGAAACTCCACACTTAATTCAACTATGTGAATTTAGTAAACCAAAATATGTGTTTGTATCGTGTATTCTATATGCTTCTTGTTTTGGATTGACTAGTGTTGACTAGTCCTAGGTTGTTACCAGAGGCTCGGGGGTTATGAGATGTGTTGGCATGATTGATTCTATTTGGTCTCGATCTTTATAAACCCAACCATGGTAATGTGATCGTATGCTCTATGAAATATTTGTATTTATTGATTGTTATTGTTCATCAGTCTTCATGTGTGAAGCTGAGATGTATGTGTATGAGACACTTGAGCTAATCATTTTTGAGTCATCGATCAGTTATCATTGGTTTGTTTTCTATTCGCCATGATGGGACTAAAGTGTTGATTTATATCTTGATGATGTCATGTTGTGACATATTTGACTCAACCATTTTTGGAGTCTTCAATCAGTATGATTTTGAGATATTCTTGGTTGCTTGTTGAGAACTAATCAATATTGTGATCTATTTTGAAATATATTTTGGTTATTGAGAACCAATGATTATTATGATTATCAGTGATGCCTTCAGTTGCCAATAGAGAACTATTGTGGTCATGATTTTCTATGGATGCTTTTCGGATGCTCATAGAGATTTGATGATTCTTATCTTGGAGATTTGATAATTCTTATTATGGATATTTGATGCTTATATTGTGGATATTTGATGATTCTTTTTATGGATTATCTTTTGGATTTTCTTTCCAGTCGCTTGTATAGGACTGGGGTGATTTTATGATTCCATGAGCTTAGGGTAGGTAATCTACTTGTAGTGTCAGAAAGTGGCTTGCAATGGGGGTCGGGGCCCTAAGTGGTTGCCAGGGTAACTCATTGTAAGTTTGGTTAATAAGTGATAACATTTACACACTAAATGGAGATTAAATGAACCTAAAAAAATAATTGTTTTGATGTTCTTGTCCATGCTTTGAGTGCTTGTACAGGCTACGATGGGAGTAGTGAGAATGCATGGTTGCGACTGTGCATTCCGTAGTATGCCTCATCAATATGAGAGGATACTAGTGGTCGCATGAGATCAGTATGGACCCGTGGAGTTTAGCTAACTGCCAGGGTAACTTGTACGTGATAAATGCAATGACACTTTTCCGCTTGCAGAGTAAGTTTCCTACTTGTCATTGTCTGCCTCTGGGAATTAGATGTCGATTTTGTGTGAATGGAACCCTTGAGTTGGTATAATTTTAGGATTCCTGGACTATAGAGATTTATACTTTGTGATTTTGATAGCCTGTTTGGGACTTGAGATTATCTTCTCAGCACGATGGGAGTGGACCACTTAGGTTCTACGCAGTTGGGTGGTAGTATTTTTCCACTCTTATCATTTGAGATCCGTCTGAGACACCGTGGCTGGAGTATTCTTAGTTAGTATTTATCTTCATTATATTCTTGGATCATTATGATAGATGATATACCCTATGATGGATGTATTTATTGGTATGATTCTTATATTGATGATTTGCATATGCTAGTTGATGATATGTTATGGTTTACTTTGCATGTTAGTAGGATATTTTTAGGAGTGACATTCTTACTATGTTAATACCGATGATCTCTTCGGTGCTTTGGAATGTTACGCATGGAGGGATGGCTAGGATCCACGATGGTCTAACGATGCTATTTACGGTTGGGAGGAACCGTGCACTTAGATATTTATGTTTGTGATATATGGTTATATTTTGTGATGGATGTTTATATCTTTATGATGATGATGTATCATGTATTATTTATGGTTTCATTTACTTCAATTGCATCATGGATTAATATTGGATGATGATGTAGTTTATTTTCACGGATGTTTATTCTTTTAAGCTTTTCATACCTTGTAACATGTACAGTGGATGATTGAGCTAAACTAAAATATAATTATAAAAGGACACTTGTATATTGTTTCTGAACATTGGATGTTTCATAAGGATGTAATGTTAGATGAATAGATAATTTAGATGTGATACGACATTAAGGGATTTTTAAATAATGTAATATGTTATGCTATGTTATGTGTACTTTTATTCGAATTGTTTCTATTGCTCCTGCAAGTGTTGTGAATGGTTTTACTTTTATGTTTAAAAAAAAATATTGTTTGGCAAACTTAGTGAAATTCTTTGGATCCCTTGGTGGGGCATTACATTAGTTGATTAGTTTCAAAAATAATTTTGAAATAATTAATCGAAATTATTTAATTAAATGGAGTACTTACTTCTAATTAATTAAACAAATTTATTTAATGAAATGAGAAGCCATTCCTAATTAATTAAATGAAGTTATTTAATTAAATAAGAAAAGTGTCTCTAATTAATTAAAGATTATTTAATTAAATAGAAAAAATAATTATGAGAGCACATCTCATTTTATTAAATTAAATATCTCAACAAAGTCTCTCTTTAGTTCAAAAAGGGAAATTTCCAGTTCACTATTGATCAAAAATGAGTTAAATCTATTAACTCCTTTTTCTACTCAAATTGACTCAGTTAACTCCTTATTTTACTCAAATTAAATCTGTTAACTACATTTTAATTTGGAAATCTCCCTTTATGACTAAACTTCACCTTTAATCCTGACCGCTGATTGAAATCGATCTCAACCGTTGACGAATTCTAAGAAAGTCTATTTAAGAGACCCTCATCTCTTCATTTTGAAAGGTTGAATGAGAATTTTCATTGAATTGTTGCTGGAATTCATACTCACATTTGCTCATATTCACATACGCAAAGATCAAGTTTGACCAAAAGTTGACCAGATTTAACCACGGTTGACTTGAGTTGACTAGTTTCAAAAAAAAAATTGAAATAATTAAATGAAGTTATTTAATTAAATGGAGACTTACTTCTAATTAATTAAACAAAGTTATTTAATTAAATGAGAAGCCATTCCTAATTAATTAAATGAAGTTATTTAATTAAATAAGAAAAGTGTCTTTAATTAATTAAAGATTATTTAATTAAATAGAAAAAGTAATTATGAGAGCATATCTCATTTTATTAAATTAAATATCTCAACAAAACCTCTCTTTAGTTCAAAAAGGGAAATTTTCAGTTCACTATTGATAAAAAATGAGTTAAATTGGTTAACTCCTTTTTCTACTCAAATCGACTCAGTTAACTCCTTATTTTACTCAAATTAAATCTGTTAAATCCCTTTAATTTGGAAATCTCCCTTTATGACTAAACTTCACCTTTAATCCTAACCATTGATTGAAATTGATCTCAACCGTTGATGAATTCTAAGAAAGTCTATTTAAGAGACCCTCATCTCATCATTTTGAAAGGTTGAATGAGAATTTGCATCAAATTGTTGCTGAAATTAATACTCACATTTGCTCATATTCACATACGCAAAGATCAAGTTTGACCAAAAGTTGACCAGATTTAACCATGGTTCACTAGTTTCAATTTTTTTTTTGAAATAATTAAACGAAATTATTTAATCAAATGGAGTACTTACTTCTAATTAATTAAGCAAAATTACTTAATTAAATGAGAAGCCATTCCTAATTAATTAAATAAAGTTATTTAATTAAATAACAAAAGTGTTTCTAATTAATTAAAGATTACTTAATTAAGTAGAAAAAGTAATTATGAGAGCATATCTCATTTTATTAAATTAAATATCTCAACAAAATCTCTCTTTAGTTCAAAAAGGGAAATTTTCAGTTCACTATTGATCAAAAATGAGCTAAATGAGTTAACTTCCTTTTCTACTCAAATTGAATCAGTTAACTCATTATTTTACTCAAATTAAATCTATTAACTCCCTTTAATTTGGAATTCTCCCTTTATGACTGAACTTCTTCTTTAATCCTGACCGTTGAATAAAATCGATCTCAACCATTGATGAATTCTAAGAAAGTCTATTTAAGAGACCCTCATCTCTTCATTTTGAAAGGTTGAACGAGAATTTGCACCAAATTGTTGCTGGAATTCATACTGACATTTTCTCATATTCACATACGTAGAGATCAAGTTTGACCAAAAGTTGACCAGATTTAACCACAGTTGACTTGAGTTGACTAGTTTCAAAAAAAAATTGAAATAATTAAACGAAATTATTTAATTTAATGGAGTACTTCTAATTAATTAATCAAAGTTATTTAATTAAATGAGAAGTCGTTCCTAATTAATTAAATGATGTTATTTAATTAAATAAGAAAAGCGTGTCAAATTAATTGAAGATTATTTAATTAAATAGAAAAAGTAACTATCAGAGCATATCTCATTTTATTAATTGAAATCGATCTCAACCATTGATGAATTTCAAGAAAGCCTATTTAAGAGACCCTCATCTCTTCATTTTGAAAGGTTGAATGAAAATTTGCATCGAATTGTTGCTGAAATTCATAGTCACATTTGCTCATATTCACATACGCAAAGATCAAGTTTGATCAAAAGTTGACTAGATTTAACCACGGTTGACTTGAGTTGACTAGTTTCGAAAAGAATTTTGAAATAATTAAATGAAATTATTTAATTAAATGGAGTACTTACTTCTAATTAATTAAACAATGTTATTTAATTAAATGAGAAGCCATTTGTAATTAATTAAATGAAATTATTTAATTAAATAAGAAAAGTGTCTCTAATGAATTAAAGATTACTTAATTAAATAGAAAAAGTAATTATGAGAGCATATCTCATTTTATTAAATTAAATATCTCAACAAAATCTCTCTTCAGTTCAAAAAGGGAAATTTCTAGTTCTCTATTGATAAAAAATGAGTTAAATCAGTTAACTCCTCTTTCTATTCAAATTGAATCAGTTAACTCCTTATTTTACTCAAATTAAATCTGTTAACTCCATTTAGTTTTAAAATCTCCCTTTATGACTGAATTTCACCTTTAATCCTGACCGTTGATTGAAATCGATCTAAACCATTGATGAATTCCAGGAAAGTCTATTTAAGAGACCCTCATCTCTTCATTTTGAAACGTTGAATGAGAATTTGCATCAAATTTTTGCTGGAATTCACACGCACATTTGCTCATATTCACATATACAAAGATCAAGGTTGAACAAAAATTGACCAAATTTAACCACGGTTGACTTGAGTTGACTAGTTTTGAAAAGAATTTTGAAATAATTAAATGATATTATTTAATTAAATGGAGTACTTACTTTTAATTAATTAAGCAACGATATTTAATTAAATGAGAAGCCATTCCTAATTAATTAAATGAAGTTATTTAATTAAATAAGAGAAGTGTCTCTAATTAATTAAAGATTACTTAATTAAATAGAAAGAGTAATTATGAGGGCATATCTCATTTTATAAAATTAAATATCTCAACTCCCTTTAATTTAGAAATCTCCCTTTATGACTGAACTTCATCTTTAATCCTAACCGCTGACTCAAATCGATCTCAACCGTTGATGAATTTCAGGGAATGAGAATTTGCATTGAATTGTTGCTAGAATTCATACTCACATTTGCTCATATTCACATACGCAAAGATCAAGTTTGACCAAAAGTTGACCAGATTTAACCACGGTTGACTTGAGTTGACAAGTTTCGAAAAAATTTTTGAAATAAATAAATGATATTATTTAATTAAACGGAGTACTTACTTCTAATTAATTAAATGAGAAGCCATTCCTAATTAATTAAATGAAGTTATTTAATTAAAAAAGAAAAGTGTCTATAATTAATTAAAGATTAATTAATTAAATAGAAACTACTAATTATGATACCATATCTCATTTTATTAAATTAAATATCTCAACAAAATCTCTCTTCAGTTCAAAAAAGAAAATTTCCAGTTCAGTATTGATGAAAAATGTGTTAAATCAGTTAACTCCTTTTTCTACTCAAATTGAATTAGTTAACTCTTTATTTTACTCAAATTAAATCTATTAACTCCCTTTAATTTAAAAATCTTCCTTTATGACTGAACTTCGCCTTTAATCCTAACTGCTGATTGAAGTCGATCCCAATCGTTGATGAATTCCAGGAAAGTCTATTTAAGAGACCCTCATCTCTTCATTTTGAAAGGTTGAATGAGAATTTGCATCGAATTGTTGTTAGAATTCATACTCACATTAGCTCATATTCACATACGCAAATATCAAGTTTGATCAAAAGTTGACCAAATTTAACCACGGTTGACTTGAGTTGACTAGTTTCGAAAAGAATTTTGAAATAATTAAGCAAAATTATTTAATTAAATGGAGTACTCACTTCTAATTAATTAAAAAATATTATTTAATTAAATGAGAAGCCATTCCTAATTAATTAAATGAAGTTATTTAATTAAATAAGAAAAGTGTCTCTAATTAATTAAAGATTATTTAATTAAATAGAAAAAGCAATTATGAGAGCATATCTCATTTTATTAAATTAAATATCTCAACAAAATCTCTCTTCAGTTCAAATAGGAAAATTTTTAGTTCACTATTGATCAAAAGTGAGTTAAATCAGTTAACTCTTTTTTCTACTCAAATTGAATCAGTTAACTCCTTATTTTACTCAAATTAAATCTATTAACTCTCTTTAATTTGAAAATCTCCCTTTATGACTGAACTTCACCTTTAATATTGACAGCTGATTGAAATCAATCTCAACCGTTGATGAATTCTAGGAAAGTCTATTTAAGAGACCCTCATCTCTTCATTTTGCAAGGTTGAATGAGAATTTGCATCGAATTTTTGCTAGAATTCATACTAACATTTGCTCATATTCACATAAGCAAAGATCAAGTTTGAGCAAAAGTTGACCAGATTTAACCACGGTTGACTTGAGTTGACTAGTTTCAAAAAGAATTTTATAATAATTAAATGAAATAATTTAATTAAATGGGGTACTTACTTCTAATTAATTGAACAAATTTATTTAATTAAATGAGAAGCCATTCCTAATTAATTAAATCAGTTAACTCCTTTTTCTACTCAAATTGAATTAGTTAACTCCTTATTTTACTTAAATTAAATCTGTTAACTCCCTTTAATTTGGAAATCTCCATTTATGACTAAACTTCACCTTTAATCCTGACCGCTGATTGAAATCGATCTCAACTGTTGATGAATTCCAGAAAAGTGTATTGAAGAGACCCTCATCAATACATTTTGAAAGGTTGAATGAGAACTTGCATCGAATTGTTGCTGAAATTCATACTCACTTTTGCTTCTATTCACATACGCAAAGATCAATTTTGACCAAAACTTGACCAGATTTAACCACAGTTGACTTGAGTTGACTAGTTTGGAAAAGAATTTAAAAATAATTAAACAAAATTATTTAATCAAATGGAGTACTTACTTCTAATTAATTAAACAAATTTATTTAATTAAATGAGAAGCCATTCATAATTAATTAAATGAAGTTATTTAATTAAATAAGAAAAGTGTCTCTAATTAATTAAAAATTATTTAATTAAATAGAAAAACTAATTATGAGAGCATATCTCATTTTATTAAATTAAATATCTCAAGAAAATCTTTTTTCAGTTAAAAAAGGGAAATATCCAGTTCACTATTGATAAAAAATGATTTAAACCAGTTAACTCCTTTTTCTACTCAAATTGAATCAGTTAACTCCTTATTTTACTCAAATTAAATCTGTTAACTCCTTTTAATTTAGAAATCTCCCTTTATGACTAAACTTCACCTTTAATCCTGACCGCTAATTAAAATCGATCTCAACCGTTGATAAATTCTAGGAAAGTATATTTAAGAGACCCTCATCTCTTCATTTTGAAAGGTTAAATGAGAATTTGCATCGATTTGTTGCTGGAATTCATACTCACATTTGCTCATATTAACATACGTAAAGATCAAGTTTGACAAAAAATTGACCAGATTTAACGACAGTTGACTTGAGTTGACTAGTTTCAAAAAGAATTTTGTAATAATTAAATGAAATTAGTTCATTAAATGGAGAATTTTGTAATAATTAAATGAAATTACTTAATTAAATAGAAAAACTAATTATGATACCATATCTCATTTTATTAAATTAAAAATATCAAAAAAATCTCTCTTCAGTTCAAAAAGGAAAATTTCCAGTTCACTGTTGATAAAAAACGTGTTAAATCAATTACCTCCTTTTTCTACTCAAATTGAATCAGTTAACTCCTTATTTTACTCAAATTAAATCTGGTAACTCCCTGTAATTTGAAAATCTCCCTTTATGACTAAACTTCACGTTTAATCCTAACTGTTGATTGAAATCAATCCCAACTGTTCATGAATTCCAGGAAAGTCTATTTAACAGACCCTCATCTCTTCATTTTGCAAGGTTGAATGAGAATTTGCATCGAATTGTTGATGGAATTCATACTCACATTTGCTCATATTCACATACGCAAAGATCAAGTTTGACCAAAAGTTGACCAGATTTAACCACAGTTGACTTGAGTTGACGAGTTTCAAAATTTTTTTTGAAATAATTAAACAAAATTATTTAATTAAATGGAGTATTTACTTATAATTATTTAAACAAAGTTATTTAATTAAATGAGAAGCCATTCCTTATTAATTAAATGAAGTTATTTAATTAAATAAGAAAAGTGTCTCTAATTAATTAAAGATTATTTAATTAAATAGAAAAAGTAATTATGAGAGCATATCTCATTTTACTAAATTAAATATCTTAAGAAAATCTCTCTTCAGTTCAAAAAGGGAAATTTCTAGTTCACTATTGATAAAAAATGAGTTAAATGAGTTAACTCCTTTCTCTACTCAAATTGAATCATTTAACTCCTTGTTTTACTCAAATTAAATCTGTTAACTCCCTTTAATTTGGAGATCTCCCTTTATGACTGAACTTCACCTTTAATCTTAACCGTTGATTGAAATCCATCTCAACCGTTGATGAATTTCAAGAAAGTCTATTTAAGAGACCCTCATCTCTTCATTTTAAAAGGTTGAATGAGAATTTGCATCGAATTGTTGCTAGAATTCATAGTCACATTTGCTCATATTCACATACACAAATATCAATTTTGACCAAAAGTTGACCAGATTTAAGCACGGTTGACTTGAGTTGACTAGTTTTGAAAAGAATTTTGAAATAATTAAACTAAATTATTTAATTAAGTGTAGTACTTACTTCTAATTAATTAAACAAAGTTATTTATTTAAATGAGAAGCCATTCCTAATTAATTTAATGAAGTTATTTAATTAAATAAGAAAAGTGTCTCTAATTAATTAAAGATTATTTAATTAAATAAAAAAAGTAATTAGAGTGCATATCTCATTTTATTAAATTAAATATCTCATCAAAATCTCTCTTCAGTTCAAAAAGGGAAATATTCAGTTCACTATTGATAAAAAATGAGTTAAATTAGTTAACACCTTTCTCTACTCAAATTGAATTAGTTAACTCCTTATTTTACTCAAATTAAATCAGTTAACTCTCTTTAATGTGGAAATCTCCCTTTATGATTGCATTGTTTTATGGAAAAAAGGCAGTGTTTCGATCACCTTCCTCGAGCCAATTAACTCTAGCCTTTTGCTTCCAAAAAATTTTCTCTCGAAGTTCCAATTCTTCTAGAGCTCTAGAAGCAAGGGATTCATCCTTGCCAAGATCCTCTGAGAAACCTCGATCTCTAATCTCCCTTGTGATGACATCAAGATCTTCTTGAGCAAGCCTCTTCATAAAGTGAAGGTTCCCAAAGCATTCCCTATTCCATATCTTGAGCTGCCTTTTAACATATTGAAGCCTTTTAGAAAATGAGAACATTGCAGTACCATATGTAGGAGCACCATCTTTGCACCAACAAGAAACAAAATCATGAAGAGAGGAGTCACGAAGCCACATCATCTGGAACTTAAAAGGAGGATGCTTCAGAACATAAGCCCCTATAGTGGAAAATTTGATTGGCCAATGATCTAAACCCCTCCAATCAAGGATTTTTGAAGAGATAGTAAGGGTTCCACTAACCCAGAAGCAAGAAACAAGAAATCTATCCAGACGTTCTGAGATAGCAGCAACACCAGTCCTGCGATTATTCCAGGTATAGAGACCATTAGAAGGCTTAACATCAGAGAGATGCAAAAGAGATATGTGTTTCCGAAGAAGAGTAGAAGAAGGCCCCAAACTAGCCAAACCACCATGCTTCTCCTCCAGACTTAAAATTGAATTGAAGTCCCCTGCTAACACCCAAGGATGATAA
Organism: Cupressus sempervirens; assembly: GCA_028749045.1. NCBI lineage: Eukaryota > Viridiplantae > Streptophyta > Pinopsida > Cupressales > Cupressaceae > Cupressus > Cupressus sempervirens. The sequence continues at coordinate 103,534,661 of CM053787.1, forward strand.
GGATGACAATTTCTAACATATTGAATATGTTCCCAAAGTTCCTCCTTTCCCACAAGATTAACAGGTGCATACATATTAGTAACCATGATTACATCTCCTGAATCTAGAACAGAAGCTACCATAGAGAGAGCTGAGCAAGAAGACATCCAGCCAAGAGGAGAAATTTTTTGAGGATCCCAAAATATAGCTAAACCACCAGCACTGCCTATTGCCCCAACACACTGGCATTGACCACGAGATCAAATACTAGAGGCATGTTGGACCATAGACTCCATAGAGAGATTAGTCTCTTGGATACAAAAAACATTAGGACTATGATCAACCACCAAGTTATGAATAGCCTTTTGTCTAGGGCTGCTATTCAACCCCCTTACATTCCATGAGAGAATAATCATCATTGGGTAGAATTGGGAAAATGAGAATCCAAAGGTTTCACTGAGCTAGACTCAAACAATATATCTCCTGTGAGTTTAATCTTCTCTTGGTCTGTTTTGTGCCCACTCCTTAGAGGGGGAGTAGAAGAAGCCTGCTTAAAGGGTTGAGGCAGATACCCCAAGGGGAGAGGAGATCCCTTGCCCTTACTTGATGGTAGAACATCCTTAACCAAGTCAGCCAAAACAACATCATTATCCTCCAACACTGCAGGAGTCACCAGAGCCTCTATCACAAGAGCTATAGGGACCTCACAGTTCTAATATACAACAACTTGGGATGCCCCACAAGCATCATTAGGAACAGATCTATCATCTGGGCAAACTGGATCAGAAGACATAAGAGGAGGAATACCGTCCTCTAGAACCATACTATCCAGCACCTCAAAGTGGTTAAAAATTGAATAAGATAATCTTTCTTTCAAAGGCCTCTTTTGACCACGTCCCTTAGCTTGAGGGCGAACAGGGGTAAATCCATCCCTATCCTGCATTTGAGCCCTACCCTTACCTGTATCATCTGGCGGATTCAGTTCACTATTGATAAAAATAAGTTAAATTAGTTAACTCCTTTTTTTACTTAAATTGAATCAGTTAACTCCTTATTTTACTCAAATTAAATCTGTTAACTCCCTTTAATTTGGAAATCTCCCTTTATGACTGAACTTTGCCTTTAACCCTAACCGTTGACTGAAATCGATCTCAACCGTTGATGAATTCCAGGAAAGTCTATTTAAGTGACCCTCATCTCTTCATTTTTAGAGGTTGACTGACAATTTGCATCGAATTGTTGTTGGAATACATACTCACATTTGCTCATATTCACATACGCAAAGATCAAGTTTGACAAAAAGTTGACCAGATTTAACCACATTTGACTTGAGTTGACTAGTTTCGAAAACAATTTTTAAATAATTAAACGAAATTAGTTAATTAAATGGATTACTTACTTTTAATTAATTAAACAAAGTTATTTAATTAAATGTGAAGCCATTCAGAATTAATTAAATGAAGTTATTTAATTAAATAAGAAAAGTGTCTCTAATTAATTAAAGATAATTTAATTAAATAGAAAAAGTAATTATGAGAGCATATCTCATTTTATTAAATTAAATATCGCAACAAAATCTCTCTTTAGTTCAAAAAAGGAAATTTTTAGTTCACTATTGATCAAAAATGAGTTAAATTAGTTAACTCCTTTTTCTACTCAAATTGAATCAGTTAACTCCTTATTTTACTCAAATTAAATCAGTTAACTCCCTTTAATTTTGAAATCTCCCTTTATGAATGAATTTCACCTTTAACCCTAACCGTTGATTGAAATCGATCTCAACCGTTGATGAATTTCAAAAAAATCTATTTAAGAGACCCTCATCTCTTCATTTTGAAAGGTTGAATGAGAATTTGCATCGAATTATTGCTGGAATTCCTACTCACATTTGCTCATATTCACATACGCAAAGATCAAGTTTGACCAAAAGGTGACTAGATTTAACCATGGTTGACTTCAGTTGACTAGTTTCGAAAAGAATTTTCAAATAATTAAACGAAATTATTTAATTAAATGGAGTACTTACTTCTAATTAATTAAACAAAGTTATTTAATTAAATGAAAAGCCATTCCTAATTAATTAAATGAAGTTATTTAATTAAATAAGAAAAGTGTCTCTAATTAATTAAAGATTATTTAATTAAATAGAAAAAGTAATTATGAGAGCATATCTCATTTTATTAAATTAAATATCTCAACAAAATCTCTCTTCAGTTCAGAAAGGGAAATTTCCAGTTCACTATTGATCAAAAATGAGTTAAATCAGATAACTCCTTTTTCTACTCAAATTGTATCAGTTAACTCGTTATTTTACTCAACTTAAATCTGTTAATTCCCTTTAATTTGGAAATCTCCCTTTATGACTGAACTTCACCTTTAATCCTGATTGCTTATTGAAATCGATCTCAACCGTTGATGAATTCTAGGAAAGTCTATTTAAGAGACCCTCATCTCTTCATTTTGAAAGGTTGAATGAGAATTTCCATCGAATTGTTGCTAGAATTCATACTCACATTTACTCATATTCACATACGCAACGATCAAGTTTGGCCAAAAGTTGACCAGATTTAACCATGATTGACTTCAGTTGACTAGATTCGAAAAGAACTTTGAAATAATTAAACAAAATTATTTAATTAAATAGACTACTTACTTCTAATTAATTAAACAAAGTTATTTAATTAAATGAGAAGCCATTCCTAATTAATTAAATGAAGTTATTTAATTAAATAAGAAAAGTGTCTCTAATTAATTAGATTATTTAATTAAATAGAAAAAGTAATTATGAGAGCATATCTTATTTTATTAAATTAAATATCTCAACAAAATCTCTCTTCAGTTCAAAAAGGGAAATTTTCAATTCACTATAGATCAAAAATGAGTTAAATTAGTTAACTCCTTTTTTTACTCAAATTGAATCAGTTAACTCTTTATTTTACTCAAATTAAATCTGTTAACTCCCTTTAATTTGGAAATCTCCCTTTATGACTGAACTTCACCTTTAATCCTGACCACTGATTGAAGTCGATCTCAACCATTGATGAATTCCAAGAAAGTCTATTTAAGAGACCCTTATCTCTTCATTTTTAAAGTTTGAATGAGAATTTGCATCGAATTGTTGCTGGAATTCATACTCACATTTGCTCATATTCACATGCACGAAGATCAAGTTTGACCAAAAGTTGACTAGATTTAACCACAATTGACTTGAGTTGACTAGTTTCGAAAAGAATTTCAAAATAATCAAAGTAAATTATTTAATTAAATGAAGTACTTATTTATAATTAATTAACCAAAGTTATTTAATTAAATAAGAAGTCATTCCTAATTAATTAAATGAAATTATTTAATTAAATAAGAAAAGTGTCTCTAATTAATTAAAGATTATTTAATTAAATAGAAAAAGTAATTATGAGAGCATATCTCATTTTATTAAATTAAATATCTCAACAAAATCTCTCTTCAGTTCAAAAAGGGAAATTTCCAGTTCACTATTGATAAAAAATGAGTTAAATCAGTTAACTCCTTTTTCTACTCATATTGAATCAGTTAACTCTTTATTTTACTCAAATTAAATCTGTTAGCTCCCTTTAATTTGGAAATCTCCCTTTATGATTGAACTTCACCTTTAATCTTGACCGTTGATTTGAATCGATCTCAACCATTGATGAATTCCAAGAAAGTCTATTTACGAGACCCTCATCTCTTCATTTTGAAAAGTTGAATGAGAATTTGCATCGAATTGTTGCTAGAATTCATACTCACATTTGCTCATATTCACATACACAAAGATCAAGTTTGACCAAAAGTTGACCAGATTTAACCACAGTTGACTTTAGTTGACTAGTCTCAAAAAGAATTTTGAAATTATTAAATGAAATTATTTAATTAAATGGAGTAATTACTTCTAATTAATTAAACAAAGTTATTTAATTAAATGAGAAGCCATTCCTAATTAATTAAATGAAGTTATTTAATTAAATAAGAAAAGTTTCTCTAATTAATTAAAGATTATTTAATTAAATGAAAAAAGTAATTATGAGAGCATATCTCATTTTATTAAATTAAATATCTCAACAAAATCTCTCTTCGGTTCAAAGAGGGAAATTTTTAGTTAACTATTGATCAAAAATGAGTTAAATCGGTTAACTCCTTTTTCTACTCAAATTGAATCAGTTAACTCCTTATTTTACTCAAATTAAATCTGTTAACTCCCTTTAATTTGGAAATCTCCCTTTATGACTGAACTTCACCTTTAATCCTGACCGTTGATTGAAATCAATATCAACAGTTGATGAATTTCAGGAAAGTCTATCTAACAGACCCTCATCTCTTCATTTTGAAAGGTTGAATGAGAATTTGTGTCATGCCCAAACTACGAGGGCAAAAAAAACACACAATTTTTTTTTTGAAAATAATTAATAATTAGAAAGTTCTAAGTTTGAATTGATTGTGATAAGATTGATATCGATCATTAATTTAAACAGATTGTTAATTAGTCTACTAAAATATGATACATGGGATTAACCATCTAAATTAAGCCCATTAATATTTACATCTAATACTAACTATCTTTTACAAAGTTAATTTTAATAAATCAATTTATTAAAAAAAAGACCAAATTAACAAGATTCAATTTAATATGAACATCTCTAAATCTAAGATTTAACTGAAATCTAATCAAAATTTAACTTAAATTAAATACCATATTCAGTTTTACATATATCTAAATCGATACTAAAAATATGACAAAACTAAATAAATTAACATTAATATAAAAACAACTAAATAATTAACTAAACTAACTAATTCAACTTATTCTAAACTAACATCTATACTAACTTATTTAAACATACTAATCTATATTAAAAAAAAAAAAAAAGATAAAAAAAAAACTTAAATCTAAACCTAACCTAAATATTAACCTAACCTACCCTAAGCCACCTACACCCTACTCTCAAAAGCCCTTAATTCACATGTGACTCACGTCATATCTTCCCTTTCCACCTCATCATTGGGCAGCGCTTCCCAAAGGACATGCGCTTCCCAAGCACTATCCTTGGGATAGCGCTCTGCCCCAAATACCCTGCGCAGATCCCACCAAAAGGTTAATCGACCAGCAAGGAAGGCAGACATAAAAGTCTTGCCAAAATATTAAAGGCCCAACCACAAAAAGGTAAGCGCTCCAAATCATAAGGGGTATGGGACATGGGGGTGGCCAGGGTGACGTCAACCCCCCCCCCCATGTTAAATGATGATAACAATTTTTTTTTTAACTAAAACTTTATTAAAATGCTTTTCAGAGTTGATGTGCAAGGGGAAGGATAAATGTAGTAAAGACAATAAAGTTTATTAGGTAGTTAGGATATTTTAGTATATTAAAAAAAAATTGCTCATAACAAATTTAAATATTGTTTAAATTAGAATATATTATATATCTTTTTTTTTGTTTAAAAGAGATCAAAAGGAATATTCTCTGCCTCAACAAGAGGATAAATTCTTTCGCAATACAATTTCCAGCATCCTGTAGGTGGATGATTTGGAAATTTTCTCGTAAGGATGATAGGAAAAGTTATTTTACTCTCTTTTTTTTATCAAAAATTGAAAGACTAACATATTGACAATGTTATCCCAAGTATTAATTTTTTTATTTTTTTTTTAAGTTTCTTATGGCTTACAAAATTAATAATGCTTCTTTTAAATCTATTAGATGATTACTATCACCTCAAAAAAAGATTGATTCAAGGACTAAATGCATCATTAATTTCCTTTATAGGCAAATCTATAATGACTTGATACAATTATAACCTATCAAGAGTTTGAATTATTTTCTTCATTCAATAATGCAATGCTTTATCATTAGGATCTAAAAATGAAACTGCATGCATGATCATAGTTTCCGTTTTCAACATATATGAAAGCTTGGAATTTTGCCAACTTTAACATCATCAATTCCTTCCTACTTGGTTTCCTACCCCAGTAGTCTAAGTTACACATGATAAGATATTACAATGGTAGTGTGAGTTATTCAATGGACTAAGTAAAATTTAGGGTGATAATTCATATAACAATCAACATAAAACTTAATGCAGCCGATAAGCAATCCATGGCAAGGTTAAAGATAACTAACTGATTTATGCTTTAAAATTTAAGGAGATACATAATCTCTTAGTCCAATTGATTCGTTCATAAGGAAATTTAACAAGGAAGAGATAATTTGAGTTATCAATGAAGGGATCCTGTTTCATCTGATACTTATACATCAACTTGGAAATTCATTCTATCAAATTGTTCTTCCCTAACAATTTAAAAACTTGAAATATCATAATTCATAACATTATCCGTTATTCTTAATTATTTATTTTTAATGTGCAACCATATTAAATTTAATACACAATTTAAATCACATGATAACCAATTATGCTCAACACCAATTTTATTGGTAAACTCGATTCAAAGGCTCAACCGGGAAAGAATCAGGAAGAAAACCCGGCTTCGTTGCCATTTACAATAAGGTTTAAAATACAATTTACAATAGGATCTCAATCCCAAATTTCAACAATCAAATCAATTTTTTCCTCATGATCAAAATCAAGGAATTTGTAATGTTTTCTGAATCTCATTTCAAGAACCATGGAGGAAACCAATATCTGATCGGGTGACAACCAAGCAGAACCAAAAGAAATTCAAACATGCATAATCATACATGGTTTACACAATAGGATTCATAATGAATCAAGACTATGGAAAGGTGGATTCTTCCAACAAGAGAAGTCAAGCACAACACCAATTCAGATGCCCAATTGGGGCTAATAACTAAGAACTTCCATTCTTCTATTTAAACATTCCATATTCATACCAGGTTTGTGCTGATGGGTAGGGGCCCATAACACCCTACCCTTTATCCCTCTTCTCATCTTGAGAAGAGACTCTACACTGGTTGGAGTCTAACTAAACAGACCTCTCCCTAAATTGGTCACTTCTGCCCTCTCCAAGGGTGAGTAATACCAAAACACCCATGCAAGGAAAACTCAAAATTGCAAACATAAACATGAAAGGAAAACAACCAAAATAACATAGTTTTCAAATTTTTCCAACATACCCACAACCATAAAAACAGTGAAACAACAACAAGGTAGCATGAACATGGAACAAAACATAAAAACTGAATAAGGGAGATGAGAATTTCCTACCTTCTCAAAGAGGCAATGGCAATGAACAAATTTGAGTAGAGTATCCCCTTTCCTTCCTTCCACCTTCAAGCATTCCTCTCTAAATGTAGAGATTGGGTAACAACCAACTAGTCCAAGGAAGGCCTCTAAATAAGCCTCCAACTCAACCACCCAAAAGGAGCAATAACTATCTCCACCTACTAACAAATCTAGAAACTCCTAACTCAACCTACACCATGGTTAAACCCTAAGTGGAGATGAGGTGAGGTAACTCAAGGTAACCACGATCAATTTTCGCACAAAGGCAAAAAGGGACTTTTTGGGTGACCTCAAAAGTCAAAAAAAGGGGCTTAGGGGTTGGAAAAGACCCCTAACCCATACCCACACCCTTTGGTTAGAATAATAACATGCTTTAAAGCCTAGGAAAGAGGTTTAGAGTCAAATAAAATCTAGGAATAAAATAGGTCCAACTTACTACTTTAACTTGCAAATAAGCACTAATCTGGATTAAGGAATGACTAACCTTAATTAAGAACTTAATAGAAAAATTGACACTAACTTAAACCAACTTGGTCCAAAAGTTAAACAATTAACCCTAAACAGCACACCAAAGCACACAAACATTTTACGAGTGTCAAGTGACACTGGAAGAACATAATTATGAACATTAACATTCATTGAACAAGGAAGATGCATACATACATCTCACAATAAAATACGTGAATTACGAACAACAAAGTTTTCAAATTTAGCACATAGAGATCAGTTCTGTTCCTCCGTGAGGTTTCTCGGCTAAATATCTGAACACTCATTGCACACATTAGTAGTCCCGTAAAATCACATGTACATAAATGTATACGTATAAGAAATTTACTTAAATTAAAACATACATCAATAAAGGTTTCTTCATCCTACATAATTCTTACCCATTTAAAATATCTTAAATCGAAGTCCCAATCCTACATTTACTGATTTCATCAACCTACATATACATGAAATATTAAATGACAATCATCAAATATATCTGAAAATAACATCACACAACATGAAATAATAAAATATGTTCTAAGCATCAGATAATGTCTCGACATCTCGAGTCATGAATAACAAAATAAGGGTAATGTATCACTATGCTACGATGGGTCGGGGCAAAGCCTCACAATTTGCATCGAATTGTTGCTGAAATTCATACTCACATTTGCTCATATTCACATACGCAAAGATCAAGTTTGACAAAAAGTTGACCAGATTTAACCATGGTTGACTTGTGTTGACTAGTTTCCAAAAGAATTTTGAAATAATTAAACGAAATTATTTAATTAAATGGACTACTTACTTCTAATTAATTAAACAAAGTTATTTAATTAAATGAGAAGCCATTCCTAATTAATTAATTGAAATTATTTAATTAAATAAGAAAAGTGTCTCTAATTAATTAAAGATTATTTAATTAAATAGAAAAAGTAATTATGAGAGCATGTCTCATTTTATTAAATTAAATATCCAAAAAAAATCTCTCTTTAGTTCAAAAAGGGAAATTTCCAGTTCACTATTGATCAAAAATGAGTTAAATGAGTTAACTCTTTTTTCTACTCAAATTTAATCAATTAACTCTTTATTTTACTCAAATAAAATCTGTTAACTCCCTTTAATTTGGAAATCTCCCTTTATGACTGAACTTCACCTTTAATCCTGACCGTTGATTGAAATCGATCTCAATCGTTGATAAATTTCAAGAATGTCTATTTAAGAGACCCTCATCTCTACATTTTGAAAGGTTGAATGAGAATTTCAATCGGATTCTTGCTGGAATTCATACTCACATTTGCTCATATTCACATACGCAAAGATCAAGTTTGACCAAAAGTTGACCAGATTTAACCACGGTTGACTTGAGTTGACTAGTTTTGAAAAGAATTTTGAAATAATTAAACAAAATTATTTAATTAAATGGAGTACTTAATTCTAATTAATTAAGCAAAGTTCTTTAATTAAATGAGAAGCCATTCCTAATTAATTAAATGAAGTTATTTAATTAAATCAGAAAAGTGTCTCTAATTAATTCAAGATTACTTAATTACATAGAAAAAGTAATTATGAGAGCATATCTCATTTTATTAAATTAAATATCTCAACAAAATCTCTCTTGAGTTCAAAAAGGGAAATTTCCAGTTCACTATGGATCAAAAATGAGTTAAATCAGTTAACTCTTTTTTCTACTCAAATTGAATCAGTTAAATCCTTATTTTACTCAAATTAAATCTGTTAACTCGCTTTAATTTGGAAATCTCCCTTTATGACTGAACTTCACCTTTAATCCTGACCGTTGATTGAAATCGATCTCAACCGTTGATGAATTCCATGAAAATCTATTTAAGAGACCATCATCTCTTCATTTTGAAAGGTTGAATGAGAATTTGCATCGAATTGTTGTTAGAATTCATACTCACATTTGGTCATATTCACATACGCAAAGATCAAGTTTGACAAAAAGTTGATCAAATTTAACCACGGTTGACTTGAGTTGACTAGTTTCGAAAAGAATTTTGAAATAATTGAACGAAATTATTTAATTAAATGGAGTACTTACTTCTAATTAATTAAACAAAGTTATTTAGTTAAATGAGAAGCCATTCCTAATTAATTAAATGATGTTATTTAATTAAATAAGAAAAATGTCTCTAATTAATTTAAGATTATTTAATTAAATAGAAAGAGTAATTATGAGAGCATATCTCATTTTATTAAATTAAATATCTCAACAAAATCTCTCTTCAGTTCAAAAAGGGAAATTTCCAGTTCACAATTGATAAAAAATGAGTTAAATCAGTTAACTCCTTTTTCTGCTCAAATTGTCTCAGTTAACTCCTTATTTTACTCAAATTAAATCTGTTAACTCCCTTTAATTTGGAAATCTTCTTTTATGACTGAACTTCACCTTTAATCTTGATCGTTGATTGAAATCGATCTCAACCGTTGATGAATTCCAGGAAAGTTTATTTAAGAGACCCTCATCTCTTCATTTTGAAAGGTTGAATGAGAATTTGCTGTAATGCCCCGCCAAGGGATCCAAAGAATTAACTTAGAATTTCACTAAGATTAGTAGCATTTTTTTTTATGCAAGTAAACACCACATATAACTTATGCACAATAATGGAAGCAATAGCAATGTCCATCTAAAAATTAAACATAACATAAATAATAGATTACATTCTTTAAGATCCCTTAACGTTGAATTACATACATGAATCCATCTAGTACAACATCCACATGAAATAATAATGATAAGTCCAACGTTTATACATTTCATTTCAAATACTTAATCATCCACTGTACATGTCATAGGGTATAACAAGCTCAAAAGAATATACATACATAGAATAAGGTACATCATCCTATTCTAATCCATGATACATCAAAGTAGAGATAATCACATGATACACATGATACAACATCATAGAAAATATATACATCCATCATAAAGATTAAACATAATAAACTAAGTGCATGGTTCCTCCCAACCGTTAATAGCATCATTAGACCATCGTGGATCCTAGCCATCCCTTCGTGGGTAACATTCCAAATCACCGAAGAGATCATCGGTATTACATAGTAGGAATGTAACTCCTAATAAATAAAACATCATATATAGAAGTAATCTAACATGCCAATAAAAGCATAAGATAACATCATCTAACATATGCCAATCATCAATGAAAAAGGATACATATCCACCATTATGAAGGATGCATCAACCACGATGTCTCAATGAATCTCAAAATGATAAGAGTAGAAAATACAATACCACCCAACCGCATGGTACCTAAGTGGTCCACTCCCACCGTGCTAAGGAGATAATCTCAAGTCCCAAATAGGCTATCAAAATCACATAGCACATATCTCTATAAGTCCAGGAATCCTAAAAGTATACTAACTCAAAAGTTCCAAACACAAAATCTGACATCTAATCCCAGAGGCACACAATGACATGTAGGAACCTACTATGCAAGCGAAAAAGTGTCATCGTAATTATCTCGTACAAGTTATCTTGATAGTTAGCCAAACTCCACGGGTCCATACTAATTTCATGCGGCCACTAGTATCCTCTCTTACTGACGAGGCATACTACAGAATGCAAGGTCGCAACCATGAATCTCACTACTCCCATCCTAGTCTGTACAAGCACTCAAGGCATGGGCGAGAACAAAACAATTATCTTTTTAGGTTCATTCAGTTAGTAGTAGGTGTGAATGTTATCGCTTATTAATCCAACTTACAATGAGTTACCTTGGTAGCCTCTTAGGGCCTCAGCCCCCATTGCAAGCCACTTCCTATCACTACATGCAGATATCCTACCCTAATGCTCATGGAATCATAAATCTCAAAATCACAAAAGATAATCCATAAAATCATCAAATATGCATAAAGCATCAAATCTCCATGAGCTAACATCCATAGAAAATCATGAACACAACAACTCTCTATTGGCAATTGAAGTGTCATTGATAATCAAATATCCAATGGTTCTCAATAACCATATATATATATATATATATATATATATATATATATATATATATATATATATATATATATATATATATATATATATATATATATATCAATCATAATGATTGAAGACTCCAAAAATGGTTGAGTCAAACATGTCACAACATGACATCATAAAAAATAAATCCACATTTCAGTCCCATCATGGTGACTAGAAAATAAACCAAGGATAACTGATCGATGACCAAAAATAATGGTTAAGTCAAGTGTCTCATACATAAGAATCTCAACTATAACAATCAGTAATCACAACCAATACATAGAGCATTCCATCACATAACCATGGCTGGGTTTATAAAGATCGATATTAAAACATCACAATGTCTCCACAATCACATAACCACAAAGCCTCTGGTAGACGTCTTATACTGGTCAACACTAGTCATCCCAAAACCCAGAACAATAGCATAAAGAATACATAATGCAAACACATGTTTTGGTTTTACAACTTCAGTTTAAATGTAGAGAAATCAATTTAAGTTTCCAAGTCTGAAGAATGAATGGATGAACACATATATTGTTTTTGGATAAATAAAAGTTTTCCTTATTAGAACTAAAAATCCATTTTCTAATTAATAACACTTGTTTGATACATCCCCCAATCAAATATCAATTCCTTATTTAATAATTTAAAAATTTTAAATTATTAAATAGTTGAAAGTTATTAAAGAGTCACCTTATGAAAATAAACCTTCAATATAAAACATTTATCAAATAAAAATAACTTAAATTTATAAATAACATATTAACGAAATTATTTAATTAAATGGAGTACTTACTTCTAATTAATTAAACAAAGTTATTTAATTAAATGAGAAGCCATTCCTAATTAACTAAATGAAGTTATTTAATCAAATAAGAAAAGTGTCTCTAATTAATTAAAGATTATTTAATTAAATGGAAAAACTAATTATGAGAGCATATCTCATTTTATTAAATTAAATATCTCAACAAAATCTCTCTTCAGTTCAAAAAGGGAAATTTTAAGTTCACTATTGACAAAAAATGAGTTAAATGAGTTAACTCCTTTTTCTACTCAAATTGAATCAGTTAACTCTTATTTTACTCAAATTAAATCTGTTAACTCCCTTTAATTTGAAAATCTCCCTTTATGACTGAACTTCACCTTTAATCCTGACCATTGATTGAAATCGATCTCACCCGTTGACGAATTCTAGGAAAGTCTATTTAAGAGACCTTCATCTCTTAATTTTGAAAGGTTGAATAAGAATTTGCATCAAATTGTTGTTGGAATTCATACTCACATTTGCTCATATTCACATACGCAAAGATCAAGTTTGACCAAAAGTTGACCATATTTAACCACGATAGACTTGAGTTTACTAGTTTCGAAAAAAAATTGAAATAATTAAACAAAATTATTTAATTAAATGGAGTACTTACTTCTAATTAATTAAACAAAGTTATTTAATTAAATGAGAAGCCATTCCTAATTAATTAAATGAAGTTATTTAATTAAATAAGAAAAGTGTCTCTAATTAATTAAAGATTATTTAATTAAATAGAAAAATTAATTATGAGAGCATATCTCATTTTATTAAATTGAATATCTCAATAAAATCTCTCTTCAGTTCAAAAAGGGAAATTTTCAGTTCACTATTGATCAAAAATGAGTTAAATGAGTTACCTCCTTTTTCTACTCAAATTGAATCAGTTAACTCTTTATTTTACTCAAATTAAATCTATTAAATCCCTTTAATTTGAAAATCTTCCTTTATGACTGAACTTCACCTTTAATCTTGAACGTTGATTGAAATCGATCTCAACTGTTGATGAATTCCAGGAAAGACTATTTAAGAGACCCTCATCTCTTCATTTTGAAAGGTTGCATGAGAATTTGCATCGAATTGGTGCTGGAATTCATACTCACATTTGCTAATATTCACATACGCAAAGATCAAGTTTGACCAAAAGTTAACCAGATTTAACCACGGTTGACTTGAGTTGACTAGTTTCGAAAAGAATTTTGAAATAATTAAACGAAATTATTTAATTAAATGGATTACTTACTTCTAATTAATTAAACAAAGTTATTTAATTAAATGAGAAGCCATTCCTAATTAAGTAAATGAAGTTATTTAATTAAATAAGAAAAGTGTCTCTAATTAATTAAAGATTATTTAATTAAATAGAAAAAGTAATTATGAGAGCATATCTCATTTTATTAAATTAAATATCTCAACAAAATTTCTCTTCAGTTAAAAAATGGAAATTTCCAGTTCACTATTGATAAAAAATGAGTTAAATCAGTAAACTCCTTTTTCTACTCAAATTGAATCAGCTAACTCCTTATTTTACTCAAATTAAATCTGTTAACTCCTTTTTAATTTGCAAATCTCCATTTATGACTGAACTTCACCTTTAATCATGACCGTTGATTGAAATCGATATCAATCGTTAATGAATTCCAGGAAAGTCTATTTAAGAGACCCTCATCTCTTCATTTTGAAAGGTTGAATGAGAATTTGCATCGAATTGTTGCTAGAATTCATACTCACATTTGCTCATATTCACTTACGCAAAGATTAAGTTTGACCAAAAGTTAACCAGATTAAAGCACACTTGACTTGAGTTGACTAGTTTCGAAAGGAATTTTAAAATAATTAAACGAAATTATTTATTTAAAAGGAGTACTTACTTCTAATTAATTAAACAAAGTTATTTAATTACATGAGAAGCCATTCCTAATTAATTAAATGAAGTTATTTAATTAAACAAGAAAAGTGTCTCTAATTAATTAAAGATTATTTAATTAAATAGAAAATTAATTATGACAGCATATCTCATTTTATTAAATTAAATATCACAACAAAATCTCTCTTCAGTTCAAAAAGGGAAATTTCAGTTCACTATTGATAAAAAATGAGTTAAATCAGTTAACTCCTTTTTCTACTCAAATTGAATCAGTTAACTCTTTATTTTACTCAAATTAAATCTGTTAAATCCCTTTAATTTGGACATCTCCCTTTATGATTGAACTTCACCTTTAATCTTGAACGTTGATTGAAATCGATCTCAACCGTTGATGAATTCCAGGAAAGTCTATTTAAGAGTCCCTCATCTCTTCATTTTCAATGGTTGAATGAGAATTTGCATTGAATTATTGCTTGAATTCATACTCACTTTTGTTCATATTCACATACGCAAATATCAAGTTTGATCAAAAGTTGACCAGATTTAACCACAGTTGACTTGAGTTGACTAGTTTCAAAAAGAATTTAGAAATAATTAAACGAAATTATTTAATTAAATGGATTACTGACTTCTAATTAATTAAACAAAGTTATTTAATTAAATGAAAAGACATTCCTAATTAATTACATGAAGTTATTTAATTAAATAAGAAAAGTCTCTCTAATTAATTAAAGATTATTTAATTAAATAGAAAAAGCAATTAATAGAGCATATCTCATTTTTTTAAATTAAATATCTCAACAAAATCTCTCTTCAGTTAAAAAAGGGAAATTTTTAATTCATTATTGATCAAAAATGAGTTAAATCAGTTAACTCCTTTTTTTACTCAAATTGAATCAGTTAACTCCTTATATTACTCAAACAAAATCTGTTAACTCCTTTTAATTTGGAAATATCCCTTTATGACTGAACTTCACCTTTAATCTTGACCGTTGATTGAAATTGATCTCAACTGTTGATGAGTTCCAGGAAAGTCTATTTAAGAGACCCTCATCTCTTCAGTTTGAAAGGTTGAATGAGAATTTGCATCGAATTGTTGCTGGAATTCATACTCACATTTGCTCATATTCACATACGCAAAGATCAAGTTTGACCAAAAGTTGACCAGATTTAAACACAGTTGAGTTGAGTTGACTAGTTTCAAAAAGAATTTTGAAATAATTAAACAAAATTATTTAATTAAATGGAGTACTTACTTTTAATTAATTAAACAAAGTTATTTAATTAAATGAGAAGCCATTCCTAATTAATTAAATGAAGTTATTTAATTAAATAAGAAAAGTGTCTCTAATTAATTAAAGATTATTTAATTAAATAGAAAAAGTAATTATGACAGCATATCTAATTTTATTAAATTAAATATCTCAACAAAATCTGTCTTCAGTTCAAAAACGGAAATTTTCAGTTCACTATTGGTCAAAAATGAGTTAAATGACCCTCATCGCTTCATCGCTTCATTTCGAAAGGTTGAATGAGAATTTGCATAGAATTGTTGCCGAAATTCATACTCACATTTTCCCATATTCACATACACAAAGATCAAGTTTGACCGAAAGTTGACCAGATTTAACCACGGTTGACTTGAGTTGAGTAGTTTCGAAAAGAATTTTGAAATAATTAAACGAAATTATTTAACTAAATGGAGTACTGACTTCTAATTAATTAAACAAAGTTATTTAATTAAATGAGAAGCCATTCCTAATTAATTAAATGAAGTTATTATAATTAAATAAGAAAAGTGTCTCTAATTAATTAAAGATTATTTAATTAAATAGAAAAAGTAATTATAAGAGCATATCTAATTTTATTAAATTAAATATCTCAACAAAATCTCTCTTCAGTTCAAAAAGGGAAATTATCAATTCACTATTGATAAAAAATGAGTTAAATCAGTTAACTCCTTTTTCTACTCAAATTGAATCAGTTAAATCCTTACTTTACTCAAATTAAATCTGTTAACTCCCTTTAATTTCGAAATCTCCCTTTGTGACTGAACTTCACCTTTAATCCTGACCATTGATTAAAATTAATCTCAACCATTGATGAATTCCAGGAAAGTCTATTTAAGAGACACTCATCTCTTCATTTTAAAAGGTTGAATAAGAATTTGCATCGAATTGTTAATGAAATTCATACTCACATTTGCTCATATTCACATACGCAAAGATCAAGTTTGACCAAAAGTTGACCAAATTTAACCATGGTTGACTTGAGTTGACTAGTTTCGAAAAAAAATTTGAAATTATTGAATGAAATTATTTAATTAAGTAGAGTACTTACTTCTAATTAATTAAACAAAGTTATTTAATTAAATGAGAAGCCATTCCTAATTAATTAAATGCAGTTATTTAATTAAATAAGAAAAGTGTCTCTAATTAATTAAAAATTATTTAATTAAATAGAAAAAGTAATTATGAGAGCATATCTCATTTTATTAAATTAAATATCTCAACAAAATCTCTCTTCAGTTCAAAAAGGGAAATTTTCAGTTCACTATTGATCAAAAATGAGTTAAATCAGTTAACTCTTTTTTCTACTCAAATTGAATCAGTTAACTTCTTATTTTACTCAAATTAAATCTGTTAACTCCCTTTAATTTTTAAATCTCCCTTTATGACTGAACTTCACCTTTAATCCTTACCGTTCATTGAAATCGATCTCAACTGTTGATGAATTTTAGAAAAGTTGATTTAAGAGACTCTCATCTCTTCATTTTGAAAGGTTGAATGAGAATTTGCATCGAATTGTTGCTGGAATTCATACTCACATTTGCTCATATTCACATACGCAAAGATCAAGTTTAACCAGAAGTTGACCAGATTTAACCACGATTGACTTGATTTGACTAGTTTCAAAAAGAATTTTGAAATAATTAAATAAAATAATTTAATTAAATGGAGTACTTACTTCTAATTAATTAAACAAAGTTATTTAATTAAATGAGAAGTCATTCCTAATTAATTAAATGAAGTTATTTAATTAAATAAGAAAAGTGTCTCTAATTAATTAAAGATTACTTAATTAAATAGAAAAAGTAATTATGAGAGCCTATCTCATTTTATTAAATTAAATATCTCAACAAAATCTCTCTTCAGTTCAAGAAGGGAAATTTTGAGTTCACTATTGATAAAAAATGAGTTAAATCAGTTAACTTCTTTTTCTAATCAAATTGAATCAGTTAACTCCTTATTTTACTCAAATTAAATTTGTTAACTCCCTTTAATTTGGAAATCTCCCTTTATGACTGAACTTCACCTTTAATCCTGACCGTTGATTGAAATTGATCTCAACCGTTGATGAATTCCAAGAAAGTCTATTTAAGAGACCCTCATCTCTTCATTTTGAAAGGTTGAAAGAGAATTTGCATTGAATTGTTGCTGGAATTCATACTGACATTTGCTTATATTCACATACGCAAAGGTCAAGTTTAAGCAAAAGTTGACCAGTTTTAACCACGGTTGACTTGAATTGACTAGTTTCGAAATGAATTTTTAATTAATTAAACGAAATTATTGAATTAAATGGAGTACATACTTCTAATTAATTAAACAAAGTTATTTAATTAAACGAGAAGCCATTCTTAATTAATTAAATAAAGTTATTTGATTAAATAAGAAAAGTGTCTCTAATTAATTAAAGATTACTTAATTAAATAAAAGAAGTAATTATGAGAGCATATCTCATTTTATTAAATTAAATTTCTCAACAAAATCTCTCTTCAGTTCAAAAAGGCAAATTTCCAGTTAATTATTGATCAAAAATGAGTTAAATCAGTTAACTCTTTTTTCTACTCAAATTGAATTAGTTAACTCATTACTTTACTCAAATTAAATCTGTTAACTCCCTTTAATTTGGAAATCTCTCATTATAACTGAACTTCACCATTAATCCTGAAGTTTTATTGAAATCGACCTCAACCATTGATGAATTCTAGGAAAGTCTATTTAAGAGACCCTCATCTCTTCATTTTGAAAGGTTGTATGAGAATGTGCATCGAATTGTTGCTGGAATTCATACTCACATTTGCTCATATTCACATACGCAAAGATCAAGTTTGACCAGAAGTTCACTAGATTAACCACGTTTGACTTGAGTTTACTAGTTTCGAAAAGAATTTTGAAATAATTAAATGAAATTATTTAATTAAATGGATTAATTACGTCTAATTAATTAAATAAAGTTATTTAATTAAATGAGAAGTCATTCTTAATTAATTAAATGAAGTTGTTTAATTAAATAAGAAAAGTGCTTCTAATTAATTAAAGATTACTTAATTAAATAGAAAACGTAATTATGAGAGCATATCTTATTTTATTAAATTAAATATCTCAACGAAATCTCTCTTCAGTTCAAAAAGGGAAATTTTTAGTTCACTATTGATAAAAAATAAGTTAAATCAGTTAACTTCTCTTTCTACTCAAATTGAATCTGTTAACTCCTTATTCTACTCAAATTAAATCTGTTAAGTCCCTTTAATTTGAAAATATCTCTTTATGACTATACTTCACCATTAATCCGGACCGTTGATTCAAATCGATCTCAACCGTTGATTAATTCTAGCAAAGTCTATTTAAGAGACCCTCATCTCTTCATTTTGAAGGGTTGAATGAGAATTTGCATCAAATTGTTGCTAGAATTAATACTCACATTTGCTCATATTCACATACGCAAAGATCAAGTTTGACCAAAGTTTGACCAGATTTAACCACGATTGACTTGAGTTGACGAGTTTCGAAAAGAATTTTAAAATAATTAAATGAAATTATTTAATTAAATGGAGTACTTACTTATAATTAATTAAACAAAGTTATTTAATTAAATGAGAAGTCATTCCTAATTAATTAAATGAAGTTATTTAATTAAATAAGAAAAGTGTCTCTAATTAATTAAAGATTATTTAATTAAATAGAAAAAGTAATTATTAGAGCATATCTCATTTTATTAAATTAAATATCTTAAAAAAATCTTTCTTCAGTTAAAAAAGGGAAATTTTCAGTTCACTATTGATCAAAAATGAGTTAAATGAGTTAACTCCTTTCTCTACTCAAATTGAATCAGTTAACTCCTTGTTTTACTCAAATTAAATCTGTTAACTCTTTTAATTTGGAAATCTCCCTTTATGACTGAACTTCACCTTTAATCCTGGCTGTTGATTGAAATCGATCTCAACCGTTGATGAATTTCAGGATAGTCTATTTAAGAGACCCTCATCTCTTCATTTTGAAAGGTTGAATGAAAATTTGCATCGAATTGTTGCTAGAATTCATACTCACATTTTCTCATATTCACATACGCAAAGATCAAGTTTGACCAAAAGTTGACCAGATTTAACCATGGTTTACTTGAGTTGACTAATTTCGAAAAGAATTTTAAAATAATTAAACTAAATTATTTAATTAAATGTAGTACTTACTTCTAATTAATTAAACAAATTTATTTAATTAAATGAGAAGCCATTCCTAATTAATTAAATGAAGTTATTTAATTAAATAAGAAAAGTGTCTCTAATTAATTAAAGATTATTTAATTAAATAGAAAAACTAATTGGAGAGCATATCTCATTTTATTAAATTAAATATTTCAACAAAATCTCTCTTCCATTCAAAAAGGGAAATTTTCAGTTCACTATTGATCAACAATGAGTTAAATCAGTTAACTCCTTTCTCTACTCAAATTGAATCAGTTAACTCCTTATTTTACTCAAATTAAATGTATTAACTCCCTTTAATTTGGAAATCTCAATTTATGATTGAAGTTTACTTTTAATCCTGACCGTTGATTGAAATCGATGTCAACCATTAATGAATTCTGGAAAAGTCTATTTTGGAGACCCTCATCTCTTTATTTTGAAAGGTTGAATGAGAATTTGCATCGAATTGTTGCTTAAATTCATACTCGCGTTTGCTCATATTCACATACGCAAAGATCAAGATCAACGAAAAGTTAATCAGATTTAACCACGGTTGACTTGAGTTGACTAGTTTCGAAAAGAATTTTTAAATAATTAAACAAAATTATTTAATTAAATGGAGTACTTACTTCTAATTAATTAAGAAAAGTTATTTAATTAAATGAGAAGTCATTCCTAATTAATTAAATGAAGTTATTTAATTAAATAAGAAAACTGTCTCTAATTAACTAAAGATTATTTAATTAAATAGAAAAAGTAATTATGAGAGCATATCTCATTTTATTAAATTAAATATCTCAACAAAATCTTTCTTCTATTCGAAAATGGAAATTTCCAGTTCACAATTTATCAAAAATGAGTTAAATCAGTTAACTCCTTTTTCTACTCAAATTGAATGAGTTAACTCCTTATTTTACTCAAATTAAATCTTTTAACTCCTTTTAATTTGGAAATCTCCCTTTATGATTGAACTTCACCTTTAAATCTTGACCGTTGATTGAAATCGATCTCAACCGTTGATGAATTTTAGAAAAGTCTATTTAAGAGAACCTCATCTCTTCATTTTGAAAGGTTGAATGAGAATTTGCATCGAATTGTTGCTGGAATTCATACTCACATCTGCTCATATTCACATACGCAAAGATCAAGTTTGACCAAAAGTTGACCAGATTTAACCACGGTTGTCTTGAGTTGACTAGTTTTGAAAAGAATTTTGAAATAATTAAACGAAATTATTTAATTAAATGGAGTACTTACTTCTAGTTAATTAAACAAAGTTATTTGATTAAATGAGAACCCATTACTAATTAATTAAATGAAGTTATTTAATTAAATAAGAAAAGTGTGTCTAATTAATTAAAGATTATTTAATTAAATAGAAAAAGTAATTATTAGAGCATACCTCATTTTATTAAATTAAATATCTCAACAAAATCTGTCTTTAGTTCAAAAACGGAAATTTTCAATTCACTATTGATAAAAAATGAGTTAAATCAGTTAACTCCTTTTTCTACTCAAATTGAATTAGTTAACTCCTTATTTTACTCAAATTAAATCTATTAAGTCCCTTTAATTTGGAAATCTCCCTTTATGACTGAACTTCACCTTTAATCCTGACCGTTGTTTGAGATCGATCTCAACTGTTGATGAATTCCAGGAAAGTCTATTTAAGAGACCCTCATCTCTTCATTTTGAAAGGTTGAATGAGAATTTGCATTGAATTGTTGCTAGAATTCATACTCACATTTGCTCATATTCACATATGCAGAGATCAAGTTTGACTAAAAGTTGACCAGATTTAACCACGGTTGACTTGAGTTGACTAGTTTCAAAAAAAATTGAAATAATTAAATGGAATTATTTAATTAAATGGAGTACTTACTTCTAATTAATTAAACAAAGTTATTTAATTAAATGAGAAGCCATTCCTAATTAATTAAATGAAGTTATTTAATTAAATAAGAAAAGTGTCTAATTAATTAAAGATTATTTAATTAAATAGAAAAAGTAATTATGAGAGCATATCTCATTTTATTAAATTAAATATCTCAAAAAAATCTCTCTTTAGGTGAAAAAGGGAAAATTTCAGTTCACTATTGATCAAAAATGAGTTAAATCATTTAACTCCTTTTTCTAGTCAAATTGAATCAGTTAACTCCTTATTTTACTCAAATTAAATCTGTTAACTCCCTTTAATTTGGAAATCTCCCTTTATGACTGAACTTCACCTTTAATCCTGATCGTTGATTGAAATCGATCTCAACCGTTGATGAATTCCAAGAAAGTCTATTTAAGAGACCCTCATCTCTTCATTTTGAAAGGTTGAATGAGAATTTGCATCTAATTGTTGCTGGAATTTATACTGACATTTGCTCATATTCACATACGTAAAGATCAAGTTTGACCAAAATTTGACCAGAGTTAACCATGGTTGACTTGAGTTGACTAGTTTCGAAAAGAATTTTGAAATAATTAAACGAAATTATTTAATTAAATGGAGTACTTGCTACTAATTAATTAAACTAAGTTGTTTAATTAAATGAGAAGCCATTCCTAATTAATTAAATGCAGTTATTTAATTAAATAAGAAAAGTGTCTCTAATTTACTAAAGATTATTTAATTAAATAGAAAAAGTAATTATGAGAGCATATCTCATTTTATTAAATTAAATATCTCAACAAAATCTCTCTTCAGTTCAAAAAGGGAAATTTCCATTTCACTATTGATAAAAAATGAGTTAAATCAGTTAACTCCTTTTTCTACTCAAATTCAATCAGTTAACTCCTTATTTTACTCAAATTAAATCTGTTAACTCCCTTTAATTTGAAAATCTCACTTTATGACTGAACTTCACCTTTAATCCTGACCATTGATTGAAATCGATCTCAACCGTTGATGAATTCTAAGAAAGTCTATTTAAGAGACCCTCATCTGTTCATTTTGAAAGGTTGAATGAGAATTTGCATCAAATTGTTGCTGGAATTCACACTCACATTTGCTCATATTCACATACGCAAAGATCAAGTTTGACCAAAAGTTGAACAGATTTAACCACGGTTGACTCGAGTTGGCTAGTTTCGAAAAGAATTTTGAAATAATTAAACAAAATTATTTAATTAAATGGAGTACTTGCTGCTAATTAATTAAAAAAAGTTGTTTAATTTGCAAAAAGAGGGTTAAAAATTTATTAAGATAGAAAGGAATACAACAAGGAGAGCTCAACAAGGAGCTTGATCCTGAGCAACAAGATCATCAAATTCTTGCACCATCTCAAAGTACAGTTGCCTCCTATCCCTAATATTCCAACCTAGATCATTACTAGAAGCGCATTTGGCTAAACAATCAACAGTTCTATTCCATTCACGAGGAATATACGTGAACTTAATAAACTGAAAAGAGGAAGAAAAAAAAAGAATCTGCTTAACAAGAGTGGCCAGCTGCCAACTAACATCCTCAAGCTCTTGCGAAGAAAGCATGTTCACCACCACCTAAGAATCAGACTCACAGATAATCTTACTCCATCCCTGCAAGCAACACTGTTCCACAGCATATAAAATAACCTGAGCTTCCATGAGATTGTTAGTATAATCACCCTTATGAACTGAGAAGAAAAATTTAACATCCCCAGAACTACAATGAGCCACTCCACCAATAGCTACTGTACTAGGATTCCCATGGGAAGAACCATCAGTGTTAATTTTCAGAACTCCACAGGGAGGAGGAGTCCAGTGCTCATCCCAGTTAACCCAATCCTTCCTCTGATGGTGAAGCTGCCTAGACATAGAAGGAAACCTATGAGCTGCAGCCCCATCTTGCAGATGAAAATTCAAGCGACTACAAATAGCAAGATCAACTGGATCCATACCCCCATCAAGCTCACACTTCACAAGAATAGTTTTCTGAAGAGAATGTGATATTTTCCACCAAAGATGCAAAACACCAAGCCAAACATCTTAGAATATGCGATGATTCCTCTCCAACCAGATATGCCAAAGCATGAAAGATGGGCCAGCAATCCAAGCAGCATGGAGAGAAGAAGACTTGGAGGGAGCACTACCCAAGCTGGCCCAGAACTCAAGCAAAGAGGAAACATGCTGACAAGAGCAACCCCAAGCGCTCTACCAAAGGTGCCATATCTAAGTAGAATAGGAGCAATGGAAGAACAAATGGGAAATAGACTCCTCTCCATTACCACACAAAACACAATAAGAGGGGCCCTGAAATCCACGTTTACAAAGATTATTCCAGGTAAGACAACGGTTGTGAGCCACTAGCCACATGAAAAAATTGCACTTGGACCAAGAAACTTTATTCCAAACTTACTTCCACCAAGGGACCTCAGCATCCTCAAATAATTGTTTAGTTATCTCCTGATACCCAACAGAGACATGATATTTACCAGACAAGGTAGCGCCCCAAGCCAAAACATCTGGACCAAGCAAAGAAGAACACTCTCTAGAGGCCAAAATTTGAGAAAGCTCCTGACGATCCATGTCTGTACCTCCAAGAGGCCAATCAGAAGAATGCTTCCATCTGTAACCAACAACAAGTCTCAATTGATAAGGAGTCTTGTAATGAGCCACTTTATCCCATACAGTGGCAAGAAAAGAGTCACAAAGAGGTTGAAGATGAGGGTATATGGATAAAATGGAAGGGAATCCATCCCAAGCATCAGACCAAAACAAATCCTGAGAACCTCCTTTACGTATCCAGAACAGACTCCTCTTCACCAACATCGCACCTGTCTTCAAAGTATGCCACACCATTGAGCCACGACCTTCAAGAGGAAGTGCAGAAATAGAGAAAGGATCAGCACCATGAAAATATTTATGAGTGATAATACGAGCCCAAAGTTGATGTTGTCTAGAGCACCATCGCCAATAAAGTTTAGCAGCCAAAGCTTGACTACTCAATAGAGTAGATCAAAGACCAAGACCACCCTCCTTTTTAGGCCTACAAACAGTTGCCCAATTAACCAAGCTCCATTTAGTACTATGCAAATTACCACGCCAAAGGAATTGTCGAGAAAGAGTATCAAACTCCTTCAGAAAGTAAATAGGTGCAGCATGAACCATGCTTCTATAAGTAGGAAGAGCTTGGATAACAGCTTGAAGAAGACTAACCCAGGCAGCAGTAGAAAGCCATCTATGAGTCCAATGATTTACCTTATCCTGAAGCTTGGTAATCAATTTTTTCTAGAAGAGACGTGGCTGCCTGGAAACAACAATAGGAATGCCAAGATAAGTCAAAGGAAGTGATCCTATCTGAAATCGTAGGATACCAACAATCCTGTGCTGAATAGAACTAGGAGTGTTAAAAAAGTAAATGGAAGATTTGTGCTCATTAACTTTCTAGCCTGAAGCTTCCAAATAAATGTCCAAAGCATGTAGAAAGGCTTCAGCTTCCTTGATCCTAGCAAGATAGGCAAGAGCAGAATCATCAACAAATTGAAGATGGGAAAGAGAAGGTAAGCCATTACCCCACTGCCAGCCTTGAATAGAATTCTGGGACACCTGATGCTTAATGAATCTTCCCAAGCCTTCAGCTATGATGATGAATAGATATGGGGAGAGAAGGTCACCCTGGTGGAGGCCTCTAGAAGCACCAAATAGTTGAGAAGGTTGACCATTAATAAGAACAGAAAAAGAGGCAGAAGTAACACAACTCATAATCCAACTCACTCAATTAGAGCTAAATCCAAAAGAAAGAATAATACTTCTTAGGAAACTCCATTTAACTCTATCGTAGGCCTTAGCCATATCTAGCTTAACAAACATGGCTCTCTCCCTTGAAGTAGCCATAGAGTGAATAGCCTCAGTAGCAATAACCACCCCATCCAAAATTTGGTTGCCAGCAACAAAACCACCTTGTTCTTCTGAGATAATAATGGGAAGCCACCTTTTCAGTCTCTCAGCAATCAACGTAGTAATAACTTTGTAAACCACATTACATAAGGCAATTGGTCTAAAAAACTCCAATTGATTAGCACCCTCTCTCTTACAAATAAGAGTCAAGAATGTAGAGTTCAAAGCTCGAAGCATCTTCTTGCTAGCATAGGATTCTTTAACCACCTCCAACAAATCATGATTAATGATGTCCCAAAATTTTTGAAAGAATTCAACTGGAAAGCCATTAGGAGTAGGAGCCTTCCCCTTAGACATGCCAAAGACCACCTCCTCCAGCTCTTCCAAAGAGATAGGACGCATGAGATAATCATTCATTTCCTAAGTGATAAGGGAAGGAATACAGGACAAAATAATATTTTCTTCATTATCAGCAGGAGGAGAGTCCTCAGAGAAGAGGGTAGAGAAGTACCAAATAGCCTCCTAGAACAAAGCTGGCAAGGAATTTAGTTGGATACCTTGAGAATTAACCAAAGAAGAGATAGTGCTCTGATTTCGGCGAGATTACACTGCTTTATGGAAAAAAGGCAGTGTTTCGATCACCTTCCTCAAGCCAATCAACTCTAGCCTTTTGCTTCCAAAAAATTTCCTCTCGAAGTTCCCATTCTTCTAGAGCTCTAGAAGTAAGGGATTTAGCCTTGCCAAGATCCTCTGAGAAACCTCGATCTCTAATCTCCCTTGTGATGACATCAAGATCTTCTTGAGCAAGCCTCTTCATAAAGTGAAGGTTCCCAAAGCATTCCCTATTCCATATTTTGAGTTTCCTTTTGACATATTGAAGTCTTTTAGAAAATGAGAACATTGCAGTACCATATGCAGGAGCACCATCTTTCCACCAACAAGAAACAAAATCATGAAGAGAGGAGTCACGAAGCCACATCAACTAGAACTTAAAAGGAGGATGCTTCGGAACATAAGCCCCTATAGCAAAAAAAATGATTGGCCGATGATCTGAACCCCTCCAATCAAGGATTTCTGAAGAGATAATATGGGTGCCACTAACCCATAAGAAAGAAAGAAGAAATCTATCCAGACATTCTCAGAGAGCAGCAACACCAGTCCTGCGATTATTCCAGGTATAGAGACCATTAGAAGGCTTAACATCAGAGAGATGCAAAAGAGATATGTGTTGCAGAAGAAGAGCAAAAGAAGGCCCCAAACTAGCCAAACCACCATGCTTCTCCTCCAGACTTAAAACTGAATTGAAGTCCCCTACTAACACCCAAGGATGATAAGGATGAAAATTTCTAACATATTGAATATGTTCCCAAAGTTCCTCCTTTCCCACAAGATTAATAGGTGCATACACATTAGTAACCATGATTACCTCTCCTAAATCTAGAATAGAAGCTACTATAGAGAGAGCTAAGCGAGAAGACCACTAGCCAAGAGGAGAAATTTTTTGAGGATCCCAAAATATAGTTAAACCACCAGCACTGTCTGTTGCCCCAACACACTGGCATTGGCCACGAGACCAAATACTAGAGGCATGTTGGACCATAGACTCCATAGAGAGCTTAGTCTCTTGGATACAAAAAACATCATGACTATGATCAACCACCAAGTTATGAATAGCCTTTTGTCTAGGGATGTTATTCAACCCCCTTACATTCCATGAGAGAATAATCATCATTGGGTAGAATTGGGAAAATGAGAATCCAAAGGTTTCACTGAGCCAGACTCAATCAATATATCTCTTGTGAGTTTAATCTTCTCTTGGTCTATTTTGTGCCCACTCCTTAGAGGGGGAGTAGAAGAGGCCCGCTTAAAGGGTCGAGGTAGCAACCCCAAGGGGAGAGGAGATCCCTTGCCCTTATCTGATGGTAGCACATCCTTAACCAAGTCAGCCAAAGCAACATCATTATCCTCCAACACTGCAGGAGTCACCAAAGCCTCTATCACAGGAGCTACAGGGACCTCACAGTTCTGATATACTACAACTTGGGATGCCCCACAAGCATCATTAGCAGTAGATCTCTCATCTGGGCAAACTATATCAGAAGAGATAGGAGGAGGAATACCCTCCTCTAGAACCATACTATCCAGCACCTCAAAGTAGTTAAAACCTGAATCAGATAATCTTTCTTTCAAAGGCCTCTTTTGACCATGTCCCTTAGCTCGAGGGAGAACAGGGGTAAATCCATCCCTATCCTACATTTTAGCCTTACCCTTACCTGTATCATCTGGCAGATTTAGCCCCTTGGTAGTATTAGCCATTTGAGATTGTCCTTTCCCTGTAGTATCTGCCAAACCACCAACATTGCCAACTGTAGAACCATCCACTCCTTTGAAACTCGAATTACAGGGGCACTAATGTTGTAAATGAGCATACTCATGAAAAATTCAACAATGGAAAGGGAGGGATTCATAATCTAACTGTTGCACCCAAGAAGAATCCCCCAGACAAATTTCCAAAGAATCTAGTAATGGGTTATTCAAATTAATTTCAACACAAATTCTAGCATAAGAAATAACCTTTTTATTGAGGGATTGATGTGCGATCGCAGCTGGCTTCCCCAACAAAGTAGCAATTTTTTGAAGGATGTCTTCACGCCAAAATTCCAAGGGAAGACGAGGCAAGTGAACCCAAACTGGCACTATTGAAGGGAGATCCTTAGCAGAATTAAAACCTAAATGCCAAGGTTTAACAAATAACCCCACATGGTTGTAGAAATTAGGGCCTCCTTCAAAAACATGATCACGATCAGACATGTAAGAGAATATAACAAAAAAATAACTATTCCCTGCCAACATAATCTCCATATCGCCTTCCACCTGCCATGAGCGGCGGATCCATGCCTCAAGAGTGGATAGGGAAATTTGAATTCCAAGAAATTTGCATATCAAAGCATGCTTGGTCCAATAATCAATGTCTTCCATTACAGTCATTGGAGGAATAACAAGAACAGGGTGATCATGGCTACACGGAAAACAACTATTAACTTTTTTCAGCTTGGAGCTCTCCCTTGAATAAACCGATTCAGATCGCATTGCATGCATAGTTGGAGAAGAACCATCTGTTCTCACCAACGGAGAAGATATCCCAGGCCCTACCATGCAAACAAGAAAACCCAAATCCAAAATTGACTGCAGAAGATTACCAAAAATAACTACACAAATTATGTCCAATAGCTAGCAATCCAATCAGAATAGAAAAATAGTAAAGATCAAACACCAAAAATAGGCTAGGGGAAAATCCCTAACCCAGCTGGCAACCAACGCTTCTCCACATTCTCTCAAAGCATTCCCTGTCATAACAAAGTTGTTTAATTAAATGAGAAGGCATTCCTAATTAATTAAATGAAGTTATTTAATTAAATAAGAAAATTGTCTCTAATTAAGTAAAGATTATTTAATTAAATAGAAAAAGTAATTATGAGAGCATATCTCATTTTATTAAATTAAATATCTCAACAAAATCTCTCTTCAGTTCAAAAAGCAAAATTTCCAGTTCACTATTGATCAAAAATGAGTTAAATCAGTTAAATCCTTTTTCTACTCAAATTGAATCAGTTAACTCCTTATTTTACTCAAATTAAATATGTTAACTCTCTTTAATTTGAAAATCTCCCTTTATGACTGAACTTCACTTTTAATCTTGACCGTTGATTGAAATCGATCTCAACCATTGATGAATTCTAGGAAAGTCTATTTAAGAGACCCTCATCTCTTCATTTTGAAAGGTTGAATGAGAATTCGCATCGAATTGTTGCTGAAATTCATACTCACATTTGCTCATACTCACATACGCAAAGATCAAGCTTGACCAAAAGTTGACCAGATTTAACCACGGTTGGATTGAGTTGACTAGTTTCAAATTTTGAAATAATTAAAAGAAATTATTTAATTAAATGGAGTACTTACTTCTAATTAATTAAACAAAGTTATTTAATTAAATGAGAAGTCATTTCTAATTAATTAAATGAAGTTATTTAATTAAATAAGAAAAGTGTCTCTAATTAATTAAAAATTATTTAATTAAATAGAAAATGTAATTATGAGAGCATATCACATTTTATTAAATTAAATATCTCAACAAAATCTCTCTTCAATTCAAAAAGGGAAATTTCCAGTTCACTATTGATCAAAAATGAGTTAAATCAGTTAACTCCTTTCTCTACTCAAATTGAATCAGTTAACTCCTTATTTTACTCAAATAGAATATGCTAACTCCCTTTAATTTGAAAATCTCCCTTTATGACTAAACTTCACTTTTAATATTGACCGTTGATTGAAATCAATCTCAACCATTGATGAATTCTAGGAAAGTCTATTTAAGAGACCCTCATCTCTTCATTTTGAAAGGTTGAATGAGAATTTGCATCGAATTGTTACTGGAATTCATACTCACATTTGCTCATATTCACATATGCAAATATCAAGTTTGACCAAAAGTTGACCAGATTTAACCACGGTTGACTTGAGTTGACTAGTTTCGAAAAGAATTTTGAAATAATTAAACGAAATTATTTAATTAAATGGAGTACTTAATTCTAATTAATTAAACAAAGTTATTTAATTCAATGAGAAGCCATTCCTAATCAATTAAATGAGGTTATTTAATTAAATAAGAAAAGTGTCTCTAATTAATTAAAGATTATTTAATTAAATAGAAAAAGTAATTATGAGAGCATATCACACTTTATTAAATTAAATATCTCAACAAAATCTCCCTTCAATTCAAAAAGGGAAATTTCCAGTTCACTATTGATAAAAAATGAGTTAAATCAGTTAACTCATTTTTCTACTCAAATTGAATCAGTTAACTCCTTATTTTACTCAAATTAAATCTGTTAACTTCCTTTAATTTGGAAATCTCCCTTTATGACTGAACTTCACCTTTAATCCTGACCGTTGCTTGAAATCGATCTCAACTGTAGATGAATTCCAGGAAAGTCTATTTAAGAGAACTTCATCTCTTCATTTTGCAAGGTTGAATGAGAATTTGCATCGAATTGTTGCTGGAATTCATACTCACATTTGCTCATATTCACGTACGCAAAGATCAAGTTTGAGCAAAAGTTGACCAGATTTAACCATAGTTGATTTGAGTTGACTAGTTTCAAAAAGAATTTTGAAATAATTAAATGAAATTATTTAATTAAATGGAGTACTTACTTCTAATTAATTAAACAAAGTTATCTAATTAAATGAGAAGCCATTCCTAATTAATTAAATGAAGTTATTTAATTAAATAAGAAAAGTGTCTCTAATTAATTAAAGATTATTTATGTAAATAGAAAAAGTAATTATGAGAGCATATCACATTTTATTAAATTAAATATCTCAACAAAATCTATCTTCAGTTCAAAAAGGGAAATTTCCAGTTCAATATTGATAAAAAATGAGTTAAATCAGTTAACTCCTTTTTCTACTCAAATTGAATTAGTTAACTCTTTATTTTACTCAAATTAAATCTGTTAACTCCATTTAATTTGGAAATCTCCCTTTATGACTGAACTTCACCTTTAATCTTGACCGTTGATTGAAATCGATCTCAACCATTGATGAATTCTAGGAAAGTCTATTTAAGAGAACCTCATCTCTTCATTTTGCAATGTTGAATGAGAATTTGCATCGAATTGTTGCTTGAATTCAAACTCACATTTTCTCATATTCACATACGCAAAGATCAAGTTTGAACAAAACTTGACCAGATTTAACCACGGTTGACTTGAGTTGACTAGTTTTGAAAGGAATTTTGAAATAATTAAATGAAATTATTTAATTAAATGGAGTACTTACTTCTAATTAATTAAACAAAGTTATTTAATTAAATGAGAAGCCATTCCTAATTAATAAAATGAAGTTATTTAATTAAATAAGAAAAGTTTCTCTAATTAATTAAAGATTATTTAATTAAATAGAAAAAGTAATTATGAGAGCATATCTCATTTTATTAAATTAAATATCTCAACAAAATCTCTCATCAGTTCAAAAAGGCAAATTTCCAGTTCACTATTGATAAAAAATGAGTTAAATCAGTTAACTCCTTTTTCTACTCAAATTGAATCAATTAACTCCTTATTTTACTCAAATTAAATCTGTTAACTCCTTTTAATTTGGAAATCTCC
This sequence comes from Cupressus sempervirens, assembly GCA_028749045.1. Lineage (NCBI taxonomy): Eukaryota > Viridiplantae > Streptophyta > Pinopsida > Cupressales > Cupressaceae > Cupressus > Cupressus sempervirens. Next base: position 103,566,484 of record CM053787.1, read on the forward strand.
CTTTATGACTGAACTTCACCTTTAATCCTGACCGTTGATTGAAATCGATCTCAACCGTTGATGAATTCCAGGAAAGACTATTTAAGAGACCCTCATCTCTTCATTTTGAAAGGTTGAATGAGAATTTGCATCGAATTGTTGCTAGAATTCATACTCACATTTTCTCATACTCACATATGCAAATATCAGGTTTGACCAAAAGTTGACCAGATTTAACCACGGTTAACTTCAGTTGACTAGTTTCTAAATCAATTTTGAAATAATTAAACAAAATTATTTAATAAAAAGGAGTAATTACTTCTAATTAATTAAAAAAAGTTATTTAATTAAATTAGAAGCCATTCCTAATTAATTAAATGCAGTTATTTAATTAAATAAGAAAATCGCCTCTAATTAACTAAAGATTATTTAATTAAATAGAAAAACTAATTATGAGAGCATATCTCATTTTATTAAATTAAATATATCAAAAAAAATTCTCTTCAGTTCAAAAAGGTAAATTTCCAGTTCAATTAACTCCTTATTTTACTCAAATTAAATCTGTTAACTCCTTTTAATTTGGAAATCTCCCTTTATGACTGAACTTCACCTTTAATCCTGACCGTTGATTGAAATCGATCTCAACCATCGATGAATTCAAGGAAAGTCTATTTAAAAGACCCTCATCTCTTCATTTTGAAAGGTTGAATGAGAATTTGTATCGAATTGTTTCTGGAATTCATACTCGCATTTGCTCATATTCACATATGCAAAAATCAAGTTTGACGAAAAGTTGACCAGATTTAACCACGGTTAACTTGAGTTGACTAATTTTGAAAAGAATTTTGAAATAATTAAACGAAATTATTTAATTTAATGGCGTACTTACTTCTAATTAATTAAACAAAGTTATTTAATTAAATGAGAAGTCAATCCTAAATAATTAAATGAAGATATTTAATTAAATAAGAAAAGTGTCCCTAATTAATTAAAGATTATTAAATTAAATAGAAAAAGTAATTATGAGAGAATATCTCATTTTATTAAATTAAATATCTCAATAAAATCTCTCTTCAATTCAAAAAGGGAAATTTTCAGTTCACTATTGATCAAAAATGAGTTAAATCAGTTAAGTCCTTTTTCTACTTAAATTGAATCAGTTATCTCCTTATTTTACTCAAATTAAATCTGTTAACTCCCTTTAATTTGGAAATCTCCCTTTATGACTGAACTTCACCTTTAACCCTGACCGTTGATTGAAATCAACCTCAACCATTGATGAATTCCAGGAAAGTCTATTTAAGTGACCCTCATCTCTTCATTTTGAAAGGTTGACTGACAATTTGCATCGAATTGTTGCTGGAATTCATTCTCACATTTGCTCATATTCACATACGTAAAGATCAATTTTGACAAAAAGTTGACCAGATTTAACCACGGTTGACTTGAGTTGACTAGTTTCGAAAAGAATTTTGAAATAATTAAACGAAATTATTTAATTAAATAGAGTACTTACTTTTAATTAATTAAACAAAGTTATTTAATTAAATGTAAAGCCATTCCCATTTAATTAAATGAAGTTATTTAATTAATTAAGAAAGGTGTCTCTAATTAATTAAAGATTGCTTAATTAAATAGAAAAAGTAATTATGAGAGCATATCTCATTTTATTAAATTAAATATCTCAAAAAAATCACTCTTCAGTTCAAAAAGGGAAATTTCTAGTTCAATATTGATCAAAAATGAGTTAAATCAGTTAACTCCTTTTTCTACTCAAATTGAATCAGTTAATTCCTTATTTTACTCAAATTAAATCTGTTAACTCCCTTTAATTTGGAAATCTGCCTTTATGAATGAACTTCACCTTTAACCCTGACCGTAGATTGAAATCGATCTCAACCATTGATGAATTCGAAAAAAATCTATTTAAGAGACCCTCATCTCTTCATTTTGAAAGGTTGAATGACAATTTGCATCGAATTGTTGCTGGAATTCTTACTCACCTTTGCTCATATTCACATACGCAAAGATCAAGTTTGACCAAAGGGTGACTAGATTTAACCACGGTTGACTTGAGTTGACTAGTTTCAAAAAGAATTTTGAAATAATTAAACAAAATTATTTAATTTAATGGAGTACTTTCTCCTAATTAATTAAACAAAGTTATTTAATTAAATGAGAAGCCATACCTAATTACTTAAATGAAGTTATTTAATTAAATAAGAAAAGTGTCTCTAATTAATTAAACATTATTTAATTAAATAGAAAAAGTAATTATGAGAGCATATCTCATTTTATTAAATTAAATATCTCAACAAAATCTCTCTTCGGTATAAAAAGGGAAATTTTCCAGTTCCCTATTGATAAAAAATGAGTTAAATCATTTAACTCTTTTCTCTTCAGAAATTGAATCAGTTAACTCCTTATTTTACTCAAATTAAATCTGTTAACTCCCTTTGATTTGGAAATCTACCTTTATGACTGAACCTCACCTTCAATCCTAATCGTTGATTGAAATCGATATCAACAGTTGATGAATTCAAGGAAAGTCTATTTAACAGACCCTCATCTCTTCATTTTGAAAGGTTGAATGAGAATTTGCATCGAACTATTGTTGGAATTCATACTCACATTTGCTCATATTCACATACGCAAAGATCAAGTTTCACAAAAAGTTGACCAGATTTAACGGCGGTTGAGTTGAGTTGACTAGTTTCCAAAAGAGTTTTTAAATAATTAAATGAAATTATTTAATTAAATGGACTACTTACTTCTAATTAATTAAATAAAGTTATTTATTTAAATGAGAAGCCATTCCTAACTAATTAATTGAAGTTATTTAATTAAATAAGAAAAGTGTCTCTAATTAGTTAAAGATTATTTAATTAAATAGAAAAAGTAATTATGAGAGCATATCTCATTTTATTAAATTAAATATCTCAACAAAATCTCTCTTTAGTTCAAAAAGGAAAATTTGCAGTTCACTATTGATCTAAAATTTGTTAAATCAGTTAACTCCTTTTTCTACTCAAATTGAATCAGTTAACTCCTTATTTTACTCAAATTAAATATGTTAACTCCCTTTAATTTGGAAATCTCCCTTTATGACTGAACTTCACCTTTAATCCCGACCGTTGATTGAAATCGATCTCAATCATTGATAAATTCTAAGAATGTCTATTTAAGAGACCCTTATCTCTTCATTTTGAAAGGTTGAATGAGAATTTGCATTGGATTGTTGCTGGAATTCATACTCACATTTGCTTATATTCACATACGCAAAGAACAAGTTTGACCAAAAGCTGACCAGATTTAACCACAGTTGACTTGAGTTGACTAGTTTCGAAAAGAATTTTTAAATAATTAAACAAAATTATTTAATTAAATTAAGTACTTTCTTCTAAATAATTAAACAAATTTATTTAATTAAATGAGAAGCCATTCCTAATTAATTAAATGAAGTTATTTAATTAAATAAGAAAAGTGTCTCTAATTAATTCAAGATTACTTAATTCAATAGAAAAAGTAATTATGAGAGCATATCTCATTTTATTAAATTAAATATGTCAACAAAATCTCTCTTCAGTGCAAAAAGGGAAATTTTCAGTTCACTATAGATCAAAAATGAGTTAAATCAGTTAACTCCTTTTTCTACTCAAATTGAATCAGTTAACTCCTTATGTTACTCAAATTAAATCTGGTAACTCCCTTTAATTTTGAAATCTCCCTTTATGACTGAACTTCACCTTTAATCCTGACCATTGATTGAAATCGATCTCAACCGTTGATGAATTCCAGGAAAGTCTATTTAAGAGACCCTCACCTCTTCATTTTGAAAGGTTGAATGAGAATTTGCATCAAATTGTTGCTGGAATTCATACTCATATTTGCTCATATTCAGATACGCAAAGATCAAGTTTGACCAAAAGTTGACCAGATTTAACCACGGTTGACTTGAGTTGACTAGTTTCGAAATTTTTTTTGAAATAATTAAATGAAATTATTTAATTAAATGGAGTACTTACTTCTAATTAATTAAACAAAGTTATTTAATTAAATGAGAAGCCATTCCTAATTAATTAAATGAAGCTATTTAATTAACTAAGAAAACTGTCTCTAATTAATTAAAGATTATTTAATTAAATAGAAAAAGTAATTATGAGAGCATATCTCATTTTATTAAATTAAATATCTCAACAAAATCTCTCTTCGGTTCAAAAAGGGAAATTTCCAGTTCCCTATTGATCAAAAATGAGTTAAATCAGTTAACTCCTTTTCCTACTCAAGTTGAATCAATTAACTCCTTATTTTACTCAAATTTAATCTGTTAACTCTATTTAATTTGGAAATCTTCCTTTATGACTGAACTTCACCTTTAATCCTAACCATTGATTGAAATTGATCTCAACTGTTGATGAATTCCAGGAAAGTCTATTTAAGAGACCCTCATCTCTTCATTTTGAAAGGTTAAATGAGAATTTGTTGTAATGCCCCGCCAAGGGATCCAAAGAATTAACCTAGAATTTCACTAAGATTAGTAGCATTTTTTTTTTATGCAAATAAACGCCACATATAACTTATGCACAATAACGGAAGCAATAGCAATGTCCATCTGGAAATTAAACATAACATAAATAACAGATTACATTCTTTAAGATCCCTTAACATTGAGTTACATATATGAATCCATCTAGTACAACATCCACATTAAATAATAATGATAAGTCCAATGTTTATATATTACATTTCAAATACTTAATCATCCACTGTACATGTCACAAGGTATGACAAGCTCAAAAGAATATACATACATAGAATAAGGTACATCATCCTATTCTAATCCATGATACATCAAAGTAGAGATAATCACATGATACACATGATACAACATCATAGAAAATATATACATCCATCATAAAGATCAAACTTAATAAACTAATTGCACAGTTCCTCCCAACCGTCAATAGCATCATTAGACCATCATGGATCCTAGCCATCCCTCCGTGCATAACATTCCAAATCACCGAAGAGATCATCAGTATTACATAGTAGGAATGTCACTCCTAATAAATACAACATCATATATAGAAGTAATCTAACATGCAAATAAAAGTATAAGATAACATCATCTAACATATGCCAATCATCAATGAAAAAGGATACATATCCACCATTATGAAGGATGCATCAGCCATGATGTCTCAATGAATCTCAAAATGATAAGAGTAGAAAATACAATACCACCCAACAGCGTGGTACCTAAGTGGTCAACTCCCACCGTGCTAAGGAGATAATCTCAAGTCCCAAACAAGCTATCAAAATCACATAGCACATATCTTTATAAGTCCAGGAATCCTTAAAGTATACTAACTCAAAGGTTCCAAACACAAAATCTGACATCTAATCCCAGAGGCACGCAATGACATGTAGGAACTTACTATGCAAGCGAGAAAGTGTCATTGCAATTATCACGTACAAGTTACCCTAGCAATTAGCCAAACTCCACGGGTCCATATTGATTTCATGCGACCACTAGTATCCTCTCATACTGACGAGACATACTACGAAATGCAAGGTCGCAATCATGCATCTCACTACTCCCATCCTAGTCTGTACAAGCACTCAAGGCATGGGTGAGAACAAAACACTTATCTTTTTATATTCATTCAGTTAGTATTAGGTGTGAATGTTATCGCTTATTAATCCAACTTACAATGTGTTACCCTGGCAACCTCTTAGGGCCCCGGCCCCCATTGCAAGCCACTTCCCGTCACTACATGCAGATATCCTACCCTAATGCTCATGGAATCATAAATCTCAAAATCACAAAAGATAATCCATAAAATCATCAAATATGCATAAAAGTATCAAATCTCCTTGAGGTAACATCCATAGAAAATCATGAACACAACAGCTCTGTATTGGCAACTGAATTATCACTGATAATCAAATATTCAATGGTTCTCAATAACCAAAATATATATATATCAATCATATTGATCAAAGACTCCAAAAATGGTTGAGTCAAACATGTCACAACATGACATCATCAAAAATAAATCCACATTTCAGTCCCATCATGGTGACTAGAAAATAAACCAAGGATAACTGATCGATGACCAAAAATAATGGTTAAGTCAAGTGTCTCATACATAAGAATCTCAACTATAACAATCAGTAATCACAACCAATACATAGAGCATTCCATCACATAACCATGGTTGGGTTTATAAAGATCGAGATTAAAAATCACCATGTCTCCACAATCACATAACCCCCAAGCCTCTGGTAGACGTCCTATACTAGTCAACACTAGTCAACCCAAAACCCAAAACAATAGCATAAAGAATACACAATGCAAACAAATGTTTTGATTTTACAACTTGAGTTTAAATGTAGAGATCTCAGTTTAAGTTTCCAAGTCTGAAGAATGAATGGAGGAACACATATACTATTTTTGGATAAATAAAAGTTTTCCTTATTAGAACTAAAAATCCATTTTCTAATTAATAACATTTTTTTGATACATCCCCCACCCAACTATCAATTCCTTATTTAATAATTTAAAACATTTAAATTATTAAATAGTTAAAAGTTATTAAAAAGTCACTTTATGAAAATAAACCTTCAATATAAATCATTTATCAAATAAAAATAACTTAAATTTATAAATAACATATTTACATATTACATATATGTATGTATGTATGTATGTATGTATATAAATTCAAATTTTATAATTGATTCATAATATATATATATATATATGCAGATCTGAACATATAACCACGTATGTCTCTTGTTTTTTTCCACAAAGATTATATCTACAATTAAGAATAAAATATTTGCATTATAGAATGCATATAAGATTCTTCAATAAAATTAATCTACCCATATTGAGAATGCATATAAATATGAAACTTCTCAGAAGACATATAGAAGACACGAAGAAGACAAAGAATGCATGATGTGAAAATATCATAAATAAAATCACAAGAATCTACCCAAATTTTGATATTAAATCGCTCTTCGTTAGAAAATCCGCAGAGCAAGCTCCTCCCTTCTTCAGAATTCTCGAGTCCTCCAATGCCCCAATTGCTCTCCCAACACCATGTCTAAGCTTCTATGAATGTTTGAATATAAAGAGCTTTCAGGAAACATCTAGAATGCTTCTAAAAATGGCTGGAAGGTGTCACCAAATAAGCATGGGTCTTTTCCAACCTTCAAGATAAGCCATAGGGTTGTAGACACCATGTGCTTAATTGATGCACTAACCCCCATGTTGTTGACACTTGAGAAATAGAGAAGTGCGCTAACTCCCATGCAAGCTTATAACTCCAATTCACTTTTTATATAATTTTTGTTTAAATATTTATAACTTTCATTTTAACTTTTATAACTTTTATTATTATTATTTATTTATTACTTTATTATTATTTTATTATTATTATTAATTTTAATTTCTAATTTTCTTTTATTTAATTCATTTTTCCTCAATAATTCACATTTAATTAATTACAATCAAAATATCAAATAACATGATATTTTATATTAATTTTATCAAATAATTAATTTATTAATTAAATCTATTTATTAAGACTTAATCAATAGAAAATTCACCATAGACTTCCAAGATAAAATATGAAAACCCATCATAGAGCAAATAATTCAAAATCAGTCTAAAGGGTTAAAAATCATGAATTATGTCATCCGACACATTCAACAAGTAAAATATCTAGATATTTGTCCTACCTCACTAGGACAATTGGTTTAAAGGTTTGGGATTTGGACTTGAGAATTTATCTCCCTTCTCTTATCATTGAGATAGTATAATAGGGTACGCTCATCCTGGCAATTCAGGGAAGTCGATACCTAGTACCTGCAACCTGTAGAAAAACCATGCATGTACATACAATATATATAATGCTAAGCTAAATAGACAATGGTAGGAAGTGGTGCATCGTGTAGATCCTGACTAAGCAGGTGACTACGACTCCCTTCCTTAACCACATCAGACACGCCATACAATAAGAAAACACACACACCATACACATGCAAGTATGAGGTAAGTATCCATAATAAAACACATAAGATAATAAACCATCCATCTAATCATCAATAATAATTGAAAATAATATAATGATCATCATGTATGCATGAAATGTAAAATCTAAATGATCTCATCATATAACTATTGAATCCATAACATAATGTTTGATAGTGTCAAAACAATACCACTAATCCATCAACATAAGACTAGTCTATCATAGTTTGATAATAATAACAATGTCCAGAAAAGATGTGGACGAGGGTAGGCACTACATCCACCCCCCCTTGGGTTAGGCTTACTCCTAGAAGCCTACAAACAAGTAGGGATATAATTCCCTCAATCTAGCTGCATCCTCCCAAGTAGCTAAAGAATCATCAGTAGGGTCCCATTGGACTCTTACCTGTTCGATGGTTCGACCCCTGAGGGTCAATTCTCGCTGCTCCAGAATACGAACCGCCTCCAAAGCCAGCTGCCCATCCTCTACCTGCAACGCATTCCAATCAAGGACATGTACAATATCAAGAATATAATGCCAAAGCACTGAAACATGGAAAACATCATGAATGCGAGCTAGGTTGGGCGGTAGAGCAAAACGGTAAGCAACCAGGCCAATCCTCTCCAAAATCTTGAATGGTCCCACAAAGCAAGGTGCTAGCTTAGAACCCTTTCCATATCGAATCAGACTCTTTTGCGGTTGCACTCTCAAGAAAACCTTATCACCCACAGCAAATTTCTTATCAGTCCTATGAGCATCGACATACTTCTTCTACCTATCCTGTGCCATAGTCAAATGCTCACGGATACACACTACCTGTTGCTCCATATCATGAAGCATCTTAGGACCCAACAGGATGCAATCCTCAAGGCTATCCCAACTCAATGGTGTACAACAAGGATGTCCATATAATGCTTGAAATGGTGCCATACCAATAGAACTATGATACCTGTTGTTGTACGCAAACTTCACTAAGTAGAGATAGTCCTCCCAATGTATCTACCTATCCATCACATACATCTATAACATATCCTCCAAAACCTGATTCACCCTCTCTGTCTGACCATCAGTCTCTAGATGATATGCCGAACTGAAGTTTAACTGCGCTCCAAGCTCATGCTGCATCGATGTCCAAAATGCAGATATGAATACAGGATCCTTGTCATAAATGATCTTTCTAGGAATACCATGTAACCTCACAATATCACGCATAAAGACATTAGCTACAGAAGCTATTGTGTAGGAAGACCTAATCGGTGAAAAATGTACCACCTTAGTCAACCGATCAACGGTGACCATGATAGCATCATGACGTCGAGCTGTCATAGGTAATCCCACAATAAAATCCATGGAGATGATATCCCACTTCCAAGAAGGAATGAGATTTGGCTGCAAAAGTTCAGCTGGGTGGTGATTTTTTGCCTTAACTCTCTAACACTCAAGGCACCTAGCCACAAAAATAGCAATATCTCGCTTCATCCCAGACCAAAAAAATAAACGTCTCAAATCAGCATGCATCTTCTTGACACCTGGATGTGCTAAGTAAGGTGTACGATGGGCTTTTGCTAGTATCAATGTGCGAAGCTCATCCGAAAATGGCACATAAATCCTCCCCAAATGTCTCAAAAGACCATCTGACTCTCGAACGTAACCTACAAACTTACCTTCCAAATATCTTCCTGAATCAGATTTATTAATAATTTGTGAAGTTGTGAAGTTTTTTGGCACTATTTCGGACATACCTAATTTGGTTTTATTTGAGAAATTGGTGGATCTTTGTAATATTGATTGTTTGGTTTTAAAAATCTGATTTGAGGCTTGAAATATCATGTAAAATTAGAAAAGGGACATTTCAGTAGTATCAGAGCCATGATCTTGCCAGCCTGAGGGTTTGTAGAAGTTTGCATGTCAGTTTTGACAACTACCTAGATCTTGCATGTTAGTTTTGACAACTACCCAGATCTTGCATGTCAGTTTTGACAACTACCCAGATCTTGCATGTCAATTTTGATAACTACCCAGATCTTGCATGTCAGTTTTGACAACTACCCAGATCTTGCATGTCAGTTTTGACAACTACCCAGATCTTGCATGTCATAATTTATGGTTGCATGTTGCTTCTAATCAGATGCATATCAAAATCTATGGTTGCATGCTACTTCTAATCATTTGCATGTTAGTTCTTGGTGAATTTGGTGGTTGCATGTTGCTTCTAATTAGTTGCATGTCAAAATCTATGGTTGCATGCTACTTCTAATCAATTGCATGTTAGTTCTTGGTGTTTGAAGAAGTTATAACATATTGGGGTTACACTCTACTTTATTGGAATGGACAGGTATAGTACAGAGTCTCAGAGGACACAATCTTGGACAATTGATATCCAGAGTCAGAATAGTAGAAAGGATGGTCATTAAGACATTTGAGATAAACTTATGAAAATAAGCCATGACATGTCTGAACAGTTGGTTGAGCACCACCATATAATGAATGACATGTTGTCTGACCTAGCTAAGGTGGATAAGTTGAATAGATTTCTATTTGGCAAATTTTCTCACAGGGAAGATGACACAATTACCAAGAATTTACATGAGGAGTCTGAGAAACTAGCTTATAGCCAGGCAAAGGTCTTAGATTCTACTCCACCACAGGAGGCAGTGAGAAAAGATATTACACAGATTGATAGTAATGGTCAACTTGATATTCAAATTGAGACAATTGTATATAGGTCGTTAAAGGGTGATATCACAGGTATTCAGGATGGTATAGTTACAACAGGTATTGACTACAGTGTAGTGGGTTCAAATGATGATTATGAGGATATTGTTGTGCATGATGGTGAGATACCTGGTAGAGATGAGCAGACATTGAGCATTCATGACTTTGCTGAGAAAGAGTACCAGGCACAGTTAGATGCTTCGTCACATGAGGTTGAGGCTGGTAGTACATCACACGATTTGTTCAGCCAGTTGAAAGTGAACAAAGATAGTATTGTGACTTCATTATCTCATCATGACAGGTATGTGGAGTTAGTTGGTATTGGTCATATTACTCAAGTAAGGATTTTTCTTGAGTTACTAGCTGATTCTAGTTTACAAATATGGACTCGAGATTGTTATATTGGCATTTGGGATTTAGTTGACTAGAGATCTTTAACACTTTTTGATAGCGGTGTTTGTTTGGGTGCTATCATGGATTTGATTAGCAGATGATGCATGATGTAAAAAAAAAATGTGGAAGATTTGCATGTTGGTTTTCTTGTCCCTATTGAGGTGGAAGCTTGTGGTGAAGATGAAGATGGTTCTATATCTCTCTTTTGACATCAAAGTGTGGGACACACTTTTCTATCTACCAAGGGAGTCTGATGCAAGAGCACCTTGCATGGAAAAATTAAATTATTAGAAAAAAAAAAAAAAAAAAAAAAGAGAGAGAAAAAAAAAGGAGAAAAAAATTTAAAAAAATTTAAAAAAAATAAAATTTGTGGAGGAGAGAGAAAGTGACGAAAATAGAAGGAAAAATAATTTAAAAATAAAATAAGAAAAAAAGGAGAAAAGAAAAATTTCTATTTTCAAGATGCATAGGTGGCATAAATAGAAAAATAATAAAAATAGCTGTTATTCCATTAATTGAGGTGTGTAGGTGGCATCATGCATAGAAAAAATAATAAAAATAGCTGTTATTCCATTAATTGAGGTGTGTAGGTCGCATCATGCATTTAATATTTGTTGTGATCCACAAAAGAAATGTAATTTTCTAATTGGGCCACATAGTGGTGCTTAGTTGTATTTAGGTGGAAATTCTAGAAGGTTGTAGATATTGTAGAAGGTTGTGGAGATTCTAGAATGTTGTGGATAAATCATGCTTTGGGTGGTAAGTGCCTATTTAAGAAAGGCCTATTATCATTTGTAATAAGAAGTTCAAGAAATGGAAGCTCTTCTAATGGAAGTTGGAGGAATAGAAGCTCTTCAAGACAAGCTCTTCAAGTAGAAGCTCTTCGAGTGTAATTTCTTGTAGAAGCTCTTAGCGAGAAATCTCTCTTATATTGTAAGAATTTGGAGTTTTTCCATTTGGAGAATATTCTAATGAATTTCAAGTATTAATGGAAGTTTTATGAAGCATTTTTTCATCTCTCTTGTCTCCATATTATTGCATTTTTGGTTGTGAGTTGGTACGGGTGGTGTGGCCCGTCATCAGTGGTATCAGAGCAGGAGTTCCTGAGAGTGCGAACAGATCGCCGAACGTGAGGCAGTTTGCACCAGGACCTTGAGTTGGTTGAAGTTTGTTAAGAAGTTCTTGATTATGTAGATAGATCCCCGACTGTGAGGTAGTTTGCACAAGGTTCTTGTGTTGCATGAGATTTGTCTTCTAAAGACTTGATTATGGAGAAGAGAAAGAAGAAGATGACTTTTGTGATTGGATGGATTCTGAGGATTCCTCGACTTGAGAAATTTAGAGCAAGAAATCAACAATCATTGCTAGTTGATTTGCAGAAGCAAGTGAATGAATTAGAAGCTGAGTTGTGGAGACAAAGAGCATGTCACCAGAAAAGAGATGTTGATAATTCCTTGGATGTGGAAAAGAAAGATGATCCAGTGGAAGAGCAAGCGGATGAAGAGGAAATCATTTGTGAACCTAAAGTTGAAGAAGATGAATGAGAAGAGGAAGAGCATAAAGATGACAAGACTTACGAACTTGAAGTAGATCAAGATGATTTGAAGATTGTAGCAATGGAGGAGAAGTATAGTGCCTTAGTTGGAGATCAAGCAAGTGGAGTAGTTGCGTACATTGTTGATGACATAAAAGAGGCAAGCAAAGATGAAAATTTCAAACAGGTAAATTCTTATGAATCATGGGATGTTGTCTTTGATATGAGTTTAAAAGATATTGATGATTTTTTGCATGAGGATCTTGTTAGTCATGTGTGGTATGCAAAGGAAGATTGGTATGGTGTTGCTGGATTTATTATAGGTGTAATTAATTCAACAAAATTGGATGAGGATGAGATTTATACTTGGATAGAGTTCATTGCAAAGGAGAAATTTCAGCATCGGATACTTGTTCCAGCTATGTGTTGGAGGAAGAGGAAAAAAATCTGTCAACAGTGGCTACTTCATTTTGTGAATTCATATTCACAAAATTTTTCCTACCATGGGGGTCGGATGCAGGAGCATCATGCATCAGCAAAAAAAAAACAAAAAAAAAAATGTGAAAGATTTGCATGTTGGTTTTCTTGTCCCTATTGAAGTGGAAGCTTGTGATGAAGATGAAGATGGTTCTATATCTCTCTTTTGACATCAAAGTGTGGGACACACTTTTCTATCTACCAAGGGAGTCTGATGCAAGAGCATCTTGCATGGAAAAATTAAATTATTAGAAAAAAAAAAAAATAGCTGTTATTCCATTAATTGAGGTGTGTAGGTGGCATCATGCATTTAATAGTTGTGATCCACAAAAGAAATGTAATTTTATAATTAGGCCACATAGTGGTGCTTAGTTGTATTTAGGTGGAAATTCTAGAAGGTTGTAGATATTGTAGAAGGTTGTGGAGATTCTAGAATGTTGTGGATAAATCATGCCTTGGGTGGTAAGTGCTTATTTAAGAAAGGCCTATTATCATTTGTAATAAGAAGTTCAAGAAATGGAAGCTCTTATAATGGAAGTTGGAGAAATAGAAGCTCTTCAAGTAGAAGCTCTTCGGGTGTAATTTCTTGTAGAAGCTCTTAGCAAGAAATCTCTCTTATATTGTAAGAATTTGGAGTTTTTCCATTTGGAGAATATTCTAATGAATTTCAAGTATTAATGGAAGTTTTATGAAGCATTTTGTCATCTCTCTTGTCTCCATATTATTGCATTTTTGGTTGTGAGTTGGTACGGGTGGTGTGGCCCGTCATCAGCAGATTGCATGGTGTTGTCTTTTCTTGTGCTAGCAGCTTGTCCGATGTTGGTATTAGTTTTTATACACCAGTGTTGGGCTTTGTTCATATATCCAGTCGACCATACTTGCTGGAATGTGTTGATGATCTTTCATATTTGGCAGTGTGTACAGATGAGTCCTAGGATCATATTGGCATTGATGACATCTAGGAGGATGCAATGGGCAGTTTTGAAGGCTTAGTTTACTTGGGTACAAAGGATTTGGATAGAAGTGCTACAGTTTTTGATACTCCATTTGTTGATATGAGCTTTAGAGTTGATTCACAGGATATGGATGGTAATACTCTAGAGACTAGTAACTTTGAGGATACTCCTTTAGATAGTGCATCAGAGGAGGTTTGTAGGAGATAGTCAAGCCAGTGCCATCATGTATCTAATCAGTTGAGAGTTAGTGAGTGAGACATTGCTATCGCTTGCCAACATTTCGATGCTGCTCGTCAATTGTTAGCAGTTTATGGATGGGGTTCTCCTACTAGGGATGAGCAGGGAGGCAGTTATCTTTTCTTGACAGAGTTCCACTCTTTGTGGGAGACTATCCAAATTCTAAGATAGAATTATATGCAGTTGGTAGTCGACAGAGATTATCTTATGGAGTGGGGTAGTACAACATATGATGCATTGTTGGCCAAGGAAGATGAGGTGAGTGAGCTTACTAAGAAGCTTGAGGTGACTTCTGAGATTCTTGACAGTACACAATTGGCTTTCAAGGAGTCACAATTTCATTTGGCTAGGGTGACCATGGAGTTAGCGCAGCTACAGTCTTTACTAGATTCTGTACAGTCACAAGCTGTGGTGTGTGATGATCTGAGGATGTCTATGGTCGAGATTGTCAAAGATAGTGGAGATGGGGATGCATCCATCCTTGATACTAACATTGGCATATCGGGTTCATCCCCACTAGAGTCAGGTTATGTTGAGTTGGGTGCTGCAGCAGATTGTTGTGGTATGCCTGACATGGTGGTGACCTCTAGCACTAATGGCATGAAGACTGGAGATGTTGTATCAAAGACCATGTGTGATGTTGGTGAGCCGATAGTTGGCATGGTTCCTACTAGTAATACTACTCCCTTGGCAATGTATTTAGAGGTAGTAGTCAATTCCAACTTGGTTAGTGATCGATTGCAGTTAGTTTCATTTGAATTGCAATCTGAACCACCGACTAAGATTGGCGCATTCTATCAGCACTACACTATGAGGTATGCTCATCAATTTACCTTTGATGACCATGTTGATGAGAGGATGATACAGAGATGTACTTTGGTTCCTAGTGCTTATCATCAGTTATGGGATAGTTTAACACCTCGGGATGAGAGTTGTGATGGGCACAACATGGCGATAGGTTCTGTAGTTGACAGCTTGATAATACATGACTTAGAGCAGGAGTTTTGGAGTGATGCTTCATTAGGTGTTGTTATTGATTCTACTCCTTTGGCTATGACATCTCTTGACTTAGCTGGTGATCAGTCACAATGGGTTGTATCACTTGTTCATGGTGAGTTGTTAAATGAGGTTGGTTTTTTTTATCAACATTATATTGCAAGTTATGTACAACAGTTAGCATTTGATCCTTGTGTTGAGGAGTTGATGGCAAGAAAATTTGGTTTGGATTCCAATTCTTGTTGTTTATCTTGTAATGTCTCTTCACCATCAACAGTGCATGGGAGTTATGGTTATGAAATAGTGGCTAGTGATTTGCAGAGTTGTGTTGATTGTAGGAGTTGTACAGTGTGTGGATTCTCCACACTTGGTATAGTTTCATTCGAGAGCGTTCACCATTGTTGCAGAGTTGGATTGTACATTCCATATAGGCCAGTGGGATGTGTTGATGGTATTTACTGTGTTGGCAATTTGATTTGTCCACTTTCCTTGGGTTCTGATGTTCTAAGAGTTTGTGTCTCATGGGTTTCTGACTGTGGAAATGGTGATTTTGGAGTTTGGTTGAGCTATAATTGTCAGTTTGATTATGGATTCCTCTTGGTCATATTGCAGAGGATATTGCAGGAGCCTGTGTTAATTGGCAGTAGTATAGTTCATGACTACATTTGGGATCCAAGTGGATTGATTGATTGATTATCCAGCCATTACTTGAGGACAAGCAATATTTGGGAGGGGAGGACTTGTCATGTCCCCTTTTCAAATAATTAAAAAGTAATAATCTTTCCTAAGACAAGCAACCCCAAAAAGGCAAAGTTTCAAATAAAGAGGATAATCTTTGGAAGCTAATGGACTAATAAATGAAGATTATTATTAAAATATGTTTTATTAACCCCTCTTGGATGTGAGTTAGGGTTATGCCCTCTTTTAAGGGGTTTGGAGGCATTTTGGGCTGATTCCAGAACTTGATTTTATGCTCATTTCTTTGTTATTCTTCAGATGCTGCCAAACCTGTGGAGAAGGAGACACAAGAACGGGAGTTTGCAGGTTTCTAGGGAGACCCAAGAATGAGAGTTTGTGGGTTTCTAGGAAGGCTAAGAATGGGATTTTGAAGCCATTCCATGTGCATGCTCATACAGAGTTTGCCTTTGTGCTGAACAATGCAGATTTGTGGATTTTCAGGTGTATTTTTTGGTATGAGTTTGGTGTTTTCAGTTGAGTATTTCATATCAGTTTAGGTTGCTGCTATATTTTAGACTTTAAGATGTTAAAATAGAGTTGAATATATGTATTGGGATTTGATTAAACTTCTAAGATAGATTATTAGTATTTTTGTGGTGTTTTCAGACATTTTTGTGTTAATTTCGGGAGCCCGATGAGCATAGTTTTTGTCCTACATTTGTGAGCTGTTGTGTAAAGGCTATACAGATCTAGAAATGTCATTTTGTAGGCTGTTATGCTACTGAAATTTTTGTAAAATGTCCATTTTCAGATTTATTAATAATTTGTGAAGTTGTGAAATTTTTTGGCACTATTTCAAACATACCCGATTTGGGTTTATTTGAGAAATTGGTGGATCTTTGTAATATTGGTTGTTTGATTTTAAAAATCTGATTTTAGGCTTGAAATATCATGTAAAATTAGAAAAGGGACATTTCAGTTATTCAAACCCCTAATAAAATGTTGTATCAACTGAGCTGAATTTTCACCAAACCCTAAAAAAGGCATAAGCTCATAAAACTTACGCTCATACTCGATCACTTACAAAGTGTACTGTCTGAGATTATGAAATTCATCAGCCCTTTGTTGTTTCCATTCCTCTAGTAGGAATCGTTCAGGAAAACTCTCTAGGAATAACTCCCATGTGACACTGCTCATATCAATTCCCAACTTCTTCTCCTCTATCATCCACCAAGTGGCCCCAAAATTCTCTAGATTAGTGATCGCAAACCTTGCCTTAACATTGTTGTCGAACTCTTGCATAGCAAAAATCCTATCGAGAGAAATAAGCCACTGTTTGGCCACATAGCCAGAACCTTTCCCGTTGAAAGGCTTAACCTTGGATTTTGAAAGATCCTTCATCTGAGTGGACACAATGGACCTCTGACGTTCCTTCCGAGGACTTCTAGATCTGGGTCTGTGCTCTTGTTCTATCTGATGCACTTTAAGTTGTTCTTGAATAGGAGGTAGATGTTCTAAAATAGTCTACATCATCTGCCTCAAACCGACCTCTTCAGACTCAGCTTGGTCCTCTCTATGGCTCTTTTCCTGCTACCTACTAGAGTGCTCTTCCCTGCTCTCTACATGAGCCAATCCCTCATGGGCAGACCCATGGACACTGATAGTTCTGCCACGTCCACGACCTCTACCACAGCCTCTACCATGGCCTCTAACAGAAGACCTAGTCCCAGATACCATCCTACAATAGTACAAGGTACTAAGTTTAGTTCTATATCTAGGTTTAAGTAAAATTTCCAGGTTTGAAACTAAGTGTTGAAGTATGAAAAATATTCAAGTAACAGTTTGAGTCTTGTTTCAATTCACCTAGATCAAGTTTGGAAAGTTACATTTAATAGTTCATAGTCCTAGTTGTTCCAAAATACCTAGAGCTCCCGATGTAGGAACCTGGCTCTAATACCAAATGTAATGCCCCGCCAAGGGATCCAAAGAATTAACCTAAAATTTCACTAAGATTAGTAGCATTTTTTTTTATGCAAGTAAACACCACATATAACTTATGCACAATAACGAAAGCAATAGAAATGTCCATCTGAAAATTAAACATAACATAAATAACAGATTACATTCTTTAAGATCCCTTAACGTTGAATTACATACATGAATCCATCTAGTACAACATCCACATGAAATAATAATGATAAGTACAATGTTTATACATTACATTTCAAATACTTAATCATCCACTGTACATGTCATAGGGTATGACAAGCTCAAAAGAATATACATACATAGAATAAGGTACATCATCCTATTCTAATCCATGATACATCAAAGTAGAGATAATCCAATGATACACATGATACAATATCATAGAAAACATATACATCCATCATAAAGATCAAACATAATAAATTAAGTGCATGGTTCCTCCCAACCATCAATAGCATCATTAGACCATCATGGATCCTAGCCATCCCTCCGTGTGTAACATTTCAAATTACCGAAGAGATAATCGGTATTACATAGTAGGAATGTCACTCCTAATAAATACAACATCATATATAGAAGTAATCTAACATGCAAATAAAAGCATAAGATAACATCATCTAATATATTCCAATCATCAATGAAAAAGGATACATATCCACCATTATGAAGGACGCATCAACCACAATGTCTCAATGAATCTCAAAATGATAAGAGTGGAAAATACACTACCACCTGACCGAGTGGTACCTAACTGGTCCACTCCCACCATGCTAAGGAGATAATCTCAAGTCCCAAATAGGCTATCAAAATCACATAGCACATATCTCTATAAGTCCAGGAATCTTAAAAGTATAGTAACTCAAAGGTTTCAAACACAAAATCTGACATCTAATCCTAGAGGCAAATAATGACATGTATGAACCTACTATGCAAGTGGGAAAGTGTCGTCGCAATTATCATGTAAAATTTACCTTGGCAGTTAGCTAAACTCCATGGGTCCATACTGATTTCATGCGGCCACTAGTATCCTCTCATACTGACGAGGCATACTACAGAATGCAAGGTCGCAACCATGCGTCTCACTACTCCCATCCTAGACTGTACAAGCACTCAAAGCATGGGTGAGAAAAAAACACTTATCTTTTTAGGTTCATTCAATTAGTATTAGGTGTGAATGTTATTGCTTATTAATACAACTTACAATGAGTTACGCTGGCAGCCTCTTAGGGCCCCAACCCCCATTGCAAGCCACTTCTCATCACTACATGCAGATATCCTACCGTCATGCTCATGGAATCATAAATCTAAAAATCACAAAAGATAATCCATAAAATTATCAAATATGCATAAAAGCATCAAATCTTCATAAGCTAACATCCATAGAAAATCATGAACACAACAGCTCTCTATTGGCAATTTAAGTTCACCTTTAATCCTGACCGTTGATTAAAATTGATCTCAACCGTTGATGAATTTTACGAAAACCTATTTAAGAGACCCTCATCTCTTCATTTTGAAAGGTTGAATGAGAATTTGCATCGAATTGTTGCTGGAATTCATACTCACATTTGCTCATATTCACATACGCAATAATCAAGTTTGACAGAAAGTTGACTAGATTTAACCATGGTTGACTTGAGTTGACTAGTTTCGAAAAGAATTTTGAAATAATTAAACGAAATTATTTAATTAAATGGAGTACTTACTTCTAATTAATTAAACAAAGTTATTTAATTAAATGAGAAGCCATTCCTAATTAATTAAATGAAGTTATTTAATTAAATAAGAAAAGTGTCTCTAATTAATTAAAGATTATATTATTAAATAGAAAAAGTAATTATGAGAGCATATCTCATTTTATTAAATTAAATATCTCAAAAAAATTTCTCTTCAGTTGAAAAAGAGAAATTTCCAGTTCACTATTGATGAAAAATGAGTTAAATGAGTTAACTCCTTTTTCTACTCAAATTGAATCAGTTAACTCTTTATTTTACTCAAATTAAATATGTTAACTCCCTTTAATTTGAAAAGCTCCCTTTATGACTGAACTTCACCTTTAATCCTGACTGTTGATTGAAATCGATCTCAACCATTGATGAATTCTAGGAAAGTCTATTTAAGAGACCCTCATCTCTTCATTTTGAAAGGTTGAATAAGAATTTGCATCAAATTGTTGTTGGAATTCATACTCACATTTGCTTATATTCACATACGCAATAATCAAGTTTGACAGAAAGTTGACTAGATTTAACCATGGTTGACTTGAGTTGACTAGTTTCGAAAAGAATTTTGAAATAATTAAACAAAATTATTTAATTAAATGGAGTACTTACTTCTAATTAATTAAAAAAAGTTATTTAATTAAATGAGAAGCCATTCCTAATTAATTAAATGAAGTTATTTAATTAAATAAGAAAAGTGTCTCTAATTAATTAAAGATTATTTAATTAAATAGAAAAAGTAATTATGATAGCATATCTCATTTTATTAAATTAAATATTTCAACAAAATCTCTCTTCTGTACAAAAAGGGAAATTTCCAGTTCACTATTGATCAAAAATGAGTTAAATCAGTTAACTCCTTTTTCTACTCAAATTGAATAAGTTAACTCCTTATTTTACTCAAATTAAGTCTGTTAACTCCCTTTAATTTGGAAATCTCCCTTTATGACTGAACTTCACCTTTAATCCTGACCGTTGATTGAAATCGATCTCAACCGTTGATGAATTTCAGGAAAGTCTATTTAAGAGACCCTCGTCTCTTCATTTTGAAAGGATGAATGAGAATTTGCATCGAATTATTCCTAGAATTCATGCTCACATTTGCTCATATTCACATACGCAAAGATCAAATTTGATTAAAAGTTGACCAAGTTTAACCACGGTTGACTTGAGTTGACTAGTTTCGAAAAGAATTTTGAAATAATTAAACGAAATTATTTAATTAAATGGAGTAATTACTTCTAATTAATTAAACAAAGTTATTTAATTAAATGAGAAGCCATTCCTAATTAATTAAATGAAGTTATTTAATTGAATAAGAAAAGTGTCTCTAATTAATTAAAGATTATTTAATTAAATAGAAAAAGTAATTATGAGAGCATATCTCATTTTATTAAATTAAATATCTCAACAAAATCTCTCTTCAGTTCAAAAATGGAAATTTCCAGTTCACTATTGATAAAAAATGAGATAAATCAGTTAACTTCTTTTTCTACTCAAATTGAATCAGTTAACTCCTTATTTTACTCAAATTAAATCTATTAACTCCTTTTAATTTGAAAATCTCCATTTATAACAGAACTTAACCTTTAATCCTGACTGTTGATTGAAATCGATCTCAACCGTTGATGAATTTCAGGAAAGTCTATTTAAGAGACGCTCATCTCTTCACTTTGAAAGGTTGAATGAGAAATTGCATCGAATTGTTGCTAGAATTCATACTCACATTCGCTCATATTCACTTACGTAGAGATCAAGTTTGACCAAAAGTTGACCAGATTAAACCACGGTTGACTTTAGTTGACTAATTTCAAAAATAATTTTGAAATAATTAAATGAAATTATTTAATTAAATGGAGTAATTACTTTTAATTAATTAAACAAAGTTATTTAATTAAATGAGAAGCCATTCCTAATTAATTAAATGAACTTATTTAATTAAATAAGAAAATTGTCTCGAATTAATTAAAGATTATTTAATTAAATAGAAAAAGTAATTATGAGAGCATATCTCATTTTATTAAATTAAATATCTCAACAAAATCTCTCTTCAGTTCAAAAAGGGAAATTTCCAGTTCACTATTGATAAAAAATGAGTTAAATCAGTTAACTCCTTTTTCTACTCAAATTGAATCAGTTAACTCCTTATTTTACTCAAATTAAATTTGTTAACTCCCTTTAATTTGAAAATCTCCTTTTATGACTGAACTTCACCTTTAATCCTGACCATTGATTGAAATCGATCTCAACTGTTGATGAATTCCAGGAAAGTCTATTTAAGAGACCCTCATCTCTTCATTTGTAAAGGTTGAATGAGAATTTGCATCGAATTGTTGCTAGAATTCATACTCACATTTGCTCATATACACATATGCAAAGATCAAGTTTGACCAAAAGTTGACCAGATTTAACCATGGTTGACTTGAGTTGACTAATTTAAAAAAGAATTTTGAAATAATTAAACGAAATTATTTAATTAAATGGAGTACTTACTTCTAATTAATTAAACAAAATTATTTAATTAAATGAGAAGCCATTCCTAATTAATTAAATGATGTTATTTAATTAAATAAGAAAAATGTCTCTAATTAATTAAAGATTTTTTAATTAAATAGAAAAAGTAATTATGAGAGCATATCTCAATTTACTAAATTTAATATCTCAACAAAATCTCTCTTCAGTTCAAAAAGGGAAATTTTCACTTCACTATTGATCAAAAATGAGTTAAATGAGTTAACTCCTTTTTCTACTCAAATTGAATCAGTTAACTCCTTATTTTACTCAAATTAAATTTGTTAACTCCCTTTAATTTGGAAATCTCCCTTTATGACTGAACTTCACCTATAATCCTAACCGTCGATTGAAATCGATCTCAACCGTTGATGAAATTCAGGAAAGTCTATTTAAGAGACCCTCATCTCTTCATTTTGAAAGGTTCAATGAGAATTAGCATCGAATTGTTGCTGGAATTCATACTACTATTTTCTCATATTCACATATGCAAAGATCAAGTTTGACCGAAAGTTGACTAGATTTAACTACGGTTGACTTGAGTTGACTAGTTTCGAAAAGAATTTTGAAATAATTAAACAAAATTATTTAATTAAATGGAGTAGTTACTTCTAATTAATTAAATGAGAAGCCATTCCTAATTAATTAAACGAATTTATTTAATTAAATAAGAAAAGTGTCTCTACTTAATTAAAGATTATTTAATTAAATAGAAAAAGTAATTATGAGAGCATATCTCATTTTATTAAATTAAATATCTCAACAAAATGTCTCTTCATTTCAAAAGGGAAATTTCCAGTTCACTATTGATCAAAAATGAGTTAAATTAGTTAACTCCTTTTTTCTACTCAAATTGAATAAATTAACTCCTTATCTTACTCAAATTAAATCTGTTAACTCCCTTTAATTTGGAAATCTCCCTTTATGACTGAACTTCACCTTTAATCCTGATCATTGATTGAAATTGATCTCAATCGTTGATGAATTCCAAGAAAGTCTATTTAACATACCCTCATCTCTTCATTTTGAAAGGTTGAATGAGAATTTGCATCGAATTGTTACTGGAATTCATACTCACATTTGCTCATATTCACATACGCAAAGATCAAGTTTGACCAAGAGTTGAACAGATTTAACCAAGGTTGAGTTGAGTTGACTAGTTTTAAAATGAATTTTGAAATAATTAAACAAAATTATTTAATTCAATGGAGTGCTTACCTCTAATTAATTAAACAAAGTTATTTAATTAAATGAGAAGTCATTCCTAATTAATAAAATGAAGTTATTTAATTAAATAAGAAAAGTGTCTCTAATTAATTAAATATTATTTAATTAAATAGAAAAAGTAATTATGAGAGCATATCTCATTTTATTAAATTAAATATCTCAACAAAATCTCTCTTTAGTTCAAAAAAGGAAATTTCCAATTCACTATTGATCAAAAATGAGTTAAATGAGTTAACTCCTTTTTCTAATCAAATTGAATCAGTTAACTCCTTATTTTACTCAAATTAAATCTGTGAACTCCATTTAATTTGAAAATCTTCCTTTATGACTGAACTTCACATTTAATTTTCACCGTTCATTGAAATAGATCTCAACCATTGATGAATTCAAAGAAAGTCTATTTAAGAGATCCTCATCTCTTCATTTTGAAAGGTTGAATGAGAATTTGTATCGAATTGTTGCTGGAATTCATACTCACATTTGCTCATATTCACATACGCAAAGATCAAGTTTGACCAAAAAGTGACCAAATTTGACCACGGTTGACTTGAGTTGACTAGTTTTGAAATTTTTTTTTAAATAATTAAACGAAATTATTTAATTAAATGGAGTACTTACTTCTAATTAATTAAAAAAAGTTATTTAATTAAATGAGAAGCCATTTCTAATTAATTAAATGAAGTTATTTAACTAAATAAGAAAAGTGTCTCTAATTAATTAAAGATTATTTAATTAAATAGAAAAAGTAATTATGAGAGCATATCTCATTTTATTAAATTAAATATCTCAACAAAATCTCTCTTCAGTTCAAAAAGGGAAATTTCCAGTTCACTATTGATCAAAAATGATTTAAATCAATTAACTCCTTTTTCTACTCAAATTGAATCAGTTAACTCCTTATTTTACTCAAATTAAATCTGTTAACTCCCTTTAATTTGGAAATCTCCCTTTATAACTGAACTTCACATTTAATCCTGACTATTGATTGAAATCGATCTCAATCGTTGATGAATTCTAAGAAAGTCTATTTAAGAGACCCTCATCTCTTCATTTTGAAAGGTTGAATGAGAATTTGCATCGAATTGTTGCTGGAATTCATACTCTCATTTGCTCATATGCACATACGCAAAGATCAAGTTTGACCAAAAGTTGACCAGATTTAACCACTGTTGACTTGAGTTGACTAGTTTTGAAAAGAATTTTTAAATAATTAAACAAAATTATTTAATTAAATGGAGTACTTGTAATTAATTAAACCAAGTTATTTAATTAAATGAGAAGCCATTCCTAATTAACTAAATGAAGTTATTTAATTAAACAAGAAAAGTGTCTCTAATTAATTAAAGATTATTTAATTAAATAGAAAAAGTAATTATGAGAGCATATCTCATTTTATTAAATTAAATATCTCAACAAAATCTCTCTTCAGTTCAAAAAGAGAAATTTTCAAATCACTATTGATAAAAAATGAGTTAAATCTATTAACTCCCTTTAATTTGGAAATCTCCCTTTATGACTGAACTTCACCTTAAATCCTGACCGTTGATTGAAATTGATCTCAACCATTGATGAATTCCAAGAAAGTCTATTTAAGAGACCCTCATATTTTCATTTTGAAAGGTTGAATGAAAATTTGCATCGAATTGTTGCTGGAATTTATACTCACATTTGCTCATATTCACATATGCAAAGATAGAATTTGACCAAAAGTTGACCAGATTTAACCACAGTTGACTTGAGTTGACTAGTTTCGAAAAGAAATTTAAAATAATTAAACGAAATTATTTAATTAAATGGAGTACTTAAATCTAATTAATTAAATGAGAAGCCATTTCTAATTAATTAAATGAAGTTATTTAATTAAATAAGAAAAGAGACTCTAATTAATTAAAGATTATTTAATTAAATAAAAAAAGTAATTATGAGAGCATATCTCATTTTATTAAATTAAATATCTCAACAAAATCTCTCTTTAGTTCAAAAGGGGAAATTTCCAGTTCACTATTGATCAAAAATCAGTTAAATCAGTTACCTCCTTTTTCTACTCAAATTGAATCAGTTAACTTCTTATTTTACTCAAATTAAATCTGTTAACTCCATTTAATTTGGAAATCTCCATTTATGACTGAACTTCACCTTTAATCGTGACCGTTGATTGAAATCGATCTCAACCATTGATGAATTCCCAGAAAGTCTATTTAAGAGACCCTCATCTCTTCATTTTGAAATGTTGAATGAGAATTTGCATCGAATTGTTGCTGGAATTCATACTCACATTTGTTCATATTCACATACGCAAAAAATAGGTTTGACCAAAAGATGAACAGATTTAACTACGATTGACTTGAGTTGACTAGTTTCGAAAAATATTTTGAAATAATTAAATGAAATTATTTAATTAAATGGAGTACTTACTTCTAATTAATTAAACAAAGTTATTTAATTAAATGAGAAGTCATTCCTAATTAATTAAATGAAGTTATTTAATTAAATAAGAAAAGTGTCTCTATGTAATTAGGAATGGCTTCTCATTTAATTAAATAGATTTGTTTAATTAATAAGAAGTAAGTACTCCATTTAATTAAATCATTTCGTTTAATTATTTCAAAATTCTTTCTGAAACTAGTCAACTCAAGTTAACTGTGGTTAAATCTGGCCAACTTAATTAGAGACAGTTTTCTTATTTAATTAAATAACTGTATTTAATTAATTAGGAATGGCTTGTCATTTAATTAAATAGCTTTGTTTAATTAATTAGAAGTAATTACTCAATTTAATTAAATAATTTCGTTTAATTATTTTAAAATTCTTTTCAAAACTAGTCAACTCAATTCAACCGTGGTTAAATCTGGTCAACTTTTGGTCAAACTTAATCTTTGCATATGTGAATATAGGAAAATGTGAGTATTAATTCCAACAACAATTCGGTTAAAATTCTCATTCAACCTTTAAAAATGAAGAGATGAGTGTCTCTTAAATAGACTTTCCTTGAATTCATCAATGGTTGAGATCAATTTCAATCAACGGTCAGGATTAAAGGTGAAGTTCAGTCATAAAGGGAGATTTTCAAATTAAAGGGAGTTAACAGATTTAATTTGAGTAAAATAAAGAATTAACTGATTCAATTTGAGTAGAAAAAGGAGTTACCTGATTTAACTCATTTTTTATCAATAGTGAACTGAAAATTTCCCTTTTTGAACTGAAGAGAGATTTTGTTGAGATATTTAATTTAATAGAATCAGATATGCTCTCATAATTATTTTTTCTATTTAATTAAATAATCTTTAATTAATTAGAGACACTTTTCTTATTTAATTATATAACTTCATTTAATTAATTAGGAATGACTTCTCATTTAATTAAATAATTTTGTTTAATTAATTAGAAGTAAGTACTCCATTTAATTAAATAATTTCGTTTAATTATTTCAATTTTTTTTTTGAAACTAGTCAAATCAAGTTAACCGTGGTTAAATCTGGTCAAATTTTGATGAAACTTGATCTTTGCGTATGTGAATATGAGCAAATGTGAGTATGAATTCCAGCAACAATTCGATGCAAATTCTCATTCAACCTTTCAAAAGGAATAGATGAGGGTCTCTTAAATAGACTTTCCTGGAATTCATCAATGGTTGAGATCGATTTCAATCAACGGTCAGGATTAAAGGTGAAGTTCAGTCATAAAGGAAGATTTCCAAATTAAAAGGAGTTGACAGATTTAATTTGTGTAAAATAAGGAGTTAACTGATTCAATTTGAGTAGAAAAAGGAGTTAACTGATTTAACTCATTTTTGATCAATAGTGAATTGGAAATTTCACTTTTTGAACTGAAGAGAGATTTTGTTGAGATATATAATTTAATAGAATGAGATATGCTCTCATAATTAGTTTTTCTATTTAATTAAATAATCTTTAATTAATTAGAGACACTTTTCTTATTTAATTAAATAACTTGATTTATTTAATTAGGAAAGGCTTCTCCTTTAATTAAATAACTTTGCTTAATTAATTAGAAGTAAGTACTCTATTTACTAAAATAATTTTGTTTAATTATTTCAAAATTCTTTTCGAAACTAGTCAACTCAAGTCAACCGTGGTTAAATCTGGTCAACTTTTGGTCAAACTTGATCTTTGCGTATGTGAATTTGAGCAAATGTGAGTATGAATTCCAGCAACAATTCAATGCAAATTCTCATTCAACCTTTCAAAATGAAGAGATGAGGGTCTCTTAAATAGACTTTCCTAGAATTCATCAACGGTTGAGATTGATTTCAATCAACGGTCAGGATTAAAGGTGAAGTTCAGTCATAAAGGGAAGTTTTCAAATTAAAGAGAGTTAACAGATTTAATTTGAGTAAAATAAGGAGTTAACTGATTCAATTTGAGTAGAAAAAGGAGTTAACTGATTTAACTCATTTTTGATCAATACTGAACTAAAAATTTCTCTTTTTGAACTGAAGAGAGATTTTGTTGAGATATTTAATTTAATAAAATGAGATATGCTCTCATAATTACTCTTTCTATTTAATTAAATAATTTTATTTAATTAATTAGGAATGGCTTCTCATTTAATTAAATAGCTTTGTTTAATTAATTAGAATTAAGTACTCCATTTAATTAAATAATTTTGTTTAATTATTTAAAAATTCTTTTCAAAACTAGTCAACTCAAGTCAACCATGGTTAAATCTGGTCAACTTTTGGTCAAACTTGATCTTTTTGTATGTGAATATGAGCAATTGTGAGTATGAATTCCAGCAACAATTTGATGCAAATTCTCATTCAACCTTTCAAAATGAAGAGATGAGGGTCTCTTAAATAGACTTTCTTGGAATTCATCAACGGTTGAGATCGATTTCAATCAACGGTCAGGATTAAAGGTGAAGTTTAGTCATAAAGGAAGATTTCCAAATTAAAGGGAGTTAACAGATTTAATTTGAGTAAAATAAGGAGTTAACTGATTCAATTTGAGTAGAAAAAGGAGTTAACTGATTTAACTCATTTTTTATCAATACTGAACTAGAAATTTCCCTTTTTGAACTGAAGAGAGATTTTTTTGAGATATTTAATTTAATAAAATGAGATATGCTCCAATAATTACTTTTTCTATTTATTTAAATAATGTTTAATTAATTAGAGACACTTTTCTTAATTAATTAAATTACCTCATTTAATTAATTAGGAATGGCTTCTCATTTAATTAAATAGCTTTGTTTAATTAATTAGAAGTAAGTACTCTTTTTAATTAAATAATTTCATTTAATTATTTGAAATTTTTTTTTGAAACTAGTCAATTCAAGTCAACCGTGGTTAAATTTGGTCAACTTTTGGTCAAACTTGATCTTTACGGATGTGAATATGAGCAAATGTGAGTATGTATTCTAGCAACAATTCGATGCAAATTCTCATTCAACCTTTCAAAATGAAGAGATGAGGGTCTGTTAAATAGACTTTCTTGGAATTCATCAACGGTTGATCGATTTCAATCCACGGTCAGGATTAAAGGTGAAGTTCAGTCATAAAGGAAGATTTTCAAATTAAAGGGAGTTAGCAAATTTAATTTGAGTAAAATAAGGAATTAACTGATTCAATTTGAGTAGAAAAAGGAGTTAACTGATTTAACTCATTTTTGATCCATAGTGAACTAGAAATTTCTCTTTTTGAACTGAAGAGAGATTTTGTTGAGATATTTAATTTAATAAAATGAGATATGCTCTCATAATTACTTGTTCTATTTAATTAAATAACTTCATTTAATTAATTAAGAATGGCTTCTCATTTAATTAAATAGCGTTGTTTAATTAATTAGAATTAAGTACTCCATTTAATTAAATAATTTCGTTTAATTATTTGAATTTTTTTTTTGAAACTAGTCAAGTCAAGTCAACCGTGGTTCAATCTAGTCAACTTTTGGTCAAACTTGATCTTTGTGTATGTGAATATGAGCAAATGTGAGTATGAATTCCAGCAACAATTCGATGTAAATTCTCATTCAACCTTTCAAAATGAAGAGATGAGGGTCTCTTAAATAGACTTTCCTAGAATTCATCAACGATTGAGATCGATTTCAATCAATGGTCAGGATTAAAGGTGAAGTTCAGTCATAAATTGAGATTTCCAAATTAAAGGGAGTTAACATATATAATTTGAGTAAAATAAGGAGTTAACTGATTGAATTTGAGTAAAAAAAGGAGTTAACTCATTTAACTCTCCTTTTATCAATAGTGAACTAAAAATTTTCCTTTTTGAACTGAAGAGAGATTTTGTTGAGATATTTAATTTAATAAAATGAGATATGCTCTCAAAATTACTTTTTCTATTTAATTAAATAATCTTTAATTAATTAGAGACACTTTTCTTATTTAATTAAATAACTTCATTTAATTAATTAGGAATGGCTTCTCATTTAATTAAATAACTTTGTTTAATTAATTAGAAGTAAGTACTCCATTTAATTAAATAATTTTGTTTAATTATATCAAAATTCTTTTCGAAACTAGTCAACTCAAGTCAACCATGGTTAAATCTGGTCAACTTTTGTTTAAACTTGATCTTTGCGTATGTGAATTTGAGCAAATGTGAGTATGAATTCCAGCAACAATTCAATACAAATTCTCATTCAACCTTTCAAAATGAAGAGATGAGGGTCTCTTAAATAGACTTTCCTAGAATTCATCAACGGTTGAGATCGATTTCAATCAACGGTCAGGATTAAAGGTGAAGTTCAGTCATAAAGGGAGATTTCCAAATTAAAGGGAGTTAATAGATTTAATTTGAGTAAAATAAGGAGTTAATTGATTCAATTTGAGCAGAAAAAGGAGTTAACTGATTTAACTCATTTTTGATCAATAGTGAACTAGAAATTTCCCTTTTTGAACTGAAGAGAGATTTTGTTGAGATATTTAATTTAATAAAATGAGATATGCTCTGATAATTACTTTTTCTATTTAATTAAATAATCTTGAATTAATTAGAGACACTTTTCTTACTTAATTAAATAACTTCATTTAATTAATTGGGAATGGCTTCTCATTTAATTAAATAACTTTGTTTAATTAATTAGAAGTAAGTACTCCATTTAATTAAATAATTTCATTTAATTATTTCAAAATTCTTTTCGAAACTACTCAACTCAAGTCAATTGTGGTTAAATCTGGTCAACTTTTGGTCAAACTTGATCTTTGCATATGTGAATATGAGGAAATGTGAGTATGAATTCCAGCAACAATTCGATGCAAATTCTCATTCAACCTTTCAAAATGAAGAGATGAGGATCTCTTAAATAGACTTTCTTGGAATTCATCAAGGGTTGAGGTTGATTTCAATCAATGATTAGGATTAAAGGTGAAGTTCAGTCATAAAGGGAGAGTTTCAAATTAAAGGGAGTTAACAGATTTAGTTTGAGTAAAACAAGGAGTTAACTGATTCAATTTGAGTAGAAAATGGAGTTAACTGATTTAACTCATTTTTGATCAATAGTGAATTGAAAATTTCCCTTTTTGAACTGAAGAGAGATTTTGTTGAGATATTTAATTTAATAAAATGAGATATGCTATGATAATTACTTTTTCTATTTAGTTAAATAATTTTTAATTATTTAGAGACTCTTTTCTTATTTAATTATGGCATGCCCTAAATTTACCCTAAATGTACATTAAGCACAATTTTTTTTTAAAAAAAATTATTATTATTATTATTATTATTATTATTCTTAATTAATTAATTTCATAAACCTAAATAACCTCCAAAATACATATGTGTGTTACAACTATATCATCACTGAGTTGGACATCCCTCTGACATCTACTGACCCGGGGTTTGGAAAGAGTATACTCATACCTACTACTTCAATCTATACTCCACATTTCAATGTCATCTTTACTAATTTGTCATATGAGTTAACATTTCTTCAATGCATTTAACCCTCGATTAACCATCCATTAGAACTATCATCAACTTTGATGCCAACTATGCTACTCTAGGCAATCGATTCAAATAACAATATATACATAATTAACACTTTTCTAGAGTATTTAAAATGTTCCCAAAATCAATGGGTGTATATTTTTATTTATTTCATATCCCAACTTACATCTTTCATTGACATATTTATTAAGATTGAATTATCTATTTATTATTCATATTATATCTCTAATGCAAGCGACATCACATTTTAATATTAGGGTTAATACCTACTACAATTGAAATTGTAGTGAAAAGAATGATCAATTCATTTTATATAAAAATATATCATAAAAGAATGATTTTAAAAGATGATCTATCCTTACTAATACTAAGGTAACAAAATGAATGCATATGAACATATTAACTATCCATCTATCTAAAATACCCTATTAGTCATAGTCCATTAACTTGACCCCACTCACATTTCTTTTAAGAAGATGAAATACTTTTTCTCTAGGAAAGTTCCAAATCACCCTACTACCCACGTGCTACTACCCCATAATCTTCTTCACTTATCCATAGACCAAGTGAATTCCTTGGGTTTCTCTCCATGGTGGACTCACTTACCAAAGTTTTGGCCAAGACAAGCATAGGCGCCTTTTCCATGAGTCAAATCCTATTAATTTTGAGCTAGAAGATATGCATTTCGAATTCCCATGTCAAATCGACTTGCTACTTGGTCCCATATTGTTGGCAGCATGGAGTTTACCCTAGTCTTAATTAGGTGGGTGAAGAAAGACATATAAAATGCCATAACTTCTTCCAAGGAAAATCAAGGCGTTAAGGACAAAATGGAAGCCATTCCCTCTTGTCAGAATTATGTCATAAACTTGCACAGTATTCCAATATAATATTTGAAGGCACAAATCACCTAGAGAATAGGTGGATGAAATAAGTCTTGGTCATGTCAAAGAAATTAAATACCTTGGTCTCCATAGCATATTAAATTTTTTTCTCATTCACCAACCCATGCTAGCCTAGGGTAGATAATATAGTAGGTTGTTTGTCACGCTATGTCTTGTTTAAAATATTACTTGGTGCTAGTTTAGGTTTGTTTAACATGAGCATTGTATATATATTTTTTTAAAAGTTTCTTTTTATTTGATAGGGTGTTTACTCGAGTTATGTGTCTCATATGAGGTCCCTTCTCATGCAATTAATATGATGGTTAGTTTATTATGTTAAAATATGCTTTATAGGTTATAGGGTCCTAGGAGTCTAAGGAATACTCTTGAATATTTTAATGTTTGTATTAAGAGAAGAGATTTATTTTACTTTCTCATACATTTTCCAGAGGATAAAATGTGCACCTACAGCAAGCTTATGTCTTAAGTCTTGTATATTTTATATCATCTCTTGATTTTCATCTTCTGTAATCTAGGATATTCAAGGTAAGTTATTGCAAGGATAATTAGGAGATAATTATAAACTAAGTATAGTTTTAAAATTTTGATTCATTTAGCATTCAAAACATTAACTTAATCCAATAACTCAACATTTCATGACAAGACTTTATATGAAGTTATCTGGATTATCCCTATCTATGAATTATGAAATTTAGAAACCATTTTCTCAACATTGACGAATAACATGTCATATCACATAACAAGCACAAGTGTCAAGTGACACACACAAAATATCACATTATATTAAAAAAAATGACTTGTTTTACAATAATACATGAACTAGGCTACTACGCACACATACAATTCACATATACGAAATAAAACACATTACAATCAGGTTTGAATCTTTTCCACTTATTCAACCTTGGTTATGTCATGTTTGTAGTAGTTTGAGCCTTAATTCCCCTTTAACCCATGGTCAAATTCCTGCACACTAAACTCGAGCGTCACTAGTCTAAGAAAATCATATAAGCATATGTAAAATAAATCATTATCTCATTCAACATTAGACTTGCATATATTTCATCATCTCAAATTAACTTTCCCTTTCTTAATCATTTCAAATATAACCTTCAAAATATTAAAATATCAAAACTTACATATCACATTCGACATTTGAGTTCCATACTTCATTCCTTATAATTACATTACTTCTTCTAACAATTTCCATGTAAAATGTTCAAAATACTATAAACCTAAACTTTACTTATCAACATAACATGGTCAATTTAATATTTTGAATAACTTCATATTCTATGACAAGATGTTGAATCCATAACTATTGAATCCCTAGGTATGCGGGCTAGGTCTCAATGCATAACAAAATTTATCTTTTAACACTAATTTCCACTTCAACATTACCTTCTTATATTACAAGCATTTCTACCATTCAATTTCTATTAAAGCAATGTCAATAGCTTACAACATGAAATAGAATCATTAAATGCATCAATTAGGTCATAATATGCAAAGGTAATTGCGGATCATCAAAATGCAGATATTAAAATGACATAACCCTACAGTCTTAAAAGTGTATCAAACATAGGATTAAAATCACCATAATGCAATTATCTCATTGGTACTATGATGAATTGGGTGAGGCTTCACAAATTAAATAACTTCATTTAATTAATTAGGAATGGCTTCTCATTTAATTAAATAACTTTGTTTAATTAATTAGAAGGAAGTACTCGATTTAATTAAATAATATCATTTAATTATTTCAAAATTCTTTTCGAAACTAGTCAACTCAAGTCAACCGTGGTTAAATCTGGTCAACTTTTGGTCAAACTTGATCTTTGCGTATGTGAATATGAGCAAATGTGAGTATGAATTTCAGCAACAATTTGATGCAAATTCTCATTCAACCTTTCAAAATGAAGAGATGAGGGTCTCTTAAATAGACTTTCCTGAAATTAATCAACGGTTGAGATCGATTTCAATCAACGGTCAGGATTAAAGGTGAAGTTCAGTCATAAAGGAAGATTTCCAAATTAAAGGGAGTTAACAGATTTAATTTGAGTAAAATAAGGAGTTAACTGATTCAATTTGAGTAGAAAAAGGAGTTAACTGATTTAACTCATTTTTTATCAATACTAAACTAGAAATTTCCCTTTTTGAACTGAAGAGAGATTTTGTTGAAATATTTAATTTAATAAAATGAGATATACTCTCATAATTACTTTTTCTATTTAATTAAATAATCTTTAATTAATTAGAGACACTTTTCTTATTTAATTAAATAACTTCATTTAATTAATTAGGAATGGCTTCTCATTTAATTAAATAACTTTGTTTAATTAATTAGAAGTAAGTACTCCATTTAATTAAATAATTTCATTTAATTAAATAATTTCATTTAATTATTTCAAAATTCTTTTCGAAACTAGTCAACTCAAGTCAATCGTGGTTTAATTTGGTCAACTTTTGGTCAAACTTTATCTTTGTGTATCTGAATATGAGCAACTGTGAGTATGAATTCCAACAACAATTCGATTCAAATTTTCATTCAACCTTTCAAAATGAAGAGATGAGGGTCTCTTAAATAGACTTTCCAGGAATTCATCAACAGTTGAGATTGATTTCAATCAACGGTCAGGATTAAAGGTGAAGTTCAGTCATAAAGGGAGATTTCAAAATTAAAGGGAGTTAACAGATTTAATTTGAGTAAAATAAGGATTTAACTGATTCAATTTGAGTATAAAATGAAGTTAACTAATTTAACTCATTTTTGATCAATAGTGAACTGGAAATTTCCCTTTTTGAACTGAAGAGAGATTTTGTTGAGATATTTAATTTAATAGAATGAGATATGCTCTCATAATTACTTTTTCTATTTAATTAAATAATCTTTAATTAATTAGAGACACTTTTCTTATTTAATTAAATAACTTCATTTAATTAATTAGGAATGGCTTCTCATTTAATTAAATAACTTTGTTTAATTAATTAGAAGTAAGTACTCCATTTAATTAAATAATTTTGTTTAATTATTTCAAAATTCTTTTCGAAACTAGTCAACTCAAGTCAACCATGGCTAAATCTGGTCAACTTTTGGTCAATCTTGATCTTTGCATATGTGAATATGAGCAAATGTGATTATGAATTCCAGGAACAATTCGATGCAAATTCTCATTCAACCTTTCAAAATGAAGAGATGACAGTCTCTTAAATAGGCTTTCCTGGGAATTCATCAATGGTTGAGATCGATTTCAATCAACAGTCAAGATTAAAGGTGAAGTTCAGTCATAAAGGGAGATTTCCAAATTAAAGGGAGTTAATAGATTTAATTTGAGTAAAATAAGGAGTTAACTGATTCAATTTGAGTAGAAAAAGGAGTTAACTGATTTAACTCATTTTTGATCAATAGTGAACTAAAAATTTCCCTTTTTGAACTGAAGAGAGATTTTTTTGAGATATTTAATTTATTAAAATGAGATATGCTCTCATAATTACTTTTTCTATTTAATTAAATAATCTTTAATTAATTAGAGACAATTTTCTTATTTAATTAAATAACTTCACTTAATTAATTAGGAATGGCTTCTCATTTAATTAAATAACTTTGTTTAATTAATTAGAAATAAGTACTCCATTTAATTAAATAATTTCGTTTAATTATTTCAAAATTCTTTTCGAAACTAGTCAACTCAAGTCAACTGTGGTTAAATTTCGTCAACTTTTGGTCAAACTTGATCTTTGCGTATGTGAATATGAGCAAATGTGAGTATAAATTCCAACAACAATTCAATGCAAATTCTCATTGAACCTTTCAAAATGAAGAGATGAGGGTCTCTTAAATAGACTTTCCTGGAATTCAGCAACAGTTGAGATCGATTTCAATCAACGGTCAGGATTAAAGGTGAAGTTTAGTCATAAAGGGAGATTTCCAAATTAAAGGGAGTTAACAGATTTAATTTGAGTAAAATAAGGAGTTAACTGATTCAATTTGAGTAGAAAAAGGAGTTAACTAATTTAACTCATTTTTGATCAATAGTGAACTAGAAATTTCCCTTTTTGAACTGAAGAGAGATTTTGTTGAGATATTTATTTTAATAAAATGAGATATGCTCTCATAATTACTTTTTCTATTTAATTAAATAACTTCATTTAATTAATTAGGAATGGCTTCTCATTTAATTAAATAACTTTGTTTAATTAATTAGAAGTAAGTACTCCATTTAATTAAATAATTTCATTTAATTATTTCAAAATTGTTTTCGAAACTAGTCAACTCAAGTCAATCGTGGTTAAATCTGGTCAACTTTTGGTCAAGCTTGATCTTTGCATATGTAAATATGAGCAAATGTGAGTATGAATTCTGTATATGTGAAAATGCGGCCTATGCTAACACACACACTTCAACACAGTCATTGCATGCGGATTCATCTTGGAATGAACATTGGATTGTTCATCTGAAATTTTCCCTGCAAAGCAACCTATTGCCTTCTATCTAAAGGGATTTTGCTTGTTAATATCCTCAAAATCAAGGTGGAGGCAACCAGACCCTCTAAGAATGAAGGATTTGACAATGAAATTAAGCTAAGAACGAGAATGCAAATTAATCTAAAATGAAAGATGCAATGTAATCTAAGAACAAATAAAGCAAACTAGATTAAGCATATGCATGATTAAACTAAAATAAGATTAAACTAAGAATGAGAATGTATGCAGGAAATGTAAGCAAACGTGAGCATGAATTTCAGCAGTGATTCGATGCAGATTCTCCAAATTCATCCTCCAAAATGAGGAGATGAGGGTCTCTTAAATAGACTCTCCTGGAATCGATCAACGGTTGAGATCTATTCATATCAACGATCAGGATTGAAGATGAGGTTTAGTCATAAAGGGAGATTCCCAAATTAAAGGGAGTTAACAAACTTAATTTGAGTAAAATAAGGAGTTAACTATTTTAATTTGAGTAAAAAAAGGAGTTAACTGATTTAACTCATTTTTTATCAATAGTGAACTAGAAATTTTCCTTTTTGAACTGAAGAGAGATTTTGTTGAGATATTTAATTTAATAAAATGAGATATGCTCTCATAATCACTTTTTCTATTTAATTAAATAATCTTTAATTAATTAGAGACACTTTTGTTTAATTAAATAACTTCATTTAATTAATTAGGAATGGCTTCCCATTTAATTAAATAGGTTTGTTTAATTATTTAGAAGTAAGTACTCCATTTAATTAAATAATTTCTTTTAATTAATTAGAAATACCTTTCTCATTTAATTAAATAATTTATTTAATTAATTAAAATAGGCGTATTTATTAAATTGAATAAATTTAATTCCATAGTACATTAGGCTTAAGATATAATTTAATTTAATTAAACTATAAATACTTAATAATTAAATTAAATATTAATCAATAGGTTTAATGTGACTAATATGAGTAAATACTATAGGAATTAAATAATAAGCATGATGAATGTAGATTTAGGTTTTCTACATCTGACAATTAAGTCAAGTAGCGAATAGCAGAATGAGAATTGCCTATTAGAATAGGACTTTAAGATTAATCAGAAATAGACCAGAATTGGTTGAGATGGCATTGAGCCAATTTTGGGGTATTACATTTTTCCCCTCTTTGAATGAATGTGCGAGCAGAATGTTCAATTCAAAGAAAATTAGAAAGCATGATGCAAAGATGAGATTGGTTCCGAAGGTGATGATATGGAGACCAATTGATAAGCTTTTTAAGGACCATCTCTAGAACAGAGCTTAATCCTAAGGGATCCAAGTAGAACACTTAGATACCTAATAGTGATAGCATTTAAAAGACTACTTCCAGAACGAAGCATAATCTTTAAGGATCTAGACAGAACGTTTAGATACCTAAAATTGATAGAATTTAGAAGATTATCTCCAGAATAGAGTGTAATCTTCAAGGATCCAGATAGAACACCTAGATACCCGAGAATGATAGCATTTAGAAGATTATCTCCAGAATAGAGCGTAATCTTCAAGGATCTAGATAGAACACCTAGATACCTAAAATTGATAACATTTAGAAGATTATCTCCAGAATAGAGTGTAATCTTCAAGGATCCAGATAGAACACCTAAATACCCAAGAATGATAGCATTTAGAAGATTATCTCCAGAATAGAGCGTAATCTTCAAGGATCTAGATAGAACACCTAGATACCTGAAATTGATAGCATTTAGAAGATTATCTCCAGAATAGAGCGTAATCTTCAAGGATCCAGATAGAACACCTAGATACTCGAGATTGATAAAAGATAACAAGGTCCAATCATGAGTCATAGAATCATCCCCAAAATGAGGCTTGATCCTTAGGAGTCAGGGTTTAGAATGTCCCAATACCTATCTATCGAACTTTGAGAAGAGTTGTTATAAGGTTGATCAATTGATGAAAAGATAAGATAGATGGCAAAGATGCCAGATAGAAGGGAACAAAATGCCCCGAGTGATGAGATGCCCTAAGTGACTAGGACATAAGATAGGAACTAGATGCCCTGAGCAATAAGTATTTAATGATGTAATCATCCTGCCTCCTCGAGAGTGAAATCAAAAGATGACACACCAACAATATGATTGAAGTAGTACATCATGAGATATTGAAGAAATTTGAGATTCAGTAGAAGCTAGAAGAGATCAGAATGATGTAAAGAAAATTCAAGGTTGATTTGAAATGATTGCGAAGTCGCAAAAACCAAGTTTGACCAAAAGTTGACCAGATTCAGCCACAATTGACTTAAGTTTGACTATTTTCAAAATGAATTTTAAAAATATGGAGAATGTAAAGTTGAAAGGATTCCAAGAATCATAAAGTATTAGAAATATTTGGGCTGCACAAGCGGTTGATCACGTCGGTCCCCAAAATTTTAAAATGCATTTTTAAGGCTCTTAGGTGTGTCAAATTTCGAATTTGATTCCAAAAATGGTTTCATAATGGTCCAATTAGCCAGGGGTGCGATTTTTGCGCAAATCTGAGCACTTTGAAAAATTTGGTCAACACATATATAAGGGCTCGAAGGGTCATTTTCAATTCATTTTTGCTTTTTGTCTTGTAGTGATTTTGAGCTCTGATAGAGACATGGCAGTGAACATGAGATATCATCATTTTGAGTGCTCCAGACAACACACCCGACTAGTAGACTACAGACCACCAGTGAGTCATTGATTTCCCATCATCGTACTTTCATTTTCACGCATTTCGAGTTCATTTATGCACATTTTTAGCATGTTTTAGGATGTTCAATTCTTTCTTCGCGCGAGACCGATCTCTTCTCACGCGAAGATATTCTTTCTTCGCACAAAGAAATAGGGTGCACTGTTTCTTCGCGCGTGGGGCAATTTTGGTTTCGCGCGA
Source organism: Cupressus sempervirens (assembly GCA_028749045.1). Classification (NCBI taxonomy): domain Eukaryota; kingdom Viridiplantae; phylum Streptophyta; class Pinopsida; order Cupressales; family Cupressaceae; genus Cupressus; species Cupressus sempervirens. The sequence goes on from CM053787.1 coordinate 103,606,152, forward strand.
AGGTGGAGATTCTTCACGTGAGCCAATTTGTGTTTTGTGTGAGAACCTCTTTTTTCCCGTAGGAAGATCCATCATCGTGCGAGAATATTTTTTTTGCGCGAAGAAAAATCAGTTTTGCGTGAAACTGAACATCTTCGCGCGAGATTTCACGAATTTCACGCAAAATTCCACGACAGTTTTGTGTTTTCGCATTTAAAAATTGCATTTTATTTCGTTTTGATGCTTCAATTTGACTTGATACTGATCTTTTGATTGTCATTTTTTTGTTGTGCGTGTAGGAGGTCTTCAGAGACGTGTCATTCAGACTCATTATCCATCATATAGAGAGTTATTGCAGAGTTTGGATGACACAGATCGGGCACACATTTCCCAATTGGGTTTGCCTTTACTATGCTAGATTCCAGCGATGATGGTGAATCACGGTTTACTGACTGCATTGGTAGAGCATTTCCATTTAGAGACGAACACATTTCATTTGTCGATGGGTGAGATGATGATTACCCTAGAGGATATTTGGAGGATACTAAGGATCCCATTTCACGGTGCTCGAGTCATCTACGATACAGTGCCTCGATTAGGGATAGAGGCACTTTCCATTGTATTCGGGAGAGAGCTACCGAGAGGCAGAGCCATCAGCTAGGATGAATTGATGCATACCTATTGACCTACACATAGGTTGGCATTTGTGCTGGGTATTTTCTTGAGCTGCTTCCTATGTCCTAACAGGGGACAGCATGCATTGGAGTGTGGATGGGGTGTCATGCTCCGTAGGATGGTTGAGGCACCTGAGATCTTTGGGTGGGGTCAGTGCATGTTGGCCCATCTTTTTCATGAGATGCATGAGGTCATCTTCCATGAGAAAAAGACCATGGTAGCGGGTGTGTATGTGCTACAGATCTGGGCCTGGGAGCATCTCCCTGTATGTAGGCCAATTTTTGAGGACTCTCAAGAGCCCATAGAGCTCTACATCTACAGATATCGAGGGCATATTACCCAGGCCCACCTAGGTAAGACTGAGCATTGGTGGAGTCATCTCAATGACCTAGTGTCTGTTATATGGCGACCTTGGAGAGAGACAGAGGACTAGGATGATGCCCTGAGAGAGCCACCCTAGATGTTTAGTTCTCGACTGCAGGCAGGCAGGACGACATCCGTCATAGAGAGATTCATGATCTCATGAGTGTGGTGGCAGTACGGCCGACCACATGACATTTCAGCATAGTATTGTGCCTATGCCAGGGTGCAGAAGGATATTGAGCGGGGATGGTCTTCACGGATGGATCCAGGATGATCCATGATAGATATCCACAGTTTGGCTACTGTTTAGTGAGACTACCTGCCAGAGGTAGTAGATGTAGGGATGACGCCTGCATATCAGGAATTTTTGATGAGCCATCCATTCCCACACTTCACAGATCCATTAGGGGTGGCAGGGTAGGTACAGGGGCAGGGACAGGTGCCCCAGTAGTAGCAGGAACAACCACAGGTGCCACCACAGGTCCAGCACTAGGTACAGCAGATACCTATTCCTCCATGTCAGATGAGATCAGACCCAGGTGCTGGGGGTAGTGGGGAAGGACATAGTCAGTAGAGGAGGCAAAGGATAGAGGAGCAGGCCCCTCAGTAGGAGGTCCCATAGAAACAGGTGCCTCCACAGCCATAGGTACCTCCACCAGAGATGGTTGATGAGGATATGCTGGATCAGCCAGCAAGTGGGGTACAGGATGTGGTACGGTAGTACCGAGAGCAGGTTTGTGCGGCCTCCCGGTAGTTGGGAGAGTTGCAGATTGCATTGGCAGTCAAGGATCCGCAGTTGGTAGAGTGATAGAGAGAGACAGATCGTCAGAGAGAGCGCGCGAAGGCTACAGAGTGGAGGCTAGAGCTGGCACAGGATGAGATTCGCTTTCAGTTTGCTCGGGCTGCATATTATTATGCAGCATATACTAGTGTAGTACATGATGAGACATTGCAGGTGCAGCGATTCTCTCAATATGCACGAGAGTCCGGAGGTGCATGACCTCTTGTCAGGCCGAATATGCCACCACCGCCTCTGCCACCTGCTACCTCTGTTCCTCCTACTCCTCCTGGAGGTGAGAGTTTAGGATAGAGTTAGACACTCTGTGCTTGATTTTTGATTATGATCCCTGGCTATGTATCGATTGGTGTGCCAGCACTAGATGTATCATTTTTGATCGATTGCGCTCAAGTAGCACCCATTTTTGTACTGACCCATTTTTTGATATATATATACGAGATTTTGAGTCGAGTATTCCTGTGTACGTGTCATTGTCTATTTTTGTTTTACTTTGATGTATATGAGATGTATGTTGTATTTAGATAGAACGTATATGTATGAACTGACATCTGACATAGTGTTGTGTATTTTTTTTGTTTGACAGTCGCAGGTATTCCATTGAGGAGCGAGAATCAATGAACCAAATGCTTGTGCAGCCGTGGATGAATCTAATGCATGTGGAGTATGAATAGGATTACCATCGAATCGCGTCCTAATGCAAATGAAGTATGCAAGACTATGTTAAATGCAACCCTAGGTATGTTTACCAAGCCTCGATGATTTATCATCATTGGATATAAAATAAAGCTCATATGTTATACAATTTTCACTGACATTGCAATCATGAAAATATGAATATAACATACATTATTAGGATGTTGGGATTAAATATAAGCATTCGAGGCACAAGAAGCCAGAATGACCAAAAGATTTGTCCCTTTTAATGTAGCAAGTTAACATAAGCATCAAAGTATAAACGCTAGGATGACCTGAATGTTGCTTGTATAATAGGCACACCAAACACACAGGAGATCCCTTTTATGCTAAGTATTCAGTATTCATTCTGTCTGCAATGACCCTTGTGTTCGTAACCTAAGACAGAAGTGTGCTAGATATACTCGCAGTGGCCTGTACATTCACTTAGTAGGACGAGTATCAATATTTACTGTAGCATGAAGAGTTCACTCTAACAAACAAGGAGAAGAACCAATGTCATTAACGTATCTGTATAAAAGGAGTCGAGGTACACACGGCCATCCAATACGAGATGGAGGCTCTTATAGTGGACACCCCTCTTATAGGAATAGATCAACTTATTAGAACTAAACCACAAACAGAAAGCAAAGAAAAAGATCATGCCCCCAGTCATTACTTCTCTAGTCGAAGATGACATCATCGAGTTGCTCGAGGAGATATGATAAAGAAAAACAAAGCAAACAAAGAAAATGCTCAGCATATCCAAACAAGTATATCATTATTATTATTTTGAGTTCAATGTTTTCGGGATTGATGCTAAGTGTCAATGTCCAAAACATGTAAGAAAGAAATCTCTTCAATAGGGTGACAACAGTAGGCAGACGCAGTTAGAACGATTGGTGACTGAGGTCAAAGAGGAATCTTCACGATGAAGAACCTAAGAAGAACTAAGCGACAATAGACAGACACAGCCAGGACGACTGGTGACTAACACAAAAGAGATCTTCCATAAAGGAATCTTGAGACATGACCCGAGCAACGCTAGGCAGAAACAACTGTAACAACTGGTGACCATTGCGAAAGAGATTCTATGAGGAGAATCTCGAAAAGAGTGACACTAGCGATAGTAGGCAGACACAGTCAAAATGACTGGTGACTGTCATGAAGGAGATTCTATGAGAAGAATCTCAAAAAGAGTGACACTGGCGATAGTAGGTAGACACAGTCAGAATGACTGGTGACTGTCACGAAGGAGATTCTATGAGGAGAATCTCGGAAAGAGTAACATTGGTGACAATAGGTAGACGCAGTCAAAATGACTGGTGACTATCACGAAGGAGATTCTATGAGGAGAATCTCAAAAAGAGTGACACTGGCGACAATAGGCAGATGCAGTCAGAATGACTAGTGACTGTCACGAAGGAGATTCTATGAGGAGAATCTCGAAAAGAGTGACACTGGTGATAGTAGGCAGATGCAGTCAGAATGACTGGTGACTCTCACGAAGGAGATTCTATGAGGAGAATCTTGAAAAGAGTGACACTGGCGATAGTAGGCAGACGCAGTCAGAACAACTGGTGACTGTCACGAAGGAGATTCTATGAGGAGAATCTCGAAAAGAGTGACATTGGCGACAGTAGGCAGACGCAGTCAGAATGACTGGTGACTGTCACAAAGGAGATTTTATGAGGAGAATCTCGAAAAGAGTGACACTAGAGGGGAATGCCCCTGAGCTAAAAGAAGACTCAATCCATGGATACATGAGTAGGAAAAATAGGAAAGCGAAAGCATGAAAGCGACTATATAGAGTAGCCAAAAAATGCGCTGCAAGATGAAGCATTGGGAACAAGAGGCGCCTGTTTACCAAGTTTTCACCTTCTTGGCAGGATTTTCTTTTTTTTGCTACCATGATGCCTATGTCTAGGTTTTCGTCAATGGCACTTTTTTTGTTTTTTAATTTTTTTTGTATTTTTCTCTTTTTTGATTTTTTTTTTTTTTTCAATTTTTTTTTTTTTTGGGTGTAATGAAAGCACCTATTGCTAGGTTTTCACCAGGGTAACAATTTTTTTCAGGACTTTTTCTGATTTTTAGGATTTTTTTCAAGACATTTAGATATGTACAAAGAGCTTGCTGAGATTGAATCAACTGTAAAACTGCTTCAGGTGGAGAGTGTTCATAGGCTCTTTAAGCACTTCTCCTTCGGTTGTGGAAAGCTGATAGGCACCAGATCCATATACTACAGTAATGATGTAAGGACCTAGCCAGTTTGGTTCAAACTTTCCCTTTTGCATTCTTTGTTGTTGATTCTTAGGATTCTCTCTCAAGACGAGATCACCCAGCTGGAAGTCACGTGGCCTAATTCTCCTATTGTAGCTTCATGCCATTCTTTGTTGATATGCTTGTAGATGATCATAGGCCACTTGTCATCGTTCATCCAACAACACAAGCTCTTGAAGCCAGGCTATCCTATAGTCATCATCTGTGATAAGACCTTTCATAGAGATTCTCAAGGTAGGAATCTCAACCTCTATCGGAAGCACAACATTTGCCCCATATACCAACGCAAAAGGAGTCGTGCCTGTTGGAGTTCTAATGCTTGTTCTATATGCCCACAGGGCTGGATTGATCTGGAGATGCCAGTCTCTCCTTGACTTACTGATTGTGTGATGAAGAATTTTGAGGATCACCTTATTGGATGCCTCAGCTTGGCCATTACCCTAGGGGTAATAAATGGAAGACCAATGTTGTGTAATTTTGAATTTCTTGCATAGTTCCTTAAGGTCTTTATTTTTGAACTATCCTCCATTGTCAGTAATGATTGAGGATGGTATACCATATCTACAGATGATGTAGTTTGTAATAAAAAGTGCTACAACTTTGCCATCAACAATTGTGAGAGGGACTGCCTCTACCCATTTTGTGAAATAATCTGTAGCAGTGATAATGAATTTATGTCCATTAGAAGAGGTTGGGTGAATCTGTCCCACCAAGTCAAAGGCCCATTTTTGAAATGGCCATGTTGTAGTAGAGGGAATCAGCTCTCTGGCTGGAGCGTGAATGAGATTCCCGTGTAGCTGACACTGTTTGCAGGACCTAGCATATTTAATAGCTTCTTGCTCCATTTTAGGCCAGTAGTAACCAACACAAAGGAGTTTACGAGCTAGTGTTAGGCCATTGGAATGAGATCCGCAAATGCCTTCATGAATTTCAATTAGTGCACATTTTGACTCATCGGGTTCTAAACACCTAAGGAGTGTTCTGTTGAGACCTCTCCTATACAGATCGTCAGCAATAATGACATAATGTGAAGCATTACGGATTAGGTAACGTTTCTCATTCTGGGTCAGACCTTCCGGAATGGTTTGATTACAAAGGTAGGAATAGATGTGATGGTAGCGAGATGATTCTTGTCCTATAATAGAACATATCATCTTGGAATCAGGTGTGTCATAGGCTGGGTAGTGCAACGCTTCCACCAAGAACTCATGTCATAGATCATTTTCTAGCATTTGTAGAAGCAAGGCCAGAGTGGCCATGGCATCAGCCACTTTATTATCTGCACGTGGAACTTGTTGGAAGGTGATGTGTGCAAAATATTTTGTCAAGTCATCAACCATGCATTTGTAAGGAATTAGCTTTTCATCCTTTGTTTGATACACATCATTTACTTGGTTGATGACAAGCTGAGAGTCACCAAAGATATCCAACTAATCTACTCTCCATTCAGCTGTGATTTTCATAACATTGATCAAAGCTTCATATTCATCAATGTTATTTGTACAAGGAAACAAAATCTTGTATGCTTTGGGCAATGAGTATTTATGTGGTGTGATGAAAATTAATCCAACACCTGATCCTTGTTGTGTGAAGGATCCATCGAAGAATATAACCCATGTATGGTGAGTGAGTGTTAGAATTGACTCATCTAGAAAATCAATGTTTATTGGTAGAAGACTCTGTATGGGTGCCTCGGCCAACTGGTCTGCAATTGCCTGTCCCTTTATAGCTTTGCATTCAACATATTGGATGTCAAACTCACTTAGTATCATGACCCATTTAGCCAATCTTCCTGTGAGAGCTGCCTTACTGAGCAAATACTTTAATGGATCTATTTTAGCCACAAGCCATGTAGTGTGGGCAAGCATGTAGTGTCTCAACTTTTGGGAAGCAAAGACAACTGCCAAGCAAGCTTTCTCAATAATGCTATAATTTTTCTCATAAGAGACCAATGTTTAGATCAAGTAATAAATAGCTCTTTCTTTGTTATCATTATCTTCTTGAGCCAATAGGATCCCCAAAGATGTTTCAGTGGCTGAAATGTATAAAAGAAAAGGCTTCCCATGCATAGGAGGCATCTAGATTGATGGATTGACAAGATATTGTTTAATCTGTGTTAAGCTTTGCTCACAATCCTAGCTCCAATTGAATTTCACACCCTTATGTAAGGTCTTTATGAAGGGTTGTGATTTATCCACCAATTGTGAAATAAACCTGTGAATAGATTGAAGCCTTCCCTGTAGTCCTCTCATCTGACTGATGTTTCGAGGTGGTGGCATGTTCATTATTGCTTGTACTTTTTTTGGATCTACTTCAATTCCCTTTGTAGAAACAATATATCCTAACAGTTTTCTTGATGTGACACCAAATGCACACTTCTTAGGATTGAACCGAAGACTAAACTTTTCCATACGATCTAGGATTGGTCCGAAATCGTGCAAATGAGTATTGTGTTTAGCGCTTTTGACCAAAGTATCATCAACATAGTCCTCCATAGTTCTATGCATCATGTCATGGAAAATTGTAGTAACAACCCGCTGATATGTAGCTCCAGCATTCTTTAAACCAAATGGCATCACATTCCAACAAAAGGTTCCCCATGCACATGTGAAAGCTATTTTCTCTTGATCTTCTGGCGCAATTTTTATCAGATTGTATCCAAAAAAACCATCCATAAGTGAGTACATCTAATAGCCAGCCATCATGTCCACAATCATATCAATATTAGGGAGTGGAAAGTCGTCTTTAGGACATGCCAAGTTAAGATCATAGAAATCTGTACAAAATCTGATAGAAATATCATGTTTGGACACAAGGAAAATATTGGATATCCATTCAACATAATCAATTGCACGAATGAAACTAGCCTTCAGAAGTTTCTCCAATTCGGCTTTGACTAGCAATGCAACATGAGGATGCATTTTTTGAAGCTTCTATTTAACTGGTTTTATGCCTGGTGTTATGGACAAGTGATGCATAATAAGATCAGGATCCAATCTTGGCATGTCAGAATATGTCCAGGAAAAATTTATTTTCTTTCCCTTGAAAAAGACAATGAATTGTTCTTTCTCTTTAGGTGACAATGATTGTGCTAGATGTATCACATGAGGATGTTCTTATGTGCCCAGGTTAATTGGCTGTGTCGGCTCTATTAACACTGATGATCTCTCCTGAAAGTGACTTGGAAGGACATCAAATATCTCATCTGCAGGCACCTCAGAGAGGTTTTCACCCCTGGATACGTCTTTTGTTTTTACTTTTTTTGGATCCGACACTGCTACAATGTGGTTTTCACCATCGGACCTCTTGCATTTTTTCTTTTTAATCTTGTGACTGAGATATTTGATGTCGGACTCAGTCATGTTGATGCTCTGTTCATTGGTGGAAGACGTTACAGGTTTGATAGCGTTTAAGTAACAGGCAAGAGCATAGTCATTCTGGAATGTGGGGACTTCGTTAGGTGCATTGGGGTTCCAGTCTATAAGCTTGGGATGTGCGAGTGAGAGAGTAGTGGCTGGTTTAATTGCATTCACAATATAGTAATTAAATGCATGGACCAGAAATTCGAGACCTACGGAGACCTCACCCACAGGTGTATTCAAATGCCTCAGAGTACGAACGTTAGTAATTGACGACTCTTGGACACTAATTGGATCAGACCCCTGTGACCTATCCCTAGAAGTTTCACTCACTTTGATTTGATTTTCATAGACATGCACTTGGTCAATGTCTTTATCAGTAGTCGCTTCTTAAAGATTTTCAAATTCATATTCATGGGAATCAGTGTTACATGGTGAGAGACTATAGAACTCCCCAATAGTGATAGGGACATACTCTCCTTCAGCCTCTGGATTCTTACATAAATCCTCAATATGGCATGACTGACTAGATTCTCCCTTTTCTGAATGATATTTGAGTTGCTCAGCATTGTCCTCAGAAGAATCACTAGTATCATCCACAATGCTAACACGTGGCACAAAGTCATCTGGCTCAGCAAAGAATTTAGCAAGATCATAAGGAATAGGATGAGGGTAAGAATCCTCATCATCAGATTCTTCCTCTTGAGTACCTGACTCAAATTGTGACTCAATTTCAAATGAACTCTAAGGTACGGGTATGAATTTATTGGATCCCAAATGGAAAGGGACCTTCTTGAACCCTAGGCTAGTTGTGTCACTGTTGCTTCGAGCTGTTGCTTTGATAGGATCTATTAAACCATTGTTATTGCACCCAATAGGGCTGGTTCCCTTGTAGCCAAAATGCTTCATAAGCTTAAGACCAGGTCCATACTTCTTAGGAGTGATTTCTCGAGCTTGTTCTGTTAGGTCTACTGGAGACTCTTCTTTGTAAAGCCATGCAGCAATTTCTCTATTTTCGCTTTCATCTTCTAAGGAAACTATAGCTTTGACAAAAGAGCCATTAAACTTGGTCTAAGGTGTCAACACGAATGGCTTCTTTTCTACTAAGGGTCTCCCAAAATGTCGAGGGGACCATGGAATAGATGTTAATGATAGTACTGGTTCCATGTGGTACTCTCCCATACTAGTTTCTTTCAATTTAAATAATTGCTCAATTTGTTTCAGCTTATTGTTGTGACAATCAATAGACCCACGGTTAGCAGGGATGAAAGAATCAACAACTTTGAGCATATTGCAAGTATAGCTAGTAGTGGCAGGAATAGTAACTTCAGAGCCATGAAATGGGAATTTAGTGCATTGGTGGTATGTGGATAGCACTTTCGACAGGACCGACGTGAATTGGTAAAGTCACAAGACCTAGTGACTTTCATTCTACTTCATCATACGCTTTAATAGTGATCTTTCATCGAGGATCAATAGAGTCCTCAGAATAATCCAATTGTCTAAGCAGAGCAACAGAAATAATGTTTAGGCTAGCGCCATTGTCAATGAGTACCCGACGAACACGTGTCTAGTGGATCATAACCTCAATGTGTAGAGGCTGATTGTGTGGGTGATTCAGTGAGTTTTCATCTTCCTCGGAGAAGGTCATAAGATGAGGTGAGGTCAAGTGACCTACCATGGATTGAAATCGCTCAAGATCAAGATCTTGAGGAATGTTTTCCTCAGTGAGGGCTTTGTCCAAAATTTGCCTATGAGTAGGCGAGATTTTAAGTAGCTCAAATATGGAAATGTGAGCATTGGTTCATTTCAATTGATCTAGAATACTATAACTGGTTGCAGTCAAGTTCTTCATGTGTTTTGCACCTTTACCAGATGGACCAGCAAGGGCTTTGTCCTTGTTTTGTTCAAGATTTGAAGTAGGAGGTGTAGGGCCTTTGAGCACCAATTTTGCATGAGAGCGAGTAATAGCGTTAGCACAGTGTTGCGAAGACGCATTATCCATGTTATTGGAGGTAGGGCCTTTCAAGACAAATGGTGTCTTGGGTTTATCGTTATCTTGCTTCCTCTTTATAGTAATAATGTCGCAATATTCAGAATCTACAAGTTCAACCATGTGAATGACATTGACATCATTGGAATACGTATAGTTGACCTTATTGTAGGGTTCTAGTTTTGAAGTCTCTCCTTTTTCATAAGCTGGGAAAGGCTCTTTGAACGCCTTGTGGTTTGAGTTTTTGTTATGTCCATCTACCACAAGTTCACCAGCATCAATCATGTCTTGGGCTTTATGATGCAAGTTTATACAGTTGCTAGTTTTGTGTCCCTTGTTTTGGTGATAGTCACAGAATGAGGTCTCAGTCCACCATGGTGGACATGGTTGTGGATCATAGGGAAGAGGGTTATCCATTGGTGAGATAAGCTTGTGTTGTAGCAATGTTTTTAAAACCACATCCAAAGGTTCTCCTAAAGGCGTATACTCTCGTTTGGGTCGTACTACCCATGAGTTCCTCGATTTGTTCCCAGATGCCTTATTGTCAGGAGGAGACTTCTCAGCACTTTTGGCTTCTTTGAAGTAGTATGTGAGATTAAATGCTGCTTTAGCAGGTTTTGGTGTGACATTATCAACAACCCCATCATGTACAATTTCTCGGTTCTTGTTGACATGTTTGATTTTATCCCTGTTGGAAGTGGAACCTTGTTTTGTGTCTCTCTGAAGAGTGAGCTCACCTTTCTTGACCAACCTCCTGTTTAAGGTTGCATAGATCTCAAATATTTACAGGATGTTGAATGTTATGAGAATATTGCTGAACAAATGAATTAGCAATTTTGTCAAACGTCTTGATACCAGGAGGTAAATGTGAGAACCACTCCAAAGCTTGACTACCTAGGCTTCTAGGGAATAAATGCATGAGGTACGTTTGATTGTGTATAAACTCCATAAACAAAGCACCAAATTCTCGCAAGTGATCTTGGGGATCAGTAGTTTCTCTTTCTCATGCATCATCTGAGCCAATTGGTCTTGCATAATTTTTAGTTGTTTTTGGAGTTTAGTGGTCCTAGTTTCTTCTTCACGTGTGATAATGGTCTCCACATTGAAATGTGTGGGCAGTTTAGCTCCCTCTTGGGCAAGTTTGAGAAAGTACTTTTCTTTCTCTTCGTTGAGTAAGATTCCCATGACCTTCTGAAAGTTTTTGTCTCTTCGACATCTTGCTATGTTTTCAAGAAGGATTTCCACCTCTTCTTGTTCTTTATCAGTGTCATTTTCTTTCTCTTTCTCCTTGTCATCCCTAGGTTGTTCTTAATATCGACTATGACTACCCTATTGAGGTTCATGATTAGTCATTATAGGAACTTGTTTAGTTTTCGTATGTTGTGTTTCAAAAGGGTCCATGGAGAAAGGATCATACATTGTGTTTGAGGATGCAAGACTCCTACCTGTCTCGGTATCCTTTTGGTAAAAAGGATTCCTAATTTGTTAAAAATTGAAAAATGTTCGTTGAACTTGAGATGACCTTGTAGGTGAGGAAGACCGTGAAGACGCCTCACTAGCCAAACTGGATATAGATTGCGTAGTGAAAGGTAAGCTACCTTTGCTGCGATTATGACCCCTAGCATGACCACGTCTAATGTTATCAGGATAAAACACATTGCCACTTTTGGTTGTGACAGTCATAGGCAAGGACAAGAAGCTAGAATCTGGAAAAGAACTATACGAAGACTGAGTCTCAAAAAGGACAAGATAGTAGCAAGAATTTTGTTCACTAAGGCACAAATGGTCTGATTTAAAGGCTAGAACAGCAAGAGATTATAACCACTGTAGCACAAAGTATGACAAGCATTAAGATGAGGACCAAGATTACGTATGAGATGAGACTAGTCAAGGTATAAGACACAAGTTTCAGTTAAGCAAAGTGTCCCTGTTCCAGGACTGTTTGCAAACAGAGAACAATAAACAGATGCAGAAAAGGGCAGCATGCGGGCCACAAATAGCTAGAACAGACCCAGATTGTAAATGCTGATACAAAATCTCACACGAAAAACCTTTACGGGCTGTGTGAAGAAGTTTTATGGGCCGTGCGAAGATGTTTCTGTCTCGCACGAAAATCAGTAACAGTTTTTAATTTCACGCAAGGATGTTTTCTGGATCGTGCAAAGATGCGCAACAGAACTTTAATTTCGTGCGAGGACAAAATGGCTTGGCACGAGAGCCAAATGATTTTGCATGAGAGCCAAATGATTTCGTGCAAGAAAAAAATGATTTCATGCGAAAGGACAGAACAGTTTCACAATAACGACTGATTTTGACAAAAATTTTGATTGATCCAATAACCAGGAAGATAAACAGGCACGTAGAACAGTAAGCAAGTGATTTTAAGCACGTCTGAAAACAATGAGCAAGGGCAAAGGCGACCTTGCGCATGAACAATCAAGTGATTTAGTTTGTGCTAATCCCTAAGAGAGCTATTTGTGTACGTTTTCAAAAGGTTTTGCAATCATTGCACACATTCCTAGAAAATAAAAGTTGGTTTCTCTAAGGTATTTAGTAATGGTTTGACTTTGCAACTTTTATGACTCATAGGGGTGACCTCCAATCCTAGTGCACCGAGGTTTTGACACAGTCTAAGAACTTAATCTTCAAGAGCTGCTAGGGAGATGTGACAACCCACAATGAACCACACCCATGGAGATTTGTTCCACAAGAACATTTATATAGCGGTTGTCACTACCATGGCAAAAATGGCTATTACCGCTTGAGGTTCCATCATCACAGTTTTCCCTATAGAGGGATTGTCTACTATGGTTAACTCTCTCTAAAGGTGACTGACTCACAATAGTATACCACAAGGGGACTTAGCTTCTAGATTCAAGGTTTTGACACCTTTTCACCTTTAGCCCAATCAAAACAAACAGATTAATACGACACGCTAGACTAAGATTATCTCTTAAAGATCCATGATATCATCTTCTTGTGATCTATCAACCTCTCCGGAGAAAGGATGCCTTAATCATCAAGTCAGAGATTCATCTATCTACGAGATGCTCAAAGTATCCTCCCCAACCATAAGGAATCCGTCTTAGAGAGGAGTTTCACTAGGAACCCACTCCCTCAAGATCCACGAATAGTGTTCATGGGGGCTTAATTACTATGTGTGTACAGATGTTAATTCTTGAAAACAAATCTATCTAAAAGCAATCAAAAAGCACAAGGTGGTACACTTAACGCTTTAACTAATGTGAGGTGAGTCCAAAGATGTGGAACATTTAACCCCTCACACAAGCCAAAATGAGTCCACAACTCAAAAATTAGTGAGTTCTAGAAAGAACAAAAGGGTTGCCTTGTGGAACATTTAACGCTTATGTCCTGTAGACCCCTCCCCTATTTAACGTGGTGCTGAGCTTGCAACCACAGGGTGGAACGAGGGGCTGGCAGATTAGCGATTCCAATAACCCAAGATAGCTAATTAGATCTATCACTAAAGACTAAGCCTGCTAAATGAATACTAATAGAGATCACATCCTAGTATCAAATTATGCATGTGTTGTAAAATGAAAATACAGAAGGAAACACACAAGCTCAACACGAAAGATGTTCGTTTTAGATCCAAATGAAGCGTTATTAGCTGAGGAAGATTACCTGGTGATCCTCGCAACGTGCTTAGTAGATTTTTACCTATTTCTGGCAACTTTAGCATGCTTATTGCATTGTTCCACAAACTGCTGCTATGATGTTCAAAAAAATCAAAAAACACAGAAACACTAGAAACTGCGAACAGTCAGCAGAAAAATTAGAAAACACGTAAATTAATGCAAAAAAATGCCTCTGTCAGCAGAGTTTCGCGCAAAATTAAATTCATCTCGCGCGAAGAAGTTTTATAGCCCATGCGAAATAGAATTTCGCTCGCATGAAATTAAATTCAACTCGCGCGAAGAAATAGGTCTCGTGCGAAGTTTCAGCGCCAAAGAATTTTCTCGCGCGATACAGAAAGAATCTTCGCGTGAAGATTCTAGATCCTCATGTGAAAATGAACAGTTTCACGCGAAGATTCTAAATCTATACGGAATAGTATGGAAAGAGAACCAAAAAAAGATTAAAAAAATACAGAAAGAGGCCAGAAAAATTGATTTTCGAGCCCCACAGTGAGCACCAGAAATGTATATGTGAAAATGTGGCCTATGCTAACACACACACTTCAACACGGTCATTGCATGCGGATTCATCTCGAAATGAACATTGGATTGTTCATCCAAAATTTGCCCTGCAAAGTGACCTGTTGCCTTCTATCTAAAGGGATTTCGCCTGTTAATATCCTCAAAATCAAGGTGCAGTCAACAAGACCCTCTAAGAACGAAAGATTTGAAAATGAAATTAAGCTAAAAATGAGAATGCAAATTAATCTAAAATGAAAGATGCAATGTAATCTAAGAACAAATAAAGAAAACTAGATTAAGCATATGCATGATTAAACTAAAATGAGATTAAACTAAGAATGAGAATGTATGCAAGTAATGTAAGCAAACGTGAGCATGAATTTCAGCAGCGATTCGATGCAAATTTTCCAAATTCATACTCCAAAACGAGGAGATGAGGGTCTCTTAAATAGACTCTCCTAGAATCCATCAATGGTTGAGATCGATTCAGATCAACGGTTAGGATTGAAGATGAGGTTCAGTCATAAAGGGAGATTCCCAAATGAAAGGGAGTTAACAGACTTAATTTGAGTAAAATAAGGAGTTAACTGTTTTAATTTGAGTAGAAAAAGGAGTTAACTGATTTAACTCATTCTTGATCAATAGTGAACTAAAAATTTCCCTTTTTGAACTGAAGAGAGATTTTATTGAGATATTTAATTTAATAAAATAAGATATTCTCTCATAATTACTTTTTCTATTTAATTAAATAATCTTTAATTAATTACGGACACTTTTGTTTAATTAAATAACTTCATTTAATTAATTAGGAATGGCTTCCCATTTAATTAAATAACTTTTTTTAATTATTTAGAAGTAAGTACTCCATTTAATTAAATAATTTCTTGTAATTAATTAGAAATACCTTTCCCATTTAATTAAATAATTTATTTAATTAATTAAAATAGGCGTATTTATTAAATTAAATAAATTTATTTCCATGGTACATTAGCCTTAGGATATAATTTAATTTAATTAAAGTATAAATACTTAATAATTAAATTAAATATTAATCAATAGGTTTAATGTGACTAATATGAGTAAATACTATAGGAATTAAATAATAAGCATGAAGAATGTAGATTTAGGTTTTCTGCATCTGACAAATAAGTCAAGTAGCGAAAAGCAGAATGAGAATTGCCTATTAGAATAGGACTTTAAGATTGATCAGAAATAAACAAGAATTGGTTGAGATGGCAATGAGCCAATTTTGGGGTATTACAAATTCCAGCAACAATTCGATGCAAATTCTCATTCAACCTTTCAAAATGAAGAGATGAGGGTCTCTTAAATAGACTTTCCTGGAATTCATCAACGGTTGAGATTGATTTAATTCAACGGTCATTAAAGGTGAAGTTCAATCATAAAGGGAGATTTCCAAATTAAAGGGAGTTAACAGATTTAATTTGAGTAAAATAAGGAGTTAACTGATTCAATTTGAGTAGAAACAAGAGTTAACTGATTTAACTCATTTTTGATCAATAGTGAACTGGAAATTTCCCTTTTTGAACTGAAGAGAGATTTTGTTGAGATATTTAATTTAATAAAATGAGATATACTCTCATAATTACTTTTTCTATTTAATTAAATAATCTTTAATTAATTAGAGACACTTTTCTTATTTAATTAAATAACTTCATTTAATTAATTAGGAATAGCTTCTCATTTAATTAAATAACTTTATTTAATTAATTAGAAGTAAGTACTCCAGTTAATTAAATAATTTCATTTAATTATTTCAAAATTCTTTTCAAAATAAATCAACTTAAGTCAACCTTTGTTAAATCTAGTCAACTTTTTGTCAAACTTGACCTTTGCGTATGTGAATATGAGCAAATGTGAGTATGAATTCTAGCAACAATTCGATGCAAATTCTCATTCAACCTTTCAAAATGAAAAGATGAGGGTCTCTTAAATAGACTTTCCTGGAATTCATCAACAGTTGAGATCGATTTCAATCAATGGTCAGGAATAAAGATGAAGTTCAGTCATAAAGAGAGATTTCCAAATTAAAGGGAGTAAATAGATTTAATTTGAGTAAAATAACGAGTTAACTGATTCAATTTGAGTAGAAAAAGGAGTTAACTGATTTAACTCATTTTTGATCAATAGTGAATTGAAAATTTTCCCTTTTGAACTGAAGAGAGATTTTGTTGAGATATTTAATTTACTAAAATGGGATATGCTCTCATAATTACTTTTTCTATTTAATTAAATAACTTCATTTAATTAATTTGGAATGGCTTTTCATTTAATTAAATAACTTTGTTTAATTAATTAGAAGTAAGTACTCCATTTAATTAAATAATTTCATTTAATTATTTCAAAATTCTTTTCGAAACTAGTCAACTCAAGTCAACCGTGGTTAAATCTGGTCAACTTTTGGTCAAACTTGATCTTTGCATATGTGAATATGAGCAAATGTGAGTATGAATTCCAGCAACAATTCGATGCAGATTCTCATTCAACCTTTCAAAATGAAGAGATGAGGGTCTCTTAAATAGACTTTTCTGGAATTCATCAACGGTTGAGATCGATTTCAATCAACGGTCAGGATTAAAGGTGAATTTCAGTTATAAAGGGAGATTTCCAAATTAAAGAGAGTTAACAGATTTAATTTGAGTAAAATAAGGAGTTAACTGATTCAATTTGAGTAGAAAAAGGAGTTAACTGATTTAACTCATTTTTGATCAATAGTGAACTAAAAATTTCCCTTTTTGAACTGAAGAGAGATTTTGTTGAGATATTTAATTTAATAAAATGAGATATGCTCTCATAATTACTTTTTCCATTTAATTAAATAATCTTTAATTAATTAGAGACACTTTTCTTATTTAATTAAATAACTTCATTTAATTAATTAGGAATGGCTTCTCATTTAATTAAATAACTTTGTTAAATTAATTAGAAGTAAGTACTCCATTTAATTAAATAATTTCATTTAATTATTTCAAAATTTTTTTCGAAACTAGTCAACTCAAGTCAACCGTGGTTAAATCTGGTCAACTTTTGGTCAAACTTAATCTTTGCGTATGTGAATATGAGCAAATGTGAGTATGAATTCTAGCGACAATTCGATGCAAATTCTCATTCAACCTTTCAAAATGAAGAGATGAGGGTCTCTTAAATAGACTTTCCTAGAATTCATCAACGGTTAAGATCGATTTCAATCAACGGTCAGGATTAAAGGTGAAGTTCAGTCATAAAGGAAGATTTTCAAATTAAAGGGTGTTAACAGATTAAATTTGAGTAAAATAAGGAGTTAACTGATTCAATTTGAGTAGAAAAAGGAGTTCACTTATTTATCTCATTTTTTATCAATAGTGAAATGAAAATTTCCCTTTTTGAACTGAAGAGAGATTTTGTTGAGATATTTAATTTAATAAAATGAGATATGCTCTCATAATTACTTTTTCTATTTAATTAAATAATCTTTAATTAATTAGAGACACATTTCTTATTTAATTAAATAACTTCATTTAATTAATTAGGAATGGCTTCTCATTTAATTAAATAACTTTGTTTAATTAAAATGAAGTAAGTACTCGATTTAATTAAAAAAATTCATTTAATTAATTCAAAATTCTTTTCGAAACTAGTCAACTCAAGTCAACCGTGGTTAAATCTGGTCAGCTTTTGGTCAAACTTGATCTTTGCGTATGTGAATATGGGCAAATGTGAGTATGAATTCCAGCAACAATTCGATGCAAATTTTCATTCAACCTTTCAAAATGAAGAGACAAGAGACTCTTAAATAGACTTTCTTAGAATTCATCAACGGTTGAGATCGATTTCAATCAATGGTCAGGATTAAACATAAGTTCAGTCATAAAGGGAGATTTCTAAACTAAAGGGAGTTAACAGATTTAATTTGAGTAAAATAAGAAGTTAACTGATTCAATTTGAGTAGAAAAAAGAGTCAACTGAGTTAACTCATTTTTTATCAATAGTGAACTTGAAATTTACGATTTTGAACTGAAGAGAGATTGTGTTGAGATATTTAATTTAATAAAATGAGATATGCTCTAATAATTACTTTTTCTATTTAATTAAATAATCTTTAATTAATTAGAGACACTTTTCTTATTTAATTAAATAACTTCATTTACTTAATTAGGAATGGCTTTTCATTTAATTAAATAACTTTGTTTAATTAATTAGAAGTAAGTACTCCATTTATTAAAATAATTTTGTTTAATTATTTCAAAATTCTTTTCAAAATTAGTCAACTCAAGTCAACCATGGTTAAATATGGTAAACTTTTCATCAAACTTGATCTTTGCGTATGTGAATATGAGCAAATGTGAGTATGAATTTCAGCAACAATTCGATGCAAATTTTAATTCAACCTTTCAAAATGAAGAGACGAGGGTCTCTTAAATAGACTTTCTTAGAATTCATCAATGGTTGAGATCAATTTCAATCAACGGTCTGGATTAAACGTAAGTTCAATCATAAAGGGAGATTTCCAAATTAAATGGAGTTAAAATATTTAATTTGACTAAAATAAGGAGTTAACTGATTCAATTTGAGTAAAAAAGGAGTCAACTAATTTAACTCATTTTTTATCAATAGTTAACTGAAAATTTCCCTTTTTGAACAGAAGAGAGATTGTGTTGAGATATTTAATTCAATAAAATGAGATATGCTCTCATAATTACTTTTTCTATTTAATTAAATAATCTTTAATTAATTAGAGACACTTTTCTTATTTAAATAAATAACTTCATTTAA
Source organism: Cupressus sempervirens (assembly GCA_028749045.1). Taxonomy (NCBI): domain Eukaryota; kingdom Viridiplantae; phylum Streptophyta; class Pinopsida; order Cupressales; family Cupressaceae; genus Cupressus; species Cupressus sempervirens. The sequence goes on from CM053787.1 coordinate 103,625,205, forward strand.
TTAATTAGGAATGGCTTTTCATTTAATTAAATAACTTTGTTTAATAATTAGAAGTAAGTACTCCATTTAATTAAATAATTTTGTTTAATTATTTCAAAATTCTTTTCGAAACTAGTCAACTCAAGTCAACCATGGTTAAATTTGGTAAACTTTTGGTCAAACTTGATCTTTGCATATGTGAATTTGAGAAAATGTGAGTATGAATTCAAGCAACAATTCGATGCAAATTCTCATTCAACCTTTCAAAATGAAGAGATAAGGGTGTTTTAAATAGACTTTCCTGGAATTCATCAACGATTGAGATCGATTTGAATCAATGGTCAGGATTAAAGGTGAAGTTCAGTCATAAAGGGAGATTTCCAAATTAAAGGGAGTTAACAGATTTAATTAAATAACTTTGTTTAATTAAAAAGAAGTAAGTAATCCATTTAATTAAATAATTTCATTTAATTATTTCAAAATTCTTTTCGAAACTAGTCAACTTGAGTCAACCGTAGTTAAATGTGGTCAAATTTTGGTCAAAATTGATCTTTGCGTATGTGAATATAAGCAAATGTGAGTATGAATTCCATCAACAATTCGATGCAAATTCTCATTCAACCTTTCAAAATGAAGAGATGAGAGTCTCTTAAATAGACTTTCCTGGAATTCATCAACGGTTGAGATCGATTTCAATCAACGGTCAAGATTAAAAGTGAAGTTCAGTCATAAAGGGATATTTCCAAATTAAAGGGAGTTAACAGATTTAATTTGAGTAAAATAAGGAGTTAACTGGTTCAGTTTGAGTAGAAAAAAGAGTCAACTGATTCAACTCATTTTTGATCAATAGTGAATTGGAAATTTCCCTTTTTGAACTGAAGAGAGACTTTGCTCAGATATTTAATTTAATAAAATGGGATATGCTCTCATAATTACTTTTTCTATTTAATTAAATAATCTTTAATTAATTAGAGACACTTTTCTTATTTAATTAAATAACTTCATTTAATTAACTAGGAATGGCTTCTCATTTAATTAAATAACTTTGTTTAATTAATTAGATGTAAGTACTCCATTTAATTAAATAATTTTGTTTAATTATTTCAAAAAAAAATTTGAAACTAGTCAACTAAAGCCAACCGTAGTTAAATCTAGTCAACTTTTGGTCAAACTTGATATTTGGCTATGTGAATATGAGCAAATGTGAGTATGAATTCCAACAACAATTCTATGCAAATTCTCATTCAACCTTTCAAAATGAAGAGACGAGGGTCTCTTAAATAGACTTTTCTGGAATTCATCAATCGTTGAGATCGATTTCAATTAACGGTCAGGATTAAAGGTGAAGTTCAGTCATAAAAGGAGATTTTCATATTAAAGGGAGTTAACAGATTTCATTTGAGTAAAATAAAGAGCTAACTGATTCAATTTGAGTAGAAATAAGAGTCAACTGAGTTAACTCATTTTTTATCAATAGTGAACTAAAAATTTACCTTTTTGAACTGAAGAGAGATTTTGTTGAGATATTTAATTTAATAAAATGAGATATGCTCTAATAATTACTTTTTCTATTTAATTAAATAATCTTTAATTAATTAGAGACACTTTTCTTATTTAATTAAATAACTTCATTTACTTAATTAGGAATGGCTTCTGATTTAATTAAATAACTTTGTTTAATTAATTAGAAGTAAGTACTCCATTTAATTAAATAATTTCATTTAATTATTTTTTAAAAAAAATTTAAAACTAGTCAACTCAAGTCAACCGTGATTAAATCTGGTCAACTTATGGTCAAAATTGATCTTTGCGTATGTGAATATGAGTAAATGTGAGTATGAATTCCAGCAACAATTCGATGCAAATTTTCATTCAACCTTTCAAAATGAAGAGATGAGGGTCTCTTAAATAGACTTTCCTAAAATTCATCAACGATTGAGATAGATTTCAATCAACGGTCAGGATTATAGGTGAAGTTCAGTTATAAAGGGAGATTTCCAAATTAAATGGAGTTAATAGATTTAATTTGAGTAAAATAAGGAGTTAACTGATTCAATTTGAGTATAAAAAGGAGTTAACTGATTTAACTCATTTTTTATCAATAGTGAACTAAAAATTTCCCTTTTTGAACTGAAGAGAGATTTTGTTGAGATATTTAATTTAATAAAATTTGATATGCTCTCATAATTACTTTTTCTATTTAATTAAATAATCATTAATTAATTAGAGACACTTTTCCTATTTATTTAAATAACTTCATTTAATTAATTAGGAATGGCTTCTCATTTAATTAAATAACTTTGTTTGATTAATAAGAAGTAAGTAATCCATTTAATTAAATAATTTTGCTTAATTATTTCAAAATTTATTTCAAAACTAGTCAACTCAAGTCAACCGTGCTTAAATCTGGTAAACTTTTCGTCAAACTTGATCTTTACGTATGTGAATATGAGCAAATGTGAGTATGAATTCCAGCAACAATTCGATGCAAATTCTCATTCAACCTTTCAAAATGAAGAGATGAGGGTCTCTTAAATAGACTTTCTTGAAATTTATCAACGGTTGAGATCGATTTCAATCAATGGTCAGGATTAAAGGTGAAGTTCAGTCATAAAGGAAGATTGCCAAATTAAAGGGACTTAACAAATTTAATTTGAGTGAAATAAGGAGTTAACTGATTCAATTTGAGTAGAAAAAGGAGTCAACTGATTTAACTCATTTTTGTTCAATAGTGAACTGGATATTTCCCTTTTTGAACTGAAAAAAGATTTTGTTGAGATATTTAATTTAATAAAGTGAGATATGCTCTCATAATTACTTTTTCTATTTAATTAAATAATTTTTAATTAATTAGAGACACTTTTCTTATTTAATTAAATAACTTCATTTAATTAATAAGGAATGGCTTCTCATTTAATTAAATACCTTTGTTTAATTAATTAGAAGTAAGTACTCCATTTAATTAAATAATTTTGTTTAATTATTTCAAAATTGTTTTCGAAACTAGTCAACTCAAGCCAACTGTGGTTAAATCTGATCAACTTTTGGTCAAACTTTATCTTTGCATATGTGAATATGAGCAAATGTGAGTATGAATTCTAGCAAAAATTCGATGCAAATTCTAATTCAACCTTTCAAAATGAAGAGATGAGGGTCTCTTAAATAGACATTCCTAGAATTCATCAACGGTTGAGATCGATTTCAATCAACGTTCAGGATTAAAGGTGAAGTTCAGTCATAAAGAAAGATTTCCAAATTAAAGGGAGTTAACAGATTTCATTTGAGTAAAATAAGGAGTTAACTTATTCAATGTGAGTAGAAAAAGGAGTCAATTGATTTAACTCATTTCTGACCAATAGTGAATTGGAAATTTTCCTTTTTGAACAAAAGAGAGATTTTGTTAAAATATTTAATTTAATAAAATGAAATATTGTTTCATAATTACTTTTTCTATTTAATTAAATAATATTTAATTAATTAGAGACACTTTTCTTATTTAATTAAATAACTTCATTTAATTAATTAAGAATGGCTTCTCATTTAATTAAATAACTTTGTTTAATTAATAAGAAGTAAGTAGTCTATTTAATTAAATAATTTCATTTAATGATTTCAAAATTCTTTTCGAAACTAGTCAACTCAAGTCAACCGTGGTTAAATTTGGTCGATTTTTGGTCAAACTTGATCTTTGCGTATGTGAATATAAGCAAATGTGAGTATGGATTTCAACAACAATTCGATGGAAATTCTTATTCAACCTTTCAAAATGAAGAGATGAGAGTCTCTTAAATAGACTTTCCTGGAATTCATCAACGGTTGAGATTGATTTCAATCAACGATCAAGATAAAAGGTGAGGTTCAGTCATAAAGGGAGATTTCCAAATTAAAGGGAGTTAAGAGATTTAATTTGAGCAAAATAAGGAGTTAACTGATTAAATTTGAGTAGAAAAAAGAGTCAACTGATTTAACTCATTTTTGAACAATAGTGAACTGGAAATTTCCCTTTGTGAACTGAAGAGAGATTTTGTTGCGATATTTAATTTAATAAAATGAGATATGCTCTCATAATTACTTTTTCTATTTAATTAAATAATCTTTAATTAATTAGAGACACTTTTCTTATTTAATTAAATAACTTCATTTAATTAATTAGGAATGGCTTCTCATTTAATTAAATAAATTTGTTTAATTAATTAGAAGTAAGTACTCCATTTAATTAAATAATTTCGTTTAATTATTTCAAAATTATTTTCAAAACTATTCAACTCAAGTCAACCTTGGTTAAATCTGGTCAACTTTTGGTCAAACTTGATCTTTGCGTATGTGAATATGATCAAATGTGAGTATGAATTCCAACAACAATTTGATGCAAATTCTCATTCAACCTTTCAAAATGAAGAGGTGAGGGTCTCTTAAATAGACTTTCTTGGAATTTATCAACGGTTGAGATCGATTTCAATCAGCGGTCAGGATTAAAGGTGAAGTTAAGTCACAAATAGAGATTTCCAAATTAAAGGGAGTTAACAGATTTAATTTGAGTAAAATAAGGAGTTAACTAATTCAATTTGAGTAGAAAAAGGAGTCAATTGATTTAACTCATTTTTTATCAATAGTGAACTGAAAATTTTCCATTTTGAACTGAAAAGAGATTTTGTTGAGATATTTAATTTAATAAAGTGAGATATGCTCTCATAATTACTTTTTCTATTTAATTAAATAATCTTTAATTAATTAGAGACACATTTCTTATTTAATTAAATAACTTCATTTAATTAATTAGGAATGGCTTCTCGTTTAATTAAATAAATTTGTTTAATTCATTACAAGTAAGTACTCCATTTAATTAAATAATTTCATTTAATTATTTCAAAAAAAAAATTTTAACTAGTCAACTCAAGCCAACCATGGTTAAATCTGGTCAACTTTTGGTCAAACTTGATATTTGCATGTGTGAATATGAGCAAATGTGATTATGAATTCCAGCAATAATTCGATGCAAATTTTCCTTCAACCTTTCAAATTGAAGAGTTGAGGGTCTCATAAATAGACTTTCCTAGAATTCGTCAATGGTTGAGATCAATTTCAATAAACGGTCAGGATTAAAGGTGAAGTTCAGTCATAAAGGAAGATTTCCAAATTAAAGGGAGTTAAAAGATTTAATTTGTGTAAAATAAAGAGTTAACTGATTCAATTTGAGTAGAAAAAGGAGTCAACTGATTTAAATCATTTTTTATCAATAGTGTATATGAAATTTCCCTTTTTGAACTGAAGAGAGATTTTGTTCAGATATTAAATTTAACAAAATGAGATATGCTCTCATAATTACTTTTTCTATTTAATTAAATAATCTTTAATTAATTAGACACACTTTTCTTATTTAATTAAATAACTTCATTTAATTAATTAGGAATGGCTTCTCATTTAATTAAATAACTTTGTTTAATTAATTAGAAGTAAGTACTCCATTTAATTAAATAATTTTGTTTAATTATTTAAAAATTCTTTTTGAAACTAGTCAACTCAAGTCAACCATGGTTAGATCTAGTCAACTTTTGGTCAAACTTGATCTTTGCATATGTGAATATTTGCAAATGTGAGTATGAATTTCATCAACAATTTGATGCAAATTCTCATTCAACCTTTCAAAATTAAGAGATGAGGGTCTCTTAAATAGACTTTCTTGGAATTCATCAACGGTTGAGATCGATTTCAAGCAATGGTCAGGATTAAACGTGAAGTTCAGTCATAAAGGGAGATTTCAAAATTAGAAGGAGTTAACAGATTTAATTTGAGTTAAATAAAGAGTTAACTGATTCAATTTGAGTAGAAAAAAGAGTCAATTGATTTAACTCATTTTTGATCAATAGTGAACTGGAAATTTCCCTTTTTGAATTGAAGGGAAATTTTGTTGAGATATTTAATTATTTCAAAATTCATTTCGAAACTAGTCAACTCAAGTCAACTGTGGTTAAATCTGGTCAACTTTTGGTGAAACTTGATCTTTGCATATGTGAATATGAGCAAATGTGAGTATGAATTCTAGCAACAATTCAATGCAAATTCTCATTCAACCTTTCAAAATTAAGAAATGAGAGTCTCTTAAATAGACTTTCCTCGAATTCATCAATGGTTGAGATCGATTTCAATCAACAGTCAAGATTAAAGGTGAAGTTCAGTCATCAAGGAAGATTTCCATATTAAATGGAGTTAACAGATTTAATTTGAGTAAAATAAGGAGTTAACTGATTCAATTTGAGTAGAAAAAAGAGTCAACTAATTTAACTCATTTTTGATCAATAGTGAACTGAAAATTTCCCTTTTTGAACTGAAGAGAGATTTTGTTGACATATTTAATTTAATAAAATGAGATATGCTCTCATAATTACATTTTCTATTTAATTAAATAATCTTTAATTAATTAGAGACAGTTTTCTTATTTAATTAAATAACTTCATTTAATTAATTAGGAATGGCTTCTCATTTAATTAAATAACATTCTTTAATTAATTAGAAGTAAGTGCTACATTTAATTAAATAATATCATTTAATTATTTCAAAATTATTTTCAAAACTAGTCAACTCAAGTCAACCATTGTTAAATCTTGTCAACTTTTGGTCAAACTTGATCTTTGAGTATGTGAATATGAGCAAATGTGAGTATGAATTCTAACAACAATTCGATGCAAATTCTCATTCAACCTTTCGAAATCAAGAGATGAGGGTCTCTTAAATAGACTTTTTTGGAATTCATCAACGTTTGAGATCGATTTCAATCAACGATTAGGATTAAAGGTGAAGTTCAGTCATAAAGGGAGATTTCTAAATTAAAAGGAGTTAACAGATTTAATTTGAGTAAAATAAAGAGTTAACTGATTCAATTTGAGTAGAAAAAAGAGACAACTGATTTAAATCATTTTTTATTAATAGTGAACTGGAAATTTCACTATTTTAACTGAAGAGATATTTTGTTGAGATATTTAATTTAATAAAATGAGATATGCTCTCCTAATTACTTTTTCTACTTAATTAAATAATCTTTAATTAATTAGAGATAGTTTTCTTATTTAATTAAATAATTTTATTTAATTAATTAGGAATGGCTTGTCATTTAATTAAATAACTTTGTTTAATTAATAAGAAGTAAGTACTCCATTTAATTAAACAATTTCGTTTAATTATTTCAAAATTCTTTTCGAAACTAGTCAACTTAATTCAACAGTGGTTAAATTTGGTCAAGTTTTGGTCAAACTTGATCTTTGCGTATGTGAATATGAGAAAATATGAGTATGAATTCCAGCAATAATTCGATGCAAATTTTCTTTCAACCTTTTAAAATGAAGAGATGAGGGTCTCTTAAATAGATTTTCCTAGAATTCATCAACGATTGACATCAATTTAGAATGACGGTCAGGATTAAAGGTGAAGTTCTGTCATAAAAGGATATTTTCAAATTAAAAGGAGTTAACAAATTTAATTTGAGTAAAATAAGGAGTAAACTGATTCAATTTGAGTAGAAAAAGGAGTTGACTGATTTAACTCATTTTTTATCAATAGTGAACTGGAAATTTCACTTTTTGAACTGAAGAGAGATTTTGTTGAGATATTTAATTTAATAAAATGAGATATGCTCTAATAATTACTTTTTTTATTTAATTCAATAATCTTTAATTAATTAGAGACACTTTTCTTATTTAATTAAATAACTTCAATTAATTAATTAGGAATGGTTTCTCATTTAATTAAATAACTTTGTTTAATTAATTAGAAGTAAGTACTCCATTTAATTAAATAATTTTGTTTAATTATTTCAAAATAATTTTTGAAACTAGTCAACGCAAGTCAATCGTGGTTAAATCTGGTCAACTTTTGGTCAAACTTGATCTTTGCATATGTGAATATGAGTAAATGTGAGTATGAAATTTAGCAACAATTCGATGAAAATTCTCATTCAAGCTTTCAAAATGAAGAGATGAAGGTCTCTTAAATAGACTTTCTTGGAATTCATCAATGGTTGAGATCGATTTCAATCAACGGTCAGGATTAAAGGTGAAGTTCAGTCATAAAGAGAGATTTCCAAATTAAAGTGTGTTAACAGATTTAATTTGAGCAAAATAAGGAATCAACTAATTCAATTTGAGTAGAAAAAGGAGTTAACCGATTTAACTCATTTTTGATCAATAGTGAACTGAAAATTTCCCTTTTTCAATTGGAGAGAGATTTTGTTGAGATATTTAATTTAATAAAATGAGATATGCTCTCATAATTAATTTTTCTATTTAATTAAATATTTTTTAATTAATTAGAGGCACTTTTCTTATTTAATTAATTCGGAATGGCTTCTCATTTAATTAATTAACTTTGTTGAATTAATTAGAAGTAAGAACTCCATTTAATTAAATAATTTTATTTAATTATTTCAAAATTCTTTTTGAAACTAGTCAACTCAAGTCAACCGTGGTTAAATCTGGTCAACTTTTGGTCAAACTTGATCTTCGCGTATTTGAATATGAACAAATGTGAGTATGAATTCTAGCAATAATTCGATGCAAATTCTCATTCAACCTTTCAAAATGAAGAGATGAGGGTCTCTTAACTAGCCTTTATTGGAATTCATCAACAGTTGAGATCGATTTCAATCAACGGTCAGGATTAAAGGTGAAGTTCAGTCATAAAGGGAGATTTCCAAATTAAAGCAAGTTAACAGATTTAATTTGAGTAAAATAAGGAGTTAACTGATTCAAGTTGAGTAGAAAAAAGATTTAACTGATTTAACTCATTTTTTATCAATAGTGAATTTGAAATTTCCCTTTTTGTACTGAAGAGAGATTTTGTTGAGATATTTAATTTAATAAAATAAGATATGCTCTCATAATTCTTTTCGAAACTAGTCAACTGAAATCAACAGTGGTTAAATCTGGTCAACCTTTGGCCAAACTTGATCTTTGCATATCTGAATATGAACAAATGTGAGTATCAATTCTAGCAACAATTCGATGCAAATTTTCATTCAATCTTTCAAAATGAAGAGATGAGGGTCTCTTAAATAGACTTTCCTAGAATTCATCAACGGTTGAGATCGATTTCAATCAACGGTCAGGATTAAAGGTGAAGTTCTGTCATAAAGGGAAATTTCCAAATTAAAGGGAGTTAACAGATTTAATTTGAGTAAAATAAGGAGTTAACTCATTCAATTTGAGGAGAAAAAGGAGTCAACTGATTTAACTCATTTTTTGATCAATAGTGACCTGGAAATTTCCCATTTTTAACTGAAGAGAGATTTTGTTGAGATATTTAATTTAATAAAATGAGATTTGCTCTCATAATTACTTTTTCTATTTAATTAAATAATCTTTAATTAATTAGAGACACTTTTCTTATTTAATTAAATAATTTCATTTCATTAATTAGGAATGGCTTCTCATTTAATTAAATAACTTTGTTTAATTAATTAGAAGTAAGTACTCTATTTAATTAAATAATTTCATTTAATTATTTAAAAATTCTTTTCGAAACTAGTCAACTCAAGTCAACCGTGGTTAAATCTCGTCTACTTTTGGTCAAACTTGATCTTTGCATATGTGAATATGAGCAAATGTGAGTATGAATTGCATCAACAATTGGATGCAAATTCTCATTCAACCTTTCAAAATGAAGAGATGAGGGTCTCCTAAATAGACTTTATTGGAATTCATCAACGGTTGAGATCGATTTCAATCAATGATCATGATTAAAGGTGAAGTTCAGTCGTAAAAGGACATTTCCAAATTAAAGGGAGTTAACAGATTTAATTTGAGCAAAATAAAGAGTTAGCTAATTCAATTTCAGTAGAAAAAGGAGTCAACTGATTTAACTCATTTTTTATCAATAGTGAACCAAAAGTTTCCCTTTTTGAACTGAAGAGAGATTTTGTTGAGATATTTAATTTAATAAAATGAGATATGCTCTCATAATTACTTTTTCTATTTAATTAAATAATTTTTTTATTAATTAGAGGCACTTTTCTTATTTAATTGAATAATTTAATTTAATTAATTAGGAATGGCTTCTCATTTAATTAAATAACTTTGTTTAATTGATTAGAAGTAAGTACTCCATTTAATTAATAATTTTGTTTAATTATTTCAAAATTCTTTTCGAAACTAGTCAACTCAAGTCAACCATGGTTAAATCTGATCAACTTTATCTCAAACTTGATCTTTGCGTATGTGAATATGAGAAAATGTGAGTATGAATTCTAGTAACAATTCGACGCAAATTCTCATTCAACTTGTCAAAATGAAGACATGAGGGTCTCTTAAATAGACTTTCTTGAAATTCATTAACGGTTGAGATCGATTTCAATCAACGGTCAGGATTAGAGGTGAAGTTCAATCATAAAGGGAGATTTTCAAATTAAAGGGAGTTAACAGATTTAATTCGAGTAAAATAAGGAGTTAACTGATTCAATTTGAGTAGAAAAAGGAGTTAACTAATTTAACTCATTTTTTATTAATAGTGAACTGAAAATGTCCCTTTTTGAACTGAAGAGAGATTTTGTTGAGATATTTAATTTAATAAAATGAGATATGCTCTCATAATTACTTTTTCTATTTAATTAAATAATCTTTAGTTAATTAGAGATACTTTTCTTGTTTAATTAAATAACTTTATTTAATTAATTAGGAATGGCTTCTCATTTAATTAAATAATTTATTTTAATTAATTAGAAGTAAGTACTCCATTTAATTAAATAATTTCATTTAATTATTTCAAAATTGTTTTCAAAACTACTCAACTCAAGTCAATCGTGGTTAAATTTGGTCAACTTTTGGTCAAACTTGATATTTGCGTATGTGAATATGATTAAATGAGAGTATGAATTGCAACAACAATTCGATGCAAATTCTCATTCAACCTTTCAAAATGAAGAGATGAGGGTCTCTTAAATAGACTTTCTTGAAATTCATCAACGGTTGAGATCGATTTCAATCAACGGTCAGGATTAAAGGTGAGGTTCAGTCATAAAGGGAGATTTCCAAATTAAAGGGAGTTAACAGATTTAATTTGAGTAAAATAAGGAGTTAACTAGTTCAATTTTAGTAGAAAAAAGAGTTAACTGATTTAACTCAATTTTTATCAATAGTGAACTGGAAATTTCTCTTTTTGAACTGAAGAGAGATTTTGCTGAGATATTTAATTTAATAAAATGAGATATGCTCTCATAATTACTTTTTCTATTTAATTAAATAATCTCTAATTAATTAGAGACACTTTTCTTATTTAATTAAATAACTTCATTTAATTAATTAGAAATGGCTTCTCATTTAATTAAATAACTTTGTTTAATTAATTAGAAGTAGGTACTCCATTTAATTAAATAATTTCATTTACTTATTTCAAAAAAAAATTCAAAACTAGTGAACTCAAGCCAACCATGGTTAAATCTGGTCAACTTTTGGTCAAACTTGATCTTTGCGTATGTGAATATGAGCAAATGTGAGTATGAATTTCAGCAACAATTCGATGCAAATTGTCATTCAACCTTTCAAAATGAAGAGATGAGAGTCTCTTAAATAGACTTTCCTGAAATTCATCAACGATTGAGATCAATTTCAATCAACGGTTAGGATTAAAGGTGAAGTTCAGTCATAAAGAGAGATTTCCAAATTAAAGGGAATTAACAGATTTAATTTGAGTAAAATAAGAAGTTAACTGATTCAATTTGAGTAGGAAAAGGAGTTAACTGATTTAACTCATTTTTGATCAATAGGGAACTAGAAATTTCCCTTTTTGAACTGAAGAGAGATTTTGTTGAGATATTTAATATAATAAAATTAGATATGCTCTCATAATTAGTTTTTCTATTTAATTAAATAATCTTTAATTAATTAGAGACACTTTTCTTATTTAATTAAATAAATTTATTTAATTAATTAGTAATGACTTCTCATTTAATTAAATAACTTTGTTTAATTAATTAGAAGTAATTACTCCATTTAATTAAATAATTTCATTTAATTATTTTAGAATTCTTTTCAAAACTAGTCAACTCAAGTCAACTGTGGTTAAATCTGGTCAACTTTTGGTCAAACTTGATCTTTGTGTATGTCAATATGAGCAAATGTGAGTATGAATTCTAGCAACAACTCAATGTAAATTCTCGTTCAACCTTTCAAAATGAATAGATGAGGGTCTCTTAAATAGACTTTCTCGAAATTCATCAATAGTTGAGATAGATTTCAATCAACGGTCAGGATTAAAGGTGAAGTTCAGTCATAAAGCGAGATTTCCAAATTAAAGGGAGTTAACATATTTACTTTGAGTAAAATAAGGAGTTAACTGATTCAATTTGAGTAGAAAAAGGAGTGAACTGATTTAACTCATTTTTTATCAATAGTGAACTGAAAATTTCCCTTTTTGAACTAAAGAGAGATTTTGTTGAGATATTTAATTTAATAAAATGAGATATGCTCTGATAATTACTTTTTCTATTTAATTAAATAATCTTTAATTAATTAGAGACACTTTTCTTTTTTAATTAAATAACTTCATTTAATTAATTAGGAATGGCTTCTCATTTAATTAAGTAACTTTGATTAATTAATTAGAAGTAAGTATTCCATTTAATTAAATAATTTTATTTAATTATTTTAAAATTCTTTTCGAAAGTAGTCAACTCAAGTCAACCGTGGTTAAATCTGGCCAACTTTTGGACAAACTTGATCTTTGCATATGTGAATATGAGTAAATGTGAGTATGATTTCCAGCAACAATTCGATGCAAATTCTCATTCAACCTTTCAAAATGAAGAGATGAGGGTCTCTTAAATAGACTTTCCTAGAATTTATCAATGGTTGAGATCGATTTCAATCAACGGTCTGGATTAAAGGTGATGTTCAGTCACAAAGGGAGATTTTGAAATTAAAGGGAGTTGATAGATTTAATTTGAGTAAAATAAGGAGTTAACTGATTCAATTTGAGTAGAAAAAGGAGTTAACTCATTTAACTCTTTTTTTATCAATAGTGAACTGGAAATTTCCCTTTTTGAACTAAAGAGAGATTTTGTTGAGATTTTTAATTTAATAAAATGAGATATGCTCTTATAATTACTTTTTCAATTTAATTAAATAATCTTTAATTAATTAGAGACACTTTTCTTATTTAATTAAATAACTTCATTTAATTAATTAGGAATGGCTTCAAATTTAATTAAATAACTTTGTTTAATTAATTAGAAGTAACTACTCCAATTAATTTGTAATGCCCCGCCAAGGGATCCAAAGAATTACACTAAGTTTACCAAACAAATTTTTTTTTTAAACATGAAAGTAAAACCATTCACAACACTTGCGGAAGCAATCGAAACAATTCGAATAAAAGTACACATAACATAACATAACAAATTAAATTCTTTAAAGATCCCTTAACATTGTATCACATCTAAATTAACTATTCATCTAACATTCCATCCTTATGAAATAACAATGATACATCCAACATTCTTAAACCATATACAAGTGTTCTTTTTAGTAATTACATTTCAGATTGCTCAATCATCCACTATACATGTCACAGGGTATGAAAGCTTAAAAGAATAAACATCCATGTAAATAAAGTACATGTTCATCCAATATTAATCCATGATGCAATAACATAAATGAAACCACATGTCATACATGATACATCATCACTAAAAATATAAACATCCATCATAAGAGATAACCATAAATCACAAACATAAATAACTAAGTGCACAGTTCCTCCCAACCGTAAATAGCATCATTAGACCATCGTGGATCCTAGCCATCCCTCCGTGCGTAACATTCCAAAGCACCGAAGAGATTATCAATATTATCATAGTAGGAATGTCACTCCTAAAACATCCTACTAACATGCAAAGTAAAGCATAAGATACCATCATCTAACATATGCAAATTATCAATGTAAGGAACATACCAGTAAATACATCCATCATAAGGTATATCATCAATCATAACGATCCAAGAACATAATGAAGATAAATACCAACCAAAAAAGTATCAGCCACGGTGTTCTAGACAGATCTCAAATGATAAGAGTCATAAAACACTACCACCCAACCACGTGGATCCTAAGTGGTCCACTCCCACCGTTCTGAGGAGATAATCTCAAGTCCCAAATAGGCTATCAAAATCACATAGCATAGACACTCTCTAAGTCCAGGAATCCTAAAAGTATACTAACTCAAAGGTTTCATCACACAAAACCGACATCTAATTCTTAGAGGCACACAATGACATGTAGGAAACCTACTCTGCAAGCGGGAAAGTGTCATCGCATTTATCACGTACAAGTTACCCTAGTAGTTAGCTAAACTCCATGGGTCCATACTGATCTCATGCGGCCACTAGTATCCTCTCATACTGATGAGACATACTACGAAATGCATGGGCGCAACCATGCGTTCTCACTACTCCCATCCTAGCCTGTACAAGAGCTCAAAGCATGGGCGAGAACATCAACAATTATCTTTTTAGGTTCATTTAATCTCCATTTAGTGTGTAAATGTTATCACTTATTAACCAAACTTACAATGAGTTACCCTGGCAGCCACTTAGGGCCCCGGCCCCCATTGCAAGCCACTTCTCGACACTACAAATAGATTACCTACCCTAAGCTCATGGAATCATAAATCTCAAAATCAAAAAAGATAATCCATAATAAAATCATCAAATATGCATCAAAACATCAAATATCCATAATAAGAATCATCAAATCTCCAAGATAAGAATCATCAAATCTCCATGAGCATCTGGAAAAACATCCATAGAAAATCATGACCTCAATAGTTCTCTATTGGCAACTGAATGCATCATTGATAATCATAATAATCATTGGTTCTCAATAACCAAAATATATCTCAAAATAAATCACAATATCCATTGGTTCTCAACAAGCAACCAAGAATATCTCAAAATCATACTGATCGAAGACTCCAAAATGGTTGTGTCAAACATGTCACAACATGACATCATCAAGAAATAAATCCACATTTCAGTCCCATCATGGTGACTAGAAAATAATCCAAGGATAACTGATCGATGACTCAAAAATGATTAGCTCAATGTCTCATACACATACATTTCAGCTTCACACATGAAGATTGATGAACAAATACAAAAATTTCATAGAGAATACGATCACATTACCATGGTTGGGCTTATAAAGATCGAGACCAAATAAAATAAACATGCCATCATATCTCATAACCTCCGAGCCTCTAGTAACAACCTAAGACTGGTCAATACTAGTCAACCCAAAAATCAAAACAAGAAGCATATAGAATACACGATGCAAACACATGTTTTGGTTTACTAAATTCACATATTTGAATAATGTGTAAGGGTTTCCAATTTTCTGTTTGCAAGTATACTTTTAAGTGTCTTAAGTTTCATCATTTGACCTACAAGTCAACCCAATTGATTCCCCGATAGCATTATCCTTCCATTATTAAGAATTACATTCTAAGAATAACTTAAGGGTAAATATTCACTAAACTAATCATCATTGACCTTTAATTAAATTGTTCTCTTTATTTAACCAAGATCTATATTCTAATTGATTATCCTTTCAACTTTTTTAGGATCATTATTCATTATATTATAAGAGGACCAATATATACTAAACTAAATAGGCAATTGCAGGAAGTGGTGCATCGTATAGATTCCGACTAGCAGGTGACTACGACTCCCTTCCTTAACCATATCAGACACGCCATACAAAAGCAAATACACACACCATACACATGCAAGTATGGGGTAAGTATCCATAAGAAAACACATATGATAATAAATCATCTTACTAATCATTATTAATAACTGCAAACGCTGAAAATAATCATCATGCATACATGAAATTCAAAATCTAAGTAATCTATCACATATCAACTGAATCTATAGCACAATATCTGATAATCTCAAAAGAATGTTGCTAACCAACAACATAAAAATAGCTCTAAAAGAGTTTAGCAATGATAACAAAATGTGAACTAAGGGCAGGCACTACATCCACCCCCCTCTGGGATTAGGCTTACTCCTGGAAGCCTACAAGAATGAGAAACTAAGTTACTCACTTTGCGGGTTCCATTGAACCCTTTCCCTCTGTAAGGAAACATGATTCCACTGAAGATATTACAACACCCTTAGAGCAATATGATTATGGTTTAATGGTAAACTAAAAACCATATTGATCCAACATTCATTCTTTTAACAACTACTAAAATAGATCCTCTAATACATTCTAAACAAGAGCAACTTAATGCTTACAAAGATAAACAAGGGCATACTACCTTACAACATAAATAAAAGATACATGTTTTACAACTAGAATGGGTTCCAATTTCTAGTTTTTCCCTCATTTAAGTTTACGTAAAATTTTTAGTCTTGAAAGCTAAGTGTTGAAATATGAAAAATATGCAAGTATCAGTTTCAAATTTTATTTCAGTTCACCTAGTTTCAAGTTTCAGTTTGAAAGAGATGCATATGATAGTTCAAAGTTTTCATTTTGATCAACTAGTTAACAACTAGTGGCATTCCAATATACTGAGAGCTCTCAATGTTGAAACTCGGGCTCTGATACCAAACGTAATACCCCGCCAAGGGATCCAAAGAATTACACTAAGTTTACCTAAAAAAATTATTTTTTAAACATGAAAGTAAAACCATTCACAACACTTACGGAAGCAATCAAAACAATTCAAATAAAAGTACACATAACATAACATAACAGATTACATTCTTTAAAGATTCCTTAACATTGTATCACATCTAAATTAACTATTCATCTAACATCCCATCCTTATGAAATAACAATGATACATCCAACATTCTTAAACCATATACAAGTGTCCATTTTAGTAATTACATTTCAGATTGCTCAATCACCCACTATACATGTCACAGGGTATGAAAGCTTAAAAGAATAAACATCCATGTAAATAAAGTACATGTTCATCCAATATTAATCCATGATGCAATAACATAAATGAAACCACATGTCATACATGATACATCATCACAAAAAATATAAACATCCATCATAAGAGATAACCATAAATTACAAACATAAATAAATAATTGCACGATTCCTCCCAATCGTAAATAGCATCATTAGACCATCGTGGATCTTAGCCATCCCTCTGTGTGTAACATTTCAAAGCACCAAAGAGATCATCGGTATTATCATAGTAGGAATGTCACTCGTAAAATATCCTACTAACATGCAAAGTAAAGCATAAGATACCATCATCTAACATATGCAAATTATCAATGTAAGGAACATACCAGTAAATACATCCATCATAAGGTATATCATCAATCATAATGATCCAAGAACATAATGAAGATAAATACCAACCAAGAAAGCATCAGCCACGGTGTTCCAAAAAGATCTCAAATGATAAGAGTGATAAAACACTACCACCCGACCGCGTGGATGCTAAGTGGTCCACTCCCACCATGCTGAGGAGATAATCTCAAGTCCCAAACAGGCTATCAAAATCACATAGCATAGATACTCTCTAAGTCTAGGAATCTTAAAATTATACTAACTCAAAAGTTCCATCACACAAAATCGACATCTAATTTTGTAATGACCCTTACTATAAAGGCCACTGAAACCCTCAAACTGGACTTAGGAATTTTATCAAATAGTTGGCATGTAACCGAATAAGGCTGCAATATTACTAAAATAGCTCCAATTTTGCCACATATGAATGCTGAATTAATGGCACACGAAGACCTCATAATTTTCCCCAAACTGACTCACAAAATTGTTGTTGCTGCCCAACTGATAGGGCCGTACAGGTATGGCCTGGTATGGCTGTTAGATAAAAATATTGCAATATTTTTTTTCACTCCAAAAGCAATAAATCTAGGCGCCTAGGGTTGCTGAATAACCCCCTAAAATATGAAATTAATTCGTCAGGCCAATTAGGAGTTATGAGCAAAAATGTGGGTCCAAACCCTCGACTGGCAGTCTGAAAATAATGCACAATTGTGTCTTCAAACCCTATTAATCAATCCACAAATGCTAGGGCACAACTGAAACCCTTATTCCAACCAAAGTAAACCCTTATAACTGAATCTCAATGAAGTCCAAATGAGATGGCTGAATTACCAACTCCTCAAATGCAACAATTCAGGTGATATTTCACACCCTCAAAGTCACCAATCCAAGGGAGTGATTCGTTCCCAAAGATCAAATAATAATTTACAAACCCAAGAGACTACAAATTTTCTCCACAATGGAAGAAGTAGAAGAAATCTCAAATCCAAGCATGTCCAAAATGAGAGGCTCAGCCCTCTATTTATTCACTTTTCTAAGAAGTTGCTAGAACTTCTAGAAACATCCTTTATAAAATCTCATTATAATGCACTTTTTCTATAACTTCTAGAAACATCCTTTATAAAATCTCATTATAATGAGATTTTATAAAGGATGTTTCTAGAAGTTCTAGCAACTTCTTAGAAAAGTGAATAAATAGAGGGCTGAGCCTCTCATTTTGGACATGCTTGGATTTGAGATTTCTTCTACTTCTTCCATTGTGGAGAAAATTTGTAGTCTCTTGGGTCTGCAAATTATTATTTGATCTTTGGGAATGAATCACTCCCTTGGATTGGCGACTTTGAGGGTGTGAAATATCACCTGAATTGTTGCATTTGAGGAGTTGGTAATTCAGCCATCTCATTTGGACTTCATTGAGATTCAGTTATAAGGGTTTACTTTGGTTTGAATAAGGGTTTCAGTTGTGCCCTAGCATTTGTGGATTGATTAACAGGGTTTGAAGACACAGCTGTGCATTATTTTCAGACTGCCAGTCGAGGGTTTGGACCCACATTTTTTCTCATAACTCCTAATTGGCTTGACGGATGAATTTCATATTTTAGGGGGTTATTCAGCAACCCTAGGCACCTAGATTTATTGCTTTTGGAGTGACAAAAAATGTTGCAATATTTTTATCTAACAACCATACTAGGCCGTACCTGTACGGCCCTATCAGTTGGGCAACAGCAGCAATTTTGTGAGTCGGTTTGGGGCAAATTATGAGGTCTTCGTGTGGCATTAATTCAGCATTCATATGTGGCAAAATTGGAGCTATTTCAGTAATATTGCAGCCTTATTCGGTTACATGCCAACTGTTTGACAAAATTCCTAAGTCCAATTTGAGGGTTTCAGTGGCCTTTATAGTAAGGGTCATTACAGTGGTATCAGAGCTATAAGTCCTGCCATCCTGTGGAGGTCTTATAGGGAATTTGGAACAACTGGATAGAAGGGAAAGTGTTTGATGAAATGTCAAAACACTAAAATCAGAGCATTTATGTTTGAGCATGCGATAGGGGCCTTATAATTTCTGCAATACCAGAGCAAGACAAAGTAGGAGTTCAGACCTGCAAAGCAAACAGTCTAGTTCATCCGTACAAGGGGATATAGAATCCAGTCATACAGACACAGCGGAGGTATTCTTTGATCAAGACTACAACTACAATATGGATAGAGGTGGGAATGCTGGTCCAGATCAGCAAGAGGAAAGATTTTTACAGTTATTAGACACCTTGGTACAGGGACAGCGATTAGCCGAACAAAGAGCACAGGAACAGAATCAAAGAATGGAGCTTATGATGCAGATGATGGCTCATCAAATGGGGTTGAACACTAACATAGGTGGAGGAAATAATCAGAATGGTAACAATCAGAATGGGAATAATCAGGATGGGATACATAATGGAGGCGAACAAATTGGGAACAATTTCGGTCATGCACCCCAGCAAGTTAGGACAGTGAGTTCGAGACCTATGATTCCCACGTTCCTTCCTAGAGCTCCAGAGCAGCCAGTACCAAAACCCCAGATCACTGACATACAGGATCAGCTAAGGAGAGATTTGGAAGTAGGAGGTCCAAATTTTATAGCTGCAATCACCTTTAGAGAGTATATGGATGTGCGGATGAAGCATATGCCCCATGGACATGACAGGACTCAGAGCTATGAGCTACGAAAGAAAGTAGGGAAACTTCAGTTACCATATTATCATGGCTCAGGGAAGTCTACAGCAAGAGCTTGGGTTCAAAAATTTGACACATACTTTCAATTGAACCCTATGTCTGAGGAAGAAGCTATTAAGTATGCAACAATTCACCTGGATGGGTTAGCACACGAGTGGTGGCATCATGCTATGATCACTATGGGTCATGCACACATTACCTCATATGTGGAGTTTACGGAGAGACTGATTGAACGTTTTGATAAGAAGGATCCAGAACTCCATTTCAAGGAGTTAGCTCAGCTTAAACAATGGGGATCATTGGAAACATACATTTCAGAGTTTCAGAAACTTGCAGTGTTAGTAATAGATGTATCTGAATGGAGGCTATTGGTTTTATTTATGGATGGGCTAGTTGATCTGTTGAGAGGGTGGATTAAAGCTCTCAACCCTCCCACTTTACAGGAAGCCATTAAGAAAGCTCGTGACATGGATTCCTCTTCAGCTTCTAAAAATAAATTCCAGGCAAAGAGTTTCCCTTCAGGAAAAGATAGGGACAGGAGACCCTTTCATAGAGAGGCACAACTACCTAAGGAGGAAAGTAAGAGGTTGGACAAGGAGACACTTAATGACTTGCGTAGGAAGAAGCTATGCTTCTATTGCAAAGGCCCGTATGAGTATGGCCATGACTGTCCTATGAGGCCAAAAGGGAAGGCCAATCGAGCAATGTGGGCTTATTACGAAGGCTCAGATTCAGATAGTTTAGAACATCATGATGAGGATCCTAATGAAGCAGAGGGAGAGCAGGAGATAGACAGTACAGGGCAATAGCAGGGAATAGAGCTACATTTACAAGAAGCACAACTGTCTAGTATCCAGAGAGAGGGATCTTTCAGACTTCGGAGAGTTTTGGCTGGGAAGAAGGTTATTACATTACTGGACACAGGTGCCACACATAATTTCATTGATGCATGATTTGTGGAGAAGCGTGGAATCATTACTGAGGAGTTCGTGGGACTAAGAGTCAAGGTAGCTGATGGATACACTCTTCATTGTGACAGGATGGTACGAGACCTACCTTTGCGCCTGAACAACTATGATTTTAAGGCGGACTATCATGTGGTCAACATGGGTGACATGGATATAGTACTTGGAATGCAGTGGCTACATTCATTGAAGGTGGTTACCCTGAGACTAGAGGATATGGAGATACAATTTGAAGTGAATGGTAGGACTCATGTGCTTAAGGCTATCCGTAATGGAGACATTAGGACTATCTCATTTAGGTGGCTAGAGAGATTAACTAGGCATAATGATATAGAGTGGGCAGTAGTTTGTACTTTGACACCTACACAGGAGAAGCAACATAAGACAGAATATCATCCTGATATTCAAAAATTAAGGATTAAGTACGAAAAGGTATTCAGTGAGATTCCACCAAGCAAGCCACCGAACAGAGGCATTGAGCATGTTATTGAGCTGGAGGAAGGTGCTAAGCCTATCATGATCACACCATATCGACACCCAAAGCGACTCAAGGATGAGATCGAAAGGACCATCGAGGAGTTGCTAGCTATGGGGCACATCTGACCAAGTAAGTCACCTTTTGCATCTTCTGTTGTTTTGGTACAAAAGAAGGATGGAACTCTTCGGATGTGTGTTGATTACAAGGAATTAAATAAGAGAACCATTAAGAACAAGTATCCCATTCCTCACATTGATGAGTTGATAGATGAATTGCATGGGGCTTGTTATTTCACGAAAATTGATTTGAGATCAGGATATCACCAGATCAAAGTTCGTGAACAGGATATTGAGAAAACTGCTTTCAGATGTCATTGTGGGCACTTTGAGTTTGTAGTCATGCCTTTTGGCCTGACCAATGCACCTGCCACTTTCCAATCCACTATGAACAGAGTTTTCCACCATCAGTTGAGGAAATTCGTGCTGGTGTTTTTTGATGACATTTTGATCTATAGCCGATCATGGCAGGAGCATCTAGATCATTTGGAGACAGTGTTGAGCATTTTACAGAAGGAATCCTTATATGCAAAAGAGTCCAAATGTGACTTACGGATGACTGAGCTATTATATTTGGGACACATTATTAGTGCAGATGGAGTGCAGATGGATCCTGAAAAGATTCGTGCTATTGTTGATTGGCCTCCACCAGAGAACCTTACACAGTTGAGGGGGTTCCTTGGTTTATGTGGTTTCTATCGCAGGTTTGTCAGTGGCTACTCATGACATGCAGCTCCCATGACAGATCTACTAAAAAAAGGGGAATTTGTGTGGACTCAGAAGGCACAGGACTATTTTATGAGGTTTAAGGAGATAATGACTACGTGCCCAGTTCTAGCATTACCTGATTTCATGAAGCCATTTGAGCTTCAATGTGATGCATCTGGAGAGGGAGTAGGTGTTGTACTTATGCAGAATAAGCACCCCATAGCTTATGAGAGCAGGAAGCTCAGAGGCCCTAAGCATTCATTCAGTATATATGATAAGGAGATGTTGCCCATCATGCATGCTTTAGCCAAATTCAGACAATATCTTGTGGGTAGCAAGTTTTGTATTAAAACTGATCATAACAGTTTGAGGCATTTCTTGGGACAGCGGGACCTGAATGATTGCGAGCAAAGGTGGGTAAGTAAGTTGCAGGCATATGATTTTGACATCTCATATGTCAAGGGAACTCAGAATGTTGTTGCAGATGCTCTTTCTCGAAGGCCACACCTCACTCTTATGGTTTAGATATCAGAGGATTGGTGACACTTGATTATAGCAGAGTATTCCAGGGATACATGGGCCTCCGATATAGTGGAGGGAACAGTGATTGATACCAGATACACACTTGTAGATGATTTAATCATTTACAAGAACATGATTTACCTAGTCCCAGGATCGAAGGTTAAGCAACTGATTTTGAGAGCATTTCACGACTCACCGACAATAGGCCATCCCGGGTACTTCAAGACTTACAGGTCAGTTCGAGAGTGGTTCACTTGGAAGGGGCTGAAAGCTTATGTTTTGCAGTACGTTCGAGAGTGTCTTGTTTGCCAGCAAAACAAACAAGAACACACCTATCCAGCAAGGTTCCTATAGCCACTTTCAATCCCTAACAGGAAGTGGGAGTTCATCTCCATGGACTTTATCACAGGTTTTCCCAAGGTACAAGGACAGGATTGTATTTATGTGGTGGTAGATAGATTAACAAAATATGCTCATTTCTTTCCTATCACCACTACCCACTCAGCAGCTCAGGTGGCAGAGGTTTTCTTTCGGGAGGTTTTTAGATTGCACAGATTGCCTCGAAACATTGTGAGTGACAGGGATAGCTATTTCATGAGTCATTTTTGGCAGGCGGTATTCTGGTTATGTGGCACGGAGCTTACACTCAGCACTAGCTATCACCCACAAACTGATGGCCAGATGGAGATTGTGAACAAATGGGTGGAAGGGTATTTAAGGAATTATGTGGCAGCTCAGCAGCGAGCTTGGGTTAGATGGATATATCTCCGTGAGTATTGTTACAATACTACATATCACATCACTATATAGATGACACCCTTCATGGCACTATATGGTTATGAAGCACCCAGTTTCTTGGATTTGTTGTTGGGCGACAGCCGGGTACCCAGTGCAGGAGAATTATTATAGGAGAGTAAGGATATAGTTGCTACTCTCAAAGATAATATTACGAGAGCTTAGAACCAGAAGAAGCAGTATGCAGACCAGAAGAGGACTAAGCGTAGTTTTGAGGTGGATGATATGGTTTACCTCATGTTGCAGCCATACAGGCAATCTACTCTTAAGAAGAGTGTTGCAGAGAAACTCAAGCCATGCTATTACGGACCATTCAGGGTTATCAAGTGAATTGGTGAGGTGGCTTATGAGTTGGAGCTTCCGACAGATAGCAGGGTGCACAATGTGTTTCATGTGTCCCTCCTCAAGAAGGCGTTGGGTCAGAATGTGGTGCCTTCCGCAGTATTACCTCCTTTAGACGATGAGGGAAAATTGATTTTAGTGCCAGAATCCATCCTAGAGAGAAGAGAAAAGTAGCTTCGCAGAAGAATGATCAGAGAATACTTGGTTAAGTGGAAAGATCTACCTATTGAGGATGCTACTTGGGAGGGGGAAGCTATTTTGCAGCACCCGGCATTGAGATTGCTTGAGGCCAAGCAATTTCAGGAGGGGCGGACTGTAATGTCCCCTCTTTAGTTTGACATGACATTGATCATGGATTTTGCCTATTCCAGACTCTCGTAGGCAAATGGTGTGGAGAGAGAGTCAATTCTGCGGATCAGATGGTCATATCTTACTCTTGAAGAAGTGTTAAGAGGTTATATTTTATTATTGGGGCCTACATGTTATAATTTTAAGTTGAGTTGCACTTTTTATTTTATAAAATTACTTTATTATAAAAAGTGCATTATAATGAGATTTTATAAAGGATGTTTCTAGAAGTTCTAGAAAAAGTGCATTATAATGAGATTTTATAAAAGATGTTTCTAGAAGTTCTAGCAACTTCTTAGAAAAGTGAATAAATAGAGGGCTGAGCCTCTCATTTTGGACATGCTTGGATTTGAGATTTCTTCTACTTCTTCCATTGTGGAGAAAATTTGTAGTCTCTTGGGTCTGCAAATTATTATTTGATCTTTGGGAACAAATCACTCCCTTGGATTGGCAACTTTGAGGGTGTGAAATATCACCTGAATTGTTGCATTTGAGGAGTTGGTAATTCAGCCATCTCATTTGGACTTCATTGAGATTCAGTTATAAGGGTTTACTTTGGTTAGAATAAGGGTTTCAGTTGTGCCCTAGCATTTGTGGATTGATTAATAGGGTTTGAAGACACAGTTGTGCATTATTTTCAGACTGCCAGTCGAGGGTTTGGACCCATGTTTTTGCTCATAACTCCTAATTGGCTTGACGGATCAATTTCATATTTTAGGAGGTTATTCAGCAACCCTAGGCACCTAGATTTATTGCTTTTGGAGTGACAAAAAATGCTGCAATATTTTTATCTAACAGCCATACCAGGCCGTACCTGTACGGCCCTGTCAGTTGGGCAGCAGCAGCAATTTTGTGAGTCAGTTTGGGGCAAATTATGAGGTCTTCATGTGGCATTAATTCAGCATTCATATCCAGCAAAATTGGAGCTATTTCAGGTGCACAAACTGAAGTTTTGATTGCCAAAATATTGCATGTTATGGATTAGAACAGTCAGCACTGTCATTGCATAAATAGTTATTTCCAGTCATTAATAACTATTGTAAAAGTTTCGTCCTTTGCATTCCAAATATGAACTGGGTTATTGTTCATGTCATAACATTGCATTGTCAAGAGCTTGATGTATTAGAAGTGCATAGTTGTCTCTCATTGTAATCAGTTCTATTTACAGTCATAAAATCAGAATTGCATTGGACTTCATATTTGAGTTTCATATTGTCATCTATCTCTTAGATTGGCAGTGTTATAATCTGGAATTGTTTTTCATACATTATTGGCATCATATATTGAGGTTTCGTTGTACAACAATTAGTAATATTTCAGCCTTATTCGGTTACATGCCAACTGTTTGACAAAATTCCTAAGTCCAGTTTGAGGGTTTCAGTGGCCTTTATAGTAAGGGTCATTACAAATTTTCAGAGGCACACAATGACATGTAGGAAACCTACTCTGCAAGTGGAAAAGTGTCATCGCATTTATCACATACAAGTTACCCTGGTAGTTAGCTAAACCCCACGGGTCCATACTGATCTCATGCAGTCACTAGTATTCTCTCATACTGACAAGGCATACTACGGAATGCATGGTCGCAACCATGCGTTCTCACTACTCCCATCCTAGCCTGTACAAGCGCTCAAGGCATGGGCCAGAACATCAATAATTATTTTTTTAGGTTCATTTAATCTCCATTTAGTGTGTAAATGTTATCACTTATTAACCAAACTTACAATGAGTTACCCTGGCAGCCACTTAGGGCCCCGACCCCCATTGCAAGCCACTTCCTAAAACTACAAGTAGATTACCTACCCTAAGCTCATGGAATCATAAATCTCAAAATCACAAAAGATAATCCATAATAAAATCATCAAATATGCATAAAAGTATCAAATATCCATAATAAGAATCATCAAATCTCTAAGATAAGAATCATCAAATCTTCATGAGCATTTGGAAAAACATCCATAAAAAATCATGATCACAACAGTTCTCTATTGGCAACTGAAGGCATCACTGATAATCATAATAATCATTGGTTCTCAATAACCAAAATATATCTCAAAATAAATCACAGTATCCATTGGTTCTCAACAAGCAACCAAGAATATCTCAAAATCATACTGATCAAAGACTCTAAAATGGTTGTGTCAAACATGTCACAACATGACATCATCAAGAAATAAATCCACATTTCAGTCCCATCATGGTGACTAGAAAATAATCCAAGGATAACTGATCGATGACTCAAAAATGATTAGCTCAATGTCTCATACACATACATCTCAACTTCACACATGAAGAATGATGAACAAATACAAACATTTCATAGAGCATACGATCACATTACCATGGTTGGGCTTATAAAGATTGAGACCAAATAAAATCAACATGCCATCATATCTCAAAACCCCCGAGCCTCTGGTAACAACCTAAGACTGGTCAACACTAGTTAACCCAAAACTCAAAACAAGAAGCATATAGAATACACGATGAAAACACATGTTTTGGTTTACTAAATTCACATAGTTGAATAATGTGTAGGGGTTTCCAGTTTTCTGTTTGCAAATATACTTTTAAGTGTCTTAAGTTTCATCATTTGACCTACAAGTCAACCCAATTGATTCCCTGATAGCATTATCTTTCCATTATTAAGAATTACATTCTAAGAATAACTTAAGGGTAAATATTCACTAAACTAATCATCATTGACCATTAATTAAATTGTTCTCTTTATTTGACCAAGATCTATATTCTAATTGATTATCCTTTCAACCTTTTTAGGATCATTATTCATTATATTATAAGAGGACCAATTATCATTTTTCGAATAAGAGATTATAACTTTATTAAAATGATCAATTAATCCATCAATTAACATAGGTACACCATCCATGACCTATTATCATTCTAATAATTCTTAATTAAGACTTAATTAAATATTATTAAAATTTAAGCCTCTTAATTCAATCGTTATCATCATTGACAATCATATAATATCTAAAGTCATAATTCAACTCATAAGATTTATCAACTTCAATATAGATAATCTACAATCTCGTTAAAAGAATTATATCAATTAATCTCTATTACATAACATAATTATTATTTAAATCCAATTAACTCTAGTTAATTGATTTAATTAATAATTACACAATCATACTATCAACCCAATGAATATCAGTTGACCATTAACTAACTAGAATTATGTAAGATGAAAGACAACTATAATTCAGTACTCAAATGATCATATTAATAATTCAATTATAATAACTTATTAATATTTAATAACAAGCTATATTGAGAATTTTATTAATAAATATATAATGACCACATTCGTCACTCTACAACAATGTCCCCATTTATATTTTAATAATAACAAGTTATAATAAATCCCCCATACCAAGTATTATTATCTTAAATAAGTTTTCCCTATGTACGTTGATTGATACTCCTCCAAATTATTAACCAATTCAATTTGATTAATATCTTTTACAGTACTTCAATCATTAACTAATCTCCTCTAGATTAACTCTGATCGTATTAATCGATAACTATTTAAACTATTTATTCTATTATTTATTAATAGTTTGTTAGACTTAACAAACATTAATAAATAATAAACTCATCAAAACTATTATTAATCAATCTAGAGAACTTTACATAAGTTTCATTAGCTAACTCTTAATACCATTAAGGTATATCAATAATTTAGTTAATAATATATAACGTATTAATAATACCATAGTAATTCAAATTATAACAATGTTATAACAGTGACTCCATGTCAGTTAAATCTTAATCCATTATCATTAAAGTCTCCTCATTTAAAAACGTAATATAAAATTACCATCTCTAAATTATTTAATATATATTAAATAGTATTTAATATATATTATAAAAAGTCCACTATATAAACTATATTAAAATATCTTTTCTTTTAATTTTCTCTCATTTAAAAATCCATTTACTTAGATTGACTAATAGTTAATTACACTTCTTCTACTATTAACTAATCTTAAAAAATATGATTTAATTAGATTAGATAATAAACCATATAAAACTAATGCATATTAATAAGATTCTACTAAGAGAAGATTGCAATAATATATTTAATTCATTCCATGCTTTGATATATTATTTTTATGAAGTTAAAGCATAAAGAACTCTTGGTTATGGAAAATGGAGAAATATCTGTCATTGAATAAAACAGTCTCAGTACGACAGCCATATCTCCCTAATGAACCGTTGGATCGGACTAAAATTAAAATATATTGGACAGGGTCAAGTTGCGCCAATTTTAAATGAAGCGATCGAATAAATTCGATCACAATAAAAAGTTATGAATGACTGAGTTCGGGTCTATCTAAGGGGCAGCGACAGGACAGTTTGTGATGAATTAAAATTTTTATCTTAAAAGGTAATTGTTCTCTAAATTTATTCAATAATTTCACTAATGGATTTGGCCATAAATCTTGAAACCATTTTAAAATCTATTTCAATTTGATTCTAATTCGAATCCAAACCTGTTTAGATCTAATTTCTTCCTTAATTGGATCTAAAATTTTTCTATTATTTTCTTTGAAACCATACATATCTAGATTCCAATTTAATTGTAGATTCAATCACAAAGAGTATTCAGACACATATAACAAACATGATGAAGATAGGAATAGAAATAGTGCAAATAGAATATGCGAATATCACGAGTGCACCTGGACACTGATGATAATCCATCATGCCTCAGAAGTCCATAGAAAATCTCTTCCTTCTCCATCATTCACAATTTCTCCAAGATCCAAGCCAACCAAATCTTCCAAGTGACTAGAAGAGCTAGAAGGAACATAGAAGCATGTAGAAAATATATGAGCATGTAGAAGCATATGATCTTCTCAATGAATATAAGCTTTGAAGCTTCCATTTTAGTTTGAAACTTGTAGCTTGTAGCTTCTATTAAACTTTCATTTTAGCTTGTCCAAACACACTAAGAGAGCTTCTATTTAAAGGCCTCTAAGATGCATTTAGAGTGTCTCTAGAAACAATTAGAAGATAAGCATAACAACCAAGCATAAGTCTTCTCCAACCTTTTAGATGACTCTTAAGGTTGTAGACACCATGTGCTCAAATAAAAATGATAAATCATCTCACTAATCATTATTAATAACAGCAAAAGCTGAAAATAATCATCATGCATACATAAAATGCAAAATCTAAATAATCTCATCACATATCAACTGAATCCATAGCACAATATCTGATAATCTCAAAAGAATGTTGCTAACCAACAACATAAAACTAGCTCTAAAAGAGTTCAACAATGATAACAAAATGTGAATTAGGGGCAGACACTACACAATTAAATAATTTCGTTTAATTATTTTAAAATCCAGTCTGAAACTAGTCAACTCAAGTCAACCGTGGTTAAATCTGGTCAACTTTTGGTCAAACTTGATCTTTGCGTATGTGAATATGAGCAAATGTGAGTATGAATTCCAGCAACAATTTGATGCAAATTCTCATTCAACCTTTCAAAATGAAGAGATGAGGGTCTCTTAAATAGACTTTCTTGGAATTCATCAACGGTTGAGATCGATTTCAATCAACGGTCAGGATTAAAGGTGAAGTTCAGTCATAAAGAGAGATTTCCAAATTAAAGGGAGATAATAGATTTAATTTGAGTAAAATAAGGAGTTAAATGATTCAATTTGAGTAGAAAAAGGAGTTAACTGATTTAACTCATTTTTTATCAATAGTGAACTGAAAATTTCCCTTTTTGAACTGAAGAAAGATTTTATTGAGATATTTAATTTAATAAAATGAGATATGATCTCATAATTACTTTTATTTATTTATTTAAATAATCTTTAATTAATTAGAGACACTTTTCTTATTTAATTAAATAACTTCATTTAATTAATTAAGAATGGCTTCTCATCTAATAAAATAACTTTGTTTAATTAATTAGAAGTAAGTACTTCATTTAATTAAATAATTTTGTTTAATTATTCTAAAATTCTTTTCGTAACTAGTCAACACAAGTCAACCGTGGTTAAATCTGGTCAACTTTTGGTCAAACTTGATCTTTGCGTATGTGAGTATGAATTCCAGCAACAATTTGATGCAAATTCTCATTCAACCTTTCAAAATGAAGAGATGAGGGTCTCTTACATAGTCTTTTCTAGAATTCATCAACGATTGAGATCGATTTCAATCAACGGTCAGGATTAAAGATGATGTTCAGTAATAAAGGAAGATTTCCAAATTAAAGGGAGTTAACAGATTTAATTTGAGTAAAATAAAGAGTTAACTGATTAGATTTCAGTAGAAAAAGGAGTTAACTCATTTAACTCATTTTTTATCAATAGTGAACTGGAAATTTCTCTTTTTGAACTGAAGAGAGATTTTTTTGAGATATTTAATTTAATAAAATGAGATATGCTCTCATAATTACTTTTTCTATTTAATTAAATAATCTTTAATTAATTAGAGACACTTTTCTTATTTAATTAAATAACTTCATTTAATTAATTAGGAATGGCTTCTCGTTTAATTAAATAACTTTGTTTAATTAATTAGAAGTAAGTACTCCATCTAATTAAATAATTTCGTTTAATTATTTCAAAATTCTTTTCGAAACTAGTCAACTCAAGTGAACCGTAGTTAAATCTGATCAACTTTTGGTCAAACTTGATCTTTGCATATGTGAATATGAGCAAATGTGAGTATGAATTCCAGCAACAATTCGATGCAAATTCTCATTAAACATTTCAAAATGAAGAGATGAGGGTCTCTTAAATAGACTTTTGTGGAATTCATCAATGGTTGAGATCGATTCCAATCAACGGTCATGATTAAAGGCGAAGTTCGGTCATAAAGGGAGATTTTCAAATTAAATAGAGTTAACAGATTTAATTTGAGTAAAATAAGGAGTTAACTAATTCAATTTGAGTAGAAAAAAGAGTTAACTGATTTAACTCATTTTTTATCAATAGTGAACTGGAAATTTTCCTTTTTGAACTAAAGAGAGATTTTGTTGAAATATTTAATTTAATAAAATGAGATATGCTCTCATAATTACTTTTTCTATTTAATTAAATAATCTTTAATTAATTAGAGACATTTTTCTTATTTAATTAATTAACTTCATTTAATAAATTAGGAATGGCTTCTCATTTAATTAAATAACTTTGTTTAATTAATTAAAAAGTAAGTACTCCATTTAATTAAATAATTTTGTTTAATTATTTTAAAATTTTTTTTGAAACTAGTCAACTCAAGTCAACCGTGGTTAAATCTGGTCAACTTTTGGTCAAACTTGATCTTTGCATATGTCAATATGAGCAAATATGAGTATGAATTTTAGCAACAATTCGATGCAAATTCTCATTCAACCTTTGAAAATGAAGAGATGAGGGTCTCTTACATAGACCTTCCTGGAATTCATCAATGGTTGAGATCGATTTCAATCAACGGTCAGGGTTAAAGGTGAAGTTCAGTCATAAAGGGAGATTTTCAAATTAAAGAGAGTTAACAGATTTAATTTGAGTAAAATAAGGAGTTAACTGATTCAATTTGAGTAGAAAAAAGAGTTAACTGATTTAACTCATTTTTTATCAATAGTGAATTGAAAATTTCCCTTTTTGAACTGAAGAGAGATTTTGTTCAGATATTTAATTTAATAAAATGAGATATGCTCTCATAATTGCTTTTTCTATTTAATAAAATAATCTTTAATTAATTAGAGACACTTTTCTTATTTAATTAAATAACTTCATTTAATTAATTAGGAATGGCTTCTCATTTAATTAAATAACTTTGTTTAATTAATTAGAAGTAAGTACTCCATTTAATTAAATAATTTCTTTTAATTACTTCAAAATTCTTTTCGAAACTAGCTAACTCAAGTCAATCGTAGTTAAATCTAGTCAACTTTTGGTCAAACATGATCTTTGCATATGTCAATATGAGCAAATGAGAATATGAATTCTAGCAACAATTCGATGCAAATTCTCATTCAACCTTTCAAAATGAAGAGATGAGGGTCTCTTAAATAGACTTTCCTGGATTTCATCAATGGTTGAGAGCGATTTCAATCAACGGTCAGAATTTAAGGTGAAGTTAAGTCATAAAGGGAGATTTCCAAATTAAAGGGAGTTAACATATTTAATTTGAGTAAAATAAGAAGTTAACTGATTCAATTTGAGTAGAAAAATGAGTTACCTAATTTAACTCATTTTTTATCAATAGTGAACTGGAAATTTTCCTTTTTTAACTGAAAAGAGATTTTGTCGAGATATTTAATTTAATAAAATGAGATATGCTCTCATAATTACTTTTTCTATTTAATTAAATAATCTTTAATTAATTAGAGACATTTTTTCTTATTTAATTAAATAACTTCATTTAATTAATTAGGAATGGCTTCTCATTTAATTAAATAACTTTGTTTAATTAATTAGAAGTAAGTACTGCATTTAATTAAATAATTTCTTTTAATTATTTCAAAAAAAAATTCGAAACTAGTCAACTCAAGTCAACCGTGGTTAAATTTGGTCAACTTTTGGTCAAACTTGATCTTTGCATATCTGAATATGAGCAAATGTGAGTATGAATTCCAGCAACAATTCAATGCAAATTCTCATTCAACCTTTCAAAATGAAGAGATCAGGGTCTCTTAAATAGACTTTCCTGAAATTCATCAACGATTGAGATTGATTTCAATCAACGGTCAGGATTAAAGGTGAACTTCAGTCATAAAGGGAGATTTCCAATTTAAAGGGAGTTAACAGATTTAATTTGACTAAAATAAGGAGTTAACTGATTGAATTTGAGTAGAAAAATGAGTTAATTGATTTAACTCATTTTTGATCAATAGTGAACTGGAAATTTTCCTTTTTGAACTGAAGAGAGATTTTGTTGTGATATTTAATTTAATAAAATTAGATATGCTCTCATAATTACTTTTTCTATTTAATTAAATAATCTTTAATTAATTAGAGACACTTTTCTTATTTAATTAAATAACTTCATTTAATTAATTAGGAACGGCTTCTCATTTAATTAAATAACTTTGTTTAATTAATTAGAATTAAGTACTTTATTTAATTAAATAATTTTGTTTAATTATTTAAAAATTCTTTTCGAAACTAGTCAACTCAAATCAACTGTGGTTAAATTTGGTCAACTTATGGTCAAACTTGATCTTTGTGTATGTGAATATCAACAAATGTGAGTGTGAATTCTAGCAAAAATTCGATTCAAATTCTCATTCAACCTCTGAAAACGAAGAGATGAGGGTCTCTTAAATAGACTTTCTTAGAATTCATCAATTGTTGACATTGATTTCAATCAATGGTCAGGATTAAATGTGAAGTTCAGTCATAAAGGGAGATTTCCAAATTAAAGGGAGTTAACAGATTTAATTTGAGTAAAATAAGGAGTTAACTGATTCAATTTGAGTAGAAAAAGGAGTTAACTGATTTAACTCATTTTTTATCAATAATTTTGAACTGAAAAGAGATTTTGTTGAGATATTTAAGTTAATAAAATGAGATATGCTCTCATAATTACTTTTTCTATTTAATTAAATAATCTTTAATTAATTAGAGAAACTTTTCTTATTTAATTAAATAACTTCATCTAATTAATTAGGAATGACTTCTCATTTAAATAAATAACTTTCTTTAATTAATTAGAAGTAAGTACTCCATTTAATTAAATAATTTTGTTAAATTACTTGAAAATGCTTTTCGAAATTAGTCAACTCAAGTCAACTGTTGTTAAATCTTGTCAACTTTTGGTCAAATTTGATCTTTGCGTATGTGAATATGGGCAAATGTGAGTATGAATTTCAGCAACAATTCGATGCAAATTCTCATTCAACCTTTGAAAACGAAGAGATGAGGGTCTCTTAAATAGACTTTCTTGAAATTCATCAACGGTTGAGATCGATTTCAATCAACGGTCAGGATTAAAGGCGAAGTTCAGTCATAAAGGTATATTTCCAAATTAAAGGAAGTTAATAGATTTAATTTGAGTAAAATAAGGAGTTAATTGATTCAATTTGAGTAGAAAAAGGAGTTAACTAATTTAACTCATTTTTGATCAATAGTGAATTGGAAATTTTCCCTTTTGAACTGAAGAGAGATTTTGTTGAGATATTTAATTTAATAAAATGAGATATGCTCTTATAATTACTTTTTCTATTTAATTAAATAATATTTAATTAATTAGAGACACTTTTCTTATTTAATTAAATAACTTCATTTAATTAATTATGAATGGCTTGACATTTAAGTAAATAACTTTGTTTAATTAATTAGAAGTAAGTACTCCATTTAATTAAATAATTTTGTTTAATTATTTCAAAATTCTTTTCGAAACTAGTCAACTCAAATCAATCGTGGTTAAATTTGGTCAACTTATGGTCAAACTTGATCTTTGTGTATGTGAGTATCAGCAAATGTGAGTATGAATTCCAGCAACAATTCGATGCAGAATCTCATTCAACCTCTAAAAACGAAGAGGTGAGAGTCTCTTAAATAGACTTTGCGAAAATTCATCAACAGTTGAGATCGATTTCAATCAATGGTCAAGATTAAAGGTGAAGTTCAGTCATAAAAGAAGATTTCCAAATTAAAGGGAGTTAACAGATTTAATTTGAGTAAAATAAGGAGTTAACAGATTCAATTCGAGTAGAAAAAGGAGGTAACTGATTTAACTCATTTTTTATCAATAGTGAACTTAAAATTTCCCTTTTTGAACTAAATAGAGATTTTGTTGAGATGTTTAATTTAATAAAATGAGATATGCTCTCATAATTACTTTTTCTATTTAATTAAATAATCTTTAATTAATTAGAGACACTTTTCTTATTTAATTAAATAACGTCATTTAATTAATTAGGAATAGCTTCTCATTTAATTAAATAAATTTGTTTAATTAATTAGAAGTAAGTACTCCATTTAAATAAATAATTTTGTTTAATTATTTCAAATTTTCTTCAAAACTAGTCAACTCAAGTCAACTGTGGTTAAATCTGGTTAACTTTTGGTCAAACTTGATCTTTGTGTATGTGAATATGAGCAAATGTGAGTATGAATTCTAGCAACAATTTGATGCTAATTCTCATTCAACCTTTCAAAATGAAGAGATGATGGTTTCTTAAATAGACTTTTCTGGATTTCATCAACGGTTGAGATCGATTTCAATCAACGGTCAGGATTAAAGGTGAAGTTCTGTCATAAATGGAGATTTTCAAATTAAAGGGAGTTAACAGATTTAATTTGAGTAATATAAGGAGTTAACTGATTCAATTTGAGTAGAAAAAGGAGTTAACTGATTTAACTCATTTTTTATCAATAGTGAACTAGAAATTTCCCTTTTTGAACTGAAGAGAGATTTTGTTGAGATATTTAATTTAATAAAATGATATATGCTCTCATAATTACTTTTTCTATTTAATTAAATAATCTTTAATTCATTAGAGACACTTTTCTTATTTAATTAAATAACTTCATTTAATTAATTATGAATGGCTTCTCATTTAATTAAATAACTTTGTTTAATTAATTAGAAGTAAGTACTCCATTTAATTAAATAATTTAGTTTAATTATTTCAAAATTCTTTTCAAAACTAATCAACTGAAATCAACCGTGATTAAATCTGGTTAACTTATGGTCAAACTAGATCTTTGCATATGTGAATATGAGAAAATGTGAGTATGAATTCCAGCAACAATTCGATGCAAATTCTCATTGAACCTTTCAAAATGAAGAGATGAGGGTCTATTAAATAGACTTTCCTAGAATTCATCAATGGTTGAAATCGATTTCAATCAACGGTCAGGATTAAAGGTGAAGTTCAGTCATAAAGGGAGATTTTCGAATTAAAGGGAGTTAACAGATTTAATTTGAGTAAAATAAGGAGTTAACTGATTCAATTTGAGTAGAAAAAGGAGTTAACTGATTTAACTCATTTTTTATTAATAGTGAACTGGAAATTTCCCTTTTAGAACTGAAGAGAGATTTTGTTGAGATATTTAATTTGATAAAATGAGATATGCTCTCATAATTACTTTTTCTATTTAATTAAATAGAGACACTTTTCTTATTTAATTAAATAACTTTATTTAATTATTGAGGAATGGCTTCTCATTTACTTAAATAAAATTGTTTAATTAATTAGAAGTAAATACTCCATTTAATTAAATAATTTTGTTTAATTATTTCAAAATTCTTTTCGAAACTAGTCAACTCAAGTCAACCGTGGTTAAATCTGGTCAACTTTTGGTCAAACTTGATCTTTGCATATGTGAATATGAGCAAATGTGAGTATGAATTTCAGCAACAATTTGATGCAAATTTTTATTCAACCTTTCAAAACAAAGAGATGAGGGTCTCCTAAATAGACTTTTCTGAAATTCATCAATGGTTGAGATCAATTTCAATCAACGGTCAAGATTAAAGGTGAGGTTCAGTCATAAAGGGAGATTTTAAAATTAAAAGAAGTTAACAGATTTAATTTTAGTAAAATAAGAAGTTAACTGATTAAATTTGAGTAGAAAAAGGGGTTAACTGATTTAACTCATTTTTTATCAATAGTGAACTGAAAATTTCCCTTTTTGAACTAAAGAGAGATTCTGTTGAGATATTTAATTTAATAAAATGAGATATGCTCTCATAATTACTTTTTCTATTTAATTAAATAATCTTTAATTAATTAGAGACAGTTTTCTTATTTAATTAAATAACTTCATTTGATTAAGTAGGAATGGCTTCTCATTTAAATAAATAACCTTATTTAATTAATTAGAAGTTAGTACTCCATTTAATTAAATAATTTCGTTTAATTATTTTAAAATTTTGTTTGAAACTAGTCAACTGAAGTCAACCGTGGTTAAATCTTGTCAACTTTTGGTCAAACTTGATCTTTGCGTATGTAAATATGAGCAAATGTGAGTATGAATTCCAACAACAATTCGATGCAAATTCTCATTCAACCTTTCAAAATGAAGAGATGAGGGTCTCTTAAATAGACTTTTCTCGAATTCATCAACGGTTGAGATCGATTTCAATCAACAGTCAGTATTAAAGGTGAAGTTCAGTCATAAAGGGAGATTTCCAAATTAAAATGAGTTAACAGATTTAATTTGAGTAAAATAAGGAGTTAACTGATTCAATTTAAGTAGAAAAAGGAGTTAACCGATTTAACTCATTTTTAATGAATAGTGAACTGGAAATTTTCCTTTTTAAACTGAAGAGAGATTTTGTTGAGATATTTAAGTTAATAAAATGAGAT
Organism: Cupressus sempervirens; assembly: GCA_028749045.1. NCBI lineage: Eukaryota > Viridiplantae > Streptophyta > Pinopsida > Cupressales > Cupressaceae > Cupressus > Cupressus sempervirens. Next base: position 103,662,708 of record CM053787.1, read on the forward strand.
ATGCTATCATAATTACTTTTTCTATTTAATTAAATAATCTTTAATTAATTAGAGACACTTTTCTTATTTAATTAAATAACTTCATTTAGTCAATTAGGAATGACTTCTCATTTAATTAAATAACTTTGTTTAATTAATTAGAAGTAAGTACTCCATTTAATTAAATAATTTCGTTTAATTATTTCAAAATTCTTTTCGAAACTAGTCAACTCAAGTCAACTACAGTTAAATTTGGTCAACTTTTGGTCAAACTTGATCTTTGCGTATGTGAATATGAGCAAATGTGAGTATGAATTCCAGCAACAATTCGATGCAAATTCTCATTCAACCTTTCAAAACGAAGAGAGAAGGGTCTCTTAAATAGACTTTCATGGAATTCATCAATGGTTGAGATCAATTTGAATCAACGGTCAGGATTAAAGGTGAAGTTCAGTCATAAAGGAAGATTTTGAAATTAAAAGGAGTTAATAGATTTAATTTGTGTAAAATAAAGAGTTAACTGATTTAATTTGAGTAGAAAAAGGAGTTAACTGATTTAACTCATTTTTGATCAATAGTGAACTGGAAATTTTGCTTTTTGAATTGAAGAGAGATTTTGTTGAGATATTTAATTTAATAAAATGAGATATGCTCTCATAATTACTTTTTCTATTTAATTAAATAATCTTTAATTAATTAGAGACACTTTTCTTATTTAATTAAATAACTTCATTTAATTAATTAGGAATGGCTTCTCATTTAATTAAATAACTTTGTTTGATTAACTAGAATCAAGTACTCCATTTTATTAAATAATTTCACTTAATTAATTCAAAATTCTTTTCGAAACTAGTCAACTCAAGTCAACCGTAGTTAAATCTGGTCAACTTTTGGTCAAACTTGATCTTTGTGTATGTGAATATGAGGAAATGTAGGTATGAATTCCAGCAACAATTCGATGGAAATTCTCATTAAAACTTTCAAATCGAAGAGATGAGGGTCTCTTAAATAGACTTTCCTAGAATTCATCAACAGTTAAGATCGATTTCAATCAACGGTCAGGATTAAAGGTGAAGTTCAGTCATAAAGGGGGATTTCCAAATTAAAGGGAGTTAACAAATTTAATTTGAGTAAAATAAGGATTTAATCTATTCAATTTTAGTAGAAAAAAGAGTTAACTGATTTAAGTCATTTTTTATCGATAGTGAAATGGAAATTTCCCTTTTTGAACTGAAGAGAGATTTTGTTGAGATATTTAATTTAATAAAATGATATATGCTCTCATAATTACTTTTTCTATTTAATTAAATAATCTTTAATTAATTAGAGACACTTTTCTTATTTAATTAAATAACTTCATTTAATTAATTAGGAATGGCTTCTCATTTAACTAAATAACTTTGTTTAATTAATTAGAAGTACTCCATTTAATTAAATAATTTCATTTAATTATTTCAAAATTCTTTTCGAAACTAGTCAACTCAATTCAACTGTAGTTAAATCTGGTCAAATTTTGGTCAAACGTGATCTTTGCATATGTGAATATGAGCAAACGTGAGTATGAATTCCAGCAACAATTCGATGCAAATTTTCATTCAACCTTTCAAAATGAAGAGATGAGGGTCTCTTAAATAGACTTTCCTAAAATTCATCAACGGTTGAGATCGATTTCAATCAACGGTCAGGATTAAAGGTGAAGTTCAGTCATAAAGGGAGATTTTTGAATTAAAGGGAGTTAACAGATTTAATTTGAGTAAAATAAGGAGTTAACTGATTCAATTTGAGTAGAAAAATAATTTAAGTCATTTAACTCATTTTTGATCAATAGTGAATTGGAAATTTCTCTTTTTCAACTGAAGGGAGATTTAGTTGAGATATTTAATTTAATAAAATGAGATATGCTCTGATAATTACTTTTTTTATTTAATTAAATAATCTTTAATTAATTAGAGACACTTTTCTTATTTAATTAAATAACTTCATTTAATTAATTAGGAATGGCTTCTCATTTAACTAAATAACTTTGTTTAATTAATTAGAAGTACTCCATTTAATTAAATGATTTTGTTTAATTATTTCAAAAATTTTTTCGAAACTAGTTAACTCAAGTCAATCGTGGTTAAATCTGGTCAACTTTTGATCAAACTTGATCTTTGTGTATGTGAATATGAGCAAATGTGAGTATGAATTCCAGGAACAATTCGATGCAAATTTTCATTCAACCTTTCAAAACGAAAGATGGGGGTCTCTTAAATAGACTTTCTTAGAATTCATCAACGATTGAGATCGATTTCAATCAACGGTCAAGATTAAAGGTGAAGTTCAGTCATAAAGGGAGATTTCCAAATTAAAGGGAGTTAACAGATTTAATTTGAGTAAAATAAGGAGTTAACTGATTCAATTTGAGTAGAAAAAGGATTTATCTCATTTAAGTCATTTTTTATCAATAGTGAACTGGAAATTTCCTTTTTTGAACTGAAGAGAGATTTTGTTGAGAGATTTTGTTCAGATATTTAATTTAATAAAATGAGATATGCTCTCATAATTACTTTTTCTGTTTAATTAAATAATCTTTAATTAATTAGAGACACTTTTATTATTTAATTAAATAACTTCATTTAATTAATTAGGAATGGCTTCTCATTTAATTAAATAACTTTGTTTAATTAATTAGAAGTAAGTACTCCATCTAATTAAATAATTTCATTTAATTATTTCAAAATTCTTTTCAAAACTAGTCAACTCAAGTCAACCGTGGTTAAATTTGGTCAACTTTTTGTCAAACTTGATCTTTGCGTACGTGAATATGAGCAAATATGAGTATGAATTCTAGCAACAATTCGATGCAAATTCTCATTCAACCTTTGAAAACGAAGAGATGAGGGTCTCTTAAATAGACTTTCCTGAAATTCATCAACGATTGAGATCAATTTCAATCAACGGTCAGGATTAAAGGTGAAGTTCAATCATAAAGGGAGATTTCCAAATTATAGGGAGTTTAGTAGCATTTTTTTTTTTTATGCAAGTAAACATCACATATAACTTATGCACAATAACGAAAGCAATAGCATTGTCCATCTGAAATTAAACATAACATACATAACAGATTACATTCTTTAAGATTCCTTAACGTTGAATTAAATACATGAATCTATCTAGTACAACATCCACATGAAATAATAATGATACGTCCAATATACAAATGTCCTTTCTGAATTACATTGCAGAATGCACAATCATCCACTGAACATGTCACAGGGCATGATAAGCTTAAAGATATACATACATAGAATAAGGTACATCATCCTATTCTAATCCATGATACATCAAAGTAGAGATAATCACATGATACACATGATATATCATCATAGAAGACATATACATCCATCATAAAGATCAAACATAATATACTAAGTGCATGGTTCCTCCCAACCATTAATAGCATCATTAGACCATCGTGGATCCTAGCCATCCCTTTGTGCGTAACATTCCAAATCATCGAAGAGATCATTGGTATTACATAGTAGGAATGTCACTCCTAATAAATACAACATCATATGTAGAAGTAATCTAACATGCAAATAAAAGCATAAGATAACATCATCTAACATATGCTAATCATCAATGAAAAGGGATACGCATCCACCATCATGAAGGACGCATCAACCACGACGTCTCAATGAATCTCAAAATGATAAGAGTGGAAAATACACTACCACCCGATCGCGTGGTACCTAAGTGGTCCACTCCCATCGTGCTAAGGAGATAATCTCAACTCCCAAACAGGCTATCAAAATCACATAGCACATATCACTATAAATCCAAGAATCCTAAAAGTATACTAACTCAAAGGTTCCTAAAACAAAATCTGACATCTAATATCCAAAGGCACACAATGATATGTCGGAACCTACTATGCAAGCAGAAAAGTGTCATCGCAATTATCACGTACAAGTTGCCCTGGCAGTTAGCTAAACTCCATGGGTCCATACTGATTTCATGCGGCCACTAGTATCCTCTCATACTGACGAGGCATACTACGGAATGTAAGGTCGCAACCATGTGTCTCACTACTCCCATCCTAGCCTGTACAAGCGCTCAAGGCTTGGGCGAGAACAAACACTTAACTTTTTAGGTTCATTCAGTTAGTATTAGGTGCGAATGTTATCACTTATTATTCAAACTTACAATGAGTTACCCTGGCAGCCTCTTAGGGCCCCGACCCCCATTGCAAGCCACTTCCCATCACTACATGCAGATATCTTACTCTAATGCTCATGGACTCATAAATCTCAAAATCACAAAAGATAATCCATAATAAAATCATCAAATATGCATAAAAGCATCAAATCTCTATGAGCAAATATCCATAGAAAATCATGAACACAACAACTCTCTATTGGCAATTGAAGTATCACTGATAATCAAATATCCAATGGTTCTCAATAACCAAAATATATATCTCAATCATACTGATCGAAGACTCCAAAAATGGTTGAGTCAAACATGTCACAACATTACATCATCAAGAATAAATCCACATCTCAGTCCCATCATGGCGACTAGAAAATAATCAAGGATAACTGATCGATGACCAAAATAATGGTTAGGTCAAGAGTCTCATACACAAGAATCTCAACTATAACAATCAGTAATGACATCCAATACATAGAGCATTCCATCACAAACCATGGTTGGGTTTATAAAGATCGAGATTAAAACATCATCATGACATCATAATCCCATAACCCCCGAGCCTCTGGTAGACGTCCTATACTGGTCAACACTAGTCAATCCAAAACCCAAAATAATAGCATAAAGAATACACAATGTAAACACATGTTTTGGTTTTGCTAAGTTTTCAAATTTTAATTTAAAAGTCTTAGTTTACATTTTTTCAAATTATATTAAGTGGAGAAATTTCACATTTTTCCTAACCCATGTATTTGTTTGATAGATAAAAGTTTCTCCCCAAAACTATTAGACTCAATTTTCTAATTGATCTAATAATATTTTGTTTATATAACATTGTTTGAAAATTGACACTCTCAATGAATCAAAACTTCGATTATATATTCTAATAACTAATCTTAATTAAACTGAGTTTAATTAAATTAATTATTAATATCTCTTCATAATTGACAAGCTCAATATCAATATTTTAAATACACGTAGAGTATATCACCGTAGAGTTTATCACCGTCACAACACATACATATATATATATATGTATATAATGATATATACATATATGTGTATGCAGATTCAAGAATATACATAGTTTACTTAGAAATTCTAATTTTCAGAATTTTCCTTTAAATCTTTGATCTTCAAATTTATCTAATAAATAATCTAATAGGTTTGGCTATGAATTTAAACCCTAGCCCCGTTTTCTTTCAGATCTATGCATATAAAGATTTTCACATAAATTCAATTGCCCATATTGAGAATGCATACAATAAAAATATGAAATTCCTCAGAAGACATATGGAAGACAGGAAGAAGACAGGGAATGCAAGATGCGAAAATAGCATAAGTAAAATCACAAGAATCTACCGAGATTCTGATGCTAATTCGCTCTTCCTCAGAAAACCCGCAGAGCAAGCTCCCTTCTTCAGAATTCTCGAATCCTCCAATGCTCCAATTGCACTCCAAACGCTATGTCTAAGCTTTTAGGGATGCTTGAATATAAAGAGCTCTCAGGAAACCTCTAGAATATTTCTAGAAACAGCTGGAAGGTGTCACCAACTAAGCATGGGTCTTTTCCAACCTTCAAGATGAGCCATAGGGTTGTAGACACCATGTGCTTAATTAATGCACTAACCCCCGTGTTGTTGACACATGAGAAATAGAGAAGTCCGTTAACTCCCATGCAAGCTTAGAACTCCAATCCACTTTTTATATAATTTCTATTTAAATTTTTATAACTTTCATTTTTAATTTTTATAACTTTTATTATTATTATTTATTTGTTACTTTATTATTATTTTATTATTATTATTAATTTTTAATTTCTAATTTTTTTTATTTAATTCATTTTCTTCAATAATTCACATTTAATTAATTATACTCAAAATATCAAATAACATGATATTTTATATTAATTTTCTCAAATAATTAATTTATTAATTAAATCCATTTATTAAGACTTAATTAATAGAAAATTCACCATAGACCTCCAAGATAAAATATGAAAACCCATCATAGAACAAATCATACAAAATTAGTCTAAAGGGTTAAAAATCACGAAATATGTCATCTGACACATTCGGTGGGTACTCAACTCTGATACTGTCCTAACTCACTAGGAAAAATGGTTTAAGGGTTTGGGATTTGGACTTGAAAATTTATCTACCTTCTCTTATCATTGAGATAGTATAATAGGGTACGCTCATCTTGGCAATTCAGGAAAGTCGATACCCAGTACATACAACTTACAGAAAAACCATGCATGTACATACAATATATATAATGCTAAGCTAAATAGACAATAGCAGGAAGTGGTGCATCGTGTAGATCCTGACTAAGCAGGTGACTACGACTCCCTTCCTTAACCACATCAGAAATGCCATACAATAAAAAAACATGCACACCATACACATGCAAGTATGGGGTAAGTATCCATAATAAAACACATAAGATAATAACCATCCATCTAATCATCAATAAGAACTGAAAATAGTATAATGATCATCATTTATGCATGAAATGAAAAATCTAAATAATCTCATCATATAACCACTGAATCCATATAATAATATCTGATAGTGTCAAAACAATACCACTAAACCATCAACATAAAACTTGTCTATCACAGTATGATAATAATAGCATCAATGTCCAGAAAAGATGTGAACGAGGGTAGGCACTACAAGTCAACCGTGGTTAAATCTAGTCAACTTTTGGTCAAACTTGATCTTTGCGTATGTGAATATGAGCAAATGTGAGTATGAATTCTTGCAACAATTCGATGCAAATTCTCATTCAACCTTTCAAAACGAAGAGATGAGGGTCTCTTAAATAGACTTTCTTGGAATTCATCAACGGTTGAGATTGATTTCAATCAACGATCACGATTAAAGGTGAAATTTAGTCATAAAGGGTGATTTCCAAATTAAAGGGAGTTAACAGATTTAAATAACGAGTTAACTGATTCAATTTGAGTAAAAAAAGAAGTTAACAGATTTAACTCATTTTTGATCAATAGTGAACTAAAAATTTCGATTTTTGAACTGAAGAGAGATTTTGTTGAGATATTTAATTTAATAAAATGAGATATGCTCTCATAATTACTTTTTATATTTAATTAAATAATCTTTAATTAATTAGAGACACTTTTATTATTTAATTAATTAACTTCATTTAACTAATTAGGAATGGCTTCTCATTTAATTAAATAACTTTGTTTAATTAATTAGAAGTAAGTACTCAATTTAATTAAATAATTTCGTTTAATTATTTCAAAATTCCTTTCGAAACTAGTCAACTCAAGTCAAATGTGGTTAAATTTGGTCAAATTTTGGTCAAACTTGATCTTTCCGTATGTGAATATGAGCAAATGTGAGTATGAATTTCAACAAAAATTCGATGCAAATTCTCATTCAACCTTTCAAAATGAAGAGATGAGCGTCTCTTAAATAGACTTTCCTGAAATTCATCAACGGTTGAGATCGATTTCAATCAACGGTCAGGATAAAAGGTGAAGTTCAGTCATAAATGGAGATTTCCAAATTAAAGGGAGTTAATAGATTTAATTTGAGTAAAATAAGGAGTTAACTGATTCAATTTGAGTAGAAAAAGGAGTTAACTCATTTAACTCATTTTTGATCAATAGTGAACTAGAAATATCCCTTTTTGAACTGAAGAGAGATTTTGTTGAGATATTTAATTTAATAAAATGAGATATGCTCTCATAATTACTTTTTCTATTTAATCAAATAATCTTTAATTAATTAGAGACACTTTTCTTATTTAATTAAATAACTTCATTTAATTAATTAGGAATGGCTTCTCATTTACTTAAATAACTTTGTTTAATTAATTAGAAGTAAGTACTCCATTTAATTAAATAATTTCGTTTAATTATTTCAAATTTTTTTTTGAAACTAGTTAACTCAAGTCAACTATGGTTAAATCTGGTCAACTTTTGGTCAAATTTGATCTTTGCGTATGTGAATATGAGCAAATGTCAGTATGAATTCTAACAACAATTCGATGCAAATTCTCATTCAACCTTTCAAAACGAAGAGATGAGGGTGTCTTAAATAGACTTTCTTGGAATTCATTAATGGTTGAGATCGATTTCAATCAACGGTCAGAATTAAAGATGAAGTTCAATCATAAAGGGAGATTTTCAAATTAAAGGAAGTTAATAGATTTACTTTGAGTAAAATAAGGAGTTAACGAATTCAATTTGAGTAGAAAAAGGAGTTAACTGATTTAACTCATTTTTTTATCAATAGTGAACTAAAAATTTCCCTTTTTGAACTGAAGAGAGATTTTGTTGGAATATTTAATTTAATAAAATGAGATATGCTCTCATAATTACGTTTTCTATTTAATTAAATAATCTTTAATTAAATAGAGACACTTTTCTTATTTAATTAAATAACTTCATTTAATTAATAAGGAATGGCTTATCATTTAATTAAATAACTTTGTTTAATTAATTAGAAGAAAGTACTCCATTTAATTAAATAATTTTGTTTAATTATTTCAAAATTCTTTTCGAAACTAGTCAACTCAAGTCAACTGTGGTTAAATCTGGTCAACTTTTGGTTAAAATTGATCTTTGCGTATGTCAATATGAGAAAATGTTAGTATGAATTCCAGCAACAATTCGATGCAAATTCTCATTCAACTTTTCAAAATGAAGAGATGAGGATCTCTTAAATAGACTTTCCTAGAGTTCATCAACGGTTGAAATCTATTTCAATCAATGGTCAGGATTAAAGGTATAGTTCAGTCATAAAGGGAGATTTCCAAATTAAAAAGAGTTAACAGATTTAATTTGAGTAAAATAAGGAGTTAACTGAGTCAATTTGAGTAGAAAAAAGAGTTAACTGATTTAACTCATTTTTGATCAATAGTGACCTGAAAATTTCCCTTTTTGAACTGAAGAGAGATTTTGTTAAGATATTTAATTTAATAAAATGAGATATGCTTTTGTAATTAATTTTTTTTATTTAATTAAATAATCTTTAATTAATTATAGACACTATTCTTATTTAATTAAATAACTTCATTTAATTAATTAAAAATAGCTTCTCGTTTAATTAAATAACTTTATTTAATTAATTAGAAGTAAGTACTCCATTTAATTAAATAATTTTGTTTAATTATTTCAAAAAAAAATTTGAAACTAGTCAACCGTGGTTAAATCTGGTCAATTTTTTGTCAAACTTGATCTTTGCATATGTTAATATGAGCAAATGTGAGTATGAATTCCAGCAACAATTCGATGCAAATTCTCATTCAACATTTCAAAACGAAGAGATGAGGGTCTCTTAAATAGACTTTCCTGCAATTCATCAACGGTTGAGATCGATTTCAATCAACGGTCAGGATTAAAAGTGAAGTTCAGTCATAAATGGAGATTTCCAAATTAAAGGGAGTTAACAGATTTAATTTGAGTAAAATAAGGAGTTAACTGATTCAATTTGAGTAGAAAAAGGAGTTAACTCATTTAACTCATTTTTGATTAATAGTGAACTGGAAATATCCCTTTTTGAACTGAAGAGAGATTTTGTTGAGATATTTAATTTAATAAAATGAGATATGTTCTCATAATTACTTTTTCTATTTAATCAAATAATCTTTAATTAATTAGAGACACTTTTCTTATTTAATTAAATAACTTCATTTAATTAATTAGGAATGGCTTCTCATTTAATTAAATAACTTTTTTTAATTAATTAGAAGTAAGTACTCCATTTAATTAAATAATTTTATTTAATTATTTCAAAATTCTTTTCGAAACTAGTTAACTCAAGTCAACCGTGGTTAAATCTGGTCAACTTTTGGTCAAACTTGATCTTTGCGTATGTGAATATGAGCAAATGTGAGTATGAATTCAAGCAACAATTCGATGCAAATTCTCATTCAACCTTTCAAAATGAAGAGATGAGGGTCTCTTAAATAGACTTTCCTAGAATTCATCAACAGTTGAGATCGATTTCAATCAACTGTCAAGATTAAAGGTGAAGTTCTATCATAAAGGGAGATTTCTAAATTAAAGGGAGTTAACAGATTTAATTTGGTAAAATAAGGAGTTAACTGATTCAATTTGAGTAGTAAAAAGAGTTAACTGATTTAACTCATTTTTTATCAATAGTCAACTGGAAATTTTCCTTTTTGAACTGAGGAGAGATTTTGTTGAGATATTTAATTTAATAAAATGAGATACACTCTCGTAATTAATTTTTCTATTTAATTAAATAATCTTTAATTAATTAGAGACACTTTTCTTATTTAATTAAATAACTTCATTTAATTAATTAGGAATGGCTTCTTATTTAATTAAATAACTTTGTTTAATTAATTAGAATTAAGTACTCCATTTAATTAAATAATTTTGTTTAATTATTTCAAAAAAAAATTTGAAACTAGCCAACTCAAGGCAACCGTGGTTAAATTTGGTCAACTTTTGGTCAAACTTGATCTTTGCGTATTTGAATATGAGCAAATGTGAGTGTGAATTCCAACAACAATTCGATACATATTCTCATTCAACCTTTCAAAATGAAGAGATGAGGGTCTCTTAAATATACTTTCTTAGAATTCATCAACAGTTGAGATCGATTTTAATCAACGGTTAGGATTAAAGGTGAAGTTCAGTGATAAAGGGAGATTTCCAAATTAAAGAGAGTTAACAGATTTAATTTGAGTAAAATAAGGAGTTAACTGATTCAATTTGAGTAGAAAAAGAAGTTAACTGATTTAACTCATTTTTGATCAATAGTGAACTTAAAATTTCCCTTTTTGAACTGAAGAGAGATTTTGTTGAGATATTTAATTTAATAAAATGAGATATGCTCTTGTAATTACTTTTTCTATTTAATTAAATAATCTTTAATTAATTAGAGACACTTTTCTTATTTAATTAAATAACTTCATTTAATTAATTAGGAATGACTTCTCATTTAATTAAATAACTTTGTTTAATTAATTAGAAGTAAGTACTCCATTTAAATAAATAATTTCGTTTAATTATTTCAAATTTTTTTTCAAAATTAGTCAACTGAGGTTAAATCTGGTCAACTTTTGGTCAAACTTGATATTTGTGTATGTGAATATGAGCAAATGTGAGTATGAATTTCAGCAACAATTCGATGCAAATTCTCATTCAACCTTTCAAAATGAAGAGATGAGGGTCTCTTAAATAGACTTTTCTACAATTTATCAATGGTTGATATCGATTTTAATCAACGATCAGGATTAAAGGTGAAGTTCAGTCATAAAAAGAGATTTTTAAATTATCTAGTGTCTGCCCCTAGTTCGCATTTTGTTAGAGCTAGTTTTATGTTGTTGGTTAGCAGCATTCTTTTGAAATTATTAGATAGTGTGCTATAGATTCAGTTTATTATGTGATGAGATTACTTAAACTCTACATTTCATGTATGTATGATGATTATTTTTAGTGTTCGCAATTGTTGATGATGATTATTACATTGCTTTCATTTATGAATGATTATTAGTAAGATGATTTATTATCATATATATTTTCTTATGGATACTTACCCCATACTTGCATGTGTATGGTGTGCTTGTTTGCTTTGCGTGTTTGCTTTTGTATGGCGTGTCTAATGTGGTTAAAGAAGGGAGTCGTAGTCACCTGCTAGCCGAAATCTATACGATGCACCACTTCCTGCCATTGCCTGTTTAGCTTAGTATATATTGTGCTTGTAAATGCATGGTTTTTATGCAGGTTGCAGGTACTAGGTATCAACTTCCCTAAATTTTCAGGATGAGCATACCCTATCACATTATCTCAATGATAAGAGAGGGGAGATAAATTCTCAAGTCCAAATCCCAACCCTTTAAGCCATTTGCCCTAATTGAAAAATTAGGACAAGTATCCGAGTTGAGTACCCTCCGAATGCGTCTAATGACGTAATTCATGATATTAACCCTTGGTTTGATTTTGTATGTATTTTAACTATGATGGGTTTTCATATTTTTACCTTGTGAGTTTTTGATGTATTTTCTATTAATTAAGCCTAATTAAAAGATTTAATTAATGGTTTAATTAAATAAAAAATTAATATGATATTTTAATATTTATTTTATTTAATTAATTAGAAAATTAATTAAATAAAATAATTAAATTTGAAAATAAAAGTTAAAAGTTTAAATTTGGAATGTGACAATATTTATTTTAATAATATATTTGGAGCTCATTTTTAAATAAATGACTAAATAATAATATTATTAAAGCTAATAAAAATTTTAGCACTCGTGATATTCACATACTCTCTTTACACTATTTCTCTTCCTGTCTTCATCATGTTTGTTAAATGTGTCTGAATACTCTCTGTGATTGAATTTACAATTTGAAATTGGAATCTAGATATTTTATTTGGTTGAGAAAAAAATAATAGAAAAACCCTAGCTTCAATTTAAGAAAAAAATTAGATCTGAATCGGATTTGGGTTCACATTTATATTGTGAAATTAGATAGACAAGATTTGTAATTAAAATAGAAATTCTAAGTTAAAAATTTGAATAGTTAGATGCAATCTTTCTATCAAATTATATTTTCAGATGTGTAAAGACAAACCTATTAGATGGATAAATGGGTAAATTTAAAGAACAATTACCTTTTAGGAGAAATTATTAATTAATCACAAACTACCATGTCGCTGCCCCTTGGATAGACCCAAACTTAGTCATTCATAACTTTTTATCGTGATCGAATTTATTCGATCACTCCAGTCAGAAGTGGTGCAACTTGGCCCTCTCCAACATATTTCAATTTTAGTCCGATCCAACGGTTCATTAGGGAGATATGACCTTCGTACTGGGACTATTTTATTCAATGACAGATATTTCTCCATTTTCCATAACCAAGAGTTCTTTATGCTTAAACTTCTAAAAAATAATATATCAAAGCATTGAATGAATTAAAGATATTATTGCAATCTTCCCTTATTAGAATCTTATTAATATGCATTCGTTTTATATGATTTATTATCTAATCTAATTAAATCAAATTTATTTAAGACTAGTTAATAGTAGAAGAAGTGTAATTAATTAATTAGAACATTGTTATGGTTATGCAATTATTAATTAAATCAATTAATGAGAGTTAATTAGATTTAATTAATAATTAAGTTATATAATAAAGTTTTAAATCGATATGATTCTTTTAGCAAAGTTGCAAAATAATTACATCGAAGTTAATAAGTCTTATTCTAATGACTTGAATAATGACTTAGATATTTTAATGGTTATTAGTGATGATTTAATTGTTATAATGATTAAATTAAAAGGCTCAAACTTTAGTAGTATTTAAATAAGTTTTATTGAGAACCATTAGAATGTTAAAGAGTCATGGATTGTGTACCTATGTTAATTGATTGATTTAATTGATCATTTTATTAAAATTATAATCTTTTTATTCGAAGATTGATAATTGGTTCTCTTATAATATAACGAATAATGATCTTAGAAAAGTTGAAAGGTTAATCAATTAGAATATGGATCATGATTAAATATAGAGGATAATTTAATTAAAGGTCAATGATGATCAGTTTAGTAAATATTTATCTTTAAGTTATTTTTAGAATATAATTTTTAATAATGAAAAGAATAATGCTATTGGGGAACAAATGGGTTGACTTGTAGGTCAAATGATGAAACTTATACTTTTGAAGTATACTTGCAAATAGAAATTTAGAAACATCTACACATTATTCAACTATGTGAATTTAGTAAACCAAAACATGTGTTTCCATCGTGTATTCTATATGCTTATAATTTTGAATTTTGGGTTGACTAGTGTTGACCAGTCTTAGGTTGTTACCAGAGGCTCGGGGGTTATGAGATGTGTTGGCATGTTGATTTTATTTGGTCTCGATCTTTATAAGCCCAACCATGGTAATGTGATCATATGCTCTATGAAATGTTTGTATTTATTGATTGTTATAGTTGAGATTCTTATGTATCTGAGATACTTGAGCTAATCATTTTTGAGTCATCGTTCAGTTATCCTTGGTTTATTTTCTAGTTTCCATAATGGGAATAAAATGTGGATTTATTTCTTGATGATGTCATGTTGTGACATGTTTTGACTCAACCATTTTGGAGTCTTCGATCAGTATGATTTTGAGATATTCTTGGTTGCTTGTTGAGAACCAATGGATATTGTGATTTATTTTGAGATATATTTTGGTTATTGAGAACCAATGGATACTTATGATTATCAGTGATGCCTTCAGTTGTCAATAAAGAACTGTTGTGGTCATGATTTTCTATGGATGCTTTTTCATATGCTCATGGAGATTTGATGATTCTTATCTTGGTGATTTGATGATTCTTATTATGGATATTTGATGCTTTTATCATAGATATTTGATGATTCTTTTTATGGATTATCTTTTGAATTTTCTTTATAGTCACTTGTACAAGATTGTGGTGATTTTATGATTCCATGAGCTTAGGGTAGGTAATCTACTTGTAGTGTCAGAAAGTGACTTGCAATTGGGGCTGGGGCCCTAAGTGGCTGCCAGGGTAACTCATTGTAAGTTTGGTTAATAAGTGATAACATTTACACACTAAATGGGAATTAAATAAATCTAAAAAGATAATTGTTTTGATGTTATCACTCATGTCTTGAGCGCTTGTACAAGCTAGGATGGGAGTAGTGAGAATGCATGGTTGCGACCGTGCATTTCATAGTATGCTTTGTCAGTATGAGAGGATACTAGTGGCCGCATGAGATCAGTATGAACCTGTGGAGTTTAGCTAACTGCCAGGGTAACTTGTATGTGATAAATGCGATAACACTTTCCTGCTTGCAGAGTAGGTTTCTTACATGTCATTGTGTGCCTCTGGAAATTAGATGTCGATTTTGTGTGTTGGAACCTTTGAGTTAGTATACTTTTAGGATTCTTGGACTTATAGAGATTTATGCTATGTGGTTTTGATAGCCTGTTTGAGACTTGAGATTATCTCCTCAGCACGGTGGGAGTGGACCACTTAGCTACCACGTGGTCGGGTGGTAATGTATTTTCCACTCTTATCATTTGAGATCTGTCTGAGACATCGTGGCTAGAGTATTCTTGGTTGGTATTTATCTTCATCATTATGATAGATGATATACCTTATGATGGATGTATTTACTGGTATATTTCTTACATTGATGATTTACATATGTTAGATGATGTTATCTTATGCTTTACTTTGCATGTTAGTAGGATGTTTTAGGAGTGACATTCTTACTATAATAATACCGATGATCTCTTCAGTGCTTTAAAATGTTACGCACGGAGGGATTGCTAGGATCCACGATGGTTTAAAGATGCTATTTACGATTGGGAGGATCTGTGCACTTAGTTATTAATGTTTAAGATTTATGGTTATCTCTTATGTTGGATGTTTATATCTTTATGATGATGATGTATCATGTATGATATGTGGTTTCGTTTACTTTAATTTCATCATGGATTAGTATTGGATGATGATGTTTTTTATTTACACAGATGTATGTTCTTTAAGCTTTTCATACCCTATGATATGTACAGTGGATAATTGAGCAATTTAAAATGTAATTTATGAACATTGGATGTAACATTGTTATTTCATAATGATGGGATGTTAGATGAATAGTTAATTTAGATGTGATTCAATGTTAAGGGATCTTTAAAGAATGTAATCTGTTATGTTTTATTAACTTTCAGTTGGATGTTACTATTGCTTCCGCAAGTGTTGTGAATGGATTATCTTTCATGTTTTTAAAAAAAATATTGTTTGGCAAACTTAGTGAAATTTTAGGTTAATTCTTTACATCCCTTGGCAGGGCATTACAAATTAAAAGGAGTTAACAGATTTAATTTGAGTAAAATAACGAGTTAACTGATTCAATTTAAGTAAAAAAAGGAGTTAACTGATTTAACTCATTTTTGATCTATAGTGAATTGGAAATTTCCCTTTTTGAACTGAAGAGAGATTTTGTTGAGATATTTAATTTAATAAAATGAGATATGCTCTCATAATTAATTTTTCTATTTAATTAAATAATCTTTAATTAATTAGAGACACTTTTCTTATTTAATTAAATAACTTCATTTAATTAATTAGGAATGGCTTCTCATTTAATTAAATAACTATGTATAATTAATTAGAAGTAAGTACTCCATTTAATTAAATAATTTCGTTTAATTATTTTAAAATTCTTTTCGAAACTAGTCAACTAAAGTCAACTGTGGTTAAATTTGGTCAACTTTTGGTCAAACTTGATTTTTGCGTATATGAATATGAGAAAATGTGAATATGAATTTCAGCAACAATTCGATGCAAATTCTCATTCAACCTTTCAAAATGAAGAGATGAGGGTCTCTTAAATAGACTTTCCTGAAATTCATCAACGGTTGAGATCGATTTCAATCAATGGTCAAGATTACAGGTGAAGTTAAGTCATAAAGGGAGATTTCCAAATTAAAGAGAGTTAACAGATTTAATTTGAGTAAAATAAGGAGTTAACTGATTCAATTTGAGTAGAAAAAGAACTTAACTGATTTAACTAATTTTTGATCAATAGTGAACTGAAAATTTTCCTTTTTCAACTGAAGAGAGATTTTGTTGAGATATTTAATTTAATAAAATGAGATATGCTCTCATAATTATTTTTTCTATTTAATCAAATAATATTTAATTAATTAGAGACACTTTTCTTATTTAACTAAATAACTTCATTTAATTAATTAGGAATGACTTCTCATTTAATTAAATAACTTTGTTTAATTAATTAGAAGTAAGTACTCCATTTAATTAATTTTGTTTAATTATTTCCAAATTCTTTTCGAAACTAGTCAACTCAAGTCAACCGTGGTTAAATTTGGTCAAATTTTTGTCAAACTTAATCTTTGCGTATGTGAATATGAGCAAATGTGAGTATGAATTCCAGCAACAACTTGATGCAAATTCTCATTCAACCTTTCAAAATGAAGAGATGAGGGTCTCTTAAATAGACTTTCTTGGAATTCATCAACGGTTGAAATCGATTTCAATCAACGGTCAGGATTAAAGGTGAAGTTCAGTGATAAAGGGAGATTTCCAAATTAAATGGAGTTAATAGATTTAATTTGAGTAAAATAAGGAGTTAACTGATTCAATTTGAGTAGAAAAAGGAGTTAACTGATTTAACTCATTTTTTATCAATAGTGAACTGAAAATTTCTCTTTTTGAATTGAAGAGAGATTTTGTTGAGATATTTAATTTAATAAAATGAGATATGCTCTCGTAATTAGTTTTTCTATTTAATTAAATAATCTTTAATTAATTAGAGACACTTTTCTTATTTAATTAAATAACTTTATTTAATTAATTAGGAAAGGCTTCTCATTTAATTAAATAAGTTTATTTAATTTATTAGAAGTAAGTACTCCATTTAATTAACTAATTTAGTTAATTTTTTTCAAAAAAAAATTCGAAACTAGTTCACTCAAGTCAACCGTGGTTAAATCTAGTCAACTTTTGCTCAAACTTGATCTTTGCGTATGTGAATATGAGCAAATGTGAGTATGAATTCCAGCAACAATTCGATGCAAATTCTCATTAACCTTTTCAAAATGAAGAGATGAGGGTCTCTTAAATAGACTTTCCTGAAATTCATCAACGATTTAGATCGATTTCAATCAACGGTCAAGATTAAAGGTGAAGTTCAGTCATAAAGGGAGATTTCCAAATTAAAGGGAGTTAACAGATTTAATTTGAGTAAACTGAGGTGTTAACAGATTCAATTTGAGTAGAAAAAGGAGTTAACTGATTTAACTCATTTTTTATCAATAGTGAACTGAAAATTTCTCTTTTTGAATTGAAGAGAGATTTTGTTGAGATATTTAATTTAATAAAATGAGATATGCTCTCATAATTACTTTTTCTATTTAATTAAATAATCTTTAATTAATTAGAGACACTTTTCTTATTTAATTAAATAACTTCATTTAATTAATTACGAATGGCTTCTCATTTAATTAAATAACTTTGTTTAATTAATTGGAAGTAAGTACTCCATTTAATTAAATAATTTCGTTTAATTATTTCAAAAAAAAATTCAAAACTAGTCAACTCAAGTGAACCGTAGTTAAATCTGGTCAACTTTTGGTGAAACATGATCTTTGCATATGTGAATATGAGCAAATGTGAGTATGAATTCCAGCAACAATTCGATGCAAATTCTTTTTCAACTTTTAAAAATGAAGAGATGAGGGTCTCTTAAATAGACCTTCTTAGAATTCATCAACGAATTAGATCGATTTCAATCAACGGTCAGGATTAAAGGTGAAGTTCAATCATAAAGGGAGATTTCGAAATTAAAGGGAGTTAACAGATTTAATTTCAATAAAATAAGGAGTTAACTGATTCAATTTGAGTAGAAAAAGGAATTAACTGATTTAACTCATTTTTTTTCAATAGTGAACTAAAAATTTTCATTTTTGAAATGAAGAGAGATTTTTTTAAGATATTAAATTTAATAAAATGAGATATGCTCTCGTAATTACTTTTTCTATTTAATTAAATAATCTTTAATTAATTAGAGACACTTTTCTTATTGAATTAAATAACTTCATTAATTAATTTGGAATGGCTTCTCATTGAATTAAATAACTTTGTTTAATTAATTAGAAGTAAGTACTCCATTTAATTAAATTATTTTGTTTAATTATTTGAAAATTCTTTTCGAAACTAGTCAACTCAAGTCAACCGTGGTTAAATCTGGTCAACTTTTGGTCAAACTTGATCTTTGCATATGTGAATATGAGCAAATATGAGTATGAATTTCAGCAACAATTCGATGCAAATTCTCAATCAACCTTTCAAAATGAAGAGATGAGAGTCTCTTAAAAAGACTTTTCTGAAATTCATCAACAATTGAGATCGATTTCAATCAACGGTCAGGATTAAAGGTGAAGTTCAGTCATAAAGGGAGATTTCCAAATTAAAGGGAGTTAACAGATTTAATTTGAGCAAAATAATAAGTTAACAGATTCAATTTGAGTAGAAAAAGGAGATAACTGATTTAACTCAGTTTTGATCAACAGTGAACTGGAAATTTCTTTTTTTGAACTAAAGAGAGATTTTGTTGAGATATTTAATTTAATAAAATAAGATATGCTCTCGTAATTACTTTTTCTATTTAATTAAATAATGTTTAATTAATTAGACACACTTTTCTTATTTAATTAAATAACTTCATTTAATTAATTTGGAATGGCTTCTCATTTAATTAAATAACTTTGTTTAATTAATTAGAAGTAAGTACTTCATTTAATTAAATAATTTCACTTAATTATTTCAAAATTCTTTTCAAGACTAGTCAACTAAAGTTAACCATGGTTAAATCTGGTCAACTTTTGGTCAAACTTGATCTTTGCATATGTGAATATGAGCAAATGTGAGTATGAATTCTAGCAACAACTAGATGCAAATTCTCATTCAACCTTTCAAAATGAAGAGATGGGGGTTTCTTAAATAGACTTTTCTGGAATTCATCAACGGTTAGGATTAAAGATGAAGTTCGGTCATAAAGGGAGATTTCCAAATTAAAGACAGTTAACTGATTTAATTTGAGTAAAATAAGGAGTTAACTGATTCAGTTTGAGTAGAAAAAGAATTTAACTGATTTAACTCATTTTTTATCAATAGTGAACTGGAAATTTCCCTTTTTCAACTTAAGAGAGATTTTGTTGAGATATTTAATTTAATAAAATGAGATATGCTCTCATAATTACTTTTTCTATTTAAATAAATAATTTTTAATTAATTAGATACACTTTTCTTATTTAATTAAATTACTTCATTTAATTAATTAGGAATGGCTTCTCATTTAATTAAATAACTTTGTTTAATTAATTAGAAGTAATTACTCCATTTATTTAAATAATTTCTTTTAATTATTTATTAATTCTTTTCAAAAATAGTCAACTCATGTCAACCGTAGTTAAATCTGGTCGACTTTTGGTCAAACTTGATCTTTGCGCATGTGAATATGAGCAAATGTGGGTATGAATTCCAACAACAAGTCGATGCAAATTCTAATTCAACCTTTCAAAATGAAGAGATGAGGGTCTATTAAATAGACTTTCTTAGAATTCATCAACGGTTGAGATCGATTTCAATCAACGGTCAGGATTAAAGGTGAAGTTTAGTCATAAAGGGAGATTTCCAAATTAGAGGGAGTTAACAGATTTAATTTGAGTAAAATAAGGAGTTAACTGATTCAATTTAAGTAGAAAAAAGAGTTAACTGATTTAACTCATTCTTTATCAATAGTGAGCTGGAAATTTCTCTTTTTGAACTGAAAAGAGATTTTGTTGAGATATTTAATTTAATAAAATAAGATATGATCTCATAATTATTTTTTCTATTTAATTAAATAATCTTTAATTAATTAGAGACACTTTTCTTATTTAATTAAATAACTTCATTTAATTAATTAGGAATGGCTTCTCATTTAATTAAATAACTTTGTTTAATTAATTAGAAGTAAGTATTCAATTTAATTAAATAATTTTGTGTAATTATTTTAAAAAAAAAATTGAAACCAGTCAACTAAGTCAACTGTTGTTAAATTTGGTCAACTTTTGGTCAAACTTGATCTTTGCGTATGTGAATATGAGCAAATGTGAGTATGAGTTTCAGCAACAATTCTATGCAAATTCTCATTCAACCTTTCAAAATGAAGAGAAGAGGGTCTCCTAAATAGACTTTCTTAGAATTCAACAACGGTTGAGATCGATTTCAATCAACGGTCAGGATTAAAGGTGAAGTTCAGTCATAAAGGGAGATTTTCAAATTAAAAGGAGTTAACAGATTTAATTTGAGTAAAATAAGGAGTTAACTGATTCAATTTGAGTATAAAAAGGAGTTAATTGATTTAACTCATTTTTTATCAATAGTGAGCTGAAAATTTCCCGTTTTGAACTGAAAAGAGATTTTGTTGAGATATTTAATTTAATAAAATGAGATGTGTTCTCATAATTACTTTTTCTATTTAATTAAATAATCTTTAATTAATTAGAGACACTTTTCTTATTTATTTAAATAACTTCATTTAATTAATTAGGAATGGCTTCTCATTTAATTAAATAACTTTGTTTAATTAATTAGAAGTAATTACTCTATTTATTTAAATAATTTTGTGTAATTATTTCAAAATTCTTTTCGAAAATAGTCAACTCAAGTTAAGCGTGGTTAAATCTGGTTAAATTTTGGTCAAACTTGATATTTGCGTATGTGAATATGAGCAAATGTGAGTATGAATTCCAACAACAATTCGATGCAAGTTCTCATTCAACCTTTCAAAATGAAGAGATGAGGGTCTATTAAATAGACTTTCTTGGAATTCATCAACGGTTGAGATCGATTTCAATCAACGGTCAGGATTAAAGGTGAAGTTTAGTCATAATGGGAGACTTCAAAATTAAAGGGAGTTAACATTTTTAATTTGAGTAAAATAAGGAGCTAACTGATTCAATTTTAGTAGAAAAAGGAGTTAACTGATTTAACTCATTTTTTATCAATAGTGAACTGGAAATTTCCCTTTTTGAAACTGAAGAGAGATTTTGTTGAGATATTTAATTTAATAAAATGAGATATGCTCTCATAATTATTTTTTCTATTTAATTAAATAATCTTTAATTAATTAGAGACACTTTTCTTATTCAATTAAATTACTTCATTTAATTAATTAGGAATGGCTTCTCATTTAATTGAATAACTTTGTTTAATTAATTAGAAGAAAGTACTCCATTTTATTAAATAATTTCATTTAATAATTTCAATATTTTTTTGAAACTAGTCAACTCAAGTAAACCGTGGTTAAATCTGGTCAACTTTTGGTCAAACTTGACCTTTGCGTATGTGAATATGAGCAAATGTGAGTATGAATTCCAGCGATAATTTGATACAAATTCTCATTCGACCTTTCAAAATTAAGAGATGAGGGTCTCTTGAATAGACTTTCTTGGAATAAAATAAAGAGTTAACTGATTCAATTTGAGTAGAAAAAGGAGTTAATTGATTTAACTCATTTTTTATCAATAGTAAACTGGAAATTTCCATTTTTCAACTAAACAGAGATTTTGTTGAGATATTTGATTTAGTAAAATGAGACATGCTCTCATAATTACTTTTTCTATTTAATTAAATAATCTTTAATTAATTAGAAACACTTTTCTTATATAATTAAATAACTTCATTTAATTAATTAGGAATGGCTTCTCATTTAATTAAATAACTTTGTTTAATTAATTAGTAGTAAGTACTCTATTTAATTAAATAATTTCGTTTAACTGTTTCTAAATTCTTTTCGAAACTAGTCAACTCAAGTCAACTGTGGTTAAATCTGGTCAAGTTTTGGTCAAACTTGATCTTTGCGTATGTGAATATGAGCAAGTTTGAATATGAATTCTAGCAACAATCCAATGCAAATTCTCATTCAACCTTTCAAAATAAAGAGATGAGGGTCTCTTAAATAGACTTTCCTGGAATTCATCAACAGTTGAGATCGATTTCAATCAATGATCAGGATTAAAGGTGAAGTTCAGTCATAAAGGGAGATTTTCAAATTAAAAGGAGTTTATAGATTTCATTTGAGTAAAATAACGAGTTAACTGATTCAATTTGAGTAGAAAAATCAGTTAACTCATTTAACTCATTTTTTATCAATAGTGAATTAAAAGTTTCCTTTTTTGAACTGTAAAGAGATTTTGTTGAGATATTTAATTTAATAAAACGAGATATGCTCTCATAATTACTTTTCCTATTTAATTAATTAGAGACACTTTTCGTATTTAATTAAATAACTTCATTTAATTAATTAGGAATGGCTTCTCATTTAATTAAATAACTTTGTTTAATTAATTAGTAGTAAGTACTCCATTTAATTAAATAATTTTGTTTAATTGTTTCGAAATTCTATTTGAAACTAGTCAACTCAAGTCAACCATGATTAAATCTGGTCATGTTTTTGTCAAACTTTATCTTTGCGTATGTGAATATGAGCAAATTTGAGTATGAATTCTAGCAACAATTCATTGCAAATTCTCATTCAACTTTTCAAAATGAAGAGATGAGGGTCTCTTAAATAGACTTTCCTGGAATTCATCAACTGTTGAGATCGATTTCAATTAGCGGTCAAGATTAAAGTTGAAGTTCAGTCAACCGTGGTTGAATCTGGTCAACTTTTGGTCAAACTTGATCTTTGCGTATGTGAATATGAGCAAATGTGAGTATGAATTTCAGTAACAATTCGATTGAAATTCTCATTCGACCTTCCGAAATGAAGAGATGAGGGTCTCTTACATAGACTTTCCTGGAATTCATCAATGGTTGAGATCGATTTCAATCAACAGTCAGGATTAAAGGTGAAGTTTAGTCATAAAAGGAGATTTCCAAGTTAAAGGGAGTTAACAGATTTAATTTGAGTAAAATAAGGAGTTAACTGATTCAATTTGAGTAGAAAAAGGAGTTAACTGATTTAACTCATTTTTTATCAATAGTGAACTGGAAATTTTCCTTTTTGAAATTAAAAGAGATTTTGTTGAGATATTTAATTTAATAAAATGAGATATACTCTCGTAATTACCTTTTTAATTTAATTAAATAATCTTTAATTAATTAGAGACACTTTTGTTATTTAATTAAATAACTTCACTTAATTAATTAGGAATGGCTTCTCATTTAATTAAATAACTTTGTTTAATTAATTAGATATAAGTAATCCATTTAATTAAATAATTTAATTTAATTATTTTAAAATTCTTTTCGAAACTAGTCAACTCAAGTCAACCGTGGTTAAATCTGGTCAACTTTTGGTCAAAGTTGATCTTTGCATATGTGAATATGAGCAAATGTGAGTATGAATTCTAGCAACAATTCGATGCAAATTCTCATTCAACCTTTCAAAATGAAGAGATGAGGGTCTGTTAAATAGACTTTCTCAGAATTCATCAACGGTTGAGATCGATTTCAATTAGCGGTCAAGATTAAAGGTGAAGTTCAGTCATAAAGGCAGATTTCCAAATTAAAGGGAGATAACAGATTTTAATTTGAGTAAAATAAGGAGTTAACTAATTCAATTTGGGTAGAAAAAGGAGCTA
The DNA here is from genome assembly GCA_028749045.1 of Cupressus sempervirens. Lineage (NCBI taxonomy): Eukaryota > Viridiplantae > Streptophyta > Pinopsida > Cupressales > Cupressaceae > Cupressus > Cupressus sempervirens. The sequence goes on from CM053787.1 coordinate 103,687,010, forward strand.
ACCGATTTAACTCGTTTTTTATCAATACTGAACTGAAAATTTCCCTTTTTAAAGTGAAGAGAGATTTTGTTGAGATATTTAATTTAATAAAATTAGATATGCTCTCATAATTAATTTTTCTATTTAATTAAGTAATCTTTAATTAATTAGAGGCACTTCTCTTATTTAATTAAATAACTTCATTTAATTAATTAGGAATGGCTTCTCATTTAATTAAATAACTTTGTTTAATTAATTAGAAGTAAGTACTCCCTTTAATTAAATAATTTCTTTTACTTATTTAAGTTTTTGTCGAAACTAGTCAGCTCAAGTCAACCGTAGTTAAATCTGGTCAACTTTTGGTCAAACTTAATATTTGCGTATGTGAATATGAGCAAATGTGAGCGTGAATTCCAGCAACAATTCGATGCAAATTCTAATTCAACCATTCAAAATGAAGAGATGAGGGTCTCTTAAATAGACTTTCCTGGAATTCATCAATGATTGAGATCGATTTTAATCAACGGTCAGAAATAAAGGTGAAGTTCAGTCATAAAGAGACATTTCCAAATTAAAGGGAGTTAACAGATTTAATTTGAGTAAAATAACCAGTTAACTGATTCAATTTGAGTAGAAAAAGGAGTTAACTGATTTAACTCGTTTTTGATCAATATTGAACTAGAAATTTCCCTTTTTGAACTGAAGGGATATTTTGTTGAGATATTTAATTTAATAAAATGAGATATGCTCTCATTATTATTTTTTCTATTGAATTAAATAATCTTTAATTAATTAGAGACACTTTTCTTATTTATTTAAATAACTTCATTTAATTAATTAGGAATGGCTTCTCATTTAATTAAATAACTTTTTTTAATTAATTAGAAGTAAGTACTCCATTTAATTAAATAATTTCGTTTAATTATTTCAAAATTCTTTTCGAAACTGATCAACTCAAGTAAACCGTGGTTAAATCTAGTCAATTTTTGGTCAAACTTGATCTTTGCGTATGTGAATATGAGCAAACGTGAGTATGAATTTCAGCAACAATTCGATGCAAATTCTCATTCAACCTTTCAAAATGAAGAGATGAGGGTCTCTTAAATAGACTTTCTTGGAATTCATCAATGATTGAGATTGATTTTAAACAACGTTCAAGATCAACGGTGAAGTTCAGTCATCAAGGGAGATTTCAAAATAAGGATTTAATTTGAGTAAAATAAGGATTTAACTGATTCAATTTGAGTAGAAAAAGGAGTTAATTCATTTAACTCATTTTTGATCAATAATAAACTGAAAATTTCCCTTTTTGAATAGAATAGAGATTTTGTTGCGATATTTAATTTAATAAAATGAGATATGCTCTCATAATTACTTTTTCTATTTAGTTAAGTTATCTTTAATTAATTAGAGACACTTTTCTTATTTAATTAAATTAATTTATTTAATTAATTAGGAGTGGCTTCTCATTTAATTAAATAACTTTGATTAATTAATTAGAAGTACTCCATTTAATTATATAATTTTGTTTAATTATTTAAAAATTCTTTTCGAAACTAGTCAACTCAAGTCAACAGTGATTAAATCTGATCAACTTTTGGTCAAACTTGATCTTTGCGTATGTGAATATGAGCAAATGTGAGTATGAATTCAAGCAACAATTCGATGCAAATTCTCATTTAACCTTTCAAAATGAAGAGATGAGGGTCTCCTAAATAGACTTTTCTGAAATTCATCAACAGTTGAGATCGATTTCAATCAACGGTGAAGATTAAAGGTGAAGTTTAGGCATAAAGGGAGATTTCAAAATTAAAAAGAGTTAACAGATTTAATTTGAGTAAAATAAGGAGTTAACTGATTCAATTTGAGTAGAAAAAGGAGTTAACTGATTTAACTCATTTTTTATCAATAGTGAACTGAAAATTTCTCTTTTTGAACTGAAGAGAGATTTTGTTGAGATATTTAATTTAATAAAATGAGATATGCTCTCGTAATTACTTTTTCTATTTAATTAAATAATCTTTAACTAAATAGATACACTTTTCTTATTTAATTAAATAACTTCATTTGTTTAATTAGGAATGGCTTCTCATTTAATTAAATAACTTTGTTTAATTAATTAGAAGTAAGTACTCCATTTAATTAAACAATTTCATTTAATTATTTCAAAATTCTTTTCGAAACTAGTCAACTCAAGTCAACCGTGATTAAATCTGGTCAACTTTTTGTCAAACATGATCTTTGCGTATGTGAATATAAGCAAATGTGAGTATGAATTCCAGCAACAATTCGATGCAAATTCTCATTCAACCTTTCAAAATGAAGATATTAGGGTCTCTTAAATAGACTTTCATGATATTCATCAACGGTTGAAATCAATTTCAATCAATGGTAAGGATTAAAGGTGAAGTTCAGTCATAAAGGGAGATTTCCAAATTAAAGGGAGTTAACAGATTTAATTTGATTAAAATAAGGACTTAACTGATTCAATTTGAGTAGAAAAAGAAGTTAACTGATTTAACTCATTTTTTATCAATAGGGAACTGGAAATTTCTCTTTTTGAACTAAAGAGAGATTTTGTTTAGATATTTAATTTAATAAAATGAGATATGATCTTGTAATTAGTTTTTCTATTTAATTAAATAATTTTTAATTAACTAGAGACACTTTCCTTATTTAATTAAATAACTTTATTTAGTTAATTAGGAATGGGTTCTTATTTAATTAAATAACTTTGTTTAATTAAATAGAAGTAAGTACTCCATTTAATTAAATAATTTTATTTAATTATTTCAAAATTATTTTCGAAACTAGTCAACTCAAGTCAATCGTGGTTAAATCTGGTCAACTTTTGGTCAAACTTGATCTTTGCGTATGTGAATATGAGCAAATGTGAGTATGAATTCCAGCAACAATTCGATGCAAATTCTCATTCAACCTTTCAAAATGAAGAGATGAGGGTCTCTTAAATAGACTTTCTTGGAATTTATGAACAGTTGAGATCGATTTCAATCAACGGTCAGGATTAAAGGTGAAGTTCAGTCATAAAGGGAGATTTCAAGATTAAATGGAGTTAACAGATTTAATTTGAGTAAAATAAGGAGTTAACTGATTCAATTTGTGTACAAAAAGGAGTTAACTGCTTTAACACATTTTTGATCAATAGTGAAATAGAAATTTCCCTTTTTGAACTGAAGAGAGATTTTGTTGAGATATTTAATTTAATAAAATGAATATGCTCTCATAATTACTTTTTCTATTTAGTTAAGTTATCTTTAATTAATTAGAGAGACTTTTCTTATTTAATTAAATAACTTTATCTAATTAATTAGGAATGGCTTCTCATTTATTTAAATAACTTTTTTTAATTAATTAGAAGTAAGTACTCCATTTAATTGAATAATTTTATTTAATTATTTCAAAAAAAAATTGAAATTGGTCAACTCAAGTCAACCGTGGTTAAATTTGGTCAACTTTTGGTCAAAATTGATCTTTGCATATGTGAATATGAGCAAATCTGAGTATTAATTCCAACAACAATTCAATGCAAATTCTCATTCAACCTTTCAAAATGAAGAGATGAAGGTCTCTTAGTTAGACTTTCCTGAAATTCATCAATGGTTGAGATCGATTTCAATCAACGGTCGGGATTAAAGGTGAAGTTCAGTCATAAAGGGAGATTTCCAAATTAAAGGGAGTTAATATATTTAATTTGAGTAAAATAAGAAGTTAACTAATTCAATTTAAATAGAAAAAGGAGTTAACGGATTTAACTCATTTTTTATCAATAGGGAACTAAAAATTTCCCTTTTTGAACTGAAGACAGATTTTGTTGAGATATTTAATTTAATAAAATGAGATATGTTCTCATAATTACTTTTTCTATTTAATTAAGTAATCTTTAATTAATTAGAGACACTTTTCTTATTTAATTAAATAACTTTATTTAATTAATTAGGAATGGCTTCTCATTTAATTAAATAACTTTGTTTAATTAATTAGAAGTAAGTACTCCATTTAATTAAATAATTTCGTTTAATTATTTCAAATTTTTTTTGAAAACTAGTCAACTCAAGTCAACTATTGTTAAATCTGGTCAACTTTTGGTCAAACTTGATCTTTGCGTATGTGAATATGAGCAAATGTGAGTATAAATTCCAGCAACAATTTGATGCAAATTTTCATTCAACCTTTCAAAATGAAGAGATGAGGGTATTTTAAATAGACTTTCCTAGAATTCATCAATGGTTGAGATCGATTTCAATCAACGGTCAGGATTAAAGGTGAAGTTCAGTCATAAAGGGAGATTTCCAAATTAAAGGGAGTTAACAAATTTAATTTGACTAAAATAAGAAGTTAAGTGATTCAATTTGTTTAGAAAAATGAGTTAACTCATTTAACTCATTTTTTATTAATAGTGAACTGGAAATTTCCCTTTTTGAACTGAAGAGAGATTTTGTTGAGATATTTAATTTAATAAAATGAGATATGCTCTCATAATTAATTTTTCTATTTAATTAAGTAATCTTTATATAATTAGAGACACTTTTCTTATTTAATTAAATAACTTCATTTAATTAATTAGGAATGGCTTCTAATTTAATTAAATAACTTTGTTTAATTAATTACAAGTAAGTACTCCATTTAATTAAATAATTTTTAAAAATTATTTCAAAATTCTTTTTGATAATAGTCAACTCAAGTCAGCCGTGGTTAAATCTGGTCAACTTTTGGTCAAACTTGATCTTTGCGTATGTGAATATGAGCAAATGTGAATATGAATTTCAGCAACAATTCGATGCAAATTCTCATTGAAACTTTCAAAATGAAGAGATGAGGGTTTCTTAAATAGACTTTTCTGGAATTCATCAACGGTTGTGATCAATTTCAATCAGTGGTCAGGATTAAAGGTGAAGTTCAGTCATAAAGGAAGATTTCCAAATTAAATGGAGTTAACGGATTTAATTTGAGTAAAATAAGGAATTAACTGATTCAATTTTAGTAGAAAAAGGAGTTAACTGATTTAACTCATTTTTCATCAATAGTGAACTGGAAATTTCTTTTTTTGAACTGAAGAGTGACTTTGTTGAGATATTTAATTTAATAAAATGAGAAATGCTCTCATAATTACTTTTTCTATTTAATTAAAAAATCTTTAATTAATTAGAGACACTTTTCTTATTTAATTAAATAACTTCATTTATTTAATTAGGAATGGCTTCTCATTTAATTAAATAACTTTGTTTAATTAATTAGAAGTAAGTACTCCATTTAATTAAATAATTTCGTTTAATTATTTCTAATTTTTTTTCGAAACTAGTCAACTGAAGTCTACCGTGGTTAAATCTGGTAAGCTTTTGGTCAAACTTGATCTTTGCGTATGTGAATATGAGCAAATGTTAGTATGAATTCCAACAACAATTCGATGCAAATTCTCATTCAACTTTTCAAAATGAAGAGATGAGGGTTTCTTAGTTAGACTTTCTTGAAATTCATCAACGGTTGAGATCGATTTCAATCAATGGTCGGGATTAAAGGTGAAGTTCAGTCATAAAGGGAGATTTCCAAATTAAAGGGAGTTAATAGATTTAATTTGAGTAAAATAAGAAGTTAACTGATTCAATTTAAATAGAAAAAGGAGTTAATGAATTTAACTCATTTTTTATCAATAGTGAACTAGAAATTTCCCTTTTTGAACTGAAGACAGATTTTGTTGAGATATTTAATTGAATAAAATGAGATATGTTCTAATAATTACTTTTTCTATTTAATTAAGTAATCTTTAATTAATTAGAGACACTTTTCGTATTTAATTAAATAACTTTATTTAATTAATTAGGAATGGCTTCTCATTTAATTAAATAACTTTGTTTAATTACTTAGAAGTAAGTACTCCATTTAATTAAATAATTTTGTTTAATTATTTCAAAATTTTTTTCAAAACTAGTCAACTCAAGTCAACTATTGTTAAATCTGGTCAACTTTTGGTCAAACTTGATCTTTGCGTATGTGAATATGAGCAAATGTGAGTATAAATCCTAGCAACAATTCGATGCAAATTCTCATTCAACCTTTTAAAATGAAGAGATAAGGGTATCTTAAATATACTTTCCTGGAATTCATCAATGGTTGAGATCGATTTCAATCAACAGTCAGGATTAAAGGTGAAGTTCAGTCATAAAAAGAAATTTTCAAATAAAAGGGAGTTAACAAATTTAATTTGACTAAAATAAGAAGTTAACTGATTCAATTTGTTTAGAAAAATGAGTTAACTCATTTAACTCATTTTTTATTAATAGTGAACTGGAAATTTCTCTTTTTGAACTGAAGAGAGAATTTGTTGAGATATTTAATTTAATAAAACGAGATATGCTCTCATAATTACTTTTTCTATTTAATTAAGTAATCTTTATTTAATTAGAGACACTTTTCTTATTTAATTAAATAACTTCATTTAATTAACTATGAATGGCTTCTAATTTAATTAAATAACTTTTTTTAATTAATTACAAGTAAGTACTCCATTTAATTAAATAATTTTTTAAAATTATTTCAAAATTCTTTTCAAAACTAGTCAACTCAAGTCAACCGTGGTTAAATCTGGTCAACTTTTGGCCAAACTTGATCTTTGCGTATGTGAATATGAGCAAATGTGAGTATGAATTCCAGCAACAATTCGATGCAAATTCTCATTGAACCTTTCAAAATGAAGAGATGAGGGTCTCTTAAATAGACTTTTCTAGAATTCATCAACGGTTGAGATCAATTTCAATTAGCGGTCAGGATTAAAGGTGAAGTTCAGTCATAAAGGGAGATTTCCAAATTAAATGGAGTTAACGGATTTAATTTGAGTAAAATAAGGAGTTAACTGATTCAATTTTAGTAGAAAAATGAGTTAACTGATTTAATTCATTTTTCATCAATAGTGAACTGCAAATTTCTTTTTTTGAACTGAAGAGTGACTTTGTTGAGATATTTAATTTTATAAAATGAGATATGCTCTCATAATTACTTTTTCTATTTAATTAAAAAATCTTTAATTAATTAGAGACACTTTTCTTATTTAATTAAATAACTTCATTTATTTAATTAGGAATGGCTTCTCATTTAATTAAATAACTTTGTTTAATTAATTAGAAGTAAGTACTCCATTTAATTAAATAATTTCGTTTAATTATTTCTAATTTTTTTTCGAAACTAGTCAACTCAAGTCTACCGTGGTTAAATCTGGTAAGCTTTTGGTCAAACTTGATCTTTGCGTATGTGAATATGAGCAAATGTTAGTATGAATTCCAACAACAATTCGATGCAAATTCTCATTCAACCTTTCAAAATGAAGAGATGAGGGTCTCTTAAATAGACTTTTCTGGAATTTATCAATGACTGAGATTGATTTCAATCAACGGTTAGGATTAAAGGTGAAGTTCAGTCATAAAGGGAGATTTCCAAATTAAAGGGAGTTAACAGATTTAATTTGAGTAAAATGAGGAGTTAACTGATTTAGTTTGAGTAGAAAAAGGAGTTAACTGATTTAACTTATTTTTTATCAATAGTGAATTGTAAATTTTCCTTTTTGAACTGAAGAGAGATTTTTTTGAGATATTTAATTTAGTAAAATGAGATATCCTCTCATAAGTACTTTTTCTATTTAATTAAATAATATTTAATTAATTAGAGACACTTATTAATTAATTAGAGACACTTTTCTTATTTAATTAAATAACCTCATTTAATTAATTAGGAATGGCTTCTCATTTAGTGAAATAACTTTGTTTAATTAATTAGATGTAAGTACTCCATTTAATTAAATAATTGCATTTAATTATTTCAAAATTATTTTCGAAACTAGTCAACTCAAGTCAACCGTGGTTAAATCTGGTTAACTTTTGGTCAAACTTGATCTTTGCGTATGTGAATATAAGCAAATGTGAGTATGAATTTCAGCAACAATTCGATGCAAATTCTCATTCAACCTTCCAAAATGAAGAGATGAGGGTCTCTTAAATAGACTTTCTTTGAATTCATCAATGGTTGAGATCGATTTCAATCAACGGTCAGGATTAAAGATGAAGTTCAGTCATAAAGGGAGATTTCCAAATTAAAGTGAGTTAATAGATTTAATTTGAGAAAAATAAGGAGTTAACTGATTCAATTTGAGTAGAAAAGGGAGTTAACTGATTTAACTCATTTTTTATCAATAGTGAACTGGAATTTTCCCTTTTTGAACTGAAGAGAGATTTTGTTGAGATATTTAATTTAATAAAATGAGATATGCTCTCATAATTTCTTTTTCTATTTAATTAAATAATCTTTAATTAATTAGAGACACTTTTCTTATTTAATTAAATAACTTCATTTAATTAATTAGGAATGGCTTCTCATTTAATTAAATAACTTTTTTTAATTAGTTAGAAGTAAGTACTCCATTTAATTAAATAATTTCATTTAATTATTTCAAATTTTTTTTCGAAACTAGTCGACTCAAGTCAACCGTGGTTAAATCTGGTCAACTTTTGGTCAAATTTGATTTTTGCGTATGTGAATATGAGCAAATGTGAGTATGAATTTGTTAGAAAGGTTAATCTTTCCTTGGATATATATTTTAATTGTGATATTCCAAGGGTCCCTACATGTAGTTTGTCCACTTGCACACATGTGAAGGACATTTTATTGTTTGTCCTTTATTCCACATGTAAGGACAACTCTTGCTTATTTTTTTATTTAGTTTATCCTCCTTAAGAGGATTGTGACACTTTGCACACACCTATTATGAATGTGGCATTCATAGAAATGGGAGTTACAAATGCAACTCCTCTCTCATCTATATATAAGAGATGCTCCTCCTTCTTTCTTCATAACAAATATAACAACACTCTTAGCACTTGATGTTATTGTATTGAGCTACTTTTGCTCCAACACTCTCTCTCTCTTCTCTAGGCATTTGCCTTCATTCATAATACTCACAAGGGGTTTTCTTTGCTTTCCCCTTATAAATCCTTGTCTCCATTGTTGAACCATCTTGGTGTATGCTCTTGGAGTTGCTTATCTTATGGTAACATTGTTTCACACTTAACTTACTTGGATTGTTTCTCGTTCCTTGCTCAACATTATCATTTCTTACATGGTATTAGAGCTTTGTTATCTAATCCTTGTTTTAAGTTTTATGGTGAAGGTTTCCATTCATTGGAGCACACCTTATTTGGAGACGTTATTGAGAGAAGAAGTTTGTGTTGTGATTTTAGCTCTTTTTAACAAATCTTGTGTATGCAAGTTTCATATTTTTTATACTAACCCTCTTTGGAAGGCTTGCCGCCAAAGGGTTTTCTTGTAAAGCTTCATATTTTTTATACTAACCCTCTTTGGAAGGCTTGCCGCCAAAGGGTTTTCTTGTAAAGCTTCATATTTTTTTTACTAACCCTCTTTGGAAGGCTTGCCGCCAAAGGGTTTTCTTGGTAAATTTCAATTTTTTTTGTTTTGGACGGCATGCCGCCAAAACAAAAAGTATTACATTAGTAAAGTTTTATATAACCCTCTATTATTTCTTACTTCATTTAAAAAAAAAAATATTCCTATATATTGGGTTTTTGTTGTATGCTCTTCAAAATTCAATTTCTTCCATTGCTTATTCTTACATCTATTATCATTGCATTTCTTTTATAAAAAAATAAATAAAATCTTCAATTGTTTTGGGCGGCCGCGCCACTCGCGCACCACCCCCACGTCGCCGCGCGCAACCGCCGCCATTTGTAGAACCGCTGCGCTGCCACACGGAACCCTCTCGCCATCGCGAGCCACTCACACCGCCACGCGCACCACCAGTCTGCAATGTCGTCGCCGAGCCACTCGCGCCGCCACCAGTCTGCACCGCAGCCGACACCCTCTTCTCTGCGTCGCCGCCTGCCTCTGTCGCGTTAGTGGTTAAATTTCAAGCTCCGCCACTGCCGCTCGCCACCTAAACCCTGCATATTCAACGTCGGTGTTTGTTTATCCCTAAACAGCCCCCTTCCACCGGTTCTTGGCGCGGCCCGCGTCCCGACCACGCGGCAACCGCCGCCTGCGCGAGCAGAGCCCGCATCCTTATCTTCGCATTTTCAAATTCTCGAAACCCCGCCTATTTCCACCGACCTCCACCGACCTTCCATTTTTGGCCAATTTTTGCCACGCGGCCGTCGCCGCCATCACTCCGCTTCTCATACAAAAGACTTCGCCCACCCTTTTAACATAAGAAAAAAACTTGTTTTATTTATTAAAACAAAACTTTTGTAACGTTTTTTTAATCTCATTTTCTTCTTTATTTTTTTTAAACAAATAAAAACATTAATTCAAACAAAAAAAACAAAAAATATTCTTAATCTTATATAAAACAAAAAAAAGAAAACACCAAATTTTTTTTCAATTAATAAAATTAAAATTTTTTTTTTCTCTCATTTAACAATTTTTTTTTAATTAATCTAATTTTCAAATTAAGGAATTTTTTTTTCAAAAAAAAAAGCGAAGAATTTTTTTCTTAATCATGTCAACATTAATTCCAGAAATCAAACTTAATTATTCTAATTATCATTCTTGGAAAACTCATATCTCATTTATTTTTCATTTTAAACATCTCTTCGAAATAGCCACTGACCCTTCTCTTGAACCCGGTTCAGCGGCTACTCAAGACGAGAAAGATACTTGGAAAGCTAAAAATGAAGAAGCTTTAGGGTTAATTGGTATTTCCATTATTCCAGATTTATATGTCTTAATTGCTCACTGTTCTGAAGCTCATGATGCATGGTCCATCTTGAAAACCAAGTATGACAGTGGCGATGAATACCGCAAAATACAATTGCAAGATCAACTCGAAGATCTCAGGTATGGAGATTTTAAAAGTATGAATGAATTGCTCTTAAAATTTGATTCTCTTAAAAGTCAAATTATGGCTTTAGGTGTTCAATTAGAGGACATTCGTTTAATTCATCTTATTCTTAAAAAATGTCTTCCTAAATAGTTTCAACAATTTATAACTAATATTCATGCACAACTTGCTATTCCTACTTTAACTTCTCAGTTAACTTATGTTATTTTTCAAACTTTATTAAGACAGGAAGAAGCTAAGCTAATTCAGTTTGGTACCCTCAAATCAACTGAACATGCATTTGTGTCTAGAAATTCAACTAATAATTTTCGTTCCAATAATAATAATTACAAACAATCTAATTCTAATTCAAATAACTCCAACAATAAATTTCATGCCAAATATAATAATCATACCAATCATCCTAATAATACTCGTAATACTAATAATCAAAGGCACCATTCTAATTCCAAACCTCATTGTTCTTATTGTGGCAAAGATGGTCATCTTGTCAATAACTGTTTTAAAAAGAAAAATGATAAAAAACCTATGAATCATAGTAACAATCATCAAACCTCAAACCATAAAAAAGGTAATTCGACTAGTTCTAATCCTCGTCATGATTTTACTTGTAGCTTTAATCTTTGTAGACCTTTAGAATGGATTGTTGATAGTGGTGCATCACAACATGTCACTTCTCATAAAGAAATTTTTAATTCTTTACAACCTGATATTGCTAACATTCCTATTTAGTTAGCTAATAATCAGACTTGTAAAGTTGAAGGACTAGGTTATGTTACTATTCCTAAAGGTAAATTGCATGATGTTTAATATGTACCTGACTTGAAAACTAATCTTCTTTCTATTTCATAGTTATGTCAGAACTATAAAGTTTAATTCTACAAAGATACATGTTATATCATAGATCCTCAAACTCTCAAAGTGATTGCTCATGCTAAAATGGATAATGACAATTTGTTTAAATTCCATGAATTTTCTAGTTCATGATATTCTTTACATACTTCTATTGATTTCAATATATGGCATGAACGACTTGGTCATTTAAATTCCGATTATATTACTTTCATGCAAAAGCATAATATGGTTGATGGCTTGCCTCACATTATTCCTTCCAAGATTGCCTGTACAGGTTGTATGAGTGGTAAGATGCATAGGGAGCCCTTTCCAAGTGGAAAATCATGGCGAGCAACTCATCAGTTGCATCTTGTCCATAGTGATCTTTTGGGCCCCATGGAGAATACCTCCATCCAAGGTTCTTGGTATGCACTTACCTTTGTTGATGATTTTTCTAGACGAACTTGGATCTATTTTTTGCATAGCAAGGATCAAGTTCTTGATATATTTATTGAATTTCAGTTATATGTTGAAAGGCAATCTGGGTATAAACTTAAAATTCTTAGAACTGATAATGGGAAGGAATATGTGAATAATGCTTTTCATTCTTATTTGAAATCATGTGGAATTAAGCACGAGCTTACTATTCCTTATACACCACAACAAAATGGTGTGGCAGAAAGAAAGCATCGGACCATTGTTGAAATGGCTAGAAGCATGTTGCATGCTAAGAATTTGCATTATAAATTTTGGGCTGAAGCCATGTTTTGTGCAACTTATATTCTTAATCGGACTCCTACCAAAGCTCTCAAGGCTATCACTCCAGAAGAGGCTTGGTCTGGTAGGAAACCGAATTTACATCATTTACGGATATTTGGTTCTATTGCTTATGTTCATATGCCTAAACAGAAAAGGCATAAATTAGATGCTAAGTCATCTCCTTATATGTTTGTTGGGTATGATGAAAACACTAAGGGTTATCGTGTTTATGATTCCACTACTAACAAAGTTCAAATTGCTAGAGATGTTTGTATTGCAGAAAATGGAGTTCATGATTGCTCTACTACACAGGATGAAGAATTCAGTGGCATTAAGATTGTCCTGGTGGAGGACCAACCTCCTTCTCTTGACCCTACTCTTTCTCTTAATCTAGTACCTCCGATTATTTCTGCTCCTACATCTCATGATACTCAAGTAGATACTAATGATACTTTTATTACTCATGATTCTTCCTCTAGTGATAATTCCATTACAACTAAACGTAAACCTAAATGGGCTCAAAACCTAATCAATGAAGCTGATGATTACATTTCTAAATCTGGTGGAATTAAACATAGAAGGATTAATTATTGTAATTATGCTTTGATGACTACTATTATGAATTCTAACGATCCTAAGTCCTTTGATCAAGCTAACTCTCAACCTCATTGGCAGAAAGCCATGCAAGAGGAATATGACTCTTTACTTGCTAATCAAACTTGGGACTTAGCTAAATTACCTCCTGGCAAGAATCTAGTTTCATGTAAATGGTTATACAAAACAAAATTGAATACTAATAATGAAATTAGTAAATTTAAAGCTAGACTAGTTGCTAGAGGTTTTTCCAAAATTGAAGGCTTAGACTATAATGAAACTTTTACACCTATTGCTAAAATGCCTACTATCAAATTAGTTCTTGCTTTAGCATCTAAAATGAATTGGCCCATTCATCAAATGGATGTTAAAAGTGCCTTCTTAAATGGTGATTTACATGAAGAAATCTATATGGCTCAACCTCCTAGATTTTTTAAGTAAGGTAGTGAAAATCTAGTTTGCAAATTGAACAAATCTATTTATGGTCTTAAACAATCACCTAGAGAATGGTATTCTAAAATTAATTCTTTCTTTATTTCTCAAGCTTTTACTAGAAGTAACAATGATCCTAATTTGTATATTAAACATACTAACGATGATATTATCATTGTTATTGTTTATGTAGATGATCTAATTCTCACTTCTAGTTCAGACATTTTGATTTCTGATATTAAATTCCAACTTAAACAAAAATTTCAAATGACAGATTTAGGTATCTTACATTATTTCTTAGGTATGCAAATTTTTCAAACTCCTAAAGGTATCTTTGTTTCTCAAAGCAAGTATGCTCATGATCTTTTAGAAAAATTTAAGATGAATGACTCTAACCATGTTTCAATTCCATGTGAATTAGGAACTAAATTAATGAATGATATGAATACTCCTTTTGTTGATGAAACTTTGTATAGACAGTTAGTAGGAAGTTTAAATTATTTAACTCTTACTAGACCTGATATTGCTTATAGTGTTGGTTTAGTTTCTCGATTTATGTCTAAACCTCAACAAACTCATTTTAAAGTTGCTAAACGCATCTTAAGATACATTAAAGGAACTATTAATCTGGGATTATTTTATGATGCAAACTCTGGCTTTACTTTACATGGCTATACTGATTCTGATCTAGGTGGAGATCCCAATGATGGGAAATCCACTTGTGGTTATTTTTTCTTTGTTGGTTTAGGTCCAATCTCTTGGAAAAGCAAAAAAGAACACTCTATTTCCCTATCCTCAACTGAAGCTGAATAAAAAGGTTGTACCAATGTCGCTAAGGAAGCTTTGTGGATTCACAGACTTCTTGACGATTTGGGTCTACCTCAACAATCACCTACACCTATACATTGTGACAATCAAACTGCTATTGCCTTGGCAAAGAATCCAGTTTATCATGCACGCACCAAACATATTTCACTTCAACATCACTTCATTCGAGAACAAGTTGAAGACAATCAAATTATTCTTCTTTATTGTAAAGGAGAAGATCAAGTGAATGATATTTTAACCAAACCACTTTCTAAAGAGAAATTTCAGTTCCATTGTAAAAATTTGGGTTTACAACCCGTTGAAGTAAACTCCCCAAGTAAAGATTAAGGGGGGCTGTTAGAAAGGTTAATCTTTCCTTGGATATAATTTTAATTGGGATATTCCAAGGGTCCCTACATGTAGTTTGTCCACTTGCACACATGTGGAGGACATGTCATTGTTTGTCCTTTATTGCACATGTAAGGACAACTCTTGTTTATTTCTTTATTTAGTTTATCCTCCTTAAGAGGATTGTGACACTTTGCACACACCTATTATGAATGTAACATTCATAGAAATGGGAGTTACAAATGCAACTCCTCTCTCATCTCTATATAAGAGATGCTCCTCCTTCTTTCTTCATAACAAATATAACAACACTCTTAGCACTTGATGTTATTGTATTGAGGTACTTTTGCTCCAACACTCTCTCTCTCTCTTCTCTAGGCATTTGCCTTCATTCATAATACTCACAAGGGGTTTTCTTTGATTTTCCCTTATAAATCCTTGTCTCCATTGTTGAACCATCTTGGTGTATGCTCTTGGAGTTGCTTATCTTATGGTAACATTGTTTCACACTTAACTTACTTGGATTGTTTCTTGTTCCTTGCTCAACATTATCATTTCTTACAGAATTCCATCAACAATTCGATGCAAATTCTCATTCAACCTTTCAAAATGAAGAGATGGGGGTCCCTTAAATAGACTTTTCTGGAATTCATCAATGGTTGAGATCGATTTTAATCAGCGGTCAGGATTAAAGGTGAAGTTCAGTCATAAAGGGAGATTTTGAAATTAAAGGGATTTAACAGATTTAATTTGAGTAAAATGAGGAGTTAACTGATTCAATTTGAGTAGAAAAAGGAGTTAACTAATTTAACTCATTTATGATTAATAGTGAACTGAAGAGAGATTTTTTTGAGATATTTAATTTAATAAAATGAGATATGCTCTCATAATTACTTTTTCTATTTAATTAAATAATCTTTAATTAATTAGAGACACTTTTCTTATTTAATTGAATAACTTAATTTAATTAAGTAGGAATGGCTTCTCATTTAATTAAATAACTTGAATTCGATACCTAGAGAGAATGTGGAGAAGCGTTGGTTGTCGACCAGGCTAGGGTTTTTCCCCTAGCCTGTTCTTGGTGTTTGATCTTTACTATTTTTCTATTCTGTTTGGATTGCTAGCTACTGGACATAATTTGCGTCGGTGTTTTTTGAAATTTTCTGTAGTCAATTTCTGATTGGGGTTTTATTGTTTGCATGGCAGGGCCTGGGATTTCTTCTTCGTTGGTGAGAACAGATGGTTCTTCTCCAACTATGCATGCAATGCGATCTAAATCATTTTATTCAAGGGAGAGCTCTGAGCTGAAAAAAGTTAATGGTTGTTTTCTGCGTAGCCATGATCGCCCTGTTCTGGTTATTCCTCCAACAGCTGTAATGGAGGACATTGATTATTGGACCAAGCATGCTTTGATATGCAAATTTCTTGGAATTCAGATTTCCCTATCCACTCTTGAGGCATGGATCCGCCGCTCATGGAAGGTGGAAGGCGATATGGAGATTATGTTGGCAGGGAATAGTTATTTTTTTGTTGTATTCTCTTGCATGTATGATCGTGATCGTGTTTTTGAAGGAGGCCCTTATTTCTACAACCATGTGGGGTTATTTGTCAAACCTTGGCATTCAGGTTTTAATTCTTTCGAGGATCTCCCTTCAACAGTGCCAGTTTGGGTTCGCTTGCCTCATCTTCCCTTGGAATTTTGGCGTGAAGACATCCTTCGACAAATTGCTGCTTTATTGGGGAAGCCAGCTGCGATTGCACATCAATCCCTCGATAAAAAAGGTTATTTCTTATGCTATAATTTGTGTTAAAATTAATTTGAATAACCCATTACCAGATTCTTTGTAAATTTTTCTGGGGGATTCTTCTTAGGTGCATTAGTTAGATTGTGAATCCCTCCCTTTCCGTTGCCAAATTTTTCATGAGTATGGTCATTTACAGCGTTAGTGCCCCCGTAACTCGAGTTTCAAAGGAGTGGATGGTTCTATAGCTGGCAATGCTGGTGGTTTGGTAGATACTACATGGAAAGGACAATCTCAAATGGCTAATACTACCAAGGGGATGAATCTGCAAGATGCTACAGGTAAGGGTAAGGCTCAAATGCAGGATAAGGATGGATTTACCCCTGTTCACCCTTGAGCTAAGGGATGTAGTCAAAAGAGGCCTTTGAAAGAAAGATTATCTGATTCAGGTTTTAACCGCTTTGAGGTGCTGGATAGTATGGTTCTAGAGGAGGGTATTCCTCCTCCTATCTCTTCTGATCCAGTTTTCCCAGATGAGAGATCTATTCCTAATGATGCTTGTGGGGCACCCCAAGTTGTAGTATATCAGAACTCTGAGGTCCCTGTAGCTCCTGTGATAGAGGCTCTGGTGACTCCTGCAGTGTTGGAGGATAATGATGTTGTTTTGGCTGACTTGGTTAAGGATGTGCTACCATCAGGTAAGGGCAAGGGATTTCCTCTCCCCTTGGGTTTGATGCCTCAACCCTTTAAGCGGGTTTCTTCTACTCCCCCTCTAAGGAGTTTACACAAAATAGACCAAGAGAAGATTAAACTCACAAGAGATATATTGATTGAGTCTGGTTCAGTGAAACCTTTGGATTCTCATTTTATCAATTCTACCCAATGATGATTATTCTCTCATGGAATGTAAGGGGGTTAAATAGCATCCCTAGATAAAAGGCTATTCATAACTTGGTGGTTGATCATAGTCTTGATATTTTTTGTATCCAAGAGACTAAGCTCTCTGTGGAGTCTATGGTCCAACATGCCTCTAGTATTTGGTCTCGTGGCCAATGCTAGTGTGTTGGGGCAACAGGCAGTGCTGGTGGTTTAGCTATATTTTGGGATCCTCAAAAAATTTCTCCTCTTGGCTAGATGTCTTCTCGCTCAGCTCTCTGTACGGTAGCTTCTGCTCTAGACTCAGGAGAGGTAATCATGGTTACTAATGTGTATGCACCTATTGATCTTGTGGGAAAGGAGGAACTTTGGGAACATATTCAATATGTTAGAAATTGAAATCCTTATCATCCTTGGGTGTTAGCAGGGGACTTCAATTTAGTTTTAAGTCTGGAGGAGAAGCATGGTGATTTGGCTAGATTGGGGCCTTCTTCTGATCTTCTTCAGCAACACATATCTCTTTTGCATATCTCTGATGTTAAGCCTTCTAATGGTCTCTATACTTGAAATAATCGCAGGACTGGTGTTGCTGCTATCTCAAAACGTCTGGATAGATTTCTTGTTTCTTACTTCTGGGTTAGTGGCACCCTTACTATCTCTTCAGAAATCCTTGATTGGAGGGGTTCAGATCATTGGCCAATCAAATTTTCCACTATAGGGGCTTATGTTCTGAAGCATCCTCCTTTTAAGTTCCAGTTGATGTGGCTTCGTGACTCCTCTCTTCATGATTTTATTTTTTGTTGGTGGAAAGATGGTGCTCCTGCATATGGTACTGCAATGTTCTCATTTTCTAAAAGGCTTCAATATGTTAAAAGGCAGCTCAAGATATGGAATAGGGAATGCTTTGGGAACCTTCACTTTATGAAGAGGCTTTCTCAAGAAGATCTTGATGTCATCACAAGGGAGATTAGAGATCAAGGTTTCTCAGAGGATCTTGGCAAGGCTCCTTATCAATTGGGACCTGTTGTTGGTTACTAATGGAAGCATTCTTCTGATTGGCCTCCTAGAGGTACAGACATGGATCATCAGGAGCTTTCTCAAATTTTAGCCTCTAGATAGTGTTCTTTTTTGCTTGGTCTAGATGTTTTTTCTTGGGGCAGTACCTTGTCTGATAAATATCCTGTCTCTGTTGGGTATCAGGAGATAACTAGACAATTATTTGGGGATGTTGAGGTCCCTTGGTGGAAGCAAGTTTGGAATAAAGTTTCTTGGTCCAAGTGCAATTTTTTCATGTGGCTAGTGGCTCACAACCGTTGTCTTACCTAGGATAATCTTTGTAAACGTGGATTTCAGGGCCCCTCTTATTATGTTTTGTGTGGTAATGGGGAGGAGTCTGTCTCCCATCTGTTCTTCCATTGCTCCTATTCTACTTAGATATGGCACCTTTGGTGGAGCGCTTGGGGTTGCTCTTGTTGGCATGCTTCCTCTTTGCCTGAGTTCTGAGCCCGCTTGGGTAGTGCTCCCTCCAAGTCTTCTTCTCTCAATGCTGCTTGGATTGTTGGCCCATCTTTCATGCTTTGGCATATCTCGTTGGAGAGGAATCGTCGCATATTCCAAGATGTGTGGCTTGGTGTTTTGCATCTTTGGTGGAAAATATCACATTCTCTTCAAGAAACTATTCTTGTGAAGTGTGAGTTTGATGGGGGTATGGATCCGGTTGATCTTGCTATCTGTAATCGCCTCAATTTTCATCTACAAGATGGGGCTGTAGCTCATAGGTTTCCTTCTATGTCCAGGTAGCTTCACCATCAGAGGAAGGGTCAGGTTAACCGGGATAGGCACTGGACTCCTCCTCCCTGTGGAGTTCTAAAAATTAACACTGATGGTTCTTCCCATGGGAATCCTGGTACAGCTGGTATTGGCGGAGTGGCTCATTGTAGTTCTGGGGATGTTAAATTTTTCTTCTTAGTTCATAAAGGTGATTATACTAACAATCTCATGGAAGCTTAGGCTATTTTATATGCTGTGGAATAGTGTTTCTTGTGGGGATGGAGTAAGATTATCTGTGAGTCTGAATCTCAGGTGGTGGTGAACATGCTTTCTTTACAAGAGCTTGAGGATGTTAGTTGGCAACTGGCCACTGTTGTTAAACAGATTTTTTTCTTCTCTTCCTCTTTTCAGTTCATTAGGTTCACGTATATTCCTCGTGAACGAAATAGAACTACTGATTGTTTAGCCAAATGGGATTCTAGTCATGATTTAGGTTGGATTATTAGGGATAGGAGGCAACTGTCCTTTGAGATGGTGCAAGAATTTGATGATCTTGTTGCTCAGGATTGAGCTCCTTGTTCAGCTCTCCTTGTTGTATTCTTTTCTGTCTTAATAAATTTTTACCCCTCTTTTCGCTCAAATTAAATAACTTTTTTTTATTTAATTAGAAATAAGTACTCTATTTAATTAAATAATTTCGTTTAATTATTTAAAAATTCTTTTCGAAACTAGTCAACTCAAGTCAACCGTGGTTAAATCTGGTCAACTTTTGGTCAAACTTTATCTTTGCGTATGTGAATATGAGCAAATGTGAGTATGAATTCCAGCAACAATTTGATGCAAATTATCATTTAACCTTTCAAAATAAAGAGACGAGGGTCGCTTAAATAGACTTTTTTGGAATTCATCAATAGTTGAGATTCGATTTCATTCAACGGTCAGGATTAAAGGTGAAGTTCAGTCATAAAGGGAGATTTTTAAATTAAAGGGAGATAAAAGATTTAGTTTGAGTAAAATATGGAGTTAACTGATTCAATTTGAGTAGAAAAAGGAGTTAACTAATATAACTCATTTTTGATAATTAGTGTACTGGAAATTTCCCTTTTTGAACTGAAGAGAGATTTTTTTGAGATATTTAATTTAATAAAATGAGATATGCTCGCATAATTACTTTTTCTATTTAATCAAGTAATCTTTAATTAATTAGAGACAATTTTCTTATTTAATTAAATAACTTCATTTAATTAATTAGGAATGGCTTCTCATTTAATTAAATAACTTTTTTTAATTAATTAGAAGTAAGTATTCTATTTAATTAAATAATTTCATTTAATTATTTCAAAATTCTTTTCGAAACTAGTCAACTCAAGTCAACCATGGTTAAATCTGGTCAACTTTACGTCAAACTTGATCTTTGCATATGTGAATATGAGCAAATGTGACTATGAATCCGAGGAACAATTCCATGCAAATTCTCGTTCAACCTTTCAAAATGAAAAGATGAGAGTCTCTTAAATAGACTTTCCTAAAATTCATCAATGATTGAGATTGATTTCAATCAGCGGTCAGGATTAAAGGTGAAGTTCAGTCATAAAGGGAGATTTCCAAATTAAAGGGAGTTAACAGATTTAATTTTTAATTGATTCAATTTGAGTAGAAAAAGGAGTTAACTGATTTAAATCATTTTTTATCAATAATGAACTGAAAATTTCCCTTTTTGAAATGAAGAGAGATTTTGTTGAGATATTTAACTTAATAAAATGAGATATGCTCTCATAATTACTTTTTCTATTTAATTAAGATATCTTTAATTAATTAGAGACACTTTTCTTATTTAATTAAATAACTTCATTAAATTAATTAGGAATGGCTTCTCATTTAATTAAATAACTTTGTTTAATTAATTAGAAGTAAGTACTCTATTTAATTAAAAAATTTCATTTAATTATTTTAAAATTCTTTTCGAAACTAGTCAACTCAAGTCAACCGTGGATAAATTTGGTCAACTTTTGGTCAAACTTGATCTTTGCGTATGTGAATATGAGCAAATGTGAGAATGAATTCGACCAACAATTCGATGAAAATTCTCGTTTAACCTTTCAAAATGAAGAGATAAGGGTCTCTTAAATAAACTTTCCTGAAATTCATCAATGGTTGAGATCGATTTCAATCAGTCGTCAGGATTAAAGGTGAAGTTTAGTCATCAAGTTAAATTTCCAAATTAAAGGGAGTTAACAGATTTAATTTGAGTAAAATAAAGAGTTAATTGATTCAATTTGAGTAGAAAAATGAGCTAACTTATTTAACTAATTTTTTATCAATAGTGAACTGAAAATTTTCCTTCTTGAACTGAAGAGAGATTTTGTTGAGATATTTAATTTAATAAAATGAGATATGCTCTCATAATTACTTTTTCTATTTAATTAAATAATCTTTAATTAATTAGAGACACTTTTCTTATTTATTTAAATAACTTCATTTAATTAACTAAGAATTGCTTCTCATTTAATTAAATATCTTTGTTTAATTAATTAGAAGTAAGTATTCCATTTAATTAGATAATTTCGTTTAATTATTTAAAAATTCTTTTCGAAACTAGTCAACTCAAGTCAATCGTGGTTAAATCTGGTTAACTTTTCGTCAAATTTGATCTTTGCATATGTTAATATGAGCAAATGTGAGTATGAATTCCAACAACAATTCGATGTAAATTCTCATTCAACCTTTCAAAAAGAAGAGCTGAGGGTCTCTTAAATATACTTTCCTAAAATTCATCAACGGTTGAGATCGATTTCAATCAGCAGTCAAGATTAAAGGTGAAGTTCAGTCATAAAGGGAGATTTCCAAATTAAAGAGAGTTAAAAAATTTAATTTGAGTAAAATAAGGAGTTAAATGATTCAATTTGAGTAGAAAAAGGAGTTAACTGACTTAACTCATTTTTGATCAATAGTGAATTGGAAATTTTCATTTTTGAACTGAAGAGAGATTTTGTTGAGATTTTTAATTTAATAAAAGGAGATATTCTCTCATGATTACTTTTTTTATTTAATTAAATAACTTCATTTAATTAATTAGGAATGGCTTCTCATTTAATTAAATAACTTTATTTAATTAATTAGAAGTAAGTACTCCATTTAATTAAATAATTTCATTTAATTATTTTAAAAATTTTGTCGAAACTAGTCAACTCAAGTCAACCGTGGTTAAATCTGGTCAACTTTTGATCAAACATGATTTTTGCATATGTGAATATGAGCAAATGTGAGTATGAATTTCAGTAACAATTCGATGCAAATTCTCATTCAACCTTTCAAAATGAAGAGATGAGGGTCTCTTAAATAGACTTTCCTGAAATTCATCAACAGTTGAGATCGATTTCAATCAGCGGTTAGGATTAAATTTGAAATTCAGTCATAAAGGGAGATTTAAAAATTAAAAGGAGTTAACAGATTTAATTTGAGTAAAATACAGAGTTAACTGATTCAATTTGAGTAGAAAAAGGAGTTAACTTATTTAACTCATTTTTGATCAATAGTGAACTGGAAATTTCCCTTTTTGAACTAAAGAGAGATTTTGCTGAAATATTTAATTTAATAAAATAAGATATGCTCTCATAATTACTTTTTCTATTTAATTAAGAAATCTTTAATTAATTAGAGACACTTTTCTTATTTAATTAAATAACTTCATTTAATTAATTAGGAATGGCTTCTCATTTAATTAAATAAATTTGATAAGTTAATTAGAACTAAGTACTCCATTTAATTAAATAATTTCATTTAATTATTTCAAAATTCTTTTCGAAACTAGTCAACTCAAGTCAACCGTGGTTAAATCTGGTCAGCTTTTGGTCTAGCTTTATCTTTGCGTATGTGAATATGAGAAAATGTGAATATGAATTCCAACAATAATTTGATGCAAATTGTAATTAAACATTTCAAAATGAAGAGATGAAGGTCTCTTAAATAGACTTTCCTGGAATTCATCAATGATTGAGATCCATTTCAATCAGCGGTCAGAATTAAAGGTGAAGTTCAGTCATAAAGGGAGATTTCCAAATTAAAAGGAGTGAACAAATTTAATTTCAGTAAAATAAAGAGTTAACTGATTCAATTTGAGTAGAAAACAGAGTTAACTGATTTAACTCATTTTTGATCAATAGTGAATTCGAAATTTTCCTTTTTGAACTGAAGAGAGATTTTGTTGAGATATTTAATTTAATAAAATGAGATATTATCTCATGATTACTTTTTCTATTTAATTAAATAATCTTTAATTAATTAGAGACACTTTTGTTATTTAATTAAATAACTTTATTTAATTAATTAGGAATGGCTTCTCATTTAATTAAATAACTTTGTTTAATTAATAAGAAGTAAGTACTCCATTTAATTAAACAATTTTATTTAATTATTTCAAAATTCTTTTCGAAACTAGTCAACTCAAGTCAACCGTGGTTAAATCTGGTCAACTTTTGATCAAACATGATCTTTGCGTATGTGAATATGAGCAAATGTGAGTATGAATTTCAGTAACAATTCGATGCAAATTCTCATTCAACCTTTCAAAATGAAGAGATGAGGGTCTCTTAAATAGACTTTCTTGAAATTCATCAATGGTTGAGATCGATTTCAATCAACGGTCAGGATTAAAGCTGAAGTTCAGTCATAAAGGGAGATTTCAAAATATAAAGCGAGTTAACATATTTAATTTGAGTAAAATAAGGAGTTAACTGATTCAATTTGAGTAGAAAAAGGAGTTAACTCATTTAACTCATTTTTGACCAATAGTGAACTGAAAATTTTCCTTTTTGAACTGAAGAGAGATTTTGTTGAGATATTTAATTTAATAAAATGAGATATGCTCTCATAATTACTTTTTCTATTTAATTAAATAATCTTTAATTAATTAGAGACACTTTTCTTATTTAATTAAATAACTTCATTTAATTAATTAGGAATGGCTTCTCATTTAATCAAATAACTTTTTTTAATAAATTAGAAGTACTCTATTTAATTAAATAATTTTATTTAATTATTTTAAATTTTTTTTCGAAACTAGTCAACTCAAGTCAAGCACAGTTAAATCTGGTCAAATTTTGGTCAAACTTGATCTTTGCGTATGTAAATATGAGCAAATGTGAGTATGAATTATAGCAATAATTCGATGCAAATTCTCATTCAACCTTTCAAAATGAAAAGATGAGGGTCTCATAAATAGACTTTGTTGGAATTCATTAACGGTTGAGATCAATTTTAATTAACGGTCAGGATTAAAGGTGAAGTTCAATCATAAAAGGAGATTTCCAAATTAAACGGAGTTAACAAATTTAATTTGAGTAAAATGAGGAGTTAACTGATTCAATTTGAGTAGAAAAAGGAGTTAACTCATTTAACTCATTTTTGATCAATAGTGAACTAGAAATTTCCCTTTTTGAACAGAAGAGAGATTTTTTTGATATATTTAATTTAATAAAATGAGATATGCTCTCGTAATTACTTTTTCTAATTAATTAAATAATACTTTATTAATTAGAAATACTTATCTTATTTAATTAAATAACTCCATTTAATTAATTAGGAATGGCTTCTCATTTAATTAAATAACTTTGTTTAATTAATTAAAAATAAGTACTCCATTTAATTAAATAATTTCGTTTAATTGTTTCAAAATTATTTTTGAAACTAGTCAACTCAAGTCAACCGTGGTTAAATCTGGTTAACTTTCGGGTAAAATTGATCTTTGCGTATGTGAATATGAGCAAATATGAGTATGAATTCCAGCAACAATTCGATGCAAATTCTCATTCAACCTTTCAAAATAAAGAGATGAGGGTCTCTTAAATAGACTTTCATGAAATTCATCAACGGTTGAGATCGATTTCAATCAACGGTCAGGATTAAAGGTGAAGTTTAGTCATAAAGGGAGATTTCCAAATTAAGGGGAGTTAACAGATTTAATTTGAGTAAAATAAGGAGTTAACTGGTTCAATTTGAGTAGAAAAAGGAGTTAACAGATTTAACTCATTTCTGATCAATAGTGAACTGGAAATTTCCCTTTTTGAACTGAAGAGAGAGTTTGTTGAGATATTTAATTAAATAAAATGAGATATACTCTCATAATTACTTTTTCTATTTAATTAAATAATCTTTAATTAATTAGAGACACTTTTCTTATTCAATTAAATAACTTCATTTAATTAATTAGGAATTGCTTCTCATTTAATTTACTAACTTTGTTTAATTAATTAGAAGTAAGTACTCCATTTAATTAAATAATTTCTTGTAATTATTTCAAATTTCTTTTCCAAACTATTCAACTCAAGTCAACCATGGTTAAATTTCGTCAACTTTTAGTCAAACTTGATCTTTGCGTATGTGAATATGAGCAAATGTGAGTATGAATTCCAACAACAATTCGATGCAAATTCTCATTCAACCTTTCAAAATGAAAAGATGAGGGTCTCTTAAATAGACTTTCTTAGAATTCATCAACGGTTGAGATCAATTTCAATGAACGGTCAGGATTAAAGGTGAAGTTCTGTCATAAAGGGAGATTTCCAAATTAAACGGATTTAATTTGAGTAAAATAAAGAGTTAACTGATTCAATTTGAGTAGAAAAAGGAGTTAACTGATTTAACTCATTTTTTATCAATAATGAACTGAAAATTTCCTTTTTTGAACTGAAGAGAGATTTTGTTAAGATATTTAATCTAATAAAATGAGAGATGCTCTCATAATTACTTTTTCTATTTAATTGAACAATATTTAATTAATTAGAGAAACTTTTCTTATTTAATTAAATAACTTCATTTAATTAATTAGGAATGGCTTCTCATTTAATTAAATAACTTTGGTTAATTAATTAGAAGTAAGTACTCCATTTAATTAAATAATTTCTTGTAATTATTTCTAAATTCTTTTCGAAACTAGTCAACTCAAGTCAACCATGGTAAGTACTCCATTTAATTAAATAATTTCGCTTAACTATTTCAAAATTATTTTTGAAACTAGTCAACTCAAGTCAACCGTTGTTAAATCTGGTCAACTTTTGGTGAAACTTCATGATTGCGAATGTGAATATGAGCAAATTTAAGTATGAATTCCATCAACAACTCGATGCAAATTCTCATTCAACCTTTCAAAATGAAGAGATGAGGGTGTGTTAAATAGAATTTCCTTAAATTCATCAACAGTTGAGATCAATTTCAATCAACGGTCAGGATTAAAGGTGAAGTTCAGTCATAAAAAGAGATTTCCAAATTAAAGGGAGCTAACAAATTTAATTTGAGTAAAATAAGGAGTTAACTGATTCAATTTGAGTAGAAAAAGGAGTTAACTCATTTAACTCATTTTTGATCAAAAGTGAACTAGAAATTTCCTTTTTTGAACTGAAGAGAGATTTTTTTGAGATATTTAATTTAATAAAATGAAATATGCTCTGATAATTACTTTTTCTATTTAATTAAATAATACTTAATTAATTAGAGACACTTTTCTTATTTAATTAAATAACTTCGTTTAATTAATTACGAATGACTTCTCATTTAATTAAATAACTTTGTTTAATTAATTAGAAGTAAGTACTCCATTTAATTAAATAATTTTGTTTAATTATTTCAAAATTATTTTTGAACCTAGGCAACTCAAATCAACCGTAGTTAAATATGGTCAACTTTTGGGCAAAATTGATCTTTGCGTATGCGAATATGAGCAAATGTGAGTATGAATTTTAGCAACAATTCGATACAAATTCTCATTCAACCTTTCAAAATGAAGATATGAGGGTCTCTTAAATAGACTTTCCTGGAATTCATCAACAGTTGAGATCGATTTCAATCAATAGTCAGGATTAAAGGTGAAGTTTAGTCATAAAGGGAGATTTCCAAATTAAAGGGAGTTAACAGATTTAATTTGAGTAAAATAAGGAGTTAACTGATTCAATTTGAGTAGAAAATGGAATTAACAGATTTAACTCATTTCTGATCAATAGTGAGCTGGAAATTTCTCTTTTTGAACTGAAGAGAGAGTTTGTTGAGATATTTAATTAAATAAAATGAGATATGCTCTCATAATTACTTTTTCTATTTAATTAAATAATCTTTAATTAATTAGAGACACTTTTCTTATTTAATTAAATAATTTCATTTAATTAATTAGGAATGGCTTCTCATTTAATTAACTAACTTTGTTTAATTAGTTAGAAGTAACTACTCCATTTAATTAAATAATTTCTTTTAATTATTTCAAAAAAATTTTCGAAACTAGTCAACTCAAGTCAACTATGGTTAAATCTGCTGAACATTTGGTCAAACTTGATCTTTGCGTATGTGAATATGAGAAAATGTGAATTTAAATTTCAGTAAAAATTTGATGCAAATTCTCGTTCAACCTTTCAAAATGAAGAGATGAGAGTCTCTTAAATAGACTTTCTCGAAATTCATCAACGGTTGAGATTGATTTCAATTAGCATTCAGTATTAAAGGTGAAGTTCAGTCATAAAGGGAGATTTTCAAATTAAAGGGAGTTAACAGATTTAATTTGATTAAAATAAGGAGTTAACTGATTTAATTTGAGTAGAAAAAGGCGTTAATAGATTTAACTCATTTTTTATCAATAGTGAACTGAAAATTTCCCTTTTTGAACTGAAGAGAAATTTTGTTGAAATATTTAATTTAATAAAATGAGATATCCTCTATTAATTACTTTTTCTATTTAATTAAATAATCTTTAATTAATTAGAGACACTTTTCTTATTTAATTAAATAACTTCATTTAATTAATTAGGAATGGCTTCTCATTTTATTAAATAACTTTGTTTAATTAATTAGAAGTAAGTACTTCATTTAATTAAATAATTTCGTTTAATTATTTCAAATTTTTTTTCAAACTATTCAACTCAAGTCAATCGTGGTTAAATTTAGTCAACTTTTGGTCAAACTTGATCTTTGCGTATGTGAATATAAGAAAATGTCGGTATGAATTCTGCAACAATTCGATGTAAATTCTCATTCAACCTTTCAAAATTAAAAAATGAGGGTCTCTTAAATAGACTTTCCTGGAATTCATCAACGGTTGAGATCAATTTCAATGAACGGTCAGGATTAAAGGTGAAGTTCAGTCATAAAGCGAGATTTCCAAATTAAACGGAGTTAACGGATTTAATTTGAGTAAAATAAGGAGTTAACTGATTTAATTTGAGTAGAAAAAGGTGTTAACTGATTTAACTCAATTTTTATCAATAGTGAACTGAAATTTTTTCTTTTTGAACTGAAGAGAGATTTTGTTGAGATATTTAATTTAATAAAATGAGAGATGCTCTTATAATTACTTTTTCTATTTAATTGAACAATCTTTAATTAATTAGAGAAACTTTTATTATTTAATTAAATAACTTAATTTAATTAATTAGGAATGGCTTCTCATTTAATTAAATAACTTTGGTTAATTAATTAGAAGTAAGTAGTCCATTTAATTAAATAATTTCACTTAATTATTTATAAAAAAATTTTGAAACTAGTCAACTCAAGCCAACCGTGGTTAGTACTCCATTTAATTAAATAATTTCGTTTAACTATTTCAAAATTATTTTTGAAACTAGTTAACTCAAGTCAGCCGTTGTTAAATCTGGTCAACTTTTGGTGAAACTTGATTTTTGCGAATGTGAATATGAGAAAATGTAAGTATGAATTCCAGCAACAACTTGATGTAGATTCTCATTCAACCTTTCAAAATGAAGAGATGAGGGTGTCTTAAATAGAATTTCTTTAAATTCATCAACAGTTGAGATCAATTTCAATCAACGGTCAGGATTAAAGGTGAAGTTCAGTCATAAAGAGAGATTATCAAATTGAAGGGAGCTAACAAATTGAATTTGAGTAAAATAAGGAGTTAACTGATTCAATTTGAGTAGAAAAAGGAGTTAACTCATTTAACTCATTTTTTATCAATAGTGAACTGGAAATTTCCCTTTTTGAACTGAAGAGAGATTTTTTTGAGATATTTAATTTAATAAAATGAGATATGCTCTCATAATTATTTTTTCTATTTAATTAAATAATACTTAATTAATTAGAGACATTTTTCTTATTTAATTAAATAACTTCATTTAATTAATTAGGAATGGCTTCTCATTTAATTAAATAACTTTGTTTAATTAATTAGAAGTAAGTACTCCATTTAGTTAAATAATTTCGTTTAATTATTTTAAAAAAATTTCAAAACTAGTCAACTCAAGTCAACCACAGTTAAATCTGGTCAACTTTTGGTCAAACTTGATCTTTGCGTATGTGAATATGAGCAAATGTGAGTATGAATTCTAGCAACAATTCGATGCAAATTCTCATTCAACCTTTCAAAATGAAGAGGTGAGGGTCTCATAAATAGACTTTCCTAGAATTCATCAATGGTTGAGATCGATTTCAATCAACGGTCAGTATTAAAGTTGAAGTTCAATCATAAAAGGAGATTTCCACATTAAAGAGAGTTAACAAATTTAATTTGAGTAAAATAAGGAGTTAATTGATTCAATTTGAGTAGAAAAAGGAGTTAAGTCATTTAACTCATTTTTGATCAACAATGAACTGAAAATTTCTCTTTTTGAACTAAAGAGAGATTTTGTTGAGATATTTAATTTAATAAAATGAGATATACTCTCATAATTACTTTTTTTATTTAATTAAGTAATCTTTAATTAATTAGAGACACTTTTCTTATTTAATTAAATAACTTCATTTAATTAATTAGGAATGGCTTTTCATTTAATTAAATAATTTTGTTTAATTAATTAGAAGTAAGTACTCCATTTAATTAAATAATTTTGTTTAATTATTTCAAAATTATTTTCGAAACTAGCCAACTCAAGTCAACTATGGTTAAATCTGATCAACTTTTAGTCAAACTTGGTATTTGCGTATGTGAATATGAGCAAATGTGAGTATGAATTTCAACAACAATTCGATGTAAATTCTCATTCAACCTTTGAAAATGAAGAGATGAGGGTATCTTAAATAGACTTTCCTTGAATTCATCAACAGTTGAGATTGATTTCAATCAACGGATAGAATTAAAGGTGAAGTTCAGTCATAAAGAGAGATTTCCAAATTCAAGGGAGTTAACAGATTTAATTTGAGTAAAATAAAGAGTTACCTGATTCAATTTGAGTAGAAAACGAGTTAACTGATTTAACTCATTTTTTATCAATAGTGAACATGAAATTTCTCTTTTTGAACTGAACAGATATTTTGTTGAGATATTTAATTTAATAAAATGAGATATACTCTCATAATTACTTTTTCTATTTAATTAAATAATCTTTAATTAATTAAAGACAATTTTCTTACTTAATTAAATAACTTCATTTAATAAATTAGGAATGGCTTCTCATTTAATTAAAAAACTTTATTTAATTAATTAGAAGTAAGTACTCCATTTAATTAAATAATTTCGCTTAATTATTTAAAAATTAGTTTTGAAACTAGTCAACTCAAGTCAACCGTGGTTAAATTTGGTCAAGTTTTGGTCAAACTTAATCTTTGCATATGTGAATATGAGCAAATGTGAGTATGAATTCTAGCAATAAATTGATGCAAATTCTCATTCAACCTTTCAAAATGAAGAGATGAGGGTCTCTTAAATAGACTTTCTTAGAATTCATCAACGGTTGAGATCGATTTCAATCAACGGTCAGGATTAAAGGTGAAATTCAGTCATAAAGGGAGATTTCCAAATTAAAGGGAGTTAACAGATTTAATTTGAGTAAAATTAGGAGTTAACAGATTCAATTTGAGTAGAAAAAATAGTTAATTGATTTAACTCATTTTTGATCAATAGTGAACTGAAAATTTTCTTTTTTGAACTGAAGAGAGATTTTGTTGAGATATTTAATTTAATAAAATGAGATATGCTCTCATAATTACTTTTTTTATTTAATTAAATAATCTTTAATTAATTAGAGACACTTTTCTTATTTAATTAAATAACTTCATTTAATTAATTAGGAATGGTTTTTCATTTAATTAAATAACTTTGTTTAATCAATTAAATATAAGTACTTCATTTAATTAAATAATTTTATTTAATTATTTTAAAATTATTATCGAAACTAGTCAACTCAAGTCAACCTTGGTTAAATCTGATCAACTTTTGGTCAAACTTGATATTTGTGTATGTGAATATGAGCAAATGTGAGTATGAATTCTAGCAACAATTCGATGCAAATTCTCATTCAACCTTTCAAAATGAAAAGATGAGGGTCTCTTAAATAGACTTTGTTGAAATTCAACAACGGTTGAGATCGATTTCAATTAACGGTTAGGATTAAAGGTGAAGTTCAATCATAAAAGGAGATTTCCAAATTAAAGGGAGTTAACAGATTTAATTTGAGTAAAATGAGGAGTTAACTGATTCAATTTGAGTAGAAAAAGGAGTTAACTGATTTAACTCATTTTTGATCAATAGTGAACTAAAAATTTCCCTTTTTGAACTCAAGAGAGATTTTGTTGAGATATTTAATTTAATAAAATGAGATATGCTCTCATAATTACTTTTTCTATTTAACTAAATAATCTTTAATTAATTAGTGACACTTTTCTTATTTAATTAAATAACTTTATTTAATTAATTAGGAATGGCTTCTCATTTAATTAAATAACTTTGTTTAATTAATCAGAAGTAAGTACTCTATTTAATTAGATAATTTTTTCTAATTATTTCAAAATTATTTTTGAAACTAGTCAACTCAAGTCAACCGTGGTTAAATCTGATCAACTTTTGGGCAAACTTGATCTTTGCATATGTGAATATGAGCAAATGTGAGTATGAATTCTAGCAACAATTCGATGCAAATTCTCATTCAACCTTTCAAAATGAAGAGATGAGGGTCTCTTAAATAGATATTCTTGAAATTCTTCAACGGTTGAGATCGATTTCAATCAACGGTCAGGATTAAAGGTGAAGTTTAGTCATAAAGGGAGATTTTCAAATTAAAGGGAGTTAACAGATTTAATTTGAGTAAAACAAGGAGTTAACTAATTCAATTTGACTAGAAAAAGGAGTTAATAGATTCAACTCATTTTTGATCAATAGTGAACTGAAGAGAGAGTTTGTTGAGATATTTAATTTAATAAAATGAGATATGCTCTCATAATTACTTTTTCTATTTAATTAAATAAGTTTTAATTAATTAGAGACACTTTTCTTATTTAATTAAATAACTTCATTTAATTAACTAACATTTTTAAATTAATTAGAAGTAAGTACTCCATTTAATTAAATAATTTTGTTTAATTATTTCAAAATTCTTTTCGAAACTAGTCAACTCAAGTCAACCGTGGTTAAATTTGCTCAACATTTGGTCAAACTTGATCTTTGCGTATGTGAATATGAACAAATGTGAGTATGAATTTCTGTAAAAATTCGATGCAAATTCTCATTCAACTTTTCAAAATGAAGAGATGAGGGTCTCTTTAACAGGCTTTTCTGGAATTCATCAACGGTTGAGATTGATTTCAATTAGCGGTCAGGATTAAAGGTGAAGTTAGTCATAAAGGGAGATTTCCAAATTAAAGGGAGTTAACAGATTTAATTTGAGTAAAATAAGAAGTTAACTGATTCAATTTGAGTAGAAAAAGGAGTTAACTAATTTAAGTCATTTTTTATCAATAGTGAACTGAAAATTTTCTTTTTTTAACTGAAAAGAGATTTTATCAAGATATTTAATTTAATAAAATCAGATATGCTGTCATAATTGCTTTTTCTATTTAATTAAATAATCTTGAATTAATTAGAAGAACTTTTCTTATTTAATTGAATAACTTCATTTAATTAATTAGGAATGGCTTCTCATTTAATTAAATAACTTTGTTTAATTAATTAGAAGTAAGTACTCCATTTAATTAAATAATTTCGTTTAATTATTTCAAAATTCTTTTCCAAACTAGTCAACCCAAGTCAACCATGGTTAAATCTAGTCAGCTTTTGGTCAAACTTGATATTTGCGTATGTGAATATGAGCAAATGTGATTATGAATTCCAGCAATAATTCGATGCAAATTCTCATTCAACCTTTCGAAATTAAAAGATGAGGGTCTCTTAAATAGACTTTCCTGGAATTCATCAACGGTTGAGATCAATTTCAATGAACGGTCAGGATTAAAGGTGAAGTTCAGTCATAAAGGGAGATTTCCAAATTAAATAGAGTTAACGGATTTAATTTGAGTAAAATAACGAGTTAACTGATTCAATTTGAGTAGAAAAAAGAGTTAACTGATTTAACTCATTTTTTGTCAATAATGAACTAAAATTTTTCCTTTTTTGAACTGAAGAGAGATTTTGTTGAGATATTTAATTTAATAAAATGAGAGATGCTCTCATAATTACTTTTTCTATTTAATTAAACAATCTTTAATTAATTAGAGAAACTTTTCTTATTTAATTAAATAATTTCATTTAATTAATTAGGAATGGCTTATCATTTAATTAAATAACTTTGTTTAATTAATTAGAAGTAAGTACTCCATTTAATTAAATAATTTTATTTAATTATTTTTAAATTCTTTTTGAAACTAGTCAACTCAAGTCAACCGTGGTAATGTAGTGTCTGCCCCTAGTTCGCATTTTGCTAACATTGTTGAACTCTTTTGGAGCTAGTTTCATGTTGATGGTTAGCAGCATTATTATGAGATTATCAGATATTGTGCTATGGATTCAGTTTATTATGTGATGAGATTATTTAGACTCTACATTTCATGTATGTATAATGATTATTTTTAGTGTTCGCAAGTGTTGATGATGATTATTACATTGGTTTCAGTTATTAATGATGAGTAAGATGATTTATTATCATGTATTTTATTATGGATACTTACCCCATACTTGTGTGTGTATGGTGTGCGTGTTTGCTTTGGGTATTTTCTTTTGTATGGTGTGTCTGATGTGGTTAAGGAAGGGAGTCGTAGTCACTTGCTAGTCATGATCTATACAATGCACCACTTCTTGCCATTGCCTGTTTAGTTTAGTATATATTGTGCTTGTACATGCGTAGTTTTTATGCAGGTTGTAGGTACCGGATATCGACTTTCCTGAATTGCCAAGATGAGCGTACCCTATCATATTATCTCAATGATAAGAGTGGAGAAATAAATTCTCATGTCCAAATCCCAACCCTTTTAAACCTTTTGTTCTAATTGGAAAATTAGGACAAGTATCTGAGTTGAGTACCCTCCGAATATGTCAGATGACATAATTCGTGATATAAACTCTTAGTTTGATTTTGTATGTATTTTGGCTATGATGAGTTTTCATATTTTTACCTTGAGAGTCTTTGATGTATTTTCTATTAATTAAGCCTAATTAAAAGATTTAATTAATGGTTTAATTTAAATGAAAAATTAATATGATATTTTAATTGAGAAATTAATTAAATAAAATAATTAAATGTGACATAAAAGTTAAAAGTTTAAATTTGGAATGTGACAATATTTATATTTGAAATTCATTTTTAAATAAATGACTAAATAATATTATTATTAAAGCTAATAAATATTTTAGCAATAAAATTTTGAAAAATAAAATTTAAAAGTGAAAAATATATTTTAAATTATTTAAAGATTCTAAATCTCATGTGATTAAAATATAAATATATTAAGATTGAAAAGTGGAGATATTAAAGTTTGTGCATGAGATTTAATAAATAAATAAATAAAATTGGGAAGAGTAAATTAATTATTATATTAATTAATGTGTATTATTTTATTATTTGTTCACATAGGAGTTGGCAAATTCTCGAGAGTTGTCATGTAGACAACATTGGAGTTTGCACTCTAAGTTTGCACAAGTTATCTACACTTAGAAGTTGGCATTTTATTTGAGCACATGGTGTCTACAACCTTAAGACTCATCTAGAAGGTTGGAGAAGACCCATGCTTGGTTGTCATGCTTATCTTCTAGTTGTTTTTAGAGACACTCTAGATGCATCTTAGAGGCTTTTAAATAGAAGCTCTCTTAGTGTGTTTGAACAAGCTGAAATAGAAGTCTTATGGAAGCTTAATGGAAGCTGCAAGCTACAAGCTAATGGAAGCTACAAGCTTCAAGCTTACATGCTCATATGCTTCTTCATGCTCATATATTTCTACATGCTCATATATTTTCTACATGCTACTATGCTTCTTCTAGCACTTCTAGTCACTTGGAAGATTTGGTTGGCTTGGATTTTGAAGGAATCATAGATGATGAAGACAGGAAGAGAAATAGTGCAAAGAGAATATGCGAGTTTGTTATATGTGTCTGATTATATTCCATGAATGAATTTGCAATTTGAATCGGAATCTAGATATGTATTTATTTGTTTGAGAAGAAAACATTAGAAAACCCTAGATCTAATTAAAGAGAAATTAGATCTAAACGGGTTTGGGTTCGAATTAGAATCAAATTGAAATAGATTTGAAAATGGTTTCAAGATTTATGGCCAAATTCATTAGTGAAATTATTGGATAAATTTATAGAACAATTACCTTTAAGAGAAAATTTTTAATTCATCATAAATTGTCCTGTTGCTGCCCCTTGGATAGACCCGAACTCAATCATTCATAACTTTTTATCGGGATCGAATTTATTCGATCGCTTCAGTCAGAATTGGAACAACTTGGCCCTCTCCAACATATTTAAATTTTAGCTCGATCTAACGGTTCATTGGGGAGATATGGCCGTTGTACTGAGACTTTTTTATTCAATGACAGATATTTCTCCATTTTCCATAACCAAAAGTTCTTTATGCTTAAACTTCACAAAAATAATATATCAAAGCATGGAATGAATTAAAGATATTATTACAATCTTCTTTTAGTAAAATCTTATTAATATGCATTAGTTTTATATGATTTATTATCTAATCTAATTAAATCAAATTTAATTAAGATTAGTTAATAGTAGAAGTGTAATTAATTATTAGTCAATCTAAGTAAATGGATTAAAAGAAAAGAGATTTTAATATAGTTTATATAGTGGACTTTTTATAATGTATATTGAATACTATTTAGTATATATTAAACAATTTTAGAATTTTTTAATGAAGATGATAATGTTAAGAATTTGGAGATTATTCATGTTAAAATCTACAATGAGTCTTATTGGTTTGTGATAGGGATCTTTTTCAAATAACATTTATATAGATAAAATATTATTAGAATAATTAGAAAATAGAGTCTAATGGTTGATTTTAATATTGATTAAATAATTGTAAGATGATAATTTATATTATGTTGATTTAAATTTAGAAACTCTGAATGATATTGAATAAAGACTGAATTATTATATTATTGGTTAATACGTTTGAATACCTTAATAGAGTTAAGAGTTAGTCAAATATTAACTAATGAGTTTATGAAAAGATTCTATAGATCGAGTATTTATAGTTTGAAGAGTTTATTATTTATTAATGTTTGTAAGGACTAACAGACTATTAATAAATAATGGTATAAATGTTTTAAGTAGTTATTAATTGGATTATAAACCAACGTACATAGGGAAAAACTATTTTGGGATTCTATTATAACTTGGTACTTTGTTGAAGAATGATGAATTTGGCTATTATTAATAAGATTCTCAATATAGCTTGCTATTAAATAATAACAAGCCGTTATTGAACATTAGAGATTTAAATTATAGTTGACTTTTAACTTACAAAATTATAATTAGTTATTAGTCAACTGATATTAATTGGAACATTGCCATGGATATGTAATTATTAATTAAATAAATTAGATTTAATTTAATTTAATTAATAATTAAGTTATGTAATAAAGTTTTAATTGATATACTAATATCGATTCTTCTAATGAAATTGCGAAGTATTTACATTGAAATTGATAAGTCTTGTTTTAATGACGTGAATAATAACCTTAGATGTTTTAATGGTGAGACTTAGTAATATTGAATTGGAAACTATAAGTTGTTAATAGGTCATGGATTGTGTACCTATATTAATTGATTGATCAAGTTGATCATTTTAATTAAGTTATAATTCTTCTTATTCGAGGATTGATAATTGGTTCTTTTATAAAAGAATAATGATCCTTTGATAATGTTGAATGTAGAAATAACATTAAGGAAGAGTTATTCAATTAATAATATGGATCTTGGTCAAATAAAGAGAACAAGTTAATCAAAGGTCAATAATGATCAGTTTTAATGAGTAAATAGTTATTCTTAAGTTATTTTTAGAATGTAATTCTTAATAATAGAAGGATAATGCTATTGGGGAACAAATGGGTTGACTTGTAGGTCAAATGATGAGACTTAGACACTTGAAGTATACTTGAAATAAAAACTGAAGCTCTACACTTAATTCAACTATGTGAATTTAGTAAACCAAAATATGTGTTTGCATCGTGTATTCTATATGCTTCTTGTTTTGGGTTTTGAGTTGACTAGTGTTGACTAGTCTTAGGTTATTACCAGAGGCTCGGGGGTTATGAGATATGCTGGCATGTTGATCTTATTTGATCTCATCTTTATAAGCCCAACCATGGTTATGTGATCGTATGCTCTATGAAATGTTTGTATTTGTTCATCAGTCTTCATGTGTGAAGCTGAGATGTATTTGTATCTGAGACACTTGAGCTAATCATTTTTTAGTCATCGATCAATTATTCTTGGTTTGTTTTCTAGTCGCCATGATGGGACTAGAATGTG
Organism: Cupressus sempervirens; assembly: GCA_028749045.1. NCBI lineage: Eukaryota > Viridiplantae > Streptophyta > Pinopsida > Cupressales > Cupressaceae > Cupressus > Cupressus sempervirens. The sequence continues at coordinate 103,724,697 of CM053787.1, forward strand.
GATTTATTCTTGATGATTTCATGTTGTGACTCAACTATTTTGGAGTCCTCGATCAGTATGATTTTGAGATATTCTTGGTTGCTTGTTGAGAACCAATGGATGTGATGATTTATTTTGGTTATTGAGAACCAATGGATACTTATGATTATCAGTGATGCCTTCAGTTGCCAATAGAGAACTGTTGTGGTCATGATTTTCTATAGATGTTGCTCATGGAGATTTGATGCTTTTATGCATATTTGATGATTTTATCATGAAGATTTGATGATTCTTATTGTGGATATTTGATGATTTTTTTTATGGATTATCTTTTGGATTTTCTTTACAGTCGCTTATATAGGGCTGTGGTGATTTATGATTCCATGAGCATTAGGGTAGGTAATCTACTTGTAGTGTCGGGAAGTGGCTTGCAATGGGGGCCGGGGCCCTAAGTGGCTACCAGGATAACTCATTGTAAGTTTGGTTAATAAGTGATAACTTTTACATACTAAATGGAGATTAAATGAACTTAAAAAGATAATTGTTTTGGTTCTCGCCCATGCCTTGAGCGCTTGTACAGGCTAGGATGGGAGTAGTGAGACACATGGTTGCGACCTTGCATTCCGTAGTATGCCTCGTCAGTATGAGAGGATACTAGTGGCCGCATGAGATCTGTATGGACCCGTGAAATTTAGCTAACTGCCAGGGTAACTTGTACGAGATAAATGCAATGACACTTTCCCGCTTGCAAAGTAGGTTTCCTACATGTCATTGTTGTGCCTCTAGGAATTAGATGTCAATTTTGTGTGATGGAACCTTTGAGTAGTATACTTTTTGGGATTCTTGGAGTTAAATAGATCTATGCTTTGTGATTTTGATATCTTGTTTGAGACTTGAGATTATCTCCTCAGCACGGTGGGAGTGGACCACTTAGGTTCCACGCGGTCGGGTGGTAGTGTATTTTCCACTCTTATCATTTGAAATTCATTGAGACACCGTGGCTGGAGTATTCTTGGTTGGTATTTATCTTCATTATGTTCTTGGATCATTATGATAGATGATATACCTTATGATGGATGTATTTACTGGTATGTTTCTTATATTGATGATTTGCATATGTTAGATGATGTTATCTTATGCTTTACTCTGCATGTTAGTAGGATGTTTTAGGAGTGACATTCCTACTATGTTAATACCGATGATCTCTTCGGTGCATTGGAATATTACGCACAGAGGGATGGCTAGGATCTATGATGGTCTAATGATGCTATTTACGGTTGGGAAGAACCGTGCACTTAGTTATTTATGTTTGTGATGTATGATTATCTTTTATGATGGATGTGTATATCTTTATAATGATGATGTATTATGTATTATTATGGTTTCATTATGTCATGAATTAATATTGAATGATGATGTACTTTATTTACATGGATGTTTACTGTTTTAAGCTTTTCATACCTTGTAACATGTACAGTGGATGATTGAGCAATCTAAAATGTACACTTATATATGGTTTAAGAACATTGGATGCATCGTTGTTATTTCATTGTTAAGCATGTGATGTTAGATGAATAAGTTATGATTCCAAGTAATTCAACGTTAAGGGATCTTTAAAGAATGTAACTGTTATGTGTGTTATGATTACTTGCAGTTGGATGTTACTATTGCTTCTGCAAATGTTGTGAATGGTTTATAATTTATGTCTTAAAAAAAAAAAAAAACTGTTTAGCAAACTTAGTGAAATTCTTTGGATCTCTTGGCGGGCCATTACATGTAAGTACTCCATTTCATTAAATAATTTCGTTTAATTATTTCAAAATTATTTTTGAAACTAGTCAACTCAAGTCAACCATGGTTAAATCTAGTCAACTTTTGGTCAAACTTGATCTTTGCATATGTGAATATGAGCAAATGTGAGTATGAATTCTCGCAACGATTCGATGCAAATTCTCATTCAACATTTCAAAATGAAGAGATGAGGGTCTCTTAAATAGACTTTCCTAGAATTCATCAACAGTTGAGATCGATTTCAATCAACGGTCAGGATTAAAGGTGAAGTTAAGTCATAAAGGGAGATTTCCAAATTAAAAGGAATTAACAGATTTAATTTGAGTAAAATAAGGAGTTAACTGATTCAATTTGAACAGAAAAAAGAGGTAACTGATTTAACTCATTATTGATTAATAGTGAACTGAAAATTTTCCTTTTTGAATTTAAGAGAGATTTTGTTGGGATATTTGATTTAACAAAATGAGATATGCTCCCATAATTACTTTTTCTATTTAATTAAGTAATATTTAATTAATTAGAGACAATTTTCTTATTTAATTAAATAACTTCATTTAATTAATTAGGAATGGCTTCTCATTTAATTAAATAATTTTGTTTAATTAATTAGAAGTAAGTACTCCATTTAATTAAATAATTTTATTTAATTATTTCAAAATTCATTTCGAAACAAGTCAACTCAAGTCAACCGTGGTTAAATCTGGTCAACTTTTGGTCAAACTTGATATTTGCGTATGTGAATATGAGCAAATGTGAGTATGAATTCTAGCAACAATTCAATGCAAATTCTCATTCAACCTTTCAAAATGAAGAGATGAGGGTCTCTTAAATAGACTTTCTTAGAATTTATCAACGGATGAGATCGATTTCAATCAACGGTCAGGATTAAAGTTGAGGTTCAGTCATAAAGGGAGATTTCCAAATTATACGGAGTTAACAGATTTAATTTGAGTAAAATAAGGAGTTAACTGATTCAATTTGAGTGGAAAAAGGAGTTAATTGATTTAACTCATTTTTTATCAATAGTGAACTAGAAATTTCTTTTTTTGAACTGAAGAGAGATTTTGTTGAGATATTTAATTTAGTAAAATGAGATATGCTCTCATAATTAGTTTTTCTATTTAGTTAAGTAATCTTTAATTTATTAGAGACACTTTTCTTATTTAATTAAATAACTTCATTTAATTAATTAGAAATGGCTTCTCATTTAATTAAATAACTTTGTTTAATTAATTAGAAGTAAGTACTTTATTTAATTAAATAATTTTGTTTAATTATTTAATAATTTTTTTCGAAATTAGTCAACTCAAGTCAACCGTAGTTAAATCTGGTCAACTTTTGGTCAAACTTGATCTTTGAGTATGTGAATATGAGCAAATTTGAGTATGAATTCCAGCAACAACTCGATGCAAATTCTCATTCAACTTTTCAAAATGAAGACATGAGGGTCTCTTAAATAGACTTTCTTGAAATTCATCAACGGTTGAGATCGATTTCAATAAACGGTCATGATTAAAGGTGAAGTTTAGTCATAAAGAAAGATTTCCAAATTAAAGGGAGGTAACAGATTTAATTTGAGTAAAATAAAGAGTTAACTGATTCAATTTGAGTAGAAAAAGGAGTTAACTTATTGAACTCATTTTTTATCAATAGTGTACTAGAAATTTCCATTTTTGAACTGAAGAGAGATTATGTTGAGATATTTAATTTAATAAAATGAGATATGCTCTCATAATTTATTTTTCTATTTAATTAATAATCTTTAATTAATTAGAGACACTTTTCTTATTTAAATAAATAACTTTATTTAATTAATTACGAATGGCTTCTCATTTAATTAAATAACTTTGTTTAATTAATTGGAAGTACATACTCCATTTAATTAAATAATTTCGTTTCATTATTTAAAAATTCTTTTCGAAACTAGTCAACTCAAGTCAACAATGGTTAAATCTGGTCAACTTTTGGTAAAACTTGATCTTTGCGTATGTGAATATGAGCAAATGTGAGTATGAATTCTAGCAACAATTCGATGCATATTCTCATTCAACCTTTCAAAATGAAGAGATGAGGGTCTCTTAAATAGACTTTCGTGCAATTCATCAATGGTTTAGATCGATACCAGTCAATGGTCAGGATTAAAGGTGAAGTTCAGTCATAAAGGGAGATTTCCAAATCAAAAGGAGTTAACAGATTCAATTTGAGTAGAGAAAGGAGTTAACTGATTTAACTCATTTTTTATCAATAGTGAACTGAAAATTTTATTTTTTGAACTGAAGAGAGATTTTGTCAAGATATTTAATTTAATAAAATGAGATATGCTCTCATAATTACTTTTTCTATATAATTAAATAATCTTTAATTAATTAGAGACACTTTTCTTATTTAATTAAATAACTTCACTTAATTAATTAGAATTGGCTTCTCATTTAATTAAATAACTTGTTTTAATTAATTATTAGTAAGTACTCCATTTAATTAAATAATTTCGTTTAATTATTTTAAAATTCTTTTCGAAACTAGTCAACTCAAGTCAATCGTAGTTAAATCTGCTCAACTTTTGGTCAAACAGATCTTTGCGTATGTGAATATGATCAAATGTGAGTCTGAATTCTAGCAACAATTCGATGCAGATTCTCATTCAACCTTTCAAAATGAAGAGATGAGGGTCTCTTAAATAGACTATCCTGGAATTCATGAACGGTTGAGATCGATTCCAATCAACGATCAGGATTAAAAGTGAAGTTCAGTCATAAAGGGAGATTTCCAAATTAAAGGGAGCTAACAGATTCAATTTGAGTAAAATAAAGAGTTAACTGATTCAATTTGAGTAGAGAAAGGAGTTAACTGATTTAACTCATTTTTTATCAATAGTGAACTGAAAATTTCCCTTTTTGAACTAAAGAGATATTTTGTTTACATATTTAATTTAATAAAATGTGATATGCTCTCATAATTACTTATTCTATTTAATTAAATAATCTTTAATTCATTAGAGACACATTTCTTATTTAATTAAATAACTTTATTTAATTAAATAACTTTATTTAATTAATTAGGAATAGCTTCTCATTTAAATAAATAACTTTTTTTATTTAATTAGAAGTAAATAGTCCATTTAATTAAATAATTTCATTTAATTATTTCAAAATTCTTTTCAAAAATAGTCAACTCAAGTCAACCGTGGTTAAATCTGATCAACTTTTGGTCAAACTTGATCTTTACGTATATGAATATGAGCAAATTTGAGTATGAATTCCAATAATAATTCGATGCAAATTCTCATTCAACCTTTCAAAATGAAGAGATGAGGGTCTCTTAAATAGACTTTCCTGAAATTCATCAACGGTTGAGATCGATTTCAATCAACGGTCAGGATTAAAAGTGAAGTTCAGTCATAAAAGGAGATTTCCAAATTAAAGAGAGTTAACAGATTTTAATTTGAGTAAAATAAGGAGTTAAATTGTTCAATTTGAGTAGAAAAAAGAGTTAACTGATTTAACTCATTTTTTATCAATAGTGAACTGGAAATTTTTCTTTTTGAACTAAAGAGAGATTTTGTTGAGCTATTTAATTTAATAAAATGAGATATGCTCTCATAATTACTTTTTCTATTTAGTTAAATAATCTTTAATTAATTAGAGACAATTTTCTTATTTAATTAAATAACTTCATTTAATTAATTAGGAATGGCTTCTCATTTAATTAAATAACTTTGTTTAATTAATTAGAAGTAAGTACTCTATTTAATTAAATAATTTTGTTTAATTATTTTAAAATTCTTTTCGAAACTAGTCAACTCAAGTCAACTGTGGTTAAATCTAGTCAACTTTTCGTCAAACTTGATCTTTGCGTATGTGAATATGAGTAAATGTGAGTATGAATTCCAGTAATAATTCAATGCAAATTCTCATTCAAACTTTCAAAATGAAGAGATGAGGGTCTCTTAAATAGACATTCTTAGAATTCATCAACGGTTGAGATCGATTTCAATCAGTGGTCAGGATTAAATGTGACGTTCAGTCACCAAGGAAGATTTCCTAATTAAAAAGAGTTAATAGATTTAATTTGAGTAAAATAAAGAGTTAACTGATTCAATTTTAATAGAAAAAGGAGTTAACTGATTTAACTCATTCTTTATCAATAGCTAACTGAAAATTTTCTTTTTTGAACTGAATAGTGATTTTGTTGAGATATTTAATTTAATAAAATGAGATATTCTCTCATAATTACTTTTTCTATTTAATTAAGTAATCTTTAATTAATTAGAGACACTTTTCTTATTTAATTAAATAACTTCATTTAATTAATTAGGAATGGCTTCTCATTTAATTAAATAACTTTGTTTAATTAATTAGAACTAAGTACTCCATTTAATTAAATAATTTCGTTTAATTATTTCAAAAAAAATTTTGAAACAAGTCAACTCAAGTCAACTGTGGTTAAATCTGGTCAACTTTTGGTCAAACTTGATCTTTGTGTATGTGAATATGAGCAAATGTGACTATGAATTCCAACAACAATTCGATGCAAATTCTCATTCAACCTTTCAAAATGAAGAGATGAGGGTCTCTTAAATAGACTTTCCATGAATTCATCAACGGTTGAGATCAATTTCAATCAGCGGTCAAGATTAAAGTTGAAGTACAGTCATAAAGGGAGATTTCCAAATTAAAGGGAGTTAACAGATTTAATTTGAGTAAAATAAGGAGTTAACTGATTCAATTTGAGTAGAAAAAGGAGTTAACTAATCTAACTCATTTTTTGTCAATAGTGAACTTGAAATTTCCCTTTTTTAAAATGAAGAGAAATTTTGTTGAGATATTTAATTTAATAAAATGAGATATACTCTCATAATTACTTTATCTATTTAATTAAGTAATCTTTAATTAATTAGAGACACTTTTATTACTTAATTAAATAACTTCATTTAGTTAATTGGGAATGGCTTCTCATTTAATTAGATAACTTTGTTTAATTAATTAGAAGTAAGTATTCTATTTAATTAAATAATTTCATTTAATTATTTCAAAATTCTTTTCGAAACTAGTCAACTCAAATCAACCGTGGTTAAATTTGGTCAACTTTTGGTCAAACATGATCTTTGCATATGTGAATATGAACAAATGTGAGTATGAATTCCAGCATCAATTCGATTCAAATTCTCATTCAACCTTTCAAAATGAAGAGATGAGGGTCTCTTAAATAGACTTTCTTGGAATTCATCAACGGTTGCGATCGATTTCAATCAACGGTCCGGATTAAATGTGAAGTTCAGTCATAAAGGGAGATTTCCAAATTAAAGGGAGTTAATAGATTTAATTTGAGTAAAATAAGGAGTTAACTGATTCAATTTGAGAAGAAAAAGGAGTTGACTGATTTAACTCATTTTTTATCAATAGTGAACTGAAAATTTTCCTTTTTAACCTGAAGAGTGATTTTGTTGAGATATTTAATTTAATAAAATGAGATATGCTCTCATAATTACTTTTTCTATTTAATTAAGTAATCTTTAATTAATTAGAGACACTTTTCTTATTTAATTAAATAACTTTATTTAATTAATTAGGAATGGCTTCTCATTTAATTAAATAACTTTGTTTAATTAATTAAAAGTAAGTACTCCATTTAATTAAATAATTTCGTTTAATTATTTCAAAATTCTTTTCGAATCTAGTCAACTGAAGTCAACCATGGTTAAATTTGGTCAACTTTTGGTTAAACTTGCTCTTTGTGTATGTGAATACGAGCAAATGTGAGTATGAATTCCAGCAACAATTCAATGCAAATTCTCATTCAATCTTTCAAAATGAAGAGATGAGGATCTCTTAAATAGAGTTTCTTGGAATTCATCAACGGTTGAGATCGATTTCAATCAACGGTTAGGATTAAACGTGAAGTTCAATCATAAAGGGAGATTTCCAAATTAAAGGGAGTTAACAGATATAATTTGAGTAAAATCAGGAGTTAATTGATTCAATTTGAGTAGAAAAAGATGTTAACTCATTTAACTCATTTTTTATCAATAGTGAACTGAAAATTTCCTTTTTTGAAATGAAGAAATTTTTTTTGAGATATTTAATTTAATAAAATGAGATATGCTCTCATAATTACATTTTCACTTTAATTAAGTAATAATTAATTAATTACAGACACTTTTATTATTTAATTAAGTAACTTCATTTAATTGATTAGGAATGGCTTCGCATTTAATTAAATAACTTTGTTTAATTAATTAGAAGTAAGTACTCTATTTAATTAAATAATTTTGTTTAATTATTTCAAAATTCTTTTCGAAACTAGTCAACTCAAGTCAACCGTGGTTAAATCTGATCAATTTTTGGTCAAACTTGATCTTTGCATATGTGAATATGAGCAAATGTGAGTATGAATTCCAGCATCAATTCGATGCAAATTTTCATTCAACCTTTCAAAATGAAGAGATGAGGGTCTCTTAAATAGACTTTCTTGAAATTCATCAACGGTTGCGTTTGATTTCAATCAACGGTCCTGATTAAATGTAAAGTTCAGTCATAAATGAAGATTTACAAATTAAAGGGAGTTAGCAGATTTAATTGGAGTAAAATAAGGAGTTAACTGATTCAATTTGAGTAGAGAAAGGAGTCAACTAATTTAACTCATTTTTTATCAATAGTGAACTGGAAATTTCCCTTTTTGAACTGAAGAGAGATTTTTTTGAGATATTTAATTTAATAAAATGAGATATGCTCTCAAAATTACTTTTTCTATTTAATTAAATAATCTTTAATTAATTAGAGACACTTTTCTTATTTAATTAAATAACTTCATTTAATTAATTAGGAATGGCTTCTCATTTAATTAATTAACTTTGTTTAATTAATTAGAAGTAAGTACTCCATTTAATTAAATAATTTCGTTTAATTATTTCAAAATTCTTTTCGAAACTAGTCAACTCAAATCAATCGTGGTTAAATCTAGTCAACTTTTGGTCAAACTTGATCTTTGTGTATGGCAATATGAGAAAACGTGAGTATGAATTCCAACAACAATTCGATGCAAATTCTCATTCAACCTTTCAAAATGAAGAGATGACGGTCTCTTAAATAGACTTTCCTGGAATTCATCAATGGTTGAGATTGATTTCAATCAACGGTCTGGATTAAATGTGAAGTTCAGTCATAATGAGATATTTTCAAATTAAAGGGAGTTAACAGATTTAATTTGAGTAAAATAAGGAGTTAACCGATTCAATTTGAGTAGAAAATGAGTTAACTAATTTAACTCATTTTTCATCAATAGTGAACTGGAAATTTCTCTTTTTGAACTGAAAAGAGATTTTTTTGAGATATTTAATTTAATAAAATGAGATATGCCCTCATAATTACTTTTTCCATTTAATTAGGTAATCTTTAATTAATTAGAGACACTTTTCTTATTTAATTAAATAACTTCATTTAATTAATTAGGAATGGCTTCTCATTTAATTAAATAACTTTGTTTAATTAATTAGAAGTAAGTACTCCATTTAATTAAATAATTTCATTTAATTATTTCAAAATTCTTTTCGAAACTAGTCAACTCAAGTCAACCGTGGTTAAATCTGGTCAACTTTTGGTCAAACTTGTTCTTTGCGTATGTGAATATGAGAAAATGTGAGTATGAATTCTAGTAACAATTTGATGCAAATTCTCATTCAATCTTTCGAAATGAAGAGATGAGGGTCTCTTAAATAGACTTTTCTGAAATTCATCAACGATTGAGATTGATTTCAATCAACGGTCAAGATTAAAGGTGAAGTTCAGACATAAAAGAAAATTTCCATATTAAAGGGAGTTAACAAATTTATTTTGAGTAAAATAAGGAGTTAACTGATTCAATTTGAGTAGAAAAAAGAGTTAACTGATTTAACTCATTTTTTTATCAATAATGAACTGAAAATTTTTCTTTTTGAACTGAAGAGACATTTTGTTGAGATATTTAATTTAATAAAATAAGATATGCTCTCATAATTACTTTTTTTATTTAATTAAATAATCTTTAATTAATTAGAGACACTTTTTTTATTTAATTAAATAACTTCATTTAATTAGTTAGGAATGGCTTCTCATTTAATTAAATAACTTTGTTTAACTAATTAGAAATAAGTACTTCATTTAATTAAATAATTTTGTTTAATTATTTTAAAATTCTTTTCAAGACTACTCAACTGAAGTCAACCGTGGTTAAATTTGGTCAACTTTTGGTCAAACTTGACCTTTGCGTATGTGAATATGAGCAAATGTAAGTTAGAATTCTAGCAACAATTCGATGCAAATTCTCATTCAACCTTTCAAAATAAAGAGGTTAGGGTCTGTTAAATAGACTTTCCTGGAATTCATAAACGGTTGAGATCGATTTCAATCAACGGTCAGGATTAAAGGTGAAGTTCAGTCATAAAGATAGATTTATAAATTAAAGAGAGTAAACAAATTTAATTTGAGTAAAATAAGGAGTTAACTGATTCAATTTGAGTAGAGAAAGGAGTTAACTGATTTAACTCATTTTTTATCAATAGTGAAATTAAAATTTCCCTTTTTGAACTGAAAAAAGATTTTGTTAAGATATTTAATTTAATAAAATGAGATATGCTCTCATAATTACTTTTTCTATTTAATTAAATAATCTTTATTTAATTAGAGACACTTTTCTTATTGAATTAACTAACTTCATTTAATTAGTTAGGAATGGTTTCTCATTTAATTAAATAACTTTGTTTAATTAATTAGAAGTAAGTACTCTATTTAATTAAATAATTTCATTTAATTATTTCAAAAAAAATTTCGAAACTAGTCAACTCAAGTCAACCATGGTTAAATCTGGTCAACTTTTGGTCAAACTTGATCTTTTTGTATGTGAATATGAGCAAATGTTAGTTTGAATTTCAGTAACAATTCGATGCAAATTCTCATTCAACCTTTCAAAATGAAGAGATGAGGGTCTCTTAAATAGACTTTTCTTGAATTCATCAACGGTTGAGATCGATTTCAATCAACGGTCAGGATTAAAGGTGAAGTTCAGTCATAAAGAGAGATTTCAAAATTAAAAGTAGTTAATAGATTTAATTTGAGTAAAATAAGGAGTTAACTGATTCATTTTGAGTAGAAAAAGAAGTTAACTCATTTAACTCATTTTTTATCAATAGTGAAATGAAAATTTCCCTTTTTCAACTAAAGAGAGATTTTGTTGAGATATTTAATTTAATAAAATTAGATATGCTCTCATTATTACTTTTTCTATTTAATTAAGTAATCTTTAATTAATTAGAGCCACTTTTCTTATTTAATTAAATAACTTCATTTAATTAATTAGGAATGGCTTCTCATTTAATTAAATAACTTTGTTTAATTAATTAGAAATAAGTACTCCATTTAATTAAATAATTTCATTTAGTTATTTTAAAATTTTTTTCTAAATTAGTCAACTCAAGTCAACCGTGGTTAAATCTGGTCAACTTTTGGTCAAACTTGATCTTTGCGTATGTGAATATGAGAAAATGTGATTATAAATTCCAGCAAAAAATCGATGCAAATTCTCATTCAACCTTTCAAAATGAAGAGATGAGGGTCTCTTAAATAGACTTTCCTAGAATTTGTAATGCCTTGCCAAGGGATCTAAAGAATTTTACTAAGTTTTTCAAACAAATTTTTATTTTTTCTAAAACATGAAAGATGAAACCATACATAACATTTGCGGAAGCAATAGCAACAACTCAAATAAAAATAAACATAACATATATACATAACAGGCTAAATTCTTTAAAGATCCCTTAACATTGTATCACATCTAAATTAACTATTTATCTAACATCCCATCCTTATGAAATAATAATGATACATCCAATGTGCTTAAACAATATACAAGTGTCCTTTTGTAATTATATTTTAGTTTAGCTCAATCATCCACTGTACATATCACAGGGTATAGAAAGCTTAAAAGAATAAACATCCAAGTAAATAAAGTACATCATCATCATCTAATATTAATCCATGATGCAATTGAAGTAAATGAAACCATAAACAATACATGATACATCGTCATCATAAAGATATAAACATCCATCACAAAATATAATCATATATCACAAACATAAATAACTAAGTGCACAGTTCCTTCCAACCATAAATAGCATCATTAGACCATCGTAGATCCTAGCCATCCCTCCGTGCGTAACATTCCAAAGCACCGAAGAGATAATCGGTATTAACATAGTAGGAATGTCACTCCTAAAACATCCTACTAACATACAAAGTTAAGTATAATAAATCAACTAACATATGCAAAGTAAAGAAAATCATCAATATAAGAAACATACCAATAAATACATCTATCATAAGGTATATTATCTATCATAATGCTCCAAGAACATAATGAAGAATAAATACCAACTAGGGATACTCCAGCCATAGTGTCTCAGACGAATCTCAAATGATAAGAGTGAAAATTCACTACTACCCGACCGCATAGAACCTGAGTGGTCCACTCCTACCGTGCTGAAGAGATAATCTCAAGTCCCAAATAGGATATCAATTCACGAAGCACAAACTTCTATAAGTCCAAGAATCCTAAAAGTATACTAACTCAAAAGTTCCATCACACAAAATTGACATCTAATTTCTAAAGGCACACAAAGACATGTAAGAAACCTACTCTACAAGCAGGAAAGTGTCATCGCATTTATCACGTACAAGTTACCCTAGCAGTTACCTAAACTTCATGGGTCCATACTGATCTCATGCGGCCACTAGTATCCTCTCATACTGACGAGGCTTACTATGGAATGCACGGTCGCAACCATGCGTTCTCACTACTCTCATCCTAGCCTATACAAGCACTCAAGGCATGGGTGAGAACATCAACAATTATCTTTTTAGGTTCATTTAATCCTCATTTAGTGTGTAAATGTTATCACTTATTAAGCAAACTTACAATGAGTTACCTTGGCAACCACTTAGGGCCTCGACCCCCATTGCAAGCCACTTCCCGACACTACAAGTAGATTACCTACCCTAAGCTTATGGAATCATAAATCTTAAAATCATAAAAGATAATCCATAATAAAATCATCAAATATGCATAAAAGCATCAAATATCCATAATAAGAATCATCAAATCTCCAAGATAAGAATCATCAAATCTCCATGAGCATCTGAAAAAGTATCCATAGAAAATCATGACCACAACAGTTCTCTATTAGCAACTGAAGGCATCACTGATAATCATAAGTAACAATTGGTTCTCAATAACCAAAATATATCTCAAAATAAATGGTTCTCAACAAGCAACCAAGAATATCTCAAAATCATACTGATCGAAGACTCCAAAATGGTTGAGTCAAACATGTCACAATATGACATCATCAAGAAATAAATCCATATTTCAGTTCCATCATGGCGACTAGAAAATAATCCAAGTATAACTGATCGATGACTCAAAAATGATTAGCTCAAGTGTCTCATACACATACCTCTCAGCTTCACACATGAAAACTGAAATAACAATCAATAAATACAAATATTTCATAGAGAATACGATCACATTACCATGGTTGGGCTTATAAAGATCGAGACTAATAAGATCAACATGCCATCATATCTCATAACCCCCGAGCCTCTGGTAACATCCTAGGACTGGTCAACACTAGTCAACCCAAAACAAGAAGCATATAGAATACACGATGCAAACACATGTTTTGGTTTACTAAATTCACATAGTTGAATAATGTGTAGGGGTTTCATTTTCTATTTTCAAGTGTATGGGTTTCAGTTTCTTGTTTGCAAGTATATTTTCAAGTGTCCAAGTTTCATCATTTGACCTACATGTCAACCCAATCATCCTTCCATTATTAAGAATTATATTCTATGAATAATTTGAGGATAAATATTCACTAAACTGATCATTATTGACCTTTAATTAAATTGTTCTCTATATTTAACCATGATCCATATTCAAATTGATTAACTCTTCTTTTAAGGTTATTTCAACTTTCAACATAAATCAAGGATCATTATTCATTAAAATATAAGAAAGTCAATTATCAATCTTCGAATAAGAAGATTATGATCAATTTAATCTACCAATTAACATAGGTGCACAATTTCATGATCCATTAATATTTTAATGGTTAAAACTCAATTAAGTATCTCTAACACTTAAGCCTCTTAATTATAATCATTATTAAATTATCACTAATAACCGTTAAAATATCTAATTCATTATTCAAGTTATTAGAATAAGACCTATCAACTTCATATCAATATTTTTACAATATCATTAAAAGAATTATATCAATAAAATCTCCATTACATAACTTAATTATTAAAACTAATTAACTTTAGTTAATTGATTTAATTAATAATTTCACAACCAAACAATCAACCTAATGAATATCAGTTGACTAATAACTAAAAGTCAGCGATACATAAATATTCATGTTCATAATTCAATAATAATCACTCATTGATATTTAATGACAAGTTATATTGGGAATCTTATCAATAGATCACATTCATCATTCTTTATGAATACTAATGTTTCCTTAATTAATTTGTTTTAATGATAGTCATTTCAAGATAAATCTCAATCGCATAATATAATTATATTGACAACTCATTGAATATTAATTGATTAAAAATCAATCATACTTCAAACCAAAAATTAATATCTTTTACAAAATTTTAATCATTAAACAATTTCCACTAGATTAACTTTAATCATTTTATTGATAACTAATCAAACCATTATTTATTAATAGTTTTCTAGTCCAAACATTAATAAATAATAAACTCATCAAACTATAAATACTCGATCTATAGAATCCTTCCATATACTCGTTAGTTAATATTTGACTAACTCTTAACACCATTAAGGTAAATCGACAAGTTATCTAATAATACATAACATAACAATTCTACTTATAGTAATGTTATAATAATAAATCTATGTCAATTAATCCATTACCATTACATTCTTTTCATTTAAAATTGTCATTTCTTAAATTATATATTAAATAATATTTAATATACATTAAATAATATTTAATATACATTAAATAATTAATATTAAAAGTCATCCATTCTCTATTAAATTCCATATCTCTATCCATCAGCTCTATCTACAAAATTTCCATTAAAAATCTTCATTAATTCATTTAGAACATTCTTATTAGTCTTTAGACTAATTAAATAATTATTAAATTCTAATTATATTGCTTTGATATATTATTTTTGTGAAGTTTAAGCATAAAGAATTCTTGGTTATGGGAAATGGAGAAATATTTGTGCTTGAATAAAATAGTCTCAGTACGACGGCCATATCTCCCTAATGAATCATTGGATCGGGTTGAAATTGAAATATGTTGGAGAGGGCCAAGTTGCCCCAATTCTGAGTGGAGTGATCGAATAAACTCGATCACGATAAAAAGTTATGAATGATTGAGTTCGGATCTATCCAAGGGGTAGCGACAGGACAATTTGTGATGAATTAAGAATTTTCTCTTAACATAATTGTTCTCTAAATTTATCCAATAATTTCACTAATGGATTTAGCCATAAATCTTGAAACCATTTTCAAATCTATTTCAATTGATTCTAATTCGAACCCAAATCCGTTTTCTCTTTTTTTTTAAATTCATGCATATAAATTTCTCAAATAAATTTAATTGCCCAAATTGAAAATTTATACAATAAAAATATGAAATTCCTCAGAAGACATATGGAAGACACGAAGAAGACAGGAATGCATGATGCGGAAATAGTATAAGAAAAATCATAAAAATCTACCCGAATTCTAATGCTAATTCGCTCTTCCTCAGAAAACTCGTAGAGCAAGCTCCCTTCTTCAAACTTCTTGAGTCCTCCCCTGTTCCAATTGCTCTCCACCCCCTCCTTAAGCTTCTATGAATGCCTAAATATAAAGAGCTCTCAAGAAACCTTTGGATTGATTTTTGAAACTACTGAAAGGTGTCACCAACTAAGCATGAGTCTTTTCCAACCTTTTTGATGAGTCATAGAGTTGTAGACACCTTGTGCTTAATTGATGCACTAACCTCCGTGTTGTTGACACATGTTAGTTCCCATGCAAGCTTATAACTCCAATTTACTATTTAAATTTTATAACTTTCATTTTAATTTTTATAACTTTTATTATTATTATGTTATTTATTACTTTATTATTATTTTATAATTATTATTTTATAATTATTATTAATTTTAATTTCTAGTTTTCTTTTATTTAATTCTTTTTCTCCAATAATTCATATTTAATTAATTACAATCAAAATATCAAAGATCATGATATTTTATTAATTTTCTCAAATAAATAATTTATTATTTAAATCTATTTATTAAGACTTAATTAATGGAAAGTTCACCATAGACCTCCAAGATAAAATATGAAAATCCATCATAGAAAAAATCATACAAAATAAATCTAAAGAGTTAAAAATCATGAAATATGTCATCCGACACATTCGGTGGGTATTCAACTCAGATACTTGTCCTAATTTTTCAATTAGGAAAAATGGCTCAAAGGGTTAGAATTTGGACTTGAGAATTTATCTCCCCTCTCTTATCATTGAGACAATGTGATAGGGTACGCTCATCCTAGCAATTCAAGAAAGTCGATACCCAGTACCTGCAACCTGCATAAAAATTATGCATGTACAAACACAATATATACTAAACTAAATAGACAATGGTAGGAAGAGGTGCATCGTATAAATTTTGACTAGAAAGTGATTACGACTCCCTTTCTTAACCACATCAAACACGCCATACAAAAGAAAATACACAAGGCAAACACGCACACCATACACATGCAAGTATGGGGTAACTATCCATAAGAAAACACATATGATAATAAATCATCTTGCTAATCATCATTAATAATTGAAAGAAATGTAATAATCATCATCAATAATTGTGAACACTAAAAATAATCATCATACATACATGAAATGTAGAGTCTAAGTAATCTTATCACATAATAAACTGAATCCATAGCACAATATCTGATAATCTCAAAAGAATGCCGCTAATCAACAACATAAAACTAGTTCTAAAAGAGTTTAGCAATGATAACAAAATGTGAACCAGGGGCAAACACTACAGAATTCATCAACGGTTGAGATCGATTTCAATCAACGGTCAAGATTTAAGGTTAAGTTCAGTCATAAAGGGAGATTTCAAAATTAAAAGGAGTTAACAGATTTAATTTGAGTAAAATAAAGAGTTAACTGATTCAATTTGAGTAGAAAAATGAGTTAACTGATTTAACTCATTTTTGATCAATAGTGAACCGAAAATTTCCCTTTTCGAACTGAAGAGAGATTTTGTTGAGATATTTAATTTAATAAAATGAGATATGCTCTCATAATTACTTTTTCTATTTAAATAAATAATCTCTAATTAATTAGGGACACTTTTCTTATTTAATTAAATAACTTCATTTAATTAATTAGGAATGGCTTCTCATTTAATTAAATAACTTTGTTTAATTAGTTAGAAGTAAGTACTCCATTTAATTGAATAATTTCGTTTAATTATTTTAAAATTCTTTTTGAAACTAGTCAACTCAAGTCAACCGTGGTTAAATCTGATCAACTTTTGGTCAAAATTGGTCTTTGCGTATGTGAATATGAGCAAATGTGAGTATGAATTCCAGCAACAATTCGATGCAAATTTTCATTCAACCTTTCAAAATGAAGAGATGAGGGTATCTGAAATAGACTTTCCTAGAATTCATCAACGGTTGAGATCGATTTCAATCAACGGTCAAGATTAAAGGTGAAGTTCAATCATAAAAGGAGATTTCCAAATTAAAGGGAGTTAACAGATTTAATTTGACTAAATTAAGGAGTTAACTGATTCAATTTGAGTAGAAAAAGAAGTTAACTCATTTAACTCATTTTTTATCAATAGTGAACTAGAAATTTCCCTTTTTGAACTGAAGAGAGATTTTGTTGAGATATTTAATTTAATAAAATGAGATATGCTCTCATAAATACTTTTTCTATTTCATTATATAATCTTTAATTAATTAAAAACACTTTTATTATTTAATTAAATAACTTCATTTAATTAATTAGGAATGGCTTCTCATTTAATTAAATAACTTTGTTTAATTGATTAGAAGTAAGTACTCCATTTAATTAAATAATTTTGTTTAATTATTTCAAAATTCTTTTCGACACTTGTCAACTAAAGTCAACCGTGGTTAAATCTGGTCAACTTTTGATCAAACTTGATCTTTGTGTATGTGAATATGAGCAAATGTGAGTATGAATTCTAGCAACAATTCGATGCAAATTCTCATTAAATCTTTCAAAATGAAGAGATGAGGGTCTCTTAAATAGACTTTCTTGGAATTCATCAATGGTTGAGATTGATTTCAATCAACGGTCAAGATTAAAGGTCAAGTTTAGTCATAAAGAAAGATTTTCAAACTAAAAGGAGTTAACAGATTTAATTCGAGTAAAATACAGAGTTAACTGATTCAATTTGAGTAGAAAAAGGAGTCAAATGATTTAACTCATTTTTGATCAACAGTGAACTGGAAATTTCCCTTTTTGAACTGAAGAGAGATTTTGTTGAGCTATTTAATTTAATAAAATAAGATATGCTTTCATAATTACTTTTTCTATTTAATTAAATAATCTTTAATTAATTAGAGACACTTTTCTTATTTAATTAAATCACTTCATTTAATTAATTAGGAATGGCTTCTCATTTAATTAAATAACTTTGTTTAATTAATTAGAACTAAGTACTCCATTTAATTAAATAATTTCGTTTAATTATTTTGAAATTCTTTTCGAAACTAGTCAACTCAAGTCAACCGTGGTTAAATCTGGTCAACTTTTGGTCAAAATTGATCTTTGCATATATGAATATGAGCAAATGTGAGTATGAATTCCAGCAACAATTCGATCCATATTCTAATTCAACCTTTCAAAATGAAGAGATGAGGGTCTCTTAAATAGACTTTCTTGGAATTCATCAACAGTTGAGAGCGATTTCAATCAACGGTCAGGATTAAAGGTGAAGTTCAGTCATACAGGGAGATTTCCAAATTAAAGGGAGTTAACATATTTAACTCATTTTTGATCAATAGTGAATTGAAAATTTTGCTTTTTGAACTGAAAAGAGGTTTTGTTGACATATTTGATTTAATAAAATGATATATGCTCTCATAATTACTTTTTCTATCTAATTAAATAATTTTTAATTAATTAGAGACACTTTTCTTATTTAATTAAATAACTTTATTTAATTAATTGAGAATGACTTCTCATTTAATTAAATAACTTTATTTAATTAATTATAAGTAAGTACTCCATTTAATTAAATAATTTCGTTTAATTATTTCAAAATTCTTTTCGAAACTAGTCAACTCAAGTCAACCGAGGTTAAATCTGGTCAACTTCTAGTCAAAATTGATCTTTGCGTATGTGAATATGAGCAAATGTGAGTATGAAATCCAGCAACAATTCGATCTATATTCTCATTCAAACTTTCAAAATGAAGAGATGAGGGTCTCTTAAATAGACTTTCTTGAAATTCATCAATAGTTGAGATCGATTTCAATCAAAGGTCAGGATTAAAGGTGAAGTTCAGTCATAAAGGGAGATTTCCAAATTAAAGGGAGTTAACAGATTTAATTTGAGTAAAATAAAGAATTAACTGATTAAATTTGAGTAGAAAAAGGAGTTAACTGATTTAACTCATTTTTTATCATTAGTGAATTTGAAATTTCCCTTTTTGAACTGAAGAGAGATTTCGTTGTGATGTTTAATATAATAAAACGAGATATGCTCTCATAATTACTTTTTCTATTTAATTAAATAATCTTTAATTAATTAGAGACACTTTTCTTATTTAATTATATAACTTCATTTAATTAATTAAGAATGGCTTCTCATTTAATTAAATAACTTTGTTTAATTTATTAGAAATAAGTACTCCATTTAATTAAATAATTTCTATTAATTATTTCAAAATTTTTTCCGAAACTAGTCAACTCAAGTCAGCCGTAGTTAAATTTGGTCAACTTTTTGTCAAACTTGATCTTTGCGTATGTGAATATGAGCAAATGTGAATATGAATTCCAGCAACAATTCGATGCAAATTATCATTCAACCTTTCAAAATGAAGAAATGAGGGTCTCTTAAATAGACTTTTCTTGAATTCATCAACGATTGAGATCGATTTCAATCAATGGTCAGGATGAAAGGTGAAGTTCAGTCATAAAGGGAGATCTTTCCAAATTAAAGGGAGTTAACAGATTTAATTTGAGTAAAATAAGGAGTTAACTGATTCAATTTGAGTAGAAAAAAGAGTTAACGGATTTAACTCATTTTTGATCAATAGTGAACTAGAAATTTTTCTTTTTGAACTGAAAAGAGATTTTGTTGAAATATTTAATTTAATAAAATGAGATATGCTCTCATAATTACTTTTTCTATTTAATTAAATAATCTTTAATTAATTAGAGACACTTTTCTTATTTAATTAAATAACTTCATTTAATTAATTAGGAATGGCTTCTCATTTAATTAAATAACTTAGTTTAATTAATTACAAGTAAGTACTGTATTTAATTAAATAATTTTGTTTAATTATTTCAAAATTCTTTTCGAAACTAGTCAACTCAAGTCAACTGTAGTCAAATCTATTCAATTTTTGGTCAAACTTGATCTGTGCATATGTGAATATGAGCAAATGCGAGTATGAATTTCAACAACAATTCGATGCAAATTCTCATTCAAGCTTTCAAAATGAAGAGATGAGGGTCTCTTAAATAGACATTCCTTGAATTTATCAACGGTTGAGATCGATTTCAATCAATAGTCAGGATTAAAGGTGAAGTTTAGTCATAAAGGAAGATTTTCAAATTAAAAGGTGTTAACAGATTTAATTTGAATAAAATAAGGAGTTAACTGATTCAATTTGAGTAGAAAAAGGGGTTAATTGATTTAACTCATTTTTTATCAATAGTGAACTGAAAATTTCCCTTTTTGAACTGAAGAGAGATTTTGTTGAGATATTTAATTTAATAAAATGAGATTTGCTCTCATAATTAGTTTTTTTTATTTAGTTAAAAAATCTTTAATTAATTAGAGACACTTTCCTTATTTAATTAAATAACTTCATTTAATTAATTAGGAATGGCTTCTCATTTAATTAAATAACTTTTTTTAATTAATTAAAAGTAAGTACTCCATCTAATTAAATAATTTTGTTTAATTATTTCAAAATTCTTTTCGAAACTAGTCAACCGTGGTTAAATCTGATCAACTTTTGGTCAAACTTGATCTTTGCGTATGTGAATATGAGCGAATGTGAGTATGAATTCCAGCAACAATTTGATGCAAATTCTCATTCAACCTTTCAAAATGAAGAGATGAGGATCTGTTAAATAGACTTTTCTGGAATTCGTCAACGATTGAGATCGATTTCAATCAACGGTCAGGATTAAAGGTGAAGTTCAGTCATAAAGGGAGATTTCCAAATTAAACGGAGTTAACAGATTTAATTTGAGTAAAATAAGGAGTTACCTGATTCAATTTGAGTAGAAAAAGGAGTAAACTAATTTAACTCATTTTTGATCAATAGTGAACTAGAAATTTCCCTTTTTGAACTAAAGAGAGATTTTGTGTAGATATTTAATTTAATAAAATGAGATATGCTCTCATAATTACTTTTTTTATTTAATTAAATAATTTTTAATTAATTAGAGACACTTTTCTTATTTAATTAAATAACTTCATTTAATTAATTAGGAATGGCTTCTCATTTAATTAAATAAATTTGTTTAATTAATTAGAAGTACTCCTTTTAATTAAATAGTTTTATTTAATTATTTTAAAATTATTTTTGAAACTAGTCAACTCAAGTCAACTGTAGTTAAATCTAGTCATCTTTTGGTCAAACTTGATCTTTGCGTATGTGAATATGAGTAAATGTGAGTATGAATTCTAGTAACAATTTGATGCAAATTCTCATTCAACCTTTAAAAATGAAGAGATGAGGGTCTCTTAAATAGACTTTCTTAGACTTCATCATCAGTTGAGATCGATTTCAATCAACGGTCAGGATTAAAAGTGAAGTTCAGTCATAAAGGGAGATTTTTAAATTAAAGGGAGTTAAAAGATTTAATTTGAGTAAAATAAGTAGTTAACTGATTCAATTTGAGTAGAAAAAGGAGTCAACTGATTTAACTCATTTTTGATCAATAGTGAACTAAAATTTTTTCTTTTTGAACTGAAGAGAGATTTTGTTGAGATATTTAATTTAATAAAATGGGATATGCTCTCATAATTACTTTTTCTATTTAGTTAAATACTCTTTAATTAATTAGAGACACTTTTTTTATTTAATTAAATAACTTCATTTAATTAATTAGGAATGGTTTCTCATTTAATTAAATAACTTTGTTTAATTAATTATAAGTAAGTACTCTATTTAATTAAATAAATTCATTTAATTATTTTTAAAAAAAATTTGAAACTAGTCAACTCAAATCAACCGTGGTTAAATCTGGTCAACTTTTGGTCAAACTTAATCTTTGCGTATGTGAATATGAGCAAATGTAAGTATGAATTCCAACAAAAATTCGATGAAATTCTCATTGAAGCTTTCAAAATGAAGAGATGAGTGTCTATTAAATAGACTTTCTTGGAATTCATCAACGGTTGAGATCGATTTCAATCAACAGTCAGGATTAAAGGTGAAGTTCAGTCATAAAGGGAGATTTCCAAATTAAAAGGAGTTAATAGATTTAATTTGAGTAAAATAAGGAGTTAACTGATTCAATTTGAGTAGAAAAAGGAGTCACCTAATTTAACTAATTTTTTATTAGTACTGTACTGGAAATTTCCCATTTTGAATTGAAGAGAGATTTTGTTGAGATATTTAATTTAATAAAATGAGATATGTTCTCATAATTACTTTTTCTATTTAATTAAATAATCTTTAATTAATTAGAGACACTTTTCTTATTTAATTAAATAACTTCATTTAATTAATTAGGAATGGCTTTTCATTTAATTAAATAACTTTGTTTAATTAATTAGAAGTGAGTACTCCATTTAATTAAATAATTTCGTTTAATTATTTCAAATTTATTTTCGAAACTAGTCAACTCAAGTCAACCGTGGTTAAATCTGGTTAACTTTTGGTCAAACTTGATCTTTACTGTTGCTGTCTTTTTACCCTTTCCTTTTCCTTTGGACTTTTCCTCAAACTTAGATGGCTTTTTATCAGACTTATCAATGAAAGTACCCTTACCCCTTGATTCTAAATGTGTTGGCTGGACACATACTTCATCCAAATTACAAGGATTCAGGATGAGAATAGAATGCCTTAGGTAAGAATGAAGACCACCTATATACTAGAGTAAGGTGTCTTGGGTATACAATGGGACATTTAATGAAATAGCCTTTTTGCGAAATTCATGGGTGTAATCCTGGACAGACTGACCTTTCCCTTGCCTAAAATGTTGCCATTTCATCATTAACTATTGCATATGGCCTAGGGGGTAGAATTGTTTTTTAAAAGCAGTAACAAATTCTGACCAAGACAAACTAAACTTATCATGTTGTGAAGTTTCATCCCGAGACCTACTCTCCCACCAAGTTAGGGCTACACTACCTAAACGAAGAGTGGCTAACTGAATTCTGTCAACATCATCTACAAGGTTTTGAACTCTATAGTAGACTTCTACTTGCTGAATCCAGTTATCTAATTTTTCAACATTTAACTCCCCACAATATTTTGGTAAGTCAAACTTTACATCCAACTTAATTCGAGGCTTATGTCCTCCTTTGAAAATATTAGAAGAATCAGAATGGGTAGAAGAAGGAGAAGAGGGGGAAGAAGGAGAAGAGGGAAAAGAAGGAGAAGAAGGAGGTGTCTTTGGTGGATCACGATTAGCTCCTTTCTTTTTCCCTTTGTCCTTTCGAGCTACACATCTTTGCATCTTCTCTTCTCTTTCTTGTACCAAGACCTCTACCATTGTTTGCAAATTCTGAAGAGTCTTCTGAATACTCTTATCTTGAGAAGCTTGTCCACCTTCGTCTGCCATTTGTGATGATGGTTTAGTCCTTCATTTTCCAATCTCAGGATTGTATTTCTCAAGCTTTCCTTTGCCTTTCTCAATCTTGGATCTTGTTAACATTCAAATCTACAATACTAGTCCAACAAAAGCTCTGATACCAAATTTGATCTGATTAAGATCTAGGACTATTACAGAGGAATGCTAACTAATTACATAAAGTTAATTTAAACCTTTAATGAATCAAATTAACATAATTGAAATAAGAGAACAACAAGATTAAGCTGATAAAAGAGAAATTGAGAGAAAGAAGACGCAAACAATTTGATCTCGGAGTTCGTCTGTATGGACTACGTCTCTGGGTCCTGCTCGAATAGGGGGATTGATCCGATTAACTCCAATATCAGGTACAATTGTTTACAAAATCACTCCTTTCAAGTACAACAGCATAACGCTATTCCAAAGTACAGGACTGATCACATCTCCCTTACTCTCAGCACTTGGACGTTCTCTCCACTTTCTGAATGCCCTCTAAGAGTCTCCTAACCCCCTTTTATACAACAAATTAGCCAAAATAAGGCTATAATAAAATTTACAATAATTGGTCCTTCAATTAATTTCCCCCTCGGAATAACCCTTTAGCCATTTTAAAAAGATTTGGCTTTTACCAATTTTGGGGTTAAAAATAACAAAAAAACCTTATTTTACTAAGGTTAGGCCGTCGGTTTAAAGGATAAATCTAAACTATGCCACATGTATTTTAAAGCGCTAAAATAGCGCAACGACAAAAACTATTTTGGGGCAGCCGCCGGTCGGGGGTTCCAACCCCACTGGCGGCCTCCTTTGATTAAAATTGGCGCTAGCCAATGTTTAAAAACATATTGCCATTCGTGGCATAGTGGAGGAAGCATGAGTTTTGGGAATAAATGGTCATGGGTTCAAATTTGACCATAAAATTTTTTATTTCCCACTTCGCTGACGTCATGATGATGTCATCAATATTCATCTCTTATGCCGAACTTTAAAATGTCATAACTTTCACGTACGGGCTCCGTTTTTGATGAAACAAACACCGTCGGAAAGCTCTCGACGAGCTCTTTGTTTTGAAATCCATTGTTGACCACTTTGAAGATGATTATTTTTTCACCTTTTTGATGACCTTCGTTCTCAGTTTGACCAACCTTTGACTGACCATAACTTTTACATATGGACTCCGTTTTTGTCCGTTCAAATTGCAATGGGTCTAGAATTTCAAGGAGTTTAATCTGATGTTGATTGTTGGAGTTTTGGAGATACTTCAATTTTGATGAAAGTATCCCCCGGATCATAAGCTTTTCATACCCTGTGATATTTATGGTGGATAATTGAACAATCTGAAAATGTAATTCCTGAACATTGAATGTATCATTGTTATTTCATAAGGATGTGATGTTAGATGAATAGTTAATTTAGATGTGATTCAACGTTAAGGGATCTTTAAAGAATGTCACATGTTATCTTATGTTATGTTGCTATTACTTCCATTACTATGTGTAAGTTGTAAATTGTTCTACTTTCATATTTTAAAAAAAATTATTTGGCAAACTTAGTGAAATTCTTTGGATCCCTTGGTGGGGCATTACACTTTGCGTATGTCAATATGAGCAAATGTGAGTATGAATTCTAGCAAAAATTCAATGCAAATTCTCATTCAACCTTTCAAAATGATGAGATGAGGGTCTCTTAAATAGACTTTCCTGAAATTCATCAACGGTTGAGATCGATTTCAATCAACGGTCAGGATTAAAGGTGAAGTTCAGTCATAAAGGGAAATTTTCAAATCAAAGGGAGTTAACAGATTTAATTTGAGTAAAATAAGGAGTTAACTGATTCAATTTGAGTAGAAAAAGGAGTCAACTGATTTAACTCATTTATGATCAATAGTGAACTAAAAAATTTCCTTTATGACCTAAAGAGAAATTTTGTTGAGATATTTAATTCAATAAAATGAGATATGCTCTCATAATTCCTTTTTCTATTTAGTTAAATAATCTTTAATTAATTAGAGACACTTTTCTTATTTAATTAAATAAATTCATTTAATAAATTAGGAATGGCATCTCATTTAATTAAATAACTTTGTTTAATTAATTAGAAGTAAGTTTTCTATTTAATTAAATAATTACATTTAATTATTTCAACCTTCTTTTCGAAATTAGTCAACTCAACTCAATCGTGGTTAAATCTGGTCAACTTTTCGTCAAACTTGATCTTTGTGTATGTGAATATGAGCAAATGTGAGTATGAATTTCAGCAACAATTCGATGCAAATTTTCATTCAAACTTTCAAAATGAAGAGATGAGGGTCTCTTAAATAAACTTTCTTGAAATTCATCAACGGTTGAGATCAATTTCAATCAATGGTTAGGATTAAAGGTGAACTTCAGTCATGAAGGGAGATTTCCAAATTAAAGGAAATTAACAGATTTAATTTGAGTAAAATAAGTAGTTAACTAATTAAATTTGAGTAGAAAACGGAGTTAACTCATTTAACTCATTTTTTATCAATAGTGAACTGAAAATTTTTCTTTTTAAACTGAAGAGAGATTTTGTTGAGATATTTAATTTAATAAAATGAGATATGCTCTCATAATTACTTTTTCTATTTAATTAAATAATCTTTAATTAATTAGAGACACTTTTCTTATTTAATTAAATAACTTCATTTAATTAATTAGGAATGACTTCTCATTTAATTAAATAACTTTGTTTAATTAATTAGAAGTAAGTACTCCATTTAATTAAATAATTTCATTTAATTATTTCAAAATTCTTTTCAAAACTAGTCAGCTCAAGTCAACTGTGGTTAAATCTGGTCAACTTTTGGTCAAACTTGATCTTTGCGTATGTGAATATGAGCAAATGTGAGTATGAATTCCAGCAACAATACGATGCAAATTTCATTCAACCTTTCAAAATGAAGAGATGGGGGTCTTTTAAATAGACTTTACTGAAATTCATCAACGGTTGAGATCGATTTCAATCAACAATCAGGATTAAAGGTGAAGTTCAGTCATAAAAGGAGATTTGCAAATTAAAGGGAGCTAACAGATTTAATTTGAGTAAAATAAGGAGTTAATTGATTCAATTTGAGTAGAAAAAGGAGTTAATTGATTTAACTCATTTTTTATCAATAGTGAACTGGAAATTTCCCTTTTTAAACTGAAGAGAGATTTTGGTAAGATATTTAATTTAATAAAATGAGATATGCTCTCATAATTATTTTTTCTATTTAATTAAATAAACTTTAATTAATCAGAGACACTTTTCTTATTTAATTAAATAAATTCATTTAATTAATTTGGAAAGGCTTCTCATTTAATTAAATAACTTTGTTTAATTAATTAGAAGTAAGTACTCCATTTAATTAAATAAATTCGTTTAATTATTTCAAAATTCTTTTCGAAACTAGTCAACTCAAGTCAACCGTGGTTAAATTTGGTTAACTTTTGGTCAAACTTGATCTTTGCGTATGTGAATATGAGAAAATGTGAGTATGAATTCCAGCAACAATTCGATGCAAATTCTCATTCAACCTTTCAAAATGAAGAGATGAGGGTCTCTTAAATAGACTTTCTTGGAATTCATCAATAGTTAAGATCGATTTCAATCAATGGTCAGGATTAAATGTGAAGTTCAGTCATAAAGGAAGATTTCCAAATTAAAGGGAGTTAACAGATTTAATTTGAGTAAAATAAGGAGTTAACTGATTCAATTCGAGCAGAAAAAAGAGTTAACTGATTTAACCCATTTTTGATCAATAGTGAACTGGAAATTTCCCTTTTTGAACTAAAGAGAGATTTTGTTGAGATATTTAATCTAATAAAATGAGATATGCTCTCATAATTATTTTTCTATTTAATTAAATAATCTTTAATTAATTAGAGACACTTTTCTTATTTAATTAAATAACTTCATTTTATTAATTAGGAATGGCTTCTAATTTAATTAAATAATTTTGTTTAATTAATTAGAAGTAAGTACTCAATTTAATTAAATAATTTTGTTTAATTATTTCAAAATTCTTTTCGAAACTAGTCAACTCAAGTCAACCGTGGTTAAATCCGGTCAACTTTTGGTCAAACTTGATCTTTGCATATGTGAATATGAGAAAATGTGAGTATAAATTCCAGCAACAATTCGATGCAAATTCTCATTCAACCTTTCAAAATGAAGAGATGAGGGTCTCTTAAATAGACTTTCCTAGAATTCGTCAACGGTTGAGATCGATTTCAATCAACAGTTATGATTAAAGGTGAAGTTCAATCATACAGAGAGATTTCTAAATTAGAGGGAGTTAACAACTTTAATTTGAGTAAAATAAGGAGTTAACTGATTCAATTTGAGTAGAAAAAAGAGTTAACTGATTTACCTCAGTTTTGATCAATAGTGAACTGAAAATTTCCCTTTTTGAACTGAAAAGAGATTTTGTTGAGATATTTAATTTAATAAAATGAGATATGCTCACATAATTACATTTTCTATTTAATTAAATAATCTTTAATTAATTAGAGACACTTTTCTTATTTAATTAAGTAACTTCATTTTATTAATTAGGAATGGCTTCTAATTTAATTAAATAACTTTGTTTAATTAATTAGAAGTAAGTACTCATTTCAATTAAATAATTTTTTTAAATTATTTCAAAACTCTTTTCGAAACTACTCAACTCAAGTCAACCGTAGTTAAATCCGATCAACTTTTGGTCAAACCTGATCTTTGCATATGTGAATATGAGCAAATGTGAGTATGAATTCCAGCAACAATTCAATCCAAATTCTCATTCAACCTTTCAAAATGAAGAGATGAGGGTCTCTTAAATAGAGTTTCCTAGAATTCATCAACGGTTGAGATCAATTTCAATCAACAGTCAGGATTAAAAGTGAGGTTCAGCCATAAAGGGAGATTTCCAAATTAAAGGGAGTTAACAGATTTAATTTGAGTAAAATAAGGAGTTAATAGATTCAATTTGAGTCAAAGAAGGAGTTAACTGATTTAACTCATTTTTGATCAATAGTGAACTGGAAATTTACCTTTTTGAACTGAAGAGAGATTTTGTTGAGATATTTAATTTAATAAAATGAGATATGATCTCATAATTACTTTTTTTATTTAATTAAATAATCTTTAAATAATTAGATACACTTTTCTTATTTAATTAAATAACTTCATTTAATTAGATAGGAATGGCTTCTCATTTAATTAGATAACTTTGTTTAATTAATAAGAAGTAGTCTAGTTAATTAAATATTTTCATTTAATTATTTCAAAATTATTTTTGAAACTAGTCAACTCAAGTCAACTATGGTTAAATCTGGTCAACTTTTGGTCAAACTTGATATTTGCGTATGTGAATATGAGCAAATGTGAGTATGAATTCTGGCAACAATTCGATACAAATTCTCATCCAACCTTTCAAAATGAAGAGATGAGGGTCTCTTAAATAGACTTTTCTGGAATTCATGAACGTTTGAGATCAATTTGAATCGACGGTCAGGATTAAATTTCAAGTTCAGTCATAAAGAAAGATTTCCAAATTAAAGGGAGTTAATAGATTTAATTTGAGTAAAATAAGGAGTTAACTGATTCAATTCGAGTAGACAAAGGAGTTAATTGATTTAACTCATTTTTTATCAATAGTGAACAGAAAATTTTCGTTTTTGAACTTAAGAGAGATTTTGTTGAGATATTTAATTTAATAAAATGAGATATGTTCTGATAATTACTTTTTCTATTTAATTAAATAATCTTTAATTAATTAGAAATGACTTCTCATTTAATTAAATAATGTTGTTTAATTAATTAGAAGTAAGTATTCCATTTAATTAAATAATTTTGTTTAATTATTTCAAAAAAAAATTTGAAACTAGTCAACTGAAGTCAATCGTTGTTAAATCTGGTCAACTTTTGGGCAAACTTGATCTTTGCGTATGTGAATATGAGCAAATGTGAGTATGAATTCTGGCAACAATTTAATGCAAATTCTCATTCAACCTTTCAAAATGAAGAGATGAAGGTCTCTTAAATAGACTTTCCTGAAATTCATCAACGGTTGAGATCAATTTCAATCAACCGTCAAGATTAAAGGTGAAGTTCAATCATAAAGGGAGATTTCCAAATTAAAGCGAGTTAACAGATTTAATTTGAGTAAAATAAGGAGTTAATTGATTCAATTCGAGTAGAAAAAGGAGTTAACTGTTTTAACTCATTTTTGATCAATAGTGAAACAAAAATTCCCTTTTTGAACAGAAGAGAGATTTTCTTGAGATATTTAGTTTAATAAAATGAGATATGCTCTCATAATTTATTTTTCTATTTAATTATATAATCTTTAATTAATTAGAGACACTTTTCTTATTTAATTAAATAACTTTATTTAATTAATTAGGAATATCTTCTCATTTAATTAAATAACTTTGTTTAATTTATTATAAGTAAGTACTCCATTTAATTAAATAATTTCATTTAATTATTTCAAAATTCTTTTCGAAACCAGTCAACTCAAGTTAACCGTGGTTAAATCTGGTCAACTTTTGGTCAAACTTGATCTTTGCGTATGTGAATATGAGCAAATGTGAGTTTGATTTCCAGCAACAATTCGATGCAAATTCTCATTCAACCTTTGAAAATGAAGAGATGAGGGTCTCTTAAATAGACTTTCTTGGAATTCATCAAAGGTTGAGATCAATTTCAATCAACGATCAGGATTAAAGGTGAAGTTCAGTCATAAAGGGAGATTTCAAAATTAAAGGGAGTTAACAGATTTAATTTGAGTAAAATAAGGAGTTAACTGATTCAATTCGAGCAGAAAAAGGAGTTAACTAATTTAACTCATTTTTTATCAATAGTGAACTGAAAATTTCTCTTTTTGAACTGAAGAGAGATTTATTTGAGATATTTAATTTATTAAAATGAGATATGCTCTCATGATTACTTTTTCTATTTAATTAAATAATCTTTAATTAATTAGAGACACTTTTCTTATTTAATTAAATAACTTCATATAATTAATTAGGAATGGCTTCACATTTAATTAAATAACTTTGTTTAATTAATTAGAAGTAAGTACTCCATTTAATTAAATAATTTCGTTTAATTATTTTAAAATTCTTTTCGAAACTAGTCAACTCAATTCAACCGTGGTTAAATCTAGTCAACTTTTTGTCAAACTTGATCTTTGCGTATGTGAATATGAGCAAATGTGAGTATGAATTCCAGCAACAATTTGATGCAAATTCTCATTCAACATTTAAAAATGAAGAGATGAGGGTCTCTTAAATAGACTTTCGTAGAATTCATCAATGGTTGAGATCGATTTCAATCAACGGTCAGGATTAAAGGTGAAGTTCAGTCATAAATGGAGATTTTCAAATTAAAGGGAGTTAACAGATTTAATTTGAGTAAAATAAGGAGTTAACTGATTCAATTCGTGTAGAAAAAAGATTTAATTGATTTAACTCATTTTTGATCAATAGTTACATAGAAATTTCCCTTTTTGAACTAAAGAGAGATTTTGTTGAGATATTTAATTTAATAAAATGAGAAATGCTCTCATAATTCCTTTTTCTATTTAATTAAATAATCTTTAATTAATTAGAGACAGTTTTCTTATTTAATTAAATAACTTCATTTAATTAAATTAGGAATGGCTTCTCATTTAATTAAATAGCTTTGTTGAATTAATTAGAAGTAAGTACTCCATTTAATTAAATAATTTCATTTAATTATTTCAAAATTCTTTTTGAAACTAGTCAACTCAAGTCAACCGTGGTTAAATCTTGTCAACTTTTGGTCAAACTTGATCTTTGCGTATGTGAATATGAGCAAATGTGAGTATGAATTCCAGCAACAATTCGATGCAAATTGTGATTCAACCTTTCAAAATGTAGAGATGAGGGTCTCTTAAATAGACTTTCCTGGAATTCATCAATGGTTGAGATCAATTTCAATCAATGGTCAGGAATAAAGGTGAAGTTCAGTCATAAAGGGAGATTTCCAAATTAAAGGGAGTTAACAGATTTAATTTGATTAAAATAAGGAGTTAACTGATTCAATTTGAGTAGAAAAAGGAGTTAACTTATTTAACTCATTTTTTATCAATAGTGAACTGAAAATTTCCCTTTTTGAACAGAAGAGAGATTTTGTTGAGATATTTAATTTAATAAAATGAGATATGCTCTCATAATTACTTTTTCTATTTAATTAAATAATCTTTAATTAATTAGAGACACTTTTCTTATTTAATTAAATAACTTCATTTAATTAATTAGGAATGGCTTCTCATTTAATTAAATAACTTTGTTTAATTAATTAGAAGTAAGTACTGCATTTAATTAAATAATTTCGTTTAATTATTTCAAAATTCTTTTCGAAACTAGTCAACTCAAGTCAACCGTGGTTAAATTTGGTCAACTTTTGGTCAAACTTGATCTTTGCGTATGTGAATATGAGCAAATGTGAGTATAAATTCTAGCAATGATTCGATGCAAATTCTCATTCAACCTTTCAAAATGAAGAGATGAGGGTCTCTTAAATAGACTTTCCTGGAATTCATCAATGGTTGAGATCGATTTCAGTTAACGGTCAGGATTAAAGGTGAAGTTCAG
Organism: Cupressus sempervirens; assembly: GCA_028749045.1. Taxonomy (NCBI): domain Eukaryota; kingdom Viridiplantae; phylum Streptophyta; class Pinopsida; order Cupressales; family Cupressaceae; genus Cupressus; species Cupressus sempervirens. The sequence goes on from CM053787.1 coordinate 103,757,183, forward strand.
TCATAAAGGGAGATTCCCAAATTAAAGGGAGTTAACAGATTTAATTTGAGTAAAATAAAGAGTTAACTGATTCAATTTGAGTACAAAAAGGAGTTAACTGATTTAACTCATTTTTTATCAATAGTCAACTGAAAATTTCCCTTTTTGAATTGAAGAGAGATTTTATTGAGATATTTAATTTAATAAAATGAGATATTCTCTCATAATTACTTTTTCTATTTAGGTAAATAATCTTTAATTAATTAGAGACACTTTTCTTATTTAATTATGTCATGCCCTAAATTTTCCCTAAATGTACATTAAGCACAATTTTTTTTAAAAAAAAATTATTATTATTCCTAATTAATTAATTTCATAAGCCTAAATAACCTCCAAAAGACATATGTGTGTTACAACTATATCATCACTGAGTTGGACATCCCTCTGACATCTACTGACCCAGGGTTTGGAAAGAGAATAGTCATACCTACTACTGTAATCTGTACTCAACATTTCAATGTCATCTTTACTAATTTGTCATATGAGGTAACATTTCTTCAATGCATGTAACCCTTGATTAACCATCCATTAGAACTATCATAAACTTTGATGCCAACTATGCTACTCTAGGCAATCGATTCAAATAACAATATATACATAATTAACACTTTTCTAGAGTATTTAAAATGTTCCCAAAATCAATGGGTGTATATTTTTATTTTTTTATATCCGAACTTACATCTTTCATTGACATAGTTATTAAGATTTAATTATCTATTTATTATTCATATTATATCTCTAATGCAAGCGATATCACATTTTAATATTAGGGTCAATACCTACTACAATTGAAATTGTAGTGAAAAGAATGATCAATTCATTTATATAAACATATATCATAAAAGAATGATTTTAAAAGATAATCTATCCTTACTAATACTAAGGTAACAAAATGAATGCATATGAACATATTAACTATCTATCTATCTAAAATACCCTATTAATCATAGTCCATTAACTTGACCCCACTCACATTTCTTTTAAGAAGATGAAATACTTTTTCTCTAGCTAAGTTCCAAATCACCCTACTACCCACGTGCTACTACCCCATAATCTTCTTCACTTACCCATAGACCAAGCGAATTCCTTGGGTTTCTCTCCATGGTGGACTCACTTACCAAAGTTTTGGCCAAGACAAGCATAGGCGCCTTTTCCATGAGTCAAATCATATTAATTTTGAGCTAGAAGATATGCATTTCGAATTCCCATGTTAAATCGACCTGCTACTTGGTCCCATATTGTTGGCAGCGTGGAGTTTATCCTAGTCTTAATTAGGTGGGTGAAGAAAGACATATAAAATGCCATAACTTCTTCCAAGGCAAATCAAGGCGTCAAGGACAAAATGGAAGCCATTCCCTCTTGTCAGAATTATGTCATAAACTTGCACGGTATTCCAATATAATATTTGAAGGCACAAAGTGCCTAGGGAATAGGTGGATGAAATAAGTCTTGGTCATGTCAGAGAAATTAAATACCTTGGTCTCCATAGCATATTAAATTGTTTTCTCATTCACCAACCCATGCTAGCCTAGGGTAGATAATATAGTAGGTTGTTTGTCACGCTATTTCTTGTTTAAAATATTACTTGGTGCTAGTTTAGGTTTGTTTAACATGAGCATTCTATATTTTTTTTAAAAAAAGTTTCTTTTGATTTGATAGGGTGTTCACTCGAGTTATGTGTCTGATATGAGGTCCCTTCTAATGCAATTAATATGATGGTTAGTTTATTATGTTAAAATATGCTTTATAGGTTATAGGGTCCTAGGAGTCTAAGGAATACTCTTGAATATTTTAATGTCTGTATTAAGAGAAGAGATTTATTTTACTTTCTCATAAATTTTCCAGAGGATAAAATGTGCACTACATCAAGCTTATGTCTTAAGTCTTGTATATTTTATATCATCACTTGATTTTCTTCTTCTGTAATCTAGGATATTCAAGGTAAGTTATTGCAAGGATAATTAGGAGATAATTATAAACTAAGTATAGTTTTAAAATTGTGATTCATTTAGCATTCAAAATATTAACTTAATCCAATAACTCAACGTTTCAAGACAAGACTTCATATGAAATTATTTGGATTGTCCCTATCTATGAATTATGAAATTTAGAAACCATTTTCTCAACATTATCTTCTTATGTAGATCTAGATTTGAATGTGCATTCACAATTGGTAAACAATGGAACTAAAATGATAATAGCAATCCACCAGGATAATCCTTCCTATGAATATTATCTCTTCTATGATATCAAATTTCTTTTGCATTCCACTCAAGAGCATCAAGTAATTTGGATCTCTGATTGGTGTTACCATCCAATAAAACAACAATATTATTACAATGAATTATCTTCAGTGATACCCTCATGATACACAAAGAGGTGGTAAAGTCAACATATCATAATATACACAATGGAAAATACTTTTACTACACATGAGCACTCACAACCTTTCCATTGACAATCAAACCAAGACAGTAGCTTTCTCTTACAATACATCTAGGCTCACATAACAAAATGGAGTTTTTCTCTCTATCTCATCTCAAGGCAATATTGTCTCCTCCTCTTATGCACATGGAAGATAACAAGGACTCCAAGTTTCCAATATTTTTCTCTAAGAACTTGCAAATGCATCACAACAAAACAACAAGGACCATGGGTGCTTTCCACCCAACCATAGGCCTCAAAGAGACCACCCCAGTGCTAGGGTAACAAGGCTCAAACAAAATCCACATACACACTTGTAAGAAACATATACACCACATAAAAAAACTGCAACAAATCCCATCCCAAGGATATTTTGCAAAGGCTCACCATTGGAACCTTGAACATAGGGTGAAGGTGGAAACACAAGGAGGTTTACCATTTCATATCATATTTTCCATAAAACTCATGCCCTTTTAGGGCTAAATCAACAAAATACAAGGCCCTTTCGGGGCTTCATAATATCATGCCCTTTCGGGGCTTCATAAACATCTTCCACCACACACACTACCAACACAACATCCTCCACCACACACAACCAACGGCTTTAGCTTCTTACAAACCCATACTTCAGTTACTTCCTTCCTCACCATTTCTTTCTTTTTTTTTTTCTTATCCTCCCCCAAGGAAAAATGTGAACATGACAATGGCATACAATGGAGCCCATACTCCAAGGTCCTCAACTATGCAATCCAACTGCTGCCCATTCACCCTGGACTTCTCTTCCCTTCCCACAAGGGTGAGTGTAAGTCCCACACCCATAAGAACACTCAAGCACAACAAGAAAAAAAAACCAAGTAGCAATAAAACAACAAATTTTCAAGAGCACATCACATTATCACAACACAATATCAACACCCATAATGCAACAAGGAAATAGAGGAAATCCAAACCTCATACTCACAATACTCCACACAATACAACAAGATGCACAATGGTGTCACACTAATCTACATGGAATGAACACCATTCAAACACTCACATGAATGCTACTCCACAATGCAATGCAATGCATACTCCATTGATAAACTCCACACTTGCAGACTGGCTTAACCATGCTAAAAGAAAGAAAAAGGAAAGGAAGCAAGCTTGAGATACCAACCTTGGTCCAAGCTAGGGTAAGGATAGTTGCAGTAGAGCTCCCCTCCTCTCCCTCCAAAACCTAACTGTCTCTAAAATTAGAGAGTGGCCAATTGGTTTCTCATTTAGCCATACCTCTATATATATATCCTTCTCATTTTCGGATTCCATAAAGAATGTCATTTTCATGGGGTCTCCTAGCTCCACTAGACACCCTAGAGGTCATTAATAGCTCCCTAGCCTATAGTACTAACATGGGTGGGGTTAATTTTAATCCCAACTTACCTTAAAGTTACTTTATGACCCTCCCAAAGCTAGGTGATTCAAATTTTAAATTCCCCAAGGTGATGACCTTGTCCTTTTACTGACTAAGGCAATAATCAAATTCCTCAATTGAGGCATTTATCATGGAATAAGGTGGCCACATGATCCATTGATGAATAACATGTCATATCACATAACAAGCACAAGTGTCAAGTGACACACACAAAATATCACATTATATTAAAAAAAATGAATTGTTTTACAATAATACATGAACTAGGCTACTACGCACCCATACAATTCACATATACAAAATAAAAATCATTACAATTAGGTTTGAATCTTTTCCACTGATTCAACCTTGGTTATGTCATGTTTGTAGTAGTTTGAGCCTTAATTCCCCTTTAACCAATGGTCAAATTCCTGCACACTAAACTCGAGCGTCAGTAGTCCAAGAAAATCATATAAGCATATGTAAAATAAATCATTATCTCATTCAACATTAGACTTGAATATATTTCATCATCTCAAATTAACTTTCCCTTTCTTAATCATTTCAAATATAACCTTCAAAATATTAAAATATCAAAACTTACATATCACATTCGACATTTGAGTTCCATACTTCATTCCTTATAATTACATTACTTCTTCTAACAATTTCTATGTAAAATGTTCAAAATACTATAAAACTAAACTTTACTTATCAATATAACATGGTCAATTTAATATTCTGAATAACTTCATATTCTATGACAAGATGCTGAATCCATAACTATTGACGAGATGCTGAATGCAATTATCTCATTGGTACTATGACGAATTGGGTGAGGCCTCACAAATTAAATAACTTCATTTAATTAATTAAGAATGGCTTCTCATTTAATTAAATAACATTGTTTAATTAATTATAAGTAAGTACTCCATTTATTTAAATAATTTCGTTTAATTATTTCAAAATTCTTTTCAAAACTAGTCAACTCAAATCAACCGTGGTTAAATTTGGTCAACTTTTGGTCAAAATTGATCTTTGCGTATGTGAATATGAGCAAATGTGAGTATGAATTCCAGCAACAATTCGATGCAAATTCTCATTCAACCTTTCAAAATGAAGACATAAGGGTCTCTCAAATAGACTTTCCTGGAATTCATCAACGGTTGAGATCGATTTCAATCAACGCTCAGGATTAAAGGTGAAGTTCAGTCATAAAGGGAGATTTCCAAATTAAAGGGAGTTAAAAGATATAATTTTTGTAAAATAAGGAGTTAACTGATTCAATTTGAGTAGAAAAAGGAGTTAACCGATTTAACTCATTTTTGATCAATAGTGAACTAGAAATTTCTCTTTTTGAACTGAAGAGAGATTTTGTTGAGATATTTAATTTAATAAAATGAGATATGCTCTCATAATTACTTTTTCTATTTAATTAAATAATCTTTAATTAATTAGAGACACTTTTCTTATTTAATTAAATAACTTCATTTAATAAATTAGAAATGCCTTCTCATTTAATTAAATAACTTTGTTTAATTAATTAGAAGTAAGTACTCCATTTAATTAAATAATTTCGTTTAATTATTTCAAAATTCTTTTTGAAACTAGTCAACTCAAGTCAACTGTGGTTAAATCAGGTCAACTTTTGGTCAAACTTAATCTTTGCATATGAGAATATGAGCAAATGTGAGTATGAATTCCAGCAACAATTCGATGCAAATTCTCATTCAACCTTTCAAAATGAAGAGATGAGGGTCTCTTAAATAGACTTTCCTCGAATTCATCAATGGTTGAGATCGATTTCAATCAACGGTCAGGATTAAAGGTGAAGTTCAGTCATAAAGGCATATTTCCAAATTAAAGGGAGTTAACAGATTTAATTTGAGTAAAAGAAGGAGTTAACTGATTCAATTTGAGTAGAAAAAGGAGTTAACTCATTTAACTCATTTTTGGTCAATAGTGAACTGGAAATTTCTTTTTTTGAATTGAAGAGAGATTTTGTTGGGATATTTAATTTAATAAAATGAGATATGATCTCATAATTACTTTTTCTATTTAATTAAATAATTTTTAATTAATTAGAAACACTTTTCTTATTTAATTAAATAACTTCATTTAATTAATTAGGAATGGCTTCTCATTTAATTAAATAACTTTTTTTAATTAATTAGAAGTAAGTACTCCATTTAATTAAATAATTTCGTTTAATTATTTCAAAATTCTTTTTGAAACTAGTCAACTCAAGCCAACCGTGCTTAAATCTGGTCAACTTTTGGTCAAACTTGATCTTTAGGTATGTGAATATGAGCAAATGTGAGTATGAATTCTAGCAACATTTCGATGCAAATTCTCATTCAACCTTTCAAAATGAAGAGATGAGGGTCTCTTAAATAGACTTCCCTGAAATTCATCAACGGTTGAGATCGATTTTAATCACCGCTCAGGATTAAAGGTGAAGTTCAGTCATAAAGGAAGATTTTCAAATTAAAGGTAGTTAACAGATTAAATTTGAGTAAAATAAGGAGTTAACTGAATCAATTTGAGTAGAAAAAGGAGTTAACTGATTTAACTCATTTTTTTATCAATAGTGAACTGGAAATTTCCTTTTTTGAACTAAAGAGAGATTTTGTTAAGATATTTAATTTAATAAAATGAGATATGCTCTCATAATTACTTTTTCTATTTAAATAAATAATCTTTAATTAATTAGAGACACTTTTCTTATTTAATTAAATAACTTTATATGACCAAATGTGAGTATGAATTCCAGCAACATTTCGATGTAAATTCTCATTCAACCTTTCAAAATGAAGAGATGAGGGTCTCTTAAATAGACTTTCCTAGAATTCAATAACGGTTGAGATTGATTTCAATCAACGATCAGGATTAAAGTTGAAGTTCATTCATCAAGGGAGATTTCCAAATTAAAGGGAGTTAATAGATTTAATTTGAGTAAAATAAGGAGTTAACTGATTCAATTTGAGTAGAAAAAGGAGTTAACTGGTTTAACTCATTTTTGATGAATAGTGAACTGGAAATTTCCCTTTTTGAACTGAAGAGAGATTTTGTTGAGATATTTAATTTAATAAAATGAGATATGCTCTCATAATTACTTTCTCTATTTAATTAAATAATCTTTAATTAATTAGAGACACTTTTCTTATTTAATTAAATAAATTTATTTAATTAATTAGGAATGGCTTCTCATTTAATTAAATAGGTTGTTTGAATTAATTAGAAGTAAGTACTCCATTTAATTAAATAATTTCATTTAATTATTTCAAAATTCTTTTCGAAACTAGTCAACTAAAGTCAACTATTTTTAAATCTGGTCAATTTTTGGTCAAACTTGATTTTTGCGTATCTGAATATGAGCAAATGTGAGTATGAATTTCAGCAACAATTCGACGCAAATTCTCATTCAACATTTCAAAATGAAGAGATGTGGGTCTCTTAAATAGACTTTCCTGAAATTCATCAACAGTTGAGATCGATTTCATTCAACGGTCAGGATTAACGATGAAGTTCAGTCATAAAGGGAGATTTCCAAATTAAAGGGAGTTAATAGATTCAATTTTAGTAAAATAAGGAGTTAGATGATTAAATTTGAGTAGAAAAAGGAGTTAACTTATTTAACTCATTTTTTATTAATAGTGAACTGAAAATTTCCCTTTTTGAACTGAAGAGAGATTTTGTTGAGATATTTAATTTAATAAAATGAGATATGTTCTCATAATTACTTTTTCTATTTAGTTAAATAATCTTTAATTAATTAGAGACACTTTTCTTATTTAATTAAATAATTTCATTTAATTAATTAGGAATGGCTTCTCATTTAATTAAATAACATTGTTTAATTAATTAGAAGTAAGTACTCCATTTAATTAAATAATTTCGTTTAATTATTTCAAAATTCTTTTCGAAACTAGTGAACTCAAGTCAACCATGGTTAAATTTAGTCAACTTTTGGTCAAACTTGATCTTTGCGTATGTGAATATGAGCAAATGTGATTATGAATTCTAGCAACATTTCGATCCAAATTCTCATGCAACCTTTTAAATGAAGAGATGAGGGTCTCTTAAATAGACTTTCCTGGAATTCATCAATGGTTGAGATCGATTTCAATCAATGGTCAGGATTAAAGGTGAAGTTCAGTCATAAATGGAGATTTCCAAATTAAAGGTTGTTAACAGATTTAATTTGAGTAAAATAAAGAGTTAACTGATTCAATTTGAGTAGAAAATGGAGTTAACTGATTTAACTCATTTTTTATCAATAGTAAATTGAAAATTTTCCTTTTTGAACTGAAGAGAGATTTTGTTGAGATATTTAATTTAATAAAATGAGATATGCTCTCATAATTACTTTTTCTATTTAATTAAATAATCTTTAATTAATTAGAGATACTTTTCTTATTTAATTAAATAACTTCATTTAATTAATTAGGAATGGCTTCTCATTTAATTAAATAACTTTGTTTAATTAATTAGAATTAAGTACTCCTTATAATTAAATAATTTTCTTTAATTATTTCGAAAAAAATTTCGAAACTAGTAAAATCAAGTCAACCATGGTTAAATCTACTCAACTTTTGGTCAACCTTGATCTTTGCATATGTGAATATGAGCAAATGTGAGTATGAATTCCAGCAACAATTCAATGCAAATTCTCATTCAACTTTTCAAAATGAAGAGATGAGGTTCTCTTAAATAGACTTTCTTAGAATTCATCAACGGTTGAGATTGATTTTAATGATCGGTCAGGATTAAAGGTGAAGTTCAGTCATAAAGGGAGATTTCCAAATTAAAAGGAGTTAACAAATTTAATTTGAGTAAAATAAGGAGTTAACTTATTCAATTTGAGTAGAAAAAGGAGTTGACTGATTTAACACATTTTTGATCAATAGTGAACTGGAAATTTTTTTTTTGAACTGAAGAGAGATTTTGTTGAGATATTTAATTTAATAAAATGAGATATGATCTCATAATTAATTTTTCTATTTAATTAAATAATCTTTAATTAATTAGAGACACTTTTCTTATTTAATTAAATAGCTTCATTTAATTAATTAGGAATGGCTTCTCATTTAATTAAATAACTTTTTTTAATTAATTCAAATTAAGTACTCCATTTAATTAAATAATTTTGTTTAATTATTTCAAAATTCTTTTCGAAACTAGTCAACTCAAGTCAACTGTAGTTAAATCTGGTCAACTTTTGGTCAAACTTGAGCTATGCGTATGTGAATATGAGCAAATGTGAGTATGAATTCTAGCAACAATTCGATGCAAATTCTCATTCAACCTTTCAAAATGAAGAGATGAGGGTCTCGTAAATAGACTTTTCTAGAATTCATCAATGGTTGAGATCGATTTCATTCAATGGTCAGGATTAAAGGTGAAGTTCAGTCATAAAAAGATATTTCCAAATTAAATGGAGGTAACAGATTTAATTTGAGTAAAATAAAGAGTTAACAGATTCAATTTGAGTAGAAAAAAGAGTTAACTGATTTAACTCATTTTTGATCAATAGTGAACTAAAAATTTCCCTTTTTGAACCGAAGAGAGATTTTGTTGAGATATTTAATTTAATAAAATGAGATATGCTCTCATAATTACTCTTTCTATTTAATTAAATAATCTTTGAATTAATTAGAGACACTTTTCTTATTTAATTAAATAACTTAATCTAATTAAATAGGAATGGCTTCTCATTTAATTATGTAGTGCCTACCCTCGTTCACATCTTTTCTGGACATATTATTGCTATTATTATCAGACTATGATAGACTAGCTTTATGTTAATGGATTAGTGGTATTGTTTTGACACTATCAGATATTATGTTATGGATTCAGTTGTTATATAATGAGATCATTTAGACTTTAGATTACATGTATGTATGATGATCATTATATTGTTATTGTTGATGATTAGTTAGATGGTTTATTATCTCATGTGTTTTATTATGGATACTTACCCCATACTTGCATGTGTATGGTGTGTGTGTTTTCTTATTGTATGGCATTTCTGATGTGGTTAAGGAAGGGATTCATAGTCACCTGCTTAGTTAGGATCTACACGATGCACCACTTCCTGCCATTGTCTGTTTACCTTAGCATTATATATATTATATGTACATGCATGATTTTTCTGTAGGTTGCAAGTACCGGGTATCGACTTTCTTGAATTGCTAGGATGAGAGTACCCTATTATACTATCTCAATGATAAGAGAAGGGAGATAAATTCTCAAGTCCAAATCTCAAACCCTTAAACCAATTGTCCTAGTGAGGGAGGACAAGTGTCTAAATATTTTACCCACCGAATGTGTCGGATGACATAATTCGTGATTTTTAACCCTTTAGACTGATTTTGAGTGATTTGCTCTATGATGGGTTTTCATATTCTATCTTGGAGGTCTATGGTGAATTATCTATTAATTAAGTCTTAATAAATAGATTTAATTAATAAATTAATGATTTGAGAAAATTAATATAAAATATCATGTTATTTGATATTTTGATTATAATTAATTAAATGTGAATTATAGAGGAAAAATGAATTAAATAAAAAAAATTAGAAATTAAAATTAATAATAATTATAAAATAATAATAAAGTAACAAATAAATAATAATAATAAAAGTTATAAGGTTAAAATGAAAGTTATAAATATTTAAATAGAAATTATATAAAAAGTAAATTGGAGTTATAAACTTGCATGGGAATTAACGCACTTCTATATTTCTCATGTGTCAACAACACGGGGGTTAGTGCATCAATTAAGCACATGGTGTCTACAACCCTATGACTCATCTTGAAGGTTGGAAAAGACCCATGCTTAGTTGGTGACACCTTCCAACTATTTCTAGAAGCATTCTAGATATTTCCTAAAAGCTCTTTATATTCAGGCATTCATAGAAGCTTAGACACATCGTTGGGAGAGCAATTGGAGCATTGGAGAACTTGAGAATTCTGAAGAAGGAAGGAGCTTGCTCTGCGGATTTTTTGAGGAAGAGCAATTTAGCATCAGAATTCGGGTAGATTCTTGTGATTTTAATTATGCTATTTTCGCATCTCACATTCCCTATCTTCTTCGTGTCTTCCATATGTCTTCTGAGAAGTTTCATATTTATATGCATTCATAATTGTAGATTAATCTTTGTGAAAAAAAAAAAAACATACATGGTTATATATTCAGATCTACATACATATACATATATATATATATATATATATATATATATATATATATATATATATATATATATATATATATATATATATATATATATATATATATATATATATATATATATATATGCATATGTATACATTTATTATGGATCTATTATAAATTTATTATGGATCTATTATAAAATTCGATTATACATACATACATACATACATACATACATACATACATATATATATACTGATATATATATATATATATACTGATATATATATATATATACTGATATATATATACCTATGTATATTTATATATAATGCACTAAATTGAGCGATTGATAAATCGTAGTGAGAAATTTAATAAATCGCATCGCGATTCATATCGCATGAAACAAGTGTATATTATAATGCCGAGGGCACGATTCATACCCCGCGCCTGCGGAAGGCAGAGACCTGCCGTCGCAGGTCTGCGGCGATAGGGGTACTATGTACCCGCTGTCGACGCAGTGCCTGCGACCGCAGGAACTACGTACCGCAGCAAGAGCTTAGGGGGGGTTTAATTGATGTTAATGTTATGCAAAAAAAAATGTTATGTTAAAACATTTGTAAACAATCGATTCACATTGCTATATAATATGGTGTCAATCGAAATTGTTAAATCGATTTTATGAAAACGTATTAATATATTTACATATGTATGTATGTGTATATATATATATATATATATATATATATATATATATATATGTAATATGTAAATAAGTTATTTATAAATTTTAATTATTATTATTTGATCAATCATTTATATTGAAGATTTATTTTCATAAAGGTGACTCTTTAATAACTTTCAACTATTTAATAATTTAATTATTTTAAATTATTAAATAAGGAATTTATAGTTTGGTGGGGGATGTATCAAACAAATATTATAAATTGGAAAATGAATTTTTTTTAGTTCTGTTAAGGAAAACTTATATCCAAAAACAATATGAGTGTTTCTCCATTCATTCTTCAAACATGGGAACTTAAACTGAGATCTCTACAATTCAAGTTGTAAAATCAAAAGATGTGTTTACATTGTGTATTCTTTATGCTATTGTTTTGAGTTTTGGGTTGACTAGTGTTGACCAGTATAGGACGTCTACCAGAGACTTGGGGGTTATGTGATTGTGGTGACATGATGATGTTTTAATCTCGATCTTTATAAACCCAACCATGGTTATGTGATGGAATGCTCTATGTATTGGTTGTGATTACTGATTGTTATAGTTTAAATTCTTATGTATGAGACACTTGACTTAACCATTATTTTGGTCATTGATCAGTTATCCTTCGTTATTTTCTAGTTGCCATGATGGGACTGAAATGTGGATTTATTCTTGGTGATGTCATGATGTGACACATTTGACTCAACCATTTTTGGAGTCTTTGATCAGTATGATTGAGATAAATATTTTGGTTATTGAGAACCATTGTATATTTGATTATCAGTGATACTTCAGTTGTCAATAGAGAGCTATTGTGTTCATGATTTTCTATGGATGTTAGCTCATGGAGATTTGATGCTTTTATACATATTTGATGATTTTATGGTCTATCTTTTGTGATTTTGAGATTTATGAGTCCATGAGCATTAGGGTAGGATATCTACATTTAGTGACGAGAAGTGGCTTGCAATGGGGGTCGGGGCCCTAAGAGGCTGCCAGGGTAACTCATTGTAAGTTGAATTAATAAGTGATAACATTCACACCTAATACTAACTGAATGAACTTAAAAAGATAAGTGTTTTGTTCTCACCCATGCCTTGAGTGCTTGTATAGGCTACGATGAGAGTAGTGAGACACATGGTTGCAACCTTGAATTCTGTAGTATGCCTCGTCAGCATGAGATGATACTAGTGGCCGCATGAAATTAGTATGGACCCGTGGAGTTTAGCTAACTACCAGGGTAACTTGTACGTGATCATTACGATGACACTTTCTCACTTGCATAGTAGGTTCCTACATGTCATTGTGTGCCTCTGGGATTAGATGTCAGATTTTGTGTTTGGAACCTTGAGTTAGTATACTTTTAAGATTTCTGGACTTATAGAGATATGTGTTATGTGATTTTGATAGCTTGTTTGAGACTTGAGATTATCTCCTTAGCATGGTGGGAGTGGACCACTTAGGTACCACGCGATCGGGTGGTAGTGTATTTTCCACTCTTATCTTTTTGATATTCATTGAGACATCGTGGCTGATGCGTCCTTCATGATGGTGGATATGTATCCTTTTTCATTGATGATTAGCATATGTTAGATGATGTTATCTTATGCTTTTATTTGCATGTTAGATTACTTTCTACATATGATGTTGTATATATTAGGAGTGACATTCCTACTATGTAATACCGATGATCTCTTCGATGATTTGGAATGTTACGCATGGAGGGATGGCTATGATCCACGATGGTCTAATGATGCTATTGACGGTTGGGAGGAACTGTGCACTTAGCTTATTAGGTTTGATCTTTATGATGGATGTATATGTTTTTGTATCATGTGATTATCTCTACTTTGATGTATCATGGATTAGAATAGGTTGATGTACCTTATTCTATGTATGTATATTTTTGGAGGTTGTCATACCCTGTGACATGAACAGTGGATGATTGAGTATTTGAAATGTAATGTATAAACATTGGACTTATCATTATTATTTCATGTGGATGTTGTACTAGATGGATTCATGTATGTAATTCAACGTTAAGGGATCTTAAAGAATGTAATCTGTTATGTATGTTATGATGGACAATGCTATTACTTTCATTATTGTGCATGAGTTATATATATGGTATTTATTTTCAAAAAAAAAAAATACTACTAAACTTAGTGAAATTCTAGGTTAATTCTTAGGAACCCTTGGCGGGGCATTACATCTCTTCGATTCAAAAAGGGAAATTCCCAATTCACTATTGATCAAAAATGAGTTAAATCAGTTAACTCCTTTTTCTACTCAAATTGAATCAGTTAACTCCTTATTTTACTCAAATTAAATCTGTTAACTCCCTTTAATTTGGAAATCTCCCTTTATGACTGAACTTCACTTTTAATCCTAACCGTTGATTGAAATTGATCTCAATCATTGATGAATTTCAGGAAAATCTATTTAAGAGACCCTCATCTCTTCATTTTGAAAGATTGAATGAGAATTTGCATCGAATTGTTGCTAGAATTCGTACTCACATTTGCTCATATTCACATACGCAAAGATCAAGTTTGACCAAAATTTGACCAAATTTAACCATGGTTGACTTGAGTTGACTAGCTTCAAAAAAAATTTGAAATAATTAAACAAAATTATTTAATTAAATGGAGTACTTACTTCTAATTAATTAAAAAAAGTTATTTAATTAAATGAGAAGCCATTCCTAACTAATTAAATGAAGTTATTTAATTAAATAAGAAAAGTGTTTCTAATTAATTAAAGATTATTTAATTAAATAGAAAAAGTAATTATGAGAGCATATCTCATTTTATTAAATTAAATATCTCAACAAAATCTCTCTTTAGTTCAAAAAGGGAAATTTTTAGTTCACTATTGATAAAAAATGAGTTAAATCAGTTAACTCCTTTTTCTACTCAAATTGAATCAGTTAACTCCTTATTTTACTCAAATTAAATCTGTTAACTCCCTTTAATTTGGAAATCACCGTTTATGACTAAACTTCACCTTTATTCCTGACCGTTGATTGAAATCGATCTCAACCGTTGATGAATTCCAAGAAAGTCTATTTAAGAAACCCTCATCTCTTCATTTTGAAAGGTTGAATTAGAATTTGCATCGAATTCTTGCTGGAATTCATACTCACATTTGCTCATATTCACATACGCAAGATCAAGTTTGAGAAAAAGTTGACCAAATTTAACTACGGTTGACTTGAGTTGACTAGTTTCGAAAAGAATTTTGAAATAATTAAATGAAATTATTTAATTAACTGGAATACTTACTTCTAATTAATTAAACAAAGTTATTTAATTAAATCTGAAGCCATTCCTAATTAATTAAATGAAGTTATTTAATTAAATAAGAAAAGTGCCTCTAATTAATTAAAGATTATTTAATTAAATAAAAAAAGTTATTATGAGAGCATATCTCATTTTATTAAATTAAATATCTCAACAAAATCTCTCTTCAGTTCAAAAAAAGAAATTTCTAGTTCACTATTGATCAAAAATGAGTTAAATTAGTTAACTCTTTTTTCTACTCAAATTGAATCAGTTAACTCCTTATTTTACTCAAATTAAATCTGTTAACTCCCTTTAATTTGGAAATCTCCCTTTATGACTGAACTTCATCTTTAATCGTGACCGTTGATTGAAATCGATCTCAACCGTTGATGAATTCTAGGAAAGTCTATTTAAGAGACCCTCATCTCTTCATTTTGAAAGGTTGAATGAAAATTTGCATCGAATTATTGCTGGAATTCCTACTCACATTTGCTCATATTTACATACGCAAAGATCAAGTTTGACCAAAAGTTGACCAGATTTAACCATGGTTGACTTGAGTTCACTAGTTTTGAAAAGAATTTTGAAATAATTAAAATAAATTATTTAATTAAATAGAGTACTTATTTCTAATTAATTAAACAAAGTTATTTAATTAAATGAGAAGCCATTCCTAACTAATTAAATGAAGTTATTTAATTAAATAAGAAAACTGCCTCTAATTAATTAAAGAATATTTAATTAAATAGAAAAAGTAATTATGAGAGCATATCTCATTTTATTAAATCAAATATCTCAACAAAATCTCTCTTTAGTTTAAAAAGAAAAATTTTCAGTTCACTATTGATCAAAAATGTGTTAAATCAGTTAACTCCTTTTTCTACTCAAATTGAATCACTTAACTCCTTATTTTACTAAAATTAAATCTGTTAACTCCCTTTAATTTGGAAATCTCCCTTTATGACTGAACTTCACCTTTAATCCTGACCGTTGATTCAAATCAATCTCAACTATTGATGAATTCCCGGAAAGTCTATTTAAGAAACCCTCATCTCTTCATTTTGAAAGGTTGAATGAGAATTTGCATCGAATTGTTGCTGGAATTCATACTCGCATTTTCTCATATTCACATACGCAAGATCAAGTTTGAGAAAAAGTTGACCAAACTTAACTATGGTTGACTTGATTTGACTAGTTTCAAAAAGAATTTTGAAATAATTAAATGAAATTATTTAATTAAATGGAGTACTTACTTCTAATTAATTAAACAAAGTTATTTAATTAAATGAGAAGCCATTCCTAATTAATTAGATGTAGTTATTTAATTAAATAAGAAAAGTGCTTCTAATTAATTAAAAATTATTTAATTAAATAAAAAAAGTAATTATCAGAGCATATCACATTTTATTAAATTAAATATCTCAACAAAATCTTTCTTCAGTTCAAAAAAAGAAATTTTCATTTCACTATTGATAAAAAATGAGTTAAATTAGTTAACTCTTTTTTCTACTCAAATTGAATCAGTTAACTCTTTATTTTACTCAAATTAAATCTGTTTACTTGCTTTAATTTGGAAATCTCCTTTTATGACTGAACTTCACCTTTAATCCTGACCGTTGATGGAAATTGATCTCAACTGTTGATGAAATCCAGGAAAGTC
Source organism: Cupressus sempervirens (assembly GCA_028749045.1). NCBI lineage: Eukaryota > Viridiplantae > Streptophyta > Pinopsida > Cupressales > Cupressaceae > Cupressus > Cupressus sempervirens. The sequence continues at coordinate 103,773,884 of CM053787.1, forward strand.
TATTTAAGAGACCCTCATCTCTTCATTTTGAAATGTTGAATGAGAATAAGCATCGAATTGTTGCTGGAATTCATACACACATTTTCTCATATTCACATACGCAAAGATCAAGTTTGACCAAAAGTTGACCAAATTTAACCACGGATGACTTGAGTTGACTAGTTTCGAAAAGAATTTAAAAATAATTAAACGATATTATTTAATTAAACGGAGTACTTACTTCTAATTAATTAAACAAAGTTATTTAATTAAATGAGAAGCCATTCCTAATTAATTAAAGATTATTTAATTAAATAGAAAAAGTAATTATGAGAGAATATCTCATTTTATTAAATTAAATATCTCAACAAAATGTCTCTTCAATTCAGAAAGGGAAATTTCCAGTTCACTATTGATAAAAAATGAGTTAAATCAATTAACTCCTTTTTCTACTCAAATTGAATCAGTGAACCCCTTATTTTACTCAAATTAAATCTGTTAGCTCCATTTAGTTTGGAAATCTCCCTTTATGACTGAACTTCACCTTTAATCCTGACCGTTGATTGAAATCGATCTCAACCGTTATTGAATTTCAAAAAAGTCTATTTAAGAGACCCTCATCTCTTCATTTTGAAAGGTTGAATGAGAATTTGCATCGAATTGTTGCTGGAATTCATACTCACATTTGCTCATATTCACATATGCAAAGATCATATTTGACCAAAATTTGACCAGATTTAACCATAGTTGACTTGAGTCGACTAGTTTTGAAAAGAATTTTGAAATAATTAAAATAAATTATTTAATTAAAAGGAGTACTTACTTCTAATTAATTAAACAAAGTTATTTAATTAAACGAGAAACCATTCCTAATTAATTAAATGAAGTTATTTAATTAAATCAGAAAAGTGCCTCTAATTAATTAAAGATTATTTAATTAAATAGAAAAAGTAATTAGGAGAGCATATCTCATTTTATAAAATTAAATATCTCAACAAAATCTCTCTTCGGTTCAAAAAGCAAAATTTTCAGTTCACTACTGATCAAAAATGAGTTAAATCAGTTAACTCCTTTTTCTACTCAAATTGAATCAGTTAACTCCTTATTTTACTCAAATTAAATCTGTTAACTCCCTTTAATTTGGAAATCTCCATTTATGACTGAACTTCACCTTTAATCCTAACTGTTCATTTAAATCGATCTCAACCATTGATGAATTTCAGAAAAGTCTATTTAAGAGACCCTCATCTCTTCATTTTGAAAGGTTGAATGAGAATTTGCATCGAATTGTTGCTGGAATTCATACTCACATTTGCTCATATTCACATACGCAAAGATCATATTTGACCAAAAGTTGACTAGATTTAACCACATTTGACTTGAGTTGACTAATTTTGAAAAGAATTTTGAAATAGTTAAAATAAATTATTTAATTAAATGGAGTACTCTCTTCTAATTAATTAAAAAAAGTCATTTAATTAAATTAGAAGCCATTCCTAATTAATTAAATAAAATTATTTGATAAAATAAGAAAAGTGTCTTTAATTAATTAAATATTATTTAATTAAATAGAAAACGTAATTATGAGAGCATATCTCATTTTATTAAATTAAATATCTCAACAAAATGTCTCTTCCGTTCAAAAAGGGAAATTTCTAGTTCACTATTGATAAAAAATGAGTTAAATCAGTTAACTCTTTTTTCTACTCAAATTGAATCAGTTAACTCCTTATTTTACTCAACTTAAATCTGTTAACTCCCTTTAATTTGAAAATCTCCCTTTATGAGTGAACTTCACCTTTAATCTTGACCATTGATTGAAATCGATCTCAATCGTTGATGAATTTCAGGAAAGTCTATTTAAGAGACCCTCATCTCTTCATTTTGAAAGGTTGAATGAGAATTTGCATTGAATTGTTGCTGGAATTCATACTCATATTTTCTCATATTCACATACACAAAGATCAAGTTTGACCAAAAGTTGACCAGATTTAACCACGGTTGACTTGAGCTAACTAGTTTCGAATTTTTTTTTGAAATAATTAAATAAAATTATTTAATTAAATGGAGTACTTACTTCTAATTAATTAAACAAAGTTATTTAATTAAATGAGAAGCCATTCCTAATTAATTAAATGAAGTTATTTAATTAAATAAGAAAAGTGCTTCTAATTAATTAAAGATTATTTAATTAAATAGAAAAAGTAATTATGAGAGCATATCTCATTTTATTAAATTAAATATCTCAACAAAATCTCTTTTCAGTTCAAAAAGGAAAATTTGAGGTTCACTATTGATCAAAAATGAGTTAAATGAGTTAACTCCTTTTTCTACTCAAATTGAATCAGTTAACTCCTTATTTTACTCAAATTAAATCTGTTAAATCCCTTTAATTTGAAAATCTTCCTTTATGACTAAACTTCACCTTTAATCTTGACCGTTGATTGAAATCAATCTCAACCATTGATGAATTCCAAGAAAGTCTATTTAAGAGACCCTCATCTCTTCTTTTTGAAAGGTTGAATGAGAATTTGTATCGAATTGTTGCTGGAATTCATAATCACATTTGCTCACATTCACATACGCAAAGATCAAGTTTGACCAAAAGTTGACAAACTTTAACCATGGTTGACATGAGTTGACTAGTTTCGAGAAGAATTTTGAAATAATTAAACGAAATTATTTAATTCGATGGAGTACTTACTTATAATTAATTAAACAAAGTTATTTAATTAAATGAGAAGCCATTCCTAATTAATTAAATGAAGTTATTTATTTAAATAAGAAAACTACGTCTAATTAATTAAAGATTATTTAATTAAATAGAAAAAGTAATTATGAGAGCATATCTCATTTTATTAAATTAAATATCTCAGCAAAATCTCTCTTCAGTTCAAAAAAGGGAAATTTCCAATTCACTATTGATCTAAAATGAGTTTAATTAGTTAAGTCTTTTTTCTACTCAAATTGAATCATTTAACTCCTTATTTTACTCAAATTAAATCTGTTAACTCCCTTTAATTTGGAAATCTCCCTTTATGACTGAACTTCACCTTTAATCTTGACCATTGATTGAAATCGATCTTAACCGTTGATGAATTTCAAGAAAGTCTATTTAAGAGACCCTCATCTCTTCATTTTGAAAGGTTTAATGAAAATTTGTATCTCAACAAAATCTATCTTCAGTTCAAAAAGGGAAATTTCTAGTTCACTATTGATCATAAATGAGTTAAATCAGTTAACTCCATTTTCTACTCAAATTGAATCAGTTAACTCTTTATTTTACTCAAATTAAATCTGTTAACTCCTTTTAATTTGGAAATATACTTTTATGAATGAACTTCACCTTTAATCCTGACCGTTTGTTAAAATCGATCTCAACCGATGATGAATTCTAGTAAAGTCTATTTAAGAAACTCTCATCTCTTCATTTTGAAAGGTTGAATGAGAATTTGCATCGAATTGTTGTTGGAATTCATACTCACATTTGCTCATATTCACATACTCAAAGATCATGTTTGGCCAAAAGTTGACCAAATTTAACCACGGTCAACTTTGAGTTGACTAGTTTCGAAAAGAATTTTGAAATAATTAAACGAAATTATATAATTAAATGGAGTACTTACTTCTAATTAATTAAACAAAGTTATTTAATTAAATGAAAAGTCATTCCTAATTAATTAAATGGAGTTATTTCATTAAATAAGAAAAGTGCCTCTAATTAATTAAATATTATTTAATTAAATAAAATAAGTAATTATGAGAGCATATCTCATTTTATTAAATTAAATATCTCAATAAAATCTCTCTTCAGTTCAAAAAGGGAAATTTTCATTTCACTATTAATAAAAAATGATTTAAATCAGTTGACTCATTTTACTAGTCAAATTGAATCAGTTAACTCCAAATTTTAATCAAATTAAATATGCTAACTCCCTTTAATTTAGAAATCTCCCTTTATGACTGAACTTCACCTTTAATCTTGATCATTGATTGAAATTGATCTCAACCATTGATGAATTCCAGGAAAGTCTATTTAAGAGCCCCTCATCTCTTCATTTGCAAAGATTGAATGAGAATTTGCATTGAATTGTTGCTGGAATTCATTCTCACATTTGCTCATATTCACATACGCAAAGATCAAGTTTGACCAAAAGTTGACCATATTTAACCACGGTTGACTTGAGTTGACTAGTTTCGAAAAGAATTTTGAAATAATTAAACAAAATTATTTAATTAAATGAAGTACTTCTAATTAATTAAAAAAAGTTATTTAATTAAATGAGAAGCCATTCCTAATTAATTAAATGAAGTTATTTAATTAAATAAGAAAAATGTCTCTAATTAATTAAAGATTATTTAATTAAATAGACAAAGTAATTATGAGAGCATATCTCATTTTATTAAATTAAATATCTCAACAAAATCTCTTTTCAGTTGAAAAAAGAAAATTTCTAGTTCACTATTGATCAAAAATTAGTTAAATCAGTTGACTCCTTTTTCTACTCAAATTGAATCAGTTAACTCCTTATTTTACTCAAATTAAATCTATTAACTCCCTTTAATTTGGAAATCTATCTTTATGACTGAACTTCACCTTTAATCCTGACCGTTGATTGAAATCGATCTCAACCGTTGATGAATCCCAGGAAAGTCTATTTAAGAGACCCTCATCTCTTCATTTTGAAAAGTTGAATGAGAATTTGCATCGAATTGTTGTTGAAATTCATACTCACATTTGCTCATATTCACATATGCAAATATCAAGTTTGACCAAAAGTTGACCAGATTTAACCACATTTGATATGAGTTGACTAGTTTCGAAAAGAATTTTGAAATAATTAAGTCATATTTATTTAATTAAATGGAGTACTTACCTCTAATTAATTAAACAAAGTTATTTAATTAAATGAGAAGCCAATCCTAATTAATTAAATAGAGTTATTTAATTAAATAAAAAAATTGCCTCTAATTAATTAAAGATTATTTAGTTAAATAGAAAAAGTAATTATGAGAGCATATCTCATTTTATTAAATTAAATATCTCAACAAAATCTCTCTTCAGTTCAGAAAGGGAAATTTTCAGTTAAAAATGAGTTGGAATTCATACTCACATTTCCTCATTTTCAAATACGCAAAGATCATATTTGACCAAAAGTTGACCAGATTTAACCACGGTTGACTTGAGTTGACTAGTTGCGAAAAGAATTTTGAAATAATTAAAATAAATTATTTAATTAAATGGAGTACTTACTTCTAATTAATTAAACAAAATTATTTAATTAAATGAGAAGCCATTCCTAATTAATTAAATAAAGTTATTTAATTAAATAAGAAAAATGCTTCCAATTAATTAAATATTATTTAATTAAATAGAAAAAGTAATTATGAGAGCATATTTCATTTTATTCAATTAAATATCTCAACAAAATCTCTCTTCCGTTCAAAAAGAGAAATTTTCAGTTCACTATTGACCAAAAATGAGTTAAATCAGTTAACTCCTTTTTCTACTACAATTGAATCAGTTAACTCCTTATTTTACTCAAATTAAATCTGTTAACTCCCTTTAATCTAAAAATCTCCCTTTATGAGTGAACTTCACCTTTAATCCTGACCGTTGATTGAAATCGTTCTCAACCGGTGATGAATTTTACGAAAGTCTATTTAAGAGACCCTCATCTCTTCATTTTGAAAGGTTGAATGAGAATTTGCATCGAATTGTTGCTAGAATTCATACTCAGATTTGCTCATATTCACATACACAAAGATCAAGTTTGATCAAAAGTTGACCAGATTTAACCACAGTTGACTTGAGTTGACTAGTTTCGAAAAGAATTTTGAAATAATTAAACGAAATTATTTAATTAAATGGAGTGCTTACTTTTAATTAATTAAATAAAGTTATTTAATTAAATGAGAAGCCATTCTTAATTAATTAAATGAAGTTATTTAATTAAATAAGAAAACTTCCTCTAATTAATTAAAGATTATATAATTAGATAGAAAATGTAAATATGAGAGCATAGCTCATTTTATTAAATTAAATATCTCAACAAAATCTCTCGTAAGTTCAAAAAGAAAAAATTTCAGTTCACTATTGATCAAAAATGAGTTAAACGAGTCAACTCCTTTTTCTACTCAAATTGAATCAGTTAACTCCTTATTTTACTCAAATTAAATCTGTTAACTCTCTTTAATTTGAAAATCTCCTTTTATGACTTAACTTCACCTTTAATCCTGACCGTTGATTGAAATCAATTTCAACCGTTGATGAATTTTAGAAAAGTCTATTTAAGAGACCCTCATCTCTTTATTTTGAAAGGTTGAATGAGAATTTGCTCATATTCACATACGCAAAGATCAGGTTTGACCAAGAGTTGACCAAATTTAACTACGGTTGACTTGAGTTGACTAGTTTCAAAAAGAATTTTGAAATAATTAAACGAAATTATTTAAAATAATGGAGTACTTACTTCTAATTAATTAAACAAAGTTATTTAATTAAATGAGAAGCCATTCCTAATTAATTAAATGAAGTTATTTAATTAAATAAGAAAAATGCCTCTAATTAATTAAAAATTATTTAGTTAAATAGAAAAAGTAATTATGAGATCATATCTCATTTTATTAAATTAAATATCTCAACAAAATCTCTCTTCAGTTCAAAAAGGGAAATTTTCAGTTCACTATTGATAAAAAATGAGTTAAATCAATTGACTCCTTTTTCTACTCAAATTGAATCAGTTAACTCCTTATTTTACTAAAATTAAATCTGTTAACTCCCTTTAATTTGGAAATATCCCTTTATGACTGAACTTCACCTTTAATCTTGACCGTTGATTGAAATCGATCTCAACCGTTGATGAATTTCAAGAAAGTCTATTTAAGAGACCCTCATCTCTTCATTTTGAAAGGTTGAATTAGAATTTGCATCGAATTGTTGCTGAAATTCATACTCACATTTGCTCATATTCACATACGTAAATATCAAGTTTGACCAAAAGTTGATCAGATTTAACCACGATTGACTTGAGTTGACTAGTTTTGAAAAGAATTTTGAAATAATTAAACAAAATTATTTAATTAAATAGAGTACTTACTTCTAATTAATTAAACAAAGTTATTTAATTAAATGAGAAGCCATTCCTAATTAATTAAATGAAGTTATTTGATTAAATAAGAAAAGTGTCTCTAATTAATTAAAGATTATTTAATTAAATAGAAAAAGTAATTATGAGAGCATATCTCATTTTATTAAATTAAATATCTCAACAAAATCTCTCTGCAGTTCAAAAAAGGAAATTTCCAGTTCACTATTGATAAAAAATGAGTTAAATCAGCTGACTCATTTTTCTAGTCAAATTGAATCAGTTAACTCCTTATTTTACTTAAATTAAATCTGTTAACTCCCTTTAATTTGGAAATCTCCCTTTATGACTGAACTTCACCTTTAATCCTGACCGTTGATTGAAATCGATCTCAACCGTTGATGAATTTCAGCAAAGTCTATTTAATAGACCCTCATCGCTTCATTTTGAAAGGTTGAATGAGAATTTGCATCGAATTGTTGCTGGAATTCATACTCACATTTGTTAATATTCACATACGCAAAGATCAAATTTGACGAAAAGTTGGCCAGATTTAAGCATGGTTGACTTGAGTTGACTAGTTTCGAAAAGAATTTTAAAATAATTGAATAAAATTATTTAATTAAATGGAGTACTTACTTCTAATTAATTAAACAAAGTTATTTAATTAAATGAGAAGCCATTCCTAATTAATTAAATGAAGTGATTTAATTAAATAAGAAAAGTGTCTCTAATTAATTAAATATTATTTAATTAAATAGAAAAAGTAATTATGAGAGCATATCTCATTTTGTTAAATTAAATATCTCAAAAAAATCTTTCTTTAGATTAAAAAGGGAAATTTCCAATTCACTATTGATAAAAAATGAGTTAAATCATTTGACTCCTTTTACTAGTCAAATAGAATCAGTTAACTCTTTATTTTACTCAAATTAAATCTATTAACTCCCTTTAATTTGGAAAATTCTATTTATGAGTGAACTTCACCTTTAATCTTGACCGTTGATTGAAATCGATCTCAACCATTGATGAATTCTAAGAAAGTCTATTTAAGAGATCCTTATCTATTCATTTTGAAAGGTTGAATGAGAATTTGGATCAAATTGTTGCTGGAATTCATACTCACATTTGCTCATATTCACGTACGCAAAGATCAAGTTTGACCAAAAGTTGACCAGATTTAACCACGATTGACTTGAGTTGACTAATTTTGAAATGAATTTTGAAATAATTAAATGAAATTATTTAATTAAATTGAGTAATTACTTCTAATTAATTAAACAAAGTTATTTAATTAAATGAGAAGCCATTCCTAATTAATTAAATGAAGTTATTTAATTAAATAAGAAAAGTGTCTCTAGTTAATTAAAGATTATTTAATTAAATAGAAAAAGTAATTATGAGAGCATGTCTCATTTTATTAGTTTAAATATCTCAACAAAATCTTTCTTTAGTACAATAATGGAAATTTTCAGTTCACTATTGATAAAAAATGAGTTAAATCAGTTGAGTCTTTTTTTTACTCAAATTGAATCAGTTAACTCCTTATTTTACTCAAATTAAATTGGTTAACTCCCTTTAATTTGGAAATCTCCCTTTATGACTAAACTTCATCTGTAATCCTGACCGTTGATTGAAATCAATCTCAACCATTCATGAATTCCAGGAAAGTCTATTTAAGAGACCCTCATCTCTTCATTTTGAAAGGTTTAATAAGAATTTGCATTGAATTGTTGTTGGAATTCATACTCACATTTGCTCATATTCACATACGCAAAGATCAACTTTGACCAAAAGTTGACCGTATTTAACCACGGTTGACTTGAGTTGACTAGTTTCGAAAAGAATTTTGAAATAATTAAATGAAATTATTTAATTAAATGGAGTACTTACTTTTAATTAATTAAACAAAGTTATTTAATTAAATGAGAAGTCATTTCTAATTGATTAAATGAAGTTATTTAATTAAATAAGAAAAGTGTCTCTAATTAATTAAATATTATTTAATCAAATAGAAAATGTAATTATGAGAGCATATCTCATTTTATTAAATTAAATATCTCAACAAAATCTCTCTTCAGTTCAAAAAGAGAACTTTCCAGTTCACTATTGGTAAAAAATGAGTTAAATTAGTTAACTCCTTTTTCTACTCAAATTGAATCAGTTAACTCCTTATTTTACTCAAATTAAATCGGTTAACTCCCTTTAATTTGAAAATCTCCCTTTATGACCGAACTTCATCTGTAATCCTGACCGTTGATTGAAATCAATCTCAACCATTCATGAATTCCAGGAAAGTCTATTTAAAAGACCCTCATCTCTTCATTTTGAAAGGTTTAATAAGAATTTGCATCGAATTGTTGTTGGAATTCATACTCACATTTGCTCATATTCACATACGGAAAGATCAGGTTTGACCAAAAGTTGACCGTATTTAACCACGGTTGACTTGAATTAAATAGTTTCGAAAAAAATTTTGAAATAATTAAACGAAATTATTTAATTAAATGGAGTACTTACTTCTAATTATATAAACAAAGTTATTTAATTAAATGAGAAGTCATTCCTAATTGATTAAATGAAGTTATTTAATTAAATAAGAAAAGTGTCTCTAATTAATTAAAGATTATTTAATTAAATAGAAAAAGCAATTATGAGAGCATATCTCATTTTATTAAATTAAATATCTCAACAAAATGTCTCTTCAATTCAAAAAGGGAAATTTTTAGTTCACTATTGATAAAAAATGAGTTAAATGAGTTAACTCTTTTTTCTACTCAAATTGAATCAGTTAACTCCTTATTTTACTCAAATTAAATCTGTACACTCTCTTTAATTTGTAAATAACCTTTTATGAATGAACTTCACCTTTAATCCTGACCATTGATTGAAATCGATCTCAACCGTCGATGAATTTCAGGAAAGTCTATTTAAGAGACCCTCATCTCTTCATTTTGAAATGTTGAATGAGAATTTGCATCAAATTGTTGCTAGAATTCATACTCACATTTGCTGATATTCACATACGCAAAGACCAAGTTTGACAAAAAATTGACCAGATTTAACCACGGCTGACTTGAGTTGACTAGTTTTGAAAAGAATTTTGAAATAATTAAACAAAATTATTTAATTAAATGGAGTACTTACTTCTATTTGATTAAACAAAGTTATTTAATTAAATGAGAAGCCATTCCTAATTAATTAAAGAAATTTATTTAATTAAATAAGAAGAGTGTTTCTAATTAATTAAAGATTGTTTTATTAAATAGAAAAAGCAATTATGAGAGCATATCTAATTTTATTAACTTAAATTTCTCAACAAAATCTCTCTTCAGTTCAAAAAAGGAAATTTTTAATACACTATTGATAAAAAAATGAGGTAAATCAGTTAACTCCTCTTTCTACTCAAATTGAATCAGTTAACTCCTTATTTTATTCAAATTAAATCTGTTAACTCTGTTTAATTTGAAAATCTTCCTTTATGACTGAACTTCACCTTTAATCTTGACCGTAGATTGAAATCGATCTCAACTGTTGATGAATTCCAAGAAAGTCTATTTAAGAGACCCTCATCTCTTCATTTTGAAAGGTTGAATGAGAATTTGCATCGAACTGTTGCTGGAATTCATACTCACATTTGCTCATATTCAAATACGCAAAGATCAAGTTTGACTAAAAGTTGACCAGATTTAACCACGGTTGACTTGAGTTGATTAGTTTCAAATTTTTTAAAAAAATAATTAAATGAATTTATTTAATTAAATGGAGTACTTACTTATTATTAATTAAACAAAGTTGTTTAATTAAATCAGAACCCATTCCTAATTAAATAAATGAAGTTATTTAATTAAATAAGAAAAGTCTCTCTATATAATTAAAGATTATTTAATTAAATAAAAAAAAATAATTATGAGAACATATCTCATTTTATTAAATTAAATATCTCAACAAAATATCTCTTCAGTTCAAAAAGAGAAATTTCTAATTCACTATTGATAACAAATGAGTTAAATGAGTTAACTCCTTTTTCTACTCAAATTGAATCAGTTAACTACTTATTTTACTCAAATTAAATCTGTTAACTCTATTTAATTTGGAAATCTCCCTTTATGATTGAACTTCACCTTTAATCCAGACCGTTCATTGAAATCGATCTCAACCATTGATGAATTCTAAAAAAGACTATTTAAGAGACCATCATCTCTTCATTTTGAAAGGTTGAATGAGAATTTGCATCGAACTGTTGCTGGAATTCATACTCACATTTGCTTATATTCACATACGCGAAGATCAAGTTTGACCAAAAGATGACCAGATTTAACCATGGTTGAATTGAGTTGACTAGTTTTGAAAAGAATTTTGAAATAATTAAACAAAACTAATTAATTAAATGGAGTACTTACTTCTAATTAATTAAACAAAGTTATTTAATTAAATGAGAAGCCATTCCTAATTAATTAAATGAAGTTATTTAATTAAATAAGAAAACTGTCTCTAATTAATTAAAGATTATTTAATTAAATAGAAAAAGTAATTATCAGAGCATATCTCATTTTATTAAATTAAATATCTCAAGAAAATCTCTCTTCAGTTCAAAAAGGGAAATTTTTAGTTCACTATTGATAAAAAATGAGTTAAATCAGTTAACTCCTTTTTCTACTCAAATTGAATCAGTTAACTCCTTATTTTAATCAAATTAAATCTGTTAAATCTCTTTAATTTGAAAATCTCCCTTTATGACTAAACTTCACCTTTAATCCTGACCATTGATTGAAATCGATCTCAACCATTGATGAATTTCAGGAAAGTCTATTTAAGAGACCCTCATCTCTTCATTTTGAAATGTTGAACGAGAATTTGCATCGAATTGTTGCTGGAATTCATACTCACATTTGCTCATATTCACATACGCAAAGATCAAGTGTGACCAAAAGTTGACCAGATTTAACCACGGTTGACTTGAGTTGACTAGTTTCAAAAAAAAAATTGAAATAATTAAACAAAATTATTTAATTAAATGGAGTACTTACTTCTAATTAATTAAACAAAGTTATTTAATTAAATGAGAAGTCATTCCTAATTAATTAAATAAAGTCATTTAATTAAATAAGAAGAGTGTCTCTAATTAATTAAAAATTATTTAATTAAATTGAAAAAGCAATTATGAGAGCATATCTCATTTTATTAATTTAAGTATCTCAACAAAATCTCTCTTCAGTTCAAAAAGAGAAATTTTCAATTCACTATTGATAAAAAATGAGTTGAATCAGTTAACTCCTTTTTCTACTCAAATTGAATCAGTTAACTCCTTATTTTACTCAACTTAAATCTTTTGACTCCCTTTAATTTGGAAATCTTCCATTATGACTAAACTTCACCTTTAATCCTGACCGTTGATTGAAATCAATTTCAACCATTGATGAATTCCAGGAAAGTGTATTTAAGAGACCCTCATCTCTTCATTTTGAAATGTTGAATAAGAATTTGCATCGAATTGTTGCTGGAATTCATACTCACATTTGCTCATATTCACATACGCAAAGATCAATTTTGAACAAAAGTTGACCAAATTTAACCACGGTTGACTTGAGTTCACAAGTTTCAAATTTTTTTTTGAAATAATTAATCTAAATTATTTAATTAAATGGAGTACTTACTTCTAATTAATTAAACAAAGTTATTTAATTAAATAAGAAGCCATTCCTAATTAATTAAATGAAGTTATTTAATTAAATAATAAAAGTGTTTGTAATTAATTAAAAATTATTTAACTAAATAGAAAAAGCAATTATGAGAGCATATCTCATTTTATTAAATTAAATATCTAAAGAAAATCTCTCTTCAGTTCAAAAAGGAAAATTTTTAAATCACTATTGATCAAAAATGAGTTAAATGAGTTAACTCCTTCTACTCAAATTGAATCAGTTAACTCCTTATTTTACTCAAATTAAATCTGTTAACTTCCTTTTAATTTGGCAATCTCCCTTTATGACTGAACTTCACCTTTAATCCTGACCGTTGATTGAAATCGATCTCAATCGTTGATGAATTTCAAGAAAGTCTATTTAAGAGACCGTCATCTCTTCAATTTGAAACGTTGAATGAGAATTTGCATCGAATTGTTGCTAGAATTCATACTCACATTTGCTCATATTCACATACGCAAAGATCAAGTTTGACCAAAAGTTGGCCAGATTTAACCACAGTTGACTTGAGTTAACTAGTTTTGAAAAGAATTTTGAAATAATTTAACAAAATTATTTAATTAAATGGAGTATTACTTCGATTTAATTAAACTAACTTATTTGATTAAATGAGAAGCCATTAAAAATTAATTAAATGGAGTTATTTAATTCAATAAGAAGATTGTCTCTAATTAATTAAAGATTATTTAATTAAATAGAAAAAGTAATTATGAGAGCATGTCTCATTTTATTAAATTAAATATCTCAACAAAATCTCTCTTCAGTTAACTACTTTTCCTAATGAAATTGAATCAGTTAACTCCTTATTTTACTGAAATAAAATCCGTTAACTCCCTTTAATTTGGAAATCTCCCTTTATGACTGAACTTCACCATTAATCCTGACCGTTGATTGAAATTGATCTCAACAGTTGATGAATTCTAAGAAAGTCTATTTAAGAGACCCTCATCTCTTCATTTTGAAAGATTGAATGAGAATTTGCATCGAGTTATTGCTGGAATTTATACTCACATTTGCTCATATTCACATACGCAAAGATCAAGTTTGACCAAAAGTTGACCAGATTTAACCACGGTTGACTTGAGTTCACAAGTTTTGAAAAGAATTTTGAAACAATTAAATGAAATTATTTAATTAAATGGAGTACTTACTTCTAAATAATTAAACAAAGTTATTTAATTAAATGAGAAGCCATTCCTAATTAATTAAATGAAGTTATTTAATTAAATAAGAAAAGTGTCTCTAATTAATTAAAGATTATTTAATTAAATAGAAAAAGCAATTATGAGAGCGTATCTCATTTAATTAAATTAACTATCTCAACAAAATCTTTATTCAATTCAAAAAGAGAAATTTTTAGTTCACTAAGGACCAAAAATGAGTTAAATCAGTTAACTCCTTTTTCTAGTCGAATTGAATCAGTTAACTCTTTATTTTACTCGAATTAAATCTGTTAACTCTTTTTAATTTGGAAATCTTCCGTTATGACTGAACTTCATCTTTAATCATGACCGTTGATTGAAATCGATCTCAACCGTTGATGAATTCCAGGAAAGTCTATTTAAGAGACCCTCATCTCTTCATTTTGAAAGGTTGAATGAGAATTTGTATTGAATTGTTGCTTGAATTTATACTGACATTTGCTCATATTCACATATGCAAATATCAGGTTTGAGCAAAAGTTGAGCAGGTTTAACCACGGTTGAATTGAGTTGACTAGTTTCGAAAAGAATTTTGAAATAATTAAACGAAATTATTTAATTAAATGGAGTACTTACTTCTAATTAATTAAACAAAATTATTTAATTAAATGAGAAGCCATTCCTAATTAATTAAATGAAGTTATTTAATTAAATAAGAAAAGTGTCTCTAATTAATTAAAGATTATTTAATTAAATAGATAAAGTAATTATGAGAGCATATCTCATTTTATTAAATTAAGTATCTTGACAAAATCTCTCTTCAGTTCAAAAAGGAAAATTTTCAGTTCACTATTGATAAAAAATGAGTTAAATCAATTAACTCCTTTTTCTATTCAAATTGAATCAGTTAACTCCTTATTTTACTCAAATTAAATATGTTAACACCCTTTAATTTAGAAATCTCCCTTTATGAGTGAACTTTACCTTTAATCTTGACCATTGATTGAAATTGATTTCAACCGTTGATAAACTCCAGAAAAGCCTATTTAAGAGATCCTCATCTCTTGATTTTAAAAGGTTGAATGAGAATTTGCATCGAATTGTTGGTGGAATTTAACAATGGTCGACTTGAGTTGACTAGTTTCGAAAAAAAATTTGAAATAATTAAACGAAATTATTTAATTAAATGGAGTACTTACTATTAATTAATTAAACAAAGTTATTTAATAAAATGAGAAGCCATTCCTAATTAATTAAATAAAGTTATTTAATTAAATAAGAAAAGTGTGTCTAATTAATTAAAGATTATTTAATTAAATAGAAAAAGTAATTATGAGTGCATATCTCATTTTATTAAATTAAATATTTCAACAAAATCTCTCTTCAGTTCAAAAAGAGAAATTTCCATTTCACTATTGATAAAAAATGAGTTAAATCAGTTAACACTTTTTTTTCCTCAAATTGAATCAGTTAACTCCTTATTTTACTCAAATTAAATCTGTTAACTCCCTTTAATTTGAAAATCTTCCTTTATGACTGAACTTCACCTTTAATCTTGACCGTTGATTGAAATAATTAAACGAAATTATTTAATTAAATGAAGTACTTACTTCTAATTAATTAAACAGAGTTATTTAATTAAATGAGAAGTCATTCCTAATTAATTAAATGAATTTATTTAATTAAATAAGAAAAGTATCTCTAATTAATTGAAGATTATTTAATTATATAGAAAAAGTAGTTATGAGAGCATATCTCATTTTACTAAATTAAATTGCTCAGCAAAATCTCTCTCCATTCTACTCATTCTACTTAAATTATGAGTGAACTTCACCTTGAATCCTGACCATTGATTGAAATCGACCTCAACAGTTGATGAATTCCAAGAAAGTCTATTTAAGAGACCCTCATCTCTTCATTTTGAAAGGTTGAATGAGAATTTGTATCAAATTGTTGCTAGAATTCATACTAGCATTTGCTCATGTTCACATACGCAGAGTTCAAGTTTGACCAAAAGTTGACCAAATTTATCTACGGTTGACTTGAGTTGACTAGTTTCAAAAAGAAATTTAAAATAGTTAAACGAAATTATTTAATTAAATGGAGTACTTACTTCTAATTAATTAATGAAAATTGTATAATTAAATGAGAAGCCATTCCTAATTAATTAAATAAATTTATTTAATTAAATAAGAAAAGTGTCTCTAATTAATTAAAGATCATTTAATTAAATAGAAAAAGTAATTATGAGAGCATATCTCATTTTATTAAATTAAATATCTCAACAAAATCTCTCTTCAGTTCAAAAAGGGAAATTTCCAATTCATTATTGATAAAAAATTAGTTAAATCAATTAACTCCTTTTTCTACTCAAATTGAATTAGTTAACTCCTTATTTTACTCAAATTAAATCTGTTAACTCCCTTTAATTTGGAAATCTCCTTTTATGACTGAACTTCACCTTTAATCATGATCGTTGATTGAAATCAATCTAAACCGTTGATGAATTCTATGAAAGTCTATTTAAGAGACCGTCATCTCTCCATTTTGAAAGGTTGAATGAGAATTTGCATCGAATTATTTCTGGAATTCATACTCACATTTGCTCATATTCACATACAGAAAGATCAAGTTTGACCAATAGTTGACCAGATTTATCTACGATTGACTTGAGTTGACTAGTTTCGAAAAAAAATTTAAAATAATTAAACAAAATTATTTAATTAAATAGAGTACTTACTTCTAATTAATTAAACAAAGTTGTTTAATTAAATAAGAAGCCATTCCTAATTAATTAAATGAAGTTATTTAATTAAATAAGAAAAGTGTCTCTAATTAATTAAAGATTATTTAATTAAATAGAAAAAGTAATTATAAGAGCATATCTCATTTTATTAAATTAAATATTTCAACAAAATCTCTCTTCAGTTCAGAAAGGGAACTTTTCAGTCCACTATTGATAAAAAATGAGTTAAATGAGTTAACTCTTTTTTTTACTCAAATTGAATCAGTTAACTACTTATTTTACTCAAATTAAATTTGTTAACTCCCATTAATTTGGAAATCTCCCTTTATGAAAATTAAAGGAAGTTAACAGATTTAATTTGAGTAAAATAAGAAGTTAACTGATTAAATTTGAGTAGAAAAAGGAGTTAACTGATTTAACTCATTTTTGATCAATAGTGAACAGGAAATTTCTCTTTTTGTACTAAAGAGAGATTTTGTTGAGATATTTAATTTAATAAAATGAGATATGTCCTCATAATTACTTTTTCTATTTAATTAAGTAATCTTTAATTAATTAGAGACATTTTTCTTATTTAATTAAATAACTTAATTTAATTAACTAGGAATGGCTTCTCATTTAATTAAATAACTTTTTTTAATTAATTAAAAAGTAAGTACTCCATTTAATTAAATAATTTCATTTAATTATTTAATAATTCTCTTCGAAACTAGTTAACTGAAGTCAACCATTGTTCAATCTGGTCAACTTTTGGTCAAATTTGATTTTTGCGTATGTGAATATGAGCAAATGTGAGTATGAATTCTAGCAACAATTCGATGCAAATTCTCATTCAACCTTTCAATATGAAGAGATGAGGGTCTCTTAAATAGACTTTCCTGAAATTCATCAACGGTTGAGATCGATTTCAATCAGCGGTCAGGATTAAAGGTGAAGTTCCGTCATAAAGGGAAATTTTCAAATTAAAAGGAGTTAACAGATTTAATTTGAGTAAAATAAGGAGTTAACTAATTCAATTTGAGTAGAAAAAGGAGTTAACTGATTTAACTCATTTTTTACCAATAGTAAACTGGAAAGTTCTCTTTTTGAACTGAAGAGAGACTTTGTTGAGATATTTAATTTAATAAAATGAGATATGCTCTCATAATTACTTTTTCTATTTGATTAAATAATTTTTAATTAATTAGAGACACTTTTCTTATTTAATTACATAACTTCATTTAATTAATTAGGAATGGCTTCTAATTTAATTAAATAACTTTGTTTAATTAATTAGAAGTAAGTACTCCATTTAATTAAATAATTTCATTTAATTATTTCAAAAAAAAATTAAAAATAGTCAACTCAAGTCAACCGTGGGTAAATCTGGTCAACTTTTGGTCAAACTTGATCTTTGCGTATGTGAATATGAGAAAATGTGAGTATGAATTGTAGCAACAATTCGATTCAAATTCTCATTCAACCTTCCAAAATGAAGAGATGAGGGTCTCTTAAATAGACTTTCTTGGAATTCATCAACGGTTGAGATCGATTTCAATCAACAGTCATGATTAAAGGTGAAGTTCAGTCATAAAGGGAGATTTCCAAATTAAAAGGAGTTAACAGATTTAATTTCATTAAAATAATGAGTTAACTGATTCAATTTGAGTAGAAAAAGGAGTTAACTCATTTAACTCATTTTTTATCAATAGTGAACTGGAAATTTTCCTTTTTGAACTGAAGAGAGATTTTGTTGAGATATTTAATTTAATAAAATGAGATATGCTCTCATAATTACTATTTCTATTTAATTAAGTATTCTTTATTTAATTAGAGACACTTTTCTTATTTAATTAAATAACTTCATTTAATTAATTAGGAATGGCTTCTCATTTAATTAAATAATTTTGTTTAATTATTTAGAAGTAAGTACTCTATTTAATTAAATAATTTCGTTTAATTGTTTCAAAATTCTTTTCAAAACTTGTGAACTCAAGTCAACCGTGGTTAAATCTGGTCAACTTTTGGTCAAACTTGATCTTTGCGTATGTGAATATGAGCAAATGTGAGTATGAATTCCAGCAACAATTCGATGCAAATTCTCATTCAACCTTTCAAAATGAAGAGATGAGGGTCTCTTAAATAGACTTTCTTGAAATTCATCAATGGTTGACATCGATTTCAATCAACGGAGAGGATTAAAGGTGAAGTTCAGCCATAAAGGAAGATTTTCAAATTAAAGGGAGTTAATAGATTTAATTTGAGTAAAATAAAGAGTTAACTGATTCAATTTGAGTAGAAAAAGGAGTTAACTAATTTAAGTAATTTTTTATCAATAGTGAACTGTAAATTTCCCTTTTTGTATTGAAGAGAGATTTTGTTGAGATATTTAATTTAATAAAATGAGATATGCTCTCATAATTATTTTTTCTATTTAATTAAATAATCCTTAATTAATTAGAGACACTTTTCTTATTTAATTAAATAACTTCATTTAATTAATTAGGAATGGCTTCTCATTTAATTAAATAACTTTGTTTAATTAACTAAAAGTAGGTACTCCATTTAATTGCATAATTTCATTTTATTATTTAAACTTTTTTTTCGAAACTAGTCAACTTAAGTCAACCGTGGTTAAATATGTTCAACCTTTGGTCAAACTGGATCTTTGCATATGTGAATATAAGCAAATGTGAGTATGAATTCCAGCAACAATTTGATGCAAATTCTCATTTAACCTTTCAAAATGAAGAGATGGGGGCCTCTTAAATAGACTTTTTTAGAATTTATGAACGGTTGAGATCGATTTCAATCAACGATCAGGATTAAAGGTGAAGTTCAGTCATCAAGGGTGATTTTTAAATTAAAGGAAGTTAATAGATTTAATTTGAGTAAAATAAAGAGTTAACAGATATATGCTCTCATAATTACTTTTTCTATTTAATTAAATAATCTTTAATTAATTAGAGACACTTTTCTTATTTAATTAAATAACTTCATTTAATTAATTAGGAATGGCTTCTCATTTAATTGAATAACTTTGTTTAATTAATTAGAAGTAAGTACTCCATTTAATTAAATAATTTTTTAAAATTATTTCAAAAAAAATTTCGATACTAGTCAACTCAAGTCAACCGTGGTTAACTCTGGTCAACTTTTTAGTCAAACTTGATCTTTGCGTATGTGAATATGAGCAAATGAAAGTATGAATTCCAGCAACAATTCGATGCAAATTTTCATTCAACCTATCAAAATGAAGAGATGAGAGTCTCTTAAATAGACTTTCCTGAAATTCATCAATGGTTGAGATCAATTTCAATCAACGGTCAGGATTAAATGTGAAGTTCAGTCATAGAGGGAGATTTCCAAATTAAAGGAAGTTAATAGATTTAATTTGAGTAAAATAAAGAGTTAACTGATTCAATTTGAGTAGAGAAAGGAGTTAACTCATTTAACTCATTTTTGATCAATAGTGAACTGGAAATTTTCCTTTTTAAACTGAAGAGAGATTTTGTTGAGATATTTAATTTAATAAAATTAGATATGCTCTCATAATTACTTTTTCTATTTAATTAAATAATCTTTAATTAATTAGAGACACTTTTCTTATTTAATTAAACAACTTCATTTAATTAATTAGGAATGGCTTCTCATTTAATTGAATAACTTTTTTTAATTAATTAGAAGTAAGTACTCCATTTAATTAAATAATTTCGTTTAATTATATCAAAATTCTTTTCGAAACTAGTCAACTCAAGTCAAGCGTGGTTAAATCTGATCAACTTTTGGTCAAAATTGACCTTTGCGTATGTGAATATGAGCAAATATGAGTATGAATTCTAGCAACAATTCGATGTAAATTCTCATTCAACTTTTCAAAATAAAGAGATGAGGGTCACTTAAATAGACTTTCGTAGAATTCATTAACGGTTGAGATCGATTTCAATCTACGGTCAGGATTAAAGGTGAAGTTTAGTCATAAAGAGAGATTTCCAAATTAAAGTGAGTTAACAGATTTAATTTGAGTAAAATAAGGAGGTAACTGATTCAATTTCCGTAGGAAAAGGAGTTAACTGATTTAACTCATTTTTGATCAATAGTGAACTGAAAATTTCTCTTTTTGAACTGGAGAGAGATTTTGTTGAGTTATTTAATTTAATAATATGAGATATGCTCTCATAATTAATTTTTCTATTTAATTAAATAATCTTTAATTAATTAGAGACACTTTTCTTATTTAATTAAATAACTTCTTTTAATTAATTAGGAATGGCTTCTTATTGAATTAAATAACTTTGTTCAATTAATTAGAAGTACTCCATTTAATTAAATAATTTCATTTAATTATTTCAAAATTCTTTTCGAAACTAGTCAACTTAAGTCAACCGTGGTTAAATTTGGTCAACTTTTGGTCAAACTTGATATTTGCGAATGTGAATATGAGCAAATGTGGATATGAATTCCAACAACAACTCGATGCAAATTCTCATTCAACCTTTCAAAATGAAGGGATGAGGGTCTCTTAAATAGACTTTCCTTGAATTCATCAACGATTGATATCAATTTCAATCAATGGTCAGGATTAAAGGTGAAGTTCAGTCATAAATAGAGATTTCAATATTAAAGGGAGTTAATAGATTTAATTTGAGTAAAATGAAGAGTTAACTGATTCAATTTGAGTAGAAAAATGATTTAACTGATTTAACTCATTTTTTATTATAGTGAACTAATTATTTCCCTTTTTGAACTGAAGAGAGATTTTGTTTAGATATTTAATTTAATAAAATGAGATATGCTTTCGTAATTACTTTTTATATTTAATTAAATAATCTTTAATTAATTAGAGATACTTTTCTTATTTAATTTAATAACTTTATTTAATTAATTAAGAATGGCTTCTCATTTAATTAAATAGCTTTGTTTAATTAATTAGAAGTAAGTACTCCATTTAATTAAATAATTTCATTTAATTATTTCAAAAAAAAATTTTAAACTAGTCAACTCAAGTCTACCGAGGTTAAATCTGGTCAACTTTTGGTCAAACTTGATCTTTGCTTGTGTGAATTTGAGCAAATGTGAGTATGAATTTCAGCAACAATTCGATGCAAATTTTCATTCAACCTTTCAATATGAAGAAATGAGGGTCTCTTAAATAGACTTTCTAAATTAAAGGTAGTTAACAAATTTAATTTGAGTAAAATAAAGAGTTAACTGATTCAATTTGAGTAGAAAAAGGAGTTAACTCATTTATTCCTTTTTTATTAATAGTGAACTGGAAATTTCTCTTTTTGAACTGAAAAGATATTTTGTTGAGATATTTAATTTGATTAAATGAGATATGCTCTCATAATTACTTTTTCTATTTAATTAAATAATCTTTAATTAATTATAGACACTTTTCGTATTTAATTAAATAGCTTCATTTAATTAATTAGGAATGGCTTCTCATTTAATTAAATAACTTTGTTTAATTAATTAGAAATAAGTACTCCATTTACTTAAATAATTTCATTTAATTATTTCAAAATTATTTTCGAAAATAGTCAACTCAAGTCAGCCGTGGTTAAATTTGGTCAACTTTTGGTCAAACTTGATCTTTGCGTATGTGAATATGAGCAAATGTGAGTATGAATTCCAGCAACAATTCGATTCAAATTCTCATTCAACCTTTCAAAATGAAGAGATGAGGGTCTCTTAAATAAACTTTTGTGGAATTCATCAACGGTTGAGATCGATTTCAATCAACGGTCAGGATTAAAGGTGAGGTTCAATCATAAAGGGAGATTTCCAAATTAAAGGGAGTTAACAGATTTAATTTGAGTAAAATAAGGAGTTAACTGATTCAATTTGAGTACAAAAAAGAGTTAACTGATTTAACTCATTTTTTATCAATAGTGAACTAGAAATTTCCCTTTTTGAACTGAAGAGAGATTTTGTTGATATATTTAATTTAATAAAATGAGATATGCTCTCATAATTACTTTTTCTATTTAATTAAATAATCTTTAATTAATTAGAGACAGTTTTCTTATTTAATTAAATAACTTCATTTAATTGATTAGGAATGGTTTCTCATTTAATTAAATAACTTTGTTTTATTAATTAAAAGTAAGTACTCCATTTAATTAAATAATTTCGTTTAATTATTTAAAATTTCTTTTTGAAACTAGGCAACTCAAGTCAACCGTGGTTAAATCTGGTCAACTTTTTATCAAACTTGATCTTTGTGTATGTGAATATGAGCAAATGTGAGTATGAATTCCAGCAACAATTCGATGCAAATTCTCATTCAACCTTTCAAAATGAAGAGATGAGGGTCTCTTAAATAGACTTTCCTGGAATTCATCAATGGCTGAGATCAATTTCAATCAGCGGTCAGGATTAAAGGTGAAGTTCAGTCATAAAAAGAGATTTCCAAATTAAAAGGAGTTAACAGACTTAATTTGAGTAAAACAAGGAGTTAACTGATTCAATTTGAATAGAAAAAAGAGTTAACTGATTTAACTCATTTTTTATCAATAGTGAACTGGAAATTTCCCTTTTTGAACTGAAGAGAGATTTTGTTGAAATATTTAATTTAATAAAATGAGATATGCTATCATAATTACTTTTTCTATTTAATTAAGTAATCTTTAATTAATTAGAGACACTTGTCTTATTTAATTAAATAACTTCATTTAATTAATTAGGAATGACTTCTCATTTAATTAAATAATTTTATTTAATTAATTAGAAGTAAGTACTATATTTAATTAAATAATTTTGATTAATGATTTTAAAATTCTTTTCGAAACTAGTCAACTCAAGTCAATCGTAGTTAAATCTGGTCAGCTTTTGGTCAAACTTGATCTTTGCGTATGTGAAGATGAGCAACTGTGAGAATAAATTCCAGCAATAATTCGATGCAAATTCTCATTCAACCTTTCAAAATGAAGAGATGAGGGTCTGTTAAATAGACTTTTCCTAAATTCATCAACGGTTGAGATTGATTTTAGTCAGCGGTCAGGATTAAAAGTGAAGTTCTGTTATAAAGGGAGATTTTCAAATTAAAGGGAGTTAACAGCTTTAATTTGAATAAAATAAGGAGTTAACTGATTCAATTTGAGTAAAAAGATGAGTTAATTGATTTAACTCTTTTTTGATCAATAGTGAACTGAAAATTTCCCTTTTTGAAATAAAGAGACATTTTGCTTAGATATTTAATTTAATAAAATGAGATATGCTCTCATAATTACTTTTTCTATTTAATTGAATAATCTTTAATTAATTAGAGACACTTTTCTTATTTAATTAAATAACTTCATTTAATTAATTAGGAATAGCTTCTCATTTAATTAAATAACTTTTTCTAATTAATTAGAAGTAAGCACTCCATTTAATTAAATAATTTCGTTTAATTATTTCAATTTTTTTCGAAACAAATCAACTCAAGTCAACCATAGTTAAATCTGGTCAACTTTTGGTCAATCTTAATTTTTGCATATGTAAATATGAGCAAATGTGAGAATGAATTCCAGCAACAATTCGATGCAAATTCTCATTCAACCTTTCAAAATGAAGAGATCAAGGTCTCTTAAATAGACTTTTCAGGAATTCATCAACAGTTTAGATCGATTTCAATCAGCGGTCAGGATTAAAGGTGAAGTTCAGTCATAAAGGGAGATTTTCAAATTAAAGGGAGTTAATAGATTTAATTTGAGTAAAATAAGGTGTTAACTGATTCAATTTAACAGTAAAAGGAGTTAACTGATTGAACTCATTTTTTATCAATATTGAAATGGAAATTTCCTTTTTTGAACTGAAGAGAGATTTTGTTGAGATATTTAATTTAATAAAATGAGATATGCTGTCATAATTACTTTTTCCATTTAATTAAATAATCTTTAATTAATTAGAGACATGTTTCTTATTTAATTAAATAATTTCATTTAATTAATTAGGAATGGCTTCTCATTTAATTAAATAACTTTTTTTAATTAATTAGAAGTAAGTACTCCATTTAATTAAATAATTTCGTTTAATTATTTAAAAATTCTTTTCGAAACTAGTCAACTCAAGTCAACCATGGTTAAATCTGGTCAACTTTTGGTGAAACTTGATCTCTGCATATGTCAATATGAGCAAATGTAAGTATGAATTCTAGCAACAAGTCGATGCAAATTCTCATTCAACCTTTCAAAATGAAGAAACAAGGGTCTCTTAAATAGACTTTCCTGAAATTTATCGACGGTTGAGATCGATTTCAATGAGCGGTCAGGATTAAAGGTGAAGTTCAGTCATAAAGGCAAATTTTCAAATTAAAAGGAGTTAACAGATTTAATTTGAGTAAAATAAGGAGTTAACTGATTCAATTTGAGTAAAAAAAGGAGTTAACTGATTTAACTCATTTTTGACCAATAGTGAACTGGACAGTTGCCTTTTTGAACTGAAGAGAGATTTTGTTGTGATATTTAATTTAATAAAATGAGATATGCTCTTATAATTACTTTTTCTATTTAATTAAATAATCTTTAATTAATTAGAGACACTTTTCTTATTTAATTACATAACTTCATTTAATTAATTAGGAATGGCTTCTCATTTAATTAAATAAATTTGTTTAATTATTTAGAAGTAAGTACTCTATTTAATTAAATAATTTCATTAAATTATTTCAAAAAAAATTTGAAACTAGTCAACTCAAGTCAACCGTGGGTAAATCTGGTCAACTTTTGGTCAAACTTGATCTTTGCGTATGTGAATATGATCAAATGTGAGTATGAATTGTAGCAACAATTCGATTCAAATTCTCATTGAACCTTTCAAAACGAAGAGATGAGTGTCTCTTAAATAGACTTTCTTGGAATTCATCAATGGTTGAGATCGATTTCAATCAGCAGTCATGATTAAAGGTGAAGTTTAGTCATAAAGGAAGATTTCCAAATTAAAGGGAGTTAACAGATTTAATTTGAGCAAAATAAGGAGTTAACTGATTCAATTTGAGTAGAAAAAAGAGTTAACTCATTTAACTCATTTTTTATCAATAGTGAACTGAAAATTTCCTTTTTCTGAACTGAAGAAAGATTTTGTTGAGATATTTAATTTAATAAAATGAGATATGCTCTCATAATTACTTTTTCTATTTAATTAAATAATCTTTAATTAATTAGAGACACTTTTCTTATTTAATTAAATAACTTCATTTAATTAATTAGGAATGGCTTCTCATTTAATTAAATAACTCTGTTAAATTAATTAGAAGTAAGTACTCCATTTAATTAAATAATTTCATTTAATTATTTCAAAAAAAAATTTGAAACTAGTCAACTCAAGTCAACCGCGGTTAAATCTGGTCAAATTTTGTTCAAACTTGTTCTTTACGTATGTGAATATGAGCAAATGTGAATATGAATTTCAGCAACAATTCGATGCAAATTCTCATTCAACCTTTCAAAATGAAGAGATGAGGGTCTCTTAAATAGACTTTCCTGGAATTCATCAACGGTTGAGATCGATTTCAATCAACGGTCAGGATTAAAGATGAAGTTCAATCATAAAGGGAGATTTCCAAATTAAAAGGAGTTAACAGATTTAATTTTAGTAAAATAAGGAGTTAACTGATTCAAGTTGAGTAGAAAAAGGAGTCAACTCATTTAACTCATTTTTGATCAATAGTGAATTAGAAATTTTCCTTTTTGAGCTGAAGAGAGATTTTGTTAAGATATTTAATTTAATAAAATGAGATATGCTCTCATAATTACTTTTTCTATTTAATTAAATAATCTTTAATTAATTAGAGACACTTTTCTTATTTAATTAAATAACTTCATTTAATTAATTAGGAATGGCGTCTCATTTAATTAAATAACTTTGTTTAATTAATTAGAAGTAAGTACTTCATTTAATTAAATAATTTTATTTAATTCTTTTAAATTTTTTTTCAAAACTAGTCAACTCAAGTCAACCGTGGTTAAATTTGGTCAACTTTTGGTCAAACTTGAGCTTTGCGTATGTGAATATGGGCAAATCTAAGTATGAATTCCAGCAACAATTCGATGCAAATTCTCATTTAACCTTTCAAAATGAAGAGATCAGGGTCTCTTAAATAGTGTTTTGTAGTGCCTACCTTTAGTTTGCATTTTGTTATCATTGCTAAACTCTTTTAGAGCTAGATTCATGTTGATGGTTAGTAACATTATTATGAGATTATCAGATATTGTGTTATAGATTTAGTTGATATGTGATGAGATTACTCAGACTCTACATTTCATGTATGTATGATGATTATTTTCAGTATTTGCAGTTATTATTGATGATTAGTAAGATAATTTATTATCATATGTGTTTTCTTATGGATGCTTACCCCATACTTGCATGTGTATGGTGTGCGCATTTTCTGTGTGTTTTCTTTTGTATGGTGTGTCTAATGTGGTTAAGGAAGAGAGTCGTAGTCACCTACTAGTTGGGATCTACACGATGCACCACTTCCTGTCATTTCCTATTTAGTTTAGTATATATTGTGCTTGTACATGCATAATTTTTTATGCAGGTTGCAGGTACCGGGTATCGACTTCCCTAAATTGCTAGGATGAGCGTACCTTATCACATTATCTCAATGATAAGAGAGGGGAGATAAATTCTCAATTCCAAATCTCAACGCTTTAAGCCATTTGTTCTAATTGGAAAATTAAGACAAGTATCTGAGTTGAGTACCATCCGAATGCATCAGATGATGTAATTCGTGATATAAACCCCTTGGTTTGATTTGTATGTATTTTGGCTATGATGAGCTTTTTCGTATTTTTACCTTTGTGATTTTTTGGAGTATTTTCTACTAATTAAGCCTAATTAAAAGATTTAGTTAATGGTTTAATTTAATAGAAAATCAATATGGTATTTTGATATTTATTTTATTTAATTAATTGAGAAATTAATTAAATTAAATAATTAAATTGGAAGAAAAAAGTTATAATATTAAATTTAGAATTTGACAATATTTATTTTAATAATAATATATTTGGAGCTCATTTTTAAATAGATGACTAAATAATATTATTATTAAAGCTAATAAATATTTTAGCAATAAAGTTTTGAAAAATAAAATTTAAAAGTGAAAAATATATTTTAAATTATTAAAAGATTCTAAATCTCATATGATTAAAATATAAATATATTAAGATTGAATAGTGGAGATTTAAAGTTAGTGCATGAGACTTAATAAATAAAATTGGAAGGAGTAAAGTAAATTGGAGTTATAAGCTTGCATGAGAATTAACATGTGTCAACAACACGGGGGTTAGTGCATCAATTAAGCACAAGGTGTCTACAATTCTATGACTCATCAAAAAGAATTGGAAAAGACCCATGCTTAGTTGGTGACACCTTTCAGCGGTTTCAAGAAGCATTCCAAAGGTTTTTTGAGAGCTCTTGATATTTAGGCATTCATAGAAGCTTAAAAGAAAAGCTTAATGGAAGCTACAAGTTTAATGGAAGCTACAAGCTTAATGGAAGCCACGAGTTAAAAGCAAAAAATAGAAGCTTCAAAGCTTACATGCATGGGAGAAGATTCATATGCACATATATTTTCTACTTCCTTCTATGCTCCTGCTAGCACTTCTAATCACTTGGAGGATTCGATCGGCTTGGATTCTTGGAAGAATTGCGAATGATGGAGAAGGAAGAGATTTTCTATGAACTTCTGAGGCATGGAAAATTAGCATCAGTGTCCAAGTGCACTCGTGATATTCTCATATTTTTTTTGCACTCTTTCTCTTCTTGTCTTCATCATATCTGTTTTATGTGTCTGAATACTCTCTATGATTGAATCTACTATTTGAAATTGGAATCAAGATATTTTATTTTGTTGAGAAGAAAAAAATAGAAAAATCTTAGATCCAATTAAGGAGAAATAATTAGATCTTAATCAGGTTTGGGTTCGAATTTATATTGTGAAATTAGATAGACAAGATTTGGAATTAAAATAAAAATTTTATGGTGAAAATTCGAATGATTAGATGTAATCTTTCTATCAATTATATTTTTAGATGCATATGAACAAACCCTTTTATGGTAAAATTTAGAGAACAATTATTTTAAGAGGAAATTCTTAATTCATCACAAATTGTCCTGTCATTGCCTCTTGGATAGACCCAAATTCAGTCATTCATAACTTTTTATCGCGATCGAATTTATTCGATCGCTCTAGTCAGAATTGGTACAACTTGGCCCTCTCCAACATATTTAAATTTTAGCCCAATCCAATAGTTCATTAGGGAGATATGGTCGTCGTACTGGGACTGTTTTATTCAAGAACGGATGTCTCTTCATTTCCCACAACCAAGAGTTCTTTATGCTTAAATTTCACAAAAATAATATATCAAAGTAATATAATTAGAATTTAATAATTATTTAATTAGTCTAAAGACTAATAAGAATGTTCTAAATGAATTAATGAAGATTTTTAATGGAAAGTTTATGGATGGAGCTGATGGATAGAGATATTGAAATCAATAGAGAATGGATGACTTTTTATTTAATGTATATTAAATACTATTTAATATATAGTTAAGGGGTGGTAAAAGTGTTTAATGATGATTATTAAGAGACTCAAATTTTAATGATATTAGATTTAGATTTAAATAAGAATTATTATATTGACAAGAACTCATAGTTACATTATAGCATTGTTATAACATAGCTACGATTTGAATTATTGATATGCCTTAAAAGTTAGTTAAATAATAACTAATGGGGCTTATAGAAATATAGTTTGATGAGTTTATTATTTATTAATGTTTGTTAGGTCTAACAATCTATTAATAAATAATGGTTTAAATAGTTATCAACAAATTTGATTAGAGATAATCTATTGGGGATTATTTAATGGATTAAAGATATTATTACAATCTTCCCTTATTAGAATCTTATTAATATGCATTAATTTTATATGGTCTATTATCTAACCTAATTAAATCAAATTTAATTAAGATTAGTTAATAGTAGAAGAAGTGTAGTTAATTATTAGTCAATCTAAGTAAATGGATTAAAAGAAAAGATATTTTAATATCGTTTATATAGTAGATTTTTTATAATGTATATTGAATACTATTAAACAATTTTACAGTTGTTTAATAAAGATGATAATGCTAAGAATTTAAAAATTATTCATGTTAAAATCTATAATGAGTCTTATTGGTTTGTGATAGGAATCTTTTTCAAACAACTTTTGGATAGACAAAATATTATTAGAACAATTAAAAAATGAAGTCTAATGGTTGATTTTAATATTGATTAAATAATTGTAAGATGATAAGTTATATTATGTTGATTTAAATTTAGAAATTCTAAATGATATTGGATTAAGATTGAATTATTATGTTATTGGTTAATATGTTCGAATACCTTAATGGTATTAAAAGTTAATGAATGAAGTTCTATGTAAAAGTTCTCTAAATTGATTATTTATAGTTGTGATAAGTTTATTATTTATTAATGTTTGTTGGGTCTAACAAACTATTAATAAATAATAGTATAAATAGTTTAAATAGTTATCAACTAATACGAACAAAGTTACTCTAAAAGATATTAGTTAATGATCGAAGTACTGTAAAAGATATTAATCAAATTGAATTAGTTAATAATTTGGAAGATTATCAGTTAATTGATTCAATGTACACAGGGAAAACTTATTTGAGATAATAATACCTAGTATTGAGGATTTATTATAACTTGTTATTATTAAAATATAAATGAAAACATTGTTGTAGAGTGATGTATGTGATCATTAAAGATTAATAATAAGATTCTCAATATAGCTTGTCATTAAATATTAACAAGTTATTATTATTGAATTATTAAAATGATCATTTAAGTATTGAATTATAGTTGACTATTAACTTATAGAATTCTAGTTAGTTATTAGTCAACTGATGTTAATTAGAACGTTCCTATGGTTATACAATTATTAATTAAATCAATTAATGAGAGTTAATTAGATTTAATTAATAATTAAGTTATGTAATAGAGATTTATTTGATATAATTCTTTTAACGAGATTGTAGATTATCTATATTGAAGTTGATAGGTCTTATTCTTATGACTTGAATTATGACTTTAGATATTGTATGGTTGTCAACGATGGTAACGATTAAATTCAAAGACTCAAACTTTAGTAATACTTAATTAAGTTTCTAATTGAAAACTAAAAAGATGTTAATAGGTCATGGATGGTGTACCTATGTTAATGGATTGAGATAAATAAAGTTATAATCTCTTAATCAAAAAATGATAATTGATTCTCTTATAATATAACGAATAATGATCTTAAAAAAGTTTAAAGGTTAATCAATTAGAATATGGATCATGGTTAAATAAGAGAAAAATTTAATTAAAGGTCAATGATGATCAGTTTAGTGAATATTTATCCTTATGTTATTCTTTAAATATAATTCTTATTAATGGAAGGATAATGTTATCGGAGAACAAACGGGTTGACTTGTAGGTCAAATGATGAAACTTAAGACACTTGAAAATATACTTGCAAACAAAAAATTGAAAACCTTTACACTTGGTTCAAGAATGTAAGATAGCAAAACCAAAACATGTGTTTGCATCGTGTATTCTTTATGCTTCTTATTTTGGGTTTTTGGGTTGACTAGTGTTGACCAGTCTTAAGTTGTTACTAGAGGCTCGGGGGTTATGAGATGTGTTGGCATGTTGATCTTATTTGGTATCGATCTTTATAAGTCCAACCATAGTAATGTGATTGTATGCTCTATGAAATGTTTTTATTTACTGATTGTTATTGTTCATCAGTCTTCATGTGTGAAACTGAGATGTATGCGTATGAGACACTTGAGCTAATCATTTTTGAGTCATCGATCAGTTATCCTTGGATTACTTTCTAGTCACCATGATGAGACTAAAATGTGGATTTATTCTTGATGATGTCATGTTGTGACATGTTTGACTCAACCATTTTGGAGTTTTCAATCAGTATGATTTGGAGATATTCTTGGTTGCTTGTTGAGAACCAATGATTATGGTGATTTATTTTGAGATATATTTTGGTTATTGAGAACCAATGGATACTTATGATTATCAATGATGCCTTCAGTTGCCCATAGAGAACTGTTGTGATCATGATTTTCTATGGATGCTTTTCGGATGCTCATAGAGATTTGATGATTCTTATCTTGGAGATTTTATGATTCTTATTATGGATATTTGATGCTTATTGATGATTCTTTTTATGGATTATCTTTTGGATTTTCTTTACAGTCTCTTGTACAAGACTATGGTGATTTATGATTTCATGAGCCTAGGGTAGGTAATCTACTTGTAGTGTCGAAAAGTGGCTTGCAATGGGGGTCGGGGCCCTAAGAGGCTGCCAGGGTAACTCATTGTAAGTTGGATTAATAAGTGATAACATTCACACCTAATACTAACTGAATGAACCTAAAAAGATAAGAGTTTTGTTCTCGCCCATGCCTTGAGTGCTTGTATAGGCTAGGATGGGAGTAGTGAGAACGCATGGTTGCGACCTTGCATTCCATAGTATGCCTTGTCAGTATGAGAGGATACTAGTGGCCGCATGTGATCTGTATGGACCCGTGGAGTTTAGCTAACTGCCAGGGTAACTTGTACGAGATAAATGCGATGACACTTTTTCGTTTGCAGAGTAGATTTCCTACATGTCATTGTGTGCCTCTAGGAATTAGATGTCGATTTTGTGTGTGTTAGAACCTTTGAGTTAGTATACTTTTAGGATTCCTAGACTATAGAGATTTGTGCTATGTGTTATGGATAGCCTGTTTGGGACTTGAGATTGTCTCCTCAACACGGTGGGAGTGGACCACTCGGGTACCACGTGGTCGGGTGGTAGTATGTTTTCCAATCTTATCATTTGAGATTCATTGGGACATCGTGGCTGATGCATCCTTTGTGATGGTGGATTTGTATCCTTTCATTGATGATTAGCGTATGTTAGATGATGTTATCTTATGCTTATATTTGCATGTTATATTACTTTCTACATATGATGTTGTATATGTTAGGAGTGACATTCCTATTATGTTAATATCGATGATCTCTTCGGTGTTTTGGGATGTTACGCACGAAGGGATGGCTAGGGCCCACAATGGTCTAATGATGCTATTAACGGTTAGAAGGAACAGTGCACTTAGTTTATTTTTTTTGATCTTTATGATGGATGTATATGTCTTCTATGATGATGTATCATGTGATTATCTTTACTTTGATGTATCATGGATTAGAATAGGATGATGTACCTTATTCTACATATGTATATTCTTTGAGCTTGTCATACCTTGTGACATGTACAAAGGATGAATGAGCATTTGAAATGTAATATTTAAACATTGGACTTATCATTATTATTTCATGTGGATGTTGTACTACATGAATTCATGTACGTAATTCAACATTAAGGGATTTTTAAAGAATGTAATCGGTTATGTATGTTATGTTTACTTTCAGATGGACATTGCTATTGCTTCCGTTATTAAGTACAAGTGATATGTGGTATTTACTTTCATATTATTTTTTTATAAAAAAAAATGTTACCAAATTTAGTGAAATTCTAGGTTAATTCTTTTGATTCCTTGGCGGGGCATTACAACTTTCCTGAAATTCATCAACGGTTGAGATCGATTTCAATCAGCGGTCAGGATTAAAGATGAAGTTCAGTCATAAAGGGATATTTCCAAATTAAAGGGAGTTAACAGATTTAATTTGAATAAAATAAGGAGTTAACTGATTCAATTTGAGTAGAAAAAGGAGTTAACTGATTCAGTTTGAGTAGAAAAAAGAGTTAACTAATTCAACTCATTTTTTTATCAATAGTGAACTGGAAATTTCCTTTTTTGAACTGAAGAGAACTTTTTTTGAGATATTTAATTTAATAAAATGAGATATGCTCTCATAATTAATTTTTCTATTTAATTAAATAATCTTTAATTAATTAGAGACACATTTCTTATTTAATTAAATAAATTCATTTAATTAATTAGGAATGACTTCTCATTTAATTAAATAACTTTGTTTAATTAATTAGAAGTAAGTACTCCATTTAATTAAATAATTTCGTTTAATTATTTCAAAATTCTTTTCAAAACCAGTCAACTCAAGTTAACCATGGTTAACTCTGGTCAACTTTTGGTCAAACTTGATCTCTGTGTATGTGAATATGAGCAAATGTGAGTATGAATTCCAACAACAATTCGATGCAAATTCTCATTCAACCTTTCAAAATGAAGAGATGAGGGTCTCTTAAATAGACTTTCTTGGAATCCATCAACGGTTGAGATCGATTTCAATCAACGGTCAGGATTAAAGGTGAAATTCAGTCATAAAGGGAGATTTCCAAATTAAAGAGAGTTAACAGATTTGATTTGAGTAAAATAAGGAGTTAACTGATTCAATTTGAGTAGAAAAAGGATTTAACTCATTTAACTCTTTTTTGATCAATAGTGAACTAGAAATTTCTCTTTTTGAACTAAAGAGAGATTTTGTTGAGATATTTAATTTAATAAAATGAGATATGCTCCCATAATTACTTTTTCTATTTAATTAAATAATCATTAATTAATTAAAGACACGTTTCTTATTTAATTAAATAACTTCATTTAATTAATTAAGAATGGCTTCTCATTTAATTAAATAACTTTGTTTAATTAATTAGAAGTAAGTACTCCATTTAACTAAATAATTTCATTTAATTATTTCAAAATTCTTTTCAAAACTAGTCAACTCAAATCAACCGTGGTTAAATCTGGTCAACTTTTGGTCAAACTTGATCTTTGCGTATATGAATATGAGCAAATGTGAGTAAAATAAGGAGTTAACTGATTCAATTTGAGTAGAAAAAGGAGTTAACTGATTTAACTAATTTTTAATCAATAGTGAACTAAAAATTTCCCTTTTTGAACTGAAGAGAGATTTTGTTGAGATATTTAATATAATAAAATGAGATATGCTCTCATAATTACTTTTTCTATTTAATTAAATAATCTTTAATTAATTAGAGACACTTTTCTTATTTAATTAAATAACTTCATTTAATTAATTAGGAATGGCTAATCATTTAATTAAATAACTTTGTTTAATTAATTAGTAGTAAGTACTTCGATTAATTAAATAATTTTGTTTAATTATTTTAAAATTCTTTTCGAAACGAGTCAACTCAAGTCAACCGTGGTTAAATCTGGTCAAATTTTAGTCAAACTTGAGCTTTGCGTATGTGAATATGAGCAAATGTGAGTATGAATTCCAGCAACAATTCGATGCAAATTCTCATTCAACCTTTCAAAATGAAGAGATGAGGGTCTCTTAAATAGACTTTCCTGGAATTCATCAACGGTTGAGATCGATTTCAATCAACGGTTAGGATTAAAGGTGAATTTTAGTCATAAACGAAGATTTTCAAATTAAATGGAGTTAACAAATTTAATTTGAGTAAAATACGGAGTTAACTGATTCAATTTGAATAGAAAAAGGAGTCGACTGATTTAACTTATTTTTTATCAATAGTGAATTGTAAATTTCTCTTTTTGAACTGAAGAGAGATTTTGTGGAGATATTTAATTTAATAAAATGAGATATGCTCTTATAATTACGTTTTCTATTTAACTGAATAATCTTTAATTAATTAGAGACACTGTTCTTATTTAATTAAATAACTTCATTTAATTAATTAGGAATGGCTTCTCATGTAATTAAATAACTTTTTTTAATTAATTAGAAGTAAGTACTCCATTTAATTAAATAATTTCATTTAATTATTTCAAAATTCTTTTTGAAACTAGTCAACTCAAGTCAACCATGGTTAAATTTGATCAACTTTTGGTCAAACTTGATCTTTGCGTATTTGAATATGAGCATATGTGAGTATGAATTTAAGCAACAATTCGATGCAAATTTTCATTCAACCTTTCAAAATGAAGAGATGAGGGTCTCTTAAATAGACTTTCCTTGAATTCATCAACGGTTGAGATCGATTTCAATCAACGGTCAGGATTAAAGGTGAGATTCACTCATAATTATTTCAAAATTCTTTTCGAAACTAGTCAACTCAAGTCAACTGTGGTTAGATCTAGTCAACTTTTGGTCAAACTTGATCTTTTCGTATGTGAATATGAGCAAATCTGAGTATGAATTCTAGCAAATTTTCAACGCAAATTGTCATTCAACCTTTCAAAATGAAGAGATAAGGGTCTCTTAAAGAGACTTTCCTGGAACTCATACACAGTTCAGATCGATTTCAATCAATGATTAGGATTAAAGGTGAAGTTCAGTCATAAAGAAAGATTTCCAAATTAAAGAGAGTTAACAGATTTAATTTGAGTAAAATAAAGAGTTAACTGATTCAATTTGAGTATAAAAAGGAGTTAACTGATTTAACTCATTTTTTTATCAATAGTGAATTAGAAATTTCCCTTTTTGAACTGAAGAGAGATTTTCTTGAGATATTTAATTTAGTAAAATGAGATATGCTCTCATAATTACTTTTTCTATTTAATTAAATAATCTTTAATTAATTAGAGACACTTTTCTTATTTCATTAAATAACTTCATTTAATTAATTTGGAATGGCTTCTCATTTAATTAAATAACTTTGTTTAATTAATTAGAAGTAAGTACTCCATTTAATTAAATAATTTTGTTTAATTATTTCAAAATTATTTTCGAAATCAGTCAACTCAAGTCAACTGTGGTGAAAAATCTAGTCAACTTTTGGTCAAACTTGATCTTTGCGTATGTGAATATGAGCAAATGTGAGTATGAATTCCAGGAACAATTCGATGCAAATTCTCATTCAAACTTTCAAAATGAAGAGATGAGGGTCTCTTAAATAGACTTTTCTAGAATTCATCAACGGTTGAGATCGATTTCACTCAATGGTCAAGATTAAAGGTGAAGTTCAGTCATAAAGGGAGATTTCCAAATTAAAGGGAGTTAACGGATTTAATTTGAGTAAAATAAGCAATTAACTGATTCAATTTGAGTAGAAAAAGGAGTTAACTGATTTAATTCATTTTTTATCAATAGTGAACTAGAAATTTCCCTTTTTGAACTGAAGAGAGATTCTCTTGAGATATTTAATTTAATAAAATGAGATATGCTCTGATAATTACTTTGTCTATTTAATTAAACAATCTTTAATTAATTAGAGACACTTTTCTTATTTAATTAAATAACTTCATTCAATTAATTAGGAATGGTTTTTCATTTAATTAAATAACTTTTTTTAATTAATTAGAAGTAAGTACTCCATTTAATTAAATAATTTTGTTTAATTATTTCAAAAAAAAATTTGAAACTAGTCAACTCAAGTCAACCATGGTTAAATCTGGTCAACTTTTGGTCAAACTTGATCTTTGCATATGTGAATATGAGCAAATGTGAGTATGAATTCTAGCAAGAATTCGATGCAAATTCTCATTCAACCTTTCAAAATGAAGAGATGAGGGTCTCTTAAATAGACTTTCTTAGAATTCATCAATGGTTGAGATCGATTTCAATCAACGGTCAGGATTAAAGGTGAAGTTCAGTTATAAAGACAGATTTCCAGATTAAAGGGAGTTAACAGATTAAATTTTAGTAAAATAAGGAGTTAACTGATTCAATTTGAGAATAAAAGGGAGTTAACTGATTTAACTCATTTTTGAACAATAGTGAACTGAAAATTTCCCTTTTTGAACTGAAGAGAGATTTTGTTGAGATATTTAATTTAATAAAATGAGATATGCTCTCATAATTACTTTTTCTATTTAATTAAATAATCTTTAATTAATTATAGACACTTTTGTTATTTAATTAAATAACTTCATTTAATTAATTAGGAATGGCTTCTCATTTGATTAAATAACTTTGTTTAATTAAATAAAAGTAAGTACTCCATTTAATTAAATAATTTTGTTTAATTATTTTAAAATTATTTTCGAAACTAGTCAACTCAAGTCAATCGTGGTGAAATCTGAACAATGTTTGGTCAAACTTGATCTTTGCGTCTGTGAATATGAAGAAATGTGAGTATGAATTCCAACAACAATTCAATGCAAATTCTCACTCAACCTTTCAAAATGAAGAGATGAGGGTCTCTTAAATAGACTTTCCTGGAATTCATCAACGGTTGAGATCGATTTCAATCAACGGTCAGTATTAAAGGTGAAGTTCAGTCATAAAGGGAGATTTCCAAATTAAAGAGAGTTAACAGATTTAATTTGAGTAAAATAAGGAGTTAACTGATTCAATTTGAGTATAAAAAGGAGTTAACTCATTTAGCTCATTTTTGATCAATAGTGAACTGGAAATTTCCCTTTTTGAACTGAAGAGAGCTTTTATTGAGATATTTAATTTAATAAAATGAGATATGCTCTCATAATTACTTTTTATATTTAATTAAACAATCTCGAATTAATTAGAGACACTTTTCTTATTTAATTAAATAACTTCATTTAATTAATTAGGAATGGTTTTTCATTTAATTAAATAACTTTGTTTAATTAATTAGAAGTAAGTACTCGATTTAATTAAATGATTTCATTTAATTATTTCAAAATTATTTTCGAAACTAGTCAACTCAAGTCAACCGTGGTTAAATTTGGTCAACTTTTGGTCAAACTTGATCTTTGCGTATGTGAATATGAGCAGATCTGAGTATGAATTCCAGCAACAATTCAATGCAGATTCTCATTCAACCTTTCAAAATGAAGAGACGAGGGTCTCTTAAATAGACTTTCCTGAAATTCATCAATGGTTGAGATGGATTTCAATCAACGGTCAGGATTAAAGGTGAAGTTCAGTCATAAAGGAAGATTTTCAAATTAAAGGGAGTTAACAGATTTAATTTGAGTAAAATAAGGAGTTAACTGATTCAATTTGAGTAGAAAAATGAGTTAAGTGATTTAACTCATTTTTTATCAATAGTGAGCTGGAAATTTCCGTTTTTGAACTGAAGAGAGATTTTGTTGAGATATTTAATTTAATAAAATGAGATATGCTCTCATAATTACTTTTTCCATTTAATTAAACAAGCTTTAATTAATTAGAGACACATTTTTATTTAATTAAATAACTTCATTTAATTAATTAGGAATGGTTTTTCATTTAATTAAATAACTTTGTTTAATTAATTAGAAGTAAGTACTCCATTTAATTAAATAATTTTGTTTAATTATTTCAAAATTCTTTTCGAAACTAGTCAACTCAAGTGAACCGTGGTTAAATCTGGTCAGGTTTTGGTCAAACTTTATCTTTGCGTATGTGAATATGAGCAAATGTGAGTATGAATTCCAGCAACAATTCGATGCAAATTCTCATTCAACCTTTCAAAAGGAAGAGATGAGGGTCCCTTAAATAGACTTTCTTGGAATTCATTAACGGTTGAGATCGATTTTAATCAACGGTTAGTATTAAATGTGAAGTTTAGTCATAAAGGGAGATTTCCAAATTAAAGGGAGTTAAAAGATTTAATTTGAGTAAAATAAAGAGTTAACTGATTCAATTTGAGTAGAAAAAGGTGTTAACTGATTTAACTCATTTTTTATCAATAGTGAATTGGAAATTTCCCTCTTTGAATTGAAGATAGATTTTGTTGAGATATTTAATTTAATAAAACGAGATATGCTTTCATAATTACTTTTTCTATTTAATTCAACAATCTTTAATTAATTAGAGGCACTTTTCTTATTTAATTAAATAACTTCATTTAATTAATTAGGAATGGCTTCTCATTTAATTAAATAACTTTTTTTAATTAATTAGAAGTAAGTACTAAATTTAATTAAATAATTTTGTTTAATTATTTCAAAATTCTTTTCGAAACTAGTCAACTCAAGTCAACCGTGGTTAAATCTGATCAACTTTTGGTCAAACTTGATCTTTGCGTATGTGAATATGAGCAAATGTCAGTATGAATTTCAGAAACAATTCGATGCAAATTCTCATTCAACCTTTCAAAATGAAGAGATGAGGGTCTCTTAAATAGACTTTCCTGGAATTCATCAACGGTTGAGATCGATTTCAATCAACGGTCAGGATTAAAGGTAAAGTTCAATCATAAAGGGAGATTTTCAAATTAAAGGGAGTTAACAGATTTAATTTGAGTAAAATAAGGAGTTAACTGATTAAATTTGAGTAGAAAAAAGAGTTAACTGATTTAACTCATTTTTGATCAATAGTGAACTGGAAATTTCCGTTTTTGAACTGAAGAGAGATTTTGTTGAGATATTTAATTTAATAAAATGAGATATGCTCTCATAATTACTTTTTCTATTTAATTAAACAATCTTTAATTAATTAAAGACACTTTTCTTATTTAATTAAATAACTTCATTTAATTAATTAGGAATGGCTTTTCATTTAATTAAATAACTTTGTCTAATTAATTAGAAATAAGTACTCCATTTAATTATATAATTTTGTTTCATTATTTCAAAAAAAATTTTGAAACTAGTCAACTCAAGTCAACCGTGGTTAAATCTGGTCAACTTTTAGTCAAACTTGATTTTTGCGTATATGAATATGAGCAAATGTGAGTATGAATTCCAGCAACAATTCGATGCAAATTCTCATTCTACCTTTCAAAATGAAGAGATGAGGGTCTCTTAAATAGACTTTCCTAGAATTCATCAATAGTTTAGATCGATTTCAATCAACGGTCAAGATTAAAGGTGAAGTTCAGTCATAAAGGGAGATTTCCAAATTATAGTGAGTTAACAGATTTAATTTGAGTAAAGTAAAGAGTTAACTAATTCAATTTGAGTAGAAAAAGGAGTTAACTGATTTAAATCATTTTTGATCAATAGTGAACTGGAAATTTCCCTTGTTGAACTGAAGAGAGATTTTGTTGAGATATTTAATTTAGTAAAATGAGATATGCTCTCATAATTACTTTTTCTATTTAATTAAACAATCTTTAATTAATTAGAGACACTTTTCTTATTTAATTAAATAACTTCATTTAATTAATTAGCAATGGTTTTTCATTTAATTAAATAACTTTTTTTAATTAATTAGAAGTAAGTACTCCATTTAATTAAATAATATCGTCTAATTATTTCAAAATTCTTTTCGAAATTAGTCAACTCAAGTCAACCGTAATTAAATTTGCTCAACTTTTGGTCAAACTTGATCTTTGCGTAATTGAATATGAGCAAATGTGAGTATGAATTCCAACAACAATTCGATGCAAATTCTCATTCAACTTTTCAAAATGAAGAGATGAGGGTCTCTTAAATAGACTTTTTTGAAATTCGTCAACGGTTGAGATCGATTTCAATCAACGGTCAGGATTAAAGGTGAAGTTCAGTCATAAAGGGAGATTTCCAACTTAAAAGGAGTTAAAAGATTTAATTTGAGTAAAATAAGGAGTTAACTGATTCAATTTGAGTAGAAAAAGGAGTTAACTGATTTAACTCATTTTTTATCAATAGTGAACTGAAAATTTCCCTTTTTGAACTGAAGATAGATTTTGTTGAGATATTTAATTTAATAAAATGAGATATGCTCTCATAATTACTTTTTCTATTTAATTAAACAATCTTTAATTAATTAGAGACACTTTTCTTATTTAATTAAATAACTTCATTTAATTAATTAGGAATGGCTTCTCATTTAATTAAATAACTTTGTTTAATTAATTAGAAGTAATTACTAAATTTAATTAAATAATTTCATTTAATTATTTCAAAATTCTGTTCGAAACAAGTCAACTCAAGTCAACCGTGGTTAAATCTGGTTAATTTTTGGTCAAACTTGATCTTTGCATATGTGAATATGAGCAAATGTGGGTATGAATTCCAGCAACAATTCAATGCAGATTCTCATTCAACCTTTCAAAATGAAGAGATGAGGGTCTCTTAAATAGACAAGATGTAGGTATTCCTCTGACTTGACCTGATGGTCCATTACGTACATACGCAACATGTCCTCCAAAACCTGATTCACTCGCTCAGTCTGCCCATCGGTTTGAGGATGGTACGCTGTACTAAAATTGAGCTTAGTGGCCAATGCCAACTGCAACTCTCTCCAAAAAGATGAGCTGAACAAAGAGTCCCTGTCGGAGATGATCTTACGGGGAATGCCATGAAGTCTAACAATATCTCGTAGAAACACCTACGCTATGTTCCATGCAGTATATGTAGTACGCACGAGAGAGAAGTGGGCAACTTTCTTCAATGTGTCAGCTGTCACCAAAATGGCATCATGGCGATGAGATGACAAGTGGAGACCAACAATAAAGTCCATAGATATAACATCCCACTTCCACTCCGTGATCTTGTGAGGCTGAAGGAGCCCACCGGGATGCCGATGCTCCGCCTTCACCCTCTGACACTTGAGGCATCTCGCAACTATGTTAGCAATTTGCACTCTCATGCCTAGCCAGTGATATAACTGCCATAAATCTGCATGTAACTTCTTAACACCGGGGTGCACTGCATAAGGTGCTTTGTGAGCCTCAAGTATAATGAACTTGCGCAATCCCCTAGTGAGGGGTACATACATACGTCCTCTATGGCGCAAGAGTCCATCGAACTCCAAGGAATACTCTGAATACTTCCCTTCTAAGGGTCTCTGAGAACACACCACCTGACTAACCTCTATATAAAGCTCATCTGCTGGCAAGTGCTGAAGAATCCTTTCCCTCAAATCAGTACAAGTAGTCATAGATGATAACTCATGGCGCCTTCTACTTAAGGCATCTGCAACTACATTCTCCTTCCCCTTGAGGTAATGAACATCAAAATTGTACTCACAAAAGAACTCCATCCACCTTCTCTGCCTAGCATTAAGGTTCGGCTGTGTGAATATGTACTGTAAGCTTTGGTAGTCGAAATAAAGCTCAAATCTATGACCCAGTAGAAAGTGTCGCCACCTCACTAAGGCATGAACTACTGTTGCAAGCTCAAGGTCGTGAGTAGGGTAGTTGATTTCATAAGTCTTTAACTTCCTAGACTCAAAGGAGATGGGTCGGCCATCCTGCATAAGGACTGCCCCTATGCCGTCCAAAGATGCATCAGTGCACACTACGAAGTCCGTGGATGGATCTGGTACTACAAGAATTGGTGCACTCGTGAGGGCTCTCTTGAGCTCTTGAAAAGGTCTGTCACACTTCTCCGTCCACTCATACTTCTTTCCCTTCTTTTGAAGAGATGTGATGGGATGTGCCAATCTAGAGAATCCTGCAATGAAGCGTTGATAGTACCCTGCTAGTCCCATAAAGCTCCTCACCTCAGTGACACTAGTGGGTGTCGGTCAATCCATGATGGCCCTAATCTTCGATAGGTCTACTAAGACACCATCGCCTGATATGACATGACCCAAATAACGTATCTCAGGTCTAAAGAATGCACACTTCGACAAGCTGCCAAACAATTGGTTCTCCCTCAATTTTTGCAATACCTGTCTCAAGTGCTCTTTGTGCTCCTACTCATTATGAGAATATATCAATATGTCATCCAAGAAAACAACCACAAACTTATCCAAAAAGGTATGAAATACTCCATTCATGAGGCTCATGAATACAGCTGGAGCATTCATGAGGCCAAATGATACCACAGTGAACTCGTAGTTGCCATACCTAGTACGAAATGCAGTCTTAGGAATATCACTATCCACAATCCTCAAATGATGATAGCCTAACTTGAGATCAATCTTCAAAAATACTCGAGTGCCCTGTAACTGAACAAAGAGGTCATCAATCCTAGGAAGAGGGTATCGGTTCTTGATGGTTACTTTGTTCAATTGCCGATAATCAATACACAACCTAAGTGATCCATCCTTCTTCTCAACGAAGATAACTGGTGCACCCCAAGGTGACACACTAGGTCGAATATGCCCCCTCTCAAGGAGTTCCTCCAACTAAATGTTAAGTTCACTAAGCTCATGGGTAGTCATCTTGTACGGTGCTCTCGACACTGGCTCTGCTTCTGGCATAAGTTCAATATGAAAATCCACTGCTCTAGGTGGAGGCCTACCAGGCAGCTCTGAAGGAAAGACATCTATAAACTCCTACAAAATATAGGAAAATCATCAAGGGATGGCTCCCCTTCCGGATCTTCTTCCCTGTCGCTAATGGTGATAGTGAACAACTAACATCCCTTCCGCATGCACCATCTAAGCTGCATAGCAGAAATCATACGAAGGGATATGGGTCTCTTAACCCCAAGGATCACTCTAGAGGTACCATACTCATCCACACATTCTACTCTCTTTTGTCGACATTCCATCTTGGCGCTGTGGCCATACAGCCAGTCCATGCCAAGAACAACATCATAAGAACCTAGAGGGGTAATACGTAGATCAGACATCATCGACATGTCTCCAATCTGAATCAGGCAACTATGCACCATAAAATTGACTGACACTTTGGCTCCTGAGGCTAACTCTACCTCCCAGCTGACATCCTGACTAACTGCCACTAGCCCGCAATGCTCCACGATGAAAGGAGATATAAATGAATCAATAGCTCCAGAATCAAATAAAATAGTAACCATGCTACCTCGTATACTACCTGTAGCCTCAATAACCATGGCCTGATGCTTGGCTTGGCGGTTGTCAACCACTGCAAAGACTCTATGAGATCTGCCTACATCACCAACTGTCGGCTCTGAAAAAGTCCCTCTCTGACCACTAGAGGACTGTCCCTGAGAAAACTCTCTAGCAATATGCCCCATGCCACCACAATTGTAACATGGGCCTCGTGTATAGGATCGGGCACCCTATGATCCAGACTGCTGTGGGCCTCCTGACCTACTAGATCCACTGAATCCACCCCTAGAAGACTGTTGAGTCTTCGCTGGCTGTGACTGTGGAACCTGTACTCTCTGATCCTGCCTCGGACCCTGTGAATGCCACTGCTTAGGCTTGGAGCCCTGATAACCCTGTGAGGGTTTCTGCTGCTGCTGCTACTAGGGTTTCTGCTGCTGAGGTTGTTGGCCCTTAGAGGACCCTGTTGTGTAGTTCTAATTCCCTTTCCAAGGGGGTCTCTTCTAGGTAGAGTTTCGGTTGTGAGACCAATCCCATGACTCCTATCTACCTCGAGTGTCCTCTGTCACTAGTGCCATCTCAACAACCTGTCTAAAGGTGGTAGGAAAGGCCATGTGAACTGGACCCTGAAGTGAGAAATTTAGGCCCATGATAAATCGGTGCACTCGTAGTTTCTTGTCCTTCATGTACTCGACATAAGGAAGGAGCTCGAGAAACCTGCTCTCATATTGAGCCACGGTGAGACCCCTCTGATGTAGTGAATGAAATTCCTCTATCTGCTTCTGCCTGAAATGCTCAGACAGGTACCTCTCCCTGAACCTCTCT
Organism: Cupressus sempervirens; assembly: GCA_028749045.1. Classification (NCBI taxonomy): domain Eukaryota; kingdom Viridiplantae; phylum Streptophyta; class Pinopsida; order Cupressales; family Cupressaceae; genus Cupressus; species Cupressus sempervirens. Next base: position 103,818,837 of record CM053787.1, read on the forward strand.
AGGAATGACTCCCAGGTGAGGGTATCCATGCTCACTCCTCCAATGGTCTCCTCCTGATGCCACCAATTGGAGGCATCACCTCTCAACTGATGAACTGCTAGTCATGCCTTTAAATTACTCCCATATGGTCGTAGTCCAAAGCACTGTTGTAGGCTCTATAACCATGCCTCTACTACTGTCTCCTCAGTGGAACTGGTAAATAATGGTGGTCCGAGTCGAATCAATTCCCTGATATCATCTCCTATATGTCTAAGAGGTCTATCATGTGGGGGTCCTCTTTGGTGTATTGACTCTTCCTTGTGCTCACCCTGTCCCTCTAACTGTCTCAGTGAGGGACTACTAGTCCTCTCTTTGACTCTGGGTCCACCTCCTCCGGGTCCCTCTGCTTCCACAACTGGAATCTGCTGACCTGGCTGAACTACAGATACTACTCTCTGTTGAACTACACCGATCAACGTCTGAAGTGCATCTATAATGTCCTGGTTCAGGTTCGGTGGTGGTGGAGGTGGAGGTCCATCCTCCTGTCCTACTCTATCACCTCTCACCCTACGACCTCTACCTCGTCGGTTGCTCTGTGTAACAGGAGGCATCCTACACAATTGAAGTTTTTAGTTAGGTTTAGAAGCATAATGGTTTGAGGTTCCTAGTTTTGAAACACGTTCTCTAATACCAAAATGTCATGCCCAAAAGTAAGGGGCAAAAACACACACACATTTTTTTTACTAATAAAGATAATGAGATTGACAAATGTTCTTGTGATGAACTAAGATTAAGCAAGACAACAAGGTCAAACAGGTTTTAGGGTTTAACTATAATGGAACTAATCGTGATCAATTGTTATGACCTTAAGGATGTTCTAATTAGCTAGGCCCTTACTACAAAATGAATAACTTGATTGTCGATACATCTTTAATCCCTTGCCCTAGGCTTAATGTCATGAATTAACTTCTTTCAACTTCGTTAAACTTCAATCCAAAATTTAACTTAACTTAAATTTTCTCCAACATAGTTATAACCATCTAATAATTAATTTATTGTTTACCATTAAAGTTGATGACAAGAGTAAATTCAATAACTCTATGTTTTTAATCTAAGCTTTATTTGAATTATCATAAATTTAAGCCCATATTAAAATTGATCTATAAAGCTCATAAGAGTATAGAACTAATTAATGAAACGTGAAAATTGTTCTAATGGAAATATTCAGATTTCACATTCAAAACTTTTAAATTAAAATGAATTTAATATTTTAACATTCAAATCCCTAATTAGTAATTACATTGTTACTTAACAATTAATACATTAATTCCTAATGCCATCAAAATTACTAATCTAGTTTATAGATAAATGCCATACTTAATTTAAAATATAACAGTCTATAACTTAACTAAACATCTAATACCCTAGCTTGAATACTAATGATCAAGTAACCACAAATCCCCATTCGAAAACTAACATGCATTTCCACTAACAAAACATAAACACTAACTTGAACGAACCTGGGCTATGATATAAATTAATCATAAATTAAGTTTTGAATTAACATGATTTAGTACTACACTAACAATGTAACAACTAAATTTAACTCAAATTGCAATACACAATTTACGTAAGGACTCTCTAAATAGAACAAATCTAATATTCAGACACCTAACCACTATCTAGTATCAACACCATTACCAACCTACAAGAATTATAACATTACTTCCTAAACTAACAACTATAATCTAAATATAGGTTTTAAAGTAACCCTTAATTCAAAATATAACAATCTAACCTTTATTAACAAAAACTAAACTATCTTAACTTTAAGGTTTCTATGACACTAAGCTAACCAACAAACTATAATATACTAACTATATACTACATACTAAATCATCCTAAATTAACCAAGCTTTATATGGAAGAAAGACCATTTACATGAAGTCTAATTAATATCTTAGAATCTCATCTAATTCATAAAGTGATTAAAATCTATTTAATAAATTAAAAGAATCTAAACATAAAAATTTACTCACAAACAATAACACTAACTACTAAACATTACCTATACATACCCCCCCCCCCCCCCCCCCCACTATCCTAAACCAATTGGGCTAGCTATCCACATTTCCCCCGCATCCCAATGGGCAGCGCCCTGCCCTAGGTCTGCAGTATGCAGACCTGTCCCCCCCTCAAAAACCTTGCGTGAGTGGGGAGAATGGAGATACACTTGGGAGAAGAAGTGAAGGCATTATTGCCTTTTGCATTAAAAATTTGTTTTTGAATTTACCTTGTTCCAAGGCTCCTCATGCCTGTCCCACTCTTCCCCAAGGTACTGACACGCTGACATAGGTATGTCAGCGCAGTACCATCCTTTTATTGCGTGGGTAATGAATCCTATAACTAGCGCAAGTGGGGAATGTGGTGTTTGGGAGGAGGAATAAAGGTGGGGTTTAAAATTTAAGACTATGCAACATCCTTCCTTCCTTCCCAATTCGATGTGACCACCGTACCTTGCTGCAGGGTTAAAGAAATTCGCCCATGCCTAATCTATAATGGGATGGTGATAAAAAAAAAGTACAAAAAGGGTGGAAGGAAACATTTTTTGGAAAACTTTACCAAGTTTTAAAAATTTCATTTCTCCATCACTGACATGTCATAAGCACGAGATCTGAGGTAGGCCTTAGGAGTAATTTGAATTTCTTGTCAATCTTAAATTTTGGCTTGCCAACGTTGATTCCAACCCATGTGCTAACTCAGATTTTGAGTGGTACGAATAGGTTATGTTTGTTTGTCAAGACAAGCCTTTAATGCATAAAGTTTTGTTGTTGAGGGCTACAACAAGATGTGTATTTAGATGTTAAAATTTTAAATTTATTTAACTTATATTCCTCTTAAGAATTTAGCAATGATTTAGTGTGAAGTTAAAAAGGGAATAATTCAGAGAATATTCTCTGTGACAAAGGGGAATTAAAATTTCTTCCATACATTTTCCAAAGAGGTTATTTTTGACCTGGAGATGCACATTCTAGTTGGAAGCCAATTTGGCTAAGTGTTGGCATAATTTCTTGTTGTATATTTTTTTGTTTAATAGTTCATCTTACATCAAAGGTATATGCAAACTCTTATTTTGAATCCAAGTAGATGCCTAATTCATTAATCACATTGGTTTTGTCAATTGTAAAATTTAACAAGGTGTGAGATAAATTTGTTCTCTACAATGTAGTATTGTTCATGTCCTCACAATACCTAAGACATCAAAATTAGAGCTTCAGTATATCTAATTTGCATCTCATTAACATAATTGGAACTTGATAGTTTATAATTCAATGACATTATATATATATATATATATATATATCAATCCATCTCTCACAACATAAGCAAAATTTGGAACCCTTGAGAACATTGCAAGTATAATTTTCATAATCTTCTTTATTTCCTCTATTAGTCATCCTGGTTCAAGGCTCCATCGGGAAAGAACCAGTAAGAAAACCTGATGTCTTTGCCACTACATCAAAATCAATTACATCTTACAAAATATTACAATTCAATGAGTTTTCTTCAAGGCTTCCACAAGAAACTTTTATCAAATGTCTCCATTGCATCAAGTGTAAACATGGAAGATACAAGAAACAACATGAAGATAACAACAAAAAGAGATAAGAAAAATGGACATACATTCCCACCCGGTTGCACAATAGGTCCAACAATAAACCAATATAGGGGAAAGGTGGATTTTCTCAATAGGAGAAGTCAATCACCATACCTTCACTTACCCTTTTCGGGGCTTAAAACTTCAAGAATTTCCATTCTTTCTCAAGGCCCTTTCAGGGCTATATCCACAAGGATTTTCATTCTTTTCCACATTCAAGAATTCTCAATAACAATAAGGTATGAGATGACAAGTAGGGGCCCATACACCCTACCCTTTCTCCCTCCTCTCTCCATGAGAGGAGACTCTACACTATTGAGGTCCAACTAATGCCCTTTCCCCAAGCATGGCCACTTCTTCCCTATCCAAGGGTGAGTGTTGCCAAATACATCCCCATGAAAATCTCTCAAAAACAATCAACACGCCAAGAAGGCATATGAATAACATCCAAAAGGAAACAAGATAAAATCCCTCCCAATACCACCCTCAACATACAAGCAAAGAATGCATATCTACACAATGTCTCCAACATGATTCAACAAGATTCAAAACATGAACACACACAAAGAACCATTCATGGAGTGAAGGACTCCTACCTTTATAAAAGAGTTATGGCAATGGTGGTTTGAGAAGAGCTTCCCTTTTTCTTTCTTCAATCTTCAAGGCTTCCTCCAAAACTACAGGATTGGGTGAAAAAAACTAAAACTCCCCCCAAAAGGGTCTCTAAGTATGGTCCTTAACTCCACTAAGATTCAAGTAACTCAAGATGGAGGTTGGTTTCACTAACCCAAGTAAGGAACAACCCATTTTCGAAATCAATCTTGAATAGGGTTTTTGAGTGGCCCTATGAGTCAACCTAGGAGGCTAAAGGGTTGGAAAGTACCCCCACCCATACCCGTACCCATAGGGGTACTTAAATTTAATGTCTCTAAGCCTTTAAAGGCTTGTTAGGAACAATTAAAAGTTAGGAGAATAGTAAGAACAAATTACAATCTTTAGAGAATTACAATATAAGATTGGCACAAAATTAACAAAAAATTTAACTCCGTTTCTTCCATTGAGTTATCTTGGCTGATTTTCCTGCATACTCATTGCACACATCAGTAGGTCCAAAAATCAATTAAATAGAAGTAAGTACTCCATTTAATTAAATAATTTTGTTTAATTATTTCAAAATTATTTTCAAAACTAGTCAACTCAAGTCAACCGTTGTTAAATCTGGTCAACTTTTGGTCAAACTTGATCTTTGCGTATGTGAATATGAGAAAATGTGAGTATGAATTCCAGCAACAATTTGATGCGAATTCTCATTCAACCTTTCAAAATGAAGAGATGAGGGTCTCTTAAACAGACTTTCCTGGAATTCATCAACGGTTGAGATCGATTTCAATCAACGGTCATGATTAAAGGTGAAGTTTAGTCATAAAGGGAGATTTCCAAATTAAAGGGAGTTAACAGATATAATTTGAGTAAAATAAAGAGTTAACTGATTCAATTTGAGTAGAAAAAGGAGTTAACTCATTTAACTCATTTTTGATCAATAGTGAACTAAAAATTTCCCTTTTTGAACTGAAGAGAGATTTTGTTGTGATATTTAATTTAATAAAATGAGATATGCTCTCATAATTACTTTTTCTATTTAATTAAACAATCTTTAATTAATTAGAGACACTTTTCTTATCTAATTAAATAACTTCATTTAATTAATTAGGAATGGTTTCTCATTTAATTAAATAACTTTGTTTAAGTAATTAAAAGTAATTAGTTCATTTAATTAAATAATTTTGTTTAATTATATCAATTTTTTTTGAAACTAGTCAACTCAAGTCAACCGTTGTTAAATCTGGTCAACTTTTGGTCAAACTTGATCTTTGCGTATATGAATATGAGCAAAGGTGAGTATGAATTCCAGCAACAATTCGATGCAAATTCTCATTCAACCTTTCAAAATGAAGAGATTAGGGTCTTTTAAATAGACTTTTCTAGAATTCATCAACGGTTGACATCGATTTCAATCAACGGTCAGGATTAAAGGTGAAGTTCAGTGATAAAGGGAGATTTCCAAATTAAAGGGAGTTAACAGATTTAATTTAAGTAAAATAAGGAGTTAACTGATTCAATTTGAGTAGAAAAAGAAGTTAACTGATTTAACTCATTTTTTATCAATAGTGAACTGAAAATTTCCCTTTTTGAACTGAAGAGAGATTTTTTTGAGATATTTAATTTAATAAATGAGATATGCTCTCATAATTACTTTTTCTTTTTAATTAAATAATCTTTCATTAATTAGAGACACTTTTCTTATTTAATTAAATAACTTCATTTAATTAATTAGGAATGACTTCTCATTTAATTAAATAGCTTTGTTTAATTAATTAGAAGTAAGTACTCCATTTAATTAAATAATTTCGTTTAATTATTTCAAAATTCTTTTCGAAACTAGTCAACTCAAGTCAACCGTGGTTAAATCTGGTCAACTTTTGGTCAAACTTGATCTTTGCGTATGTGAATATGAGCAAATGTGAGTATGAATTTCAACAATAATTCGATGCAAATTCTCATTCAACCTTTCAAAATGAAGAGATGGGGGTCTCTTTGATGCAGAGCCACACGTTGGAAAACTCAGGAGGAATCAGTCACTCAACTGAGTTGCTTCAAGGGGCATCTACAACCTTCAGGATCACACACGATATATTATAACCACCCATTGTGATTTGAACCAAATGTTCCTATCATTATTATTATTATGAAAACACAACCAGAGATACCTTAGACTCAACTCATAAGACTCCTATAACCATCCACTAGATTCAAAACTTTGAAAATAAATCCCCCCAAAAATTTCTTCTTGCTACCTCCAGATAGACCTGCACTCAGACATGAATAACTTTCGAACCAGAAAAGATTTACTCAATCCAACCCTTGAAATTTGGCATAACTAGGTTTCAAAAAACATATAATTTTTTTAGAGAAATCCAACGGTTCAAACCTGAGATATTGACCACGCATTAGAGTACATTTTTCTGCAAAACATTGCTTCTTGCTGTCTCTAGATAGACTCATGAACAGACATGTATAACTTTTGAAAAAAATAATATTTTTTCAATCCAACCATTGATATTTTGTTTAACTAGGTTTAAAACAACATAAAAAAATTTGAGAGAAATCCAACAGTTCAAACTTGAGATATTGACCCCGCATCAGAGTACATTTTTCTGCAAAACATTGCTCCTTGCTGTCTCTAGATAGGCCTGCACTCAAACATGAATAACTCTTGAACCAGATCAAAACTCTTCAATCTCTCTAGTGAAGATGGGTGTAATTAGGTCTATAACAACATATCCAAAGATCATGAAAATCCAACAGTGCAATTGGGAGATATTACCCATGCACTGAGACTAATTTTCTGCAAACAGACCGAATTCGACCCAAAACTAAAACTTTTTAATCTTCTGCAAACTATCAACTTGTTTCCAGTGAGAAGATAAGAAAAATCCATTCAAAACTCAGATCATCAAAAACTTGCACAAAGACAAAATAAAAAAAACATTCCATATCTCTCCAAATTTGATTCGTGTCTTACATAGCCGACTGGCTCACTCTTAAAACTGACTTTTTTTTTCCTATTAAAAGATGTGAAACGTTTTCTTATTATTTTAGAAAAGAAGAATGTCTTCTATCCAAAAAAAGGATAAGAATCTGAAACATTTTTCTACCAATATTAGACAGTCATTTTCTAAGTCAGGAATATTCCAAAAACTGCCTACTACCTATTATTGGATTCAAAAAATCATTAAACACTCCACCTACGAGCTAAAAAAAACTATTCTAATTTAAGATCCACACACCTGGTCCTAGGTGGATATATTTGGAGGGCTTATCGAACTGCTACTCTAGGTATGCCACCACATGTAGGATGTTATTACAAACTTCAAAAACTAAAAACATTTAAAACATAACATTAAATTCCCTATTACATTTTCAACAATGTTGCCTCCTATAGCGTTTCTCTTCTCTGCCACTGCAGCATACTCCCCTGTAGAATGAATCTCAAGTCCTCTTGAGATGATGTGTTGTATAAATTAATCTCATTCTTCTTTCAAACTTTCCAATGTCTTTGAACTAGGATGAGCATATCTACAAGAAAAACAAAAATAATATCCAACTTCTCCACCTTGTAGCTTGGATTCTTTAATGCTGTAAATGTCACAGAAAATTCTCCAGCATGATTCACTATACATGAAATCTGCATCCCTCCATAAACATTATTAGAAGAAAACATATCATCAGCATTAAGATTATTTGAGTTCTCTTTTTGAATATGAGCTTCTTTATACACCATGTAATGTGCATCATATCTATCTTCATCAATAGTAACCATAAACTTATCTGCTTCTTGACTATCAACCAGTTTCACATCTTGAATCTTAAGAATCGTATTTATCTCTTCTTTCTTTATTAAACATTTATCATCATCTTGATCTTCTGTAGTAATCTCACTTTCAAATATCTCTTTCTTATTACAACTTTGCTCAAGAACAATAACAGTATTGCACTCTTTCCTTTCTTCTTCAAGCTGAGTTTCCGCACTACCGCCATGCCTTTTCCATTCTCCCACAATGGCTGCAATTTTTTCCCATAAATCAGATTCTTCTTTAGAACTTGCTGTTACACATTCCTTAGCTTCATCTTCATGCCATTCCTCTTGACATTTTTCTTCATTATGCATATTTAAGGCTTCATCAGTTGCCTCCAAAATATTTTCCGTAGGAGTACCTTCCAACATTGTACTCTTCTCTATTTTCAAAGGACACATTATTGTTCCAATCGTAACTTTATCACACTCAAATCCCATAGGGATTTCCTCTTTATTCTTTTTATCAACATTTACTTGCTGCACTCCTTCTTTCTGCATTTTATTTTCTCTCAACTTAGCTTCATTCTCTTCACGTTTCCTTGTCAAACTTTTTTATTTCCTCTTCTATCGTGCTTACCTCTTCTTTTTTTTGTTCTCATTTCTTCTGCCTCTCTTTTCTTCTTTTCTATCACTTCCACCTTCAAGTTTGAAGACTCCATCTCTGAATTTTCTTCCTCAGTCTGATTTTCAGCATCATTCTGAAATTTGTCTATGAGTACAAGAACCAGTGCAAAGAGTGGGCTCTTCTTTCCTTTCACCTCTTTCAAGAATTCTTTCTTACCCATCACCATAACTTTGGCTTCTGCAGCTTTTGATTCTTCTTGACTTGGCTCAACTAAAGGTATCAGTTCCGTACTGCCTGCCCCTAGTCTACATTTTTGAGCTACATTTATGATATCATTGCCAAACTCTTTTAGGCCAATTTATGTTTGATGATTAGTATTATTATTTTAGAGAATATCAGATGATGTTTACACTCAGTTTATTATATGATGAGATTACTTGGTACTCTATATTTCATGCATGTATGATGATTATTCAATGGTTTCAGTTATCGATGATGATTAGTTAGATGGTTTATTATTTCATGTGCTTCTTATGGATACTTACCCCATACTGCATGTGTATGGTGTGTGTGTTGTTTTATTTATGTATGGTGTTTCTGATATGGTTAAGGGAGTCGTAGTCACCTGCTAGTCGGGATCTACACGATGCACCACTTCCTGCCATTGTCTGTTTAGCTTAGAATATTGTGTTTGTACATGCGTGGATTTTATACAGGTTACAGGTACCGGGTATCGACTTTCTTGAATTGTCAGGATGAGCGTACCCTATCGCACTGTCTCAATGGTAAGAGAGGGGAGATAAACTCTTAAGTCCATATCCTAAACCCTTTAGCCAATTGTCCTAATTGATAATTAGGACAAGTATCTGAGTTAAGTACCCTCTGAATGCATCAAATGATGTAATTTTGTGATTATAACCCTTTTTGTTGATTTGGTATGTATTTTTCTATGATGGGTTTTCGTATGTTGCTTTATGAGTCCTTGGTGTATTTTCTATTAATTAAGTCTAATTAAAAAGATTAATTAATGATTTAATTAAATAGAGAATTATTATGATATCTTTATATTTAATTAATTAATTAATTAAATAAAAGAATTAAAGTTGGAGATTAAAGTTCAAAGATATATTTAGAACAGGATAATAGTTATTTAATTTAATAATAATATATTTGGAGTTCATTTTTAAATAAATGCTAAATATTATTGTTATTTAAATTAATTAAATATGTTATCAATTAAGTTCTAAAATAAATTAAAAAGTTGAAAGATATTAATTTATTAAGAATTCTAGATCGCATGATCTAAACATGAGTTAAATATAAGAATTAAATTAAAAGATTAAATTATAAAAATTAATAATGTTATTTTAATTTCTTAAAAGTGCACATAAGATTAAAGTAATAAATTAATTAAGAATAGAAGTCAAGTGAAATTTTAAATAAAGTTATTTAATAATTCAACTTAATGTGCATGAAAGTTGAATGCAAAAGAATAAGAAAAGATAATAAAAGTTAATTTGGAGTTAACTGAGTTGGGAAAAGAGTCTTCTCGGGTAAACTCACAATTAGTACCCCGATTTGAGGAGAAATTGCTTATCACAACTTTGGGGGTTCATTTTTGAGATAGAGAAATTTGGACGGGAATTTTTGGGAGACAATTTTTGGAAGCAAATTTCAGAAAGCTGATACCAAGAAAGTGTTCCAGAGGAAGGTTATTGAGAGGAGCGAATTCTTTTACAGTTTCTGGAGATTGCATAATAGCATCAGGATCAAGTAGGGTCTTGTGTTTTCCATTATCGATTTATTACGCAATTATCCTTTCCTGTCTTCTTCGTGTCTGAGGTTGTAAATCTAGAATTCTCTGTAATGAATGTTAAAACATTACAATATTGGAATTTATCAAATGCTTGCCAATAAACTTCTGTATACATAAGATTTAAATGGGAAGGGTTGAATCTAATATCGAAATTCTAAATTAAAAGATCGATTGGTTGACTATATATTTTCTATATCAATTTAAAAAAAAGGAGACCAATTTTTCAATGCTTATATATATATATATATATATATATATATATATATATATTCTTAATTAATTTGTTTATTAATAAAAGTCTTATTAATAACGAAATGGTATTCTTTTGTTTTAAAAATATAAGATATTATATATATAAAATTTAAAATATATATATATATATATATATAATAACAAAAATATATATATATAGTGGGGGGGAGGGAATCACCCCGTACCCACCCCCCACTGTCGAAGGCCGACAGCAGGTACAGAGTACCTACCGTCGCAGGCCCTGCGGCCAAGCCGACGGGCTATAAACGTTATTGCATGAAAAACAAAAAAAAATATGAAACTTCGATTTTTGTTTTTTGTTTTTTTTTATATAATTTCTAATTTATTAAAACAAATTATATTATTTAAAATTTTTTTTTATTAATAAAATTATAATATATTTAATTTAATAATAGTTTTAACTTTATTAATATTTAATAAATAAATATTAAATGCATAGACATAGTTTGTAAATTTTAGTTTATTAATAATTTTGATTAAATATTAATAAATTAACAATTAATGGTTAGATTAAAATAAGTAATTAGATCAAATGATTATTGATTAATTTAATTAAAATTAGTTTAATTAAGTTAATTAATAATGAATTTTATTTGACTAAATTATAAATTTGGAGTATTGATTTAATGAAAGTTATTATAGAATAGGGTTAATCGTAAAGGGTAGTTGTGAAAACCTAGATACTTGAAATTGACATTAAACTGAAACATAAACCTTACCTTAACTCAAACAATATACTTTCAGATCCAATTTATGAGACTTTGATGTTGTCTTTGTACTTTGAATGTTTTGGGGTTGATTTAGCGTTGACCAGTTCAGGTTGTTACCAGAGGCTCAGGGTTGTGAATGTGATGTCATGATGATTTGGTCTCGATCTTTCTTAACCTGACCATGGTAATGTGATGAAGTGCTCTATGACATGATTGTGTTTACTGTTTGTTATTGCTTTCCAGTCCTTGTGTGAAGCTGAGGTGTATGTATTTGAGAATACCTAACTTAACCATTTTTGAGTCTCGATCAGTTATATTTGATAACCATTTCTGAGTCTCGATCAGTTATACTTGTATTACTTTCTGGTTGCTCCTTGGAGAACCATTGGATTTTGTGACTTATCATTGATGCCTTCAGTTGCTGATAGAGAACCGTCGTGATCATGTGATTACTATTTGATGTTATCTGTTGCTCATGAAGAACTGATGTAATTTTGTGGATTATCTTTTTATGATGTTTTTCAGTTGCTTGTATAGGACTGAGGTGGTTTTATTATGATTCTTTGATTTACAAGTTCATGAGCTAGGGTAGGTTATCTATGTGTAGAGTCAGGAAGTGGCTTGCAATGGGGGTCGGAGCCCTAAGAGGTTGCCTTGAGAAACCCATTGTAAGTCGTTTTTAATAAGTGAAAACATTTTACACTAAATGAGAGAAAATGAACCTAACAAGATAATTGTATGTTCTCTCCCATGCCATGAGTGCTAGTATAGACTAGGATGGGGTAGAGAGGATGCTTGGTTACGACCTTGCATTCCATAGTATGCCTTGTCAGTACGAGAGGATACTAGTGGCTGCAGGATCAGTAGGGACCCAGGATTCCTAAGGGATTGCTCGGGTAACTTCTACGTGACTTTTGCGATGACACTTTCCCGCTTGCATATTAGGTTTTCTACGTGTCTTGTGGTACCTCTGGGATTTAGATGTCGATCTTTTTAGGAACCCTTGAGTTAGCATACTTATAGGATTTCCTGGACTTAGAGAGTACTTATGATTATAGGTTTCATTATCCTATTTGGGACTTGAGACTATCTCCTCAGCGCGGTGGGAGTGGACCATTTAGGTTCCACGCGGTCGGGTGGTAGTGCTTTTACTCTTACCATTGAGATCCGTTCCATGGTCACCGTGGCTGGAGTTTTCATGATTGGCATTTACCTTCACTATGTTCTTGGATTATTATGATGGATGGTTAGATTTTATGATAGATGTTTTATCATTATGGATGTATGGATGTATCATGTATGGTGAATAGTTTCATATATTTTTACTGAACTTTGTATCATGTATTTGAGGATGTTGTATCTCGATCTTTACATATGTATATTCTTTTAAGCCTTTCATACCCTGTGACATGTATAGTGGATGATTGAGCATTCCGAATTAATTTGCCAAGGAGCATTCAGAATAAATGTATATTATGGACATGGGACTTTCTGATTATTCTTTCATATGTATGTGATAGTTGTTAGACTTAGATTTAATTAAATTTAAACATGACTCAACATCTTGGGATCTTTAAGAAATGTAACTTGCAATGTATGTTTGTCGATGATTACATGTTATTGCTTCCGCTACTATGTGTTGATGTGTATGTCATACTTTCTTACTTTAAAAAAAAAAAATGTTTAGCAAACTTAGTGAAACTTTAGGTTAATTCTTTTGGATCCCTTGGCGGGGCGTTACAAGTTCAATGACCTTTCCATTCTTTGTAATGGTATACGTATTCTTCACTCCATCATGATGTGCCTTGAGATCATATTGCTAGGGTCTGCCAAAAAGTAAATGGCATGAATCCATATTAACAATATCAAACAATAATCTATCTTTATAGGGTCCAATCTAAAATTCCACCCAAGCTTACTCTTCTACTATAGTCTTTTGTCCTTTATTTAACCAAGATACTTTGTAAGGATATGGGTGTTGTATTCTTGGTAGCTTTAACTTTTCCATCATTTCAAGAGGCACAAAATTTTTTGTAGAACCAGAATCTACCAGTACCTTACAAAATTTTCCCCCAGATTTACAAGTAGTTCTGAAAATGGACTTCCTTTGTGGTGGTTCTTCTTTGACAGGCATTTTCAACAGTGTTCTTCTCATCATAAGTGCTTCCCCCTGTTCTAGATAACCATAACTGTCTAAATCTTCTTCTAAATCCACTTCTTGTGCTAGGTGTATTCTCCTTTCACCATGAGTACTAGAGCTTGCTTTTGCTGGACATTTGTGTGCCATATGACCTTCCTGATTACAGTTGTAGCATCTTATTGGTCCATTTGTCCTTCTTGGTGATCTTCCTCTAAAATTTGGCCTTCTACCTATGAAACTTCCTCTGAAATTATCAAACTTATTATCTTCATTATGCATCTTCGTTTGTGGCTGAAAATTTGGACTCTTTCCGCTAAATGTACCTCTTCCTCTGAATGGTTGTCTTTCTCTACCTCTGTTATTATTTTCTTGTCTCCTTTTAATTTTCTCTTCCACCTTTAAAGCCAACTGATAGCACTTAGCTACGGTGTTAGGACTCAGCAACTGCAACTCTTCTTGTATGTTCATCCTCAAACCATTTAGGTATCTTGCTACCTTGATACTCTCGGGTTCTGCAAATTTTGACCTTAGGCTTAACTTCTGCAATTCTTCTATATAAGTACAGACATCCATATCCCTTTGTTTGAGATTCTGCCTCTTTTGATGCAACTGTACCTCATGGTCTTCAGGGAGATACGTCTCTCTTATCATTGACACCATCTTCTTCTATGAACAAATCTTCCTTTTATCCTCTTTTACCCTTTCTTCTTGCACAAAATTCCACCATGTAAGGGTTGCTCCCTTCATTCTGGACTTAGCTAAGTTAACTTGCTGCGACTCTGAAACTTTCTCACATTCAAAATGATTCTCTAAGTCTTCAATCCATTCCAACTCTAATTCAGCATCCATCTTTCCTGTAAACATAGGTAACTCAACGGGATTTCCCCCCAAAGCCTTTAAAGCTTTAAAAAATGGCTTCTCGTTCTCAGATATCCTATCTTCTTCACTGTCGGGTACGTCTTCCTCTTCTTCCATTTCTTCTTTCATTTCTTTCTTCTCAACTATGTTATGCATATATTCCAACTTACTGGCTAGTTCTGCCACTATCCCCTTCAACTCCCTATTCTCTTTCTGGATAAGTTCTTCTTGCTCCTTGACTTTCTTCACTAACTCTGCATTGGTCACCATCTTGCTTGACCCTACTAAAGAATCTTGATCAGGGGCGTTCAACATATAACTTCACAACTTGCAACTCTCAAGCTCTGATACCAAAAATGGTGCAGAGCCACACCTTGAAAAACTCAGGAGGAATCAGTCACTCAACTGAGTTGCTTCAAGGGGCATCTACAACCTTTAGGATCACACACGATATATTATAACCACCCATTGTGATTTGAACCAACTGTTCTTATCATTATTATTATTATGAAAACACAACTAGAGATATCTTAGACTCAACTCATAAGACTCCTATAACCATCCACTAGATACAAAACTTTGAAAATAAATTCTCCCAAAAATTTCTTCTTGTTGCCTCCGGATAGACCTGCACTCAGACATCAATAACTTTCAAATCAGAAAAGATTTACTCAATATAACCATTGATATTTGGCATAACTAAGTTTCAAACAACATATAAAAATTTTAGAGAAATCCAACGGTTCAAACCTGAGATATTGACCCCGCATAAGAGTACATTTTTCTGCAAAACATTGCTTCTTGCTGTCTCTAGATAGGCCTGCACTCAGACATGAATAACTCTTGAACCAGATCAAAAATCTTCAATTGCTCTAGTGAAGATGGGTGTAATTAGGCCTATAATAACATATCCAAAGCTCATGAAAATCCAACAATGCATTTAGGAGATATTACCCATGCACTGAGACTAATTTTTTGCAAATATACCGAATTCGACCCAAAACTAAAACTTTTAAATCTTCTGCAAACTATCAACTTGTTTCCAGTGAGAAGATAAGAAAAATCCGTTCAAAACATAGACCATCAAAAACTTGCATAAAGACAAAATAAAAAAAACATTCCATATCTCTCCAAATTCGATTTGTGTCTTACATAACCGACTGGCTCACTCTTAAAACTGACTTTCTTTTTCCTATTAAAGGATGTGAAACATTTTCTTCTTATTTTAGAAAAGAAGAATGTCTTCTATCCAAAAAAACGATAAGAATCTGGAACGTTTTTCTACCAATATTAGACAGTCATTTTCTAAGTCAGGAATATTAGAAAAACTGCGTACTACCTATTATTGGATTCTAAAAATCATTAAACACTCCACCTATGACCTAAAAAAAACTATTCTAATTTAAGATCCACACACCTAGTCCTAGGTGGCTATATCTGGAGAGCTTATCGAATTGCTACTCTAGGTATGCCACCACATGTAGGACGTTATTACAAACTTCAAAAACTAAAAGCATTTAAAACATAACATTAAATTCCCTATTACATTTTCAACAATGTTGCCTCCTATAGCGTTTCTCTTCTCTGCCACTGTAGCACTCTTAAAAAGACTTTCCTTGAATTCATCAACGATTGAGATCGATTTCAATCAATGGTCAGAATTAAAGGTGAAGTTCAGTCATAAAGGGAGATTTCCAAATTAAAGAGAGTTAACAGATTTAATTTGAGTACAATAAGGAGTTAACTGATTCAATTTGAGTAGAAAAAGGATTTAACTGATTTAACTCATTTTTGATCAATAGTGAACCAGAAATTTCCCTTTTTGAACTGAAGAGAGATTTTGTTGAGATATTTAATTTAATAAAATAAGATATGCTCTCATAATTACTTTTTTCTATTTAATTAAATAATCTTTAATTAATTAGAGACAGTTTTCTTATTTAATAAAATAACTTCATTTAATTAATTAGGAATGGTTTCTCATTTAATTAAATAACTTTGTTTAATTAAATAGAAGTAAGTACTCCATTTAATTAAATAATTTCGTTTAATTATTTCAAAAAAAAATTTGAAACTAGTCAACTCAAGTCAACCGTGATTAAATCTGGCCAACATTTGGTCAAACTTGATCTTTGCGTATGTGAATATGAGCAAATGTGAGTATGAATTACAGCAACAATTCGATGCAAATTGTCATTCAACCTTTCAAAATGAAGAGATGAGGGTCTCTTAAATAGACTTTCCTAAAATTCATCAATGGTTGAGATCGATTTCAATCAACGGTCAGGATTAAAGGTGAAGTTAAGTCATAAAGGGAGATTTCCAAATTAAAGGGAGTTCACAGATTTAATTTGAGTAAAACAAGGAGTTAACTAATTCAATTTGAGTAGAAAAAGGAGTTAACTGATTTAACTCATTTTTTATCAATACTGAACTAGAAATTTCCCTTTTTGAACTGAAGAGAGATTTTGTTGAGTTATTTAATTTAATAAAATGAGATATGCTTTGATAATTAATTTTTCTATTTAATTAAATAATCTTTAATTAATTAGAGACACTTTTCTTATTTAATTAAATAATTTTATTTAACTAATTAGGAATGGCTTCTCATTTAATTACATAACTTTGTTTAATTAATTAGAAGTAAGTACTCCATTTAATTAAATAATTTCGTTTAATTAATTCAAAATTCTTTTCGAAACTAGTCAACTCAAGTCAACCGTTGTTAAATCTGGATAACTTTTCGTCAAACTTTATCTTTGCGTATGTGAATAAGAGCAAATGTGAGTATGATTTTTAGCAACAATTCGATGCAAATTTTCATTCAACGTTTCAAAATGAAGAGATAAGGGTCTCTTAAATAGACTTTCCTGGAATTCATCAATGGTTGAGATCGATTTCAATCAACGGTCAGAATTAAAGGTGAAGTTCAGTCATAAAGGGGGATTTTCAAATTAAAGAAAATTAACAGATTTCATTTGAGTAAAATAAGGTGTTAACTGATTCAATTTGAGTAAAAAGAGGAGTTAACTGATTTAACACATTTTTGATCAATAGTGAACTGGAAATTTTTCTTTTTGAACTGAAGATAGATTTTGTTGAGATATTTAATTTAATAAAATGAGATATGCTCTCATAATTACTTTTTCTATTTAATTCAACAATCTTTAATTAATTAGAGACACTTTTCTTATTTAATTAATTAACTTCATTTAATTAATTAGGAATGGCTTCTCATTTAATTAAATAACTTTGTTTAATTAATTAAAAGTAAGTACTAAATTTAATTAAATAATTTCATTTAATTATTTCAAAATTCTTTTCGAAACTAGTCAACTCAAGTAAATCGTGGTTAAATCTGGTCAACTTTTGGTCAAACTTGATCTTTGCATATGTGAATATGAGCAAAGGTGAGTATGAATTCTAGCAACAAGTCGATGCAAATTCTCATTCAACCTTTCAAAATAAAGAGATGAGGGTCTTTTAAATAGACTTTCTTGGAATTCATCAACAGTTGAGATCAATTTCAATCAACTGTCACAATTAAAGGTGAAGTTTAGTCATAAAGGAAGATTTCAAAATTAAAGGGAGTTAACAGATTTAATTTGAGTAAAATGAGGAGTTAACTGATTCAATTTGAGTAGAAAAAGAAGTTAACTGATTTAACTCATTTTTTATCAATAGTGAACTGAAAATTTCCCTTTTTGAACTGAAGAGAGATTTTGTTGAGATATTTAATTTAATAAAATAAGATATGCTCTCATAATTACTTTTTCTATTTAATTAAATAATCTTTAATTAATTAGAGACTTTTCTTATTTAATTAAATAACTTCATTTAATTAATTAGGAATGGCTTCTCATTTAATTAAATAACTTTGTTTAATTAATTAGAAGTAAGCACAAAATTTATTTAAATAATTTCGTTTAATTATTTCAAAATTGTTTTCGAAACTAGTCAACTCAAGTCAACTATGGTTAAATCTGGTCAACTTTTGGTCAAACTTGATCTTTGCGTATGTGAATATGAGAAAATGTGAGTATGAATTCCAGCAACAATTCGATGCAAATTCTCATTCAACCTTTAAAAATAAAGAGATGAGGTTCTTTTAAATAGACTTTCCTAGAATTCATCAACGGTTGAGATCGATTTAAATCAACGGTCAGAATTAAAGGTGAAGTTAATTCAGAAAGGGAGATTTCCAAATTAAAGGGAGTTAACAGATTTCATTTGAGTAAAATAAGGAGTTAACTGATTCAATTTGAGTAGAAAAAGCAGTTAACTGATTTAACTAATTTTTGATCAATAGTGAACTGAAAATTTATCTTTTTGAACTGAGGAGAGATTTTGTTGAGATATTTAATTTAATAAAATGAGATATGCTCTCATAATTACTTTTTCCATTTAATTAAATAATCTTTAATTAATTAGAGACACTTTTAATATTTAATTAAATATCTTCATTTATTTAATCAGGAATGGCTTCTCATTTAATTAGATAACTTTGTTTAATTAATTAGAGGTAAGTAATCCATTTAATTAAATAATTTCGTTTAATTATTTCAAGATTATTTTTGAAACTAGTCAACTCAAGTCAATCATGGTTAAATCTAGTCAACTTTTGGTCAAAATTGATCTTTGCGAATGTGAATATGAGCAAATGTGAGTATGAATTCCAGCAACAATTCGATGCAAATTCTCATTCAACCTTTCAAAATGAAGAGATGAGGGTCTCTTAAATAGACTTTCCTAGAATTCATCAACAGTTGAGATCGATTTCAATCAACGGTCAGGATTAAAGGTAAAGTTCAGTTATAAAGGGGGATTTCCAAGTTAAAGGGAGTTAACAGATTTCATTTGAGTAAAATAAAGAGTTAACTGATTCAATTTGAGTAGAAAAAGGAGTTAACTCATTTAACTCATTTTTGATCAATAATGAACTGAAAATTTCCCTTTTTGAATGGAAGAGAGATTTTGTTGAGATATTTAATTTAATAAAATGAGAGATGCTGTCATAATTAATTTTTTTATTTAATTAAATAATATTTAATTATTTAGAGACACTTTTCTTATTTAATTAAATAACTTCATTTAATTAATTAGGAATGGCTTCTCATTTAATTAAATAACTTTGTTTAATTAATTAGAAGTAAGTACTCCATTTAATTAAATAATTTCATTTAATTATTTCATTATTCTTTTTAAAACTAGTCAACTCAAGTCAACCGTGGTTAAATCTGGTGAACTATTGGTCAAACTTGATCTTTGCGTATGTGAATATAAGGAAATGTGATTATGAATTCCAGCAACAATTTGATGCAAATTCTTGTTCAAGCTTTCAAAATGAAGAGATCAGGGTCTCTTAAATAGACTTTCTTGGAATTCATCAACATTTGAGATCGATTTCAATCAATGGTCAGGATTTAAAGTGAAGTTCTGTCATAAAGGGAGATTTCCAAATTAAAAGGAATTAACAGACTTAATTTGAGTAAAATAAGGAGTTAACAGATTCAATTTGAATAAAAAGAGGAGTTAACAGATTTAACTCATTTTGATCAATAGTGAATTGAAAATTTCCCTTTTTGAATAGAAGAGAGATTTTGTTGAGATATTTAATTTCATAAAATGAGATATGCTCTCATAATTACTTTTTCTATTTAATTAAATAATCTTTAATTAATTAAAGACACTTTTCTTATTTAATTAAATAACTTCATTTAATTAATTGGGAATGGCTTCTCATTTAATTAAGTAACGTATTTTAATTAATTAGAAGTAAGTACTCTATTTAATTAAATAATTTTGTTTAATTATCTCAAAATTCTTTTCGAAACTAGTCAACTCAAGTCAACCGTGGTTAAATCTGGTCAACTTTTGGTCAAACTTGATCTTTGCGTATGTGAATATGAGCAAATGTGAGTATGAATTCTAACAACAATTCGATGCAAATTCTCATCCAACCTTTCAAAATGAAGAGATGAGAGTCTCTTAAATAGACTTTATTGGAATTAATCAACGGTTGAGATCGATTTCAATCAACGGTCAGGATTAAAGGTGAAGTTCAGTCATAAAGGGAGATTTCCAAATTAAAGGGAGTTAACAAATTTAATTTGAGTAAAATAAGGAGTTAACTGATTCAATTTGAGTAGAAAAAGGAGTTAACTGATTTAACTCATTTTTTATCAATAGTGAACTGGAAATTTCCCTTTTTGAACTGAAGAGAGATTTTGTTGAGATATTTAATTTAACATAATAAGATATGCTCTCATAATTACTTTTTCCATTTAATTAAATAATCTTTAATTAATTAGACACACTTTTCTTATTTAATTAAATAACTTCATTTAATTAATTAGGAATGGCTTCTCATTTAATTAAATAACTTTGTTTAATTAATTAGAAGTAAGTACTCCATTTAATTAAATAATTTCATTTAATTATTTCAAATTTTTTTTCGAAACTAGTCAACTCAAGTCAGGATTAAAGGTGAAGTTCAGTAATAAAAGGAGATTTCCAAATTAAAGGGAGTTAACTGATTCAAAATGAGTATAAAAAAGAGTTAACTAATTTAACTCATTTTTGATCAATAGTGAACTGAAAATTTCCATTTTTGAACTGAAGAGAGATTTTGTTGAGAAATTTAATTTAATAAAATAAGATATGCTCTCATAATTACTTTTTCTATTTAATTAAATAATCTTTAATTAATTAGAGACACTTTTATTATTTAATTAAATAACTTCATTTAATTAATTAGAAATGGCTTCTCATTTAATTAAATAACTTTGTTTAACTAATTAGAAGTGAGTAGTTCATTTAATTAAATAATTTTGTTTAATTATTTCAATTTTATTTCGAAACTAATCAACTCAAGTCAACCGTGGTTAAATCTGATCACTTTTTGGTCAAACTTGATCTTTGTGTATGTGAATATGAGCAAAGGTGAGTATGAATTCCAGCAACAATTCTATGCAAATTCTTATTCAACCTTTCAAAATGAAGAGATTAAGGTCTTTTAAATAGACTTTCTTGGAATTCATCAATGGTTGAGATCGATTTCAATCAACGGTCAGGATTAAAGGTGAAATTCAGTGATAAAGGAAAATTTGCAAATTAAAGGGAGTTAACAGATTTAATTTGAGTAAAATAAGGAGTTAACTGATTGAATTTGAGTAGAAAAAGAAGTTAACTGATTTAACTCATTGTTTATCAATAGTGAACTAGAAATTTCCCTTTTTGAACTGAAGAGAGATTTTGTTGAGATATTTAATTTAATAAAATGAGATATGCTCTCATAATTACTTTTTCTTTTTAATTAAATAATATTTAATTACTTAGAGACACTTTTCTTATTTAATTAAATAACTTCATTTAATTAATTAGGAATGGCTTCTCATTTAATTAAATAACTTTGTTTAATTAATTAGAAGTAAGTACTCCATTTAATTAAATAGTTTCATTTAATTATTTCAAATTTTTTTTCGAAACTAGTCAACTCAAGTCAACCATGGTTAAATCTAGTCAATTTTTGGTCAAACATGATATTTGCGTATGTGAATATGAGCAAATGTGAGTATGAATTCCAGCAACAATTTGATGCAAATTCTCATTCAACCTTTCAAAATGAAGAGATGAGGGTCTCTTAAATAGACTTTCCTAGAATTCATCAACGGTTGAAATCAATTTCAATCAACGGTCAGGATTAAAGGTGAAGTTTAGTCATAAAGGGAGATTTCCAAATTAAAAGGAGTTAATAGATTTAATTTGAGTAAAATAAGGAGTTAACTGATTCAATTTGAGTAGAAAAAGGAGTTAACTGATTTAACTCATTTTTTATCAATAGTGAACTGGAAATTTCCCTTTTTGAATTGAAAAGAGATTTTGTTGAGATATTTAATTCAATAAAATGAGATATGCTCTCATAATTACTTTTTCTATTTAATTAAATAATCTTTAATTAATTAGGGACACTTTTCTTATTTAATTAAATAACTTCATTTAATTAATTAGGAATGGCTTCTCATTTAATTAAATAACTTTTTTTAATTAATTAGAAGTAAGTAATCCATTTAATTGAATAATTTCGTTTAATCATTTCAAAATTCTTTTTGAAACTAGACAACTCAAGTCAACCGTGGTTAAATCTTGTTAACTTTTGGTCAAACTTGATCTTTGCGTATGTGAATATGACCAAATGTGAGTATGAATTCCAACAACAATTCGATGCAAATTCTCATTCAACCTTTCAAAATGAAGAGATGAGGGTCTCTTAAATAGACTTTCCTGGAATTCATCAACGATTGAGATCGATTTCAATCAATGGTCAGGATTAAAGGTGAAGTTCAGTCACAAAGGGAGATTTCCAATTTAAAGGGAGTTAACAGATTTAATTTGAGTAAAATAAGGAGTTAACTGATTCAATTTGAGTAGAAAAAAGAGTTAACTCATTTAACTCATTTTTGATCAATAGTGAACTGGAAATTTCCCTTTTTGAACTGAAGAGAGATTTTGTTGAGATATTTAATTTAATAAAATGAGATATGCTCTCATAATTACTTTTTCGATTTAATTAATTAATCTTTAATTAATTAAAGACACTTTTCTTATTTAATTAAATACCTTCATTTAATTAATTAGGAATGGCTTCTCATTTAATTAAATAACTTTGTTTAATTAAGTAGAAGTAAGTACCTCATTTAATTAAATAATTTCGTTTAATTATTTCAAAATTCTTTTCAAAACTAGTCAACTCAAGTCAATCGTGGTTAAATCTAGTCAACTTTTGGTCAAACTTGATCTTTGCGTATGTGAATATGAGCAAATGTGAGTATGAATTTCAGCAACAATTCGATGCAAATTCTCATTCAACCTTTCAAAATGAAGAGATGAGGGTCTCTTGAATAGACTTTCCTGGAATTCATCAATGATTGAGATCGATTTCAATCAACGGTCAGGATTAAAGGTGAAGTTCAGTCATAAAGGGAGATTTCCAAATTAAAGGGAGTTAACAGATTTAATTTGAGTAAAATAAGGAGTTAACTGATTGAATTTGAGTAGAAAAAGGAGTTAACTCATTTAACTCATTTTTGGTCAATAGTGAACTGGAAATTTCCTTTTTTGAACTGAAGAGAGATTTTGTTGAGATATTTAATTTAATAAAATGAGATATGCTCTCATAATTACTTTTTCTATTTAATTAAATAATCTTTAATTAGTTAGAGACACTTTTCTTATTTAATTAAATAACTTCATTTAATTAATTAGGAATGGCTTCTCATTTAATTAAATAAATTTGTTTAATTAATTAAAAGTAAGTACTCTATTTAATTAAATAATTTCGTTTAATTATTTTAAAATTCTCTTCGAAACTAGTCAATTCAAGTCAATCGTGGTTAAATCTGGTCAACTTTTGGTCAAACTTTATCTTTGCAGGAAGAAGATTATTATGTGCCAAGATGACCAAGGGAATGATGTCCAGATAGTTAGGATACCGAGGCCTATATCTCTGCGGATGATTTATGCTATGCAATTGAAGCGAAGTTTCCAGAAGGGATGTCAGATATTTGCCGTTATGGTAAATGATTTTGATGAAGAAGATCCCATGAGGGAGACTTTAGATCACCTGATTTTGCAGGAGTATGCAAATGTTTTTTCGAGTGAGATTCCAGGCATGCCTCCAAAGAGGGACATTGACTTTAGTATTGATCTGATTCTTGGAGCGGAGCCTATTTCTAAAGCTCCTTATCACATGACGACACAAGAATTGGGTGAGCTACGTCTTCAGCTAGAGGAACTTCTAGCCAAAGGGAGCATTCAACCTAGTGTATCACCATGGGGAGCTCCAGTGCTCTTTGTGAAGAAGAAAGATGGTTCTTTGCGCCTTTGTATTAACTATAGATAGTTGAATAAGGTGACTATTAAGAACAGTTATCCTTTACCTACGATTGATGACGTATTTGATCAGATCAAGGGAGCTACAGTATTCTCCAAGATTGATCCTAAGTCAGGATACCACCAGCTTCACATTAAGGAAGCTGATATTCACAAGACTACTTTTCAAACTCGTTACGAGCATTATGAGTTCACTGTGGTACCTTTTGGATTGACTAATGTTCCATCAATTTTTATGAGTTTGATGAATGGTGTGTTCCGATCTTATCTGGATAGGTTTGTACTCCTGTTTCTTGATGACATATTGATATATTCTAAGACTTAGAAGGAGCATGAGGAACACCTGCGGTTGGTTTTGTAGTGTTTAAGGGACAATCAACTTTATGCCAATGCAACTAAGTGTGAATTCTTCAAAACGGAGATTCAGTATTTAGGGCATGTTATTTCAGGTGATGGTATTTCAATGGATCCTACAAAGATTCAGGCGATAATAGATTGGCCAACATCGACTAATGTGTCAAAGATTCGTAGTTTCATGGGGTTAGCTGGTAATTATCGTAGATTTGTCCAGAACTTCTCTCGGATAGCACATCCTATCACTTCTCTTCAAAGGAAAGGAAAGAAGTTCGTATGGACAAAGAAATGTGAGGAAGCTTTCTAGAAGCTCAAGGAGCTTTTGACCAGTGCACCGATTCTAGCTGTACCTGATCCAGAAGGTGATTCATGGTATGTACAGATGCTTCTCTTGAAGGGATTGGGGTAGTGTTGATGCAGAATGGACGGGTGATTATGTATGAATCATGCAAGCTCAAGGATAATGAGTTAAATTATCTTACACATGATCTTGAGTTAGCGGCAGTAGTTCATGGTTTGACAAGGTGGAGACATTTCTTGTTGGGGCACAGATTTGAGCTACATAGCGATCATCATAGTCTTTAGTACATTTTTACTCAGCCTAATTTGAATGCTCGCTAGAGGCGATGGATGGAGTTTCTATACAAATATGATTTTGAGGTTAAGTACATTCAGGGTAAGGAGAATTTGGTGGTGGATGCTTTGAGTCACAGGAGACATGTGTTATCATTGATGAATCTTAGTATGGATTTGAGGAGTCTGATTCTTCAGGTAATTCCTACGGATTCATGGTATGAAGAAGTGTGTAGAGAGATTGATTTAGGAAGATCTTTGGAAGGTAAATTTGCAGGTTACATTCGAGAATCAGATGGTCTTTTAAGACATTTGGGAGGATTTATGTGCCATTTTTGGATGAGCTTTGCACCTTGATTCTGGCAGAAGCCCATAGTACACCTTACTCAACACATCTAGGTGTCAAGAAGATGCATGCTGATTTGAGACGTTTGTTCTTTTGGTCTAGGATGAAGCGAGATATTGTTGATTTTGTGGCTAGGTGCCTTGAGTGTCAGAGAGTTAAGGCAGTACATCAGCACCCGACTGAACTTTTGCAGCCTAATCTTATTCCTTCTTGGAAGTGGGATATCATCTCCATGGATTTCATAGTAGGATTACCTATGACAGTTTGACATCATGATGCTATCATGGTCACCATTGATCAATTGACTAAGGTGGCACATTTTTTACTGATTAGGTCTTCCTACACAGTAGCTTCTGTAGCTAATGTCTTTATTGATAAGTAGGAGATGATTTCCACAGCTAGTCAAATTGTGATGTGAATATCAGGATTTAACTATGTGATTTTTGAGTCAAACTCGATGACCCATGTTTCATGAGTAGTGATTCAACATGAATCCATCTCTCATGAGAATAAACGAAACACTTAGCACTCATTGGATCTAGGTGATGCTCACAGGGGTGAAGCACCAGGACTTCCCGGGAGGTCACCCATCCCAGTACTACTCCAGCCTGAGCGCGCTTAACTACAGAGTTTCCTCCACAGTTAAACCCAAAGCTTGCAACCCCATTTGCATGATATTGTGAGATTACATGGTATTCCTAAAAAGATCATTTCTGACAAGGATCCTGTATTCACATACACATTTTGGACATCATTGTAGCATGAGCTTGGAGCACGGTTAAACTTTAGTTCGGCATATCATCCAGAGACTGATGGTCAAAAAGAGAGGGTGAATCAAGTTTTGGAGGATATGTTACGGATGTATGTGATGGATAGGTAGACACATTGGGAGGACTACCTCTACTTAGTGGAGTTTGCTTACAACAACGGATATCATAGTTCTATTGGTATGGCACCATTTCAGGCATTATATGGGTGTCCTTGTCGTACACCATTGAGTTGGGACAGTCTTGAGGATCGCATCCTGTTGGGACCTGAGATGCTTCATGATATGGAGCAACAGGTAGTGCATATCCGTGAGTATTTGACTATGGCACAGGATAGGCAGAAGAAGTATGCCGATGCTCATAGGATTGATAAGCAGTTTGCTGTGGGTGATAAGGTTTTCTTGAGAGTGCAACTGCAAAAGAGTCCGATCCAATATGGAAAAGGTTCTAAGCTAGCACCTCGCTTGGTGGGACCGTTCGAGATTTTAGAGAGGATTGGCCCGGTTGCTTACCGCCCAGCCTAGCTCGCATTCATGATGTTTTCCATATTTCAGTGCTTTGACAGTATATTCTTGATATTGTACATGTTCTTGATTGGAATGCGTTGCAAGTAGAAGACGGGCAGCTAGCTTTGGAGCCGATTCGTATTCTAGAGCAGCGGAGGTTGACCCTCAGGGGTTGAACCATCGAGCAGGTAATGGTCCAATGGGACCCTACTGATGATTCTTCAGCTACTTGGGAGGATGCAGCTAGATTGAGGGAATTATATCCCTACTTGTTTGTAGGCTTCCAAGAGTAAGCCTAACCTAACGGGGGGTGGATGTAGTGCCTACCCTCATTCACATCTTTTCTGGACATTGTTAATATTATTAGACTATGATAGACTAGTTTTATGTTGATAGATTAGTGGTATTGTTTTGACATTATCAAAAATTATGTTATGGATTCAGTGGTTATAAGATGAGATCATTTAGACTTTACATTTCATGCATACATGATGATCATTATATTTTTTTCAGTTATTATTGATGATTAGATGGATGGTTTATTATCTTATGTGTTTTATTATGGATACTTACCCAATACTTGCATGTGTATGCTGTGCGTGTTTTCTTATTGTATGGCATTTTTGATGTGGTTAAGGAAGGGAGTCATAGTCACCTGCTTAGTCGAGATCTACACGATGCACCATTTTCTGCTATTGTCTGTTTAGCTTAGCATTATATATATTATATGTACATGCATGGTTTTTCTGTAGGTTGCAAGTACCGGGTATCGACTTCCTTGAATTGCCAGGATGAGCATATCCTATTATACTATCTCAATGATAAGAGAAGGGAGATAAATTCTCAAGTCCAAATCCCAAACCCTTAAACCAATTGTCCTAGTGAGGTAGGACAAGTGTCTGGATATTTTACCCACTGAATGTGTCAGATGACATAATTCGTGATTTTTAACCCTTTAGACTGATTTTGAGTGATTTTCTCTATGTTGGGTTTTCATATTCTATCTTGGAGGTCTATGGTGAATTATCTATTAATTAAGTCTTAATAAATAGATTTAATTAATAAATTAATGATTTGAGGAAATTAATATAAAATATCATGTTATTTGATATTTTGATTATAATTAATTAAATGTGAATTATTGAGGAAAAATGAATTCAATAAAAGAAAATTACAAATTAAAATTAATAATAATTATAAAATAATAATAAAGTAACAAATAAATAATAATAATAAAAGTTATAAAGTTAAAATGAAAGTTATAAATATTTAAATAGAAATTATATAAAAAGTAAATTGGAGTTATAAGCTTGCATGGGAATTAACGCACTTCTCTATTTCTCATGTGTCAACAACACGGGGGTTAGTGCATCAATTAAGCACATGGTGTCTACAACCCTATGGCTCATCTTGAAGGTTGGAAAAGACCCATGCTTAGTTGGTGGCACCTTTCAGCTATTTCTAGAAGCATTCTAGATGTTTCCTGAAAGCTCTTTATATTTAGGCATTCATAGAAGCTTAGACACATCGTTGGGAGAGCAATTGGAGCATTGGAGGACTTGAGAATTCTGAAGAAGGGAGGAGCTTGCTTTGCAGATTTTTTGAGGAAGAGCAATTTAGCATCAGAATCCGGGTAGATTCTTGTGATTTTAATTATGCTATTTTTGCATCTCACATTCCCTATCTTCTTCGTGTCTTCCATATGTCTTCTGAGAAGTTTCATATTTATATGCATTCTCAATATGGGTAGATTAATTTTATTGGAGAATTTTATATGCATTCATAATTGTAGATATAGTCTTTGTGAAAAAAGAAAAACAAGCATACATGGTTATATATTCAGATCTACATACATATACATATATATATATATATATATATATATATATATATATATATATATATATATATATATATATATATATATATATATATATATATATATATATATATATATGTATACATTTATTATGGATCTATTATAAATTTATTATGGATCTATTATAAAATTTGATTATATATACATACATACTGATATATATATATATATATATATATATATATATATATATATATATATAATGCACTGAATTGAGCGATTGATAAATCATAGTGAGAAATTTAATAAATCGCATTGTGATTCATATCGCATGAAACAAGTGTATATTATAATTCCGTGGGCATGATTTGTACCCCGCGCCTGCGGAAGGCAGAGACCTTTCGTCGTAGGTCTGTGGCGACAGGGGTACTACGTACCCACTGTCGATGCAGTGCCTGCGACGATAGGGGTACTACGTACCTGCTGTCGACACAGTGCCTGCAATGACAGGGGTACTACGTACCTGCTGTCGATGCAGTGCCTGCGACAACAGGGGTACTACGTACCTGCTATCGACGCAGTGCCTGCGACCGCAGGAACTGCGTACCACAGCAAGAGTTGGGGAGGGGGGGGGGTTTAATTGATGTTAATGTTATGAAAAAAAAATGTTATGTTAAAACGTTTGTAGACAATCAATTCACATTGCTATATAATATGGTGTCAATCGAAATTGTTAAATCGATTTTATGAAAACGTATTAATATATTTACATATGTATGTATATATATATATATGTAATATGTAAATAAGTTATTTATAAATTTTAATTATTATTATTTGATCAATGATTTATATTGAAGATTTATTTTCATAAAGGTGACTCTTTAATAACTTTCAACTATTTAATAATTTAATTATTTTAAATTATTAAATAAGGAATTTATAGTTTGGTGGGGGATGTATCAAAAAAATATTATAAATTGGAAAATGGATTTTTTTTAGTTCTGCTAAGGAAAACTTATATCCAAAAACAATATGAGTGTTTCTCCATTCATTCTTCAAACTTGGGAACTTAAACTGAGATCTCTACAATTCAAGTTGTAAAATCAAAACATGTGTTTACATTGTGTATTCTTTATGCTATTGTTTTGAGTTTTGGGTTGACTAGTGTTGACCAGTATAGGACGTCTACCAGAGGCTTGGGGGTTATGTGATTGTGGTGACATGATGATATTTTAATCTCGATCTTTATAAACCCAACCATGGTTATGTGATGGAATGCTCTATGTATTGGTTGTGATTACTAATTGTTATAGTTGAGATTCTTGTGTATGAGACACTTGACTTAACCATTATTTTGGTCATCGATCAGTTATCCTTGGTTATTTTCTAGTCACCATGATGGGACTGAAATGTGGATTTATTCTTGGTGATGTCATGATGTGACATTTTTTACTCAACTATTTTTGAAGTCTTTGATCAGTATGATTGAGATAAATATTTTGGTTATTGAGAACCATTGTATATTTGATTATCAGTGATACTTCAGTTGCCAATAGAGAGCTGTTGTGTTCATGATTTTCTATGGATGTTAGCTCATGGAGATTTGATGCTTTTATATATATTTGATGATTTTATGGTTTATCTTTTGTGATTTTGAGATTTATGAGTCCATGAGCATTAGGGTAGGATATCTACATGTAGTGACGAGAAGTGGCTTACAATGGGGGTCGGGGCCCTAAGAGGCTGCCGGGGTAACTCATTGTAAGTTGGATTAATATGTGATAACATTCACACCTAATACTAACTGAATGAACCTAAAAAGATAAGTGTTTTGTTCTCGCCCATGGCTTGAGTGCTTGTACAGGCTAGGATGGGAGTAGTGAGATGCATGGTTGCGACCTTGAATTTCGTAGGATGCCTCATCAGTATGAGAGGATACTAGTGGCCGCATGAAATTAGTATGGACCCATGAGTTTAGCTAACTGCCAGGGTAACTTGTACGTGATAATTACGATGACACTTTCCCACTTGCATAGTAGGTTCCTACATGTCATTGTGTGCCTCTGGGTTTAGATGTCAGATTTTGTGTTTGGAACCTTGAGTTAGTATACTTTTAGGATTCCTGGACTTATAGAGATATGTGTTATGTGATTTTGATAGCCTGTTTGGGACTTGAGATTATCTCCTTAGCATGGTGGGAGTGGATGATTGAGTATTTGAAATGTAATGTATAAACATTGGACTTATCATTATTATTTCATGTGGATGTTGTACTAGATGGATTCATGTATGTAATTCAACGTTAAGAGATCTTAAAGAATGTAATCTGTTATGTATGTTATCATGGACAATGCTATTGCTTTCGTTATTGTGAATGAGTTATATATATGGTATTTATTTTCAAAAAAAAAAAAATGCTACTAAACCTAGTGAAATTCTAGGTTAATTCTTTGGAACCCTTGGCGGGCAATTACATGTCTTCAGTTCAAAAAGGGAAATTTCCAATTCACTATTGATCAAAAATGAGTTAAATCAGTTAACTCTTTTTTCTAATCAAATTGAATCAGTTAACTCCTTATTTTACTAAAATTAAATCTGTTAACTCCCTTTAATTTGGAAATCTCCCTTTATGACTAAACTTCACCTTTAATCCTGACCGTTGATTGAAATCAAACTCAACCATTGATGAATTCTAGGAAAGTCTATTAAAGAGACCCTCATCTCTTCATTTTGAAAGGATGAATGAGAATTTGCATCGAATTGTTGCTAGAATTCGTACTCACATTTGCTCATATTCACATACGCAAAGATCAAGTTTGACCAAAAGTTGACCAAATTTAACCACGGTTGACTTGAGTTGACTAGTTTCAAAAATAATTTTGAAATAATTAAACGAAATTATTTAATTAAATGGAGTACTTGCTAATTAATTAAACAAAGTTATTTGATTAAATGAGAAGCCATTCCTAACTAATTAAATGAAGTTATTTAATTAAATAAGAAAAGTGTCTCTAATTAATTAAAGATTATTTAATTAAATAGAAAAAGTAATTATGAGAGCATGTCTCATTTTATTAAATTAAATATCTCAACAAAATCTCTCTTTAGTTCAAAAAGGGAAATTTTCAGTTCACTATTGATAAAAAATGAGTTAAATCAGTTAACTCCTTTTTCTACTCAAATTGAATTAGTTAACTCCTTATTTTACTCAAATTAAATCTGTTAACTCCCTTTAATTTGGAAATCTCCCTTTATGACTGAACTTCACCTTTAATCCTGATTGTTGATTGAAATCAATCTCAACCGTTGATGAATTCCAGAAAAGTCTATTTAAGAAACCCTCATCTCTTCATTTTGAAAGGTTGAATGAGAATTTCAATCGAATTGTTGCTGAAATTCATACTCACATTTGCACATATTCACATACGCAAGATCAAGTTTGAGCAAAAGTTGACCAAATTTAACTACGGTTGACTTGAGTTGACTAGTTTCAAAAAAAATTTGAAATAATTAAACGAAATTATTTAATTAAATGGAGTACTTACTTCTAATTAATTAAACAAAGTTATTTAATTAAATGAGAAGCCATTCCTAATTAATTAAATGAAGTTATTTAATTAAATAAGAAAAGTGCCTCTAATTAATTAAAGATTATTTAATTAAATGAAAAAGTAATTATGAGAGCATATCTCATTTTATTAAATTAAATATCTCAACAAAATCTCTCTTCAGTTCAAAAAAAGAAATTTCTAGTTCACTATTGATCAAAAATGAGTTAAATGAGTTAACTCTTTTTTCTACTCAAATTGAATCAGTTAACTCCTTATTTTACTCAAATTAAATCTGTTAACTCCCTTTGATTTGGAAATCTCCCTTTATGACTGAACTTCACCTTTAATCCTGACCGTTGATTGAAATCGATATCAATCGTTGATAAATTTCAGGAAAGTCTATTTAAGAGACCCTCATCTCTTCATTTTGAAAGGTTGAATGAGAATTTGCATTGAATTGTTGCTGGAATTCATACTCACATTTGCTCATATTCACATACACAAATATCAAGTTTGACCAAAAGTTGACCAGATTTAACCACGGTTGACTTGAGCTGACTAGTTTCGAAAAAAATTTTAAAATAATTAAACGAAATTATTTAATTAAATGGAGTACTTACTTCTAATTAATTAAACAAAATTATTTAATTAAATGAGAATCCATTCCTAATTAATTAAATGAAGTTATTTAATTAAATAAGAAAAGTGCCTCTAATTAATTGAAGATTATTTAATTTAATAGAAAAGTAATTATGAGAGCTTATCTCATTTTATTAAATTAAATATCTCAACAAAATCTCTTTTCAGTTCAAAAAGGGAAATTTCCAGTTCACTATTGATAAAAAATGAGTTAAATAAGTTGACTCCTTTTTATACTCAAATTGAATCAGTTAACTCCTTATTTTACTCAAATTAAATCTGTTAACTCCCTTTGATTTGGAAATCTCCCTTTATGACTGAACGTGACCTTTAATCCTGACCGTTGATTGAACTCGATCTTAACCATTGATGAATTCCAAGAAAGTCTATTTAAGAGACCCTCATCTCTTCATTTTGAAAGGTTGAATGAGAATTTGCATCGAATTGTTGCTAGAATTCATACTCACATTTGCTCATATTCACATACGCAAAGATCATATTTGACCAAAAGTTGACCAGATGTAACAACGGTTGACTTGAGTTGACTGGTTTCGAAAAGAATTTTGAAATAATTAAACAAAATTATTTAATTAAATTGAGTACTTACTTCTAATTAATTAAACAAAGTTATTTAATTAAATGAGAAGCCATTTCTAATTAATTAAATGAAGTTATTTAATTAAGAAAATTGTCTCTAATTAATTAAAGATTATTTAATTAAATAGAAAAAGTAATTATGAGAGCATATCTCATTTTATTAAATTAAATATCTCAACAAAATCTCTCTTCAGTTCAAAAAGGGAAATTTTTAGTTCACTATTGATAAAAAATGAGTTAAATCAGTTGACTCCTTTTTCTACTCAAATTGAATCAGTTAGCTCCTTATTTTACTCAAATTAAATCTGTTAACTCCCTTTAATTTGAAAATCTCCCTTTATGACTGAACTTCACCTTTAATCGTAACTATTGATTGAAATCGATCGCAATCGTTGATGAATTCCAAGAAAGTCTATTTAAGAGACCCTCATCTCTTCATTTTGAAAGGTTGAATAAGAATTTGTATCAAATTATTGCTGGAATTCATACTCACATTTGCTCATATTCACATACGCAAAGATCAAGTTTGACCAAAAGTTGACCAGATTTAACCACGGTTGACTTGAGTTGACTGGTTTCGAAAAGAATTTTGAAATAATCAAACGAAATTATTTAATTAAATGGAGTACTTACTTCTAATTAATTAAACAAAGTTATTTAATGAAATGAGAAGCCATTGAAAATTAATTAAATGAAGTTATTTAATTAAATAAGAAAAGTGTCTCTAATTAATTAAGGATTATTTAATTAAATAGAAAAAGTAATTACTATAGCATATCTCATTTTATTAAATTAAATATCTCAACAAAATCTCTCTTCAGTTCAAAAAGGGAAATTTTCAGTAAACTATTGATAAAAAATGAGTTAAATCAGTTGACTCCTTTTTCTACTCAAATTGAATCAGTTAACTCCTTATTTTACTCAAATTAAATCTATTAACTCCCTTTAATTTGAAAATCTCCCTTTATGGCTGAACTTCACCTTTAATCCTGACCGTTGATTGAAATCGATCTCAACTGTTGATGAATTTCAGGAAAGTCTATTTAAGAGACCCTCGTCTCTTCATTTTGAAAGGTTGAATGAGAATTTGCGTCAAATTGTTGCTAGAATTCATACTCACATTTGCTCATATTCACATACGCAAAGATCAAGTTTGACCAAAAGTTGACCAGATTTAGCCACGGTTGACCTGAGTTGACTAGTTTCAATTTTTTTTTTGAAATAATTAAACGAAATTATTTAATTAAATTGAGTACTTACTTCTAATTAAATAAACAAAGTTATTTAATTAAATGAGAAGCCATTCCTAATCAATTAAATGAAGTTATTTAATTAAATAAGAAAAGTGTCTCTAGATAATTAAAGATTATTTAATTAAATAGAAAAAGTAATTATGAGAGTATATGTCATTTTATGAAATTAAATATCTCAAAAAAATCTCTCTTTAGTTCAAAAAGGAAAATTTCCACTTCACTATTGATAAAAAATGAGTTAAATCAGTTGACTCTTTTTTCTACTCAAATTGAATCAGTTAACTCTTTATTTTACTCAAATTAAATTTGTTAACTCCTTTTAATTTTGAAATCTCCCTTTATGACTGAACTTCACCTTTAATCTTGACCGTTGATTGAAATCGATGTCAAGCGTTGATGAATTCTAAGTAAGTCTATTTAAGAAACCCTCATCTCTTCATTTTGAAAGGTTGAATGAGAATTTGCATCGAATTGTTGCTTGAATTCATACTCACATTTGCTCATATTCACATACGCAAAGATCAAGTTTGACCAAAAGTTGACCAGATTTAACCACGGATGACTTGAGTTGACTAGTTTCGAAAAGAATTTTGAAATAATTAAACAAAATTATTTAATTAAATGGAGTACTTCTAATTAATTAAACAAAGATATTTAATTAAATGAGAAGCTGTTCCTAATTAATTAAATGAAGTTATTTAATTAAATAAGAAAAGTGCCTCTAATTAATTAAAGATTATTTAATTAAATAGAATGTAAGGCCCACACTAGTACGTGTGTCTAGATCTTGATGAAATAAAACTGGTTAGGAGATAATTGAGTTATGCTTTATACTTTGTTTTATTGCATATCATGATTTAAGGGTTCCTATAGGAGACTAATGTGGATTTTGATATTCTCTCTAGTAACATTAGGTCTATAAAATAAGACCACATGGACATGAGATTTAAAATGTTTAAGACAAGAACCTGACCATGAGACACTATGGACGATTTACTAGGCAGTTAGGAAGGATAAAATAACATTCAACCTACTAGGAACAACTATGAGTATAGGTTATGATGATAATCACATACATGGGTATGTTTTAAACTTGGTTCTAAATTATTATGACATAATTACTGAAACATTCTAACAGTCTAAGGAGTTAAACTTAATCAAGTTACTAGTTAACCAGTCGGTACAAATCCATTTTATATTGTTTCTATGATTTACTAAAGATGATTCAGAGTTTCATTGTTATGTAAGAAAGAGTTGTGATGATACTCTAATTGAAAATAATTTATATTTAGAAAGATTACTGTTGATCCACATATTCAATATTTCAATTTTTTAAATCTTTTATGAGAATGATAATGAAATGTTTTGAATATGCACTTAGATGAAAGTTAAATGGAATATGCTATTGCAATTACTTAGAATAGAAATGATTAGATGATACTTACTTGTATACGTTAATGAGTAGTACGAGATATTGGATTTATGTTGTATGTGTTTGTATGGATCCTATATTATCTTATTGGGTTACTAATGTTTAAGTTGAGTGTGCAGGAAAGTGGAACCATGGTGAGTAATGGGGGAAACAAGGTTCAATCTTATGTGAACACGGTTAAGCCAAGGTGAATCTTTGGAAGATTCAAAACCTCATTGTATTGTGTTTATTTCGTACTATGACTGTGTATGAGTGTTATAGTCAGAGAGCATGGTTGATTAGTGACATGTCATCGTAATGTGTGAAGTGTTTTTATGTGCATGTGTGTGTCATTTGACACTTGTTTTGTCTATGTGCAAATGACATGTGAAATAGGATTCTTTGGCATGAAGTCACTCAACCTAAGCCTAATCCTCATTGCAAAATCAATTAATCCACCTTGGAGAGTGTTAGGAAGAATCACCTTTTTGACGGAATGCAAGTTACAAGTGATAGGAATTTTAGAGAGCCTAAGTGATTCTTAAGTGTTAATTTTGTGAAAACAAGTCACCCACATGGTAATAGTATGGGTTGGGGAGTTAAATATTATAATAAGTGAGTCTAGGGGACCTAGGGGGCCCTCAAAAAGAGTCATTTCCAAGCCAATTCGAAAATCATATTGTAACCTAACTTCTTTCCTCATGACACCACTTGGTTATGTCCTCATTGGTGGAAAAACACAAGAGTAAAAAGAGGTAGGTGAGGATGAAAGTGGAGGTCTTTATAGGGAAGTTATGCCAATCTTGGGGGGGATTCACCCACTCTCTAATTTTAGAGACAACCAAGGAATGGAAAGGAGAATTTGGAAATCCAAGCAGGAAGAGGTCTTCATTCCATTGCCATAGCTTGTAAGCAGGTTAGTCCTTCATGCCATGCTTTATTTATATCTCATAGCTGAAATGGAAAATTGTAAGAGTGCCTTTGGTAGGAGTGTTCTTGGTATTCTTGTGTTGTGATAATGTGATGTACTCTTGAAAATTTCTTGTTTTATTTCTACTTGGTTTTGTTTTCTTCTTTGTGCTTGAGCATTGTTATGGGTGTGGGACTTGCACTCACCCTTGTGGGAAGGGAAGAGGAGTCCAGGGTGAATGGGCAGCAGTTGGATTGCATAGTTGAGGACCCTAGAGTATGGGCTCCATTGTATGCCATTGTCATATTCATATTTTTCCTTGGGAGAGAAAAAAGAAAAGGAAAAATGGTGAGGAAGGAAGTAACTAAAGTATGGGTTTGTAGGAAGCTAAAGCTGTTGGTTGTGTGTGTTGGAGGATGTTGTGTTGGTAGTGTGTGTGGTGGAAGATGTTTATGAAGCCCCGAAAGGGCATGATATTATGAAGACCCGAAAGGGCCTTGTATTTTGTTGATTTAGACCCGAAAGGGCATGATTTTATGTAAGATATGATATGAAATGGTAAACCTCCTTGTGTTTCCACCTTCACCCAATGTTTATGATTCCATTTGTGAATCATTGTGCAAGCCTTGGTTGGGAATTGTAAATGTGTTGTTAAACTGTGATTTTCATGTTGGATTCTTGTTATTATGATGATGTTTGAATGTATCCCCGTTGAGCCTTGTTTCCCCTAGCGCGGGGGTGGTCTCTTTGAGGCCTAGGTTGGGAGGTGAGCCTCCATGGTTCCCTAGTTGTTTCTCTTTTGTGCAGGTATTCTTTGGAGAGTTTTGGAAACCTGATGTTATGGAGTCCATTTCTTGCTTAGGAGCAGATGTATTATTATTGTGTCAAGGGGAGAGAAA
Organism: Cupressus sempervirens; assembly: GCA_028749045.1. Taxonomy (NCBI): domain Eukaryota; kingdom Viridiplantae; phylum Streptophyta; class Pinopsida; order Cupressales; family Cupressaceae; genus Cupressus; species Cupressus sempervirens. The sequence goes on from CM053787.1 coordinate 103,856,772, forward strand.
TCCTCCTTGGTTATGTGAAAGAAATTGTATTGTAAAGTGTGGTGTTGTTTCTATTTCATATGTTCTGAAGAAGAGAAGTTGATGTATCAGTATTATATATGATCTTTCTATTGTGCTCAAGTTGATAAAATTCATGCTTGATATTTTATTGAAAGAAATTTGCAAGGATCATATTAGAGAGGGTATGCTGCTTAGATGTTGTTCCATTTATAATGAATAGGAATATGCAGGAAGGAGAATTTGAGTATCTTGAGATAACAATAGGAATGAAACTGAACTTTGCCACCTTGTTATCTTATTTCTCTATTGCTTAAGGAATGATTAAAAGTTTGATGTTAGTATTGAAATTGCTAAAGAAGTAAGGTATGCAATTGATAGTAAGAATGGTAGAAAGTTTTAAGTCTTGGTATTGAATGATATGGAAGATAATGAAAACATTGCTTGTATGAAAGATTAGCTCAACACTTCCTGAGTTCTATTGTTTTTAATTTGACTTCTCTACATATGTTGTTTTAAATGGCATCTCTTGTCTAAAAGATCTAATGAGTTTATTAATTGAAATGGTAAGAACAAGTTTAATAATTCATAATATATCATTATAATAATCCATGAAGGATGAGTCCTATTAAGGGAAAAGAAAATCATAATAATACATATAAGTGTAAAGAACATAAAAATTAACTAGCTGAAGGTGCCCATTTATCTCTCTGGAATTTATATGGAAAGGTAACTAAATTCACTTCTTCTATTACAGAGTAATATTTTATTGGCTAAGAGTCTACCTAGATCCCTAAAGGAATAAGACATCTCTAGCTAGAAAGAATTTGAGAATAAACAATAACTATAAAACTAAAATGTCTAATCACTACCTATGGAGAAACAAAATATTAAAAAAAAAAAAAATGCCTACTAATGCAACACATAAATGTTACTTGACTTTTGGGCTAGCTTTGAATTCCAAAGCGCTACCTTTTTCATCCAAAACAATAAACAAACCTTGCTTTTAAAATACAATAGATATGAGGAGTTGCAAGTTGAAATAAACAAATCTTGTAAATAACATAAAGTGGGTATAAACCAAAAGGCAACGTGATATAACAAGTGCAGAGGGTATTCTGATTTTAGGCGTCATCTTTTAGTGGGAAGGAAAAAGTACTTGGAAGCTTTTATGTGTCTTGACCTTGTCATGATTGTCCTTCTTCCTTGGGTAGCGCCATGTTTTAAGGGAATAGATTTTATGTGGAGAGGACATCTTTGGGAAACGCACATCCTCTCTTAGTTTCCCCTCCCACCTACCATTAACCCTACCTAGGCGTCCATGTGGCAAGGTAGTAAGGAGGGAGTGGTTGGCACTTTAATTGTATTTTGTTTCAAGCAAAACAATACCCAAAAATTAATTGGATTCCAAAACATGCGCTTGGACAAGGAATTAACTTAAGTTACATAGCCTTGGATGATATGACATCCTATAGCTCATGATGTAAGTCTAGCCCCTAGCTTAGATATAGAATAGGAAGTGACAACAAATTAGGACTAATAAAGTGGTTTTAGTTTTAAAAGTAATTTGGTGGGTTTGGAGTTTAGTTTAATATTATGTTGATTTAAATGTGGCACATAAATTTACAAGGTAAAGTTTGTAGTAAACATTGATATGTAAATGGGCTATAGTTATTTAACCAATCAAATGGTCATATTAGCATGTTATTGAATTAAAGAAATTTGATTCTAAAATAAAGGTGATTAAAGGTATGTAGGGATATAATGGGTAGTTAGAGTTATATACTATATTATATAGATATATCTAGATATATTATATTATAATCTTCCAATATATGTTATGTAGATTATAGTATAATATTTGGATATATTATATTATTTAATGGTTATTTAGGTCGAGTGTAGTATAGATAAGATAAACAAGTTGGGCACTTAATTTTAAATATGAATTAACGATGTTTTGATGTCAATATAAGGAGATATGAGATTGAGCAATGCTCTGATCAAGAAAATGATTGTCATAACTCCAAGCTTCGTAGTTTGATTTAATAACTGAAAATAATAATGTTAGCCTGTTCATGAAAAGATGCAAACTAAGATAGTACAGGCACTTGTAAGGCATAACTATGATAGTAGTAAACTCATAATAGAACATATAATAATAATGGTAACCCGAATATTGATGAAGACACACTGAGTAATAATTCATCCTCTTATTACAATCTTCTATGCTATCACCGCCACACTCACATGAGACTCATCACATTTGCCATCAGAGTGTCCTGGTTAAGTGTAGAACAGTAAGGGCTCATAACTTCATTTTTTGAGTAGAGCCTTTTGATCTATTAATGAACCTAACAATTCCAAGTTTAAATACGGATAGTGTATCCTTTAATCTTATTGACAACTCCAGTTAGGTTATGACTGACGCTTCATTGTAAACTCTAAACTTAAAATGCAACTCACACTTTTAATTATGCAAAGTAAAATTCAATTATAACCGCCACCTAATAGGAGTATAATCCCCCTTCACAATGCACACGAAACCATTCATCTTGACAGGGAAACGTTAATGTATTCAAAAAAAAAAATTGGTTGTGTTCTCGCGTTAAACTTTTTGATTAAAAAATTTATGGAATGACATAGAAAAAGTAATTATGAGAGCATATCTCATTTTATTAAATTAAATATCTCAACAAAATCTCTCTTCAGTTTAGAAAAGGAAATTTCCAATTCACTATTGATAAAAAATGAGTTAAATGAGTTAACTCCTTTTTCTACTCAAATTGAATCAGTGAACTCCTTATTTTACTCAAATTAAATCTGTTAACTCCATTTAATTTGGAAATCTCCCTTTATGAGTAAACTTCACCTTTGATCCTGACCGTTGAATGAAATCGATCTCAACCGTTGATGAATTTCAAGAAAGTCTATTTAAGAGACCCTCATCTCTTCATTTTGAAAGGTTGAATGAGAATTTGCATCGAATTGTTGCTGGAATTCATACTCACATTTGCTCATATTCACATACGCAGAGATCAAGTTTGACCAAAAGTTGACCAGATTTAACCACGGTTGACTTGAGTTGACTAGTTTCGAAAAGAATTTTGAAATAATTAAATGAAATTATTTAATTAAATGGAGTACTTACTTCTAATTAATTAAACAAAGATATTTAATTAAATGAGAAGCCATTCCTAATTAATTAAATGAAGTTATTTAATTAAATAAGAAAAGTGCCTCTAATTAATTAAAGATTATTTAATTAAATAGAAAAAGTAATTATGAGAGCATATCTCATTTTATTAAATTAAATATCTCAACAAAATCTCTCTTCAGTTTAGAAAGGGAAATTTCCAGTTCACTATTGATCAAAAATGAGTTAAATGAGTTAACTCCTTTTTCTACTCAAATTGAATCAGTTAACTCCTTAGTTTACTCAAATTAAATTTGTTAACTCCCTTTAATTTGGAAATCTCCTTTTATGACTGAACTTCACCTTTAATCCTGACCGTTGATTGAAATTGATCTCAACCATTGATGAATTCTAGAAAAATCTATTTAAGAGACCCTCATCTCTTCATTTTGAAAGGTTCAATGAGAATTTGCATCGAATTGTTGCTGGAATTCATACTCACATTTGCTCATATTCACATACGCAAAGATCATATTTGACCAAAAATTGACCAGATTTAACCACATTTGACTTGAGTTGACTAGTTTCAAAAAGAATTTTGAAATAATTAAAATAAATTATTTAATTAAATGGAGTACTTACTTCTAATTAGTTAAAAAAAGTTATTTAATTAAATGAGAAGCCATTCCTAATTAATTAAATGAAGTTATTTGACTAAATAAGAAAAGTGTCTCCAATTAATTAAATATTATTTAATTAAATAGAAAAAGTAATTATGAGAGCATATCTCATTTTATTAAATTAAATATCTCAACAAAATCTCTCTTCCGTTCGAAAAGGGAAATTTCCAGTTCACTATTGATAAAAAATGAGTTAAATCAGTTAACTATTTTTTCTACTCAAATTGAATCAGTTAACTCCTTATTTTACTCAAATTAAATCTGTTAACTCCCTTTAATTTGGAAATCTCCCTTTATGACTGAACTTCACCTTTAATCCTGACCGTTGATTGAAATCGATCTCAACCGTTGATGAATTCCAGCAAAGTCTATTTAAAAGACCCTCATCGCTTCATTTTGAAAGGTTGAATGAGAATTTGCATCGAATTGTTGCTTGAATTCATACTCACATTTGCTCATATTCACATACGCAAAGATCAAGTTTGACCAAAGGTTGACCAGATTTAACCACGGTTGACTTGAGTTGACTAGTTTCGAAATGAATTTTGAAATAATTAAACAAAATTATTTAATTAAATGGAGTATTTACTTCTAATTAATTAAACAAAGTTATTTAATTAAATGAGAAGCCATTCCTAATTAATTAAATGAAGTAATTTAATTAAATAAGAAAAGTGTCTCTAATTAATTAAATATTATTTAATTAAATAGAAAAAGTAATTATGAGAGCATATCTCATTTTGTTAAATTAAATATCTCAACAAAATCTCTCTTTAGTTTAAAAAAGAAAATTTCCAGTTCACTATTGATCGAAAATGAGTTAAATCAGTTGACTCTTTTTACTAGTCAAATTGAATCAGTTAACTACTTATTTTACTCAAATTAAATTTGTTAACTCCCTTTAATTTGGAAATCTCCCTTTATGACTAAACTTCACCTTTAATCCTGACCGTTGATTGAAATCGATCTCAACCGTTGATGAATTCTAAGAAAGTCTATTTAAGAGATCCTCATCTATTCGTTTTAAAGGTTGAATGAGAATTTGCATCGAATTGTTGCTGGAGTTCATACTCACATTTGCTCTTATTTACATACGCAAAGATCAAGTTTGACCAAAAGTTGACCAGATTTAACCAGGATTGACTCGAGTTGACTAGTTTCGAAATGAATTTTAAAATAATTAAATGAAATTATTTAATTAAATGGATTACTTGCTTCTAATTAATTAAACAAAGTTATTTAATTAAATTAGTAGCGATTTCTAATTAATTAAATGAAGTTATTTAATTAAATAAGAAAAGTGTCTCTAATTAATTAAAGATTATTTAATTAAATAGAAAAAGTAATTATGAGTGCATATCTCATTTTATTAAATTAAATATCTCAACAAAATCTCTCTTCAGTACAAAAAGGGAAATTTCCAGGTCACTATTGATAAAAAATGAGTTAAATCAGTTGAGTCCTTTTTTTACTCAAATTGAATTAGTTAACTCCTTATTTTACTCAAATTAAATCTGTTAACTCCCTTTAATTTGGAAATCTCCCTTTATGACTGAACTTCACCTTTAATCTTGACCGTTGATTGAAATCAATCTCAACCGTTCATGAATTCTAGGAAAGTCTATTTAAGAGACCCTCATCTCTTCATTTTGAAAGGTTTAATGAGAATTTGCATCGAATTATTGCTGGAATTCATACTCACATTTGCTCATATTCACATACGCAAAGATCAAGTTTGACCAAAAGTTGACCGTATTTAACCACAATTGACTTCAGTTGACTAGTTTCAAAAAGAATTTTGAAATAATTAATCGAAATTATTTAATTAAATGGATAACTTACTTCTAATTAATTAAACAAAGTTATTTAATTAAATGAGAAGTCATTCCTAATTAATTAAATAAAGTTATTTAATTAAATAAGAAAAGTGTCTCTAATTAATTAAAGATTATTTAATTAAACAAAAAAAGTAATTATGAGAGCATATCTCGTTTTATTAAATTAAATATCTCAACAAAATCTCTCTTCAGTACAAAAAGGGTAATTTTTAGTTCACTATTGATCAATAATGAGTGTAGTGCCTACCCTCGTTCACATCTTTTCTAGACTTATTGTTGTTATTATTATCAGACTATGATCGACTACTTTTATGTTGATGGATTAGTGGTATTGTTTTGACACTATCAAACATTATGTTATGGATTCAGTGGTTATATGATGAGATCATTTAGACTTTACATTTCATGTATGTATGATGATCATTATATTGTTTTCATATATTATTGATGATTAGTTGATGGTTATTATCTTATGTGTTTTATTATCTATACTTACCTCATACTTGCATGTGTATGGTGTGCGTGTTTTCTTATTGTATGGTGTTTCTGATGTGGTTAAGGAAGGGAGTCGTAGTCACCTACTTAGTCGGGATCTACACGATGCACCACTTTCTGCGATTGTCTGTTTAACTTAGCATTATATATATTGTATGTACATGCATGGTTTTTTTACAGGTTACAAGTACCGGGTATCGACTTCCCTGAATTGCCAAGATGAGCGTACTCTATTATACTATCTCAATGATAAGAGAAGGGAGATAAATTCTTAAGTCCAAATCCCAAACCCTTAAACTATTTGTCCTAGTGAGTTAGGACAAGTATCGGAGTTGAGTACCCACCGAATATGACGGATGACATATTTCGTGATTTTAAACCCTTTAGACTGATTTTGTACGATTTGTTCTATGATGGATTTTCATATTTTATCTTGGAGGTCTATGGTGAATTTTCTATTAATTAAGTCTTAATAAATAGATTTAATTAATAAATTAATTATTTTGGAGAAAATTAATAAAATATCATGATCTTTGATATTTTGAGTATAATTAATTAAATGTGAATTATTGAGGAAAATGGATTAAATAAAATAAAATTAAAAAATTAAAATTAATAATAATAATAAAATAATAATAAAGTAATAAATAAATAATATTAATAAAAGTTATAAAAATCAAAATGAAAGTTATAAATATTTAAATAGAAATTATATAAAAAGTAAATTGGAGTTAACATGGGAATTAATGCACTTCTCTGTTTCTCATGTGTCAACAACCATATGTGTTACGACTATCCACCGGCGCTTATGTATATGGGCCGCACGGTTTTATAACTGGCGGTGTCTGTAATTAAACAATGGGATGTGATTAAAGTTTTTAAATCAAAATTTTGTGATTCGATTTCATATTTTGTTTTTTTAATAAAATGCGAAAATCATTATTATTTATATATTTACACATGTATGTATATGTATATATATATATATATATATATATATATGTATATATGTAAATACGTTATTAATAAATTTGAATAATTATTATTTGATTAAGGATTTAAGGATTCATCTTTTATAATGATGAATTATAATATTATAATTTAACTATTATAATTTATTTAATAGTTTTGAATTATAAAATATATATAAAGTATATAAAATTTAATTAAAAGTTGGTGGGGAACGATTTCAACAGAATATTGTAAATTGGAAATTGGATTTTAGACTTATAAAGGAAAACTTTTATCCATCCAAAAAAAATACATGGAAAAACGTACAAAATGTTCCTCTAATTCTTTCTCTAAACTTGGAAACGTAAACTGAGACTTTTGCATTGGAATTCAAATTTGAAAACTTAGCAAAACCAAAACATGTGTTTACATTGTGTATTCTTTAGGCTATTGTTTTGGGTTGACAAGTGTTGACCAGTATAGGACGTTTACCAGAGGCTTGGGGGTTATGTGTTTGTGATGTCATGATGACATTTTAATCTTGATCTTTATAAACCCAACCATGGTTATGTGATGGAATGCTCTATGTATTGGATGTGATTACTGATTGTTATAGTTGAGATTCTTATGTATGAGACACTTGACTTAACCATTATTTTGGTCATCGATCAGTTATCCTTGGTTATTTTCTAGTCACCATGATGGGACTCTAATGTGGATTTATTCTTGATGATGTCATGTTGTGACATGTTTGACTCAACCATTTTTGAAGTCTTCGATCAGTATGATTAAGATATATATTTTTGGTTATTGAGAACCAATGAGTACTTTTGATTATCAGTGATACTTCAGTTGCCAATAGAGAACTGTTGTGTTCATGATTTTCTATGAATGTTTGCTCATGGAGATTTGATGCTTTTATGCATATTTGATTATTTTATTATGGATTATCTTTTGTAATTTTGAGATTTATGAGTCCATGAGCATTAGGGTAGGATATCTGCACATAGTGATGGGAAGTGGCTTGCAATGGGGGTCGGGGCCCTAAGAGGCTACCAGAGTAACTCATTGTAAGTTGGATTAATAAGTGATAACATTCACACCTAATACTAACTGAATGAACCTAAAAAGATAAGTGTTTTGTTCTCGCCCATGCCTTGAGAACTTGTACAAGCTAGGATGGGAGTAGTGAGACGCATGGTTGCGACCTTGCATTTTGTAGTATGCCTCGTCTGTATGACAGGATACTAGTGGCCACATGAAATCAGTATGGACCCATGGAGTTTACCTAACTACCAAGGTAACTTGTACGTGATAATTGCGATGAAACTTTCCCGCTTGCATCGTAGGTTCCTACATGTCATTGTGTGCCTCTAGGATTAGATGTCAGATTTTGTGTTTGGAACCTTTGAGTTAGTATACTTTTAGGATTCTTGGACTTATGGAGATTTGTACTATGTGATTTTGATAGCCTGTTTGGGACTTGAGATTATCTCCTTAGCACGGTGGGAGTTGACCACTTAGGTACCACACAGTCGGGTGGTAGTATATTTTCCACTCTTATCATTTTGAGATTCATTGAGACATTGTGGTTGATGCGTCCTTCATGTTGGTGGATATGTATCCTTTTTCATTGATGATTAGCATATGTTAGATGATGTTATCTTATGCTTTTATTTGCATATTAGATTACTTTCTACATATGATGTTGTATATGTTAGGAGTGACATTTCTACTATGTAATACCGATGATCTCTTCGGTGATTTGGAATGTTACGCACGGAGGGATGGCTAGGATCCACGATGGTCTAATGATGCTATTGACAGTTGGGAGGAACCGTGCACTTAGTTTATTATGTTTGATCTTTATGATGGATGTATATGTTCTCTATGATGTTGTATCATGTGATTATCTCTACTTTGATGTATCATGAATTAGAACAAGATGATGTACCTTATTCTATGTATGTATAATCTTTGAGCTTGTCATACCTTGAGACATGTACAGTGGATGATTGTGCATTTTGGAATGTAATTCAGAAAGGACATTTGTATACTGGATGTATCATTATTATTTCATGTGGATGTTGTACTAAATGGATTCATGTATGTAATTCAACATTAAAAGATCTTAAAGAATGTAATATGTTATTTATGTTATGTTTAATTTTAGATGGACAATGCTATTGCTTCTGTTATTGTGCATAAGTTTTATGTGATATTTACTTTCATGAAAAAAAAAAAATGCTACTAAACTTAGTGAAATTCTAGGTTAATTCTTTGGATCCCTTGGCAGGGCATTACAATGAGTTAAATTAGTTGACTCCTTTTTCTACTCAAATTGAATTAGTTAACTCCTTATTTTACTCATTTAAATCTGTTAACTCCCTTTAATTTGAAAATATCCCTTTATGATTGAACTTCACCTTTAATCCCGACCGTTGATTGAAATCGATCTCAACCGTTGATGAATTCAAAGAAAGTCAATTTAAGAGACCCTCGTCTCTTCATTTTGAAAGGTTGAATGAGAATTTGCATTGAATTGTTGTTAGAATTCATACTCACATTTTCTCATATTCACATACGCAAAGATCAAGTTTGACCAAAAGTTAATCAGATTTAACCACGGTTGACTTGAGTTGACTAGTTTCGAAGAGAATTTTGAAATAATTAAATGAAATTATTTAATTAAATGGAGTACTTACTTCTAATTTGTTAAACAAAGTTATTTAATTAAATGACAAGCCATTCCTAATTAATTAAATGAAGTTATTTAATTAAATAAGAAAATTGTCTCTAATTAATTAAAGATTATTTAATTAAATAGAAAAAGTAATTATGATAGCATATCTCATTTTATTAAATTAAATATTTCAACAAAATCTCTCTTCAGTTCAAAAAAGGAAATTTTCAGTTCACTATTGATCAAAAATGAGTTAAATCAGTTAACTCCTTTTTCTACTCAAATTGAATCAGTTAACTCCTTATATTACTCAAATTAAATCTGTTAACTCTCTTTAATTTGAAAATCTCCCTTTATGTCTGAACTTCACCTTTAATCCTAACCGTTGATTGAAATCGATCTCAACCATTGATGAATTTCAGGAAAGCCTATTTAAGAGACCCTCATCTCTTCATTTTGAAAGGTTGAATGAGAATTTGCATCAAATTGTTGGCGGAATTCATACTCACATTTGCTCATATTCACATACGCAAAGATCAAGTTTGACCAAAAGTTGACCAGATTAAACCATGGTTGACTTGAGTTGACTAGTTTCGAAAAGAAATTTGAAATAATTCAACGAAATTATTTAATTAAATGGAGTACTTACTTCTAATTAATTAAACAAAGTTATTTAACTAAATGAGAAGGCATTCCTAATTAATTAAATGAAGTTATTTAATTAAATAAGAAAAGTGTCTCTAATTAATTAAAGATTAATTAATTAAATAGAAAAAGTAATTATGAGAGCATATCTCATTTTATTAAATTAAATATCTCAACAAAATCCCTATTCAGTTCAAAAAAGGGAATTTTCAGTTCACTATTGATCAAAAATGAGTTAAATTAGTTAACTCCTTTTCTCCTCAAATTGAATCAGTTAACTCCTTATTTTACTCAAATTAAATCTATTAACTCAATTTAATTTGGAAATCTCCCTCTATGACTGAACTTCTTCTTTAATCTTGACAGTTGATTGAAATCGATCTCAACTGTTGATGAATTCCAAGAAAGTCTATTTAAGAGACCCTCATCTCTTCATTTTGTAAGGTTGAATGAGAATTTGCATTGAATTGTTGCTGGAATTCATACTCACATTTGCTCATATTCACATACGGAAATATCAAGTTTGACCAAAAGTTGACCAGATTTGACCACAGTTGATTTGAGTTGACTAGTTTCAAAAAAAATTTTGAAATAAGTAAACGAAATTATTTAATTAAATGGAGTACTTCTAATTAATTAATCAAAGTTATTTAATAAGATGAGAAGCCATTACTAATTAATTAAATGAAGTTATTTAAATAAATAAAAGAAGTTTCTGTAATCAATTAAAGATTACTTAATTAAATAGAAAAAGTAATTATGACAGCATATCTCATTTTATTAAATTAAATATCTCAACAAAATCTATCTTTAGTTCAAAAAGTGAAATTTCCAGTTCACTATTGATCAAAAATGAAGTAAATAAGTTAACTCATTTTTCTACTCAAATTGAATCAGTTAACCCCTTATTTTACTCAAATTAAATCTGTTAACTCTCTTTAATTTGAAAATCTCCATTTATGACTGAACTTCGCCTTTAAACCTGACCGTTGATTGAAATCGATCTCAACCGTTGAGGAATTCCAGGAAAGTCTATTTAAGAGACCCTCATCTCTTCATTTTGAAAGGTTGAATGAGAATTTGCATCGAATTGTTTCTGGAATTCATACTCACATTTGCTCATATTGACATACGCAAAGCTCAAGTTTGACCAAAAGTTGACCAGATTTGACCACAGTTGACTTGAGTTGACTAGTTTAAAAAAGAATTTTGAAATAATTAAACAAAATTATTTAATTAAATGGAGTACTTACTTGTAATTAATTAAACAAAGTTATTTAATTAAATGAGAAACCATTCCTAATTAATTAAATAAAGTTATTTAACTAAATAAGAAAGGTGTCTTTAATTAATTAAAGATTACTTAATTAAATAGAAAAAGTAATTATGAGAGCATATCTCATTTTATTAAATTAAATATCTCAACAAAATCTCTCTTCAGTTCAAAAAAAGAAATTTCCAGTTCACTATTGATAAAAAATGAGTTAAATCAGCTAACTCATTTTTCTAATCAAATTGAATCAGTTAGCTCCTTATTTTACCCAAATTAAATCTGTTAACTCCCTTTAATTTAGAAATCTCCCTTTATGATTGAACTTCACCTTTAATCCTGACCGTTGATGGAAATCAATCTCAATCGTTGATGAATTCTAGGAAAGTCTATATAAGAGACCCTCATCTCTTCAGTTTGAAAGGTTGAATGAGAATTTGTATCGAATTGTTGCTGGAATTCATACTCACATTTGCTCATATTCACATACGCAAAGTTCAATTTTGACCAAAAGTTTACCAGATTTAACCACGGTTGATTTGAGCTGACTAGTTTCGAAAAGAATTTTGAAATAATTAAACGAAATTATTAAATTAAATGGAGTACTTAGTTCTAGTTAATTAAACAAAGGTATTTAATTAAATGAGAAGCCATTCCTAATTAATTAAATGAAGTTATTTAATTAAATAAGAAGAGTGTCTCTAATTAATTAAATATTATTTAATTAAATAGAAAAAGCAATTATGAGAGCATATCTCATTTTATTAAATTAAACATCTCAACAAAATCTCTCTTTAGTCCAAAAATAGAAATTTCCAGTTCACTATTGATCAAAAATGGGTTAAATCAATTAACTCCTTTTTCTACTCAAATTGAATCAGTTAACTCCTTATTTTACTCAACTTAAATCTGTTAACTCCCTTTAAATTGCAAATATCCCTTTATGACTGAACTTCACCTTTAATTCTGATCGTTGATTGAAATTGATCTCAACCGTTGATGAATTCCAAGAAAGTCTATTTAAGAGACCCTCATCTCTTCATTTTGAAAGGTTGAATGAGAATTTGCATCGAATTGTTGGTGGAATTCATACTTAGATTTGCTCATATTCACATACGCAAAGATCAACTTTGACCAAAAGTTGACCAGATTTAACCACAGTTGACTTGAGTTGACTAGTTTCGAAAAGAATTTTGAAATAATTCAACAAAATAATTTAATTAAATCGAGTACTTACTTCTAATTAATTAAAACAATTTATTTAATTAAATGAAAAGCCATTCCTAATAAATTAAATGAAGTTATTTATTTAAATAAGAAGAGTGTCTCTAATTAATTAAAGATTATTTAATTAAATAGAAAAAGCAATTATGAGAGCATATCTCATTTTATTAAATTAAATATCTCAACAAAATCTCTCTTTAGTTCAAAAAGGGAAATTTCCAGTTCAATATTAATAAAAAATGAGTTAAATGAGTTAGCTCCTTTTTTTGATCAAATTGAATCAGTTAACTCCTTATTTTACTCAAATTAAATCTGTTAACACACATTAACTTCGAAATCTCCCTTTATGAATGAACTTCAACTTTAATCCTGACCGTTGATTGAAATCGATCACAACCGTTGATGAATTCCAGGAAAGTCTATTTAAGAGACCCTCATCTCTTCATTTGGAAAGGTTCAATGAGAATTTGCATTGAATTGTTCCTGGAATTCATACTCACATTTGCTCATATTCACATACGCAAAGATCAAGTTTAACCAAAACTTGACTAGATTTAACCACGGTTGACTTGAGTTGACTAGTTTCGAAAAGAATTTTGAAATAATTTAACGAAATTATTTAATTAAATGGAGTACTTACTTCTAATTAATTAAACAATGTTATTTAATTAAATGAGAAGCCATTCCTAATTAATTAAATGAAGTTATTTAATTAAATAAGAGGATTGTCTCTAATTAATTAAAGATTATTTAATTAAATAGAAAAAGCAATTATAAGAGCATATCTCATTTTATTAAATTAAATATCTCAACAAAATCGTTCTTTAGTTGAAAAAGGGATATTTCCAGTTCACTATTGATAAAAAATGAGTTAAATCGATTAACTCCTTTTTCTACTCAAATTGAATCAGTTAACTCCTTATTTTACTGAAATAAACTCTGTTAACTCCCTTTAATTTGGAAATCTCCCTTTATGACGGGACTCCACCTTTAATCCTAACCGTTGATTGAAATCGATCTCAACCGTTGATGAATTTTAGAAAAGTCTATTTAAGAGACCCTCATCTGTTCATTTTGAAAGGTTGAATGAGAATTTGCATCGAATTATTGTTGGAATTCATACTCATATTTGCTCATATTCACATACGCAAAGATCAAGTTTGACCAGAAGTTGACCAGATTTAACCACGGTTGACTTGAGTTGACTAGTTTAAGCAAGAATTTTGAAATAATTAAATGAAATTATTTAATTAAATGGAGTACTTACTTCTAATTAATTAAACAAAGTTATTTAATTGAATGAGAAGTCATTCCTTATTAATTAAATCAAGTTATTTAGTTAAATAACAAAAGTGTCTCTAATTAATTAAAGATTACTTAATTAAATAAAAAAAGTAATTATGAGAGCATATCTCATTTTATTAAATTAAACATCTCAACAAAATCTCTCTTCAGTTCAAAAAGGAAAATTTCTAGTTAACTATTGATCAAAAATGAGTTAAATCAGTTAACTCCTTTTCTACTCAAATTGAATCAGTTAACTCCTTATTTTACTCAAATTAAATCTGTTAACTCCCTTTACTTTGGAAATCTCCCTTTATGACTGAACTTCACCTTTAATCCTGACCGTTGATTGAAATTGATCTCAACCGTTGATGAATTCCAAAAATTTCTATTTAAGAGACCCTCATCTCTTCATTTTGAAAGGTTGAAGGAGAATTTGCATCGAATTGTTGCTAGAATTCATACTCACATTTGCTCATATTCACATACATAAAGATCAAGTTTGACCAAAAGCTCACCAGATTAACCACGCATGACTTGAGTTTACTAGTTTCGAAAAGAATTTTGAAATAATTAAATGAAATTATTTAATTAAATTGATTACTTACTTCCAATTAATTAAACAAAGTTATTTAATTAAATGAGAAGCCATTCCTAATTAATTAAATCAAGTTATTTAGTTAAATAAGAAAAAAAAATTTAATTAATTAAAGATTACTTAATTAAACAGAAAAAGTAATTATGAGAGCATATCTTATTTTATTAAATTAAATATCTCAACAAAATCTCTCTTCAGTTCAAAAAGGAAAATTTTCAGTTCACTATTGATCAAAAATGAGTTAAATCAGTTAACTTCTTTTTCTACTCAAATTTAACCAATTAACTCCTTATTTTACCCAAATTAAATCTGTTAACTCCCTATAATTTGAAAATATCTCTTTATGATTGAACTTCACGTTTAATCCTGACCATTGATTCAAATCGATCTCAACCGTTGATGAATTCCAGGAAAGTCTTTTTTAAGAGACCCTCATCTTTTCATTATGAAAGGTTGAATGAGAATTTGCATCGAATTGTTGTTGAAACTCATACTCAAATTTGCTTATATTCACATACACAAAGATCAAGTTTGGCCAAAAGTTGACCAGATTTAACCATAGTTGACTTGAGTTGACTAGTTTCGAAAAGAATGTTGAAATAATTAAATAAAATTATTTAATTAAATGGAGTACTTACTACTAATTAATTAAACAAATTTATTTAATTAAATGAGAACCCATTCCTGATTATTTAAATGAAGTTATTTAATTAAATAAGAAAAGTGTCTCTAATTAATTAAAGATTATTTAATTAAATAGAAAAAGTAATTATGAGAGCATATCTCATTTTATTAAATTAAATATCTCAATAAAATCTCTCTTCAGTTCAAGAAGGGAAATTTCCAGTTGACTATTGATAAAAAATGAGTTAAATCAGTTAACTCCTTTTTCTACTCAAATTGAATCAGTTAACTCCTTATTTTACTGAAATTAAAACTATTAACTCCCTTTAATTTGAAAATATCTCTTTATTACTGAACTTTACCCTTAATCCTGACCGTTGATTGAAATCGATCTCAACTGTTGATGAATTCCAAGAAAGTCTATTTAAGAGACCCTCATTTCTTCATTTTGAAAGGTTGAATGAGAATTTGCACCGAGTTGTTATTGGAATTCATACTCACATTTGCTCATATTCAATTACGCAAAGATCAATTTTCACCAAAAGTTGACCAGATTTAACAATGGTTGACTTGAGTTGACTAGTTTCAAATTTTTTTTTGAAATAATTAAATGAAATTATTTAATTAAATGGATTACTTACTTCTAATTAATTAAAAAAAGTTATTTAATTAAATGAGAAGCCATTCCTAATTAATTAAATGAAGTTATTTAATTAAATAAGAAAAGTGTTTGTAATTAATTAAAGATTATTTAATTAAATAGAAAAAGTAATTATGAGAGCATATCTCATTTTATTACATTAAATATCTTAACAAAATCTCTCTTCAGTTCAAAAAGGGAAATTTCCAATTCACTATTGATAAAAAATGAGTTAAATCAATTAACTCCTTTTACTACTCAAATTGAACCAGTTAACTTCTTATTTTACTCAACTTAAATCTGTCAACTCCATTTAATTAGGAAATCTCGCTTTATGACTGAACTTCACCTTTAATCCTGACTGTTGATTGAAATCGATCTCAACCGTTTATGAATTCCAAGAAAGTCTAATTAAGAGACCCTCATCTCTTCATTTTGAAAGGTTGAATGAGAATTTGCATCAAATTGTTGCTGGAATTCATACTCACATTTGCTCATATTCACATACGCAAAGATCAAGTTTGACCAAAAGTTGACCAGTTTTAACCATAGAAAAGTGTCTCTAATTAATTAAAGATTATTTAATTAAATAGAAAAAGTAATTATGAGAGCATATCTCATTTTATGAAATTAAATATTTTAACAAAATCTCTCTTCAGTTCAAAAAGGGAAATTTTCAGTTCACTATTGATAAAAAATGAGTTAAATGAGTTAACTCCTTTCTCTACTCAAATTGAATCAGTTAACTCTTTGATTTACTCAAATTAAATTTGTTAACTCCCTTTAATTTGGAAATCTCCCTTTATGACTAAACTTCACCCTTAATCCTAACTGTTGATTCAAATCAATCTCAACCATTGATGAATTTCAGGAAAGTCTATTTAAGAGGCCCTCATCTCTTCATTTTGAAAGGTTGAATGAGAATTTGCATTGAATTGTTGTTGGAATTCATACTCATATTTACTCAAATTCACATACGCAAAGATCAAGTTTGACCAAAAGTTGACCAGATTGAACCACAGTTGACTAGTTTCGAAAAGAATTTTGAAATAATTAAACTAAATTATTTAATTAAATATAGTACATAATTCCAATTAATTAAACAAAGTTATTTAGTTAAATGAGAAGCCATTCCTAATTAATTAAATGAAGTTATTTAATTAAATAAGAAAAGTGTCTCTAATTAATTAAAGATTATTTAATTAAATAGAAAAAGTAATTAGAGAGCATATCTCATTTTATTAAATTAAATATCTCAACAAAATCTCTCTTCAGTTCAAAAAGAAAAATTTTCAGTTCACTATTGATCAAACATGAGTTAAATCAGTTAACACCTTTCTCTACTCAAATTGAATCAGTTAACTCTTTATTTTACTCAAACGAAATCAGTTAACTCCCTTTAATTTGTATATCTCCATTTATGACTGAACTTCACCTGATCTCAACCGTTGATGAATTCCAGGAAAGTCCATTTAGGAGACCTTTATCTCTTAATTTTGAAAGGCTGAATGAGAATTTGCATTGAATTGTCGCTGTAATTCATACTCACATTTGCTTATATTCACATACGCAAAGATCAGGTTTGACCAAAAGTTGACCAGATTTAATCACAGTTGACATGAGTTGACTAGTTTCAAAAAGAATTTTGAAATAATTAAACGAAATTATTTAATTAAATTGATTACTTATTTCTAAATAATTAAACAAAGTTATTTAATGAAATGAGTAGCCATTCCTAATTAATTAAATGAAGTTATTTAATTAAATAAAAAAAGTGTCTCTAATTAATTAAAGATTATTTAATTAAATAGAAAAGGTAATTATGAGAGCATATCTCATATTATTAAATTAAATATATCAACAAAATCTCTCTTCAGTTCAAAAAGGGAAATTTCCAGTTCACTATTGATCAAAAATGAGTTAAATCAATTAACTCTTTTTTCTACTCAAATTGAATCAGTTAACTCCTTATTTTACTCAAATTAAATGTGTTAACTCTCTTTAATTTGGAAATCTCCCTTTATAAGTGAACTTCACCTTTAATCCTGACCGTTGATTGAAATCGATCTCAATCGTTGATGAATACCAATAAAGTCTATTTAAAAGACCCTCATCTCTTTATTTTGAAAGGTTGAATGAGAATTTGCATCGAATTGTTGCTAGAATTCATACTCACATTTTCTCATATTCACATAAGCAAAGATCATGTTTGACGAAAAGTTGACCAGATTTAACCACGGTTAACTTGAGTTGACTAGTTTTGAAAAGAATCTTGAAATAATTAAATGAAATTATTTAATTAAATGGAGTACTTACTTCTAATTAATTAAACAAAGTTATTTAATTAAATGAGAAACCAATCCTAATTAATTAAATAAAGATATTTAATTAAATAAGAAAAGTGTCTTTAATTAATTAAAGATTATTTAATTAAATAGAAAAAGTAATTATGAGAGAAAATCTCATTTTATTTAATTGAACCAGTTAACTCTTTATTTTACTCAAATTAAACATGCTAACTTCCTTTAATTTGAAAATCTCCCTTTATGAATGAACTTCACCTTTAATCCTGACTGTTGATTGAAATCGATCTCAACCATTGATTAATTCTAAGAAAGTCTATTTAAGAGACCCTCATCTCTTCATTTTGAAAGGTTGAATGAGAATCTGCATCGAATTGTTGCTAGAATTCATACTAAAATTTGCTCATATTCACATACCCAGAGATCAAGTTTGACCAAATGTTGACCAGATTTAACCACGATTGACTTGAGTTGACTAGTTTCGAAAAGAATTTCTAAATAATTAAAAAAATTATTTAATTAAACGGAGTACTTACTTTTTATTAATTAAACAAATTTATTTAATTAAATATGAAGCTATTCCTAATTAATTAAATGAAGTTATTTAATTAAATAAGAAAATTGTCTCTAATTAATTAAAGACTATTTAATTAAATAGAAAAAGTAATTATGAGAGCATATCTCATTTTATTAAATTAAATATCTCAACAAAATCTCTCTTTAGTTCAAAAAGGGAAATTTCCAGTTCACTATTTATCAAAAATGAGTTAAATCAATTAACTCCTTTTTCTACTCATATTGAATCAATTAACCCGTTATTTTACTCAAATTAAATTTGTTAACTCCTTTTAACTTGGAAATCTCCCTTTATGACTGAACTTCACCTTTAATCCTGACTGTTGATTGAAATCGATCTCAACCGTTGATGAATTCCAAGAAAGTCTATTTAAGAGACCCTCATCTCTTCATTTTGAAAAGTTGAATGAGAATTTGCATCTAATTGTTGCCGAAATTCATTCTCACATTTGCTCATATTCATGTATGCAGAGATCAAGTTTGACCAAAAGTTGACCAAATTTAACAACGGTTGACTTGACTTGACTAGTTTCGAAAATAATTTTGAAATAATTAAACAAAATTATTTAATTAAATGGAGTACTTACTTCTAATTAATTAAATAAAGTTATTTAATGAAATGAGAAGCCATTCCTAATTAATTAAATGAAGTTATTTAATTAAATAAGAAAAGTGTCTCTAATTAACTAAAGATTATTTAATTAAATAGTAAAAATAATTATGAGAGCATATCTCATTTTATTAAATTAAATATCTCAACAAAATCTCTCTTCAGTTCAAAAAGGGAAATTTTCAATTCACTATTGATCAAATATGAGCTAAATCAGTTAACTCTTTTTTCTACTTAAATTGAATCAGTTAACTCCTTATTTTACTCAAATTAAATCTGTTAACTCCCTTTAATTTGGAAATCTCCGTTTATGACTGAACTTCACCTTTAACCCTGACCGTTCATTGAAATTGATCTTAATCGTTGATGAATTCCAAGAAAGTCTATTTAAGTGACACTCATCTTTTCATTTTGAAAGGTTGACTGATAATTTGCATCGAATTGTTGCTAGAATTCATACTCACATTTGCTCATATTCACTTACGCAAAGATCAAGTTTGACTAAAAGTTGACCAGATTTAACTATGGTTGACTTGAGTTGACTAGTTTTGAAAAAAAATTTGAAATAATTAAACGAAATTATTTAATTAAATGGAGTACTTACTTTTAGATAATTCAACAAAGTTATTTAATTAAATTTGAAGCCATTCGCAATTAATTAAATGAAGTTATTTAATTAAATTAGAAAAGTGTCTCTAATTAATTAAAGATTATTTAATTAAATAGAAAAAGTAATTATGAGAGCATATCTCATTTTATTAAATTAAATATCTCAACAAAATCTCTCTTCAGTTCAAAAAGGGAAATTTCTAGTTCACTATTGATCAAAAATGAGTTAAATGAGTTACCTTCTTTTTCTACTCAAATTTAATCAGTTAACTCCTTATTTTACTCAAATTAAATCTGTTAACTCTCTTTAATTTGGAAATCTCCATTTATGAATGAACTTCACCTTTAACCCTGACCGTTGATTGAAATCGATCTCAATCGTTGATGAATTCCAAAAAAATCTATTTAAGAGACCCTCGTCTCTTCATTTTGAAAGGTTGAATGAGAATTTGCATCAAATTGTTGGTGGAATTCATACTCACATTTGCTCATATTCACATACGCAAAGGTCAAATTTGACCAAAAGGTGACCAGATTTAAGCATGGTTGACTTGAGTTGACTAGTTTCAAAAAAAATTTGAAATAATTAAACTAAATTATTTAATTAAATGGAGTACTTACTTCTAATTGATTAAACAAATTTATTTAATTAAATGAGAAGCCATTCCTGATTACTTAAATGAAGTTATTTAATTAAATAAGAAAAGTGACTCTAATTAACTAAACATTATTTAATTAAATAGAAAAAGTAATTATGAGAGCATATGTCATTTTATTAAATTAAATATCTCAACAAAATCTCTCTTCAGTTCAAAAACGAAAATTTCCAGTTCACTATTGATAAAAAATGAGTTAAATCAATTAACTCCTTTTTCTACTCAAATTGAATAAGTTAACTCCTTATTTTACTCAAATTAAATCTGTTAACTCCCTTTAATTTGAAAATCTTCCTTTATGGCTAAACTTCACCATTCATCCTGACCGCTGATTGAAATCGATCTCAACCGTTGATGAATTCCAAGAAAGTCTATTTAAGAGACCCTCATCTCTTCATTTTGAAAGGTTGAATGAGATTTTGCATCGAATTGTTGCTGAAATTCATACTCACATTTGCTCATATTCACATACGCAAAGATCAAGTTTGACCAAAAGTTGATCAGATTTAACTACGATTGACTTCAGTTGACTAGTTTCGAAAAAAAATTTGAAATAATTAAACGAAATTATTTAATTAATTGTGATACTTATAATTAATTAAACAAAGTCATTTAATTAAATGAGAAGCCATTCCTAATTAATTAAATGAAGTTATTTAATTAAAAAGAAAAGTGTCTCTAATTAATTAAAGATTATTTAATTAAATAGAAAAAGTAATTATGAGAGCATATCTCATTTTATTAAATTAAATATCTCAACAAAATCTCTCTTCAGTTCAAAAAGGGAAATTTCGAGTTCACTATTGATTAAAAATGAGTGAAATCAGTTAACTCCTTTTTTTACTCAAATTGAATCACTTAACTCCTTATTTTACTCAAATTAAATCTGTTAACTCCATTTAATTTGGAAATCTCCCTTTATGACTGAACTTCAACTTTAATCTTGACCGTTGATTGAAATCGATCTCAACCGTTGATGAATTCCAGGAAATTCTATTTAAAAGACCCTCATCTCTTCATTTTGAAAGGTTGAAAGAGAATTTGCATCAAATTGTTGCGCGAATTCATACTCACATTTATTCATATTCACATACGCAGAGATCAAGTTTGACCAAAAGTTGACCAGATTTAACCACGGTTGAGTTGAGTTGACTAGTTTCGAAAAGAATTTTGAAATAATTAAATAAAATTATTTAATTAAACGGAGTACTTACTTTTAATTAATTAAACAAATATATTTAATTAAATATGAAGCTATTCCTAATTAATTAAATGAAGTTATTTAATTAAATAAGAAAATTGTCTCTAATTAATTAAAGACTATTTAATTAAATAGAAAAAGTAATTATGAGAGCATATCTCATTTTATTAAATTAAATATCCCAACAAAATCTCTCTTCAGTTCAAAAAGGGAAATTTTCAGTTCACTATTGATAAAAAATGAGTTAAATCAGTTAACTCCTTTTTCTACTCAAATTGAATCAGTTAACTCCTTATTTTAGTCAAATTAAATCTGTTAACTCCCTTTAATTTGGAAATCTCCCTTTATGACTGAACTTCACCTTTAATCCTAACTGTTGATTGAAATAGATCTCAACCATTGATGAATTCCAAGAAAGTCTATTTAAGAGACCCTCATCTCTTCATTTTGAAAGGTTGAATGAGAATTTGCATCTAATTGTTGTCGGAATTCATTCTCACATTTGCACATATTCATATATGTAGAGATCAAGTTTGACCAAAAGTTGACCAAATTTAACCACAGTTGACTTGACTTGACTAGTTTCAAAATTTTTCTTGAAAGAATTAAACGAAATTATTTAATTAAATGAAGTACTTACTTCTAATTAATTAAACAAAGTTATTTAATAAAATGAGAAGCCATTACTAATTAATTAAATGAAGTTATTTAATTAAATAAGAGAAGTGTCTCTAATTAATTAAAGATTATTTAGATAAATAGAAAAAGTAATTATGAGAGCATATCTCATTTTATTAAATTAAATATCTCAACAAAGTCTCTCTTCAGTTCAAAAAGGGAAATTTTCAGTTGACTATTCTTCAAAAATGAGTTAAATTAGTTACCTCCTTTTTCTACTGAAGTTGAATATGTTAACTTTTTATTTTACTCAAATTAAATCTGTTAACTCCATTTAATTTGAAAATCTCCATTTATGATTTAACTTCACCTTTAATCCTGACCGTTGATTGAAATCGATCTCAACCATTGATGAATTCCAGGGAAGTCTATTTAAGAGACCCTCATCTCTTCATTTTGAAAAGTTGAATGAGAATTTGCATCGAATTGTTGCTAGAATTCATACTGACATTTTTTCATATTCACATACATAAAAATTAAGTTTGACAAAAAGTTGACCAGATTTAACCACGGTTGACTTGAGTTGACTAGTTTCAATTTTTTTTTTGAAATAATTAAATAAAATTATTTAATTAAATGGAGTACTTACTTCTAATTAATTAAAAAAAGTTATTTATTTAAATGAGAAGCAATTCCTAATTAATTAAATGAAGTTATTTAATTAAATAAGAAAAGATATTCTAATTATTTAAAGATTATTTAATTAAATAGAAAAAGTTATTATGAGAGCATATCTCATTTTATTAAATTAAATATCTCAACAAAATCTCTCTTCAGTTCAAAAAGGGAAATTTTTAATTCACTATTGATCAAAAATGAGTTAAATCAGTGAACTCAGTTTTTTACTCAAATTGAATCAGTTAACTCATTATTTTACTCAAATTAAATCTGTTAACTCCCTTTAATTTTGAAATCTCCCTTTATGACTGAACTTCATCTTTAATCCTAATCGCTGATTGAAATCAATCTCAACCGTTGATGAATTCCATGAAAGTCTGTTTAAGAGACCATCATCTCTTCATTTTGAAAGGTTGAACAAGAATTTGCATCGAATTGTTGCTGAAATTCATACTCACATTTACTCATATTCACATACGCAGACATCAAGTTTGACCAAAAGTTGACCAGATTTAACCACGGTTGAGTTGTGTTGACTAGTTTTGAAAAGAATTTTGAAATAATTAAACGAAATTATTTAATTTAATAGTGTACTTATTTCTAATTAATTAAACAAAGTTATTTAATTAAATGAGAAGCCAATCCTAATTAATTAAATGAAGATATTTAATTAAATAAGAAAAGTGTCTCTAATTAATTAAACATTATTTAGTTAAATAGAAAAAGTAATTATGAGAGCAAATCTCGTATTATTAAATTAAATATCTCCACAAAACCTCTCTTCAGTTCAAAAAGGGAAAATTTCAGTTCACTATTGATCAAATATGAGCTAAATCAGTTAACTCCTTTTTCTACTTAAATTGAATCAGTTAACTCCTTATTTTACTTAAATTAAGTCTGTTAACTCCCTTTAATTTGGAAATCTCCCTTTATGACTGAACTTCACCTTTAACCTTGACCGTTGATTGAAATTGATCTCAACCATTGATGAATTCTAGGAAAGTCTATTTAAGTTACCCTCATCTCTTCATTTTGAAAGGTTGATTGACAATTTGCATCGAATTGTTGCTGGAATTCATACTCACATTTGCTCATATTCACATACGCAAAGATCAAGTTTGACCAAAAGTTGACCAGATTTAACCACGGTTGACTTGAGTTGACTACTTTCAGTTTTTTTTTTGAAATAATTAAAGGAAATTATTTAATTATATGGAGTACTTACTTCTAATTAATTAAACAAAGTTATTTAATTAAATGAGAAGCCATTCCTAATTAATTAAATGAAGCTATTTAATTAAATAAGAAAAGTGTCTCTAATTAAATAAAAATTATTTAATTAAATAGAAAAAGTAATTATGAGAGCATATCTCTTTTTATTAAATTAAATATCTCAACAAAATCTCTCTTCAATTCAAAAAGGGAAATTTCTAGTTCACCATTGATAAAAAATGAGTTAAATCAGTTAACTCATTTTTCTACTCTAATTGAATCAGTTAACTCCTTATTTTACTCAACTCCTTATTTTAATCAAATTAAATTTGTTAACTCCCTTTAATTTGGAAATCTCCCTTTATGACTGAACTTCATTTTTAATCTTGACCATTGATTGAAATCGATCTCAACCATTGATGAATTCTAGGAAAGTATATTTAAGAGACCCTCATCTCTTCATTTTGAAAGGTTGAATGAGAATTTGCATCGAATTGTTGGTGGAATACATACTCACATTTGCTCATATTCACATACACAAAGATCAAGTTTGACAAAAAGTTGACCAGATTTAACCACGGTTGACTTGAGTTGACTAGTTTCGAAAAGAATTTTTAAATAATTAAACGAAATTATTTAATTATATGGAGTACTTACTTCTAATTAATTAAACAAAGTTATTTAATTAAATAAGAAGCCATTCCTAATTAATTAAATGAAATTATTTAATTAAATAAAAAAAGTGTCACTAATTAAGTAAAGACTATTTAATTAAATAGAAAAAGTAATTATGAGAGCATATCTCTTTTTATTAAATTAAATATCTTAACAAAATCTCTCTTCAATTCAAAAAGGGAAATTTCTAGTTCACCATTGATCAAAAATGAGTTAAATCAGTTAACTCATTTTTCTACTCAAATTGAATCAGTTAACTCCTTATTTTACTCAAGTTAACTCCTTATTTTAATCAAATTATATCTATTAACTCCCTTTAATTTGGAAATCTTCGTTTATGACTGAACTTCACTTTTAATCCTGACCGTTGATTGAAATCGATCTCAACCGTTGATGAATTCCAGGAAAGTCTATTTAAGAGACCCTCATTTCTTCATTTTGAAAGGTTGAATGAGAATTTCCATCGAATTGTTGCTGAAATTCATACTCACATTTGCTCATATTCACATATGCAAAGATCAAGTTTGATCAAAAGTTGACCAGATTTAACCACGGTTGACTAGTTTCGAAAAGAATTATGAAATAATTAAATGAAATTATTTAATTAAATGGAGTACTTACTTCTAATTAATTAAACAAAGTTATTTAATTAAATGAGAAGCCATTCCTAATTAATTAAATGAAGTTATTTAATTAAATAAGAAAAGTGTCTCTAATTAAATAAAGATTATTTAATTAAATAGAAAAAGTAATTATGAGAGCATATCTCTTTTTATTAAATTAAATATCTCAACAAAATCTCTCTTCAATTCAAAAAGGGAAATTTCTAGTTCACCATTGATAAAAAATGAGTTAAATCAGTTAACTCATTTTTCTACTCAAATTGAATCAGTCAACTCCTTATTTTACTCAAGTTAACTCATTATTTTAATCAAATTAAATCTGTTAACTCCCTTTAATTTGGAAATCTCCCTTTATGAATGAACTTCACTTTTAATCCTAACCGTTGATTGAAATCGATCTCAACCGTTGATGAATTCTAGGAAAGTATATTTAAGAGACCCTCATCTCTTCATTTTGAAAGGTTGAATGAGAATTTTCATCGAATTGTTGCTGGAATACATACTCACATTTGCTCATATTCACATACACAAAGATCAAGTTTGACAAAAAGTTGACCAGATTTAACCACGGTTTACTTGAGTTGACTAGTTTGGAAAAGAATTTTTGAATAAGTAAACACAATTATTTAATTAAATGGAGTACTTACTTCTAATTAATTAAACAAAGTTATTTAATTAAATGAGAAGTCATTCCTAATTAATTAAATGAAGTTATTTAATTAAATAAGAAAAGTGTCTCTAATTAATTAAAGATTATTTAATTAAATAAAAATAGTAATTATGACAACATATGTCATTTTATTAAATTAAATATCTCAATAAAATCTCTCTTCAGTTCAAAAAGAGAAATTTCTAGTTCACTATTGATAAAAAATGAGTTAAATAAGTTAACTCCTTTTTCTACTCAAATTGAATCAGTTAACTCCTTATTTTACTCAAATTAAATCTGTTAACTCCCTTTAATTTGGAAATCTCGGTTTATGACTGAACTTCACCTTTAATTCTGACCGTTGATTGAAATCGATCTCAACCATTGATGAATTCCAGAAAAGTCTATTTAAGAGACCCTCATCTCTTCATTTTGAAAGGTTGAATGAGAATTTGCATCGAATTGTTGCTGGAATTCATACTCACATTTGCTCATATTCACATACCCAAAGATCAAGTTTGACAAATAGTTGACCAGATTTAACCACGGCTGACTTGAGTTGACTAGTTTCGAAATTTTTTTTGAAATAATTAAACAAAATTAATTAACTAAATGGAGTACTTACTTCTAATTAATTAACAAAAGTTATTTAGTTAAATGGGAAGCCATTCTTAATTAATTAAATAAAGTTATTTAATTAAATAAGAAAAGTGTCTCTAATTAATTAAAAATTATTTAAATAAATGGAAAGAGTAATTATGAGAGCATATCTCATTTTATTAAATTAAATATCTCAGCAAAATCTGTCTTCGATTCAAAAAGGGAAATTTTCAGTTAACTATTGATAAAAAATGAGTTAAATCAGTTAACTCCTTTTTCTACTCAAATTGAATCAGTTAACTCCTTATTTTACTCAAATTAAAGCTGGTAACTCCCTTTCATTTGGAAATCTCCCTTTATGACTGAACTTCACCTTTAATCCTGACCATTGATTGAAATCGATATCAACAGTCGATGAATTCAAGGAGAGTCGATTTAACAGACCCTCATCTCTTCATTTTGAAAGGTTGAATGTGAATTTGCATCGAATTGTTGCAGGAATTCATACTCACATTTGCTCATATTCACATACGCAAAGATCAAGTTCGACAAAATGTTGAACAGATTTAACCACGGTTGACTTCAGTTGACTAATTTTTAAAAGAGTTTTTAAATAATTAAACGAAATTATTTAATTAAATGGACTACTTACTTGTAATTAATTAAACAAAGTAATTTAATTAAATGAGAAGCCATTCCTAATTAATTAAATGAAGTTATTTAATTAAATAAGAAAACTGTCTCTAATTAATTAAAGATTATTTAATTAAATAGAAAAAGTAATTATGAGAGCATATCTCATTTTATTAAATTAAATATCTCAACAAAATCTCTCTTTAGTTCAAAAAGGGAAATTTCCAGTTCACTATTGATCAAAAATGAGTTAAATCAGTTAAGTCCTTTTTCTACTCAAATTGAATTAGTTAACTCCTTATTTTACTCAAATTAAATCTATTAACTCCCTTTAATTTGGAAATCTCCCTTTATGACTGAACTGCGCCTTTAATCTTGACCGTTGATTGAAATCGATTTCAATTGTTGATAAATTTCAAGAATGTCTATTTAAGAGACCCTCATCTCTTCATTTTGAAAGGTTGAATGAGAATTTTTATCAGATTGTTGCTGGAATTCATACTCACATTTGCTCATATTCACATATGCAAAAATCAAGTTTGACCAAAAGTTGACCAGATTTAACCACGGTTGACTTGAGTTGACTAGTTTTGAAAATAGTTTTGAAATAATTAAATAAAATTATTTAATTAAATGGAGTACTTACTTGTAATTAATTAAGCAATGTTATTTAATTAAATGAGAAGCCATTCCTAATTAATTAAATGAAGTTATTTAATTAAATAATAAAAGTGTCTCTAATTAATTCAAGATTACTTAATTAAATAGAAAAGTCAATTATGAGAGCATATCTCATTTTATTAAATTAAATATCTCAACAAAATCTCTCTTGAGTTCAAAAAGGGAAATTTTTAGTTCACTATGGATCAAAAATGAGTTAAATCAGTTAAGTCCTTTTTCTACTCAAATTGTATCAGTTAACTACTTATTTTACTCAAATTAAATTTGTTAACTCTCTTTAATTTGGAAATCCCCCTTTATGACTGAACTTCACCTTTAATCCTGACTGTTGATTGAAATCGATCTCAACCGTTGATGAATTCAAGGAAAGTCTATTGAAGAGACCCTCATCTCTTCATTTTGAAAGGTTGAATGAGAATTTGCATCGAATTGTTGCTGGAATTCATACTCACATTTGCTCATATTCACATACGCAAAGATCAAGTTTGACCAAAAGTTGACCAGATTTAACTACGGTTGACTTGAGTTGACTAGTTTCGAAAAGAATTTTGAAATAATTAAACGAAATTATTTAATTAAATGGAGTACTTACTTCTAATTAATTAAACAAAGTTATTTAATTAAATGAGAAGCCATTCCTAATTAATTGCATGAAGTTATTTAATTAAATAAGAAATTTGTCTCTAATTAATTAAAGATTATTTAATTAAATAGAAAAATTAATTATGAGAGCATATCTCATTTTATTAAATTAAATATCTCAACAAAAAATCTTTTCAGTTCAAAAAGGGAAATTTCCAATTCACCATTGATAAAAAATGAGTTAAATTAGTTAACTCCTTTTTCTACTCAAATTGAATCAGTTAACTCCTTATTTTACTCAAATTAAATCTGTTAACTCCTTTTAATTTGGAAATCTCCCTTTATGACTAAATTTCAACTTTAATTCTGACCGTTGATTGAAATTGATCTCAACCATTAATGAATTCCAAGAAAGTCTATTTAAGAGACCCTCATCTCTACATTTTGAAAGGTTGAATCAGAATTTGTTGTAATGCCCCGCCAAGGGATCCAAATTATTAACCTAGAATTTCACTAAGATTAGTAGCATTTTTTTTTTATGCAAGTAAACACCACATATAAATTATGCATAATAACAGAAGTAATAGCAATGTCCATCTGAAAATTAAACATAACATAAATAACATATTACATTCTTTAAGATCCCTTAACGTTGAATTACATACATGAATCCATCTAGTACAACATCCACATGAAATAATAATGATAAGTCCAATGTTTATACATTACAGTTCAAATACTTAATCATCCATTGTACATGTCACAGGGTGTGACAAGCTCAAAAGAATATACATACATATAACAAGGTACATCATCCTATTTTAATCCATGATACATCAAAGTAGAGATAATCACATGATACACATGATACAACCTCATAGAAAATATATACATCCATCATAAAGATCAAACATAATAAACTAAGTGCATGGTTCCTCCCAACCGTCAATAGCATCATTAGACCATCGTGTATCTTAGCCATCCCTTCATGCGTAACATTCCAAATCATCGAAGAGATCATCGATATTACATAGTAGGAATGTCAGTCCTAATAAATACAACATCATATATAGAAGTAATCTAACATGCAAATAAAAGCATAAGATAACATCATCTAACATATGCCAGTCATCAATGAGAAAGGATACATATCCACCATTATGAAGGATGCATCAGCCACGATGTCTCAATGAATCTCAAAATGATAAGAGTGGAAAATACACTACCACCTGACCGCATGGTACCTAAGTGGTCCACTCCCACCGTGCTAATGAGATAATCTCAAGTCCCAAACAGGCTATCAAAATCACATAACACATATCTCTATAAGTCCAGGAATCCTAAAAGTATACTAACTGAAAGGTTTCAAACACAAAATCTAACATCTAATCCCAGAGGCACACAATGACATGTAGGAATCTACTACACAAGTGGGAATGTATCATCGCAATTATCACGTACAAGTTACCCTGGCAGTTAGCCAAACTCCACGGGTCCATACTGATTTCATGCGGCCACTAGTATCCTCTCATACTGACGAGGCATACTACAGAATGCAAGGTTGCAACCATGCGTCTCACTACTCCCATCCTAGTCTGTACAAGCACTCAAGACATGGATGAGAACAAAACACTTATCTTTTTAGGTTCATTCAGTTAGTATTAGGTGTGAATGTTATCGCTTATTAATCCAACTTACAATGAGTTACCCTGGCAGCCTCTTAGGGCCCCGTTCCCCATTGCAAGCCACTTCCCATCACTACATGTAGATATCCTACCCTTATGCTCATGGAATCATCAATCTCAAAATCACAAAAGATAATCCATAAAATCATCAAATATGCATAAAAGCATCAAATCTCCATGAGCTAACATCCATAGAAAATTATGAACACAACAGCTCTCTATTGGCAACTGAAGTATCACTGATAATCAAATATCTAATGGTTCTCAATAACCAAATATATATATATATATATATATATATCAATCATACTAATCAAAGACTCCAAAAATGGTTGAGTCAAACATGTCACAACATGACATCAACAAAAATAAATTCACATTTCAGTCCCATCATGGCGACTAGAAAATAAACCAAGGATAATTGATCGATGACCAAAAATAATGGTTAAGTCAAGTGTCTCATACATAAGAATCTCAACTATAACAATTAGTAATCACAACCAATACATAGAGCATTCCATCACATAACCATGGTTGGGTTTATAACGATCGAGATTAAAATATCACCATGTCTCCACAATCACATAACCCCCAAGCCTCTGGTAGACATCGTATACTGGTCAACACTAGTCAACCCAAAATCCAAAACAATAGCATAAAGAATACACAATGCAAACACATGTTTTGGTTTTACAACTTGAGTTTAAATGTAGAGATCTCAGTTTAAGTTTCCAAGTCTGAAGAATGAATGGAGGAACACATATATTGTTTTTGGATAAATAAAAGTTTTCCTTATTAGAACTAAAAATCCATTTTCTAATTAATAACATTTTTTTGATACATCCCCGACCCAACTATCAATTCCTTATTTAATAATTTAAAACATTTAAATTATTAAATAGTTGAAAGTTATTAAAGAGTCACCTTATGAAAATAAACCTTCAATATAAATCATTTATCAAATAAAAATAACTTAAATTTATAAATAACATATTTACACACACACACACACACACACACACACACACACACACACACACACACACACACACACACACACACACACACACATATATATGAATACGTTTTCATAAAATTGATTTAACAATTTCGATTGACTTCATATTATATAGCAATGAGAAATTGATTGTTTATAAATGTTTTAACATAAATGTTTTTTCCTTGCATCACATTAACATTAATAACCTAAAAAACACTTGCTGCGGTACGCAGTACCTGCGATCGCAGGCACTTCGCCGACAACGGGTATGTAGTACCCCTGTCGCCATAGACCTGCGACGACAGGTCTCTGCCTTCCACCGACACGGGGTACAAGTT
This sequence comes from Cupressus sempervirens, assembly GCA_028749045.1. Classification (NCBI taxonomy): domain Eukaryota; kingdom Viridiplantae; phylum Streptophyta; class Pinopsida; order Cupressales; family Cupressaceae; genus Cupressus; species Cupressus sempervirens. The sequence continues at coordinate 103,888,766 of CM053787.1, forward strand.
GTGCCCACGGCATATAATATATATACTTGTTTCATGTGATATGAATCACAATGCAATTTAATAAATTTTCCACTGCGGTTTTATCAATCGCTCAATTCAGTGTATTATATACATAGGTATATATATATATATATATATATATATATATATATATATATATATATATATATATATGTATCAGTATATATGTGTGTGTGTGTGTGTGTGTGTGTGTGTGTGTGTGTGTGTGTGTGTGTAAATTCAAATTTTATAATTGATTCATAATAAATGTGTGTGTGTGTGTGTATATATATATATATATATATATATATATATATATATATATATATATATATATATATGCAGATATGAACATATAATCATGTATGTCTCTCTTTTTTTTTCACAAAGATTATATCTACAATTAAGAATAAAATATTTGCATTATAGAATGCATATAAGATTCTCCAATAAAATTAATCTACCCATATTGAGAATGCATATAAATATGAAACTTCTTAGAAGACATATGGAAGACACGAAGAAGACAAAGAATGCATGATACGAAAATAGCATAAATAAAATCATGAGAATCTACCCGGATTCTGATGCTAAATCGCTCTTCCTTAGAAAATCCGTAGAGCAAGCTCCTCCCTTCTTCAAAATTCTCGAGTCCTCCAATGCTCCAATTGCTCTCCCAACGCCATGTCTAAGCTTCTATGAATGTCTGAATATAAAGAGCTTTCAAGAAACATCTAGAATGCTTCTAAAAACAGTTGGAAGGTGTCACCAACTAAGCATGGGTCTTCTCCAACATTCAAGATAAGCCATAGGGTTGTAGACACCATGTGCTTAATTGATGCACTAACCCCCGTGTTGTTGACACTTGAGAAATAGAGAAGTGCGCTAACTCCCATGCAAGCTTATAACTCCAATTCACTTTTTATATAATTTCTATTTAAATATTTATAACTTTCATTTTAACTTTTATAACTTTTATTATTATTATTTATTTATTACTTTATTATTATTTTATTATTATTATTAATTTTAATTTCTAATTTTCTTTTATTTAATTCATTTTTCCTCAATAATTCACATTTAATTAATTACAATCAAAATATCAAATAACATGATATTTTATATTAATTTTCTCAAATAATTAATTTATTAATTAAATCTATTTATTAAGACTTAATCAATAGAAAATTCACCATAGACTTCCAAGATAAAATATGAAAACCCATCATAGAGCAAATCACTCAAAATCAGTCTAAAGGGTTAAAAATCATGAATTATGTCATCTGACACATTCGGCGGGTAAAATATCTAGATACTTGTCCTACCTCACTAGGACAATTGGCTTAAAGGTTTGGAATTTGGACTTGAGAATTTATCTCTCTTCTCTTATCATTGAGATAGTATAATAGGGTATGCTCATCGTGGCAATTCAGGGAAGTCGATACCCGGTACCTACAACCTGTAGAAAAACCATGCATATACATACAATATATATAATGCTAAGCTAAATAGACAATGGCAGGAAGTAGTGCATCGTGTAGATCCCAACTAAGCAGGTGACTACGACTCCCTTCCTTAACCACATCAAACATGCCATACAATAAGAAAACACGCACACCATACATATGCAAGTATGGGGTAAGTATCCATAATAAAACACATAAGATAATAAACCATCCACCTAATCATCAATAATAATTGAAAATAGTATAATGATCATCATGTATGCATGGAATATAAAATCTAAATGATCTCATCATATAGCCACTGAATCCATAACATAATATCTGATAGTGTCAAAACAATACCACTAATCCATCAACATAAGACTAGTCTATCATAGTCTGATAATAATAACAATGTCCAAAAAAGATGTGGACGAGGGTAGGCACTACATCTAGCCCCCCTTGGGTTAGGCTTACTCCTGGAAGCCTACAAACAAGTAGGGATATAACTCCCTCAATCTAGCTGCATCCTCCCAAGTAGCTGAAGAATCATTAGTAGGGTCCCATTGGACTCTTACCTGCTCGATGGTTCGACCCTTGAGGGTCAATTCTCGCTTCTCCAGAATACGAACCGACTCTAAAGCCAGCTACCCGTCCTCTACCTGCAATGCATTCCAATCAAGGACATGTACAATATCAGGAATATACTACCAAAGTAATGAAACATGGAAAACATCATGAATGCGAGCTAGGCTGGGTGGTAGAGCAAGATGGTAAGCAACCGGGCCAATCCTCTTCAAAATCTCGAATGGTCCCACAAAGTGAGGTGCTAGCTTAGAACCCTTTCCATATCGGATCAGACTCTTTTGTGGTTGCACTCTCAAGAAAACCTTATCACCCACAGAAAACTGCTTATTAGTCCTATGAGCATCGACATACTTCTTCTGCCTATCCTGTGCCATAGTCAAATGCTCATGGATACACACTACCTGTTACTCCATATCATGAAGCATCTCAAGACCCAACAGGATGCAATCCTCAAGGCTGTCCCAACTCAATGGTGTATGACAAGGATGTCCATATAATGCTTGAAATGGTGCCATACCAATAGAACTATGATACCCGTTGTTGTAAGAAAACTTCACTAAGTAGAGATAGTCCTCCCAATGTATCTGCCTATCCATCACATACATCCGTAACATATCCTCCAAAACCTGATTCACCCTCTCTGTCTGACCATCAGTCTCTAGATGATATGCCTAATTGAAGTTTAACTGTGCTCCAAGCTCATGCTGCAGCGATGTCCAGAATGCAGATGTGAATACATGATCCCTGTCAGAAATGATCTTTCTGGGAATACCATGTAACCTCACAATATCACGCATAAAGACATTAGCTACAGAAGATGCTATGTAGGAAGACCTAATCGATGAAAAATGTGCCACCTTAGTCAATCGATCAATGGTGACCATGATAGCATCATGACGTCGAGCTTTCATAGGTAATCCCATAATAAAATCCATGGAGATGATATCCCACTTCTAAGAAAGAATGAGATTTGGCTGCAAAAGTCCAGTCGGGTGCTGATTTTCTGCCTTAACTCTCTGACACTCAAGGCACCTAGCCACAAAATTAGCAATATCTCGCTTCATCCCAGCCCAAAAGAACAAACATCTCAAATCAGCATGCATCTTCTTGACACCTGGATGTGCTGAGTAAGGTGTATGATGGGCTTCTACTAGTATCAAGGTGCGAAGCTCATCCAAAAATGGCACATAAATCCTCCCCAAATGTCTCAAAAGACCATCTGACTCTCGAACGTAACCTAGAAACTTACCTTCCAAAGATCTTCCTGAATCAATCTCTTCGCACACTTTCTAATACCAAGAATCCATAGTAAGTGCCTGAAGAATCTGACTCCTCAAATCCACACTAAGAGTCATCGATGATAACACATGTCTCCTGTGACTTAGCATCTGCCACCACATTCTCCTTACCCTGAATGTACTTAACCTCAAAATCATACTCGCATAGAAACTCCATCCATTGCCTCTGGCGAGCATCCAAATTAGGCTGAGTAAAAATGTACTGAAGACTATGATGATCGCTATGTAGCTCAAATCTATGCCCCAACAAGAAATGTCTCCACCTTGTCAAAGCATGAACTACTGCTGCTAACTCAAGATCATGTGTAGGATAATTTAACTCATGATCCTTGAGCTTGTGTGATTCATACACAATCACCCGTCCATTCTGCATTAACACTGCCCCAATCCCTTCAAGAGAAGCATCTGTACATACCATGAAATCACCTTCTGGATCAGGTATAGCTAGAATCAGTGCACTGGTCAATAACTCCTTGAGCTTCTAAAAAGCTTCCTCACATTTCTCTGTCCATACGAACTTCTTTCCTTTCCTTTGAAGAGAAGTGATAGGATGTGCTATCCTAGAGAAGTTCTGGACAAATCTGCGATAATAACTAGCTAAACCCATGAAACTACGAATCTCTGACACATTAGTTGGTGTCGACCAATCTATTATCGCTTGAATCTTTGCAAGATCCACTGAAATACCATCACCTGAAATAACATGCCCTAAATACTGAATCTCCATTTTGAAGAATTTTCACTTAGCCGCATTAGCATAAAGTTGATTGTCCCTTAAACACTGCAATACCAACTGCAAGTGTTCCTCATGCTCCTTCTGAGTCTTAGAATATATCAATATGTCATCAAGAAACATGAGTACAAACTTGTCCAAATAAGATCGGAACACACCATTCATCAAACTCATGAAAATTGATGGAGCATTAGTCAATCCAAAAGGTACCACTGTGAACTCATAATGCCCATAACGAGTTCGAAAAGCAGTCTTGTGAATATCTGCTTCCTTAATGCAAAGCTGGTGGTATCCTGACGTAAGATCAATCTTGGAGAATACTGTAGCTCCCTTGATCTGATCGAATAAGTCATCAATCCTAGGAAAAGGATACCTGTTCTTAATAGTCACCTTATTCAACTGTCTATAGTCAATACAAAGGCGCAAAGAATCGTCTTTCTTCTTCACAAAGAGCACTGGAGCTCCCCATGGTGATAAACTAGGTCGAATGCTCCCTTTGGCCAGAAATTCCTCTAGCTGAAGATGTAGCTCACCAAATTCTTGAGTAGTCATGCGATAAGGAGCTTTAGAGATAGGCTCCACTCCAAGAATCAGATCAATACTAAAGTCAATGTCCCTCTTTTGAGGCATGCCTAGAATCTCTCTTGGAAAAACATCTGGATACTCCTGCAAAATCGAGTGATATAAAGTCTCTCTCATGGAATCTTCCTCATCAAGATCATTTACCATAACAGCAAATATCTAACATCCCTTACAAAAAATTTGCTTCAATTGCATAGCAAAAATCATCGACAGAGATATAGACCTCGGTATCCCAACTATCTGCACATCATTCCCTTGGTCATCTTGGCACCTAATAATCTTCTTCCTACAATCTATACTGGCTCTATGAGATCCAAGCTAGTCCATGCCTAAAACCACATCATAAGAACCAAGGGGTATGACTCAAAGATCCACTACCGTATCGAAGCTTCCTAAACTAAGCCCACACTTATGAGCTATAGAATCTATGGAGACCTTAATGCCTAAGGCTAGTTCCACTTGCCAACCATGATCTTGCTTCACCGCATCTAGCTTACACTTAGAAACTATAGATAGTGAAATAAATGAATCTGTAGCTCCTGAATCAATAATACTTAAAGAGATATACCTCTAATAGCACCTGTGGTCTCAACCACTATTCCCTGATGATCTGCTTGACGCTGATCAACTACTGCAAAAACTCTATGAGCTCTACCGACATCACCAACTGTAGGCTCTGAAATGGTAGGTCTAGGTCCTGAAAACTAAGGTGCTCGCTGAGGACACTAAGCTGCATAATGTCCAATCTGACCACATGAAAAGCATTCCATATTTCTGCTAGAACCTCTTCCCATAGGTGGTACATTTGATTGCTGATGACTGTTCCTGCTCACAAAAGACTGGCTACTCTGAGCTGGCTGATAGGTCTGATTCTGTTTATTGCGTTGAGCATTGCAGTTGTTCTTGGTGTTAGAACCTTTGCCATCGCCTTGAGCTTGAGAATTCAAGCCCTTCTATTGTTGTTTCTGTTGAGACTGCTGCTGATACTGTTTCCCCTTAGAGAAAGAAAACTTCTTGTTACCACCTGAATTGTAGTTGCTTTTAGATCCTGATGCCGCTGGCGCTCCTACAAAACCACCTTGACCAAGGTTGACACTTTGCTCAACAAGGATAGCTTGATACACCACATCCTTGAGTTTTTTTGGTTCAAATACCTTAACTCCCCCAATAATATGGTTATTGTCATGTCCCCTTTTCAAATAATTAAAAAATAATAATCTTTGCTAAGGCAGGCAGGCCCAAAAAGGCGAAGTTTCAACAAAAGGGGATAATCTTTGGAAGCTAATGGACTAATAAATGAAGATTATTATTAAAATATGTTTTATGAACCCCTCTTGGACGTGAGTTAGGGTTATGCCCTCTTTTAAGGGGTTTGGAGGCATTTTGGGCTGATTCCAGAACTTGAGTTTTGGCTTATTTCTTTGTTATTCTTCAGAGGCTGCCAAACCTGTGGAGAAGGAGACCCAAGAATGGGCGTTTGCAGGTTTCCAGGGAGACTCAAGAATAGGAGTTTGTAGGTTTCTAGAAAGGCTAAGGATAGGATTTTGAAGCCATTCCATGTGCATGCTCATACAGAGTTTTCCTTTGTGCTGAACAGTGCAGATTTGTGGATTTTCGGGTGTGTTTTTTGGTATGAGTTTGGTGTTTTCAGTTGAGTATTTCATATCAGTTTGGGTTGCTACTATATTTCAAACTTTAAGATGTTAAAATAGAGCTAAATATATGTATTGGGACGTGATTAAACTTTTGAGATAGATTATTAGTTTTTTTGTGGTGTTTTCAGGCATTTTTGTGTTAATTTCGGGAGCTCGATGAGCATAGTTTTTGTCCTACATTTGTGAGCTATTGAGTAAAGGCTATACAGATCTGGAAATGTCATTTTGTAGGCTATTATGCTGCTGAAATTTCTGTAAAATGTCAATTTTCAGATTTATTAATAATTTGTGAAGTTGTGAAGTTTTTTGGCACTATTTCGGACATACCCGATTTGGGTTTATTTGAGAAATTGGTGGATCTTTGTAATATTGATTGTTTGGTTTTAAAAATCTGATTTGAGGCTTGAAATATCATGTAAAATCAGAAAAGGGACATTTCAGTAGTATCAGAGCCATGATCTTGCCAGCCTGAGGGTTTGTAGAAGTTTGCATGTCAGTTTTGACAACTACCCAGATCTTGCATGTCAGTTTTGACAACTACCCAGATCTTGCATGTCAGTTTTGACAACTACCCAGATCTTGCATGTCAATTTTAATAACTACCCAGATCTTGCATGTCAGTTTTGACAACTACCCAGATCTTGCATGTCAGTTTTGACAACTACCCAGATCTTGCATATCATAATTTATGGTTGCATGTTGCTTCTAATCAGATGCATGTCAAAATCTATGGTTGCATGCTACTTCTAATCATTTTCATGTTAATTCTTGGTGAATTTGGTGGTTGCATGTTGCTTCTAATTAGTTGCATGTCAAAATCTATGGTTGCATGCTACTTCTAATCAATTGCATGTTAGTTCTTGGTGTTTGAAGAAGTTATAACATATTGGGGTTACACTCTACTTTATCGGAATGGACAGGTATAGTACAGAGTCTCAGAGGACACAATCTTGGACAATTGATATCCAGAGTCAGAATAGTAGAAAGGATGGTTATTTAGACATTCGAGATAAACTTAGGAAAATAAGCTATGACATGTCTGAACAGTTGGTTGAGCACCACTGTATAATGAATGACATGTTGTCCGACCCAGCTAAGGAGGATAAGTTGACTAGATTTCTATTTGGCAAATTTTCTCACAGGGCAGATGACACAATTACCAAGAATTTGCATCAGGAGTCTGAGAAACTAGCTTATAACTAGGCAGAGGTCTTAGATTCTACTCCACCAGAGGAGGTAGTGAGAAAAGATATTACACAGATTGATAGTAATGGTCAACTTGATACTCAAATTAAGACAATTGTATACAGGTTGTTAAAGGGTGATATCACAGGTATTTAGGATGGTATAGTTGCAACAGGTAGTGACTATAGTGTAGTGGGTTCAAATGATGATTATGAGGATATTGTTGTACATGATGGTGAGATACCTGGTAGAGATGAGCAGACATTGAGCATTCATGACTTTGCTGAGAAAGAGTACCAAGCATAGTTAGATGCTTCGTCACATGAGGTTGAGGCTGGTAGTACTTCACACAATTTGTCGAGCCAGTTGAAAGTGAACAAAGATAGTATTGTGACTTCATTATCTCATCATGACAGGTATGTGGAGTTAGTTGGTATTGGTCATATTACTCAAGTGAGGATTTTGCTTGAGTTACGAGCTGATTCTAGTTTATAGATATGGACTCGAGATTGTTATATTGGCATTTGGGATTTAGTTGACTAGAGATCTTTAACACTTTTTGGTAGCAGTGTTTGTTTGGGTGCTATCATGGATTTGATTAGCAGATTGCACGGTGTTGTCTTTTCTTGTGCTAGCAGCTTGTCCAATGTTGGTATTAGTTTTTATACACTGGTGTTGGGCTCTGTTCATATATCCAGTCGACCATACTTGCTGGAATGTGTTGATGATCTTTCATATTTGGCAGTGTGTACAGATGAGTCCCAGGATCATATTGGCATTGATGACATCAAGGAGGATGTAGTGGGCAGTTTTGAAGACTTAGTTTACTTGGGTACAAAGGAGTTGGACAGCAGTGCTACAGTTTTTGATACTCCATCTGTTGATATGAGCTTTAGAGTTGATTCACAGGATATGGATGGTAATACTCTAGAGACTAGTAACTTTGAGGATACTCCTTTAGACAGTGCATAAGAGGAGGTTTGTAGGAGATAGTCAAGCTAGTGCCATCATGTGTCTAATCAGTTGAGAGTTAGTGAGTGAGACATTGCTATCGCTTGCCAACATTTTGATGCTGCTTGTCAATTGTTAGCAGTTTATGGATGGGGTTCTCCTACTAGTGATGAGCAGGGAGACAGTTATCTTTTCTTGACAGAGTTCCACTCTTTATGGGAGGCTATCCAAATTTTGAGACAAGATTATATGCAGTTGGTAGTCGACAGAGATTATCTTATGGAGTGGGGTAGTACAACATATGATGCATTGTTGGCCAAGGAAGATGAGGTGAGTGAGCTTACTGAGCAGCTTGAGGTGACTTCTGAGATTCTTGAGAGTACACAGTTGGCTTTCAAGGAGTCACAATTTCATTTGGCTAAGGTGACCATAGAGTTAGCACAACTACAGACTTTACTAGATTCTGTACAGTCACAAGCTGTGGTGTCTGATGATCTGAGGATGTCCATGGTCGAGATTGTCAAAGATAGTGGAGATGGGGATGCATCCATCCTTGATACTAACATTGGCATATCAGGTTCATCCCCACTAGAGTCAGGTTCAGTTGAGTTGGGTGCTGCAGCAGATTGTTGTGGTATGCCTAACATGGTGGTGACCTCTAGCACTAATGGCATGAAGACTAGAGATGTTGTATCAAAGACCATGTGTGATGTTGGTGAGCCGATAGTTGGCATGGTTCTTGCTAGTAATACTACTCCCTTGGCAATGTATTTAGAGGTAGTAGTCAATTCCAACTTGGTTAGTGATCGATTGTAGTTAGTTTCATTTGAATTGCAGTCTGAGCCATCGACTAAGATTGGCGCATTCTATCAGCACTACACTATGAGGTATGCTCATCAATTTACCTTTGATGACCATGTTGATGAGAGGATGATATAGAGATGTACTTTGGTTCCTAGTGCTTATTATCAGTTATGGGATAGTTTAATGCCTCGGGATGAGAGTTATGATGGGCACGACATGGTGATAGGTTCTACAGTTGACAGCTTGATAATACATGACTTAGAGTAGGAGTTTTGGAGTGATGCTTCAGTGGGTGTTGTTATTGATTCTACTCCTTTGGCTATGACATCTCCTGACTTAGCTGGTGATCAATCACAATCGGTTGTATCACTTGTTCATGGTGAGTTGTTGACTAAGGTTGGTTTTTTTTATCAACATTATATTGCAAGGTATGTATATCAGTTAGCATTTGATCCTTGTGTTGAGGAGTTGATGGCAGAAAAATTTGGTTTGAGTTCCAATTCTTGTTGTTTATCTTGTAATGTCTCTTCACCATCAACAATGTATGGGAGTTACGGTTATGAGATAGTGGCTAGTGATTTTCAGAATTGTGTTGATTGTAGGAGTTGTACAGTGTGTGGATTCTCCATACTTGGTATAGTTTCATTCAAGAGCATTCACCATTATTGCAGAGTTGGATTGTACATTCCATATAGGCCAGTGGGATGCGTTGATGGTATTTACTGTGTTAGCAATTTGATTTGTCCACTTTACTTGGGTTCTAATGTTCTAAGAGTTTGTGTCTTGTGGGTTTCTGACTGTGGCAGTGGTGATTTTGGAGTTTGGTTGAGCTATAATTGTCAGTTTGATTATGGATTCCTCTTGGTCATATTGCAGAGGATATTGCAGGAGCCTATGTTAATTGGCAGTAGTATAGTTCATGACTACATTTGGGATCCAAGTGGATTGATTGATTGATTGTTCAGCCATTACTTGAGGATAAGCAATATATGGGAGGGGAGGACTTGTCATGTCCCCTTTTCAAATAATTAAAAAATAATAATCTTTGCTAAGGCAGGTAGCCCCAAAAAGGCGAAGTTTCAACAAAAGGGGATAATCTTTGGAAGCTAATGGACTAATAAATGAAGATTATTATTAAAATATGTTTTATTAATCCCTCTTGGATGTGAGTTAGGGTTATGCTCTCTTTTAAGGGGTTTGGAGGCATTTTGGGCTGATTCTAGAACTTGATTTTTGGCTCATTTCTTTGTTATTCTTCAGAGGCTGCCAAACCTGTGGAGAAGGAGACCCAAGAACGGGAGTTTGCAGGTTTCTAGGGAGACCCAACAATGGGAGTTTGCAGGTTTCTAGGAAGGCTAAGGATGGGAATTTGAAGCCATTCCATGTGCATGCTCATACAGAGTTTTCCTTTGTGCTGAACAATGCAGATTTTTGGATTTTCGGGTGTGTTTTTTGGTATGAGTTTGGTGTTTTCAGTTGAGTATTTCATATCAGTTTGGGTTGCTACTATATTTCAAATTTTAAGATGTTAAAATAGAGCTGAATATATTTATTGAGACATGATTAAACTTTTGAGATAGATTATTAGTGTTTTTGTGGTGTTTCCGAGCATTTTTGTGTTAATTTCGGGAGCCCGATGAGCATAGTTTTTGTCCTACATTTGTGAGCTATTGTGTAAAGGATATACAGATCTGGAAATGTCATTTTGTAGGCTATTATGCTGCTAAAATTTTTGTAAAATGTCCATTTTCAGATTTATTAATAATTTGTGTAGTTGTGAAGTTTTTTGGCATTATTTCAGACATACCCAATTTGGGTTTATTTGAGAAATTGGTGGATCTTTGTAATATTGGTTGTTTGATTTTAAAAATCTGATTTTAGGCTTGAAATATCATGTAAAATTAGAAAAGGGACATTTTAGTTATTCAAATCCCTAATAAAATGTTGTATCAACTGAGCTGAATTTTCACCAAACCCTGAAAAAGGCATAAGCTCATAAAACTTACGCTCATACTCGGTCACTGACAAAGTGTACTGTCTGAGATTATGAAACTCATCATCCCTTTGTTGTTTCCATTCCTCAGGTAGGAATTGTTCACAAAAACTCTCTAGGAATAACTCCCATGTGACACTGCTCATATCAATTCCAAACTTCTTCTCCTCTATCATCCACCAAGTGGCCCCAAAATTCTCTAGATTAGTGATCGCAAACCTTGCGTTAACATTGCTGTCGAACTCCTGCATGAAAAAAATCTTATCAAGAGAAATAAGCCACTGTTCGGCCACATAACCAGAACCTTGCCCATTGAAAGGCTTAACCTTGGATCTTGAAAGATCCTTCATCTGAGTGGACACAATGGACCTCTGACGTTCCTTCTGAGGACTTCTAGATCCAGGTCTGTGCTCTTGTTCTATCTGATGCACTTTAGGTTGTTCTTGAATAGGAGGTAGACATTCTAGAATAGTCTGCATCATCTGCCTCAAATCGACCTCTTCAAACTCAGCTTGGTCCTCTCTACGGCTCTCTTCTTGCTGCCTACTAGAGTTTTCTTCCCTACTCTCTACATGAGCCGATCCCTCATGGGCAGACCCATGGACACTGATAGTTCTGCCACATCCACGGCCTCTACCACGACCTCTAACGGAAGACCTAGTCACAGATACCATCCTACAACAGTACAAGGTACTAAGTTTAGTTCTATGTCTAGGTTTAAGTAAAATTTTTAGTTTTGAAACTAAGTGTTGAAGTATGAAAAATATTCAAGTAATAGTTTGAGTCCTGTTTCAATTCACCTAGATCAAGTTTGGAAAGTTACACTTAATAGTTCATAGTCCTAGTTGTTCCAAAATACCTAGAGCTCGCAATGTAGGAACCTGACTCTGATACCAAATGTAATGCCCCACCAAGGGATCCAAAGAATTAACCTAGAATTTCACTAAGATTAGTAGCATTTTTTTTGTATGCAAGTAAACACCACATATAACTTATGTACAATAATGGAAGCAATAGTAATGTCCATTTGAAAATTAAACATAACATAAATAATAGATTACATTCTTTAAGATCCCTTAACGTTGAATTACATACATGAATCAGTCTAGTACAACATCCACATGAAATAATAATGATAAATCCAATGTTTATACATTACATTTCAAATACTTAATCATCCACTGTACATGTCATAGGGTATGACAAGCTTAAAAGAATATACATACATAGAATAAGGTACATCATCCTATTCTAATCCATGATACATCAAAGTAGAGATAATCCAATGATACACATGATACAATATCATAGAAAAAATATACATCCATCATAAAGATCAAACATAATAAACTAAGTGCATGGTTCCTCCCAACCGTCAATAGCATCATTAGACAATCGTGGATCCTAGCCATCCCTCCGTGCGTAACATTCCAAATTACTGAAGAGATCATCAATATTACATAGTAGGAATGTCACTCCCAATAAATACAACATCATATATAGAAGTAATCTAACATGCAAATAAAAGCATACGATAACATCATCTAACATATGCCATGTTGGAAATGAGAATTGAGTAACTGAGAGGGGGAGGGGGTGAATCAGTTACCACAAAAACATTTCACAGTCCCTTAGATGTCTAAAATCTTGATCTTGGTTACAGATTACTGAAACTTGATAATGCAGCAAATACTAATAATTATTAAGAACTGGTAACCAAAACAATTCAGCAATCATGAACACTAAAGACACCAGATTTAACGTGGAAACCCAATGTGGGAAAAACCACCAATGTAACTAGTTACTGTTTTTCACTCTTCTGAAGTGAGCCCTATTAGGAGCTAACCCTGTTAAAGGTTACAAAACACACTATTAGGTGTGACCCTGTTAGAGGATTTAATCACCCTGTTAGGAGTGGCCTTGCTAAAGGTCTTTAGAACAATTCAACTGAACTGTCATCTTGTTAGAGGATTTACAATAGGGCTGTTAAACCCACTCTGTTAAGAGATTTTGAGTTCACTGTTACAATGGTTAGAAAGCAACAATGAAGTGACCTAATATAATGTGCAACTTATTTTTCTGATTGCAGATCTCTGTTATGCTTGACTGGATCCTTACTGATCACATACAACTTTGCAGCTCCTTCAACGCATCTGATCCTCCATCAGACTTTTTCAACATTTGCTCATATGTTCAATATTCACACTCTTATGCATCCAAATTCTTGCATCTTACGAATTCACAACTTGATCTTTCATATATACCTTACAGATTATCTTAGTCGACTCTAATCACTGATCAATAATCAAACAAATACAATAGCCGGCTAAAAAAAAATTACAAACCAACAAATCCCTTTACTGGCCAACACTGCTTGGTTAATACTATTCAAAAAATTATTCCTGTGTTAACCGACTGAGCTTGGTTAATACATTGAACTCCGTGACATCCCTTCAATCGTCGGGAGAACTCGATAAGTATAGATGACTGAGTGAGCTCGGTAGAAACTGTCTTTGCCAAATTCCCTTTGGACACCGAGTGAACTCGGTAAACACTGACTTTCCTTTGTTTACCTTCCCAGATCAGTAAACACTAACTTTTCTTCAGTTACCTTCCCAGCTCGGTAAACACTAACTTTTCTTTGCTTACCTTCCCAGCTTGGTAAACACTCTGTAACAGTTTCCTTCGATCACCGAGTGAGCTCGGTAAGTAGTGAACTTCTTTCGTTTAACCAAGTTAGCTTAGTAGAAGCTATCTTTACAATGTAATATATAGCAATGCTCGGTAGACTCTATAAACGACTATGCTTACCTTCTGAGCTCGGTAGACTCTGTCTGATGACTGATATGACATTTGTGTAACATCAAAGACAACACTCAATTAACCAATTGTATCCAACAATCTCCCTCTTTGGCATTGATGGCAACACAACATGTCATAGTAGAATGAAATTTGAAAACAAGTCCTTCTCTTAGTGCAACACTATATGTCAACATAATACTTCTCCCTCTTAGATAGAAACTTCTCCCTCTTTTAGTAATCTCCCTCTATGAAGGAATTGTATAACAGAAAGATATGACAGTTTTATTCTCCCTTTACAAATGCTTACAAATTTTAGAATAGGTATTACAGTTTTACTCTCCCTCTTTGACAACACATGCCAAAGACGATATAACACAGTAAAAGCTCTTTTCGTATGCCAAAAGTACTTCTCAACTGGATTACAGTGTACCTCATGTACATATTCATATGCAATGACTTCAATACTCTGCTGCATCAACTTGATTGATTTTCAACTTGTCATAGGTTGATGCATCACTTAAAACTTTATTTTAGTGAACTTCAGATAGGGGAGTGATCCCTAACTTACCTCTGAGATACAAGAATGTATCCTTAGGTAATGGCTTTGTGAATATGTCAGCAATTTGTTCCTTTGTATGCACATATTCCAGTCTGATCTCCTTGTCCTGCACCAATTCTCTGAAAAAATGATATTTTATTGCTATGTTCTTGGTCTTGGAATGCATCACTGGATTCTTGGATATGTTGATTGCACTAGTATTGTCACAGAACATAACAACTGGTTCTTTGATTTCCATCTTCATTCCTTGTAATAATTGTTTAAACCAAACAATGTTGGAATAGTTTACTGCTACAGCCACATACTCTGCCTCTGCTATAGATTGGGATGTACAATTCTGCTTTTTGCTTGTCCAAGAAACCAATCTCTTTCCAAGAAAGAATGCTCCTCCACTTGTGCTTTTTCTATCATCAAGATTCCCTGCCCAATCAGCATCAGTAAAAACTTTCAAATTCAAATTACCTCCAAATTTGTACCATAGCCCATAATCTTCAGTTCCTTTCAAATATCTCATTATTCTCTTGATTGCCATCAGGTGAGTTTCTCTGGGTTTTGCTGAAAATCTTGCAACAATACCAACTGCGAGAGCAATATCTGGCCTGGTATGAACTACATACTGCAATTTTCCAATCATAGATCTATACAATGTTTGATCTACCTCTTTGGATTCATCATCTTTTGTAAGTTTCAATCTAGTACACATAGGAGTTCCAACAGATTTACAGTCCTCCATACCAAACTTTTTCAATATCTCCTTGATGTATTTTGACTGAGTGATGAAGATGCCATTCTTATTTTGTTGGATTTGAAGACCAAAAAAGAATTTTATCTCACCAAACATAGACATTTCAAACTCCTTGTTCATTTGTTCTAAAAATTCTTTGCAAAGATCATCATGTCCTGTGAAAACAGTATCATCTACAAATATTTCTGCCAAGACAATCTTATTATCTGGACCTTCCTTTATATACAAGCTACTATTATCATTAGCTCTTTGAAAACCAATCTGAATAAGATAATTATGCAATCTTTCATACCATGCTCTAGGAGCTTGTTTCAGACCATACAGTGCCTTGTGTAATTTGCAGACCATGTTCCTTTTATCTGGATCAACAAAACCTTCAGGTTGTTCAATGTAAACTTCTTCATCTAGTATTCCATTGAGGAATGCTGACTTGACATCCAACTGATAAACTTTGAATCCTTTGTGAGAAGCATATGCAAGTAAAGTTCTGACTCCTTCCAATCTTGCAATAGGAGCAAAAGTTTCTCCATAATCTATACCTTCTTCTTGTGAGTATCCTTTGCATACCAATCTAGCTTTGTTTCCGGATACCTTACCATCTTCAGTCAACTTGTTTCTGAATACCCACTTGGTTCCAATTATATTCTTGTCTTTGGGCCTAGGTACAAGAGTCCATGTCTTGTTTTTCTCTATCTGTTCTATTTCCTCATTCATTGCCTCAGTCCAACTATCATTTGCCAGTGCATCCTTAATACTTCTAGGTTCAAAATTAGCAAGTAAACAAGTATTTTTCAACTTACTTCTTGTCAGGGTTCCTTCAGATTTGTCTCCAATGATCTGATCTGGTGCATGATGTCTTCTGACATATTTTGCTAATACAGGTTCCTTGCCTCTTGAATGAATTTCATTATTATCCTTCTGTTCTTTAGATTCTTGTTGTTCTGGCTCGGTAGATATTGGCTTGGTTGATTCAGACTCGGTAGACACTTGCTTGGTAGTGTCTGAAAGTTGCTGAGGCTCGATTTGAACTATTTGCAACTCGATTACTAAAGACTCAGGAGTTGAGGATTCTTGAGTGAATGGTATACTTGGTATAGTATCTAGTTCAATGTAAACAAATCTCTTGTAGTCTTCAGGTTCCTTTTTTCTTTCTTCTTCTGATTTTTCTGCAAACTCATCAATTTTCACATGTGCACTTTCTATGACCTTTTGAGTGGATAGATTTAAACATCTATATGCTTTGCTTTTGTAGGAATATCCCAAAAATATTCCTTCATCACCTTTTACATCAAATTTTTCTTTTCTAGATTCTTTCAAAATATAACATTTGCTTTCAAATACTTTCAGATAACTTACATTGGGTTTGTGGCCATACCATAATTCATAGGGAGTCTTGAATGAGTCCTTTTTCAGCTGTACTCGGTTTAATGTATGAACTGCAGTGCTGATGGCTTCCTTCCAGTATTTGATAGCAATGTTCTTTTCTATCATCAGGGTTCTTGCACAATCCATAATGGATCTGTTTCTTCTTTCAGCTATTCCATTTTGTTCTGGAGTTCCTAGTGCTGAAACCTGTCTTTTAATACCTCTTTCAATGCAGAAGTTATTGAATTCATGTGAAATGAATTCACCACCTCTGTCTGACCTTAAACATTTCAGTCTTTTCCCTGCTTCTTTTTCTACTCTTGCCAAATACCATTTAAATTTCTCAAATGCTTCTGATTTATTTCTTAGATACATGACAGTCATCATTCTTGAGTAATCATTAACAAAGAGAATGAAAAATTTCTCTCTAGTATAGCTTTCTATTCCAATAGGTCCACATAAATCAGTATGCACAATTTCTAATATATCTTCAGATTAATAGTTTTTACTTTTAAAACTAGTCCTTCCCATTTTACCAATCTGACAATTCTTGCATAGACCAACCTCAGGTTTCTTAATGTTAGAAATGCCTCTTACTTTCTTGAATTTGCTTATTTTTATCAAATTATCAAAATTGACATGACACAACCTTTTATGCCATAACCAACTCTCTTCAATTTGAGCAATAAAACATGAGCATTCACCAAGTTCTAAATAGAATAAGTTACCTTTAGTTTGGGTGCCAAATCCTATCAGCTTTCCTTGCTCATTCAACAGTCTTGCCTTTCCATGCATGAATTCTACCTTGAATCCAGTATTGAGTAACTATGCCACACTTAGCAAATTATGTTTGAGACCTTCAACCCAATAGGCATTATTAAAAACAAGTTCTTTGGTTAGATAGATTCTTCCTCTTCCTTTTATGAAATGAGGTTCATTATTACCAAACCTTACACTACCACCATCATAATCTTCAAACTAATCAAACTTAGTTTTATCACTAGTCATATGATGTGAGCAACCAATGTCTATAATCCATGTATCATTCTTACTTATATGAGAGATAAGAGAAATTTTATCTTCCCCATCATTGTCAGAATCATCTTTAACAACAATATAAACAATTTCATCCTCACTATTATCAGAATCTTCAGAATTTTCAGCCATGAAACATGATTTCTTACCTTTGTTCTTGAATGATTTGAAATATTTCTTGCCATTCCATTTATGATCCTTCTTTTCATCATTGTTTTGCTTGTTTGGGCACCTAGCTGCAATATGACCAATTTTTTCACATGAAAAACATATTAGAGGAACTTTACCTTTATATTTTCCTCTACCTCTGGAGTATTTTCTTGCTAGAAGAGCTTCAATTACTTCAAGATCACTATCTGAGCTTAGATCTGATTCATCTTCACTTTCTGACTGAAGTTTCTTTTTGCTTTTCTCCTTGAGTGAAAGTTTGGCCTCAAATGTTGATTCCATGTTCTTGGAAGCTGGAACATAGTTGTCAAAGTTATCTAGTTCAAATGCAGTTAATCTCCCAACTATGGCCTCAAGATTTATCTGATGATTTGCTTCACATCTTCTTTCCTGAATTACAGACACTCTGATTGCATAAATGGGAAGCAAGGTTCTAAGAACTTTTCTTACAACTGTTTCTCCTTTGATGTCACCACCAGCTACCCTGATTGCACTTACACATGCTTTAACTCTTTCAACATACTTTGCAATGTTTTCATCCTCTCTCATCTTCATTTGATCAAATTGTCCTCTTAGACTTTCTACTTTTGCTCTTCTCACATTTTCATCCCCTCCATAGATTTCTTTTAGCTTGTTCCACATGTCAAAGGCAGTTTTGCAGTCCTTAATGTCATCAAATTCTTCATAGCTAAGAGCAGATGCTATGTCTATCATCATGTTGTTGTGAGTTTTATTTTCAGCAATATCATTGACTGGCAGTGTGCTAGAAGGTTCTTCATATTCTTCTTCAAGGTATTTCAGTCCAGTATCACCAACAGTAGCCAGATGAAGTTTCATCAGTCCTTGCCATGCTGAGAAGTTATCTCTATTAAGTTTTGGAATTTCTCTTTTGTAAGACATCATGATCTTTTGCTTAGATCCTTGAAATCTTCTCCTGCAAGTACCAAAAGCTCTGATACCAATTGTTGGAAATGAGAATGGAGTAACTGAGAGGGGGAGGGGGTGAATCAGTTACCACAAAAACATTTCACAGTCCCTTAGATGTCTAAAATCTTGATCCTGGTTACAGATTGCTGAAACTTGATAATGCAGCAAATACTAATAATTATTAAGAACTGGTAACCAAAATAATTCAACAATCATGAACACTAAAGACACCAGATTTAACGTGGAAACCCAATGTGGGAAAAACTACTAATGTAACTAGTTACTATTTTTCACTCTTCTGAAGTGAGCTCTGTTAGGAGCCAACCCTGTTAAAGGTTAAAAAAAACACTGTTAGGTGTGACCCTGTTAGAGGATTTAATCACCCTGTTAGGAGTGGCCTTGCTAGAGGTCTTTAGAACAATTCAACTGAACTGTCACCTTGTTAGAGGATTTACAATAGGGCTGTTAAACCCACTTTGTTAAGAGATTTTGAGTTCACTGTTACAATGGTTAGAAAGCAACAATGAAGTGACCTGATATAATGTGCAACTTATCTTTGCTGATTGCAGATCTTTGTTATGCTTGACTGGAACCTTACTGATCACATACACCTTTGTAGCTCCTTCAATGCATCTGATCCTCCATCACACTTTTTCAACATTTTCTCATATGTTCAATATTCACACTTTTATGCATCCAAATTCTTGCATCTTACGAATTCACAACTTGATCTTTCATATATACCTTACAGATTATCTTAGTCGGCTCTAATCACTGATCAATAATCAAATAAATACAATAGTCAGCTAAAAAAAAATTACAAACCAACAAATCCCTTTACTAGCCGACACTGCTTGGTTAATACTATTCAGAAAATAATTCTTGTGTTAACCGACTGAGCTCGGTTAATACAGTGAACTCTGTGACATCCCTTCAATCACTGGGAGAACTCGGTAAGTATAGATGACTGAGTGAGCTCGGTAGAAACTATCTTTGCCAAATTCCCTTTGGACACTGAGTGAACTCGGTAAACATTGACTTTCCTTTGTTTACCTTCCTAGATCGGTAAATACTAACTTTTCTTCAGTTACCTTCCCAGCTCGGTAAACACTAACTTTTCTTTGCTTACCTTCCCAGCTCGGTAAACACTCTGTCACAGTTTCCTTCGATCACCGAGTGAGCTCGGTAAGTACTGAACTTCCTTCATTTAACCAAGTTAGCTCAGTAGAAGCTATCTTTATAGTGTAATATACAACAATGCTTGGTAGACTCTGTAAACGACTATGCTTACCTTCTGAGCTCGGTAGACTCTGTCTGATGACTGATATGACATTTGTGTAACATCAAAGACAACACTCAATTAACCAATTGTATCCAACACATAAGATAACATCATCTAACATATGCCAATCATCAATGAAAAAGGATACATATCCACCATTATGAAGGACGCATCAGCCACGATGTCTCAATGAATCTCAAAATGATAAGAGTAGAAAATACACTACCACCCGACCGCGTGGTACTTAAGTGGTCCACTCCCACCGTGCTAAGGAGATAATCTCAAGTCCCAAACAGGCTATCAAAATCACATAGCACATATCTCTATAAGTCCAAGAATCTTAAAAGTATACTAACTCAAAGGTTTCAAACACAAAATTTGACATCTAATCCCAGAGGCACACAATGACATGTAGGAACCTACTCTGCAAGCAGGAAAGTGTCATCGCAATTATCACATAAAAGTTACCCTGGCAGTTAGCTAAACTCCATGGGTCCATATTGATTTCATGCGGCCACTAGTATCCTCTCATATTGACGAGGCATACTACAGAATGCAAGGTCGCAACTATGCGTCTCACTACTCCCATCCTAGTCTGTACAAGCACTCAAAGCATGGGTGAGAACAAAACACTTATCTTTTTAGGTTCATTCAGTTAGTATTAGGTGTGAATGTTATCGCTTATTAATCCAACTTACAATGAGTTACCCTGGCAGCCTCTTAGGGCCTCGACCCCCATTGCAAGCCACTTCCCATCACTACATGTAGATATCCTACCCTAATGCTCATGGAATCATAAATCTCAAAATCACAAAAGATAATCCATAAAATCATCAAATATGCATAAAAGCATCAAATCTCCATGAGCTAACATCCATAGAAAATCATGAACACAACAGCTCTCTATTGGCAACTGAAGTATCACTGATAATCAAATATCCAATGGTTCTCAATAACCAAAAAAAAAAAAAAAAAATATATATATATATATATATATCAATCATACTGATCAAAGACTCCAAAAATGGTTGAGTCAAACATGTCCCAACATGACATCATCAAAAATAAATTCACATTTCAGTCCCATCATGGTGACTAAAAAATAAACCAAGGATAATTGATCGATGACAAAAAATAATGGTTAAGTCAAGTATCTCATACATAAGAATCTCAACTATAACAATCAGTAATCAAAACCAATACATAGAGCATTCCATCACATAACCATGGTTGGGTTTATAAAGATCGAGATTAAAACATCACCATGTCTCCACAATCGCATGACTCTCAAGCCTCTGGTAGATGTCCTATACTGGTCAACACTAGTCAACCCAAAATCCAAAACAATAGCATAAAGAATACACAATGCAAACACATGTTTTGATTTTACAACTTGAGTTTAAATGTAGAGATCTCAGTTTAAGTTTCCAAGTCTGAAGAATGAATGGAGGAACACATATATTATTTTTGAATAAATAAAAGTTATCCTTATTAGAACTAAAAATCCATTTTCCAATTAATAACATTTGTTTGATACATCCCCCACCCAACTATCAATTACGTATTTAATAATTTAAATAATTTAAATTATTAAATAGTTGAAAGTTATTAAAGAGTCACCTTATGAAAATAAACCTTCAATATAAATCATTTATCAAATAAAAATAACTTAAATTTATAAATAACATATTAACAAAATTATTTAATTAAATGAAGTACTTACTTCTAATTAATTAAATAAAGTTATTTATTTAAATGAGAAGCCATTCCTAATTAACTAAATGAAGTTATTTAATTAAATAAGAAAAGTGTCTCTAATTAGTTAAAGATTATTTAATTAAATGGAAAAACTAATTATGAGAGCATATCTCATTTCATTAAATTAAATATCTCAACAAAATCTCTCTTCAGTTCAAAATGGGAAATTTTTAGTTCAATATTGATCAAAAATGAGTTAAATCAGTTAACTCCATTTTCTACTCAAATTGAATTAGTTAACTCCTTATTTTACTCAAATTAAATATGTTAACTCCCTTTAATTTGAAAATCTCCCTTTATGACTGAACTTCACCTTTAATCCTGACCGTTGATTGAAATCGATTTCAACCATTGATGAATTCTAGAAAAGTCTATTTAAGAGACCCCCATCTCTTCATTTTGAAAGGCTGAATAAGAATTTGCATCAAATTGTTGTTGGAATTCATACTCACATTTGCTCATATTCACATATGCAAAGATCAAGTTTGACCAAAAGTTGACCATATTTAACCAAGGTTGACTTGAGTTGACTAGTTTTAAATTTTTTATTCAAATAATTAAACGAAATTATTTAATTAAATGTAGTAGTTATTTTTATTCAAATAATTAAATGAAATTATTTAATTAAATGTAGTACTTACTTCTATTTAATTAAACAAAGTTATTTAATTAAATGAGAAGCCTTTCTTAATTAATTAAATGAAGTTATTTAATTAAATAAGAAAAGTGTCTCTAATTAATTAAAGATTATTTAATTAAATAGAAAAAGTAATTATGATAGCATATCTCATTTTATTAAATTAAATATTTTAACAAAATCGATCTTCAGTTCAAAAAGGGAAATTTTCAGTTCACTATTGATCAAAAATGAGTTAAATGAGTTAACTCCTTTTTCTAGTCAAATTGAATCAGTTTACTCCTTATTTTACTCAAATTAAATCTGTTAACTCCCATTAATTTGGAAATCTCCCTTTATCACTGAACTTCACCTTTAATCCTGACCGTTGACTAAAATCGATCTCAACCGTTGATGAATTCCAGTAAAGTCTATTTAAGAGACCCTCATCTCTTCATTTTGAAAGGTTGAATGAGAATTTGCATCGAATTGTTCCTGGAATTCATACTCACATTTGCTCATATTCACATACACAAAGATTAAGTTTGACCAAAAGTTGACCAGATTTAACCACGGTTGACTTGAGTTGACTAGTTTCGAAAAGAATTTTGAAATAATTAAACAAAATTATTTAATTAAATGGAGTACTTACTTTTAATTAATTAAACAAAGTTATTTAATTAAATGAGAAGCCATTCCTAATTAATTAAATGAAGTTATTTAATTAAATAAGAAAAAGTGTCTCTAATTAATTAAAGATTATTTAATTAAATAGAAAAAGTAATTATGAGAGCATATCTCATTTTATTAAATTAAATATCTCAACAAAATCTCTCTTCCGTTCAAAAATGGAAATTTCCAGTTCACTATTGATCAAAAATGAGTTAAATGAGTTAACTCCTTTTTCTACTCAAATTGAATCAGTTAACTCCTTATTTTACTCAAATTAAATCTGTTAACTCCTTTTAATTTGCAAATCTCCATTTATGACAGAACTTCACCTTTAATCGTGACCGTTGATTGAAATCGATTTCAACCATTGATGAATTCTAGGAAAGTCTAATTAAGATACCCACATCTCTTCATTTTGAAAGGTTAAATGAGAATTTGCATTGAATTGTTGTTAGAATTCATACTCACATTTGCTAATATTCACTTACGCAAAGATCAAGTTTGACCAAAAGTTGACCAGATTAAGCCATGGTTGACTTGACTTGACTAGTTTCGAAAAGAATTTTGAAATAATTAAACTAAATTATTTAATTAAATGGAGTAATTAATTCTAATTAATTAAACAAAGTTATTTAATTAAATGAGAAGCCATTCCTAATTAATTAAATGAATTTATTTAATTAAATAAGAAAATTGGTTCTAATTAATTAAAAATTATTTAATTAAATAGAAAAAGTAATTATGAGAGCATATCTCATTTTATTAAATTAAATATCTCAACAAAATCTCTCTTCAGTTCAAAAAGGAAAATTTTTAGTTCACTATTGATAAAAAATGAGTTAAATCAGTTAACTCCTTTTTTGACTCAAATTGAATCAGTTAACTCCTTATTTTACTCAAATTAAATCTATTAACTACCTTTAATTTGAAAATCTCCCTTTATGATTGAACTTCACGTTTAATCCTGACCATTGATTCAAATCAATCTCAACCATTGATGAATTTTCGGAAAGTCTATTTAAGAGACCCTCATCTCTTCATTTTGAATGGTTGAATGAGAATTTGCATCGAATTGTTGCTGGAATTCATACTCACATTTGCTCATATTCACATATGCAAAGATCAAGTTTGACCAAAAATTGACCAGATTTAACCACGGTTGACTTGAGTTGACTAGTTTTGAATTTTTTTTTGAAATAATTAAACGAAATTATTTAAGTAAATGGAGTACTTACCTCTAATTAATTAAACAAAATTATTTAATTAAATGAGAAACCATTCCTAATTAATTAAATGAAGTTATTTAATTAAATAAGAAAAGTGTCTCTAATTAATTAAAGATTATTTAATTAAATAGAAAAAGTAATTAAGAGAGCATATCTCATTTTATTAAATTAAATATCTCAACAAAATCTTTCTTCAGTTCAAAAAGGGAAATTTTCAGTCCACTATTGATAAAAAATGAGTTAAATCAGTTAACTCCTTTTTCTACTCAAATTGAATTAGTTAACTCCTTATTTTACTCAAATTAAATCTGTTAGCTCCATTTAATTTGAAAATCTCCCTTTATAACTGAACTTCACATTTAATCTTCATCATTGATTGAAATTCTTTTTGAAATAATTAAACAAAATTATTTAAGTAAATGGAGTACTTACTTCTAATTAGTTAAACATAGTAATTTAATTAAATGAAAAGCCATTCCTAATTAATTAAATGAAGTTATTTAATTAAATAAGAAAAATGTCTCTAATTAATTAAAGATTATGTAATTAAATAGAAAAAGTAATTATGAGAGCATATCTCATTTTATTAAATTAAATATCTCAACAAAATCTCTCTTCAGTTCAAAAAGGGAAATTTCCAGTTCACTATTGATCAAAAATGAGTTAAATCAGTTAACTCCTTTTTCTACTCAAATTGAATCAGTTAACTCCATATTTTACTCAAATTAAATCTGTTAACTCCCTTTAATTTGCAAATCTCCATTTATGACTGAACTTCACCTTTAATCCTGACCGTTGATTGAAATCGATCTCAACCGTTGATGAATTCTAAGAAAGTCTATTTAAGAGACCCTCATCTCTTCATTTTGAAAGGTTGAATGAAAATTTGCATCGAATGGTTGCTAGAATTCATACTCACATTTGCTCATATTCACTTATGCAAAGATCAAGTTTGACCAAAAGTTGACCATATTAAACCACAGTTGACTTGAGTTGACTAGTTTTGAAAAGAATTTTGAAATAATTAAACAAAATTATTTAATTAAATGGAGTAATTACTTCTAATTAATTAAACAAAGTTATTTAATTAAATGAGAAGCCATTCCTAATTAATTAAATGAAGTTATCTAATTAAATAAGAAAATTGTCTCTAATTAATTAAAGATTATTTAATTAAATAGAAAAAGTAATTATGGGAGCATATCTCATTTTATTAAATTAAATATCTCAACAAAATCTCTCTTCAGTTCAAAAAGGGAAATTTTTAGTTCACTATTGATCAAAAATGAGTTAACTCTTTTTTCTGCTCAAATTGAATCAGTTAACTCCTTATTTTACTCTTATTAAATCTATTAACTACCTTTAATTTGGAAATCTCCCTTTATGATTGAACTTCACATTTAATCTTGACCGTTGATTGAAATCGATCTCAACCATTGATGAATTTCAAAAAAGTCTATTTAAGAGACCCTCATCTCTTCATTTTGAAAGGTTGAATGAGAATTTGCATTGAATTGTTGCTGGAGTTCATACTCACATTCGCTCATATTCACAGACGCAAAGATCAAGTTTGACCAAAAGGTGACCAAATTTAACCACGATTGACTTGAGTTGACTAGTTTCGAAAAGAATTTTGAAATAATTAAACGAAATTATTTAATTAAATGGAGTAGTTACTTCTAATTAATTAAACATAGTTATTTAATTAAATGAGAAGCCATTCCTAATTAATTAAATGAAGTTATTTAATTAAATAAGAAAAGTGTCTCTAATTAATTAAAGATTATGTAATTAAATAGAAAAAGTAATTATGAGAGCATATCTCATTTTATTAAATTAAATATCTCAACAAAATCTCTCTTCAGTTGAAAAAGGGAAATTTCCAGTTCACTATTGATAAAAATGAGTTAAATCAGTTAACTCCTTTTTCTACTCAAATTGAATGAGTTAACTCTTTATTTTACTCAAATTAAATCTGTTAACTCCCTTTAATTTGGAAATCTCCCTTTATGACTGAACTTCACCTTTAATCTTGACCGTTGATTGAAATCGATCTCAACCTTTGATGAATTCCACGAAAGTCTATTTAAGAGACCGTCATCTCTTCATTTTGAAAGGTTGAATGAGAATTTGTGTTAGGATAAACCACGGACAGAAATAAAAAATACATGCAAATATAACCAATAACAGAAAATAATAGAACACACAAAAATGAACACAAAGCACCAAGATTTAACGTGGTTCACCCAATCCCTGGGCTACATCCTCCAAATAGCAAGTCCGATCTTATTACAATCCAGTGATTACAACCTGATTACAATCCGTAATCCCTTACAGCTCAATACCGCCGCAAGAACCAATTTTGTATCACAACATATGAAAAAATACCCAACCCTAAGCCCTTTTATACAAGTATTAAACCGCTTTAGGGTTATAACATGTCAACCATATGTCGGCCATAATATGTCGGCTACCATGTCACCACAATCTAACAATTTGCATCGAATTGTTGCTGGAATTCATACTCACATTTCCTCATCTTCACATACGCAAAGATCAAGTTTGACCAAAAGCTGACCAAATTTAACCACGGTTGACTTGAGTTGACTAGTTTCGAAAAGAATTTTGAAATAATTAAACGAAATTATTTAATTAAAAGGAGTACTTACTTCTAATTAATTAAACATAGTTATTTAATTAAATGAGAAGCCATTCCTAATTAATTAAATGAAGTTATTTAATTAAATAAGAAAAGTGTCTCTAATTAATTAAAGATTATGTAATTAAATAGAAAAAGTAATTATGAGAGCATATCTGATTTTATTAAATTAAATATCTCAACAAAATCTCTCTTCAGTTCCTAAAGGAAAATTACCAGTTCACTATTCATAAAAAAATGAGTTAAATGAGTTAACTCTTTTTTCTACACAAATTGAATCAGTTAACTCCTAATTTTACTCAAATTAAATTTATCAACTCCCTTTAATTTGGAAATCTCCCTTTATGACTGAACTTCACCTTTAATCTTGACTGTTGATTGAAATCGATCTCAACCATTGATGAATTCCAAAAAAGTCTTTTTAAGAGACCCTCATCTCGTCATTTTGGAAGGTTGAATGAGAATTTGCATCGAATTGTTGTTGAAATTCATACTCACATTTGCTCATATTCACATATGTAAAGATCAAGTTTGACCAAAAGTTGACCAAATTTAACCACGGTTGACTTGAGTTGACTAGTTTCAAATTTTTTTTTCAAATAATTAAATGAAATTATTTAATTAAATAGAGTACTTACTTATAATTAATTAAACAAAGCTATTTAATTAAATGAGAAGCCATTCCTAATTAATTAAATGAAGTTATTCAATTAAATAAGAAAAGTGTCTCTAATTAATTAAAGATTATTTAATTAAATAGAAAAAGTAATTATGAGAACATATCTAATTTTATTAATTTATATATCTCAATGAAATCTCTCTTCAGTTCCTAAAGGAAAATTACCAGTTCACTATTGATCAAAAATGAGTTAAACCAGTTAACTCCTTTTTCTACTCAAATTGAATTAGTTAACTCCTTATTTTACTCAAATTAAATCTGTTAACCCCCTTTAATTTGGACATCTCCCTTTATGACTGAACTTCACCTTTAATCTTGATCGTTGATTGAAATCGATCTCAACCGTTGATGAATTCCAAGAAAGTCTATTTAAGAGACCCTCATCTCTTCATTTTGAAAGGTTGAATGAGAATTTGCATTGAATTGTTGCTGCAATTCATACTCACATTTGCTCATATTCACATACGCAAAGATCAAGTTTGACCAAAAGTTGATTAGATTTAACTACGGTTGACTTGAGTTGACTAGTTTAAAAGATAATTTTAAAATAATTAAACAAAATTATTTAATTAAATGGAGTACTTACTTCTAATTAATTAAACAAAGTTATTTAATTAAATGAAAAGCCACTCCTAATTAACTAAATGAAGTTATTTAATTAAATAAGAAAAGTGTCTCTAATTAATTAAAGATTATTTAATTAAATGGAAAAAGTAATTATGAGAGCATATCTCATTTTATTAAATTTAATATCTCAACAAAATCTCTCTTCAGTTCAAAAATGGAAATTTCTAGTTCACTAATGATAAAAAATGAATTAAATGAGTTAACTCCTTTTTCTACTCAAATTGAATCAGTTAACTCTTTATTTTACTCAAATTAAATCTGTTAACTCCCTTTAATTTGTAAATCTCCCTTTATGACTGAACTTGACATTTAATCCTGACCGTCGATTGAAATCGATCTCAACCGTTGATGAAATTCAAAAAAGTCTATTTAAGAGACCCTCATATCTTCATTTTGAAAGGTTGAATGAGAATTTGCATGGAATTGTTGCTGAAATTCATACTCACATTTGCTCATATTCACATATGCAAAGATCAAGTTTCACCAAAAGTTGACCAGATTTAACTACGGTTGACTTGAGTTGACTAGTTTTGAAAAGAATTTTGAAATAATTAAACGAAATTATTTAATTAAATGGCGTACTTACTTCTAATTAATTAAACAAAGTTATTTAATTAAATGAGAAGGTATTCCTAATTAATTAAATGAAGTTATTTAATTAAATAAGAAAAGTGTCTCTAATTAATTAAACATTATTTAATTAAATAGAAAAAGTAATTATGAGAGCATATCTCATTTTATTAAATTAAATATCTCAACAAAAATTCTCTTCATTTCAAAAGGGAAATTTCCAGTTCACTATTGATCAAAAATGAGTTAAATTAGTTAACTCATTTTTCTACTCAAATTCAATAAGTTAACTACTTATTTTACTCAAATTAAATCTATTAACTCCCTTTAATTTATAAATGTCCTTTTATGACTAAACTTCACCTTTAATCCTGACCGTCAATTGAAATCGATCTCAACCGTTGATGAATTTCAAGAAAGTCTATTTAAGAGACCCTCATCTCTTCATTTTGAAAGGTTGAATGAGAATTTGCATCGAATTATTCCTGGCATTCATACTCACATTTGCTCATATTCACATACGCAAAGATCAAGTTTGACCAAAAGGTGACCATTTTTAAGGACGGTTGACTTGAGTTGACTAGTTTTGAAAAGAATTTTGAAATGATTAAATAAAATTATTTAATTAAATGGAGTACTTAATTCTAATTAATTAAACAAAGTTATTTAATTAAATGAGAAGCCTTTCCTAAATAATTAAATGAAGTTATTTAATTAAATAAGAAAATTGTCTCTAATTAACTAAAGATTATTTAATTACATAGAAAAAGTAATTATAAGAGCATATCTCATTTTATTAAATTAAATATCTCAACAAAATCTCTCTTCAGTTCAAAAAAAAAAAATTCCAGTTCACTGTTGATAAAAAATGAGTTAAATCCGTTAACTATTTTTTCCACTCAAATTGACTCAGTTAACTCCTTATTTTACTCAAATTAAATCTGTTAACTCTCTTTAATTTGGAAATCTCCCTTTATGACAGAACTTCCCCTTTAATCCTGACCGTTGATTGAAATCGATCTCAACCGTTGATGAATTCCAGGAAAGTCTATTTAAGAGACCCTCATCTCTTCATTTTCAAAGGATGGATGAGAATTTGCATTGAATTGTTGCTGGAATTCATACTCACATTTGCTCATATTCACATATGCATAGATCAAGTTTGACCAAAAGTTGACCAGATCTAACCAGGTTGACTTGAATTGACTAGTTTCAAAAATAATTAAACAAAATTATTTAATTAAATAGAGTACTTACTTCTAATTAATTAAACAAAATTATTGAATTAAATGAGAAGCCATTCCTAATTAATTAAATGAAGTTATTTAATTAAATAAGAAAATAGCCTCTAATTAATTAAAGATTATTTAATTAAATAGAAAAAGTAATTATGAGAGAATATCTCATTTTATTA
The DNA here is from genome assembly GCA_028749045.1 of Cupressus sempervirens. Lineage (NCBI taxonomy): Eukaryota > Viridiplantae > Streptophyta > Pinopsida > Cupressales > Cupressaceae > Cupressus > Cupressus sempervirens. The sequence continues at coordinate 103,919,104 of CM053787.1, forward strand.
AATTAAATATCTCAACAAAATCTCTATTCAGTTCAAAAAAGAAAATTTCCAATTCACTATTGATCAAAAATGAGTTAAATCAGTTAACTCCTTTTTCTACTCAAATTGAATCAGTTAACTCTTTATTTTACTCAAATTAAATCTATTAACTCCATTTAATTTGAAAATCTTCCTTTATGATTGAACTTCACCTTAAATCCTGACCGTTGATTGAAATCGATCTCAACCATTGATGAATTCCAGGAAAGTCTATTTAAGAGACCCTCATCTCTTCATTTTAAAAGGTTGAGTGAGAATTTGCATCGAATTGTTGCTGGAATTCATACTCACATTTGCTTGTATTCACATACGCAAAGATCAAGTTTGACCAAAAGTTGACCAGATTTAACCATAGTTGACTTGAATTGACTAGTTTTGAATTTTTTTTGAAATAATTAAACAAAATTATTTAATTAAATTGAGTACTTACTTCTAATTAATTAAACAAAGTTATTTAATTAAATGAGAAGCCATTCCTAATTAATTAAATAAAGTTATTTAATTAAATAAAAAAAGTGTCTCTAATTAATTAAATATTATTTAATTAAATAAGAAAAGTATTTATGAGAGCATATCTGATTTTATTAATTTAAATATCTCAACAAAATCTCTCTTCAGTTCAAAAAGGAAAATTTCCAGTTCACTATTGATCAAAAATGAGTTAAATCAGTTAACTACTTTTTCTACTCAAAATGAATCAGTTAACTCCTTATGTTACTCAAATTAAATCTGTTAACTCCCTTTGATTTGGAAATCTCCCTTTATGACTGAACTTCACCTTTAATCCTGACCGTTGATTGAAATCGATCTCAACCGTTGATGAATTCCAGGAAAGTCTATTTAAGAGACCCTCATCTCTTCATTTTGAAAGGTTGGATGAGAATTTGCATCTAATTGTTGCTAGAATTCATACTCACATTTGCTCATATTCACATACGCAAAGATCATGTTTGACCAAAAGTTGACCAGATTTAACCACGGTTGACTTGAGTTGAGTAGTTTCAAAAATAATTAAACAAAATTATTTAATTAAATGGAGTACTTACTTCTAATTGATTAAACAAAATTATTTAATTAAATGAGAAGCCATTCCTAATTAATTAAATGAAGTTATTTAATTAAATAAGAAAAGTGCCTCTAATTAATTAAAGATTATTTAATTAAATAGAAAAAGTAATTATGAGAGCATATCTCATTTTATTAAATTAAATATCTTAACAAAATCTCTATTCAGTTCAAAAAGGGAAATTTCCAGTTCACTATTGATAAAAAATGAGTTAAATTAGTTAACTCTTTTTTCTACTCAAATTGAATCAGTTAACTCCTTATTTTACTAAAATTAAATCTGTTACTCCCTTTAATTTGAAAATCTCATTTTATGACTGAACTTCACCTTTAATCTTGACTGTTGATTGAAATCGATCTCAACTATTGATGAATTCCAGAAAAGTCTATTTAAGAGACCCTCATCTCTTCATTTTGAAAGGTTGAATGAGAATTTGCATCGAATTGTTGCTGGAATTCATACTCACATTTGCTCATATTCTCATACGCAAAGATCAAATTTGACCAAAAAGTTGACTAGATTTAACCACGGTTGACTTGAGTTGACTAATTTCAAATTTTTTTTTGAAATAATTAAACAAAATTATTTAATTAAATGGAGTAGTTACTTCTAATTAATTAAACAAAGTTATTGAATTAAATGAGAAGCCATTCCTAATTAATTAAATGAAGTTATTTAATTAAATAAGAAACATGTCTCTAATTAATTAAATATTATTTAATTAAATAGAAAAAGTAATTATGAGAGCATATCTGATTTTATTAATTTAAATATCTCAACAAAATCTCTCTTCAGTTCAAAAAGGAAAATTTTCAGTTCACTATTGCTCAAAAATAAGTTAAATCAGTTAACTCCTTTTTCTACTCAAATTGAATCAGTTAACTCCTTATTTTACTCAAATTAAATTTGTTAACTCCCTTTAATTTGAAAATCTCCTTTTATGACTGAGCTTCACCTTTAATCATGACCGTTGATTGAAATCAGTCTCAACTGTTGATGAAATTCAAGAAAGTCTATTTAAGAGACCCTCATCTCTTCATTTTGAAAGGTTGAATAAGAATTTGCATCAAACTGTTGCTGGAATTCATACTCACATTTGCTCATATTCACATACGAAAAAATCAAGTTTGACCAAAAGTTGACCAGATTTAACCACAGTTGACTTGAGTTGACTAATTTCGAAAAGAATTTTGAAATAATGAAAGGAAATTATTTAATTAAATGGAGTACTTACTTCTAATTAATTAAACAAAATTATTTAATTAAATGAGAAGCCATTCCTAATTAATTAAATGAAGTTATTTAATTAAATAAGAAAAGTGTCTCTGATTAATTAAATATTATTTAATTAAATAGAAAAAGTAATTATGAGAGCATATCTCATTTTATTAAATTTAATATCTTAACAAAATCACTCTTCAGTTCAGAAAGGGAAATTTCCAGTTCACTATTGATCAAAAATAAGTTAAATGAGTTAACTCCTTTTTCTACTCAAATTCAATAAGTTAACTGCTTATTTTACTTAAATTAAATCTGTTAACTCCCTTTAATTTGTAAATCTCCCTTTATGACTAAACTTCACCTTTAATCCTGACCGTCAATTGAAATCGATCTCAACCGTTGATGAAATTAAGGAAAGTCTATTGAAGAGACTTTCATCTCTTCATTTTGAAAGGTTGAATGAGAATTTGCATCGAATTGTTGCTGGAATTCATACTCACATTTGCTCATATTCACATATGCAAAGATCAAGTTTGACTGAAAGTTGACTAAATTTAGCCACGGTTGACTTCAGTTGACTAGTTTCATAAAAAATTTTGAAATAATTAAATGAAATTATTTAATTAAATGGAGTACTTAGTTCTAAATAATTAAACAAAGTTATTTAATTAAATGAGAAACCATTCCTAATTAATTAAATGAAGTTATTTAATTAAATAAGAAAAGTGTCTCTAATTAATTAAAGATTATTTAATTAAATAGAAAAAGTAATTGTGAGAGCATATCTCATTTTATTAAATTAAACATCTCAACAAAATGTCTCTTCATTTCAAAAGGAAAATTTCTAGTTCATTATTGATACAAAATGAGTTAAATTAGTTAACTCCTTTTTCTACTCAAATTGAATCAATTAACTCCTTATTTTACTCAAATTAAATCTATAAACTCCCTTTAATTTGGAAATCTCCCTTTATGACTGAACTTCACCTTTAATCCTGAGCGTTGATTGAAATCGATCTCAATCGTTGATGAACTCCAAGAAAGTCTATTTAAGAGACTCTCATCTCTTCATTTTGAAAGGTTGAATGAGAATTTGCATTGAATTATAGCTAGAATTCATACTCACATTTGCTCATATTCACATACGCAAAGATCAAGTTTGACCAAAAGGTGACCAGATTTAACCACAGTTGACTTGAGTTGACTAGTTTTGAAATAATTAAATGAAATTATTTAATTAAATGGAGTACTTACTTCTAATTAATTAAACAAAGTTATTTAATTAAATGAGAAGCCATTCCTAATTAATTAAATGAAGTTATTTAATTAAATAAGAAAATTTTATCTAATTAATTAAAGATTATTTAATTAAATAGAAAATGTAATTATGAGAGCATATCTCATTTTATTAAATTAAATATCTCAACAAAATCTCTGTTCAGTTCAAAAATGAAAATTTTCAGTTCACTATTGATAAAAAATGAGTTAAATGAGTTAACTCTTTTTTCTACTCAAATTGAATCAGTTAACTCCTTATTTTACTCAAATTAAATCTGTTAACTCTCTTCAATTTAGAAATCTCCCTTTATGACAGAACTTCACCTTTAATCCTGACCGTTGATTGAAATCGATCTCGACCGTTGATGAATTCCAGGAAAGTCTATTTAAGAGACCCTCATCTCTTCATTTTGAAAGGTTGGATGAGAATTTGCATCGAATTGTTGCTGGAATTCATACTCACATTTGCTCATATTCACATACGCAAAGATCAAGTTTGACCAAAACTTGACCAGATTTAACCACGGTTGACTTGAATTGACTAGTTTTAAAAATAATTAAACCAAATTATTTAATTAAATGGAGTACTTACTTCTAATTAATTAAACAAAATTATTTAATTAAATGAGAAGCCATTCTTAATTAATTAAATGAAGTTATTTAATTAAATAAGAAAACTACCTCTAATTAATTAAAGATTATTTAATTAAATAGAAAAAGTAATTATGAGAGCATATCTCATTTTATTAAATTAAATATCTCAACATAATCTCTATTCAGTTCAAAAAGGAAAATTTTCAGTTCACTATTGATAAAAAATGATTTAAATCAGTTACCTTCTTTTTCTACTCAAATTGAATCAGTTAACTCCTTATTTTACTCAAATTCAATTTGTTAACTCCCTTTAATTTGAAAATCTCCCTTTATGAATGAACTTCACTTTTATTCTTGATCGTTGATTGAAATCGATCTTAACCGTTGATGAATTCCAAGAAAGTCTATTTAAGAGACCCTTATCTCTTCATTTTGAAAGGTTGAATGAGAATTTGCATCGAATTGTTGCTGGAATTCATACTCACATTTGCTCATATTCACATACGCAAAGATCAAGTTTGACCAAAAGTTGACCAGATTTAACCATAGTTGACTTGAGTTGACTAGTTTCGAAAAGAATTTTGAAATAATTAAACAAAATTATTTAATTAAATGGAGTACTTACTTCTAATTAATTAAACAAAGTTATTTAATTAAATGAGAAGCCATTCCTAATTAATTAAATGAAGTTATTTAATTAAATAAGAAAAGACTGACTAATTAATTAAATATTATTTAATTAAATTGAAAAAGTAATTATGAGAGCATATCTCATTTTATTAAATTAAATATCTCAACAAAATCTCTCTTCAGTTCAAAAAGGGAAATTTCCAGTTCACTATTGATAAAAAATGAGTTAAATCAGTTAACTCCATTTTCTACTCAAATTGAATCAGTTAACTCCTTATTTTACTCAAATTAAATCTGTTAACTCCCTTTAATTTGAAAATCTCCCTTTATGACTGAACTTCACCTTTAGTCCTGACCGTCGATTGAAATCGATCTCAACCGTTGATAAAATCCAGGAAAGTCTATTTAAGAGACCCTGATCTCTTCATTTTGAAAGGTTGAATGAGAATTTGCATCAAATTGTTGCTGGAATTCATACTCACATTTGCTCATATTTACATATGGAAAGATCAAGTTTGACCGAAAGTTGACTAGATTTAACCACGGTTGACTTGAGTTGATTTATTCAGATCTTCTCATAATTACTTTTTCTATTTAATTAAATAATCTTTAATTAATTAGAGACACTTTTCTTATTTAATTAAATAATTTCATTTGATTAATTAGGAATGGCTTCTCATTTAATTAAATAAATTTATTTAATTAATTAGAAGTAAGTACTCCATTTAATTAAATAATTTTGTTAATTATTTCAAAATTCTTTTCGAATCTAGTCAACTCAATTCAACCGTGGTTAAATCTGGTCAACTTTTTCTCAAACTTGATCTTTGCGTATGTGAGTATGAGCAAATGTGAGTATGAATTCTAGCAACAATTCGATGAAAATTCCCATTCAACCTTTCAAAATGAAGATATAAGGGTCTCTTAAATAGACTTTCCTGGAATTCATCAATGGTTGAGATCGATTTCAATCAATGGGCAGGATTAAAGGTGAAGTTCAGTCATAAAGGGAGATTTCCAAATTAAAGGGAGTTAATAGATTTAATTTGAGTAAAATAAGGAGTTAACTGATTCAATTTGACTAGAAAAAGGAGTTAACTCATTTAACTCATTTTTGATCAATACTGAACTGGAAATTTCCCTTTTTGAACTGAAGAGAGATTTTGTTGAGATATTTAATTTAATAAAATGAGATATGCTCTCATAATTACTTTTTCTATTTAGTTAAATAATCCTTATGTAATTAGAGACACTTTTCTTATTTAATTATGTCATGCCCTAAATTTACCCTAAATGTACATTAAGCACAATTTTTTTTTTTTTTTTAAATATTATTATTATTATTCTTAATTAATTAATTTCATAAGCCTAAATAACCTCCAAAAGACATATGTGTGTTACAACTATATCATCACTGAGTTGGACATCCCTCTGACATCTACTGACCTAGGGTTTGGAAAGAGAATACTCATATGATGTCGGCCTCAGTCATGTTGACACTCTGTTCATTGGTGGAAGACGTTACAGGTTCGATAGCGTTGAAGTAACAGGCAAGAGCGTAGTCATTCTGGAATGTGGGGACTTTGTTAGGTGCATTGGGGTTCCAGTCTATAAGCTCAGGATGTGTGAGTGAGAGAGTAGTGGCTGGTTCAATTGCATTCATAGTATAGTCATTAAATGTGTGGACCAGCAATTCGAGACCTACGATGACCTTACCCATAGGTGTATTCAAATGCCTCAGAGTACGAACGTTAGTAATTGATGACTCTCAGACACTAATTGGATCAGACCCCTGTGACCTATCCCTAGACGTTTCACTCACTTCGATTTGATTTTCATAGACATGCACTTGGTCAATGTCTTTATCAGTAGTTTCTTTTGAAAGATTGTCAAATTCATATTCATGGGAATCGGTGTTACATGGTGAGAGACTATAGAACTCCCCAACAGTGATAGGGACATAATCTCCTTCAGCCTTTGGATTCTTACACAAATACTCAATATGGCATGACTGACTAGATTCTCCCTTTTCTGAATGATATTTGAGTTGCTCAGCATTGTCCTCAGAAGAACCACTAGTATCATCCACAGTGCTAACACGTGGCACAAAGTCATCTGGCTCAGCAAAGAATTTAGCAAGATCATAAGGAATAGGATGAGGGTAAGAATCCTCATCATCAGATTCTTCCTCTTGAGTACCTGATGTAAATTGTGACTCATTTTCAAATGAACTCTCAGGTATGGGTATGAATTTATTGGATCCCAAATGGAAAGGGACCTTCTTGAACCCTAGGCCAGTTGTGTCACTGTTGCTTCGAGTTGTTTCTTTGATAGGATCTATTTAACCATTATTATTGCACCCAATAGGGTTGGTTCCCTTATAGCCAAAACACTTCATAAGCTTAAGACCAGGTCCATACTTCTTAGGAGTGGTTTCTCGAGCTTGTTCTATTAGGTCTACTGGAGACTCTTCTTTGTAAAGCCATGCAACAATGGCTCTATTTTTGCTTTCATCTTCTAAGGAAACTGTAGCTTTGACAAAAGATCCATTAAACTTGGTATGAGGTGTCAACACAAATGGCTTATTTTCTACTGAGGGTCTCCCAAATGTCGAGGGGACTCTAGAATAGATGTTAATGATAGTACTGGTTCCATGTAGTACTCTCCCATACCAGTTTATTTCAATTTAAATGACTACTCAATTTGTTTCATCTTATTGTTGTGACAATCAGTAGACTCACGGTTAGCAAGGATGAAAGAATCAGCAGCTTTGAGCATATTGCAAGTGTAGCTAGTAGTGGTAGGAATAGTAACTTCAGAGCCATGAAATGGAAAATTAATGCATTGGTGGTATGTGGATGGCACATCTCATGTATCCATGGCTATCCCAATAGAATGTTTTAGGCTAAGGGAATGTCAAGCACCTGATAGGTGACATCCCTTTTGACAGGACTAACGCGAATTGGTAAAGTCACAAGACCTAGTGACTTTTGTTCTACTTCATCGTATGCTTTAATAGTGATCTTTCATCGAGGATCAACAGAGTCCTTAGAATAATCCAATTATCTAAGCAGAGCAACAGAAACAATGTTTAGGCCAACGCCATTGTCAATGAGTACCCGACGAACATGTGTCTGGTGGATCATAACCTCAATGTGTAGAGGCTGATTGTGTGGGTGATTCAGTGAGTTGTCATCCTCCTCAGAGAAGGTCATAAGATGAGGTGAGGTCAAGTGACCTACCATGGATTGAAATCGCTCAAGATCAAGATCTTGAGGAACGTTTGCCTCAGTGATGGCTTTGTCCAGAATTTGCCTATGAGCAGGTGAGATTTTAAGCAGCTCAAATATGGAAATGTGAGCATTGGTTCGTTTCAATTGATCTAGAACACTATAACTGGTTGCAATCAAGTTCTTCGTGTGTTTTGCACCTTTATCGGATGGACCAGCAAGGGCTTTGTCCTTGTATTGTTCAAGATTTGAAGTAGGAGGTGTAGGGCCTTTGAGCACTAATTTCGCATGAGAGTGAGTAATAGCGTTAGCACAGTGTTGCGAAGACACATTATCCATGTTATTGGAGGTAGGGCCTTTCAAGACAAATGGTGTCTTGGGTTTATCATTATCTTGCTTCCTCTTTATAGCAATAACGTCGCAGTATTCAGAATCTACAGGTTCAACCATGTGAATGACATTGTCATCATTGGAATATGTATAGTTGACCTTATTGTAGGGTTCTGGTTTCAAAGTCTCTCCTTTTTCATAAGCTGGGAAAGGCTCTTTGAACGCCTTGTGGTCCGAGTTTTTGTTATGTCCATCTACCACAAGTTCACCAACATCAATCATGTCTTGGACTTTATGACGTAAGTTTATACAGTTGCTGGTTTTGTGTCCCTTGTTTTGGTAATAGTCACAGAATGAGGTCTCATTCCACCATGGTGGACGTGGTTGTGGATCATAGGGATGAGGGTTATCCATTGGTGAGATAAGCTTGTGTTGTAGCAATGTTTTGTAAACCACATCCAAAGGTTCTCCTAAAGGCGTATACTCTCGTTTGGGTTGTGCTACCCATGAGTTCCTCAATTTGTTCCCAGATGCCTTATTGTCAGGAGGAGACTTCTCAACACTCTTGGCCTCTTTGAAGCAATCTGTGAGATTAAATGCTACTTTAGCAGGTTTTGGTGTGACATTATCAACAACCCCATCATGTACAATTTCTCGATTCTTGTTGACATGTTTGGTTTTATCTTTGTTGGAAGTGGAACCTTGTTTTGTGTCTCTCTAAAGAGAGAACTCACCTTTCTTGACCATAAAATCTTCGATACAGATAGCCTGTGTAATCATGTCTTTGAAGGTACGTGAACCTTGTAGTTGAACTCGATACCTGAAATTAGGTAAGAGGTTATCAGTGAAAATGTCAAGCTTTTCCGTTTCTGAGATTTTACGGGAGTACTTAGTATAAAGTTGTCTCCACCGTTGGAGGAAAGTGAGGAAAGGCTCACCAACCTTCTGTTTAAGGTTGCACAGATCTTGAATATTTATAGGATGTTGAATGTTATGAGAATATTGCTGAACAAATGAATTAGAAATTTCATCAAACGTCTTGATACCAGGAGGTAAATGTGAGAACCACTCCAAAGCTTGACCACCTAGGCTTCTAGGGAATAAACACATGAGGTACATTTGATTGTGTATAAACTCCATTGATAAAGCACCAAATTTTTGCAAGTGATCTTGGGGATCAGTAGTACCAAAGTACTTTTCATATTTGGGTAGTTCTACACCTCTTGGGAAAGGTGACATGTTTATACTTTTGTCAAATGAAAATGGACAAAGAGCGTCCAATGTGTATGCCTTTTTGAGTTTCTCTTTCTCATGCATCATCTGAGCCAATTGGTCTTGCATAATTTTCAGTTGTTTTTGGAGTTTAGTGATCTCAGTTTCTTCTTCATGTGTGATAATGGTCTCCACATTGAAATGTGTGGGCAGTTTAGCTCCCTCTTGGGCGAGTTTGAGAAAGTACTTTTCTTTCTCTTCGTTGAGTAAGATTCCCATGACCTTCTGAAAGTTTTTGTCTCTTTGACATCTTGCTATGTGTTCAGGAAGGATTTCCACCTCTTCTTGTTCTTCATCAGTGTCATTTTCTTTCTCTTTCTCCTTGTCATCCCTAGGTTGTTCTTGATATCGACTATGACTACCCTATTCAGGTTCACGATTAGTCATTATAGGAACTTGTTCAGTTTTCGTATGTTGTGTTTCAAAAGGGTCCATAGAGAAAGGATCATACATTGTGTTTGAGGATGCAGAACTCCTACCTGTCTCGGTATCCTTTTGGTAAAAAGGATTCCTAATTTGTTGCAAATTGAAAAATGTTCGTTGAACTTGAGATGACCTTGTAGGTGAGGAAGATCGTGAAGACGCCTCACTAGCCAAACTAGATATAGATTGTGTAGCAAAAGGTAAGCTACCTCTACCATGGTTATGACCCCAAAAGGTAAGTCATTTTTTATCAATAGTGAACTGGAAATTTCCCTTTTTGAACTGAAAAGAGATTTTGTTGAGATATTTAATTTAATAAAATGAGATATGCTCTCATAATTACTTTTTTTATTTAATTAAATAATCTTTAATTAATTAGAGACACTTTTCTTATTTAATTAAATAACTTCATTTAATTAATTAGGAATGGCTTCTCATTTAATTAAATAACTTTGTTTAATTAATTAGAAGTAAGTACTCCATTTAATTAAATAATTTCGTTTAATTATTTAAAAATTCTTTTTGAAACTAGTCAACTCAAGTCAACCGTGGTTAAATTTGGTCAACTTTTGGTCAAACTTGATCTTTGAGTATGTGAATATGAGCAAATGTGAGTATAAATTCCAGCAACAATCTGATGCATATTCTCATTCAACCTTTGAAAATGAAGAGACGAGGGACTCTTAAATAGACTTTCCTAGAATTCATCAATGGTTGAGATCGATTTCAATCAATGGTCAGGATTAAAGGTGAAGTTTAGTCATAAAGGAAGATTTCCAAATTAAAGGGAGTTAACAAATTTAATTTGAGTAAAATAAGAAATTAACAGATTCAATTTGAGTAGAAAAAGGAGTTAACTAATTTAACTCATTTTCTATAGATAGTGAACTGTAAATTTCCCTTTTTCAACTGAAGAGAGATTTTGTTGAGATATTTAATTTAATAAAATGAGATATGCTCTCATAATTACTTTTTCTATTTAATTAAATAATCTTTAATTAATTAGAGACACATTTCTTATTTAATTAAATAACTTCGTTTAATTAATTAGGAATGGCTTCTCATTTAATTAAATAACTTTGTTTAATTAATTAGAAGTAAGTACTCCATTTAATTAAATAATTTTGTTTAATTATTTCAAATTTCTTTTTGAAACTAGTCAACTCAAGTCAACCGTGGTTAAATTTGGTCAACTTTTGGTCAAACTTGATCTTTGCGTATGTGAATATGAGCAAATGTGAGTATGAATTCCAGCAACAATTCGATGCAAATTCTCATTCAACCTTTCAAAATGAATTGATGAGGGTCTCTTAAATAGACTTTTCTCAAATTTATCAATGGTTGAGATCGATTTTAATCAACAGTCAGGATTAAAGATGAAGTTTAGTCATAAAAGGCGATTTCCAAATTAAAGGGAGTTAACAGATTTAATTTGTGTAAAATAAGGAGTTAATTGATTCAATTTGAGTAGAAAAAGGAGTTAACTGATTTAACTCGTTTTTGATCAATAGTGAACTACAAATTTCCCTTTTTGAACTAAAGAGAGATTTTGTTGAGATATTTAATTTAATAAAATGAGATATGCTTTCATAATTACTTTTTCTATTTAATTAAATAATCTTTAATTAATTAGAGACGATTTTCTTATTTAATTAAATAACTTCATTTAACTAATTAGGAATGGCTTATCATTTAATTAAATAACTTTGTTTAATTAATTAGAAGTACTCCATTTAATTAAATAATTTCATTTAATTATTTCAAAATTCTTTTCGAAACTAGTCAAACGTGATTAAATTTGAACAACTTTTGGTCAAACTTGATCTTTACGTATGTAAATATGGGCAAATGTGAGTATGAATTCCAGCAAAAATTTGATGCAAATTCTCATTCAACCTTTCAAAATGAAGAGATGAGGGTCTCTTAAATAGACTTTCCTGTATTTCATCAACAGTTGGGATCGATTTCAATCAACGGTCAGGATTAAAGTTGAAGTTCAGTCATAAAGGGAGATTTCCAAATTAAAGGAAGTTAACAAATTTAATTTGAGTAAAATAAGGAGTTAACTGATTCAATTTGAGTAGAGAAAGGAGTTAACTGATTTAACTCATTTTTGATCAATAGTGAACTGAAAATTTCTCTGTTTGAACTGAAAAGAGATTTTGTTGAGATATTTAATTTAATAAAATGAGATATGCTCTTATAATTACTTTTTCTATTTAATTAAATAATCTTTAATTAATTAGAGACAATTTCCTTATTTAATTAAATAACTTCATTTAATTAATTAGGAATGGCTTCTCATTTAATTATATAACTTTGTTTAATTAATTAGAAGTGAGTACTCTATTTAATTAAATAATTTCGTTTAATTATTTCAAAATTCTTTTTGAAACTAGTCAACTCAAGTCAACCGTGGTTAAATCTAGTCAACTTTTGGTCAAACTTGATCTTTGCATATGTAAATATGAGCAAATGTGAGTATGAATTTCAGCAACAATTTGATGCAAATTCTCATTCAACCTTTCAAAATGAAGAGATGAGGGTCTCTTAAATAAACTTTCTTGGATTTCATCAACGGTCAGGATTCAAGGTGAAGTTTAGTCATAAAGGGATATTTTCAAATTAAAATGAGTTAACAGATTTAATTTGAGTAAAATAAAGAGTTAACTGATTCAATTTGAGTAGAAAAAAGAGTTAATTGATTTAACTCATTCTTGATCAATAGTGAACTAGAAATTTTCCTTTTTAACTGAAGAGAGATTTTGTTCAGATATTTAATTTAATAAAATGAGATATGCTCTCATAATTACTTTTTCTATTTAAGTAAATAATCTCTAATTAATTAGAGACACTTTTCTTATTTAATTAAATAACTTCATTTAATTAAATAGGAATGGCTTCTCATTTAATTAAACAACTTTGTTTAATTAATTAGAAGTAAGTACTCCATTTAATTAAATAATTTCATTTAATTATTTTAAAAAAAAATTCGAAACTATTCAACTCAAGTCAACCGTGGTTAAATCTAGTCAACTTTTCGTAAAACTTGATCTTTGCATATGTGAGTGTGAATTTCAGCAACAATTTGATGCAAATTCTCATTCAACCTTTCAAAATGAAGAGATGAGGGTTTCTTAAATAGACTTTCTTGGAATTCATCAACGGTTGAGATCGATTTCAGTCAACGGTCAGGATTAAAGGTGATGTTTAGTCATAAAGTGAGATTTACAAATTAAAAAGAGTTAATAGATTTAATTTGAGTAAAATAAGGAGTCAACTGATTCAATTTGAGTAGAAAAAGAGTTAACTGATTTAACTCATTTTTAATCAATAGTGAACTAGAAATTTCCCTTTTTGAACTGAGGAGAGATTATGTTGAGATATATAATTTAATAAAATAAGATATGCTCTCATAATTAATTTTTCTATTTAATTAAATAATCTCTAATTAATTAGAGACAATTTTCTTATTTAATTAAATAACTTCATTTAATTAATTAGGAATGGCTTCTCGTTTAATTAAATAACTTTGTTTAATTAATTAGACGTAAGTACTCTATTTAATTAAATAATTTCTTTTAATTATTTAAAAATTCTTTTCAAAACTAGTCAACTCAAGTCAACCGTGATTAAATCTGGTCAACTTTTGGTCAAACTTGATCTTTGCGTATGTGAATATGAGAAAATGTGAGTATGAATTCCAGCAACAATTCGATGCAAATTCTCATTCAACTTTTCAAAATGAAGAGATGAGGGTCTCTTAAATAGACTTTCCTGAAATTTATCAACGGTTGAGATCAATTTCAATCAATGGTCAGGATTAAAGGTGAAGTTCAGTCATAAAGGGAGATTTCCAAATTAAAGAGAGTTAACAGATTCAATTTGAGTAAAATAAGGAGTTAACTGATTCAATTTGAGTAGAAAAAGGAGTCAACTAATTTAACTCATTTTTGATCAATAGTGAACTGGAAATTGCCCTTTTTGAACTCAAGAGAGATTTTGTTGAGATATTTAATTTAATAAAATGAGATATTCTCTCATAATTACTTTTTCTATTTAATTAAATAATCTTTAATTAATTAGAGACACTTTTCTTATTTAATTAAATAACTTCAATTAATTAATTAGGAATGACTTCTCGTTTGAATAAATAACTTTGATTAATTAATTATTAGTAAGTACTCTATTTAATTAAATAATTTCGTTTAATTATTTCAAAATTCTTTTGAAAAGTAGTCAACTCAAGTCAACCGTGGTTAAATCTGGTCAACTTTTGGTCAAACTTGATCTTTGCGTATGTGAATATGAGCAAATGTGAGTCTGAATTCCAACAACAATTCGATGCAAATTCTCATTCAACCTTTCAAAATGAAGAGATGAGGGTGTCTTAAATAGACTTTCCTGAAATTCATCAACGGTTGAGATCGATTTCAATCAATGGTCAGTATTAAAGGTAAAGTTCAATCATAAAGGGAGATTTCCAAATTAAAAAGAGTTAACAGATTTAATTTGAGCAAAATAAGGATTTAACTGATTCAATTTGAGGAGAAAAAGGAGTCAACTGATTTAACTCATTTTTTATCAATAGTGAACTGAAAATTTCTCTTTTTGAATTGAAGAGAGATTTTGTTGACATATTTAATTTAATAAAATGAGATATGCTCTCATAATTACTTTTTCTATTTAATTAAATAATCTTTAATTAATTAGAGACACTTTTCTTATTTAATTAAATAACTTCATTTAATTAGTTAGGAATGGCTTCTCATATAATTATATAACATTGTTTCATTAATTAGAAGTAAGTACTCTATTTAATTATTTCGAAATTCTTTTCGAAACTAGTCAACTCAAGTCAACCGTTGTTAAATCTAGTCAACTTTTGTTCAAACTTGATCTTTGCATATGTGAATATGAGCAAATGTGAGTATGAATTCCAACAATAATTGGATGCAAATTCTGATTCAACCTTTCAAAATGAAGAGATGAGGGTCTCCTAAATAGACTTTCTTGGAATTCATCAACGGTTGAGATCGATTTCAATCAATGATCAGGATTAAAGATGAAGTTCAGTCATCAAGGGAGATTTCGAAATTAAAGGGAGTTAACAGATTTAATTTGAGTAAAATAAGGAGTTAACTGATTCAATTTGAGTAGAAAAGGGAGTCAACTGATTTAACTCATTTTTTATCAATAGTGAATTGAAAATTGCCCTTTTTGAACTGAAGAGAGATTTTGTTGAGATATTTAATTTAATAAAATGAGATATGCTCTCATAATTACATTTTCTATTTAACTAAATAATCTTTAATTAATTAGAGACACTTTTCTTATTTAATTAAATAACTTCATTTAATTAATTAGGAATGGCATCTCATTTAATTAAATAACTTTGTTTAATTAATTAGAAGTAAGTACTCCATTTAATTAAATAATTTCGTTTAATTATTTCAAACAATATTTCGAAACTAGTCAACTCAAGTCAATCGTGGTTAAATTTGGTCAACTTTTGGTCAAACTTGATCTTTGCGTATGTGAATATGAGCAAATGTGAGTATGAATTTTAGCAACAATTCGATGCAAATTCTCATTCAACCTTTCAAAATGAAGAGATGAGGGTCTATTAAATAGACTTTCCTAAAATTCATTAACGGTTGAGATTGATTTCAATCAACGGTCAGGATTAAAAGTGAAGTTTAGTCATAAAGGGAGATTTCCAAATTAAAGGGAGTTAATAGATTTAATTTGAGTAAAATAAGGAGTTAACTGATTCAATTTGAGTAGGAAAAGGAGTTAACTGATTTAACTCATTTTTGATCAATAGTGAATTAAAAATTTCCCTTTTTGAATTGAAGAGAGATTTTGTTAAGATATTTAATTTAATAAAATGAGATATGCTCTTATAATTAATTTTTCTATTTATTTAGATAATCTTTAATTAATTAGAGACACTTTTCTTATTTAATTAAATAACTTCATTTAATTAATTAGGAATGACTTCTCATTTAATTAAAAAACTTTGTTTAATTAATTAGAAGTAAGTACTCCATTTAATTAAATAATTTGTAGTGCGTGCCCCTAGTTCACATTTTGCTAACATTGTTGATCTCTTTTAAGACTAGTTTTATGGTGTTGGTTAGCAGCATTCTTTTGAGATTAATAGATATTGTGCTATGGATTCAGTTTATTATGTGATAAGATCACTTAGATCCTACATTTCATGTATGCATGATGATTATTTTCAGTGTTTGCAGTTATTAATGATGATTAGTAAGATGATTTATTATCATATGTGTTTTATTATGGATACTTACCCCATACTTGCATGTGTATGGTGTGCGTGTTTGCTTTGCGTGATTGCTTTTGTATGGCATGTCTGATGTGGTTAAGGAAGGGAGTCGTAGTCACCTGCTAGTCAAGATCTACACGATGCACCACTTCCTGCCATTGCCTGTTTAGTTTAGTATATATATTGTGTTTGTACATGCATAATTTTTATGCAGGTTATAGGTACTGGGTATCGACTTCTTTGAATTGTCAAGATGAGCGTACCTTATCACATTATCTCAATGATAAGAGAGGGGAGATAAATTCTCAAGTCCAAATCCCAACCCCTTAAGCAATTTGTTCTAATTGGAAAATTAGGACAAGTATCTGAGTTGAGTACCCTCCGAATACGTTGGATGACGTAATTCATGATTTAAACCCTTGATTTGATTTTGTATGTATTTTGGCTATGATGGGTTTTCATATTTTTACCTTATGAGTCTTTGATTTATTTTCTATTGATTAAGCCTAATTAAAATATTTAATTAATGGTTTAATTAAATGAAAAATTAATATGATATTTTAATATTTATTTTATTTTATTAATTGAGAAATTAATTAAATAAAATAATTAAATTTGAAAATAAAAAGTTAAAAGTTTAAATTTGAAATGTGACAATATTTATTTTAATAATAATATATTTGGAGTTCATTTTTAAATAAATGACTAAATAATAATATTATTAAAGCTAATAAATATTTTAGCAATGAAGTTTTGGAAATAAAATTTAAAAGTGAAAAATATATTTTAAATTATTAAAAGATTATAAATCTCATGTGATTAAAATATAAATATATTAAGATTTCAAAGTGGAATTATTTAACTTAGTGCATGAGATTTAATAAATAAATAAATTAAATTGGGAAGAGTAAATTAAATATTATATTAATTAATGTGCATTATTTTAATGTTTGCTCACATAAGGGTTGACAAATTCTCAAAAATTGTCATGTAGACAACACAGAAGTTTGCACTCTAAGAATGCACTAGTTGTCTACACTTAGAAGTTAGCATTTTTATTTGAGCACATGGTGTCTACAACCTTAAGACTCATCTAGAAGGTTGGAGAAGGCTCATGCTTGGTTATCATGCTTATCTTCTAGTTGTTTCTAGAGACACTCTAGATGCATCTTAGAGGCCTTTAAATAGAGGCTCTCCTAGTGTGTTTGTACAAGTGGAATGGAAGCTACGAGCTACAAGCTTAATGGAAGCTTAAATGGAAGCTACAAGCCACAAGCTAAAATGGAAGCATCAAAGCTTACATGCATTGGAGAAGATCATATGCTCATATGTTTCTACATGCTTCTATGTTTCTATAAGCACCTCTAATCACTTGGAGGATTCAATTGACTGGATTGCGAATGATAGAGAAGGAAAAAATTTTCTATGGACTTTTGAGGCATGGCGAATTAGCATCAGTGTCTAGGTGCACTCGTGATAATCTCATACTCTATTTGTACTATTTCTCTTCCTGTCTTCATCATGTCTATGTGTCTAAGTACTCTTATGATTGAATCTACAATTGAATTAGAATCTAGATATTTTGTTGGTTGAGTAGAAAACAATAGAAAACTCTAGATCCAATTAAGGAAGAAATTAGATTTAAATAGGTTTGGGTTCGAATTAGAATCAAATTGAAATAGATTTGAAAATATGGCCAAATCCATTAGTGAAATTATTGGATAAATTGAGAGAACAATTACCTTTTGAGAAGAAATTTTTAATTCATCACAAATTGTCCTGTCGCTGCCCCTTGGATAGACCTGAACTCAGTCGTTCATAACTTTTTATCGAGATCGAATTTATTCGATTGCTCCGTCAGAATTGGCATAACTTGGCCCTCTCCAACATATTTAAATTTTAGCTTGATCCAATGGTTCATTAGGGAGATATGGCTGTCGTACTGGGACTGTTTTATTCAAAGACAGATATTTCTCCATTTTCCATAACCAAGAGTTCTTTATGCTTAAACTTCAAAAAATAATATATCAAAGCATGGAATGAATTAAAGATATTATTGTAATCTTTTTTTAATAGAATCTTATTAATATGCATTAGTTTTATATGATTTATTATCTAATCTAATTAAATCAAATTTAATTAAGATTATTTAATAGTAGAAGAAGTGTAATTAATTATTAGTCAATTTAAGTAAATGGATTTTTAAGTGAGGAAAATTTTTTAAAAAAAGAAATATTAATGATTTAGTTGTTATTCATTGATTGGTTCAAATATCAATCATTATAATTGAATATTGAAATTATTAGTGAGTTATTATTTATTAATAATTGTTAAGTTTAACAAATTATTAATGAAAGATAGTATAGATAAGTTTATATATAGATTCAATTAAGTTCAATCTAATTAAGATTAGTTAATAATTGAAGTATAGTATTAAGAATTTAGTTGAGATCAAATTAAGGGGAGAAAAATACAATAGAAATAAATTCATGTTATCATGAATGAAATTGTGATTAATGAAGTTGGTGATCATTATACTTAGAATCATCAAAGATTATTTTGGACAAATGATTACCTATTGATTATTGGTAAATCTTATCTAGGGAAAGATTCTTAAAGTAGTTATATTTAATTTACTAGTGACATCGTTGTTAGCAAAAATAATAATAAAATCTGTTATCGTAGATTTATTTTAACTTGTTATTAGTTATTAAACTATTACTAATCCTAATGTTAATGAAATGAAATATATTTGGTTGATAATTAGTTGAATCAAATGGGGTTTAACTGAATGATTATCAATAATAAGGGTTTGTCAAGGAAAAGTTAGTTTTCATTGATAGAATGGCAAAGGTGGTCATTATAGATTTATTAATAAGATTTTCAACATAGCTTTTTATGAACAAGTTATTGAACTATTAATATGAATATTTGAATTGTAGATAACTTTTTACGCACAAACTATTGTTAGTTATTAATCAACTAGATTTGTAATTATTAATTGAATTAATTAGAGTTATTTAGATTTAATTAATAATTATGTTATGTAATAGAAGATTCAATTGATATAATTCTTTTAACGAGATTGTAGATTATCTATATCAAAGTTGATAAGTCTTATTCTAATGACTTGAATAATGACTTAGATATTTTATTGGTTATTAGTGACGATTTAATTACTATAATGATTATAATTAGGAGGCTTAAGTGTTAGAGATATTTTGACTATTAGAATGTTAAAGAGTCATGGATTGTGCACCTATGTTAATTGATTGATTTAATCGATCATTTTATTAAAGTTATAATTTTCTTATTCGAAGAATGATAATTGGCTCTCTTATAATATAACAAATAATGAAAGGTTAATCAATTAGAATATGGATCATGGTTAAATATAGAGGACAATTTAATTAAAAGTCAATGATGATTAGTTTAGTGAATATTTATCCTTAAGTTATTCTTAGAATGTAATTCTTAATAATGGAAGGATAATGCTATCGGGGAACAAATGGGTTGACTTGTAGGTCAAATGATGATGAACTTAGACACTTTAAAAAATATACTTGCAAACAGAAAACTAGAAACCCCTACACATTATTCAACTATGTGAATTTAGTAAACCAAAACATGTGTTTTCATCGTGTATTTTATATGTTTCTTGTTTTGGGTTTTGGGTTGGCTAGTGTTGACTAGTCTTAGGTTGTTACCAGAGGCTCGGTGGTTATGAGATGTGTTGGCATGTTGATCTTATTTGGTCTCGATCTTTATAAGCCCAACCATCGTTATGTGATCGTATGCTCTATGAAATGTTTGTATTTGTTCATCAGTCTTCATGTGTGAAGCTGAGATTTATGTGTATGAGATACTTGAGCTAATCATTTTTGAGTCATCGATCAGTTATCCTTAGATTATTTTCTAGTTGCCATGATGGGACTGAAATGTGGATTTATTTTTTGATGATGTCATGTTGTGACATGTTTTGACTCAACCATTTTGGAGTCTTCGATCAGTATGATTTTGAAATATTCTGGGTTGCTTGTTGAAGACCAATGGACATGGTGATTATTTTGAGATATATTCTGGTTATTGAGAACCAATGGATACTTATGATTATCAATGATGCCTTCAGTTGCCAATAGAGAACTTTTGTGGTTATGATTTTCTATGGATGTCTTTTTCAGATGCTCATGGAGATTTTGATGATTCTTATCTTGGAGATTTGATGATTCTTATTGTGGATATTTGATGCTTTTATCATTCATATTTGATGATTCTTTTTATGGATTATCTTTTGGATTTTTTTTATAGTCACTTGTACAGGACTGTGGTGATTTATGATTCTATGAGCTTAGGGTAGGTTATCTACTTGTAGTGTTGGGAAGTGGCTTGCAATGGGGGTCGGGGCCCTAAGTGGCTACCATGGTAACTCATTGTAAGTTTGGTTAATAAGTGATAACATTTACACACTAAATGGAGATTAAATGAACTTAAAAAGATAATTATTTTGGTTCTCGCCCATGCCTTGAGCACTTGTACAGGCTAGGATGGGAGTAGTGAGACGCATGGTTGCGACCTTGCATTCCATAGTATGCCTCGTCAGTATGAGAGGATACTAGTGGCCGCATGAGATCTGTATGGACCCGTAGAGTAGAGCTAACTACCAGGGTAACTTGTACGAGATAAATGCGATGACACTTTCCCGCTTGCATAGTAGGTTCCTACATGTCATTGTTGTGCCTCTGGGAATTAGATGTCAAATTTGTGTGATGGAACCCTTGAGTAGTATACTTTTACGATTCCTAGACTTTAGAGATTTGTGCTATGTGATTTTAATAGCCTATTTGGGACTTGAGATTATCTCCTCAGCACAGTGGGAGTGGACCACTTAGGTTCCACGTGGTCGGGTGGTAGTATTTTTCCACTCTTATCATTTGAGATCCATTGAGACACCGTGGCTGAGCATTCTTGGTTGGTATTTATCTTCATTATGATCTTGGAGCATTATGATAGATGATATACCTTGTGATGGATGTATTTATTGGTATGTTTCTTATATTGATGATTTGCATATGCTAGATAATGTTACTTTATGCTTTACTTTGCATGTTAGTAGGATGTTTTAGGAGTGACATTCCTACTATGTTAATAGCCGATGATCTCTTCAGTGCTTTGGAATGTTGTGCACGGAGGGATGGCTAAGATCCACGATAGTCTAATGATTCTATTTACGGTTGGGAGGAACTGTGCACTTAGTTATTTATGTTTGAAATGTATGGTTATATTTTATGATGAATGTTTATATCTTTTGCGATGATGTATCATGTATGGTTTTTGGTTTCATTTACTTTAGTTGCATCATGGATTAATATTGGATAATGATGTACTTTATTTACATGGATGTTTATTCTTTTAAGCTTTTCATACCTTGTAACATGTACAGTGGATGATTGAGCAATCTGAAAATGTAATTTATGAACATTGAATATATCATTGCTATTTCATAAGGATGTGATGTTAGATGGATAGTTAAGATTAGATGTGATTCAACGTTAAGGGATCTTAAAAGAATGTCACTTGTTATGTATATATGTTATGTTTACTTTCATTTGAATTGTTACTATTGCTTCCGCAAGTGTTGTGTATGGTTTTACTTTCATGTTTTTAAAAAAAAATTATTTGGCAAATTTAGTGAAATTCTTTGAATCCCTTGGCGGGGCATTACATAATTTTGTTTAATTATTTCAAAATTTTTTTCGAAACTAGTCAACTCAAGTCAATTGTGGTTAAATCTGGTCAACTTTTGGTCAAACTTGATCTTTGCGTATGTCAATATGAGCAAATGTGACTATGAATTCCAGCAACAATTTGATGCAAATTCTCATTCAACCTTTCAAAATGAAGAGATTAGAGTCTCTTAAATAGACTTTCTTGGAATTCATCAACGGTTGAGATCGATTTCAATCAACGGTCAGGTTTAAAGGTGAAGTTCAATCATAAAGGAAGATTTCCAAATTAAAAAGAGTTAACAGATTTAACTCATTTTTTATCAATAGTGAACTGAAAATTTCCCTTTTTGAATTAAAGAGAGATTTTGTTGAGATATTTAATTTAATAAAATGAGATATGCTCTCATAATTACTTTTTATGTTTAATTAAATAATCTTTAATTAATTAGAGACAATTTTCTTATTTAATTAAATAACTTTATTTAATTAATTAGCAATGGCTTCTCATTTAATTAAGTAACTTTGTTTAATTAATTAGAAGTAAGTACTCTATTTAATTAAATAATTTTGTTTAATTATTTCAAAATTCTTTTCAAAACTAGTCAACTCAAGTCAACCGTGGTTAAATTTGGTCAACTTTTGGACAAACTTGATCTTTGCGTATGTGAATATGAGCAAATGTGAGTATGAATTCCAGCAACAATTCGATGCAAATTCTCATTCAACCTTTCAAAATGAAGAGATGAGGGTCTCTTAAATAGACTTTCTTGAAATTCATCAATGGTTGAGATCGATTTCAATCAACGGTCAGGATTAAAGGTGAAGTTCAGTCACAAAGGAAGATTTTCAAATTAAAGGGAGTTAACAGATTTAATTTGAGTAAAATAAGGAGTTAACTAATTCAATTTGAGTAGAAAAAGGAGTTAACTCATTTAACTCATTTTTGATCAATAGTGAACTAGAAATTTCCCTTTTTGAACTAAAGAGAGATTTTGTTGAAATATTTAATTTAGTAAAATGAGATATGCCCTCATAATTACTTTTTCAATTTAATTAAATAATCTTTAATTAATTAGAGATACTTTTCTTATTTAATTAAATAACTTCATTTAATTAATTAGGAATGGCTTCAAATTTAATTAAATAACTTTGTTTAATTAATTAGAAGTAACTACTCCATTTAATTTGTAATGCCCCACCAAGGGATCCAAAGAATTACACTAAGTTTACCTAACAAATTTTTTTTTTTAAACATGAAAGTAAAACCATTCACAACACTTGCGGAAGCAATCAAAATAATTCGAATAAAAGTACACATAACATAACATAACAGATTACATTCTTTAAAGATCCCTTAACATTGTATCACATCTAAATTAACTATTCATCTAACATCCCATCCTTATGAAATAACAATGATGCATCCAACATTCTTAAACCATATACAAGTGTCTTTTTAAGTAATTACATTTCAGATTGCTCAATCACCCACTATACATGTCACAGGGTATGAAAGCTTAAAAGAATAAACATCCATGTAAATAAAGTACATCTTCATCCAATATTAATCCATGATGCAATAACATAAATGAAACCACATGCGATACATGATACATCATCACAAAAAATATAAACATCCATCATAAGAGATAACCATAAATCAAACATAAATAACTAAGTGCACGGTTTTTCCCAACCATAAATAGCATCATTAGACCATCGTGGATCCTAGCCATCCCTCAGTGCATAAAATTTCAAAGCACCGAAGAGATCATCGGTATTATCATAGTAGGAATGTCACTCCTAAAACATCCTACTAACATGCAAAGTAAAGCATAAGATACCATCATCTAACATATGCAAATTATCAATGTAAGGAACATACCAGTAAATACATCCATCATAAGGTATATCATCAATCATAATGATCCAAGAACATAATGAAGATAAATACCAACCAAGAAAGCATCAGCCACGGTGTTCTAGACAGATCTCAAATGATAAGAGTGATAAAACACTACCTCCTGACCGCATGGATCCTAAGTGATCCACTCCCACCGTGCTGAGGAGATAATCTCAAGTCCCAAACAGGTTATCAAAATCACATAGCATAGATATTCTCTAAGTCCAGGAATCCTAAAAGTATACTAACTCAAAGGTTCCATCACACAAAATTGACATCTAATTCTCAGAGGCACACAATAACATGTAGGAAACCTACTCTGCAAGCGGGAAAGTGTCATTGCATTTATCACGTACAAGTTACCCTGGCAATTAGCTAAACTCTACAGGTCCATACTGATCTAATGTGGCCACTAGTATCCTCTCATACTGACAAGGCATACTACAGAATGCAGGGTCGCAACCATGCGTTCTCACTACTCCCATCCTAGCCTGTACAAGCGCTCAAGTCATGGGCGAGAACATCAACAATTATCTTTTTAGGTTCATTTAATCTCCATTTAGTGTGTAAATGCTATCACTTATTAACCAAACTTATAATGAGTTACCTTGGCAGCAACTTAGGGCCCCGAACCCCATTGCAAGCCACTTCACGACATTACAAGTAGATTACCTACCCTAAGCTCATGGAATCATAAATCTCAAAATCACAAAAGATAATCCATAATAAAATCATCAAATATGCATAAAAGCATTAAATATCCATAATAAGAATCATCAAATCTCCAAGATAAGAATCATCAAATCTCCATGAGCATCTGGAAAACATCCATAAAAAATCATGACCACAATAGTTCTTTATTGGCAACTGAAGGCATCACTGATAATTATAATAATCATTGGTTCTCAATAACCAAAATATATCTCAAAATAAATCACAATATCCATTGGTTCTCAACAAGCAACCAAGAATATCTCAAAATCATACTGATCGAAGACTCTAAAATGGTTGAGTCAAACATGTCACAACATGAAATAATCAAGAAATAAATCCACATTTCAGTCTCATCATGGTGACTAGAAAATAATCCAAGGATAACTGATCGATGACTCAAAAATGATTAGCTCAATGTCTCATACACATACATCTCAGCTTCACACATGAAGACTGATGAACAAATACAAACATTTTAGAGAGCATACGATTACATTACTATGGTTGGGCTTATAAAGATTGAGATCAAATAAAATCAACATGCCATCATATCCCCTGAGCCTCTAGTAACAACCTAAGACTGGTCAACACTAGTCAACTCAAAACTCAAAACAAGAAGCATATAGAATACACGATGCAAACACATGTTTTGGTTTACTAAATTCACATAGTTGAATAATGTGTAGGGGTTTCTAATTTTCTATTTGCAAGTATACTTTTAAGTGTCTTAAGTTTCATCATTTGACCTACAAGTCAACCCAATTGATTCTCCAATAGCATTATCCTTCCATTATTAAGAATTACATTCTAAGAATAACTTAAGGATAAATATTCACTAAAATAATCATCATTGACCTTTAATTAAATTGTTCTCTTTATTTGACCAAGATCTATATTCTAATTGATTATCCTTTCAACTTTTTAAAGATCATTATTCATTATATTATAAGAGGACCAATTATCATTCTTTGAATAAGAGATTATAACTTTATTAAAATGATTAATTAATCCATCAATTAACATAGGTACATCATCCATGACCTATTATCATTCTAATAATTCTTAATTAAGACTTAATTAAATATTATTAAAATTTAAGCCTCTTAATTCAATCGTTATCATCATTGACAATCATATAATATCTAAAGTCATAATTCAACTCATAAGATTTATCAACTTTAATATAGATAATCTACAATCTCGTTAAAAGAATTATATCAATTAAATCTCTATTACATAACATAATTATTAATTAAATCCAATTAACTCTAGTTAATTGATTTAATTAATAATTACACAATCATACTATCAACTCAATGAATATCAGTTGACCATTAACTAACTAGAATTCTTTAAGATGAAAGGCAACTATAATTCAGTACTCAAATGATCATATTAATAATTCAATTATAATAACTTATTAATATTTAATAACAAACTATATTAAAAATTTTATTAATAAATCTATAATGACCACATTCGTCACTCTACAACAATGTCCCCATTTATATTTTAATAATAACAAGTTATAATAAATCTCCAATACCAAGTATTATTATCTTAAATAAGTTTTCTTTATGTACGTTGATTGATACTCCTCCAAATTATTAACCAATTCAATTTGATTAATATCTTTTACAGTACTTCAATCATTAAGTAATCTCCTCTAGATTAACTCTGATTGTATTAATTGATAACTATTTAAACTATTTATTCTATTATTTATTAATAGTTTGTTAGACCCAACAAACATTAATAAATAATAAACTCATCAAAACTATTATTAATCGATCTAGAAAACTTTACATAAGCTTCATTAGCTAACTCTTAATACCATTAAGGTATATCAATAATTTAGTTAATAATATATAACGTATTAATAATACCATAGTAATTCAAATTATAACAATGTTATAACAGTGACTCCATGTCAATTAAATCTTAATCCATTATCATTAAAATCTCCTCATTTAAAAACGTAATATAAAATTACCATCTCTAAATTATTTAATATATATTAAATAGTATTTAATATATATTATAAAAAGTCCACTATATAAACTATATTAAAATATCTTTTCTTTTAATTTTCTCTCATTTAAAAATTTATTTACTTAGATTGACTAATAGTTAATTACACTTCTTCTACTATTAATTAATCTTAATTAAATTTAATTTAAATAGATTAGATAATAAACCATATAAAACTAATGCATATTAATAAGATTCTACTAAGAGAATATTGCAATAATATCTTTAATTCATTCCATGCTTTGATATATTATTTTTGTGAAGTTAAAGCATAAAGAACTCTTGGTTATGGGAAATGGAGAAATATTTGTCTTTGAATAAAACAGTCTCAGTACGACAACCATATCTCCCTAATGAACTGTTGGATCGGGCTGAAATTAAAATATGTTGGAGAGGGTCAAGTTGCGCCAATTCTGACTGAAGTGATCGAATAAATTCGATCATGAGAAAAAGTTATGAATAACTGAGTTTGGGTCTATCCAAGGGGCAGCGACAGGACAGTTTGTGATGAATTAAAAATTTTCTCTTAAAAGGTAATTGCTCTCTAAATTTATCCAATAATTTCACTAATAAATTTGGCCATAAATCTTAAAACCATTTTCAAATCTATTTCAATTTGATTCTAATTCGAACCCAAACTCATTTATATTTAATTTCTTCCTTAATTGGATCTAAGATTTTTTTATTGTTTTCTTTGCAACCATACATATCTAGATTCTAATTTAATTATAGATTTAATCACAAAGAGTATTCAGACACATATAAAAAACATGATGAAGATAGGAACAGAAATAGTGCAAAGACAATATGCGAATATCACGAGTGCACCTAGACACTGATGCTAATTGTCCATGCCTTAGAAGTCTATAGAAAATCTCTTCCTTCTCCATCATTCGCAATTTTTCCAAGATCCAAGCCAACCAAATCTTCCAAGTGCTTAGAAGAGCTAGAAGGAACATAGAAGCATGTAAAAAATATATGAACATGTAGAAGCATATGATCTTCTCAATGAATGTAAGCTTTGGAGCTTCTATTTTATTTTGAAGCTTGTAGCTTGTAGCTTCCATTAAACTTTCACTTTAGCTTGTCCAAATACACTAAGAGAGCTTCTATTTAAATGCCTCTAAGATGCATTTAGAGTGTCTCTAGAAACAACTAGAAGATAAGCATGACAATCAAGCATGAGTCTTTTCCAACCTTCTAGATGAGTCTTAAGGTTGTAGACACCATGTGCTCAAATAAAAATGCTAACTCCTAAGTGTAGACAACTTATGCATTTTTAGAGTGCAAACTCCAGTGTTGTCTACATGACAACTCTCGAGAATTTGCCAACTCCTATGTGAGCAAATATTAAAATAATGCACAATCATTAATATAATATTTACTTTAATCTTTCTAATTTAATTTATTTATTTATTAAATCTCATGCACTAACTTTTATAATTCCACTTTTCAATCTTAATATATTTATATTTTAATCACATGAAATCTAGAATCTTTTAATAATTTTAATATATTTTTTCACTTTTAAATTTTATTTTTCAAAACTTAATTGCTAAAATATTTATTAGCTTTAATAATATTATTATTTAGTCATTTATTTAAAAATGAACTCCAAATATATTATTATTAAAATAAATATTGTCACATTCCAAATTTAAACTTTTAACTTTTATTTTCAAATTTAATTATTTTATTTAATTAATTTTTTAATTAATTAAATAAAATAAATATTAAAATATCATATTAATTTTCCATTAAATTAAACCATTAATTAAATCTTTTATTTAGGCTTAATTAATAGAAAATACATCAAAGATTCATAAGGGTAAAATACGAAAACCCATCACTAGCCAAAATACATACAAAATCAAATCAATGGTTAATATCACGAATTACGTCATCTGATGCATTCGGAGGGTACTCAACTCAGATACTTGTTCTAATTTTTCAATTAGGACAAATGGCTTAAAGGGTTGAGATTTGGACTTGAGAATTTATCTCCCCTCTCTTATCATTGAGATAGTGTGATAGGGTACGCTCATCTTGGAAATTCAGGGAAGTCGATACCTGGTACCTGCAACCTGCATAAAAATCACACATGTACAAGCACAATATATACTAAACTAAATAGGCAATGGCAGGAAGTGGTGCATCGTGTAGATCCTGACTAGCAGGTGACTACGACTCCCTTCCTTAACCATATCATACACACCATACAAAAACAAACACGCAAAGCAAACATGCACACCATACACATACAAGTATGGGGTAAGTATCCATAAAAAAACACATATGATAATAAATCATCTTACTAATTATTATTAATAACTGCAAACGCTGAAAATAATCATTATGCATACATGAAATACAAACTCTAAGTAATCTATCACATATCAACTGAATCCATAGCACAATATCTGATAATCTCAAAAGAATCTTGCTAACCAACAACATAAAACTAGCTCTAAAAGAGTTCAGCAATGATATCAAACTATGAACTAGGGGCAGGCACTACATCCACCCCCCTCTGGGATTAGGCTTACTCCCGGAAGCCTACAAGAATGAGAAACTAAGTTACTCACTTTGTAGGTCCTATTGAACCCTTTCCCTCTGTAGGAAAACATGATTCCACTGAGGATATTACAACACCTTTAGAGCAATATGATTTTGATTTAATGGTAAATCGAAAACCACATTGATCCAACATTCATTCTTTTAATAACTACTAAAATAGATCCTCTAATACATTCTAAACAAGAGAAACTTAATGCTTGCAAAGATAAACAAGGGCATACTACCTTACAACATAAATAAAAAATACATGTTTTACAACTAGAATGGGTTCCAATTTTTAGTTTTTCCCTCATTTAAGTTTACGTAGAATTTTCAGTATTGAAAGCTAAGTGTTGAAATATGAAAAATATGCAAGTATCAGTTTCAAATTTTATTTCAGTTCACCTAGTTTCAAGTTTCAGTTTGAAAGAGATACATATGATAGTTCAAAGTTTTTATTTTGATCAACTAATTAACAACTAGTGGCATTCCAATATACCCAGAGCTCCCAATGTTGAAACTCGGGCTCTGATACCAAATGTAATGCTCCACCAAGGGATCCAAAGAATTACACTAAGTTTACCTAACAAATTTTTTTTTTAAACATCAAAGTAAAACTATTCACAACACTTGCGGAAGCAATAGAAACAATTCGAATAAAAGTACACATAATATAACATAACAGATTACATTCTTTAAAGATTCCTTAACATTGTATCACATCTAAATTAACTATTCATCTAACATCCTATCCTTATGAAATAACAATGACACATCCAACATTCTTAAACTATATACAAGTGTCATTTTTAGTAATTACATTTTAGATTGCTCAATCACCCACTATACATGTCACAGGGTATGAAAGCTTAAAAGAATAAACATCCATGTAAATAAAGTACACCTTTATCCAATATTAATTCATGATGCAATAACATAAATAAAACCACATGTCATACATGATACATCATCACAAAAAATATAAACATCCATCATAAGAGATAACCATAAATCACAAACATAAATTACTAAGTGCACGATTCCTCCTAACCGTAAATAGCATCATTAGACCATCGTGGATCCTAGCCATCTCTCAGTGTGTAACATTTCAAAGCACTGAAGAGATCATCGGTATTATCATAGTAGGAATGTCACTCCTAAAACATCCTACTAACATGCAAAGTAAAGCATAAGATACCATCATCTAACATATGCAAATTATCAATGTAAGGAACATACCAGTAAATACATCCATCATAAGATATATCATCAATCATAATGATCCAAGAACATAATGAAGATAAATAACAACCAAGAAAGCATGAGCCACGGTGTTCCAGACAGATCTCAAATGATAAGAGTGATAAAACACTACCACCCGACCGCGTGGATCCTAAGTGGTCCACTCCGACTGTGCTGAGGAGATAATCTCAAGTCTCAAACATGCTATCAAAATCACATAGCATAGATACTCTCTAAGTCTAGAAATCCTAAAAGTATACTAACTCAAAGGTTCCATCACACAAAACCGACATCTAATTCTCAGAGGCATACAATAACATGTAGGAAACCTACTTTGCAAGCGAGAAAGTGTCATCGCATTTATCATGTACAAGTTACCCTGACATTTAGCTAAACTCCACGAGTCCATACTGATCTCATGCGGCCACTAGTATTCTTTCATACTGACGAGGCATACTACGGAATGCATGGTCGCAACCATGCATTCTCACTACTCCCATCCTAGCCTATACAAGCGCTCAAGGCATGGGCAAGAACATCAACAATTATCTTTTTAGGTTCATTTAATCTCCATTTAGTGTGTAAATGTTATCACTTATTAACCAAACTTACAATGAGTTACCCTGGCAACCACTTAGGGCCCCAGCCCCATTGCAAGCCACTTCCCGACACTACAAGTAGTTTACCTACCTTGAGCTCATGGAATCATAAATCTCAAAATCACAAAAGATAATCCATAATAAAATCATCAAATATGCATAAAAGAATCAAATATCCATAATAAGAATCATCAAATCTCCATGAGCATCTGGAAAAACATCCATAGAAAATTATGACCACAACAGTTCTCTATTGGCAACTGAAGGCATCACTGATAATCATAATAATCATTGGTTCTCAATAACCAAAATATATCTCAAAATAAATCACAGTATCCATTGGTTCTCAAAAACCAACCAAGAATATCTCAAAATCATACTGATCGAAGACTCCAAAATGATTGAGTCAAACATGTCACAACATGACATCATCAAGAAATAAATCCACATTTTAGTCCCATCATGGAAACTAGAAAATAATCCAAGGATAATTGATCGATGACTCAAAAATGATTAGCTCAACGTCGCATACACATATATCTTAGCTTCACACATGAAGACTGATGAACAAATACAAACATTTCATAGAGCATATGATCACATTACCATGGTTGGGTTTATAAAGATTGAGACCAAATAAAATCAACATGCCATCATATCTCATAACCCCCGAGCCTCTGGTAACAACTTAAGACTAATCAACATTAGTCAACCCAAAACTCAAAATAAGAAGCATATAGAATACACGATGCAAACACATGTTTTGGTTTACTAAATTCACATAGTTGAATAATGTGTAGGGGTTTCTAGTTTTTTGTTTGCAAGTATACTTTTAAGTGTCTTAAGTTTCATCATTTGACCTACAAGTCAACCTAATTGATTCCCCGATAGCATTATCCTTCCATTATTAAGAATTACATTCTAAGAATAACTTAAGGGTAAATATTAACTCAACTAATCATCATTGACCTTTAATTAAATTGTTCTCTTTATTTGACCAAGATCTATATTCTAATTGATTATCCTTTCAATTTTTTTAGGATCATTATTCATTATATTATAAGAGGACCAATTATCATTCTTCGAATAAGAGATTATAACTTTATTAAAATGATCAATTAATCCATCAATTAAAATAGGTACACCATCCATGACCTATTATCATTCTAATAATTCTTAATTAAAACTTAATTAAATATTATTAAAATTTAAGCCTCTTAATTCAATCGTTATCATCATTGACAATCATATAATATCTAAAGTCATAATTCAACTCATAAGATTTATCAACTTGAATATAGATAATCTACAATCTCGTTAAAAGAATTATATCAATTAAATCTCTATTACATAACATAATTATTATTTAAATCCAATTAACTCTAGTTAATTGATTTAATTAATAATTACACAATCATACTATCAACCCAATGAATATCAGTTGACCATTAACTAACAAGAATACTGTAAGATGAAAGGAAACTATAATTCAGTACTCAAATGATCATATTAATAATTCAATTATAATAACTTATTAATATTTAATAACAAGCTATATTGAGAATTTTATTAATAAATCTATAATGACCACATTCGTCACTGTACAACAATGTCTCCATTTATATTTTAACAATAACAAGTTATAATAAATCTACAATACCAAGTATTATTATCTTAGATAAGTTTTTCCTATGTACGTTGATTGATACTCCTCCAAATTATTAACCAATTCAATTTGATTAATATCTTTTACAATACTTCAATCATTAACTAATCTCGTCTAGATTAACTCTAATCGTATTAATTGATAACTATTTAAACTATTTATTCTATTATTTATTAATAGTTTGTTAGACCCAACAAACATTAATAAATAATAAATTTATCAAAACTATTATTAATCAATCTAGAGAACTTTACATAAGCTTCATTAGCTAACTCTTAATACCATTAAGGTATATCAATAATTTAGTTAATAATATATAACGTATTAATAATACCATAGTAATTCAAATTATAACAATGTTATAACAGTGACTCCATGCTAATTAAATCTTAATTATATTAGATAATAAACCATATAAAACTAATGCATATTAATAAGATTCTACTAAGATAAGATTACAATAATATCTTTAATTCATTCCATGCTTTGATATATTATTTTTATGAAGTTAAAGCATAAAGAACTCTTGGTTATGGAAAATGGAGAAATATTCGTCCTTGAATAAAACAGTCTCAGTACGAAAATCATATCTCCCTAATGAACCATTGGATTGGGCTAAAATTAAAATATGTTGGAGAGGGCCAAATTGCACCAATTCTGACCAAAGCGATCGAATAAATTCAATCACGATAAAAAGTTATGAATGACTGAGTTTGGGTCTATCCAAGGGGCAGTGACAGGACAGTTTGTGATGAATTAAAAAAATTCTCTTAAAAGGTAATTGTTTTTTAAATTTATTCAATAATTTCACTAATGGATTTGGCCATAAATCTTGAAATCATTTTCAAATCTATTTCAATTTGATTTTCTAATTCGAATCCAACCTCGTTTAGATCTAATTTCTTCCTTAATTGGATCTAAGATTTATCTATTATTATTTTTACAACCATACATATCTAGATTCTAATTTAATTGTAGATTCAATCACAAAGAGTATTCAGACACATATAACAAACATGATGAAGATAGGAACAAAAATAGTGCAAAGACAATATGCGAATATCACGAGTGCACCTGGACACTGATGTTAATCCGTCATGCCTTAGAAGTCCATAGAAAATCTCTTCTTTCTCCATCATTCGCAATTCCTCCAAGATCCAAGCCAACCAAATCCTCCAAGTGACTAGAAGAGCTAGAAGGAACATAAAAACATGTAGAAAATATATGAGCATGTAGAAGCATATGATCTTCTCAATGAATGTAAGCTTTGAAGCTTCCATTTTAGCTTGAAGCTTGTAGCTTGTAGCTTCCATTAAACTTTTATTTTAGTTTGTCCAAATACACTAAGAGATCTTCTATTTAAAGGCCTCTAAGATGCATTTAGAGTGTCTCTAAAAACAACTAGAAGATAAACATGACAACCAAGCATGAGTCTTCTCCAACCTTCTAGATGAGTCTTAAGGTTGTAGACACCATGTGCTCAAATAAAAATGGTAACTCCTAAGTGTAGACAACTTGTGCATTCTTAGAGTGCAAACTCTAGTGTTGTCTACATGACAACTCTCGAGAATTTGCCAACTCCTATGTGAGCAAATAATAAAATAATGCATAATCATTAATATAATATTTACTTTACTCTTTCTAATTTAATTTATTTATTTATTAAATCTCATGCACTAACTTTTATAATTCTACTTTTCAATCTTAATATATTTATATTTTAATCACATGAAATCTAGAATCTTTTAATAATTTTAATATATATTTTCACTTTTAAATTTTATTTTTCAAAACTTAATTGCTAAAATATTTATTAGCTTTAATAATAATATTATTTAGTCATTTATTTAAAGATGAATTCCAAATATATTATTATTAAAATAAATATTGTCACATTCCAAATTTAAACTTTTAACTTTTATTTTCAAATTTAATTATTTTATTTAATTAATTTCTCAATTAATTAAATAAAATAAATATTAAAATATCATATTAATTTTCTATTAAATTAAACCATTAATTAAATTTTTTATTTAGGTTTAATTAATAGAAAATACATCAAAGATTCATAAGGGTAAAATACGAAAACTCATCATAGCCAAAATACATACAAAAATCAAATCAAGGGTTAATATCATGAATTACGTCATTTGATGCATTCAGAAGGTACTCAACTTAGATACTCGTACTAATTTTTCAATTAGGACAAATGGCTTAAAGGGTTGGGATTTGGACTTGAGAATTTATCTCCTCTCTCTTATCATTGAGATAGTGTGATAGGGTACGCTCATCTTGGCAATTCAGGGAAGTCGATACCCGATACCTGCAACCTGCATAAAAATTATGCATGTACAAGCACAATATATACTAAACTAAATAGAAAATGACAGGAAGTGATGCATCGTGTATATCTCGACTAGCAGGCGACTACAACTCCCTTCCTTAACCATATCAGACACGCCTTACAAAAGCAAACACGCAAAGCAAACACGCAAAGCAAACACGCACACCATACACATGCAAGTATGGGGTAAGTATCCATAAGAAAACACATATGATAATAAATCATTTTACTAATCATTATTAATAACTGCAAATGCTGAAAATAATCATCATGCATACATAAAATGCAAAATCTAAATAATCTCATCACATATCAACTAAATCCATAGCACAATATCTGATAATCTCAAAAGAATGTTGCTAACCAA
Organism: Cupressus sempervirens; assembly: GCA_028749045.1. Taxonomy (NCBI): domain Eukaryota; kingdom Viridiplantae; phylum Streptophyta; class Pinopsida; order Cupressales; family Cupressaceae; genus Cupressus; species Cupressus sempervirens. The sequence goes on from CM053787.1 coordinate 103,954,627, forward strand.
CAACATAAAACTAACTCTAAAAGAGTTTAGCAATGATAACAAAATGTGAATTAGGGGCAGACACTACACAATTAAATAATTTTGTTTAATTATTTCAAAATTCTTTTCGAAACTAGTCAACTCAAGTCAACTGTGGTTAAATCTAGTCAACTTTTGTTCAAACTTGATCTTTGCGTATGTGAATATGAGAAAATGTGAGTATGAATTCTAGCAACAATTTGATGCAAATTCTCATTCAACCTTTCAAAATGAAGAAATGAGGGTCTCTTAAATAGACTTTCCTGAAATTCATCAACGGTTGAGATCAATTTCAATCAACGGTCAGGAATAAATGTGAAGTTCAGTCATAAAGAGAGATTTCCAAATTAAAGGGAGTTAATAGATTTAATTTGAGTAAAATAAGGAGTTAACTGATTCAATTTGAGTAAAAAAAGGAGTTAACTAATTTAACTCATTTTTTATCAATAGTGCACTGAAAATTTCTCTTTTTGAACTGAAGAGAGATTTTGTTGAGATATTTAATTTAATAAAATGAGATATGCTCTCATAATTACTTTTTCTATTTAATAAAATAATCTTGAATTAATTAGAGACACTTTTCTTGTTTAATTAAATAACTTAATTTAATTAATTAGAAATGGCTTCTCATCTAATTAAATAACTTTGTTTAATTAATTAGAAGTAAGTACTCCATTTACTTAAATAATTTCATTTAATTATTTTAAATTTTTTTTTGAAACTAGTCAACTCAAGTCAACCGTAGTTAAATCTGGTCAACTTTTGGTCAAACTTGATCTTTGCGTATGTGAATATGAGCAAATGTGAGTATGAATTTCAGCAACAATTCGATGCAAATTCTCATTCAACCTTTCAAAATGAAGAGATGAGGGTCTCTTAAATAGAATTTCCTAAAATTTATCAACGGTTTAGATCGATTTCAATCAACGGTCAAGATTAAAGGTAGAGTTCAGTCATAAAGAGAGATTTTCAAATTAAAGGTAGTTAACAGGTTTAATTTGAGTGAAATAAAGAGTTAACTGATTCAATTTGGGTAGAAAAAAGAGTTAACTAATTTAACTCATTTTTGATGAATAGTCAATTAGAAATTTGCCTTTTTGAACTGAAGAGAGATTTTGTTGAGATATTTAATTTAATAAAATGAGATATGCTCTCATAATTACTTTTTCTATTTATTTAAATAATCTTTAATTAATTAGAGATACTTTTCTTATTTAATTAAATAACTTTATTTAACTAATTAGGAATGACTTCTCATTTAATTAAATAACTTTGTTTAATTAATTAGAAGTAAGTACTCCATTTAATTAAATAATTTCGTTTAATTATTTCAAAAAAAAAATTGAAACTAGTCAACTCAAGTCAACCGTGGTTAAATCTGCTCAACTTTTGGTCAAACTTGATCTTTCTGTATGTGAACATGAGCAAATGTAACTATGAATTCCAGCAACAATTCGATGTAAATTCTCATTCAACCTTTCAAAATGAAGAGATGGGGGTCTCTTAAATAGACTTTCCTAGAATTCATCAATGGTTGAGATCGATATCAATCAATGGTCAGGATTAAAGGTGAAGTTCAGTCATAAAGGGAGATTTCCAAATTAAAGAGAGTTAACAGATTTAATTTGAGTAAAATAAGGAGTTAACTGATTCAATTTGAGTAGAAAAAGGAGTTAACTAATTTAACACATTTTTTATCAATAGTGAACTGGAAATTTTCCTTTTTAAACTAAAAAGAGATTTTGTTGAGATATTTAATTTAATAAAATGAGATATGCTCTCATAATTATATTTTTTATTTATTTAAATAATCTTTAATTAATTAGAAACACTTTTCATATTTAATTAAAAAAAATTATTTAATTAATTAGGAATGACTTCGCATTTAATTAAATAAATTTATTTAATTAATTAGAAGTAAGTACTCCATTTAATAAAATAATTTTGTTGAATTATTTCCAAATTCTTTTCGAAACTAGTTAACTCAAGTCAACCATAGTTAAATCTGGTCAACTTTTGTTCAAACTTGATCTTTGCATATGTGAATATGAGCAAATGTGAGTATGAATTTTAGCAACAATTCGATGCAAATTCTCATTCAACCTTTCAAAATGAAGAAATGAGGGTCTCTCAAATAGACTTTCTTAGAATTCATCAATGGTTGAGATCGATTTCAATCAACGGTCAGGATTAAAGGTGAAGTTCAGTCATAAAGGGAGATTTCTAAATTAAAGGGAGTTAACAGATTTAATTTGAGTAAAATAAAGAGTTAACTGATTAAATTTGAGTAGAAAAAGGAGTTAACTGATTTAACTCATTTTTTATCAATAGTGAACTGAAAATTTTCCTTTTTGAACTGAAGAGAGATTTTGTTAAGATATTTAATTTAACAAAATAAGATATGCTATCATAATTACTTTTTCTATTTAATTAAATAATCTTTAATTAACTAGAGACACTTTTCTTATTTAATTAAATAACTTCATTTAATTAATTAGGAATGACTTCTCATTTAATTAGATAACTTTGTTTAATTAATTAGAAGTAAGTACTCCATTTAATTAAATAATTTCGTTTAATTATTTCAAAAAAAAATTCGAATCTAGTCAACTGTGGTTAAATTTGGTCAACTTTTGGTCAAACTTGATCTTTACATATGTCAATATGAGCAAGTGTGAGTATGAATTCTAGCAACAATTCGATGCAAATTCTCATTAAACCTTTCAAAATGAAGAGATGAGGGTCTCTTAAATAGACTTTCCTAAAATTTATCAATGGTTGATATCGATTTCAATCAACGGTCAGGATTAAAGGTGAAGTTCAGTCATAAAGGGAGATTTCCAAATTAAAGGGAGTTAACAGATTTAATTTGAGTAAAATAAAGAGTTAACCAACTAAATTTGAGTAGAAAAAGGAGTTAACTCATTTAACTCATTTTTGATCAATAGTGAACTGAAAATTTCCCTTTTTGAACTGAAGAGAGATTTTGTTGAGATATTTAATTTAATAAAATGAGATATGCTCTCATAATTACTTTTTTTATTTAATTAAATAATCTTTAATTAATTAGAGACACTTTTCTTATTTAATTGAATAACTTCATTTAATTAATTAGGAATGACTTCTCATTTAATTAAATAACTTTGTTTAATTAATTAGAAGTAAATACTCCATTTAATTAAATAATTTTGTTTAATTATTTTTAAAAAAAATTTGAAACTAGTCAACTCAAGTCAATCGTGGTTAAATCTCGTCAACTTTTGATCAAACTTGATCTTTGCATATGTGTATATGAGCGAATGTGAGTATGAATTTCAGCAACAATTCGATGCAAATTCTCATCCAACCTTTCAAAATGAAGAGATGAGGCTCTCTCAAATAGACTTTCGTGAAATTCATCAACGGTTGAGATCAATTTCAATCAACGGTCAGGATTAAAGGTGAAGTTAAGTAATAAAGGGAGATTTCCTAATTAGAGGGACTTAACAGATTTAATTTGAGTAAAATAAGGAGTTAATTGATTCAATTTGAGTAGAAAAAGAACTTAACTAATTTAAATCATTTTTTATCAATAGTGAATTGAAATTTTTTCTTTTTGAACTGAAGAGAGATTTTGTTGAGATATTTAATTTAATAAAATGAGATATGCTCTCATAATTTCTTTTTCTATTTAATTAAATAATCTTTAATTAATTAGAGACAATTTTCTTATTTAATTAAATAACTTCATTTAATTAATTAGGAATGGCTTCTCATTTAATTAAATAACTTTATTTTATTAATTAGAAGTAAGTACTCCATTTAATTAAATAATTTTGTTTAATTATTTCAAAATTCCTTTTGAAACTAGTCAATTGAAGTCAACTATGGTTAAATCTGGTCAACTTTTGGTCAAACTTGATCTTTGCGTATGTGAATATGAGAAAATGTGAGTATGAATTCCAGCAACAATTTGATGCAAATTCTCATTCAACCTTTCAAAATGAAGAGATGAGGGTCTCTTAAATAGACTTTTTTAGAATTCATCAATGATTGAGATCGATTTCAATCAACGGTCAGGATTAAAGGTGAAGTTCAGTCATAAAGGGAGATTTCCAAATTAAATGGAGTTAACAGATTTAATTTGAGTAAAATAATGAATTAACTCATTCAATTTGAGTAGAAAAAAGAGTTAACTAATTTAACTCATCTTTAATCAATAGTGAACTGGAAATTTCCCTTTTTGAACTGAAGAGAGATTTTGTTGAGATATTTAATTTAATAAAATGAGATATGCTCTCATAATTACTTTTTCTATTTAATTAGATAATTTTTAATTAATTAGAGACACTTTTCTTATTTAATTAAATAACTTGATTTAACTAATTAGGAATGGCTTCTCATTTAATTAAATCACTTTGTTTAAATAATTAAATAATTTTTTTAAATTTTTTTAAAAAAAATTTGAAACTAGTCAACTCAAGTCAACTGTGGTTAAATCTAGTCAACTTTTGGTCAAATTTGATCTTTGCGTATGTGAATATGAGCAAATGTGAGTATGCATTCCAGCAACAATTCGATGCAAATTCTCATTCAACCTTTCAAAATGAAGAGATGAGGGTCTCTTAAATAGACTTTCCGGGAATTTATCAATGGTTAAGATCGATTACAATCAACGGTCAGGATTAAAGGTGAAGTTCAGTCATAAAAGGAGATTTTCAAATTAAAGGCAGTTAACAAATTTAATTTGAGTAAAATAAGGAGTTAACTGATTCAATTTGAGTAGAAAAAAGAGTTAACTGATTTAACTCATTTTTTATCAATAATGAACTGGAAATTTTTCTTTTTGAACTGAAGAGAGTTTTGTTGAGATATTTGATTTAATAAAATGAAATATGCTCTCATAATTACTTTTTCTATTTAATTAAATAATCTTTAATTAATTAGAGACATTTTTCTTATTTAATTAAATAACTTCATTTAATTAATTAGGAATGGCTTCTCATTTAATTAAATAACTTTTTTTAATTAATTAGAAGTAAGTACTCCATTTAATTAAATAATTTTGTTTAATTATTTGAAAATTCTTTTTGAAACTAGTCAACTCAAGTCAACTGTGGTTAAATTTGGTCAACTTTTGGTCAAACTTGATCTTTGCGTATGTGAATATGAGCAAATATTAGTATAAATTCCAGCAAAAATTCGATGCAAATTCTCATTCAACCTTTCAAAATGAAGAGATGAGAGTCTCTTAAATAGACTTTCTTGAAAGTCATCAACGGTTGAGATCGATTTCAATCAACGGTCAGGATTAAAGCTTAAATTCAGTCATAAAGGGAGGTTTCCAAATTAAAAGGAGTTAACAGATTTAATTTGAGTAAAATAAGGAGTTAACTGATTCAATTTGAGTAGAAAAAGGAGTTAACTCATTTAACTCATTTTTTATCAATAGTGAACTGGAAATTTTTCATTTTGAATTGAAGAGAGATTTTTTTGAGATATTTAATTTAATAAAATGAGATATGCTCTCATAATTACTTTTTCTATTTAAATAAATAAGCTTTAATTAATTAGAAAAACTTTTCTTATTTAATTAAATAACTTCATTTAACTAAATAGGAATGGCTTCTCATTTAATTAGATAACTTTGTCTAATTAATTAGAATTAAGTACTCCATTTAATTAAATAATTTAGTTTAATTATTTCAAAATTCTTTTTGAAACTAGTCAACTCAAGTCAACCGTGGTTAAATCTAGTCAACTGTTGGTCAAACTTGATCTTTGTGTATGTGAATATGAGTAAATGTAAGTATGAATTCTAACAACAATTTGATGCAAATTCTCATTCAACCTTTGAAAACGAAGAGATGAGGGTCTCTTAAATAGACTTTCTTGGAATTCATCAACGGTTGAGATTGATTTCAATCAACGGTCAGGATTAAAGGTGAAGTTCAATCATAAAGGGAGATTTCCAAATTAAAGGGAGTTAACAGATTTAATTTGAGTAAAATAAGGAGTTAACTGATTCAATTTGAGTAGAAAAAAGAGTTAACTAATTTAACTCATTTTTGATCAATAGTTAACTGGAAATTTTCCTTTTTGAACTGAAAAGAGATTTTGTTGAGATATTTAATTTAATAAAATAAGATATGCTCTTATAATTACATTTTTCATTTAATTAATTAATTTTTAATTAATTAAAGACACTTTTCTTATTTAATTAAATAACTTCATTTAATTAATTAGGAATGGCTTTTCATTTAATTAAATAGCTTTGTTTAATTAAGTAGAAGTAAGTACCTCATTTAATTAAATAATTTTGTTTAATTATTTCAAAATTCTTTTCGAAACTATTCAACCATGGTTAAAGTTGGTCAACTTTTGGTCAAACTTGATCTTTGCGTATGTGAATATGACCAAATGTGAGTATGAATTCCAGCAACAATTCGGTGCAAATTCTCATTCAACCTTTCAAAATGAAGAGATGAGGGTCTTTTAAATAGACTTTCTTAGAATTCATCAACGGTTGAGATTGATTTCAATCAACAGTCAGGATTAAAGGTGAAGTTCTATCATAAAGGGAGATTTCCAAATTAATGGGAGTTAACAGATTTAATTTGAGTAAAATAAGGAGTTAACTGATTCAATTTGAGTAGAAAAAGGAGTTAACTGATTTAACTCATTTTTTATCAATAGTGAACTGAAAATTTCCCTTTTTGAACTGAAGAGAGGTTTTGTTGAGATATTTTATTTAATAAAATGAGATATACTGTCGTAATTACTTTTTCTATTTAATTAAATAATCTTTAATTAATTAGAGACACTTTTCTTATTTAATTAAATAACTTCATTTGATTAATTAGGAATGGCTTCTCATTTAATTAAATAACTTTGTTTAATTAATTAGAATTAAGCACTCCATTTAATTAAATAATTTAGATTAATTATTTCAAAGTTCTTGTCGAAACTAGTTAACTCAAGTCAACCGTGGTTAAATCTGGTCAACTTTTGGTCAAACTTGATCTTTGCGTATGAGAATATGAGCAAATGTGAGTATGAATTCTTGCAACAATTCGATGCAAATTCTCATTCAACCTTTCAAAGTGAAGAGATGAGGGTCTCTTAAATAGACTTTCCTAGAATTTATCAACGGTTGAGATCGATTTTAATCAATGGTTAGGATTAAAGGTGAAGTTCAGTCATAAAAAGAGATTTTCAAATTATGTAGTGCCTGCCCCTAGTTCACATTTTGTTAGAGCTAGTTTTATGTTGTTGGTTAGCATCATTTTTTTGAAATTATTAGATATTGTGCTATAGATTCAGTTTATTATGTGATGAGAATACTTAAACTCTACATTTCATGTATGTATGATGATTATTTTTAGTGTTCGCAATTATTGATGATGATTATTACATTGCTTTCAGTTATGAATGATGATTAGTAAGATGATTTATTATCATATATTTTTTTTTATGAATACTTACCCCATACTTGCATGTGTATGGTGTGCGTGTTTGCTTTGCATGTTTTCTTTTGTATGACATGTCTGATGTGGTTAAGAAAGGGAGTCGTAGTCACCTACTAGCTGAAATCTACACGATGCACCACTTCCTACCATTACCTGTTTAGCTTAGTATATATTGTGCTTGTACATGCATAGTTTTTATGCAGGTTGCAGGTACTAGGTATCGACTTTCCTGAATTGTCAGGATGAGCATACCCTATCACATTATCTCAATGATAAGAGAGGGGAGATAAATTCTCAAGTCCAAATTTCAACCCTTTAAGCCATTTGCCCTAATTGGAAAATTAGGACAAGTATCCGAGTTGAGTACCCTCCGAATGCATCTGATGACGTAATTCGTGATATTAACCCTTGGTTTGATTTTGTATGTATTTTGACTATGATGGGTTTTCATATTTTTACCTTGTGAGTCTTTGATGTATTTTCTATTAATTAAACCTAATTAAAAGATTTAATTAATGGTTTAATTAAATAGAAAATTAATATGATATTTTAATATTTATTTTATTTAATTAGTTAAAAAATTATTTAAATAAAATAATTAAATTTGAAAATAAAAGTTAAAAGTTTAAATTTGGAATGTGACAATATTTATTTTAATAATATATTTGGAGCTCATTTTTAAATAAATGACTAAATAATATTATTATTAAAGTTAATAAATATTCTAGCAATTAAGTTTTGAAAATAAAATTTAAAAGTGAAAAATATATTTTAAATTATTAAAAGATTCTAAATTTCATGTGATTAAAATATAAATATGTTAAGATTAAAAAGTGGAATTATCAAAGTTAGTGCATGAGATTTAATAAATAAATAAATAAAATTAGAAAGAGTAAATTAAATATTATATTAATATTTGCTCACATAGGAATTGGCAAATTCTCGAGAGTTGTCATGTAGACAACACAGGGGTTTGCACTCCAAGAATGCATTAGTTGTCTACACTTAGAAGTTAGCATTTTATTTGAGCACATGGTGTCTACAACCTTAAGACTTATCTAGAAAGTTGAAGAAGACCCATGCTTGGTTGTCATACTTATCTTCTAGTTGTTTCTAGAGACACTCTAGATGCATCTTAGAGGCTTTTAAATAGAGACTCTCCTAGTGTGTTTGGACAAGCTACAAGCTTAATGGAAGCTACAAGCTTCAAGCTAAAATGGAAGCTTCAAAGCTTACATGCATTGGAGAAGTTCATATGCTCATATATTTTCTACATGCTTCTATGCTTCTTCTAGCACTTCTAGTCACTTGGAAGATTCGATTGGCTTGGATCTTGGTGGAATTGCAAATGATGGAGAAGGAAGGGATTTTCTATGGACTTCTGAGGCATGATGGATTAGTATCAGTGTCCAGGTGCACTCGTGATATTCGCATACTCTCTTTGCACTATTCCTCTTCCTGTCTTCATCGTGTTTGTTATATGTGTCTGAATACTCTCTGTGATTGAATCTACAATTTGAAATTGGAATCTAGATATTTTATTTGGTTGAGAAGAAAATAATAGAAAAACCCTAGCTTCAATTTAAGAAAGAAATTAGATCTGAATCGAGTTTGGGTTCGCATTTATATTGTGAAATTAAATAGACAAGATTTTTAATTAAAATAGAAATTCTAAGTTAAAAATTTGAATAGTTAGATGTAATCTTTCTATCAAATTATATTTTCAGATGCGTAAAGACAAACCTATTAGATGGATGAATGGGTAAATTTAAAGAACAATTACCTTTTAGGAGAAATTCTTAATTAATCACAAACTGCCCTGTCGCTGCCCCTTGTATAGACCCGAACTTAGTCATTCATAACTTTTTATCAGGATCGAATTTATTCGATCGCTCCAGTCAGAAGTGGCGCAACTTGGCCCTCTCCAACATATTTCAATTTCAGTCCAATCCAACAGTTCATTAGGGAGATATGACCTTCGTACTACAACTGTTTTATTCAATGACAGATATGTCTCCATTTTCCATAACCAAGAAATCTTTATGCTTAAACTTCACAAAAATAATATATCAAAGCATGGAATGAATTAAAGATATTATTGCAATCTTCTCTTATTAGAATCTTATTAATATGCATTAGTTTTATATGGTTTATTATCTAATCTAATTAAATCAAATTTAATTAAGATTAGTTAATAGTAGAAAAAGTGTAATTAATTATTAGTCAATCTAAATAAATAAATTTTTAAATGAGAGAAAATTAAAAGAAAATAAATTTTAATATAGTTTATATAGTGAACTTTTTATAATATATATTAAATACTATTTAATATATATTAAATAATTTAGAGATGGTAATTTTATATTACGTTTTTAAATGAGGAGATTTCAATAATAATGGATTAAGATTTAATTGACATGGAGTCACTATTATAACATTGTTATAATTTGAATTACTATGGTAATATTAATACATTATATATTAGTAACTAAATTATTGATATACCTTAATGGTATTAAGAGTTAGCTAATGAAGCTTATGTAAAGTTCTCTAGATCGATTAATAATAGTTTTGAGGAGTTTATTATTTATTAATGTTTGTTGGGTCTAACAAACTATTAATAAATAATAGTATAAATAGTATAAATAGTTATCAATTAATACGATCAGAGTTAATCTAGAGGAGATTAGTTAATGATTGAAGTACTGTAAAAGATATTAATCAAATTGAATTGGTTAATAATTTCGAAGAGTATCAATTAACCGAATCAACGTACATAGAAAAAATTTATTTGAGATAATAATACTTGGTATTGGGGATTTATTATAACTTGTTATTATTAAAATATAAATGAAAATATTGTTGCAGAGTGACGAATGTAGTCATTATAGATTTATTAATAAGATTCTCAATATAGCTTGTTATTAAATATTAACAAGTTATTATTATTGAACTATGAATATGAATATTTGTGTACTAGATTATACTTGACTTTTAACTTACAGAATTTTAGTTAGTTATTAGTCAACTGATATTAATTAGAACGTTGCTATGGTTATGCAATTATTAATTAAATCAATTAATGAGAGTTAATTAAATTTAAGTAATAATTAAGTAATATAATAAAAAAATTAATTGATATGATTCTTTTAGCAAAGTTGCAAAGTAATTACATCGAAGTTGATAAGTCTTATTCTAATGACTTGAATAATGACTTAGATATTTTAATGGTTATTAGTGATGATTTAATTGTTATAATGATTAAATTAAAAGGCTCAAACTTTAGTAGTATTTAAATAAGTTTTACTTGAGAACTATTAGAATGTTAAAGAGTCATGGATTGTGTACCTATGTTAATTGATTGATTTAATTGATCATTTTATTAAAGTTATAATCTTCTTATTTGAAGATTGATAATTGGTCCTCTTATAATATAATGAATAATGATCTTAGAAAAGTTGAAAGGTTAATCAATTAGAATATGAATCATGATTAAATATAGAGGACAATTTAATTAAACGTTAATGATGATCAGTTTAGTGAATATTTATCCTTAAATTATTCTTAGAATGTAATTTTTAATAATGGAAAGAATAATGTTATTGGGGAACAAATGGGTTGACTTGTAGGTCAAATGATGAAACTTATACTTTTGAAGTATACTTGCAAACAGAAATCTAAAAACACCTACACATTATTCAACTATGTGAACTTAGTAAACCAAAACATGTGTTTCCATCGTGTATTCTATATGCTTCTTGTTTTGAATTTTGGGTTGACTAGTGTTGACCAGTCTTAAGTTGTTACCAGAGGCTCAGGGGTTATGAGATGTGTTGGCATATTAATTTTATTTGGTCTCGATCTTTATAAGCCCAACCATGGTAATGTGATCATATGCTCTATGAAATGTTTGTATTTACTGATTGTTATAGTTGAGATTTTTATGTATCTGAGACACTTGAGCTAATCATTTTTGAGTCATCGATCAGTTATCCTTGGTTTATTTTCTAGTCGCCATGATGGGACTGAAATGTGAATTAATTTCTTGATGATGTCATGTTGTGACATGTTTTGACTCAACCATTTTGGAGTCTTCGATCAGTATGATTTTGAGATATTCTTGGTTGCTTGTTGAGAACCAATAGATATTGTGATTTATTTTGACATATAGTTTGGTTATTGAGAACCAATGGATACTTATGATTATCAGTGATGCCTTCAGTTGCCAATCGAGAACCGTTGTGGTCATGATTTTCTATGGATGCTTTTTCAGATGCTCATGGAGATTTGATGATTCTTATCTTGGTGATTTGATGATTCTTATTATGGATATTTGATGATTATTTTTATGGATTATCTTTTGAATTTTCTTTACAGTCACTTATACAGGACTGTGGTGATTTTATGATTCCATGAGCTTAGGGTAGGTAATCTACTTGTAGTGTCGAAAAGTGACTTGCAATGGGGGCTGAGGCACTAAGTGGCTGCCAGGGTAACTCATTGTAAGTTTGGTTAATAAGTGATAACATTTACTCACTAAATAGAGATTAAATGAACTTAAAAAGATAATTGTTTTGATGTTATCACCCATGCCTTGAGCGCTTGTACAGGCTAGGATGGGAGTAGTGAGAATGCATGGTTGCGACCGTGCATTCCGTAGTATGCCTTGTCAGTATGAGAGGATACTAGTGGCCGCATGAGATCAATATGAACCTGTGGAGTTTAGCTAACTGCCAGGGTAACTTGTATGTGATAAATGCGATAACACTTTCCTGCTTGCAGAGTAGGTTTCCTACATGTCATTGTGTGCCTTTGGGAATTAGATGTCAATTTTGTGTGTGTTGGAACCTTTGAGTTAGTATACTTTTAGGATTCCTAGACTTATAGAAATTTATGCTATGTGATTTTGATAGCCTGTTTGGGACTTGAGATTATCTCCTCAACACGGTGGGAGTGGACCACTTACATACCACGTGGTCGGGTGGTAATGTATTTTCCACTCTTATCATTTGAGATCTGTCTGAGACATCGTGGCTGGAGTATTCTTGGTTGGTATTTATCTTCATCATTATGATAGATGATATACCTTATGATGGATGTATTTACTGGTATGTTTCTTACATTGATGATTTACATATGTTAGATGATGTTATCTTATCCTTTACTTTGCATGTTAGTAGGATGTTTTAGGAGTGACATTCCTACTATAATAATATCGATGATCTCTTCGATGCTTTAGAATGTTACGCACGGAGGGATGGCTAGGATTCACGATGGTCTAATGATGCTATTTATGGTTGGGAGGAACCGTGCACTTAGTTATTAATGTTTGTGATTTATGGTTATCTCTTATGATGGATGTTTATATCTTTATGATGATGATGCATCATGTATGATATGTGGTTTCATTTACTTTAATTGCATCATGGATTAGTATTGGATGATGATGTTCTTTATTTACACAGATGTATGTTCTTTAAGCTTTTCATACCCTGTGATATGTATAGTGGATAATTGAGCAATTGAAAATGTAATTTATAAACATTGGATATATCATTGTTATTTCATAATGATGAGATGTTCGATGAATAGTTAATTTAGATGTGATTCACCGTTAAGGGATCTTTAAAGAATGTAATCTGTTATGTTATGTTTACTTTTAGTTGGATGTTACTATTGCTTCAACAAGTGTTGTGAATGGTTTATATTTCATGTTTTTTAAAAAAAATTTGTTTGGCAAACTTAGTGAAATTTTAAGTTAATTCTTTACATCCCTTGGCAGGGCATTACAAATTTAACTTTTTGAACTGAAGAGAGATGTTGTTGAGATATTTAATTTAATAAAATGAGATATGCTCTCATAATTACTTTTTCTATTTAATTAAATAATCTTTAATTAATTACAGACACTTTTCTTATTTAATTAAATAACTTCATTTAATTAATTAGGAATGGCTTCTCATTTAATTAAATAATTTTGTTTAATTAATTAAAAGAAAGTACTCCGTTTAATTAAATAATTTCGTTTAACTATTTCAAAATTCTTTTCGAAACTAGTCAACTCAAGTCAATCGTGGTTAAATTTGGTCAACTTTTGATCAAATTTGATCTTTGCGTATGTGAATATGAGCAAATGTGAGTGTGAATTCCAGTAACAATTCGATGCAAATTCTAATTCAACTATTCAAAATGAAGAGATGAGGGTCTCTTAAATAGACTTTCCTGGAATTCATCAACGATTGAGATCGATTTCAATCAACGGTCAGCATTAAAGGTGAAGTTCAATCATAAAAGAAGATTTTCAAATTAAAGGGAGTTAACAGATTTAATTTGAGTAAAATAAGGAGTTAACTGCTCCAATTTGAGCAGAAAAAAGAGTTAACTAATTTAACTAATTTTTGATCAATAGTGAACTAAAAATTTTCTTTTTTCAACTAAAGAGAGATTTTGTTGAGATATTTAATTTAATAAAATGAGATATGCTCTCATAATATTTTTTTCTATTTAATCAAATAATATTTAATTAATTAGAGACACTTTTATTATTTAATTAAATAAATTCATTCAATTAATTAGGAATGGCTTCTCATTTAATTAAATATCTTTGTTTAATTAATTAGAAGTAAGTACTCCATTTAATTAAATAATTTTGTTTAATTATTTCCAAATTCTTTTCGAAGCTAGTCAACTCAAGTCAACCATGGTTAAATCTGGTCAATTTTTGGTCAAACTTAATCTTTGCGTATGTGAATATGAGCAAATGTGAGTATGAATTCCAGTAACAATTCGATGCAAATTCTCATTCAACCTTTCAAAATGAAAAGATGAGGGTTTCTTAAATAGACTTTCTTGAAATTCATCAACGGTTGAGATCGATTTCAATCAACGGTTAGGATTAAAGGTGAAGTTCAGTCATAAAGGGAGATTTCTAAATTAAAAAGAGTTAATAGATTTAATTTGAGTAAAATAAGGAGTTAACTGATTCAATTTGAGTAGAAAAAAGAGTTAACTGATTTAACTCATTTTTGATCAATAGTGAACTGGAAATTTTTCTTTTTGAACTGAAGAGAGATTTTGTTGAAATATTTAACTTAATAAAATGTGATATGCTCTTGTAATTACTTTTACTATTAAATTAAATAATCTTTAATTAGTAAGAGACAATTTTCTTATTTAATTAAATAACTTCATTTAATTAATTAGGAATGGATTCTCATTTAATTAAATAACTTTATTAAATTAATTAGAAGTAAGTACTCCATTTAATTAAATAATTTAATTTATTTATTTCAAAATTCTTTTCGAAACTAGTCAATTCAAGTCAACCATGGTTAAATCTGGTCAACTTTTGGTTAAACTTAATCTTTGTGTATGTAAATATGAAAAAATGTGAGTATGAATTCCAGCAACAATTCGATGCAAATTCTCATTCAACTTTTCAAAATGAAGAGATGAGGGTCTCTTAAATAGACTTTCTTAGAATTCATCAACGGTTGAGATCAATTTCAATCAACGGTCAGGATTAAAGGTGAAGTTCAGTCATAAAGGGAGATTTTAAAATTAAAGGGAGTTAATAGATTTAATTTGAGTAAAATAAGGAGTTAACTAATTCAATTTGAGTAAAAAAAAGAGTTAACTCATTTAACTCATTTTTTATCAACAGTGAATTGAAAATTTCATTTTTTCAACTGAAGAGAAATTTTGTTGAGATATTTAATATAATAAAATGAGATATGCTCTCATAATTACTTTTTCTATTTAATTAAATAAACTTTAATTAATTAGAGACACTTTTCTTATTTAATTAAATAACTTCAATTAATTAATTAGGAATGGCTTCTCATTTAATTAAATAATTTTGTTTAATTAATTAAAAGTAAGTACTCCATTTAATTAAATAATTTCATTTAATTATTTCAAAATTCTTTTCGAAACTAGTCAACCGTGGTTAAATCTGGTCAACTTTTGGTCAAACTTGATCTTTGTGTATGTGAATATGAGCAAATGTGAGTATGAATTTCAGAAACAATTCGATGCAAATTCTCATTCAACCTTTGAAAATGAAGAGATGAGGGTCTCTTAAATAGACTTTCCTAGAATTTATCAATAGTTGAGATCGATTTCAATCAACAATCAGGATTAAAGGTGAAGTTCAGTCATAAAGGGAGATTTTCAAATTAAAGGGAGTTAATAGATTTAATTTGAGTAAAATATGGAGTTAACTGATTCAATTTGAATAGAAAAACATGTTAACTCATTTAACTCATTTTTTATCAATAGTGAATTGGAAATTTCCCTTTTTGAATTCAAGAGAGATTTTGTTGAGATATTTAATTTAATATAATGAGATATGCCCTCATAATTACATTTTCTATTTAATTAATTTTTTAAAAATTAATTAGAGACACTTTTCTTATTTAATTAAATAACTTCATTTAATTAATTAGGAATGGCTTCTTATTTAATTAAATAACTTTGTTTAATTAATTAGAAGTAAGTACTCCATTTAATTAAATAATTTTGTTTAATTATTTTAAAATTCTTTTCGAAACTAGTCCACTCAAGTCAACTGTGGTTAAATCTGGTCCACTTTTGGTCAAACTTGATATTTGCGTATGTGAATATGAGCAAATGTGAGTATGAATTCCAACAACAATTTGATGCAAATTCTCATTCAACCTTTCAAAATGAAGAGATGAGGGTCTCTTAAATAGATTTTCTAGAATTCATCAACATTTGAGATTGATTTCAATCAACGGTCAAGATTAAAGGTGAAGTTCAGTCATAAAGGGAGATTTACAAATTAAAGGGAGTTAACAGATTTAATTTGAGTAAAATAAAGAGTTAACTGGTTCAATTTGAGTAGAGAAAGGAGTTAACTGATTTAACTAATTTTTGATCAATAGTTAACTAAAAAATTTCCTTTTTCAACACAAGAGAGATTTTGTTGAGATATTTAATTTAATAAAATGAGATATGCTCTCATAATTATTTTTTCTATTTAATCAAATAATATTTAATTAATTAGAGACACTTTTCTTATTTAATTAAATAACTTAATTTAATTAATTAGGAATGGCTTCTCATTTAATTAAATATCTTTGTTTAATTAATTAGAAGTAAGTACTCCATTTAATTAAATAATTTCGTTTAATTATTTCCAAATTCTTTTCGAAACTAGTCAACTCAAGTCAACCGTGATTAAATCTGGTCAACTTTTGGTCAAACTTAATCTTTGCGTATGTGAATATGAGCAAATGTGAGTATGAATTCCAGCAACAATTCGGTGCAAATTCTCATACAACCTTTCAAAATGAAGAGATGAGGGTTTCTTAAATAGACTTTCTTGAAATTCATCAACGGTTAAGATCGATTTCAATCAACGGTCAAGATTAAAGGTGAAGTTCAGTCATAAAGGGAGATTTCTAAATTAAAGAGAGTTAATAGATTTAATTTGAGTAAAATAAGGAGTTAACTAATTCAATTTGAGTAGAAAAAAGAGTTAACTGATTTAACTCATTTTTGATCAATAGTGAACTGGAAATTTCCCTTTTTGAACTGAAGAGAGATTTTGTTGAAATATTTAATTTAATAAAATGAGATATGCTCTCGTAATTACTTTTACTATTTAATTAAATAATCTTTAATTAATTAGAGACACTTTTCTTATTTAATTAAATAACTTCATTTAATTAATTAGGAATGGCTTCTCATTTAATTAAATAACTTTATTTAATTAATTAGAAGTAAGTACTCCATTTAATTAAATAATTTAGTTTATTTATTTCAAAATTCTTTTCGAAACTAGTCATCTTAAGTCAACCGTGTTTAAATCTGGTCAACTTTTGGTCGAACTTTATCTTTGCATATGTGAATATGAGCAAATGTGAGTATGAATTCCAGCAACAATTCGATGCAAATTCTCATTCAAATTTTCAAAATGAAGAGATGAGGGTCTCTTAAATAGACTTTCCTGGAATTCATCAACGGTTGAGATCGATTTCAATCAACGGTCAAGATTAAAGGTGATGTTCAGTCATAAAGGGAGATTTCCAAATTAAAGGGAGTTAACAGATTTAATTTAAGTATAATAAGGAATTAACTGATTCAATTTGAGTAGAAAAAGTACTTAACTGATTTAACTCATTTTTTATCAATAGTGAACTAAAAATTTCCTTTTTTGAACTGAAGAGAGATTTTGTTGAGATATTTAATTTAATAAAATGAGATATGCTCTCATAATTACTTTTTCTATTTAATTAAATAATCTTTAATTAATTAGAGACACTTTTCTTATTTAATTAAATAACTTCATTTAATTAAATTAAGAATGACTTCTCATTTAATTAAATAACTTTGTTTAATTAATTAAAAGTAATTACTCCATTTATATTAAAAAAATTGTTTAATTATTTCAAAATTCTTTTCGAAACTAGTCAACTCAAGTAAACCGTGGTTAAATCTGGTCAACTTTTGGTCAAACTTGATCTTTGCGTAAGTGAATATGAGCAAATGTGAGTATGAATTCCAGCAACAATTCGATGCAAATTCTCATTCAACCTTTCAAAATGAAGAGATGAGGGTCTCTTAAATAGATTTTTTTGGAATTCGTCAAAGGTTGAGATCGATTTCAATCAACGGTCTGGATTAAAGGTGAAGTTCAGTCACAAAGGGAGATTTCTAAATTAAAGAGAGTTAACAGATCTAATTTGTGTAAAATAAGGAGTTAACTGATTCAATTTGAGTAGAAGTAAGTACTCCGTTTAATTAAATAATTTTGTTTAACTATTTCAAAATTCTTTTCAAAACTAGTCAACCGTGGTTAAATCTGGTCAACTTTTGGTCAAACTTGATCTTTGCGTATGTAAATATTAGCAAATGTGAGTATGAATTCCAGAAACAATTCGATGCAAATTCTCATTCAACCTCTGAAAATGAAGAGATGACGGTCTCTTAAATAGACTTTCCTAGAATTCATCAATGGTTGACATCAATTTCAATCAACAGTCAGGATTAAAGGTTAAGTTCATTCATAAAGGGAAATTTTCAAATTAAAGGGAGTTAACAAATTTAATTTGAGTAAAATATGGAGTTAACTCATTCAATTTGAGTAGAAAAAGGAGTTAACTTATTGAACTCATTTTTTATCAATAATGAACTGGAAATTTCCCTTTTTGAATTGAAGAGATATTTTGTTGAGTTATTTAATTTAATAAAATGAGATATGCTCTCATAATTAATTTTTCTATTTAATTAAAAAATCTTTAATTAATTATAGACACTTTTCTTATTTAATTAAATAACTTCATTTAATTAATTAGGAATGGCTTCTCATTTAATTAAATAACTTTGTTTAATTAATTAGAAGTAAGTACTCCATTTAATTAAATAATTTCGTTTAATTATTTCAAAATTCTTTTTGAAACTAGTCAACTCATGTCAACCGTGGTTAAATCTGGTCAACTTTTGGTCAAACTTGATATTTGCGTATGTGAATATGAGCAAATGTGAGTATGAATTCTAGCAACAATTCGATGCAAATTCTCATTCAACCTTTCAAAATGAAGAGATGAGGGTCTGTTAAATAGACTTTCCTGGAATTCATCAACGGTTGAGATTCATTTCAATCAACAATTAGGATTAAAGGTGAAGTTCAGTCATAAAGGGAGATTTCCAAATTAAAGGGAGTTAACAGATTTAATTTGAGTAAAATAAAGTGTTAACTGGTTCAATTTGAGTAGAAAAAGAAGTTAATTGATTTAACTCAGTTTTGATCAATAGTGGACTGGAAATTTCTGTTTTTGAACTGAAGAGAGATTTTGTTGAGATATTTAATTCAATAAAATTAGATATGCTCTCGTAAATACTTTATTTATTTAATTAATTAATCTTTAATTAATTAGAGACACTTTTCTTATTTAGTTAAATAACTTCATTTAATTAATTAGGAATGGCTTCTTATTTAATTAAATAACTTTATTTAATTAATTAGAATAAAGTACTCTATTTAATTAAATAATTTTATTTAATTATTTCAAAATTCTTTTTGAAACTAGTCAACTCAACTCAACCGTGGTTAAATTTGGTCAACTTTTGGACAAACTTGATTTTTGCATATGTGAATATGAGCAAATGTGAGTATGAATTCTAGCAACAATTCGATGCAAATTCTCATTCAACCTTTCAAAATTAAGAGATGAGAGTCTTTTAAATAGACTTTCCTAGAAGTCATCAATGGTTGAGATCGATTTCAATCAACAATTAGGATTAAAGGTCAAGTTCAATCATAAAGGGAGATTTTGAAATTAAAGGGAGTTAATAGATTTACTTTGAGTAAAATAAGGAGTTAACTGATTCAATTTGAGTAGAAAAAGGAGTTAACTGATTTAACTCATTTTTGATCAATAGTGAACGAAAATTTTCCCTTTTTCAATTGAAGAGAGATTTTGTTGAGATATTTAATTTAATAAAATGAGATATGCTCTGGTAATTACTTTTTCTATTTAAATAAATAATCTGTAATTAATTAGATAATCTGTAATTAATTAGAGACACTTTTCTTATTTAATTAAATAAATTCATTTAATTAATTAAGAATGGCTTCTCATTTAATTAAATAACTTTGTTTAATTAATTAGAAGTAAGTACTCCATTTAATTAAATAATTTCATTTAATTATTTCAAAATTCTTTTCAAAACTAGTAAACTCAAGTCAACTATGGTTAAATCTGGTCAACTTTTGGTCAAACTTGATCTTTGCGTATGTGAATATGAGCAAATGTGAGTATGAACTTCAGCAACAATTCGATGCAAATTCTCATTCAACCTTCCAAAATAAAGCGGTGAGGGTCTCTTAAATAGAATTTTTTGGAATTCATCAACGATTGAGATTGATTTCAATCAACGGTCAAGATTAAAGGTGAAGTTCAATCATAAAGGGAGATTTCCAAATTAAAGGGAGTTAATAGATTTAATTTGAGTAAAATAAGGAGTTAACTGATTCAATTTGAGTAGAAAAAGGAGTTAACTAATTTAACTTATTTTTGATCAATAGTGAACTGGAAATTTTCCTTTTTGAACTGAAGAGAGATTTTGTTGAGATATTTAATTTAATAAAATGAGATATGCTCTCGTAATTACTTTTTATATTTAACTAAATAATCTTTAATTAATTAGAGACACTTTTCTTATTTAATTAAATAACTTCATTTAATTAATTAGGAATGGCTTCTCATTTAATTAAATAACTTTGTTTAATTAATAAGAAGTAAGTACTCTATTTATTTAAATAATTTCATTTAATTATTTCAAATTTTTTTTGAAACTAGTCAACTCAAGTCAACCTTGGTTAAATCTGGTCAACTTTTGGTCAAACTTGATCGTTGCGTATGTGAATATGAGCAAATGTGAGTATTAATTCCAGCAACAATTCGATGCAAATTCTCATTCAACCTTTCAAAATGAAGAGATGAGGGTCTCTTAAATAGACTTTTCTTGAATTCATCAACGGTTGAGATCGATTTCAATCAACGGTCAGGATTAAAGGTGAAGTTATGTCATAAAGGGAGATTTCCAAATTAAAGGGAGTTAACAGATTTAATTTGAGTAAAATATGGAATTCACTGATTCAATTTGAGTAGAAAAAAGAGTTAACTGATTTAACTCACTTTTTATCAATAGTGAACTGGAAATTTCCCATTTTGACCTGAAGAGAGATTTTCTTGAGATATTTAATTTCATAAAATGAGATATGCTCTCATAATTACTTTTTCTATTTAATTAAATAATCTTTAATTAATTAGGGACACTTTTCTTATTTAATTAAATAACTTCATTTAATTAATTAGGAATGGGTTCTGATTTCATTAAATAACATTGTTTAATTAATTAGAAGTAAGTACTCTATTTAATTAAATAATTTTGTTTAATTATTTTAAAAGTCTTTTCGAAACTAGTCAACTCAAGTCAACCGTGGTTAAATCTGGTCAACTTTTGGTCAAACTTGATCTTTGCGTATGTGAATATGAGAAAATGTGAGTATGAATTCTAGCAACAATTCGATGCAAATTCTCATTCAACCTTTCAAAATGAAGAGATGAGGGTCTCTTAAATAGACTTTCCTGAAATTCATCAACGGTTGATATCAATTTCAATCAACGGTCAGAATTAAAGGTGATGTTCAGTCATAAAAAGAGATTTATAAATTAAAGGGAGTTAACAAATTTAATTTGAGTAAAATAAGGAGTTAACTGATTCAATTTGAGTAGAAAAAAGAGTTAACTCGTTTAACTCATTTTTTATCAATAGTGAACTGGAAATTTCCCTTTTTGAACTAAAGAGAGATTTTGTTTAGATATTTAATTTAATAAAATGAGATATGCTCTCATAATTACTTTTTCCGTTTAATTAAATAATCTTTAATTAATTAGAGACACTTTTCCTATTTAATTAAATAACTTCATTTAATTAATTAGGAATGGCTTCTCATTTAATTAAATAACGTTCTTTAATTAATTAGAAGTAAGTACTCCATTTAATTAAATAATTTCGTTTAATTATTTCAAAAAAATTTCCGAAACTAGTCAAGTCAAGTCAACCGTGGTTAATTTGGGCAACTTTTGATCAAACTTGATCTTTGCGTATGTGAATATGAGCAAATGTGAGTTTGAATTCTAGCAACAATTTGATGCAAATTCTCATTCAACTTTTCAAAATGAAGACATGACGGTCTCTTAAATAGACTTTCTTGGATTTCATCAACGGTTGAGATCGATTTCAATCAACGGTCAGGATTAAAGGTTAAGTCATAAAGGGAGATTCCAAATTAAAGGGAGTTAACAGATTTAATTTGAATAAAATAAGGATTTAACTGATTCAGTTTGAGTAGAAAAAAGAGTTAACTGATTTAACTCATTTTTTATTAATAGTGAACTGGAAATTTCCCTTTTTGAACTGAAGAGAAATTTTGTTGAGATATTTAATTTAATAAAATGAGATATGCTCTCATAATTACTTTTTCCATTTAATTAAATAATCTTTAATTAATTAGAGACACTTTTCTTATTTAATTAAATAACTTCATTTAATTAATTAGAAATGGCTTCTCGTTTAATTAAATAACTTTATTTAATTAATTAGAAGTAAGTACTCCATTTAATTAAATAATTTCGTTTAATTATTTCAAAAAAAATTTTGAAACTAGTCAACTCAAGTCAACCATGGTTAAATCTGGTCAACTTTTGGTCAAACTTGATCTTTGCGTATGTGAATATTAGCAAATGTGAGTATGAATTCCGGCAACAATTCGATGCAAATTCTCATTCAACCTTTAAAAATGAAGAGATGAGGGTCTCTTAAATAGACTTTCCTGGAATTCATCAACGGTTGAGATCGACTTCAATCAATGGTCAGTATTAAAGGTGAAGTTCAGTCATAAAGGGAGATTTCCAAATTAAAGGGAGTTAACAGATTTAATTTGAGTAAAATAAGGATTTAACTAATTCAATTTGATTAGAAAAAGGAGTTAACTGATTTAACTCATTTTTGATCAATAGTGAATTGGAAAATTTCCCTTTTTGAATTGAAGAGAGATTTTGTTGAGATATTTAATTTAATAAAATGAGATATGCTCTCAAAATTACTTTTTCTATTTAATTAAATAATATTTAATTAATTAGAGACACTTTTCTTATTTAATTAAATAACTTCATTTAATTAATTAGGAATGGCTTCTTATTTAATTAAATAACTTTGTTTAATTAATTAGAAGTAAGTGCTCCATTTAATTAAATAATTTCATTTAATTATTTTAAAATTCTTTTCGAAACTGGTCAACTCAAGTCAACCATGGTTAAATCTGGTCAACTTTTGTTCAAACTTGATCTTTGCGTATGTGAATATGAGAAAATATGAGTATGAATTCCAACAACAATTCGATGCAAATGTTGGAAATATTCAAGATATAATAGGTTACTAAGAGGGGAGGGGTGAATCAGTAACAATAAAAATTTTTAAGTCAACCATACACAACATTTACTTATCTATCCTGCTGCATAAAAACTATTAAACATTTAAACCATATATGTACAAAGATTTGGTGACCCAGAAACCTTCCAGAAATAGAAAGTAAAACTGGGGTGGGGATGATACCCACAAAGCTTCGTTACTGCAGTATAAAGTTGGCCAGTGAAGGCTTACAATGATCACTTCTGGTGATCTTCCCTGTTAGGAGCACATAGGATTGCTAGATCCACCTTTTTAGAGGATTTACAAACATACTTTATAAGTATGCACTCTGTTAGGAGATTTAAATAAAGATAGTTAAGTCTACCCTGTTAAAGGATTTACAAAAATGATTCACCTGTTAGGATGAATCAACAGATCAACTTACAACTTGACTGAGTTCTTTATTGTAGATCACCTTTTGTGATTGATGAAATCATTTCTGCTCCTAGTAGACCTTGCTAGGTATTCTTTTCTGCTGATGAATTCACACTATCATTATTCTAGATATCTTGTATGTCTTCTTGAATATCTATATCACTTGAATGTCTATAATACATTGCATATATATACCATTCCAATAATTATTCATGCAGGGTCGGCCAAACACAAGTAAACAAATAATAACTGAGTTGGCCAAATGGTAAAATAAACTCGGGTTCTTCAGATAGACTTGATGACCTTCTGATACACGGCATCCACTACATTACTCGGCATCGTCATGCACTCGGTAGAGGTAGGGGCTCGGTTCATACTAGTCATACAACATTTCCTGGAACTCGATAACCATTGGTGACTCGGTAGATATAGTATCACTCGATAGAAACTAACTTCTTCGATAACCTCCTGAGCTCGGTTATCACTGAGTGCTTCCTCACTCGGTCAACACTGAGTGCTTCCTCACTCGGTTAACACTAAGTGCAACTTTACTCGGTTGACACTAAGTGAAACTTTACTCGGTTAAAACTGTGTCTTCAGTGCTCAGTTTCAATTGTGTTTCTAGTGCTCAGTTTGAACTGTGTTGCCAGTGCTCGGTTTGAACTATGTTGCTAGTGCTCGGTTTGAACTGTGTTGCCATCATTCGGTCTGCACTATATTACTCGATGTGAACTGTATTACTCAGTTAGAATTTTATTACTCGATGTGAACTGTAAGATGAGTGTTGTCACTAATGGCAAATAACTTTATGCCAACAATATCCCCCTTTGGCATTAGTGACAAAAACAATTATGTGCAAAAATAGACATACAGTTCTAAATTTTCAAAATTGATCTTTGCAAGTCTTATTACACATATGTTACTTACATGAATCTCCCCCATACAATATGCACAATATTTACAAGTTATTACATAATGATTTAGATTTATCTCTTGGAGTGTGTTATCTCCCCTTTTTTTACAATAATGCCAAATTAAATAATATGTATTTATATAGAGAGTCCAAAATGAGAGATAAACTCAGAATGTACCTTGAGAATAAGAGCCAATATCTTATCCCAATTTTCTTGCAAAAGTTTGCTGGTGGAGAGTGCTATTTGAACTTCTGCAGAAAGTTCAATCATATGATCTGCAATTGAGAAGTTTTTGTCATGAATCAATGTTTTGGAATGGGCAATATGCTTCTGCATTGTGTCCATAATAGGAAGGATCATATTTTGGATGTCAATCAGGCTACACCTAATCTTTGCTTCTTCTCTCAAAAATTTTGCCTATTTCTCTAACAAAAATCTTATTCTGAGATGATGGGATGAACTTGAACTGTGGTCAAGCTACAACATTTATGCACTAACCTTCATATCCTCATCAATTTTATTCAAATTTTCTTTGATTTCCTTAGTATACTTGGTAACATCACAAATTTTTCCAAAAAGTGAAGTTACATTATTAAAAGAATGTTCAAAATTACTCAAAATTGTAGAGAATTCTACCTATTTTAATGAAATATGTTGAGCAATGTGCTCAAGCACCTTATTGTCAAATTTCTTTTCTGCGTTTTCAATCAATTTTTCTTGGCCGGAGGTATCCTTATTGAATTTATATACAGCCTCTTCTAACTGAATCAAAATGTGTTGAGTAGAATCTACTTCAACACCAATAGCTTCTGTTAGAATATTCTTAGCACTTTCAATAATACTATATTCTTGGTCTCTCTCATGCCTCAGTTATTTTTGGCTTGCCTTCTGATCTAATAGCTGACTGACCATTCTCATTTCATCAACTAATGCATTATCCAGATCTATCTTAGGAATGATAATGTCCTTATCCAAGTCTATTTCCTCATCCACTGCCTTGCTGGAAATCATGTATCTTTTTGCTTTTCCTGAAGTGACTTCACCTTTTCCCTTTGAATCTGAAACAATAGTTGATGAGGCTAGACTAGCTGACAAAACTAGAATAGAACTAGCTAGAGGAAAACTGAGAGAAGTGCTAACAATATCAAAAATTGATGTTCCTCCCAAGATTATGTACAGGTTGGAATGGGAGAACTAACAGATGCAAAAATTGGAGCAGATGAAGTTGTCAAAATTGAAGTACTAGTGGGTACACTTACTGAACACTCTACAGTAGAAGTTGATATGCCTAATGAACTTAATGCTGTAGCTGATGATGCCTCAGTTAATGAAGATGGTTGCAGCTTGGTTAATGAAGTGGTAGACACTTGCATAGATGGTGCCCGAAGTTGAGAGGAGACAGGTGAAGATTGAGAAATTGATGAAACTGTTGTGCACACAATCTCACTAGTAGAGGCCATCTCCACAGTTGATGTAGCTGCTTTAGGTGGAGAGTGAGGAAGAGATGCAATGACTTTCGCTGCAATTTTTACAGGATCATCTTCCTCCTTAGCTTGATCAGCTTCTTCTTCCTCCATTTCATCTTTCTTGTCTTCTTCCTCCATTTCATCTTCCTTGAATTCTTCCTCAACATTTATCATCATTGAATGCAGATCCCCTAGAATATATTGTTCAGGGTTTCCTCAAAGATATCTTTGACAGTTTTGGTTGCAATTTCCCATCTTGGTTGCAACCTCTCCAATAGCTGTGTAGGGATCTAAGAGGCAATCTCTTCAGGAGAGTATTTCCATCTTCCCATTTTATTCAATACCAATTCTTCAATCTGCATTTTCTCAAGTTCTGTTCTTGTCTCAAACTTCAATGCTTTGAAGTCTGTAAAGCTAGTACCTTCTTCTAATTGCTTCAACCTTGCCTCAAATGTGAGTGGAGGCTTGACAAATACAGGTTCCTTCTTCCCCCTGTCTTGTTCTCCTGGAGAAGACTGCAGTGGTTTTCTTTTTAGGTTTGGTGATAATCACCTTACCTTTCTTCCATTGAGGCTCCACTTCTTTTTCTAACTTAGTTTCCTCTTCTTCTTCATCATCTTCTCCTTTCCCTTCAGTAATCATCAGATGACCAAGTTCTATTTTTAGCTTTGCAATCTTCCTCTTTCCTTGGCTAATGACCTAAGGGATTTTGATTGAAAGCTCAATTCTAGCTTTAGCTTCATCATAAGTTCCAAAGACTAGTTGCTTTGGGTCTACTGGTTCATTCGCTAGTGCTTCTATGATGTCTTTGGTTTTATCAATATTAACCTCATAAGGAAGAGGTTTCCCCCATGCAACTCGGGGCCTGACTGCCTGTATGTATACCTTGTCACAATCTACCATAAAGCATACATCTTCTTTATATTCCTCAACCAGTTTTGGTGGAATCCGGAACCTATTGTTCATTCTTTCCTTAAAATCTTCAAAGTAATTATCCAAAACACTGTCAAAATTTTCACCTAACTCTACAATAAACTCATTTATTTGATAGAGAATGGGAATATCTTTTCTCCATACTACTGATCCTTTTGATGGAAAAGACTTTTGAACATAGAAAAATAAACAAATCAAAAGTGAACCAAATTTGCAAGAATTGTTCTTTGAAGTCCTTATGCTTTCCATATTT
The DNA here is from genome assembly GCA_028749045.1 of Cupressus sempervirens. Classification (NCBI taxonomy): domain Eukaryota; kingdom Viridiplantae; phylum Streptophyta; class Pinopsida; order Cupressales; family Cupressaceae; genus Cupressus; species Cupressus sempervirens. Next base: position 103,982,039 of record CM053787.1, read on the forward strand.
TTATTAAATTGAGACAAAAGAAATTCAGACAGATCAAACTCAACATTCTTCTTTACTATCTTATATGCTAAATCTACTGCTTCGCAAGGTACACTGTTTGGACGGTTCAAACTATAAATTTTATGAGCAATGACATGAATACCAAATCTTAGTTCAACATCAGTTACTGTACTGAGCTTAAGTCCTCTACCATCCCATTCTGCTTGGGTTAGCCTTTCAATTCTTCCCAACCTAGGGTTTTGGTAGTCTTGGCTTTGCTCAGTATGGGAAGGCCAGCAATTTTGTTAATCATTTTTTTTGTGATAAGCACTGGTTTCTCTAACCACAATTGCCTGTTGTGAACCCGGCTGAGTACATACCTAACCCATTTACTTTGAAATTTTTTTGGCAAATGTGAAATGTGGGTTAACCCTTTTGTTTCAAGGTGTTTATGCTCGAGTTTTAAATTCCCATCTATGCTCATTTCACCTAGGGAATTATCAATTTCTAGGTTTCCAAGCTCTTGAATGGAACATTTGAAATGAGAGCAAATATCATTTACAAGAAGTACCTTTGGAGGAATTCGAGACTGGGCACCATTAGGGTCGAGTGATTTTGCAATTGCTAGTGCCAATTTGAAGTTCGGCGTCATCCACTCCACACCTTTAACTAGCATTTCTGAGCCTCTCTTTTCCTTAGAGCTGCTGCTACTGGATGCCATTGCTGCTCAGTAGGTGAAGAGAAATTCTGAACAGATTCTTCGCTCTTAAAAAAAATTCACTCAAAATTGCTTTAAGCTTTCAGAAGATAACTTAGCTCAAAGTTTGTAGTGAAGAATGAGATCAAATTTTTCCCTTTTTGACGAAATATTCATCATAAATGCTTGGTACAATGGTAGATGAAATGACAGGTTGTCATCCACTTGCTCGGTAGATACTATCAACTAGGCGATCAAAACAAAATATTGATGTACTGACCTAACTCGGTAAGGTCATGAACCGACATTGCCATTACTTGACTTATCTTGTTCAGTAGATTTAGGAATCCATTGTTGCTTCATTTGCTTCTGAATGTTGTCTACTTTGATTTTATTTTCATCTTCAATTCTTTCTATATTCATACAATTTCTAGCTATATTACCAAGTTCTGTACATGTATAGCACCTTACAGTAGTGTCCTTCTTCCTTAGGTGATGTCTTGCACAATTTATGCTAGTGTGTCCATATTCTCCACAATAGTGACATCTACACCAGGTGTTGTAGTCCCATCCAAATATGGCTTTGACAAGTTGTTTAGCTGGATTGAATGATTTGGATCTGCATTGGAATGCCTTGTGACCATGTTTATTGCATTTGTGATAGTTGCCTGCAAATTTTGGTTTTTCTTTGCACTCATTTGCTTTGTGACCATGCTGATTGCAATTGAAACATTTACCATTGAATTTTGCTTTTCCATTGCTCCAGCATTTTTTTGATGTATGACCTAACTTTCCATAGTGATTGCAAGTAGGTTTTTGATTCTTTTGGGTACTTTGTTTTGAAGATTCGCCTTCTTCATTGTATCCAAGACCAGCTTTACCTTTTTGTCTATGTAGATTCTGCTCATTTTGCAAATTCAATTGATTCATATCTACTTGGGATTTCATCATTCTTTCATTGACTTTCCTTTCAGAGATTAGGTCATTTTTCAAGCTTTTATTGATTTGTCTCTCAGTGATTAAATCATTACTCAAACTTTCATTCTCAGATCTTAGAATTATAATTTCTTCATTTGCATTAGATAGTTGTCCTATAAGATCTTCATGCTGAAGGGATAGATTATTCCTTACCTCTAAATCTTCATTTTCTTTGTTTCTCTGTTCCAAAACATCACATAACCTAATGGATTGAACTTCTTGTTCTCTTTTGAGTTTTCTTACCTCTTCTTGCAGAGATTCATTCTTTTCTAGAAGTTCTTTGATTGCCTTGTTAGCTTCTTCAGAACTACTTGATGGTAACAAATCTTCAACCTTTTCTTCAACATAGTGATGGTCATTCATTTGTCTTGCAAGTTCCTTTCTTCGTTTTAGGGATTGAGAAAGATGCTCCTTTTCTTCTTTGAGTTGAACCATGGCCATTTCTAGATCTAGCTTTTCATTTTCAATCACTTTCTCCAATCTGAATATCTCCATAACTTAGATCTTTGCTCAAGCTGTCAAACTTTGTCCTGAGAACCAAAAAAGCTATGATACCAATTGTTGGAAATATTCAAGATATAATAGGTTTCTGAGAGCGAAGGGGTGAATCAGTAACAATAAAACTTTCTAAGTCAACCATAAACAACATTTACTTATCTATCCTGCTGCATAAAAACTATTAAACATTTAAACCATATATGCACAGAGATTTGGTGACCCAAAAACCTTCCAAAAATAGAAAGTAAAATTGGGGTGGAGATGATACCCACAAAGCTTTGTTACTGCAGTATGAAGTTGGCTAGTTAAGGCTTACAATGATCACTTCTAGTTATCTTCCCTGTTAGGAGCAAAGAGGATTGCTAGATTCACCTTGTTAGAGGATTTACAAACATACTTTATAAGTATGCACTCTGTTAGGAGATTAAATAAAGACGGTTAAGTCTACCTTGTTAAAGGATTTACAAAAATGATTCACCTAATAGGATGAACTAATAGATCAACTTACAACTTGACTAAGTTCTTTATTGTAGATCACCTTCTTTGATTGATGAAATCATTTCTTCTCCTGGTAGACCTTGCTGAGTATTCTTTTCTACTGATGAATTCACACTATCATTATTCTAGATATCTTGTATGTCTTCTTGAATATCTATATCACTTGAATGTCTATAATACATTGCATATATATACCATTCCAATAATTATTCATGCAAGGTCGGCCAAACACAAGTAAACAAAATATAACTGAGTCTCATAATTACTTTTTCTATTTAATTAAATAATCTTTAATTAATTAGAGACAGTTTTCTTATTTAATTAAATAACTTCGTTTAATTAATTAGGAATGGCTTCTCATTTAATTAAATAACTTTTTTTAATTAATTAGAAGTAAGTACTCCATTTAATTAAATAATTTCATTTAATTATTTCAAAATTCTTTTCAAAACTAGTCAACTCAAGTCAACTGTGGTTAAATCTGGTCAACTTTTGGTCAAACTTGATCTTTGCGTATGTGAATATGGGCAAATGTGAGTATAAATTCCAAGAACAATTCGATGCAAATTCTCACTCAACCTTTCAAAATGAAGAGACGAGGGTCTCTAAAATAGACTTTCCTGAAATTCATCAACGGTTGAGATCGATTTCAATCAACGGTCAGGATTAAAGGTCAAGTTCAGCCATAAATGGAGATTTCCAAATTAAAGGAAGTTAACAGATTTAATTTGAGTAAAATAAGGAGTTAACTGATTCAATTTGAGTAGAAAAAGGAGTTAACTGATTTAACTCTTTTTTGATCAATAGTTAACTGGAAATTTCCCTTTTTGAACTGGAGAGAGATTTTGTTGAGATATTTAATTTACTAAAATGAGATATAATCTCATAATTACTTTTTTTATTTAATTAAATAATCTTTGATTAATTAGAGACAAATTTCTTATTTAATTAAATAACTTCATTTAATTAATTAGGAATGGCTTCTCATTTAATTAAATAACTTTGTTTAATTAATTACAAGTAAGTACTCTATTTAATTAAATAATTTTGTTTAACTATTTCAAAATTCTTTTCAAAACTAGTCAACTCAAGTCAACCGTGGTTAAATCTGGTCAACTTTTGGTCAAACTTGATCTTAGCGTATGTGACTATGAGCAAATGTGAGTATGAATTCCAACAACAATTCGATGCAAATTCTCATTGAACCTTTCAAAATGAAGAGATGAGGGTCTCTTAAATAGACTTTCCTGGAATCCATCAACGGTTAAGATCGATTTCAATCAACGGTCAGGATTAAAGGTGAAGTTCAGTCATAAAGAGAGATTTCCAAATTAAAGGGAGTTAACAGATTTAATTTGAGTAAAATAAGGAGTTAACTGATTCAATTTGAGTAGAAAAAGGAGTTAACTAATTTAACTCATTTTTGATCAATAGTGAACTTCGAATTTCCCCTTTTTAACTGAAGAGAGATTTTTTTGAGATATTTAATTTAATAAAGTGAGATATGCTCTCATAATTACTTTTTCTATTTAATTAAATAATTTTTAATTAATTAGAGACACTTTTCTTATTTAATTAAATAACTTCATTTAATTAATTAGGAATGGCTTCTCATTTAATTAAATAACTTCATTTAATTAATTAGGAATGGCTTCTCATTTAATTAAATAACTTTGTTTAATTAATTAGCAGTAAGTACTCCATTTAATTAAATAATTCCGTTTAATTATTTCAAAATTCTTTTTGAAACTAGTCAACTCAAGTCAACTATGGTTAAATCTGGTCAACTTTTGGACAAACTTGATCTTTGCGTATGTCAATATGAGCAAATGTGAGTATGAATTCCAGAAACAATTCGATGCAAATTCTCATTCAACCTTTCAAAATGAAGAGATGAGGGTCTCTTAAATAGACTTTCCTGAAATTAATCAATGGTTGAGATCGATTTCAATCAACTGTCAGGATTAAAGGTGAAGTTCAGTAATGAAGGGAGATTTCCAAATTAAAGAGAGTTAACAAATTTAATTTGAGTAAAATAAGGAGTTAACTGATTCAATTTGAGTAGAAAAAGGAGTTAACTAATTTAACTCATTTTTAATCAATAGTGAACTAGAAATTTCCATTTTTGAACTGAAGATAGATTTTGTTGAGATATTTAATTTAACAAAATGACTTATGCTCTCATAATTACTTTTTCTATTTAATTAAATAATCTTTAATTAATTAGAGACACTTTTCTTATTTAATTAAATAACTTAATTTAATTAATTAGGAATGGCTTCTCATTTAATTAAATAACTTTGTTTAATTAATTAGAAGTAATTACTCTATTTAATTAAATAATTTCGTTTAATTATTTAAAAATTCTTTTCGAAATTGGTCAACTCAAGTCAATTGTGGTTAAATTTGGTCAACTTTTGGTCAAACTTGATCTTTGCATATGTGAATATGAGCAAATGTGAGTATGATTTCCAGAAAAAATTCGATGCAAATTCTCATTGAACCTTTCAAAATGAAGAGATGAGGGTCTCTTAAATAGACTTTTCTAGAATTCATCAACGGTTGAGATCGATTTCAATCAATGGTCAGGATTAAAGGTCAAGTTCAGTCATAAAGAGAGATTTCTAAATTAAAAGGAGTTAACAGATTTAATTTGAGTAAAATAAGGAGTTAAGTGACTCAATTTGAGTAGAAAAAGGAGTTAACTGATTTAACTCATGTTTGATCAATAGTGAACTAGAAATTTCCCTTTTTGAATTGAAGAGAGATTTTGTTGAGATATTCAATTTAATAAAATGAGATATGCTCTCATAATTACTTTTTCTATTTAATTAAATAATCTTTAATTAATTAGAGACAATTTTCTTATTTAATTAAATAACTTCGTTTAATTAACTAGGAATGGCTTCTCATTTAATTAAATAACTTTGTTTAATTAATTACAAGTAAGTACTCCATTTAATTAAATAATTTCGTTTATTTATTTCAAAATTCTTTTCGAAACTAGTCAACTCAAGTCAACCGTGGTTAAATATGGTCAACTTTATATTAAACTTGATCTTTGCGTATGTGAATATGAGCAAATGTGAGCATGAATTTTAGCAACAATTTGATGCAAATTCTCATTCAACCTTTCAAAATGAACAGATGAGGGTCTCTTAAATAGACTTTCCTGGAATTCATCAATGGTTGAGATCGATTTCAATCAACGGTCAGGATTAAAGGTGAAGTTCTGTAATAAAGGAAGATTTCCAAATTAAAGGGAGTTAATAAATTTAATTTGAGTAAAATAAGGTGTTAACTGATTCAATTTGAGTAGAAAAAGGAGTCAACTGATTTAACTCATTTTTTATCAATAGTGAACTAAAAGTTTCCATTTTTAAACTGAAGAGAGATTTTGTTGAGATATTTAATTTAATAAAATGATATATGCTCTCATAATTAGTTTTTCTATTTAATTAAATAATCTTTAATTAATTAGAGACACTTTTCTTATTTAATTAAATAACTTTATTTAATTAATTAGGAATGGCTTCTCATTTAATTAAATAACTTTGTTTAATTAATTAGAAGTAAGTACTCTATTTAATTAAATAATTTTGTTTAATTATTTCAAAATTATTTTTAAAACTAGTCAACTCAAGTCAACCATGGTTAAAGTTGGTCAACTTTTGGTCAAACTTGATCTTTTCATATGTGAATATGAGCAAATGTGAGTATGAATTCCAGCAACAATTTGATGCAAATTGTCATTCAACTTTTCAAAATGAAGACATGAGGGTCTCTTAAATAGACTTTCCTAGAATTCATCAATGGTTGAGATCGATTTCAATCAACGGTCAGGATTAAAGGTGAAGTTAAGTCATAAAGGGAGATTTCCAAATTAAAGGGAGTTAACAGATTTAATTTGAGTAAAATAAGAAGTTAACTGATTCAATTTGAGTAGAAAAGGGAGTTAACTGATTTAACTCATTTTTGATCAATAGTGAGCTGAAAATTTCCCTTTTTGAACTAAATAGAGATTTTGTTGAGATAATTAATTTAATAAAATGAGATATGCTTTCATAATTACTTTTTCTATTTAATTAAATAATCTTTAATTAATTAGAGACACTTTTCTTATATAATTAAATAACTTCATTTAATTAGTTAGGAATGGCTTCTCATTTAATTAAATAACTTTGTTTAATTAATTAAAAGTAAGTACTTCATTTAATTAAATAGTTTTGTTTAATTATTTAAAACTTCTTTTCGAAACTAGTGAACTCATGTCAACCGTGGTTAAATCTGGTCAACTTTTGGTCAAACTTAATCTTTGCGTATGTGAATATAAGGAAATGTGAGTATGAATTCTAGCAACAATTTGATGCAAATTCTCATTCAACCTTTCAAAATGTAGAGATGAGGGTCTCTTAAATAGACTTTCCTAGAATTCATTAACGGTTGACATCGATTTCAATCAACGGTCAGGATTAAAGGTGAAGTTCAGTCATAAAGGTAGATTTCCAAATTAAAAGGAGTTAACAGATTTAATTTGAGTAAAATAAGGAGTTAACTAATTCAATTTGAGTAGAAAAAGGAGTTAACTGATTTAACTCATTTTTTATCAATAGTGAACTAGAAATTTCCCTTTTTGAACTGAAGAGAGATTTTGTTGAGATATTTAATTTAATAAAATGAGATATGCTCTCATAATTACTTTTTCTATTTAATTAAATAATCTTTAATTAATTAGAGACACTTTTCTTATTTAATTAAATAACTTCATTTAATTAGTTAGCAATTGCTTCTCATTTAATTAAATAACTCTGTTTAATTAATTAGAACTAATTACTCCATTTAATTAAATAATTTTGTTTAAATATTTCAAAATTCTTTTTGTAACTAGTCAACTCAAGTCAACCATGTTTAAACCTGGTCAACTTTTGGCCAAACTTGATCTTTGCGTATGTGAACATGAGCAAATGTGAGTACGAATTCCAACAACATTTCGATGCAAATTCTCATTCAACCTTTTAAAATGAAGAGATGAGGGTCTCTTAAATAGACTTTCCTAAAATTCATCAACGGTTGAGATCGATTTCAATCAACGGTTAGGATTAAAGGTGAAGTTCAGTCATAAAGGGAGATTTACAAATTAAAGGAAGTTAACAAATTTAATTTGAGCAAAATAAGGAGTTATCTGATTCAATTTGAGTAGAAAAAGGAGTTAACTGATTTAACTCATTTTTTATCAATAGTGAATTGGAAATTTCCCTTTTTGAACTGAAGAGATGTAATGCCCTGCCAAGGGTTCCAAAGAATTAACCTAGAATTTCACTAAGTTTAGTAGCATTTTTAAAAAAAATAAATAAATGCCATATATATAGCTCATGCACAATAATGGAGGCAATAGCATTGTCCATCATAACATACATAACAGATGACATTCTTTAAGATCCCTTAATGTTGAATTACATACATGAATCCATCTAGTAAAACATCCACATGAGATAATAATGATAAGTCCAATGTTTATACATTACATTTCAAATACTCAATCATCCACTGTTCATGTCACAGGGTATGACAACATCATTAGACCATCGTGGATCCAAGTCATCCCTCCGTGTGTAACATTCCAAATCACTGAAGACATCATCAGTATTACATAGTAAGAATGTCACTCCTAATATATATAACATTATATGTAGAAAGTAATCTAACATGCAAATAAAAGCATAAGATAACATCATCTAACATATGCTAATCATCAAAGGAAAAGGATACATATCCACCATCATTAAGGATGCATCAGCCACGATGTCTCAATGAATCTCAAAATGATAAGAGTGGAAAATACATTACCACCCGACCGCGTGGTACCTAAGTGGTCCACTCTCATCATGCTAAGGAGATAATCTCAAGTCCCAAACAGGCTATCAAAATCACGTAACACATATCTCTATAAGTCCAGGAATCCTAAAAGTATACTAACTCAAAGTTTCAAACACAAAATCTGACATCTAATGCCAGAGGCACACAATGACATGTAGGAACCTACTATGCAATTGGGAAAGTGTCATCGTAATTATCACGTACAAGTTACCTTGGTAGTTAGCTAAACTCCACAGGTCCATATTGATTTCATGCGGCCACTAGTATCCTCTCATAATGACGAGGCATACTACGGAATGCAAGGTCGCAACCATGCGTCTCACTACTCCCATCCTAGCCTGTACAAGCACTCAAGGCATGGGTAAAAACAAAACACTTACCTTTTTAGGTTCATTCAGTTAGTATTAGGTGTGAATGTTATCACTTATTAATCCAACTTACAATGAGTTACCCTAGCAGCCTCTTAGGACCTTTGCCCCCATTGCAAGCCACTTCCCGTCACTACATGTAGATATCCTACCCTAATGCTCATGGACTCATAAATCTCAAAATCATAAAAGATAAACCATAAAATCATCAAATATGCATAAAAGCATCAAATCTCCATGAGCTAACATCCATAGAAAATCATGAACACAACAGCTCTCTATTGGCAACTGAAGTATCACTGATAATCAAATATCCAATGGTTCTCAATAACCAAAATATATATCTCAATCATACTGATCAAAGACTCCAAAAATCGTTGAGTCAAACATGTCACATCATGACATCACGAAGAATAAATCCACATTTCAGTCTCATCATGGCGACTAGAAAATAACCAAGGATAACTGATCGATGACCAAAATAATAGTTAAGTCAAGTGTCTCATACATAAGAATCTCAACTATAACAATCAGTAATCACAACCAATACATAGAGCATTCCATCACATAACCATAGTTGGGTTTGTAAAGATTGAGATTAAAACATCATCATGTCACCACAATCACATAACCCCCAAGCCTCTGGTAGACGTCCTATACTGGTCAACACTAGTCAACCCAAAACTCAAAACAATAGCATAAAGAAAACACAATGTAAACACATGTTTTGATTTTACAACTTGAATTGTAGAGATCTCATTTTAAGTTCCCAAGTTTGAAGAATGAATGGAGAAACACTCATATTATTTTTGGATATAAGTTTTCCTTAACAGAACTAAAAAAAATCCATTTTCCAATTTATAATATTTGTTTGATACATCCCCCACCAAACTATAAATTCCTTATTTAATAAATTAAAATAATTAAATTATTAAATAGTTGAAAGTTATTAAAGAGTCACTTTTATGAATATAAATCTTCAATATAAATCATTGATCAAATAATAGTAATTTAAATTTATAAATAACTTATTTACATATTACATATATACATACATACATACATACATACATACATACATACATACATATATATATGTATATATAGATACATACATACATACATACATACATATGTAAATATATTACTACGTTTTCATAAAATCGATTTAACAATTTTGATTGACACCATATTATATAGCAATGTGAATTGATTGTTTACAAATGTTTTAACATAATTTTTTTTTTGCATAACATTAAAATCAATTAAACCCCCCCCCAAACTCTTGTTGCGCTATGCAGTACCTGCGGTTGCAGGCACTGTGCTGACAGCAGGTATGCGATGACAGGTCTCTGCCTTCCGCAGGCGCAGGGTACAAATCGTGCCCACGACATTATAATATACTCTTGTTTCATGCGATATGAATCGCGATGCGATTTATTAAATTTCTCACTGCGATTTATCAATCGCTCAATTCAGTGCATTATATATATATATATATATGTATGTATGTATGTATGTATGTATGTATGTATGTATGTATGTATGTATGTATGTATTTATTTATGTATGTATGTATAATCGAATTTTATAATAGATCCATAATAAATGTATACATATGCATATGCATATATATATATATATATGTATGTATGTATGTATGTATGTATGTATGTATGTATGTGTATATATATATATATATATATGCATATGCATATGTATACATTTATTATGGATCTATTATAAAATTCGATTATACATACATACATAGATACATATATGTATATGTATGCAGATCTGAATATATAACCATTTATGTTTTTTTTTTTTTTCACAAAGATTATATCTACAATTATGAATGCATATAAAATTCTCCAATAAAATTAATCTACCCATATTGAGAATGCATATAAATATGAAACTTCTCAGAAGACATATGGAAGACATGAAGAAGATAGGGAATGTGAGATGCGAAAATAGCATAATTAAAGTCACAAAAATCTACCTGGATTCTGATGCTAAATTGCTCTTCCTCAAAAAATCCGCAGAGCAAGCTCCTCCCTTCTTCAGAATTCTTGAGTCCTCCAATGCTCCAATTGCTCTCCCAACGATGTGTCTAAGCTTCTATGAATGCCTGAATATAAAGAGCTTTCAGGAAACATCTAGAATGCTTCTAGAAATAGTTGGAAGGTGTTACCAACTAAGCATGAGTGTTTTCCAACCTTCAAAATGAGCCATAGGGTTGTAGACACCATGTGCTTAATTGATGCACTAATCCTCATGTTGTTGACACATGAGAAATAGAGAAGTGCGTTAATTCCCATGCAAACTTATAACTTCAATTTACTTTTAATATAATTTCTATTTAAATATTTATAACTTTCATTTTAACTTTATAACTTTTATTATTATTATTTATTTGTTACTTTATTATTATTTTATAATTATTATTAATTTTAATTTCTAATTTTCTTTTATTTAATTCATTTTTCCTCAATAATTCACATTTAATTAATTATAATCAAAATATTAAATAACATGATATTTTATATTAATTTCCTCAAATCATTAATTTATTAATTAAATCTATTTATTAAGACTTAATTAATCGATAATTCACCATAGACCTCCAAGACAGAATATGAAAACCCGTCATAGAGAAAATCACTCAAAATTAGTCTAAAGGGTTAAAAATCATGAATTATGTCATCCGACACATTCGGTGGGTAAAATATCCAGATACTTGTCCTACCTCACTAGGACAATTGGTTTAAGTGTTTGGGATTTGGACTTGAGAATTTATCTCCCTTCTCTTATCATCGAGATAGTATAATAGGGTACACTCATCCTAGCAATTCAGGGAAGTCAATAGCCAGTACCTGCAACTTGCAGAAAAACCATGCATGTACATATAATATAAATAATGCTAAGCTAAATAGACAATGGCAGGAAGTGGTGCATCGTGTAGATCCCAACTAAGCAGGTGACTATGACTCCCTTCTTTAACCACATCAGAAATGCCATACAATAAAAAAACACACACACCATACACATGCAAGTATGGGGTAAGTATCCATAATAAAACACATAAGATAATAAACCATCCATCTAATCATCAATAATAATTGAAAATAATATAATAATCATCATGTATGCATGAAATGTAAAGTCTAAATGATCTCATCTTATAACCACTAAATCCATAACATAATGTTTGATAATGTCAAAACAATACCACTAATATATCAACATAAAACTAGTCTATCATAGTCTGATAATATTAACAATGTCTAGAAAATATGTTAATGAGGGTAGGCACTACATCCACCCCCCCTTGGGTTAGGCTTACTCTTGGAAGCCTACAAACAAGTAGGGATATAACTCCCTCAATCTAGCTGCATCCTCCCAAGTAGCTGAAGAATCATCAGTAGGGTCCCATTGGACCCTTACCTGCTCGATGGTTCGACCCTTAAGGGTCAACCTCCGCTGCTCTAGAATACGAACCGGCTCCAAAGCTAGCTGCCCATCCTCTACCTGCAATGCATTCCAATCAAGAACATGTACAATATCAGAAATATACTGCCGAAGCACTGAAACATGGAAAACATCATGAATGCGAGCTAGGTTGGGCGGTAGAGCAAGGCGGTAAGCTACCAGGCCAATCCTCTCTAAAATTTTGAATGTTCCCACAAAGCGAGGTGCTAGCTTAGAACACTTTCCATATCGGATCAGACTCTTTCACGGTCACACTCTCAAGAAAATATTATCATCCATAGCAAACTGCTTATCAATCCTATGAGCATCGGCATACTTCTTTTGCCTATCCTGTGTCGTAGTCAAATGCTCACGGATATGCACTACCTGTTGCTCCATATCATGAAGCATCTCAGGTCCCAACAGGATGCGATCCTCAAGACTATTCCAACTCAATGGTGTATGACAAGGACGCCCATATAATGCCTGAAATGGTGCCATACCACTAGAACTATGATATCCATTGTTGTAAGCAAACTCCACTAAGTAGAGGTAATCCTCCCAATGTGTCTGCCTATCCATCACATACATCTGTAACATATCCTCCAAAACTTGATTCACCCTCTCTGTCTGACCATCAGTCTTTGGATGATATGTCGAACTAAAGTTTAACTGCGCTCCAAGCTCATGCTACATCGATGTCCAGAATGTGGATGTGAATACAGGATCCCTGTCAGAAATGATCTTTCTAGGAATACCATGTAATCTCACAATATCATATATAAATACATTAGCTACAGAAGCTGCTATGTAGGAAGACCTAATCAGTGAAAAATGCACCACCTTAGTCAACCGATCAATGGTGACCATGATAGCATCATGACGTCGAACTATCATAGGTAATCCTACTATGAAATCCATGGAGATGATATCCTACTTCCAAGAAGGAATAAGATTAGGCTGCAAAAGTCCAACCAGGTGTTGATGTTCTGCCTCAACTCTCTGACACTCAAGGCACCTAGCCACAAAATCAGCAATATCTCACTTTATCCCAGACCAAAAGAACAAACTTCTCAAATCAGCATGCATCTTCTTGACACCTAGATGTGTTGAGTAAGGTGTACTATGGGCTTCTGTCAGAATCAAGGTGCGAAGCTCATCCAAAAATTGCACATAAATCCTCCCCAAATGTGTTAAAAGACCATCTGATTCCCGAACGTAACCTGCAAATTTACCTTCCAAAGATCTTCCTGAATCAATCTCTTTACACACTTCATCATACCATGAATCCATAGGAAGTGCTTGAAGAATCTAACTCCTCAAATCCACACTAAGAGTCATCGATGATAACACATGTCTCCTGAAACTCAGAGCATCTGCCACCACATTCTCCTTACCCTGAATGTACTTAACCTCAAAATCATATTTGCATAGAAACTCCATCCATCGCCTCTGGCGAGCATTCAAATTAGGCTGAGTAAAAATGTACTGAAGACTACAATGATCGCTATGTAGCTCAAATCTGTGCCCCAACAAGAAATGTCTCCACCTTGTCAAAGCATGAACTACTGGCGCTAACTCAAGACCATGTGTAGGATAATTTAACTCATGATCCTTGAGCTTGTGTGATTCATATGCAATCACCCATCCATTCTGCATCAACACTACCCCAATCCCTTCAAGAGAAGCATCTGTACATACCATGAAATCACCTTCTGGATTAGGTACAGCTAGAATCGGTGCACTAGTCAAAAGCTCCTTGAGCTTCTGGAAAGCTTCCTCACATTTCTCTGTCCATACGAACTTCTTTCCTTTCCTTTGAAGAGAAGTGATAGTATGTGCTATCCGAGAGAAGTTCTGTACAAATCTACGATAATAACTAGCTAACCCCATGAAACTACAAATCTCTGACACATTAGTCAGTGTTGTCCAATCTATTATCACCTAAATATTTGTAGGATCCACTAAAATACCATCACCTGAAATAACATGCCCTAAATACTGAATCTCTATTTTGAAGAATTCACACTTGGCTGCATTGGCATAAAGCTAATTGTCCCTTAAACACTACAAAACCAACCGCAGCCATTCCTCATGCTCCTTCTGAGTCTTAGAATATATCAATATGTCATCAAGAAACATGAGTACAAACCTGTCTAGATAAGATCGGAACACACCATTCATAAAACTTATAAAAATTGATGGAGCATTAGTCAATCCAAAAGGTACCACTGTGAACTCATAATGCCCGTAACGAGTTTGAAAAGTAGTCTTGTGAATATCTGCTTCCTTAATGCGAAGCTGGTGGGATCCTGACTTAAGATCAATCTTGGAGAATATTGTAGCTCCCTTGATCTGATCAAATAAGTCATCAATCCTAGGTAAAGGATACCTATTCTTAATAGTCACCTTATTCAACTGTCTATAGTCAATACAAAGGCACAAAGAATCGTCTTTCTTCTTCACAAAGAGCACTGGAGCTCCCCATGGCGATACACTAGGTCGAATGCTCCCTTTGGCTAGAAGTTCTTCTAGCTGAAGACATAGCTCACCTAATTCCTATGTCATCATGCGATAAGGAGCTTTAGAGATAGGCTCCACTCCAAGAATCAGATCAATACTAAAGTCAATGTCCCTCTTTGGAGGCATGCCTGGAATCTCACTTGGAAAAACATTTGCATACTCCTGCAAAATCAAGTGATCTAAAGTATCCTTCATCGGATCTTCTTCATCAAGATCATTTACCATAATAGAAAATATCTGACATCCCTTCTGGAAACTTCACTTCAATTGCATAACAGAAATCATCCGTAGAGATATAGGCCTCGGTATCCTAACTATCTGCACATCATTCCCTTGGTCATCTTGGCACATAATAATCTTCTTCCTGCAATCTATACTAGCTCTATGAGATCCAAGCCAATCCATGCCTAAAACCACATCATAGGAACCAAGGGGTATGATTTAAAGATCCATTGCAGTATCAAAGCTTCCTAAGCTAAGCCCACACTTATGAACTATAGAATCTGTGGAGACCTTAATGCCTGAGGCTAGTTCCACTTGCTAACCACGATCTTGCTTCACTGCATCCAGCTTACACTTAAAAACTATAGATGGTGAAATAAATGAATCTATAGCTCCTGAATCAAACAATACTGAAAGAGATATACCTCTAATAGCACTTGTGGTCTCAACCACTGTTCCCTGATGATCTGCCTAACGTTGATCAACTGCTGCAAAAACTCTATGAGCTCTACCTGCATCACCAACTGTAGGCTCTGAAACGGTATGTCTAGGCTCTAAAAATTGAGGTGCTTGCTGAGGACACTGAGTTGCATAATGTCCAATCTGACCACATGAAAAGCATTCCACATTTTTGCCAGGACCTCTTCCCATAGGTGGTACATTTGATTGCTAGCGACTGTTCCTGCTCACAAAAGACTGGCTACTTTGAGCTGGCTGATTGGACTGATTCTATTTATTGCATTGAGCATTTTGGTTGTTCTTAGTGTTAGCACCTTTGCCATCGCCTTGAGCTTGAGAATTCGACCCCTTCTATTGTTGTGTCTGTTGAGACTGCTACTGATATTGTTTCCCCTTAGAGAAAAAAAACTTCTTGTTACCACCTAAATTGTAGTTGCTTTTAGATTCTGATGCCGCTGGTGCTCCTACAAAACCACCTTGACCAAGGTTGACACTTTGTTCAACAAGGATAGCTCGATGCACCGCATCCTTGAGGGTTTTTGGCTCAAATACCTTAACTCCCCCAATAATACGGTTATTCAAACCCCTAATAAAATGTTGTGTCAACTGAGAACAAATTTCACTAAACCCTAAAAAAGGCATAAGCTCATAAAACTTATGCTCATACTCGGTCACTGACAAAGTGCACTATCTAAGATTATGAAATTCATCAGCCCTTTGTTTTTTCCATTCCTCTGGTAGGAATCGTTCACGAAAACTTTCTAGGAATAACTCCCATGTAACACTACTCATATCAATTCCCAACTTCTTCTCCTCAATCGTCCACCAAGTGGCCCCAAGATTCTCTAAATTAGTGATAGAAAACCTTGCCTTAAAATTGCTATCAAAGTCCTGCATGGCAAAAATCCTATTGAGAGAAATAAGCCACTGCTCGGCCACATAACCAGAACCTTGCCCATTAAAAGGCTTAAGCTTGGATCTTGAAAGATCCTTCATCTGAGTGGACACAATGGACCTCTGACGATCCTTCCGAGGACTCGTAGACCTGGGTCTATACTCTTGTTCTGTCTAATGCACTTTAGGTTGTTCTTGAACAGGAGGGGTAGACGTTCTAGAATAATCCACATCATTTGTCTCAAATTGACCTCTTCAGACTCAACTTGGTCCTCTCTACGGCTCTCTTCCTGCTACCTACTAGAGTGCTCTTCCCTACTCTCTACACGAGCCGATCCCTCATGGGTAGACTCATGGACACTGATAGATCTGCCATGACCACAACCTCTAACAGAAGACCTAGTCCCAGATACCATCCTACAATAGTACAAAGTACTATTAAAATCACATGTTGCCATAGACTATGTTCAGTTCTATGTTTAGGTTTAAGTAAAATTTCCAGTTTTGAAAACTAAATGTTGAAATATACAACTAACAGTTCAAGTTCTTTTTCAGTTCACCTAGTTTCAAGTTGAACAGATACACTTGATAGTTCAAAGTTCTAGTTGTTCCAAAATACCCAGAGCTCCCAATGTAGAAACCTGGCTCTGATACCAAATGTAATGCCCCGCCAAGGGATCCAAAGAATTAACCTAGAATTTCACTAACATTTTTTTTTCTTCATAGAAGTAAACATCACATATAACTTATGCACATTAACAGAAGCAATAGCAATGTCCATCTGAAAGTACACATAACATAAATAACAGATTACATTCTTTAAGATCCCTTAACGTTGAATTACATACATGAATCCATCTAGCACAACATTCACATGAAATAATAATGATATGTCCAATATTAAAATGTCCTTTCTCAATTACATTCCAGAATGCACAATCATCCGTTGTACATGTCACAGGGTATGATAGGCACAAAAATATACATACATAGATTAAGGTATATCATCCTATTCTAATCCATGATACATCAAAGTAGAGATAATCACATGATACACATGATAGAGAACATATACATCCATCATAAAGATCAACATAATAAACTAAGTGCACGGTTCCTCCCAACTGTTAATAGCATCATTAGACCATCGTGGATCCTAGCCATCCCTCCATGCATAACATTCCAAATCATTGAAGAGATCATTGGTATTACATAGTAGGAATGTCACTCCTAATAAATACAACATCATATGTAGAAGTAATCTAACATGCAAATAAAAGCATAAGATAACATCATCTAACATATGCTAATCATCAATGAAAAAGGATACATATCCACCATCATGAAGGACGCATCAGCCATGATGTCTTAATGAATCTCAAAATGATAAGAGTGGAAAATACACTACCACCCAACCGCGTGGTACCTAAGTGGTCCACTCCCACCGTGCTAAGGAGATAATCTCAAGTCCCAAACAGGCTATCAGAATCACATAGCACATATCTCTTTAAGTCCAAGAATCCTAAAAGTATACTAACTCAAAGGTTCCAAACACAAAATTTGACATCTAATCCCAGAGGCACATAATGACATGTAGGAACCTACTATGCAAGCGAGAAAGTGTCATCACAATTATCACGTACAAGTTACCCTGGAAGTTAGCTAAACTCCATGGGTCCATACTGATTTCATGTCGCCACTAGTATCCTCTCATACTGACGAGGCATACTATGGAATGCAAGGTCACAACCATGCATCTCACTACTCCCATCCTAGCCTGTACAAGCACTCAAGGCATGGGCGAGAACAAAACTCTTATCTTTTTAGGTTCATTTTGTTAGTATTAGGTGTGACTGTTATCACTTATTAATCCAAATTACAATGAGTTACTCTGGCAGCCTCTTAGGGCCCTGGCCCCCATTGCAAGTCACTTCCTGTCACTACATGCAGATATCCTACCCTAATGCTCATGGACTCATAAATCTCAAAATCAAAAAAGATAATCTATAATAAAATCATCAAATATGCATAAAAGCATCGAATCTCCATGAGCAAATATCCATAGAAAATCATGAACACAATAGCTCTCTATTGGCAACTGAAGTATCACTGATAATAAAATATCCAATGGTTCTCAATAACCAAAATATATATATCAATCATACTGATCGAAGACTCCAAAAATGGTTGAGTCAAACATGTCACAACATGACATCATCAAGAATAAATCCACATCTTAGTCCCATCATGTCGACTAGAAAATAATCAAGGATAACTAATCGATGACCAAAATAATGGTTAGGTCAAGAGTCTCATACACAAGAATCTCAACTATAACAATCAGTAATCACATCCAATACATAGAGCATTCCATCACAAACCATGGTTGGGTTTATAAAGATTGAGATTAAAACATCATCATGACATCACAATCACATAACCCCCAAGCCTCTGGTAGACGTCCTATACTGGTCAACACTAGTCAACCCAAAACCCAAAACAATAGCATAAAGAATACACAATGTAAACACATGTTTTGGTTTTGCTAAGTTTTCAAATTTGAATTTAAAAGTCTCAATTTACGTTTTTCCCAAATTATATTAAGTGGAGAAATTTCACGTTTTTCCTAACCCATGTATTTGTTTGATAGATAAAAGTTTCTCCCCAAAACTATTAGACTCAATTTTCTAATTGATCTAATAATATTTTGGTTATATAACATTGTTTGAAAATTGACACTCTCAATGAATCAAAACTTCGATTATATTCTAATAACTAATCTTAATTAAACTGAGGTTAATTAAATTAATTATTAATATCTCTTCATAATTGAAAAGCTTAATATCAATATTTTAAATCATTATAAGAGTGATCTATTAATTTAGAACTTTATAATATTCATTTATAATTAATTATATATACATATATACTTATATACATATATATATACATACAAAAATAAATATATATATAATAACATTTAATAATTAATGATATTGCAACAAAATCGAGATTCATATCCAAATCTCATATGAAATAACGTTGCGAATAAAACTTTATATAATTTAAAACCAAACTCAAATCGCAATGCGATTTTAAAATCGTGCGGCCCAATACATCCGCACTGTAGGTACACTGCGGTCTCATAGGCATGCGGTGGGTGGGGTATATAATACCCACCCAACACCATATATATATATTTTTAATGCGATTTTCAATAATGTTTTTTTATAAAAACATTCCCATGCGATATGAAATACTATTAACATGCAACTCTATCGTGATTTGACATTCGATTATTATATAAATAAATAAATATATGTATATATATATATGGGTATATATATGTATATATATAGATGTATATATATGCTCGCAGATTTTATCACCATCACAACACATACATATATATGTATATAATGATATATATATATAAGTATATGCAGATTCAAGAATATACACAGTTTACTTAGAAATTCTAATTTTTAGAATTTTTCTTTAAATCTTTGATCTTCAAATTTATCCAATAAATAATCTAATGGGTTTTGCTATGAATTTAAACCCTAGCCCCATTTTCTTTCAGATCTATGCATATAAATATTTCCACATAAATTCAATTGCCCATATTGAGAATGCATACAATAAAAATATGAAATTTTTCGAAAGACATATGGAAGACACGAAGAAGATAGGGAATGCAAGATGCAGAAATAGCATAAGTAAAATTACAAGAATCTACTCAAATTCTGATGCTAATTCGCTCTTCCGCAGAAAACCCACAGAGCAAGCTCCCTTCTTCAGAATTCTCGAATCCTCCAATGCTCCAATTGCACTCCAAACGCTATATCTAAGCTTCTAGGGATGCCTGAATATAAAGAGCTCCTAGGAAACCTCTAGAATGCTTCTAGAAATAGCTGGAAGGTGTCACCAACTAAGCATGGGTCTTTTCCAACCTTCAAGATGAGCCATAGGGTTGTAGACACCATGTGCTTAATTAATGCACTAACCCCCGTGTTGTTGGCACATGAGAAATAGAGAAGTGCGTTAACTCCCATGCAAGCTTATAACTCCAATCCACTTTTTATATAATTTCTATTTAAATATTTATAACTTTTATTTTAATTTTTGTAACTATTATTATTATTATTTATTTATTAGTTTATTATGATTTTATTATTATTAATTTTAATTTCTAATTTTCTTTTATTTAATTCATTTTCCTCAATAATTCACATTTAATTAATTATACTCAAAATATCAAAGATCATGATATTTTATTAATTTTCTCCAAAATAATTAATTTATTAATTAAATCTATTTATTAAGACCTAATTAATAGAAAATTCACCATAGACCTCCAAGATAAAATATGAAAACCCATCATAGAACAAATCATACAAAATCAGTCTAAAGGGTTAAAAATCATGAAATATGTCATCCGACACATTCGGTGGGTACTCAACTCTAATACTTGTCCTAACTCACTAGGACAAATGGTTTAAGGGTTTGGGATTTGGACTTGAGAATCTATCTCCCTTATCTTATCATTGAGATAGTATAATAGGGTACGCTCATCCTGGCAATTCAAGGAAGTTAATACCCAATACTTGGAACCTATAGAAAAACCATGCATGTACATACAATATATATAATGCTAAGCTAAACAGACAATGGCAGGAAGTGGTGCATTGTGTAGATCTCGACTAAGCAGGTGACTACGACTCCCTTCCTTAATCACATCAGAAACGCCATACAATAAGAAAACACACACACCATACACATGCAAGTATGGGGTAAGTATCCATAATAAAACACATAAAATAATAAACCATCCATCTAATCATCAATAATAACTGAAAATAGTATAATGATCATCATGTATGCATGAAATGTAAAATCTAAATGATCTCATCATATAACCACTGAATCCATATCATAATATTTGATAGTGTCAAAACAATACCACTAAACCATCAACATAAAACTAGTCCATCAAAGTTTGATGATAATAATAGCATCAATGTCCAGAAAAGATGTGAATGAGGGTAGGCACTACATCTCACTACTCCCATCCTAGTCTGTACAAGTACTCGAGGCATGGGCAAGAACAAAACACTTATCTTTTTAGGTTCATTCAGTTAGTATTAGGTGTGAATGTTATCACTTATTAATCCAACTTACAATGAGTTACCCTGGCAGCCTCTTAGGGCCCCGACCCCCATTGCAAGCCACTTCCTGTCACTACATGTAGATATACTACCCTAATGCTCATGGACTCATAAATCTCAAAATCACAAAAGATAAACCATAAAATCATCAAATATGCATAAAAGCATCAAATCTCCATGAGCTAACATCCATAGAAAATCATGAACACAATAGCTCTCTATTGGCAACTGAAGTATCACTGATAATCAAATATCCAATGGTTCTCAATAACCAAAATATATATCTCAATCATACTGATGGAAGACTCCAAAAATGGTTGAGTCAAACATGTCACATCATGACATCACCAAGAATAAATCCATATTTCAGTCCCATCATGGCGACTAAAAAATAACCAAGGATAACTGATCGATGACCAAACTAATGGTTAAGTCAAGTGTCTCATACATAAGAATCTCAACTATAACAATCAGTAATCACAACCAATACATAGAGAATTCCATCACATAACCATGGTTGGGTTTATAAAGATCGAGAATAAAACATCATCATGTCACCACAATCACATAACCCCCAAGCCTCTGGTAGATGTCCTATACTGGTCAACACTAGTCAACCAGAAACCCAAAACAATAGCATAAAGATTACACAATGTAAACTCATGTTTTGGTTTTACAACTTGAATTGTAGAGATCTCAGTTTAAGTTCCCAAGTTTGAAGAATGAATGGAGAAACACTCATATTGTTTTTGTATATAAGTTTTCCTTAACAGAACTAAAAATAATCCATTTTTCAATTTATAATATTTGTTTGATACATCCCCCACCAAACTATAAATTCCTTATTTAATAATTTAAAACAATTAAATTATTAAATAGTTGAAAGTTATTAAAGAGTCACCTTTATGAAAATAAATCTTCAATATAAATCATTGATCAAATAATAATAATTTAAATTTATAAATAACTTGTTTACATATTATATATATATATATATATATATATATATATATATATATATATATATATATATATATATATATATATATATATATATATATATATATATATATATATATATATATATATATATATATATATACACACACACACACACACACACACACACACAGACATACATACATATGTAAATATATTAATACGTTTTCATAAAATCGATTTAACAATTTCGATTGACACCATATTATATAGCAATGCAAATCAATTGTTTACAAACGTTCCACATAACATTTTTTTTGCATAACATTAACATCAATTAAACCCCTCCAAACTCTTGCGGTGGTATGCAGTACCTGCGATCGTAAGCACTGCTCCGACAGCGGGTACGTAGTACCCCTGTCGCCGCAGACCTGCGATGGCAGGTCTCTGCCTTCCGTAGGCGCGAGGTATGAATCATGCCCACGGAATTATAATATACACTTATTTCATGCGATATGAATTGCGATGTGATTTATTAAATTTCTCACTGCGATTTATCAATCGCTCAATTCGGTGCATTATATATAAATATACATAGGTATATATATATATATATATATATATGTACATGTATGTATATATATATATGTACATGTATGTATATATATATATATATGTACATGTATGTATATATATATATGTACATGTATGTATATATATATATGTACATGTATATATATATATATATATGTACATGTATGTATATATATATATGTACATGTATGTATATATATATATATATATATATATATATATATGTACATGTATGTGTTTATATATATATATATATGTACATGCATGTATATATATATATATAAATAATCAAATTTTATAATAGATCGATAATAAATGTATACATATGTATATATATATATATATATATATATATCTATATCTATATATATATATATATATATATATATATATATATATATATATATATATATATATATATATATATATATATATATATATGTATGCAGATCTGAATATATAACCATTTATGTTTTTTTTTTTTTTTTCAGAAATACTATATCTACAATTATGAATGCATATAAAATTTTCCAATAAAATTAATCTACCCATATTGAGAATGCATATAATTATGAAACTTCTCAGAAGACATATGGAAGACACGAAGAAGACAGGGAATGTGAGATGCGAAAATAGCATAATTAAAATCACAAGAATCTAACTAGATTCTGATCCTAAATTGCTCTTCCTCAGAAAATCTGCAGAGCAAGCTCCTCCCTTCTTCAGAATTCTTGAGTCATCCAATGCTCCAATTGCTCTCCCAATGCAGTGTCTAAGCTTCTATGAATGCCTAAATACAAAGAGCTTTCAGGAAACATCTAGAATGCTTCTAGAAATAGCTGAAAGGTGTCACCAACTAAGCATGGGTCTTTTCCAACCTTCAAGATGAGCCATAGGGTTGTAGACACCATGTGCTTAATTGATGCACTAACCCCTGTGTTGTTGACACATGAGAAATAGAGAAGTGCATTAATTCCCATGCAAGCTTATGTCATGCCCAGACTACGAGGGCAAAAAAACACACACAATTTTTTTTTTTTGAATAATAATTAATAATTAAACATGCTCTAAGTTTGAAATGATTGAGATAACATTTTAAGTATAGGTTCTCTACATAACGTCTTAAGTTTATAGCCTTGAGGAGGAAATTGAATCATTAAATATGAACTCTCGATACAAATCTGATATCGACAAAAGCTACCTTGTTATTTTAATTTAAGAGCAATCTATTATAACTTAGAATGATTAAATCAAATTTTCTAATCTCACAAAACAAAACAATTCTCTAGATGAATAATTAACATTAAAGTTTAATCTAATAATCTCACTTAATTTTACAACCTTTACTAACCTAAAGCATTTCAAGGTAAAATAATACGAACTTTTGATTTAAGAACAATATAACCATTTATAATAAATCTCAAGCAATTTTAAGGCAAATTAAGTATGCTAACTACTCAACTTAACAACATATTAAAATAATGCCTAACATTCAATTAAATGCACTTCATTTTAATAACAATTTATTTAAAACTATAATCTAATTTATAATTAATAAATTTAACTAACAACTAAATGAACTTAAAACAATACTAACAACTTAATTTCATTAAATACTAACTAATTACAAGTATTATCAAATAACAAAAGTAACTACATGTAACAATTTATTAAACTAAACTAATTTACAATAACTAACTTAAAAACTAAAAAAAGAATAACACAATTCTAAATTTAATATTTTAATCACTAACTTAAGTTAAACTAACTACTAAAATAAACTAACCTAAGAGTAACCTAACTAACCCCTAACACCTATTACTAACTTCCTATACTAACCTTTCCCCCCCCCCCCCACCCCCCCCACTATACCCTACTCTCCCCACATGACATGACGACCCCCCCTCCAAACCCCCAAACCTTGCGCATTCCCATGCGCTGGTATAGAGTATAGCGCTCTGTCCAATGGAACAAGCGCAGATCAAGGTGGGTGGAGGCCAATGCAAGGGAAACAAAAAAAACATTAAGAAACAAATTTAATCCCTCTGCCAAGGTCAACAAAAGCTAAGGAGGGATAGGGTGATGGGAGGTTGAATAGGTGACATCATCTTCCATGATGACAGTTGACATTTTTAATACAAAAAAACTTTTATAAAGCAAACCCAAACTGACGCCCAAGGAAGGCGATCATGCAATAAAGACAATAAATTTTTATAGGTGACAATATAGATATGAAGATAGTCTTCTAGGATAACCATTAAATGGTTTATAACTAAATTAGATATTATTCACATTAGAAATATATCTATAAATATATTTTTATATAGAAAACAAAAGGAATATTCTTTGTCTCAATAAGAGAATAAATTATTTCTCCATACAATTTCCAGCATCCTGTAGGTGGGTGTTTTGGAAATTTTCTCTTAGGGATGGTATGAAAAGTTAGTTTAATCCTCTTTAAGTTGGGTCAAAATTTGAAGAGCTAACATATTGCAAATATTATCCCAAGTTAATTCTTAAAATTTCTTATGGCTTACAAAACTAATAGAGCATCTCTTAAATCTATTAGATGATTAAGGTAGGATTCAATACAATTTCTATCACATCTAAAATAGATTGATTCAAGGACTAAATTCGTCATTAATTTCCTTTTTAGGCAAATCTATAATGACTTGACACAACCATAACCTATCAAGAGTTTGAATTATTCGTTTTCCTTCAATAGTGCAATACTTTATCATTTGGATCTAACAATCATAAAAAGTGAATCTGCATGCATGATCATAGTTTTCGTTTTCAACATATAAGAAAGCTTGGAATTTGTCAAATTTAACATCATCAATTCCTTCCTATTTGGTTTCCTACTCCAATAGTCTAAGTTACTCATGATAAGATATTACAATGATAGTGTGAGTTACTCATTGGACTAAGTATAGTTTAGGATGATAATTCATATAACAATCAACATAAAACTTAATGCAACCAATAAGCAATCCATGGCAAGGTTAAAGATAACTAACTAATTTATGCTTTAAAAATTGAAGGAGATACAAAATCTCTTAGTCCAATTGATTCTTTCATAAGAAAATTTAACAAAGAAAAGATAATTTGAGTTCTCAAGGTAGGAATCCTAATTCATCTAATACTTATATATCAACTTGGAAATTTCATTCTATCAAATTGTTCTTCCTTAACAATTTAAAAACTTGAAATATCACAATTCATGACATTATCCGTTATTCTTATTTTTTTAATGTGAAACCATATTAAATTTAATACACAATTAAATCACATAATAACCAAATATGCTCAACACTAATTTTATTGGCAAACCTAATTCAAAGGCTCAGTCGGGAAAGAATCGAGAAGAAAACCCGGCTTTGTTGCCATTTACATTAAGGCTTAAAATGCAATTTACAATAGGATCTCAATCCCAAATTTCAACAATTAAATCAAATTTTTTCCTCATGATCAAAATCAAAGAATTTGTAATGTTTTTTGAATCTCATTTCAAGAACCATGGAGGAAACCAATATCTGATCGGGTGACAACCAAGCAGAACCAAAAGAAAATCAAACATGCATAATCATACATGGTTTACACAATAGGATTCACAATGAATCAAGACTAGGGAAAGGTGGATTCTTCCAATAGGAGAATTCAAGCACAACACTAATTTAGATGCCCAATCGAGGCTAATAACCAAGAACTTTCGTTCTTCCATTTAAACATGCCATACTCATACCAAGTTTGTGCTGACAGGTAGGGGCCCATAACACCCTACCCTTTATCCCTCTTCTCATCCTGAGAAGAAACTCTACACAGGTTGGAGTCCAACTAAACAGACCTTTTCCAAAATTGGTCACTTTTGCCCTCTCGAAGGGTGAGTAATACCAAAACACCCATGCAAGGGAAAAACTCAAAATTTCAAACATAAACAAGAAAGGAAAACAACCAAAATAACATGGTTATCAAATCTTCCCAACATACCCACAACCATACAAACAGTGAAACAACAACATGGTAGCAAAAACATGAAACAAAACATAAAAACTGAATAAGGGAGATGAGAATTTCCTACCTTCACAAAAAGGTAATGGCAATGAACAAAATTTGAGTAGAGTTTCCACTTCCTTCTTTCAATCTTCAAGAAATCTTCTCTAAATGTAGAGATTGGGTAACAACCAACTAGTCCAAGGAAGGCCTCTAAATAAGCCTCCAACTCAACCACCCAAAAGGAGCAATAACTATTCCCACCCACTAGCAACTCTAGAAACTCCCAACTCAACCTACACTATGGTTAAATCCTAAGTGGAGATGAGGTGAGATAACTCAAGATAACCATGATCAATTTTCGCACAAAGGCAAAAAGAAACTTTTTGAGTGACCTCAAAAGTCAAAAAAAGGGGCTTAGGGGTTGGAAAAGACCCCTAACCCATACCCATACCCTTTGGTTAGAATAATAACATGTTTAAAAGCCTTAGGAAAGAGGTTTAGAGTCAAATAAAATCTAAGAATAAAATAGGTCCATCTAACTACTCTAACTTGCAAAATTAAGCACTAATCCGAATTAGAGATGACTAACTTTAATTAAGAACCTAATAGAAAATTGACACTAACTTAAACCAACTTGGTCCAAAGGTTAAACAATTAACCCTAAAGAGCCACTGAAGTACATAACCATTTTACGAGTGTCAAGCGACACTTGAAAGAACATAATTACGAACATTAACATTCACTGAACAAAGAAGATACATACATATATCTAACAATACAATACGTGAATTACGAACAAAAAGGCTTCCAAAAAATAGCACAAAGAGATCAGTTATGTTCCTCTATAGGGTTTCTCGGCTAAATATCTGCACACTCATTGCACACATCAGTAGTCCCGTAAAATCACATGTACATAAATGTATACGTATTTAGAAATTCACATAAATTAAAACATATGTCAATAAAGGTTTCTTCATCCTACATAATTCTTAACTATTTAAAATATCTTAAATCAAAGTCTCAATCCTACATTTACTGATTTCATCAACATACATATACATGAAACATTAAATGACAATCATCAAATATCTCTGAAAGTAACATCACACAACATGAAATAATAAAGTATGTTCTAAGCATCAGATAATGTCTCGACATCTCGAGTCGTGAATATCAAAATAATAGTAATGCATCACTATGCTACGATGGGTCGGGGCGAGGCCTCACAACTTATAACTCCAATTTACTTTTTATATAATTTCTATTTAAATATTTATAACATTCATTTTAACTTTATAACTTTTATTATTATTATTTATTTGTTACTTTATTATTATTTTATAATTATTATTAATTTTAATTTCTAATTTTCTTTTATTTAATTCATTTTTCCTCAATAATTCACATTTAATTAATTATAATCAAAATATCAAATAACATGATATTTTATATTAATTTCTTCAAGTCATTAATTTATTAATTAAATCTATTTATTAAGACTTAATTAATAGATAATTCACCATAGACCTCCAAGATAGAATATGAAAACCCATCATAGAAAAAATCACTCAAAATCAGTCTAAAGGGTTAAAAATCATGAATTATTTGATCTGACACATTCGGTGGGTAAAATATCCAGATACTTGTCCTACCTCACTAGGACAATTGGTTTAAGGGTTTGGGATTTGGACTTGATAATTTATCTCCCTTCTCTTATCATTGAGATAGTATAATAGGGTAGGCTCATCTTGGCAATTCAGGGAAGTCGATACTCGGTACCTGCAACCTGTAGAAAAACTATGCATGTACATATAATATATATAATGCTAAGCTAAATAGACAATGGCAAGAAGTGGTGCATTGTGTAGATCCCGATTAAGCAGGTGACTATGACTCCCTTCCTTAACCACATCAGAAACGCCATACAATAAGAAAACACGCACACCATACACATGCAAGTATGCGGTAAGTATCCATAATAAAACACATAAGATAATAAACCATCCATCTAATCATAAATAATAACTGGAAACAATATAATGATCATCATGTATGCATGAAATGTAAAGTCTAAATGATCTCATCTTATAACTACTGAATCCATAACATAATGTCTGATAATGTCAAACCAATACCACTAATCTAACAACATAAAACTAGTCTATCATTGTCTGATATTATTAACAATGTCCAGAAAAGATGTGAATGAAGGTAGGCACTACAAGAGAGATTTTATTGATATATTTAATTTAATAAAATGAGATATGCTCTCATAATTACTTTTTCTATTTAATTAAATAATCTTTAATTAATTAGAGACACTTTTCTTATTTAATTAAATAACTTTATTTAATTAATTAGGAATGGCTTCTCATTTAATTAAATAACTTTCTTTAATTAATTAGAAGTAAATACTCCATTTAATTAAATAATTTCATTTAATTATTTCAAAATTCTTTTCAAAACTAGTCAACTCAAGTCAACCGTGGTTAAATCTGATCAACATTTGCACAAACTTGATCTTTGCGTATGTGAATATGAGCAAATGTGAGTATGAATTCCAGCAACAATTCGATGCAAATTCTTATTCAACCTTTCAAAATGAAGAGATGAGGGTCTCTTAAAGAGACTTTCCTAGAATTCATCAACGGTTGAGATCGATTTCAATCAATGGTCATGATTAAAGGTGAAGTTCAGTCATAAAGGGAGATTTTTAAATTAAAGAGAGTTAACAGATTTAATTTGAGTAAAATAAGGAGTTAACTGATTCAATTTGAGTAGAAAAAGGAGTTAACTAATTTAACTCATTTTTTATCAATAATGAACTGGAAATTTCCCTTTTTGAACTAAAGAGAGATTTTGTTGAGATATTTAATTTAATAAAATGAGAAATCTCTCATAATTACTTTTTCTATTTAATTAAATAATCTTTAATTAATTAGAGACACATTTCTTATTTAATTAAATAACTTCATTTAATTAATTAGGAATGGCTTCTGATTTAATTAAATAACTTTGTTTAATTAATTACAAGTAAGTACTCCATTTAATTAAATAATTTTGTTTAATTATTTCAAAATTCTTTTCGAAACTAGTCAACTCAAGTAAATCATAGTTAAATCTGATCAACTTTTGGTCAAACTTGATCTTTGCGTATGTGAATATGAGAAAATGTGAGTATGAATTCTAGCAACAATTCGATGCAAATTCTCATTCAACCTTTCAAAATGAAGAGATGAGGGTCTCTTAAATAGACTTTCCTAGAATTCATAAACGGTTGAGATCGATTTCAATCAACGGTCAGGATTAAAGCTGAAGTTCAGTTATAAATGGAGATTTCCAAATAAAAGGGAGTTAACAGATTTACTTTGAGTAAAATAAGCAGTTAACTGATTCAATTTGAGTAGAAAAAAGAGTTAACTTATTTAACAAATTTTTTTATCAATAATGAACTGAAAATTTCTCTTTATGAACTGAAGAGATATTTTTTTGAGATATTTTATTTAATAAAATGAGATATGCTCTCATAATTACTTTTTCTATTTAATTAAATAATCTTTAATTAATTAGAGACACTTTTCTTATTTAATTAAATAGCTTCATTTAATTAATTAGGAATGGCTTCTCATTTAATTAAATAACTTTGTTTAATTAATTACAAGTAAGTACTTCATTTAATTAAATAATTTCGTTTAATTATTTCAAAATTATTTTAGAAACTAGTCAACTCAAGTCAATCGTGGCTAAATCTGGTCAACTTTTGGTCAAACTTGATCTTTGCGTACATTAATATGAGCAAATGTGGGTATGAATTCTAGCAACAATTCGATGCAAATTCTCATTCAACCTTTCAAAATGAAAAGATGAGAGTCTCTTAAATAGACTTTCGTGGAATTCATCAATGGTTGCGATCGATTTCAATCAACGGTCAAGATTAAAGGTCAAGTTCAGTCATAAAGGGAGATTTTCAAATTAAAGGGAGTTAACATATTTAATTTGAGTAAAATAACGAGTTAACTGATTCAATTTGAGTAGAAAAAAGAGTTAACTGATTTAACTCATTTTTGATCAATACTGAACTGGAAATTTCCCTTTTTGAACTAAAGAGAGATTTTGTTGAGATATTTAATTTAATAAAATGAGATATGCTCTCATAATTACTTTTTCTATTTAATTGAATAATCTTTAATTAATTAGAGACACTTTTCTTATTTAATTAAATAACTTCATTTAATTAATTAAGAATGGCTTCTCATTTAATTAAATAAATTTGTTTAATTAATTAGAAGTAAGTCCTCCATTTAATTAAATAATTTCGTTTAATTATTTTAAAATTCTTTTCGAAACTAGTCAACTCAAGTCAACCGTGGTTAAATCTGATCAACTTTTGGTCAAACTTGATCTCTACGTATGTGAATATTAGCAAATGTGAGTATGCATTCTAGCAACAATTTGATGCAAATTCTCGTTCAACCTTTCAAAATGAAGACATGAGGGTCTCTTAAATAGACTTTCCTGGAATTCATCAACGGTTGAGATCGATTTCAATCAACGGTCAGGATTAAAGGTGAACTTCAGTCATAAAGGGAGATTTCCAAATTAAAGGGAGTTAACAGATTTAATTTGACTAAAATAAGGAGTTAACTGATTCAATTTGAGTAGAAAAGTGAGTTAACTGATTTAACTCATTTTTTATCAACAGTGAACTCGAAATTTCCCTTTTTGAACTGAAGAGAGATTTTGTTGAGATATTTAATTTAATAAAATGAGATATGCTCTGATAATTACCTTTTCTATTTAATTAAATAATCTTTAATTAATTAGAGACACTTTTTTTATTTAATTAAATAACTTCATTTAATTAATTAGGAATGGCTTCTCATTTAATTAAATAACTTTGTTTAATTAATTAGAAGTAAGTACTCCATTTAATTAAATAATTTCGTTTAATTATTTAACAATTCTTTTCGAAACTAGTCAACTCAAGTCAACCGTGGTTAAACAAGAAAAGTGTCCCTAATTAATTAAAGCTTATTTAATTAAATAGAAAAAATAATTATGAGAGCATATCTCATTTTATTAAATTAAATATCTCAACAAAATCTCTCTTCAGTTAAAAAAGGGAAATTTCCAGTTCACTATTGATAAAAAATGAGTTAAATCAGTTAACTCCTTTTTCTAATCAAATTGAATCAGTTAACACCTTATTTTACTCAAATTAAATCTGTTAACTCCCTTTAATTTGAAAATCTCCATTTATGACTGAACTTCACCTTTAATCCTGACCGTTGATTAAAATCGATCTCAACCGTTGATGAATTCCAAAAAAGTCTATTTAAGAGACCCTCATCTCTTCATTTTGAAAGGTTGAATGAGAATTTGCATGGAATTGTTGCTGAAATTCATACTCACATTTGCTCATATTCACATACGCAAAAATCAAGTTTGACCAAAAGTTGACCAAGTTTTCCCACGGTTCACTTGAGTTGACTAGTTTCGAAAAGAATTTTGAAATAATTAAACTAAATTATTTAATTAAATGGAGTACTTCTAATTAATTAAACAAAGTTATTTAATTAAATGAGAAGCCATTCCTAATTAATTAAATGAAGTTATTTAATTAAATAAGAAAACTGTCTCTAATTAATTAAAGATTATTTAATTAAATAGAAAAAGTAATTATGAGAGCATATCTCATTTTATTAAATTAAATATCTTAACAAAATCTCTCTTTAGTTCAAAAAGGGAAATTTCCAATTCACTATTGATCAAAAATGAGTTAAATCAATTAACTCCTTTTTCTACTCAAATTGAATCAGTTAACTCCTTATTTTACTCAAATTAAATCTGTTAACTCCCTTTAATTTGGAAATCTCCCTTTATGATTGAACTTCACATTTAATCCTGATCATTGATTGAAATCGATCTCAACCGTTGATGAATTCTAAGAAAGTCTATTTAAGAGACCCTCATCTCTTCATTTTGAAAGGTTGAATGAGAATTTGTATCGAATTGTTGCTAGAATTCATACTCACATTTGCTCATATTCACACACGCAAAGATCAAGTTTGACCAAAAGTTGACCAAATTTAACCACGGTTGACTTGAGTTGACTAGTTTCAAAAAGAATTTTAAAATAATTAAACAAAATTATTTAATTAAATGGAGTACTTAATTCTAATTAATTGAACAAAGTTATTTAATTGAATGAGAAGCCATTCCTAATTAATTAAATGAAGTTATTTAATTAAATAAGAAAAGTGTCTCTAATTAATTAAAAATTAATTAATTTAATAGAACAAGTAATTATGAGAGCATATCTCATTTTATTAAATTAAATATCTCAACAAAATCTCTCTTCAGTTGAAAACGGGAAATTTTCAGTTCACTATTGATAAAAAATGAGTTAAATGAGTTAACTACTTTTTCTACTCAAATTGAATCAGTTAACTCCTTATTTTACTCAAATTAAATCTGTTAACTTCCTTTAATTTGGAAATCTCCCTTTATGACTGAACTTCATTTTTATTCCTAACCGTTGATTGAAATCAATCTTAACCATTGATGAATTCTAGGAAAGTCTATTTAAGAGACCCTCATCTCTTCATTTTGAAAGGTTGAATGAGAATTTGCATCGAATTGTTGCTAGAATTCATACTCAATTTGCTCATATTCACATATGCAAATATCAAGTTTGATCAAAAGTTGACCAGGTTTAACCACGGTTGACTTGAGTTGACTACTTTCGAAAAGAATTTTGAAATAATTAAATAAAATTATTTTATTAAATAGAGTACTTACTTCTAATTAATTAAACAAAGTTATCTAATTAAATGAGAAGCCATTCCTAATTAATTAAATGAAGTTTTTTAATTAAATAAGAAAAGTGTCCCTAATTAATTATAGATTATTTAATTAAATAGAAAAATTAATTATGAGAGCATATCTCATTTTATTAAATTAAATATCTCAACAAAATCTCTGTTAAGTTCAAAAAGGGAAATTTTCAATTCACAATTGATCAAAAATGAGTTAACTCCTTTTTCTACTCAAATTGAATCAGTTAACTAATTATTTTAGTCAAATTAAATCTGTTAACTCCCTTTAATTTGAAAATCTCCCTTTATGACTGAACTTCACCTTTAATCTTAACCGTTGATTGAAATCGATCTCAATCATTGATGAATTCCAAGAAAGTCTATTTAAGAGACCCTCATCTCTTCATTTTGAAAGGTTGAATGAAAATTTGCATCGAATGGTTGCTGGAATTCATACTCACATTTGCTCATATTCACATATGCAAAGATCAAGTTTGACCAAAAGTTGACCAGATTTAACAACGGTTGACTTGAGTTGACTAGTTTCGAAAAGAATTTTTAAATAATTAAACAAAATTATTTAATTAAATGGAGTACTTACTTCTAATTAATTAAACAAAGTTATTTAATTAAATGAGAAGCCATTCCTAATTAATTAAATGAAGTTATTTAATTAAATAAGAAAACTGTTTTTAATTAATTAAAGATTATTTAATTAAATAGAAAAAGTAATTATGAGAGCATATCTCATTTTATTAAATTAAATATCTCAACAAAATCTCTCTTCAGTTCAAAAAGGGAAATTTCGATTTCACTATTGATCAAAAATGAGTTAAATTAGTTAACTCCTTTTTCTACTCAAATTAAATCAGTTAACTCCTTATTTTACTCAAATTAAATATGTTAACTCCCTTTAATTTGGAAATCTCGCTTTATAACTGAACTTCACCTTTAATCCTGACCGTTGATTGAAATCGATCTCAACCGTTGATGAATTCTAGGAAAGTCTATTTAAGAGACCCTCATCTCTTCATTTTGAAAGGTTGAATGAGAATTTGCATCAAATTGTTGTTGGAATTCATACTCACATTTGCGCATATTCACATACACAAAGATCAAGTTTGTCCAAAAGTTGATCTGATTTAACCACAGTTTACTTGAGTTGACTAGTTTCGAAAAGAATTTTAAAATAATTAAATGAAATTATTTAATTAAATGGAGTACTTACTTCTTATTAATTAAACAAAGTTATTTAATTAAATGAGAAGCCATTCCTAATTAATTAAATGAAGTTATTTAATTTGTGAGGCCTCACCCAATTCGTCATAGTACCAATGAGATAATTGCATTAAGGTGATTTTAATCCTAGGTTTGATACACTTTGAAGACTGTAGGTTTATGTCATTTTAATATCTGCATTTTGATGATTCACAATTACCTCTGCATATTATGACCTAATTGATGCATTTAATGATTCTATTTCATGTTGTAAGCTATTTCCATTGCTTTAATAGAAATTGAATGGTAGAAATGCTTGTAATATAAGAAGGTAATGTTGAAGTGGAAATTAGATTTAAAAGATAAAAATTTTTATGCATTAAGACCTAACCCGCATACCTAGGGATTCAATAGTTATGGATTCAACATCTTGTCATAGAATATGAAGTTATTCAGAATATTAAATTGACCATGTTATGTTGATATGTAAAGTTTAGTTTTATAGTATTTTGAACATTTTACATGGAAATTGTTAGAAGAAGTAATGTAATTATAAGGAATGAAGTATGGAACTCAAATGTCAAATGTGATATGTAAGTTTTGATATTTTAATATTTTGAAGGTTATATTTGAAATGATTAAGAAAGGGAAAGTTAAATTTAGATGATGAAATATATGCAAGTCTAATGTTGAATGAGATAATGATTTATTTTACATATGCTTATATGATTTTCTTGGACTACTGACGCTCGAGTTTAGTGTGCAAGAATTTGACCATGGGTTAAAGGGGAATTAAGGCTCAAACTACTACAAACATGACATAACCAAGGTTGAGTCAGTGGAAAAGATTCAAACTTAATTGTAATGTGTTTTATTTCATATATGTGAATTGTATGTGTGCGTAGTAGCCTAGTTCATGTATTATTGTAAAACAAGTCATTTTTTTTAATATAATGTGATATTTTGTGTGTGTCACTTGACACTTGTGCTTGTTATGTGATATGACATGTTATTCGTCAATGGATCATGTGGCCACCTTATTCCGTGATAAATGCATCAATTGAGGAATTTGATTATTGCCTTAGTCAGTAAAAGGACAAGGTCATCACCTTGGGGAATTTGAAATTTGAATCACCTAGCTTTAGGAGGGTCATAAAGTAACTTTAAGGTAAGTTGGGATTAAAATTAACCCCACCCATGTTAGTACTATAGGCTAGGGATCTATTAATGACCTCTAGGGTGTCTAGTGGACCTAGGAGACCCCATGAAAATGACATTCTTTATGGAATCCAAAAATGAGAAGGATATATATATAGAGGTATGGCTAAATGAGAAACCACTTGGCCACTCTCTAATTTTAGAGATAGTTAGGTTTTGGAGGGAGAGGAGGGGAGCTCTACTGCAACTATCCTTACCCTAGCTTGGACCAAGGTTGGTATCTCAAGCTTTCTTCCTTTCCTTTTTCTTTCTTTTAGCATGGTTAAGCCAATCTACAAGTGTGGAGTTTATCAATGGAGTATGCATTGCATTACATTGTGGAGTAGCATTCATGTGAGTGTTTGAATGGTGTTCATTCCATGTAGATTAGTGTGACACCATTGTGCATCTTGTTTTATTGTGTGGAGTATTGTGAGTATGAGGTTTGGATTTCCTCTATTTCTTTGTTGCATTATGGGTGTTGATATTGTGTTGTGATAATGTGATGTGCTCTTGAAAATCTGTTGTTTTATTGCTACTTGCTTTTGTTTTCTTGTTGTGCTTGAGTGTTCTTATGGGTGTGGGACTTACACTCACCCTTGTGGGAAGGGAAGAGAAGGCCAAGGTGAACAGGTAGCAGTTGGATTGCATAGTTGAGGACCTTGGAGTATGGGCACCATTGTATGCCATTGTCATATTCATATTTTGCCTTGGGGGAGGATAAGAAGAAAAAAAAAAAAATGGTGAGGAAGGAAGTAACTGAAGTATGGGTTTGTAGGAAGCTAAAGCTGTTGGTTGTGTGTGGTGGAGGATGTTGTGTTGGTAGTATGTGTGGTGGAAGATGTTTATGAAGTCCCAAAAGGGCATGATATTATGAAACCCTGAAAGGGCCTTGTATTTTGTTGATTTAGCCCCGAAAGGGCATGAGTTTTATGGAAAATATGATATGAAATGGTAAACCTCCTTGTGTTTCCACCTTCACCCTATGTTCAAGGTTCCAATGGTGAACCTTTGTGAAATATCCTTGGGATGGGATTTGTTGCAGTTTTGTTATGTGGTGTATATGTTTCTTACAAGTTTGTATGTGGATTTTTTTTGAGCCTTGTTCCCCTAGCGTGGGGGTGGTCTCTTTGAGGCCTATGGTTGGGTGGAAAGCACCCATGGTCCTTGTTGTTTTGTTGTGATGCATTTGTAAGTTCTTAGAGAAAAATCTTGGAAACTTGGAGTCCTTGTTATCTTCCATGTGCATAGGAGGAGAAGACAATATTGCATTGAGATGAGATAGAGAGAAAAACTCCATTTTGTTATATGAGCCTAAATGTATTGTAAGAGAAAGCTACTATCTTGGTTTGATTATCAATGGAAAGGTTGTGAGTGCTCATGTGTAATAAAAGTATTTTCCATTGTGTATATTATGATATGTTGACTTCACAACCTTTTTGTGTATCATGAGGGTATCACTGAAGATAATTCATTGTAATAATATTGTTGTTTTATTCAATGGTAACACCAATCAGAGATCCAAATTACTTGATGTTCTTGAGTGGAATGCAAAAGAAATTTGATATCATAGAAGAGATAATATTCATAGGAAGGATTATCCTGGTGGATTGCTATTATCATTTTAGTTCCATTGTTTACCAATTGTGAATGTATATTCAAATCTAGATCTACATAAGAAGATAATGTTGAGAAAATGGTTTATAAATTTCATAATTCATAGATAGGGATAATCCAAATAACTTCATATAAAGTCTTGTCATGAAATGTTGAGTTATTGGATTAAGTTAATGTTTTGAATGCTAAATGAATCACAATTTTAAAGCTATAATTAGTTTATAATTATCTCCTAATTATCCTTGCAATAACTTACCTTGAATATCCTAGATTAGAGAAGAAGAAAATCAAGTGATGATATAAAATATACAAGACTTAAGACATAAGCTTGTTGTAGGTGCACATTTTATCCTCTAGAAAATGTATGAGAAAGTAAAATAAATCTCTTCTCTTAACAGAGACATTAAAATATTCAAGAGTATTCCTTAGACTCCTAGGACCCTATAACCTATAAAGCATATTTTAACATAATAAACTAACCATCATATTAATTGCATTAGAAGGGACCTCATATGAGACACATAACTGGAGTCAACACCCTATCAAATCAAAAGAAACTTTTTTAAAAAAATATATACAATGCTCATGTTAAACAAACCTAAACTAGCACCAAGTAATATTTTAAACAAGACATAGCATGACAAAAAACCTACTATATTATCTACCCTAGGCTAGCATGGGTTGGTGAATGAGAAAACAATTTAATATGCTATGGAGACCAAGGTATTTAATTTCTCTAACATGACCAAGACTTATTTCATCCACCTATTCCCTAGGCGCTTTGTGCCTTCAAATATTATATTGGAATACCATGCAATTTTATGACATAATTTTGACAAGAGGGAATGGCTTCCATTTTGTCCTTGATGCCTTGATTTTCCTTGGAAGAAATTATGGCATTTTATATGTCTTTCTTCACCCACCTAATTAAGACTAGGATAAACTCCACACTACCAACAATATGGGACCAAGTAGCAAGTCTATTTAACATGGGAATTCGAAATGCATATCTTCTAGCTCAAAATTAATAGGATTTGACTCATGGAAAAGGCGCCTATGCTTGTCTTGGCCAAAACTTTGGTAAGTGAGTCCACCATGGAGAGAAACCCAAGGAATTCGCTTGGTCTATGGGTAAGTGAAGAAGATTATGGGGTAGTAGCACGTGGGTAGTAGGGTGATTTGGAAGTTTGCTAGAGAAAAAGTATTTCATCTTCTTAAAAGAAATGTGAGTGGGGTCAAGTTAATGGACTATGACTAATAGGGTATTTTAGATAGATGGATAGTTAATATGTTTATATGCATTCATTTTGTTAGCTTAGTATTAGTAAGGATAGATTATCTTTTAAAATCATTCTTTTATGATATATGTTTGTATAAATGAATTGATCATTACTTTCACTACAATTTCAATTGTAGTAGGTATTGACCCTAATATTAAAATGTGATGTCGCTTGCATTAGAGATATAATATGAATAATAAATAGATAATTGAATCTTAATAACTATGTCAATGAAAGATGTAAGTTGGGATATGAAAAAAAAAAAAATATACACCCATTGATTTTGGGAACATTTTAAATATTCTAGAAAAGTGTTAATTATGTATATATTGTTATTTGAATCGATTGCCTAGAGTAGCATAGTTGGCATCAAAGTTGATGATAGTTCTAAAGGATGGTTAATCGAGGGTTACATGCATTGAAGAAATGTTAACTCATATGATAAATTAGTAAAGATAACATTGAAATGTGGAGTACAGATTGAAGTAGTAGGTATGAGTATTCTCTTTCCAAACCCTGGGTCAGTAGATGTCAGAGGGATGTCCAACTCAATGATGATATAGTTGTAACACACATATGTCTTTTGGAGGTTATTTAGGCTTATGAAATTAATTAATTAATAATAATAATAATTATACTAATAATAATAAATTTATTTATAAAAAAAAAATTGTGCTTAATGTACATTTAGGGTAAATTTAGGGCATGACATAATTAAATAAGAAAAGTGTCTCTAATT
Source organism: Cupressus sempervirens (assembly GCA_028749045.1). Lineage (NCBI taxonomy): Eukaryota > Viridiplantae > Streptophyta > Pinopsida > Cupressales > Cupressaceae > Cupressus > Cupressus sempervirens. Next base: position 104,022,072 of record CM053787.1, read on the forward strand.
AATTAAAGATTATTTAATTAAATAGAAAAAGTAATTATGAGAGCATATCTCATGTTATTAAATTAAATATCTCAACAAAATCTCTCTTCAATTCAAAAAGGGAAATTTTCAGTTCACTATTGATCAAAAATGAGTTAAATCAGTTAACTCCTTTTTCTACTCAAATTGAATCAGTTAACTCCTTATTTTACTCAAATTAAATCTTTTAACTCTCTTTAATTTGGAAATCTCTCTTTATGATTGAACTTCACCTTTAATCCTGACCATTGATTGAAATCGATCTCAACCATTGATGAATTCCAGGAAAGTCTATTTAAGAGACCCTCATCTCTTCATTTTGAAAGCTTGAATGAGAATTTGCATCGAATTGTTGCTGGAACTCATACTCACATTTGCTCATATTCACATACGCAAAGATAAGGTTTGACCAAAAGTTGGCTAGATTTAACCACAGTTGACTTAATTTGACTAGTTTCGAAAAGAATTTTGAAATAATTAAACGAAATTGTTTAATTAAATGGAGTACTTACTTCTAATTAATTAAACAAAGTTATTTAATTAAATGAGAAGCCATTACTAATTAATTAAATGAAGTTATTTAATTAAATAAGAAAACTGTCTCTAATTAATTAAAGATTATTTAATTAAATAGAAAAAGTAATTATCAGAGCATATCTCATTTTATTAAATTAAATATCTCAACAAAATCTCTCTTCAGTTCAAAAAGGGAAATTTTCAGTTCACTATTGATCAAAAATGAGTTAAATCAGTTAACTCCTTTTTCTACTCAAATTGAATCAGTTAACTCCTTATTTTACTCAAATTAAATCTGTTAACTCCCTTTAATTTAAAAATCTCCCTTTATGACTAAACTTCACCTTTAATCCTGACCGTTGATTGAAATCAATCTCAACCGTTGATGAATTCTGGGATAGTCTATTTAAGAGACCCTCATCTCTTCATTTTGAGAGGTTGAATGAGAATTTGCATCGAATTGTAGCTGGAATTCATACTCACATTTGCTCATATTCACATACGCAAAGATCAAGTTTGAGCAAAAGTTGACCAAATTTAACCACAGTTCACTTGAGTTGACTAGTTTTGAAAAGAATTTTGAAATAATTAAACAAAATTATTTAATTAAATGGAGTACTTATGTAGTGCCTGCCCCTAGTTCACATTTTGTTATCATTGTTGAACTCTTTTAGAGCTAGTTTTATGTTGTTAGTTAGCAGTATTGTTTTGAGATTATCAGATATTGTGCTATGGATTTAGTTGATATGTGATGAGATTACTTAGACTCTACATTTTATGTATGTATGATGATTATTTTTAGTATTCACAATTATTGATGATGATTATTACATTGCTTTCAGTTATTAATGATAATTAATAAGATGATTTATTATCATATGTGTTTTCTTATGGATACTTACCCCATACTTGCATGTGTATGGTGTGCATGTTTTCTTTGTGTGTTTGCTTTTGTATGGCGTGTCTAATGTGGTTAAGGAAGGGAGTCGTAGTCACCTACTAGTTGGGATCTACACGATGCACCACTTCCTGCCATTACCTGTTTAGTTTAGTATATATTATGCTTGTACATGCATGGTTTTTATGCAAGTTGCAGGTACTGGGTATCGACTTTCCTGAATTATCAAGATGAGCGTACCCTATCACATTATCTCAATGATAAGAGAGGGGAGATAAATTCTCAAGTCCAAATCCCAACCCTTTAAGCCATTTGTTCTAATTAACAAATTAGGACAAGTATCTAAGTTGTGTACCCTCCGAATGCATCAGATGATGTAATTCATGATATAAACCCCTTGATTTGATTTGTGTGTATTTTGGCTATGATGGATTTTTCGTATTTTTACCTTTGTGAGTCTTTGGAGTATTTTCTATTAATTAAGCCTAATTAAAATATTTAATTAATGGTTTAATTAAATGCAAAATTAATATGGTATTTTATTATTTATTTAATTTAATTAATTGAGAAATTAATTAAATAAAATAATTAAATTGGAAGATAAAAGTTATAATATTAAATTTGGAATGTAACAATATTTATTTTAATAATAATATATTTGGAGCTCATTTTTAAATAAATGACTAAATAATATTACTATTAAAGCTAATAAATATTTTAGCAATAAAGTTTTGGAAAATGAAACTTAAAAGTGAAAAATATATTTTAAATTATTAAAAGATTCTAAATCTCATATGATTAAAATATAAATATATTAAGATTGAAAAGAGGAGATATTAAAGTTAGTGCATGAGACTTAATAAATAAATTAATTAATTTGGAAAGAGTAAAGTAAATTGGAGTTATAAGCTTGCATGAAAATTAACATGTGTCAACAACACGAAGATTAGTGCATCAAATAAGCACAAGGTGTCTACAATTTTATGACCCATCAAAAAGAATTGGAAAAGACTCATGCTTAGTTGGTGACACCTTTCAGCGGTTTCAAGAAGCATTCCAAAGGTTTCTTGAGAGCTCTTAATATTCAAGCATTCATAAAAGCTTAAAAGAAAAGCTTAATGGAAGCTACAGATTTAATGAAAGCTACAGGTTTAATGGAAGCTACAGGTTTAATGGAAGCCACGAGCTACAAGAAAAAAAAAAAGAGAATCTTCAAGCTTACATGCATGAGAGAAGATTCATATGCTCATATATTTTCTACTTGCTTCTATGCTCTTTCTAGCACTTTTAATCACTTGGAGGATTCGATCGACTTAGATTCTTGGAAGATTTGCGAATGATAGAGAAGGAAGGGATTTTCTATGGACTTTTAAGGCATGGCAAATTAGCATCAGTGTTCAGGTGCACTCGTGATATTCTCATATTCCCTTTGCACTATTTCTCTTCCTGTCTTCATCATATCTATTTTATATGTCTGAATACTCTCTGTGATTGAATCTACTATTTGAAATTGGAATCTTGATATTTTATTTGGATGAGAAGAAAGCAATAGAAGAATCCTAGATCCAATTAATGAGAAAGAAATTAAATCTTAATCGGGTTTGGGTTCGAATTTATATTAAATTAGAAAGACAAGATTTGGAATTAAAATAAAAATTTTATGGTGAAAATTTGAATGATTAGATGTAATCTTTCTATCAATTATATTTTTAGATGCATATGAATAAACCCTTTTATGGGTAAATTTAGAGAATAATTATTTTAAGAGGAAATTCTTAATTCATCATAAATTGTCCTGTCGCTGCCTCTTGGATAGACCCAAATTCAATCATTCATAACTTTTTATCGGGATCTAATTTATTCGATCGCTTCAGTCAGAAATGGAACAACTTGGCCCTCTCCAACATATTTAAATTTCAGCCCCATCCAACAGTTCATTAGGGAGATATGACCGCCATACTGGGACTGTTTTATTCAAGAACGAATGTCTCTTCATCTTCCATAACCAAGAGTTCTTTATGCTTAAACTTCACAAAAATAATATATCATAGTAATATAATCAGAATTTAATAATTATTTAATTAGTCTAAAGACTAATAAGAATGTTCTAAATGAATTAATGAAATTTTTTTAATGGAAAGTTTGTGGATGGAGCTCATGGATAGAGATATTGAATTCAATAGAGAATGGATGACTTTTAATTTAATGTATATTAAATACTATTTAATATATAATTAAGAGGTGGTAATTTATAAAAATGTTTAATGATGATTATTAAGAGACTCAAATTTTAATAATATTGGATTTAGATTTAAATAAGAATTATTATATTGACAAGGAGTCATAGTTACATTATAACATTGTTATAACATAGCTACGATTTGAATTATTGATATGCCTTAAAGGTTAGTTAAATATTAACTAATGGGGCTTATGAAAATATAGTTTGATGAGTTTATTATTTATTAATGTTTGTTGGGTCTAACAAACTATTAATAAATAATAGTTTAAATAGTTATCAACAAATCTGATTAGAGATAATCTAGTGGAGATTATTTAATGAATTAAAGATATTATTGCAATCTTCCCTTATTATAATCTTATTAATATGCATTAGTTTTATATGATCTATTATCTAATATAATTAAATTAAATTTAATCAAGATTAGTTAATAAGAAGTGTAATTAATTATTAGTCAATCTAAGTAAATGGATTAAAAGAAAAGAGGTTTTAATATAGTTTATATAGTGGACTTTTTATAATGTATATTGAATACTATTAAACAATTTTAGAGTTGTTTAATGAAGATGATAATGTTCAGAATTTGAAGATTATTCATGTTAAAATCTACAATGAGTCTTATTGGTTTGTGATAGGGTTCTTCTTCAAACAACTTTTATATAGATAAAATATTATTAGAACAATCAGAAAATGGAGTCTAATGGTTGATTTTAATATTGATTAAATAATTGTAAGATGATAAGTTATATTATGTTGATTTAAATTTAGAAATTCTAAATGATATTGGATTAAGATTGAATTATTATGTTATTGGTTAATTCATTTGAATACCTTAATGGTATTAAGAGTTAGCTAATGAAGTTCTATGTAAAAGTTCTCTAGATTGATTATTTATAGTTGTGATAAGTTTATTATTTATTAATGTTTGTTGGGTCTAACAAACTATTAATAAATAATAGTATAATTAGTTTAAATTGTTATCAACTAATACAAACAGAGTTACTCTAAAGGAGATTAGTTAATGATTGAGGTACTGTAAAAGATATTAATCAAATTGAATTGGTTAATAATTTGGAGGATTATCAGTTAACTAAATCAACGTATATAGAGAAAACTTATTTGAGATAATAATACTTGGTATTGAAGATTTATTATAACTTGTTATTATTAAAATATAAATGAGAACATTGTTGCAGAGTGATGTATGTGATCATTAAAGATTTAATAATAAGATTCCCAATATAGCTTGTCATTAAATATTAACAAATTATTATTATTGAATTATTAATATGATCATTTGAGTATTGAATTATAGTTGACTTTTAACTTACAGAATTCTAGTTAGTTAATTAGTCAATTGATGTTAATTAGAACATTGCTATGGTTCTACAATTATTAATTAAATCAATTAATGAGAGTTAATTAGATTTAATTAATAATTAAGTTATGTAATAGAGATTTATTTGATATAATTCTTTTAACGAGATTGTAGATTATCTATATTGAAGTTGATAGGTCTTATTCTTATGACTTGAATTATGACTTTAGATATTGTAAAGTTGTTAACGACGGTGACGATTAAATTCAAAAACTCAAACTTTAGTAATACTTAATTAAGTTTCTAATTGAAAACCAATAAGATGTTAATAGGTCATGGATGGTGTACCTATGTTAATGGATTGAGATAAATAAAGTTATAATCTCTTATTCGAAGAATGATAATTGGTCCTCTTATAATATAACGAATAATGATCTTAGAAAAGTTGAAGATTAATTAATTAAAATGTGGATCATAGTTAAATAAAGAGAACAATTTAATTAAAGACCAATAAGTAAATACTTATCCTTATGTTATTCTTAGAATGTAATTCTTAATAATGGAAGGATAATGCTATCGGGGAACAAATGGGTTGACTTGTAAGTCAAATGATGAAACATAAGACACTTGAAAATATACTTGCAAACAGAAAATTGGAAACCTCTACGCTTGATTAAACTATGTAAGATAGCAAAACCAAAACATGTGTTTGCATCATGTATTCTCTATGCTTCTTGTTTTGGGTTTTGGGTTGACTAGTGTTGACCAGTCCTAGGTTGTGACCAGAGGCTCGGGGGTTATGAGATGTGATGGCATGTTGATCTTATTTGGTCTTGATCTTTATAAACCCAACCATGGTTATGTGATCATATGCTCTATGAAATGTTTGTTATTGTTCATCAGTCTTCATGTGTGAAGCTGAGATGTATGTGTATGAGACACTTGAGCTAATCATTTTTGAGTCATCGATCAGTTATCCTTGGATTGCTTTGTAGTCGCCATGATGGGACTAAAGCGTTGATTTATTTTTTGATGATGTCATATTATGACATGTTTGACTCAACCATTTTGGAGTCTTCGATCAGTATGATTTTAAGATATTATTGGTTGCTTATTGAGAACCAATGGATTGTGATGATATATTTTGGTTATTGAGAACCAATGGATACTTATGATTATCAGTGATGCCTTCAGTTGCTAATAGAGAACTGTTGTGATCATGATTTTCTATGGATGCTTTTCGAATGCTCATAGAAATTTGATTATTCTTATCTTGGAGATTTGATGATTCTTATTATGGATATTTGATGCTTTTATCATGGATATTTGATGATTCTTTTTATAGATTTTCTTTACAGTTGCTTGTATAGGACTGTGGTGATTTATGATTTCATGAGCATTAGGGTAGGTAATCTACTTGTAGTGTCAGGAAGTGGCTTGCAATGGGGGTCGGAGCCCTAAGTGGCTGCCAGGGTAACTCATTGTAAGTTTGGTTAATAAGTGATAATATTTACACACTAAATGGGGATTAAATAAACCTAAAAAGATAATTGTTTTGGTTCTCGCCCATGCCTTGAGTGCTTGTACAGGCTAGGATGGGAGTAGTGAGAATGCATGGTTGCGACCTTGCATTTCATAGTATGACTCGTCAGTATGAGAGGATACTAGTGGCCGCATGAGATCTATATGGACCCGTGGAGTCTAGCTAACTGTCAAGGTAACTTGTACGAGATAAATGCGATGACACTTTCCCGCTTGCAAAGTAGATTTCCTACATGTCATTGTTGTGCCTATGGGAAGTAGATGTTTGTTTTGTGATTGGAACCTTTGAGTTAGTATACTTTTAGGATTCCTAAACTATAGAGATTTATGCTTTGTGGATTGATATCATGTTTGGGACTTGAGACTATCTCCTCAGCATGGTGGGAGTGGACCACTTAGGTTCTACGCGGTCGGGTGGTAGTATTTTTCCACTCTTATCATTTGAGATCCGTCGGAGACACCGTGGCTAGAGAATTCTTGGTTGTTATTTATCTTCATTATATTCTTGGAGCATTATGATAGATGATATACCTTATGATGGATGTATTTACTGGTATGTTTCTTATATTGATGATTTGCATATGTTAGTTGATGATTTATTATGCTTTACTTTGCATGTTAGTAGGATGTTGTAGGAGTGACATTCCTACTATGTTAATAGCCGATGATCTCTTCAGTGCTTTGGGATGTTATGCACGGAGGGATGGCTAGGATCCACGATGGTCTAATGATGCTATTAACAGTTGGGAGGAATCGTGCACTTAGTTTATTTTGTTTGATCTTTATGATGAATGTATATGACTTTTATGATGATGTATCATGTGTATCATGTGATTATCTTTACTTTGATGTATCATGGATTAGAATAGGATGATGTACCTTGTTTCACATATGTATATTCTTTTAAGCCTTCATACCTTGTGACATGTACAGTGGATGATTGAGCATTTAAAAATGTAATGTATGAACATTGGACTTATCATTATTATTCATGTGGATGTTGTATTAGATGGATTTATATATGTTAGTTAGTTTAGGTGTAATACAACGTTAAGGGATCTTTAAAGAATGTAACTGTTATGTATGTTATGTTTACTTGTAGTTGGATGTTACTATTGCTTCCGCAAATATTGTGAATGGTTTTACTTTCATGTTTTAAAAAAAAAAAAAATTGTTTGGTAAATTTTGTAAAATTCTTTGAATCCCTTGGCGGGGCATTACAACTTACTTCTAATTAATTAAATGAAGTTATTTAATTAAATAAGAAAAGTGTCTCTAATTAATTAACGATTATTTAATTAAATAGAAAAAGTAATTATGAGAGCATATCTCATTTTATTAAATTAAATATCTCAACAAAATCTCTCTTTAGTTCTAAATGAGAAATTTTCAGTTCACTATTGATAAAAAATGAGTTAAATCAGTTAACTCCTTTTTTTAATCAAATTAAATTAGTTAACTCCTTATTTTACTAAAATTAAATCTGTTAACTCCCTTTGATTTGGAAATCTCCCTTTATGACTGAACTTCACCTTTAACACTGACCGTTGATTGAAATCGATCTCAACCATTGATGAATTCTGGGAAAGTCTATTTAGGAGACCCTCATCTCTTCATTTTGAAAGGTTGAATGAGAATTTGCATCAAATTGTTGCTGGAATTCATACTCACATTTGCTCATATTCACATACGCAAAGATCAAGTTTGACCAAAAGTTGACCAGATTTAACCATGTTGACTTGAGTTGAATAGTTTTAAAAAGAATTTTGAAATAATTAAACGAAATTATTTAATTAAATAGAGTACTTACTTTTAATTAATTAAACAAAGTTATTTAATTAAATGAGAGGCCATTCCTAATTAATTAAATGAAGTTATTTAATTAAATAAGAAAAGTGTCCCTAATTAATTAAAGATTATTTCATTAAATAGAAAATGTAATTATGAGAGCATATCTCATTTTATTGAATAAAATATCTCAACAAAATCTCCCTTCAGTTCAAAAAGGGAAATTTCAAGTTCACTATTGATAAAAAATGAGTTAAATTAGTTAACTCTTTTTTCTACTCAAATTGAATCAATTAACTCCTTATTTCACTCAAATTAAATCTGTTAACTTTCTTTAATTTGGAAATCTCCCTTTATGACTGAACTTCACCTTTAATCCTGACCGTTGATTGAAATCAATCTCAACCGTTGATGAATTCCAGGAAAGTCTATTTAAGAGACCCTCATCTCTTCATTTTGAAAGGTTGAATGAGAATTTGCATCGAATTGTTGCTAAAATTCATACTAACATTTGCTCATATTCACATACGCAAAGATCAAGTTTGACCAAAACTTGACCAGATTTAACCATGGTTGACTTGAGTTGACTAGTTTAGAAAAGAATTTTGAAATAATTAAACAAAATTATTTAATTAAATGGAGTACTTACTTCTAATTTATTAAAAAAAGTTATTTAATTAAATGAGAAGCCATTCCTAATTAATTAAATGAAGTTATTTAATTAAAAAAGAAAAGTGTCTCTAATTAATTAAAGATTATTTAATTAAATAGAAAAAGTAATTATGAGAGCATATCTAAATATCTCAACAAAATCTCTCTTTAGTTCAAAAAGGGAAATTTTCAGTTCACTATTGATCAAAAATGAGTTAAATTAGTTAACTCCTTTTTCTACTCAAATTGAATCAGTTAACTCCTTATTTTACTCAAATTAAATCTGTTAATTCCTTTTAATTTGGAAATCTCCCTTTATGACTGAACTTCACCTTTAATCTTGTCCGTTGATTGAAATCAATCTCAACCGGTGATGAATTCCAGGAAAGTCTATTTAAGAGACCCTCATCTCTTCATTTTGACAGGTTCAATGAGAATTTGCATCGAATTGTTGCTAGAATTCATACTCACATTTGCTCATATTCACATACGCAAAGATCAAATTTGACAAAAAGTTGACCAGATTTAACCACAGTTCACTTGAGTTGACTAGTTTCGAAAAGAATTTTGAAATAATTAAACGAAATTATTGAATTAAATGGAGTACTTACTTCTAATTAATTAAACAAAGTTATTTAATTAAATGAGAAGCCATTCCTAATTAATTAAATGAAGTTATTTAGTTAAATAAGAAAAGTGTCTCTAATTAATTAAAGATTATTTAATTAAATAGAAAAATTAATTATGAGAGCATATCTCATTTTAATAAATTAAATATCTCAACAAAATCTCTCTTCAGTTCAAAAAGGGAAATTCCCAGTTCACTATTGATAAAAAATGAGTTAAATCATTTAACTCTTTTTTCTACACAAATTGAATCAGTTAGCTCCTTATTTTACTCAAATTAAATCTGTTAACTCACTTTAATTTGGAAATCTCCCTTTATGAGTGAACTTCACCTTTAATCTTGACCGTTGATTGAAATCGATCTCAACCGTTGATAAATTCCAAGAAAGTCTTTTTAAGAGACCCTCATCTCTTCATTTTGAAAGGTTGAATGACAATTTGCATCGAATTGTTGCTGGAATTCATATTCACATTTGCTCATATTCACATACGCAAAGATCAAGTTTGACCAAAAGTTGACCAGATTTAACCATGGTTGACTTGAGTTGACTAATTTCGAAAATAATTTTGAAATAATTAAACAAAATTATTTAATTAAATGGAGTACTTACTTCTAATTAATTAAACAAAGTTATTCAATTAAAAGAGAAGCCATTCCTAATTAATTAAATTAAGTTATTTAATTAAATAAGAAAAGTGTCTCTAATTAATTAAAGATTATTTAATTAAATAGAAAAAGTAATTATGAGAGCACATCTCATTTTATTAAATTAAATATGTCAACAAAATCTCTCTTCAGTTCAAAAAGGGAAATTTCCAGTTCACTATTAATAAAAAATGAGTTAAATCAGTTGACTCCTTTTTCTACTCAAATTGAATCAGTTAACTCCTTATTTAACTCAAATTAAATCTGTTAACTCCATTTAATTTGGAAATCTCCCTTTATCACTGAACTTCACCTTTAATCATGACCGTTGATTGAAATCGATCTAAACCGTTGATGAATTCAAGGAAAGTCTATTTAAGAGACCCTCATCTCTTCATTTTGAAAGGTTAAACGAGAATTTGCATCAAATTGTTGCTGGAATTCATTCTCACAATTGCTCATATTTACATACGCAAATAATTAAACGAAATTATTTAATTAAATGGAGTACTTACTTCTAATTAATTTAAAAAATTTATTTAATTAAATGAGAAGCCATTCCTAATTAATTAAATGAAGTTATTTAATTAAAAAAGAAAAGTGTCTCTAATTAATTAAAGATTATTTAATTAAATAGAAAAAGTAATTATGAGAGCATATCTAAATATCTCAACAAAATATCTCTTCAGTTCAAAAAGGGAAATTTCCAGTTCACTATTGATCAAAAATGAGTTAAATTAGTTAACTCCTTTTTCTACTCAAATTGAATCAGTTAACTCCTTATTTTACTCAAATTAAATCTGTTAACTCCTTTTAATTTGGAAATCTCCCTTTATGACTGAACTTCACCTTTAATCTTGTCCGTTGATTGAAATCGATCTCAACCGTTGATGAATTCCAGGAAAGTCTATTTAAGAGACCCTCATCTCTTCATTTTGAAAGGTTGAATGAGAATTTGCATCGAATTATTGCTAGAATTCATACTCACATTTGCTCATATTCACATACGCAAAGATCAAATTTGATAAAAAGTTGACCAGATTTAACCACAGTTCACTTGAGTTGACTAGTTTCAAAAATAATTTTGAAATATTTAAACAAAATTATTTAATTAAATAGAGTACTTACTTCTAATTAATTAAACAAAGTTCTTTAATTAAATGAGAAGCCATTCTTAATTAACTAAATGAAGTTATTTAATTAAATAAGAAAATTGTCTCTAATTAATTAAAGATTATATAATTAAATAGAAAAAGTAATTATGAGAGCATATCTCATTTTAGTAAATTAAATATCTCAACAAAATCTCTCTTTTGTTCAAAAAGAGAAATTTCCAGTTCACTATTGATAAAAAATGAGTTAAATCAGTTGACTCATTTTTTTACTCAAATTGAATCAGTTAAATCCTTATTTTACTCAAATTAAATCTGTTAACTCCCTTTAATTTAGAAATCTCCCTTTATGACTGAACTTCACCTTTAACCCTGACCCCTGATTGAAAACGATCTCAACCCTTGATGAATTGTAGGAAAGTCTATTTAAGAGACCCTCATCTCTTCATTTTGAAAGTTTGAATGAGAATTTGCATCGAATTGTTGCTAGAATTCAAACTTACATTTGCTCATATTCACATACGCAAAGATCAAGTTTGACCAAAAGTTGACCAGATTTAACCACGGTTGACTTGAGTTGACTAGTTTCGAAAAGAATTTTGAAATAATTAAACAAAATTGTTTAAATAAATTGAGTACTTACTTCTAATTAATTAAATAAAGCTATTTAATTAAATGAGAAGTCATTCCTAATTAATTAAATGAAGTTATTTAATTAAATAAGAAAGTGTCTCTAATTAATTAAATATTATTTAATTAAATAGAAAAAGTAAATATGAGAGTATATCTCATTTTATTAAATTAAATATCTTAACAAAATCTCTCTTCAGTTCAAAAAGGTAAATTTCCAGTTCACTATTTATAAAAAATGAGTTAAATCAGTAGACTCCTTTCTCTACTCAAATTGAATCAGTTAACTCCTTATTTTACTCAAATTAGATCTGTAAACTCTCTTTAATTTGAAAATCTCCTTTTATGACTGAACTTCACCTTTAATCCTGACCATTCGTTGAAATCGATCTCAACCGTTGATGAATTCTAGGAAATTCTATTTAAGAGACACTCATCTCTTCATTTTGAAAGGTTGAATGAGAATTTGCATCGAATTGTTGTTGGAATTCATACTCACATTTGCTCATATTCACATACGCAAAGATCAAGTTTGACAAAAAGTTGACCAGATTTAACCACGGTTTAATTGAGTTGACTAGTTTCAAAAAGAATTTTGAAATAATTAAACAATTTTTTTTATATAAATGGAGTAATTACTTCTAATTAATTAAACAAAGTTATTTAATTAAATGAGAAGTCATTCTTAATTAATTAAATGAGGTTATATAATTAAATAAGAAAAGTGTCTCTAATTAATAAATGATTATTCAATTAAATAGAATATGTAATTATGAGAGCATATTTCATTTTATTAAATTAAATATCTCAACAAAATCTTTCTTCAGTTCAGAAAGAGAAATTTCCAGTTCACTATTGATCAAAAATGAGTTAAATCAGTTAACTCCTTTTTCTACTCAAATTGAATCAGTTAACTCCTTATTTTACTCAAATTAAATATGTTAACTCCATTTAATTTGGAAATCTCCTTTTATGACTGAACTTCACCTTTAATCCTAACCGTTGATTGAAATCGATCTCAACCGTTGATGAATTCCAAGAAAGTCTATTTAACAGACCCTCATCTCTTCATTTTGAAAGGTTGAATGAGAATTTGCATCAAATTGTTGCTAGAATTCACACTCACATTTGCTCATATTCACATACGCAAATATCAAGTTTGACTAAAAGTTGACCAGATTTAACCACGATTGACTTGAGTTGGCTAGTTTCGAAAAAAATTTTGAAATAATTAAATGAAATTATTTAATTAAACAGAGTATTTAATTCTAATTAATTAAATAAAGTTATTTAATTAAATGAGAAGCCATTCCTAATTAATTAAATGAAGTTATTTAATTAAATAAGTAAAGTGTCTCTAATTAATTAAAGATTATTTAATTAAATAGAAAAAGTAATTATAAGAGCATGTATCATTTTATTAAATTAAATATCTCAACAAAATCTCTCTTCAGTTCAAAAAGAGAAGTTTCTAGTTCACTATTGATAAAAAATGAGTTAAATCAGTTAACTCCTTTCTCTACCCAAATTGAATCAGTTAACTCCTTATTTTACTCAAATAAAATTTGTCAACTCTCTTTAATTTGGAAATCTCCCTTTATGACTGAACTTCACCTTTAATGCTGACCATTGATTGAAATCGATCTCAACCATTGATGAATTCTAGAAAAGTCTATTTAAGAGACCCTCATCTTTTCATTTTGAAAGGTTGAATGAGAATTTGCATCAAATTGTTGCTGAAATTCATACTCACATTTTCTCATATTCACATACGCAACGATCAAGTTTGACCAAAAGTTAAATGAGAAGCAATTCTTAATTAATTAAATGAAGTTATTTAATTAAATAAGAAAAGTGTCCCTAATTAATTAAAGATTATTTAATTAAATAGAAAAAGTAATTATGAGAGCATATATCATTTTATTAAATTAAATATCTCAACAAAATCTCTCTTCAGTTCAAAAAGGAAAATTTCTAGTTTACTATTGATCAAAAATGAGTTAGATCAGTTAAGTCCTTTTTCTACTCAAATTGAATCAGTTAACTCTTTATTTTAATCAAATTAAATCTTATAACTGCCATTAATTTGGAAATATCCCTTTATGACTGAACTTCACCTTTAATCCTGGCCGTTGATTGAAATCGATCTCAACCGTTGATGAATTCTAGAAAAGTCTATTTAAGAGACCCTGATCTCTTCATTTTGAAAGGTTGAATGCGAATTTGCATCGAATTGTTGCTAGAATTCATACTCACATTTGCTCATATTCACATACGCAAATATCAAGTTTGAGAAAAAGTTGACCAGATTTAATCATGGTTGACTTGAGTTAACTAGTTTCGAAAAGAATTTTAAAATAATTAAATAAAATTATTTAATTAAATGGAGTACTTACTTCTAATTAATTAAACAAAGTTATTTAACTAAATGAGAAGCCATTCCTAATTAATTAAATGAAGTTATTTAATTAAATAAGAAATGTGTCTCTAATTAATTAAAGATTATTTAATTAAATAGAAAAAGTAATTATGAGAGCATATCTCATTTTATTAAATTAAACATCTCAACAAAATCTCTCTTCAGTTCAAAAAGGGAAAATTTATGTTCACTATTGATCAAAAATGAGTTAAATCAGTTAACTCATTTTTCTACTCAAGTTGAATCAGTTAACTCCTTATTTTACTCAAATTAAATCTGTTACCTCCCTTTAATTTATAAATCTCCCTTTATGATTGAACTTCAACTTTAAAACTTGACTGTTGATTGAAATCGATCTCAACCGTTAATGAATTTCAGGAAAGTCTACTTAAGAGACCCTCATCTCTTAATTTTGAAAGGTTGAGTGAGAATTTTCAGCGAATTGTTGCTAGAATTCATATTCACATTTGCCCATATTCACATACGCAAAGATCAAGTTTGACCGAAAGTTCACCAGATTTAACCACAGTTGACTTGAGTTGACTAGTTTCGAAAAGAATTTTGAAATACTTAAACAAAATTATTTAATTAAATAGAATTCTTACTTTTAATTAATTAATTAAAGGTATTTAATTAAATGAGAAGCCATTCCCAATTAATTAAATGAAGTTATTTAATTAACTATGAAAAGTGTCTCTAATTAATTAAAGATTATTTAATTAAATAGAAAAAGTAACTATGAGAGCATATCCCATTTTAGTAAATTAAATATCTCGACAAAATATCTCTTCAGTTCAAAAAGGGAAATTTCCAGTTCGCTATTGATAAAAAATGAATTAAATCAGTTAACTCTTTTTTCTACTCAATTTGAATCAGTTAACTCCTTATTTTACACAAATTAAATCTGTTGACACCCTTTAATTTGGAAATCTCCTTTTATGATTGAACTTCACATTTAATCCTGACCGTTGATTGAAATCAATCTCAGCCGTTGATGAATTCTAAGAAAGTCTATTTAAGAGACCCTCATCTCCTCATTTTGAAAGATTGAATGAAAATTTGCATCGAATTGTTGCTGGAATTCATACTCACATTTGCTCATATTCACATACGCAAAGATCAAGTTTGACAAAAAGTTGACCAGATTTAACCATGGTTGACTTGAATTGACTAGTTTCGAAAAGAATTTTGAAATTATTAAAAGAAATTATTTAATTAAATGGAGTACTTACTTCTAATTAAATAAACAAAGTTGTTTAATTAAATGAGAAGCCATTCCTAATTAATTAAATGAAGTTATTTAATTAAATAAGAAAAGTGTCTCTAATTAATTAAAGATTATTTAATTAAATAGAAAAAGTAATTATGAGAGCATATCTAATTTTATGAAATTAAATATCTCGACAAAATATCTCTTCAGTTCAAAAATGGAAATTTTCAATTCACTATTGATAAAAAATGAGTTCAAATCAGTTCACTACTTTTTCTACTCAAATGGAATCAGTTAAATCTTTATTTTACTCAAATTAAATCTGTTAACTCCCTTTAATTTGGAAATCTCCCTTTATGACTCAACTTCACCTTTAATCCTGACCATTGATTGAAATCGATCTCAACCGTTGATGAATTCCAGGAAAGTCTATTTAAGAGACCCTCATCTCTTTATTTTGAAAGGTTGAATGAGAATTTGTATCGAATTGTTGTTGGAATTCATACTCACATTTGCTCATATTCACATATGCAAAGATCAAGTTTGACCAAAGTTGACCAAATTTAACCACGGTTGACTTGAGTTGACTAATTTTGAAAATAATTTTGAAAGAATTAAAGAAAATTATTTAATTAAATAGAGTACTTCTAATTAATTAAATAAAGTTATTTAATTAAATGAGAAGCCATTCCTAATTAATTAAATGAAGTTATTTAATTAAATAAGAAAAGTGTCTCTAACTAATTAAAGATTATTTAATTAAATAGAAAAAGTAATTATGAGAGCATATCTCATTTTATTAAATTAAATATCACGACAAAATCTCTCTTCAGTTCAAAAACGGAAATTTCCAGTTCATTATTGATCAAAAATGAGTTAAAACAATTAACTCCTTTTTCTACTCAAATTGAATCAGTTAACTCCTTATTTTACTCAAATTAAATCTGTTAACTCCCTTTAATTTGGAAATCTCTCTTTATGACTAAACTTCACCTTTAATCTTGACCGTTGATCGAAATCAATCTCAGCCATTGATGAATTCCAGAAAAGTTTATTTAAGAGACCCTCATCTCTTCATTTTGAAAGGTTGAATGAGAATTTGCATCGAATTGTTGCTTGAACTCATACTCACATTTTCTCATATTCACATATGCAAAGATCAAATTTGACCAAAAGTTGACCGAATTTAAGTACGTTTGACTTGGGTTGACTAGTTTCAAAAAGAATTTTGAAATAATTCAACGAAATTATTTAATTAAAGGGAGTACTTACTTCTAATTAATTAAACAAAGTTATTTAATTAAATGAGAAGCCATTCCTAACAAATTAAATGAAGTTATTTAATTAAATAAGAAAAGTGTCTCTAATTAATTAAAGATTATTTAATTAAATAGAAAAAGAAATTATGAGAGCATATCTCATTTTATTAAATTAAATATCTCAATAAAATCTCTCTTCAGTTAAAAAAGAAAAATTTCTTGTTCACTATTTATCGAAAATGAGTTAAATTAGTTAACTCCCACTTCTAGTGAAATTGAATCAGTTAACTCCTTATTTTACACAAATTAAATCTGTTAACTCCTTTTAATTTGGAAATCTCCCTTTATGACTGAACTTCACCTTAAACCCTGACCGTGATTGAAATCGATCTCAACTGTTGATGAATTTTAAGAAAGTCTATTTAAGAGACCCTCATCTGTTCAATTTGAAAGGTTGAATGAGAATTTGCATCGAATTGTTGCTGGAATTCATACTCACATTTGCTCATATTCACATACACAAACATCAAGTTTGACCAAAATTTGACCAAATTTAACCACGGTTGACTTGAGTTGACAAATTTTAAAAAGAATTTTGAAATAATTAAATGAAATTATGTAATTAAATGGAGTACTTACTTCTAATTATATAAACAAAGTTATTTAATTAAATGAGAAGCCATTCCTAATTAATTAAATGAAGTTATTTAATTAAATAAGAAAAATGTCTCTAATTAATTAAAGATTATTTAATTAAAGAGAAAAAGTAATTATGAGAGCATATCTCATTTTATTAAATTAAATATCACGACAAAATCTCTTTTCAGTTAAAAAAGGGAAATTTCTAGTTCACTATTGATCAAAAATAAGTTAAATCAGTTAACCCCTTTTTCTACTCAAATTGAATCAGTTAACTCCTTATTTTACTCAAATTAAATCTTTTAACTCCCTTTAAATTGGAAATCTCACTTTATGACTGAACTTCACCTTTAATCCTGACCATTGATTGAAATTGATCTCAACCGTTGATGAATTCTAGAAAAGTCTATTTAAGAGACCCTCATCTCTTTATTTTGAAAGGTTGAATGAGAATTTGCATCGAATTGTTGCTAGAATTCATACTCATATTTTTTCATATTCACATATGCAAAGATCAAGTTTGACCAAAAGTTGACCAGATTTAACTACGGTTGACTAGTTTCAAAAAGAATTTTGAAATAATTAAAATTTTTGTTTTAATTAAACAAAGTACTTACTTCTAATTAATTAAACAAAATTTATTTAAATAAATGAGAAGCCATTCCTAATTAATTAAATGAAGTTATTTAATTAGATAATAAAAGTGTCTCTAATTAATTAAAGATTATTTAATTAAATAGAAAAAGTAATTATGATAGCATATCTCATTTTATTAAATCAAATATCTCGACAAAATCTCTCTTTAGTTCAAAAAGGAAAATTTTCAGTTCACTATTGATAAAAAATGAGTTAAATCAATTAACTCCTTTTCCTACTCAAATTGAATCGTTTAACTCCTTTTACTCAAATTAAATCTGTTAATTCCCTTTTATTTGGAAATCTCCCTTTATGACTGAAATTCACCTTTAATCCTGACCGTTGATTGAAATCAATCTCAACCGTTGATGAATTCTAGGAAAGTCTATTTAAGAGACCCTCATCTCTTCATTTTGAAAGGTTGAATAAGAATTTGCATCGAATTGTTGCTGGAATTCATACTCACATTTGCTCATATTCACATACACAAAGATCAAGTTTGACCAAAAGTTGACGAGATTTAACCACGGTTGACTTGAGTTGACTAGTTTCGAAAAGAATTTTGAAATAATTAAATGAAATTATTTAATTAAATGGAGTACTTACTTCTAATTAATTAAACAAAGTTATTTAATTAAATGAGAAGCCATTCCTAATTAATTAAATGAAGTTATTTAATTAAATAAGAAAAGTGTCTCTAATTAATTAAAGATTATTTAATTAAATAGAAAAAGTAATTATGAGAGCATATCTCATTTTATTAAATTAAATATGTTGATAAAATCTCTTTTCAGTTCAAAAAAGAAAATTTCTTGTTCACTATTGATAACAAATTTGTTAAATTAGTTAACTCGCATTTCTAGTGAAATTGAATTTGTTAACTCCTTATTTTACACAAATTAAATCTGTTAACTCCCTTTAATTTGGAAATCTCCCTTTATGACTGAACTTCACCTTAAACCCTGACCGTGATTGAAATCGATCTCAACTGTTGATGAATTTTAGGAAAGTCTATTTAAGACACCCTCATCTCTTCATTTTGAAATGTTGAATGAGAATTTCCATCGAATTGTTGCTGAAATTCATACTCACATTTGCTCATATTCACATATGCAAAGATCAAGATTGACCAAAAGTTGAATAGATTTAACCACAGTTTACTTGAGTTGACTAGTTTCGAAAAGAATTTTGAAATAATTAAATGAAATTATTTAATTAAATGGAGTACTTACTTCTAATTAATTAAACAAAGTTATTTAATTAAATGAGAATCCATTCCTAATTAATTAAATGAAGTTATTTAATTAAATAAGAAAAGTGTCTCTAATTAATTAAAAAATTATTTAATTAAATAGAAAAAGTAATTATGAGAGCATATCTCATTTTATTAAATTAAATATCTCAACAAAATCTCTCTTTAGTTCAAAAAGGGAAATTTACAGTTCACTATAGATATAAAATGAGTTAAATCAGTTAACTCCTTTTTCTACTCGAATTGAATCAGTTAACTCCTTATTTTACTCAAATTAAATCTGTTAACTCCATTTAATTTGGAAATCTCCGTTTATGACTGAACTTCACCTTTAATCCTGACTGTTGATTGAAATCGATCTCAACCATTGATGAATTCAAGGAAATTCTATTTAAGAGACTCTCATCTCTTCATTTTTAAAGTTTGAATGAGAATTTGCATCGAATTATTGTTGCAATTCATACTCACATTTGCTCATATTCACATATGAAAACATCAAGTTTGACAAAAAGTTAACCAGATTTAGCCACCTTGACTTGAGTTGACTAGTTTCGAAAAGAATTTTATAATAGTTAAATGAAATTATTTAATTAAATGGAATACTTACTTCTAATTAATTAAACAAAGTTATTTAATTAAATGAGAAGTCATTCCTAATTAATTAAATAAGAAAAGTGTCTCTAATTAATTAAAGATTATTTAATTAAATAGAAAAAGTAATTATGAGAGCATATCTCATTTTATTAAATTAAATATCTCAACAAAATCTCTCTTTAGTTCAAAAAGGTAAATTTTCAGATCACTATTGATAAAAAATGAGTTAAATCAGTTAACTCCTTTTTCTACTCAAATTGAATCAGTTAACTCCTTATTTTACTCAAATTAAATCTGTTAACTCCATTTAATTTGGAAATCTCCCTTTATGACAGAACTTCCCTTTTAATCCTAACCGTTGAATTAATTCGATTTCAACCGTTGATGAATTCTAAAAAAGTCTATTTAAGAGACCCTCATCCCTTCATTTTGAAAGGTTGAATGAGAATTTGCATCGAACTGTTGCTGAAATTCACTCACATTTGCTCATATTCACATACGCAAAGATTAAGTTTAACAAAAAGTTAACCAGATTTAAGTACGTTTGACTTGAGTTGACTAGTTTCGAAAAGAATTTTGAAATAATTCAATGAAATTATTTAATTAAATGGAGTACTTACTTCTAATTAATTAAACAAAGTTATAATTAAATGAGAAGCCATTTCTAATTAATTAAATGAAGTTATTTAATTAAATTAAAAAAGTGCCTCTAATTAATAAAACATTATTTAATTAAAGAGAAAAAGTAATTATGAGAGGATATTTCATTTTATTAAATTAAATATCTCGATAAAATCTCTCTTCAGTTAAAAAAGGAAAATTTCCAGTTCGCTATTGATCAAAAATGACTTAAATCAGTTAACTCCTTTTTTTAGTCAAATTGAATCAGCTAACTCGTTATTTTACTTAAATTAAATCTGTTAACTCCCTTTAATTTGGAAATCTCTCTTTATGACTGAACTTCACCTTTAATCCTGACCGTTGATTGAAATCGATCTCAACCCTTGATGAATTTTAGGAAAGTCTATTTAAGAGACCCTCATCTCTTCATTTTGAGAAGTTGAATGAGAATTTGCATCGAATTGTTGTAGGAATTCATACTCACATTTGCTCATATTCACATGCAAAAAGATCAAGTTTGACCAAAAGTTGACCAGATTTAACCATAGTTGACTTGAGTTGACTAGTTTTGAAAAAAAATTTGAAATAATTAAACGAAATTATTTAATTAAATGGAGTACTTCTAATTAATTAAACAAAGTTATTTAATTAAATGAGAAGTCATTCCTAATTAATTAAATGAAGTTATTTAATTAAATAAGAAAAGTGTCTCTAATTAACTAAAGATTATTTAATTAAATAGAAAAAGTAATTATGAGAGCATGTCTCATTTTATTAAATTAAATATCTCAACAAAATCTCTCTTCAGTTCAAAAAGGGAAATTTTCAGTTCACTATTGATCAAAAATGAGTTAAATCAATTAACTCCTTATTTTACTCGAATTAAATATATTAACTCTCTTTAATTTGAAAATCTTCCTTGATGACTGAACTTCACCTTTAATCCTGACCGTTGATTGAAATCGATCTCAACCGTTGATGAATTCTAAGAAAGTCTATTTAAGAGACCCTCATCTCTTCATTTTGAATGGTTTGATGAGAATTTGCATCAAATTATTGTTGGAATTCATACTCACATTTGCTCATATTCACATACACAAAGATCAAGTTTGACCAAAAGTTGATGAAATTGAACCACGGTTAACTTGTATTGATTAGTTTCGAAAAGATTTTTGAAATAATTAAATGAAATTATTTAATTTAATGGAGTACTTACTTTTAATTAATTAAACAAAGTTATTTAATTAAATCAGAAGCATTTCCTGATTAATTAAATGAAGTTATTTAATTAAATAAGAAAAGTGTCTCTAATTAATTAAAGATTATTTAATTAAATAGAAAAAGTAATTATGAGAGCATATCTCATTTTATTAAATTAAATATCTCAACAAAATATCTCTTCAGTTTAAAAAGGAAAATTTCCAATTCACTATTGATCAAAAATGAGTTAAATCAGTTAACTCTTTCTTCTAGTCAAATTGAATCAGTTAACTTCTTATTTTACTCAAATTAAATCTATTAACTCCATTTGATTTGGAAATCTCCCTTTATAATTGATCTTCACCTTTAATCTTGACCGTTGATTGAAATCGATCTCAACCGTTGATGAATTCCAGGAAAGTCTATTTAAGACACCCTCATCTCTTCATTTTGAAAGGTTGAATGAGAATTTGCATCGAATTGTTGCTGGAATTCATACTCACATTTGCTCATATTCACATACACAAAGATCAAGTTTGACCAAAAGTTGACCAGATTTAACTATGGTTGACTTGAGTTGACTAGTTTCAAAAAGAATTTTCAAATAATTAAACAAAATTATTTAATTAAATGGAGTACTTACTTCTAATTAATAAAAACAAAGTTATTTAATTAAATGAGAAGCCATTCCTAATTAATTAAATGAAGTTATTTAATTAAATAAGAAATACACTTAATAGTTCACAGTTCTAGTTTTTCCAAAATACCCAGAGCTACCAATGTATAAACTCAGGCTCTGATACCAAATGTAACGCCCCGCCAAGGGATTTAAAGAATTAACCTAGAGTTTCACTGAGTTTGGTAACATTTTTTTTTAATATGAAAGTAAAAACCATACATAACTTATTCACAATAACGGAAGCAATAGCAATGTCCATCTGAAAAGTAAACATAACATACATAACAGATTACATTCTTTAAGATCCCTTAACATTGAATTACATACATGAATCCATCTAGTACAACATCCACATGAAATAATAATGATAAGTCCAATGTTTAAATATTACATTTCCAAATGCTCAATTATCCTCTGTACATGTCACAGGGTATGACAAGCTCAAAGAATATACATATGTAGAATAAGGTAAATCATCCCATTCCAATCCATGATACATCAAAGTAAAGATAATCACATGATACATCATCATAGAAGACATATACATCCATCATAAAGATCAAACAAAATAAACTAGGTGCACGGTTCCTCCCAACCATTAATACCATCATTAGACCATTGTGGGCCCTAGCCATCCTTCCGTGCGTAACATCCCAAATGACCAAAGAGATAATCAGTATTAACAGAGTAGGAATGTCACTCCTAACATATACAACATCATATGTAGAAAGTAATCTAACATGCAAATATAAGCATAAGATAACATCATCTAACATATGCTAATCATCAATGAAAGGATACATATCCACCATCATGGAGGATGCATCAGCCACGATGTCTCAATGAATCTCAAATGATAAGAGTGAAAAATACACTACCACCCGACCTCATGGTACCTAAGTGGTCCACTCCCACCGTGGTGAGGAGATAATCTCAAGTCCCAAACATGCTATCCATAACACATAGCACAAATCTCTATAGTCCAGGAATCCTAAAAGTATACTAACTCAAAGGTTCCAATCACGAAACTGACATCTACTTCCCAGAGGCACACAATGACATGTAAGAACCCACTATGCAAGCGGAAAAGTGTCATCACATTTATCACGTACAAGTTACCCTGACAGTTAGCTAAACTCCATGGGTCCATACTAATCTCATGCGGCCACTAGTATCCTCTCATAATGACAAGGCATACTATGGAATACAAGGTCGCAACCATGCGTTCTCACTACTCCCATCCTAGCCTATACAAGCACTTAAGGCATGGGCGAGAACCAAAGCTCTTATCTTTTTAGGTTCATTCAGTTAGTATTAGGTGTGAATGTTATCACTTATTAATCCAACTTACAATGAGTTACCCTGGCAGCCTCTTAGGGCCTCGGCCCCCATTGCAAGCCACTTCCCATCACTACATGCAGATATCCTACCCTAATTCTAATGGAATCATAAATCTCAAAATCACAAAAATATTCCATAATAAAATCATCAAATATGCATAAAAGCATCAAATCTCCATGAGAAAACATCCATAGAAAATCATGACCACAACAGCTCTCTATTGGCAACTGAAGCATCACTGATAATCAAAAGTATCCAATGGTTCTCAATAACCAAAATATATCTCAAACACACTGATCGAAGACTCCAAAAATGGTTGAGTCAAACATGTCACAACATGACATCATCAAGAATAAATCCACATTTCAGTCCCATCATGGCGACTAGAAAATAACCAAGGATAACTGATCGATGACCAAAAATAATGGTTAAGTCAAGTGTCTCATAAATAAGAATCTCAACTATAACAATCAGTATTCACAACTAATACACAGAGCATTCCATCACATAACCATGGTTGGGTTATAAAGATCGAGATTAAAACATCATCATGGCATCACAATCACATAACCCCCAAGCCTCTGGTAGACGTCCTATACTGGTCAACACTAGTCAACCCAAAACTCAAAACAATAGCATAAAGAATACACAATGTAAACACATGTTTTGGTTTTGCTAAGTTTTCAAATTTGAATTCAAAAGTCTCAGTTTACGTATTCCCAAATTAACATCAAGTGGAGAATTTCACGTTTTATCTAACCCATGTATTCGTTTGATAGATAAAAGTTTCTCCATCAGACTCAATTTTCTAATTGATTTATATGACATTGTTTGAAGATTGACATTCTCAATGAAACAAAAAGTTTGATCATATATTCTAATAATTAATCCTAATTAAAAAGTAAGTTTAATTAAATTAATTGTTAATATCTCTTCATAACTGACAAGCTTAATATCAATATTTTACTCATTAAAAAAAGTGATCCATTAATTGAGAACTTTATAATAATCATTTATAATTAATAATATATACATATATACTTATATACATATATATATATATATATATATATATATATATATATATATATATATATATAAAATTAATTAATTAATAACATTGCAACTTATAAAAAATGAAATCGAAATTCATATCCAAATCGTATATGAAATAATCATTGCAAATATAATTTAAAACCAATACATATAACACAATGCGATTTAAAATCGCGCGGCGATTAAAGGGCCACACCGCAAGTACACTGCGGATTGCACGTACACTACGATCGCAGGTACCCTGTGGTCATGCAGGCTTGCGGTGGGTGGGGTACGAAGTACCCGCCCGCCCAACGTTTTATATATATATATATATTTTTAACAATCAGCTACGCGATTTCCATACAGACTTTGCGATTTGGTTTTAACGTTTTTTAAACGTTTTTGCCCACGGTATGTAATCGGTTTTTTTTATAACAAATATATATAAATATATACATAATTAAAAATATCACAATATATGAACATATATACACACACACACACACATATATATATATATATATATATATATATATATAACCAAATTGACAATTTATGATTACAATTTCAATATTTTCAAAATTCCTCCATAGATCTTTGATCTCCAAAATTTTCAACAATTATTCTAATGGGTTTGGCTATGAATCTCAACCCTAGTCCCATTTTCTCTTTTTTTTAATCCATGCATATAAATTTTTTAAATAAATTTAATTGCCCAAATTGAAAATGCATACAATAAAAATATAAAATTCCTCAAAAGACATATGGAAGACACGAAGAAGACAAGAATGCATGATGCAGAAATAGCATAAGAAAAATCACAAGAATCTACTCGGATTCTGATGCTAATTTGCTCTTCATCAGAAAACCCGTAGAGCAAGCTCCCTTCTTCAGAGTTCTTGAGTCCTCCAATGCTCCAATTGCTCTTCACCCTCTCCCTAAGCTTCTATGAATGCTTGAATATAAAGAGCTCTCAAGAAACCTTTGGAATGCTTCTTGAAACCGCTAAAAGGTGTCACCAACTAAGCATGGGTCTTTTCCAAACTTTTTTTGATGAGTCGTAGAGTTGTAGACACCATGTGCTTAATTGATGCACTAACCCCTGTGTTGTTGACACAAGAGAAATAGAAAAGTGCGTTAATTCCCATGCAAGCTTATAACTCCAATAATTTCTATTTAAATTTTATAACTTTCATTTTAATTTTTATAACTTTTATTATTATTATTATTATTATTATTTTTATTATTTTACAATTATTATTATTTTTAATTTCTAGTTTTCTTTTATTTAATTCTTTTTCCCCAATAATTCACATTTAATTAATTACAATCAAAATATCAAAGATCGTGATATTTTATTAATTTTCTCAAATAAATAATTAAATCTATTTATTAAGACTTAATTAATGGAAAATTCACCATAGACCTCCAAGATAAAATATGAAAACCCATCATAGAACAAATCATACAAAATAAATCTAAAGGGTTAAAAATCACGAAATATGTCATCCGACACATTCGGTGGGTATTCAACTTTGATACTTGTCCTAACTCACTAGGACAAATGGTTTTTAGGTTTGGGATTTGGACTTGAGAATTTATCTCCCTTCTCTTATCATTGAGATAGTATAATAGGGTACGCTCATCTTGGCAATTCAGGGAAGTCGATAACCGGTACCTGCAACCTGCAGAAAAATCATGCATGTACATACAATATATAATGCTAAGCTAAACAGGCAATGGCAGGAAGTGGTGCATCATGTAGATCCTGACTAAGTAGGTGACTATGACTCCCTTCCTTAACCACATCAGAAATGCCATACAATAAGAAAACATGCACACCATACACATGCAAGTATGGGGTAAGTAACTATAATAAAACACATGAGATAATAAACCATCTAACTAATCATCATTAATAACTAAAAATGATGTAATGATCATCGTACATACATGAAATGTAAAGTCTAAATGATCTCATCATATATCAACTGAATCCCTATCATAATCTTTGATAGTGTCAAAACAACACCACTAAACCATCAACATAAAACTAGTCTACATAGTCTAATAATAATAGCAACAATAAGTCTAGAAAAGATGTGAATGAGGGTAGGCACTTCATCCACCCCCACTTAAATTAGGCTTACTCCTGGAAGCCTACAAACAAATAGGGATATAACTCCCTCAATCTAGCTGCATCCTCCCAAGTAGCTGAAGAATCATAAGTAGGGTCCCATTGGACCCTTACTTGCTCAATGGTTCGACCCCTGAGGGTCAACTCCCGTTGCTCTAGAATATGAACCGGCTCCAAAGCTAGCTGCCCGTCCTCTACCTGCAATGCATTCCAATCAAGAACATGCACAATATCAAGAATATACTACCTAAGTACTGAAACATGGAAAACATCATGAATGCGAGCTAGGCTGGATGGTAAAGCAAGACGATAAGCAATCGGGCCAATCCTCTCCAAAATATCGAATGGTTCCACAAAGAGAGGTGCTAGCTTAGAACCCTTTCCATACCAGATCAGACTCTTTCACGGTCACACTCTCAAAAAAACTTTATCACCCATAGCAAACTGCTTATCAATCCTATGAGCATCGGCATACTTCTTCTGCCTATCCTGTACCGTAGTCAAATGCTCACGGATACGCACTACCTATTGCTCCATATCATGAAGCATCTCAGGACCCAATAGAATGCAATCCTCGAGGCTGTCCCAACTCAATGGTGTACGACAAGGAAGTCCATATAAAGCCTGAAAAGGTGCCATGCCAATAGAACTATGATACCCATTGTTGTAAGAAAACTCCACTAGGTAGAGATAGTCCTCCCAATGTGTCTGCCTATCCATCACATACATCCGTAACATATCCTCCAAAACCTGGTTCACCCTCTCTATCTAACCATCAGTCTCTGGATGATATGCCGAATTGAAGTTTAGCTGCACTCCAAGCTCATGCTGCAACGATGTCCAAAATGCAGATGTGAATACAAGATCCCTGTCAGAAATGATCTTTCTAGGAATACCATGTAATCTCACAATGTCACACATGAAGACATTCGCTACAGAAGCTACTGTGTAGGAAGAACTGATCAGTGAAAAATGTGCCACCTTAGTCAACCGATCAACGGTAACCATGATAGCATCATGACGTCGAACTGTCATAGGTAATCCTACTATAAAATCCATGGAGATGATATCCCATTTCCAAGAAGGAATGAGATTAGGCTGCAATAGTCCTACTAGGTGCTAGTGTTCTGCCTTGACTCTTTGACACTCAAGAAACCTAGCCACAAAATCAGCAATATCTCGCTTCATCCCAGACCAAAAGAACAAATGTCTCAAATCAGCATGCATCTTCTTGACACTTGGATCTGCTGAGTAAGGTGTACGATGGGCTTCTGCCAAAATCAAGGTGCGAAGCTCATCTAGTAATGGCACATAAATCCTCCCCAAATGTCTCAAAAGACCATCTAATTCTCGAACATAACTTGCAAACTTACCTTCCAAAGATCTTCCTGAATCTATCTCTCTGCACACTTCCTGATACCAGGAATCTGTAGGAAGTGCCTGAAGAATCCGACTCCTCAAATCCAAACTAAGAGTCATCACTGTTACCACATGTCTCCTACGACTCAAAGAATCTGCCACCACATTCTCCTTACCCTGAATGTACTTAACCTCAAAATCATACTTGCATAAAAATTCCATCCATCGTCTCTGGCGAGCATTCAAATTAGGTTGAGTAAAAATGTACTGAAGACTACGATGATCACTATGTAGCTTAAATATGTGCCCCAACAAGAAATGTCTCCACCTTTGTAAAGCATGAACTACTGCTGCTAACTCAAAATCATGTGTAGGGTAATTTAACTCATGATCCTTAAGCTTGTGTGATTCATACGCAATCACTCATCCATTCTGCATCAATAGTGCTCCAATTCCTTCAAGAGAAGCATCTGTACACACCATGAAATCACCTTCTGGATCAGGTACAACTAAAATCAATGCACTAGTCAAAAGCTCCTTGAGCCTCTAAAATGCTTTCTCACATTTCTCTATCCACACAAACTTCTTACCTTTCCTCTAAAGAGAAGTGATAGGATGTGCTATCCTAGAGAATTTCTGGACAAATATGTGATAATAACAAGCTAAACCCATGAAACTATGAATCTCTGACACATTAGTCGGGGTAGGCCAATCTATTATCGCTTGAATCTTTGCAGGATCCACTGAAATACCATCACCTGAGATAACATGCCCTAAATACTGAATCTCCAATTTGAAGAATTCACACTTAGCGACATTGGCGTAAACCTGATTGCCTCTCAAACCCTACAATACCAACCGCAGGTGTTCCTCATGCTCCTTCTGAGTCTTAGAAAATATCAATATGTCATCAAGAAACATGAGAACAAACCTGTCAAGATATGATCGAAAAACACCATTTATCAAACTCATGAACACTGATGGAGCATTAGTCAACCCAAAAGGTACCACTGTGAACTCATAATGCCCATAGCATGTTCAAAAAGCGGTCTTGTGAATATTTGCTTCCTTAATACGAAGTTGGTGGTATCCTGACTTAAGGTCAATCTTGGAGAATACTGTAGCTCCCTTGGTCTAATCAAATAAGTCATCAATTCTAGGCAAAGGATACCTGTTCTTAATAGTCACCTTGTTCAACTATTTATAGTCAATACAAAGGCGCAAAGAACCATCTTTCTTCTTCACAAAGAGCACTAGAGCTCCCCATGGTGATATACTAGGTTGAATGCTCCCTTTGGCCAGAAGTTCCTCTAGCTGAAGACGTAGCTCACCCAGTTCCTGAGTAGTCATACCATAAGGAGCTTTAGAGATAGGCTCTACTCCAAGAATTAGATCAATGCTAAAATCAATGTCCCTCTTTGGAGGCATGCCTAGAATCTCACTTGGAAAGACATCTGCGTACTCCTATAAAATTGGTTGATCTAAAGTCTTCCTCACAGGATCTTCCTCATCAAGATCATTTACCATAACAAAACATAGCTGACATCCCTTACGGAAACTTCACTTCAATTGCATAGTAGAAATCATCTGCAGAGATATAGGCCTTGGTATCCCAACTATCTTCACATCATTCCCTTGGTCATCTTGGCACAAAATAATCTTCTTCCTACAATCTATACTAGCTCTATGAGATCCAAGCCAGTCCATGCCTAAAACCACATCATAGGAACCAAGGGGTATGACTCAAAGATCCACTGTCATATCAAAGCTCCCTAAGCTAAGCCCACACTTATGAACTACAGAATCCGTGGAGGCCTTAATCCCTGAGGCTAGTTCCACTTGCCAACCATGATCTTGCTTCACCGCATCTAGCTTACACTTAGAAACTATAGATGGTGAAATAAATGAATCTGTAGCTCCTAAATCAAACAATACTGAAAGAGATATACCTCGAATAGCACCTATGGTCTCAACCACTGTTCCCTGATGATCTGCCTGACGCTGATCAACTGCTGCAAAAACTCTATGAGCTCTCCCTGCATCACCAACTATGGGTTCTGAAGCTGTAGGCCTAGGTCCTAAAAACTGAGGTGCTCGCTGTGGACACTAAGCTGCATAATGTCCAATCTGACCATTTGAAAAGCATTCTGTATTCCTGCCAGATCCTCTTCCCATAGGTGGTACATTAGATTGTTGGCGATTGTTTGTGCTTACAAAAGACTGGCTACTCTGAGCTGGCTGATTAAACTAATTCTATTTATTTTGTTGAGTATTGCGGTTGTTCTTAAATTTAGAACCTTTGCCACCACCTTGAACCTAAGAATTTGATCCCTTCTACTGCTACGTCTGTTGAGACTGCTGCTGATACTGTTTTCCCTTAGAAAAGAAAGGCTTCTTGTTACCACCTGAATTGAAGTTGCCTTTAGATCCTAATGCTGCTGGTGCTCCTACAAAACCACCTTGACCAAGGTTGACACTTTTCTCAACAAGGATTGCTCGATGTACTGCATCCTTGAGAGTTTTTGGCTCAAATACCTTAACAACCCCAATTATACGGTTATTCAAACCCCTAATAAAGTGTTGTGTCAACTGAGCTGAATTTTCACTGAACCCTGAAAAATGCATAAGCTCATAAAACTTACACTCATACTCAGTCACTGACATAGTGTACTGCTTGAGATTATGAAACTCATCTACCCTTTGTAGTTTCCATTCCTCTGGTAGGAATCGTTCACGAAAACTCTCTAAGAATAGTTCCCACGTGACACTGCTCATATGGATTCCCAACTTCTTCTCCTTAATCGTCTACCAAGTGGCCCCAAAATTCTCTAAATTAGTGATCGCAAATCTTGCCTTAACATTTCTGTCAAAATCCTACATGGAAAAAATCCTATCGAGGAAAATCAACCACTGCTCGGCCACATAACCAGAACCTTGCCCATTGAAAGGCTTGACCTTGGATCTTGAAAGATCCTTCATCTGAGTGGACACAATGGACCTCTGATGATCCTTCCGAGGACTTCTAGATCTGGGTCTATGCTCTTGTTCTATCTGATGCACTTTAGGCTATTCTTGAACAGGAGGTAGGCGTTCTAAAATAGTTTGCATCATTTGTCTCAAACCAACCTCTTCAGACTCAGCTTGGTCCTCTCTACCACTCTCTTTTTGCTGCCTATTAGAGTGCTCTTCCCTACTCTCTACATGAGCCGATCCCTCATAGGTAGACTCATGGGCCCTGACAGCTCTACCATGACCACAACCTCTTCCTCGGCCTCTACCACGGCCTCTAACAGAAGACCCAGTCCTAGACACCATCCTAGTTTCAAGTTGAAGAGATACACTTAATAGTTTACAGTTCTAGTTGTTCCAAAATACCCAGAGCTCCCAATGTAGAAACTCGGGCTCTGATACCAAATGTAACGCCCTGCCAAGGGATCCAAAGAATTAACCTAGAGTTTCACTGAGTTTGGTAATATTTTTTTTTTTTACATGAAAGTAAAAACCATACATAACTTATTCACAATAATGGAAGCAATAACAATGTCCATCTGAAAAGTAAACATAACATACATAACAGATTACATTCTTTAAGATCCCTTAACATTCAATTACATACATGAATCCATCTAGTACAACATCCACATGAAATAATAATGATAAGTCCAATGTTTAAACATTACATTTCTAAATGCTCAATCATCCTCTGTACATGTCACAGGGTATGACAAGCTCAAAGAATATACATATGTAGAATAAGGTACATCATCCCATTCCAATCCATGATACATCAAAGTAGAGATAATCACATGATACATCATCATAGAAGACATATACATCCCTCATAAAGATCAAACAAAATAAACTAAGTGCACGGTTCTTCTTAATCGTTAATCGCATCATTAGACCATCGTGGGCTCTAGCCATCCCTCCATGCGTAACATCTCAAACCACCAAAGAGATCATCAATATTAACATAGTAGGAATGTCACTCCTAACATATACAACATCATATGTAAAAATTAATCTAACATGCAAATATAAGCATAAGATAACATCATCTAACATATGCTAATCATCAATGAAAGGATACATATCCACCATCACAGAGGATGCATCAGCCATGATGTCTCAATGAATCTCAAATGATAAGAGTGAAAAATACACTACCACCCGATCGCGTGGTACTTAAGTGGTCCACTCTCACTGTGCTGAGGAGATAATCTCAAGTCCCAAATAGGCTATCCATAACACATAGCACAAATCTCTATAGTTTAGGAATCCTAAAAGTATACAAACTCAAAGGTTCCAATCACGAAATTGACATCTACTTCCTAGAGGCACATAATGACATGTAGGAACCCACTATGCAAGCGGCAAAGTGTCATCGCATTTATCACGTACAAATTACCCTGGTAGTTAGCTAAACTCCACAGGTCCATACTGATCTCATGCAGCCACTAGTATCCTCTCATACTGACAAGACATACTATGGAATGCAAGGTTGCAATCATGCGTTCTCACTACTCCCATCCTAGCTTATACAAGCACTCAAGGCATGGGCGAGAACCAAAGCTTTTATCTTTTTAGGTTCATTCAGTTAGTACTAGGTGTGAATGTTATCACTTATTAATCAAACTTACAATGAGTTACCCTGGCAGCCTCTTAGGGCCCCGACCCCCATTGCAAGCCGCTTCCCGTCACTACATGCAGATATCCTACCCTAATGCTCATGGAATCATAAATCTCAAAATCACAAAAATAATCCATAATAAAATCATCAAATATGCATAAAAGCATCAAATCTCCATGAGCAAATATCCATAGAAAATCATGACCACAACAGCTCTCTATTGGCAACTGAAGCATCACTGATAATCAAAAGTATCCAATGGTTCTCAATAACCAAAATATATCTCAAACACATTGATCGAAGACTCCAAAAATGGTTGAGTCAAACATGTCACAACATGACATCATCAAGAATAAATCCACATTTCAGTCCCATCATGGCGACTAGAAAATAACCAAGGATAACCGATCGATGACCAAAAATAATGGTTAAGTCAAGTGTCTCATAAATAAGAATCTCAACTATAACAATTAGTATTCACAACTAATACACAGAGCATTCCATCACATAACCATGGTTGGGTTATAAAGATCAAGATTAAAACATCATCATGGCATCACAATCACATAACCCCCAAGCCTCTGGTAGACGTCCTATACTGGTCAACACTAGTCAACCCAAAACCCAAAACAATAGCATAAAGAATACACAATGTAAACACATGTTTTAGTTTTGCTAAGTTTTCAAATTTGAATTCAAAAGTCTCAGTTTGCGTATTCCCAAATTAACATCAAGTGGAGAATTTCGCGTTTTATCTAACCCATGTATTCGTTTGATAGATAAAAGTTTCTCCATCAGACTCAATTTTCTAATTGATTTATATGACATTGTTTGAAGATTGACATTCTCAATGAATCAAAAAGTTTGATCATATATTCTAATAATTAATCCTAATTAAAAAGTAAGTTTAATTAAATTAATTGTTAATATCTCTTCATAACTGACAAGCTTAATATCAATATTTTACTCATTAAAAAAAGTGATCCATTAATTGAGAACTTTATAATAATCATTTATAATTAATAATATATACATATATACATATATACATATATATATATATATATATACATACATAAATATATATATATAATAACATTTATTAATTAATAACATTGCAACTTATAAAAAATGAAATCGAAATTCATATCCAAATCGTATATGAAATAATCGTTGCAAATATAATTTAAAACCAACAAATATAACACAATGCAATTTAAAATAGTGCTTCGATTAAAGTGTCGCATCGCAGGTACACTGCGGATCGCAGGTACACTACGGTCGCAGGTACCATGCGATCACGTAGGCTTGCAGTGGGTGGGGTATGAAGTACCCGCCCGCCCAATGTTTTATATATATATATATTTTTAACAATCGCTTACGCAATTTCCATATAGACTTTGCGATTTGGTTTTAACATTTCTTAAACGTTTTCTCCCACGGTATGTAATCAATTTTTTTCTATAACAAATATATATAAATATATACAGAATTAAAAATATCACAATATATGAACATATATACACATATATATATATATCTATAATTGCATATATATATATGTATGTATGTATGTATGTATGTATGTATGTATGTATGTATAAGCAAATTGACAATTTATGATTACAATTTCAATTTTTTCAGAATTCTTCCATAGATCTTTGATCTCCAAAATTTCCAACAGTTATTCTAATGGGTTTGGCTATGAATCTCAACCCTAGCCCCGTTTTCTATTTTTTTTAATCCATGCATATAAAATTTTCAAATAAATTTAATTGCCCAAATTGAAAATGCATACAATAAAAATATGAAATTTCTCAGGAGACATATGGAAGACACGAAGAAGACAGGAATGCATGATGTGAAAATAGCATAAGAAAAATCACAAGAATCTACCCGGATTCTGATGCTAATTCGCTCTTCCTCAAAAAACCCGCAGAGCAAGCTCCCTTCTTTAGAGTTCTTGAGTCCTCCAATGCTCCAATTGCTCTCCACCCCCTCCCTAAGCTTCTATGAATGCCTGAATATAAAGAGCTCTCAAGAAACCTTTGGAATGCTTCTTAAAACCACTAAAAGGTGTCACCAACTAAGAATGGGTCTTTTCCAACCTTTTTTTGATGAGTCATAGAGTTGTAGACACCATGTGCTTAATTGATGCATTAACCCCCGTGTTGTTGACACAAGAGAAATAGAAAAATGCATTAATTCCCATACAAGCTTATAACTCCAATAATTTCTATTTAAATTTTATAACTTTCATTTGAATTTTTATAGCTTTTATTATTATTATTTTATTTTTTTCTTTATTATTATTTTACAATTATTATTAATTTTAATTTCTAGTTTTCTTTTATTTAATTCATTTTTCCCAATAATTCACATTTAATTAATTACAATCAAAATATCAAAGATGATGATATTTTATTATTTTTCTCAAATAAATAATTAAATCTATTTATTAGGACTTAATTAATGGAAAATTCACAATAGACCTCCAAGATAAAATATGAAAACTCATCATAGAACAAATCATACAAAATAAATCTAAAGGGTTAAAAATCATGAAATATGTCATCTGACACATTCGGTGGGTATTCATCTTTGATACTTGTCCTAACTCACTAGGACATATGGTTTTTAGGTTTGGGATTTGGACTTGAGAATTTATCTCCCTTCTCTTATCATTGAGATAGTATAATAGGGTACGCTTATCTTGACAATTCAGGGAAGTAGATACCCGGTACCTGCAACCTGTAGAAAAACCATGCATGTACATAGAATATATAATGCTAAACTAAACAGACAATGGTAGGAAGTGGTGTATCGTGTAGATCCCGATTAAGCAGGTGACTACGACTCCCTTCCTTAACCACATCAGAAATGCCATACAATATGAAAACACGCACACCATACACATGCAAGTATGGGGTATGTAACCATAATAAAACACATGAGATAATAAACCATCTAACTAATCATCATTAAAAACTAAAAATGATGTAATGATCATCATACATACATGAAATGTAAAGTCTAAATGATCTCATCATATATCAATTGAATCCCTATCATAATCTCTGATAGTGTCAAAACAACAACACTAAACAATCAACATAAAACTAGTCTACATAGTCTGATAATAATAGCAACAATAAGTCTAGAAAAGATGTGAACGAGGGTAGGCACTATAAGAAAAGTGTCTCTAATTAATTAAAGATTATTTAATTAAATAGAAAAAATAATTATAAGAGCATATCTCATTTTATTAAATTCAATATCTCAACAAAATCTCTCTTCAGTTAAAAAAGGAAAATTTCCAGTTCACTATTGATCAAAAATGAGTTAAATCAGTTAACTCCTTTTTCTACTCAAATTGAATCAGTTAACTCCTTATTTTACTCAAATTAAATCTGTTAACTCCATTTAATTTGGAAATCTCCCTTTATGACTGAACTTCACCTTTAATCCTGACCGTTGATTGAAATCGATCTCAACCGTTGATGAATTCCAAGAAAGTCTATTTAAGAGACCCTCACCTCTTCATTTTGAAAGGTTGAATGACAATTTGCATCGAATTGTTGTTGAAATTCCTCCTCACATTTGCTCATATTCACATACGCAAAGATCAAGTTTGACCAAAAGTTGAACAGATTTAACCATGGTTTCCTTGAGTTGACTAGTTTCGAAAAGAATTTTGAAATAATTAAACGAAATTATTTAATTAAATTGAGTACCTACTTCTAATTAATTAAACCAAGTTATTTAATTAAATGAGAAGCCATTACTAATTAATTAGATGAAGTTATTTAATTAAACAAGAAAAGTGTCTCTAATTAATTAAAGATTACTTAATTAAATAAAAAAAGTAATTATGAGAGCATATCTCATTTTACTAAATTAAATATCTCAACAAAATCTCTCTTCAGTTTAAAAATACAAATTTTCAGTTTACTATTGATAAAAAATGAGTTAAATCAGTTAACTCCTTTTTCTACTCAAATTGAATCAGTTAACTCATTATTTTACTGAAATTAAATTTGTTAACTCCTTTTAATTTGGAAATCTCCCTTTATGACTGAACTTCACCTTTAATCCTGACCGTTGATTGAAATCGATCTCAACCATTGATGAATTCTAGCAAAGTCTATTTAAGAGACCCTCATCTCTTCATTTTGAAAGGTTGAATAAGAATTTGCATCGAATTGTTGCTAGAATTCATACTCACATTTGCTCATATTCACATACGCAAAGATCAAGTTTGACCAAAAGTTGACCAGATTTAACCACGGTTGACTTGAGTTGACTAGTTTCGAAATTTTTTTTGACATAATTAAACAAAATTATTTAATTAAATGGAGTACTTACTTCTAATTAATTAAACAAAGTTATTTAATCAAATGAGAAGCCATTCCTAATTAATTAAATGAAGTTATTTTATTAAATAAGAAAAGTGTCTCTAATTAATTAATGATTATTTAATTAAATAGAAAAAGTAATTATGAGAGCATATCTCATTTTATTAAATTAAATATCTCAACAAAATCTCTCTTCAATTTAAAAAGGGAAATTTCCAGTTCACTATTGATAAAAAATGAGTTAAATCAGTTAACTCCTTTTTTTACTCAAATTGAATCAGTTAACTTCTTATTTTACACAAATTAAATCTGTTAACTCCCTTTAATTTGGAAATCTCCTTTTATGACTGAACTTCAAATCCTGACCGCTGATTGAAATCGATCACAACTATTGATGAATTTCAAGAAAGTCTATTTAAGAGACCCTAATCTCTTCATTTTCAAAGGTTGAATGAGAATTTGCATCAAATTGTTGATGGAATTTATACTCACATTTGCTCATATTCACATACGGAAAGATCAAGTTTGACCAAAAGTTGACCAGATTTAACCACCGTTGACTTGAGTTGACTAGTTTTGAAAAGAATTTCAAAATAATTAAATA
This sequence comes from Cupressus sempervirens, assembly GCA_028749045.1. NCBI lineage: Eukaryota > Viridiplantae > Streptophyta > Pinopsida > Cupressales > Cupressaceae > Cupressus > Cupressus sempervirens. The sequence continues at coordinate 104,060,033 of CM053787.1, forward strand.
AAATTATTTAATTAAATGGAGTACTTACTTCTAATTAATTTAACAAAGTTATTTAATTAAATGAGAAGCCATTCCTAATTAATTAAATGAAGTTATTTAATTAAATAAGAAAAGTGTCTCTAATTAATTAATGATTATTTAATTAAATAGAAAAAGTAGTTATGAGAGCATATCTCATTTTATTAAATTAAATATCTCAACAAAATCTCTCTTCAGTTCAAAAAGGGAAATTTTCAGTTCACTATTGATTAAAAATGAGTTAAATCAGTTAACTCCTTTTTCTACCCAAATTGAATCAGTTAACTCCTTATTTTACTCAAATTAAATCAGTTAACTCTCTTTATTTTGGAAATCTCCCTTTATGACTGAACTTCACCTTTAATGCTGACCGTTGATTAAAAACAATCTCAACCGTTGATGAATTTTAGAAAAGTCTATTTAAGAGACCCTCATCTCTTCATTTTGAAAAGTTGAATGAGAATTTGCATCGAATTGTTGCTAGAATGCATACTCACCTTTGCTAATATTCACATATGCAAAGATCAAATTTGACCAAAAGTTGATCAGATTTAACCACCGTTGACTTGACTTGACTAGTTTCGAAAAGAATTTTGAAATAATTAAACGAAATTATTTAATTAAATGGAGTACTTACTTCTAATTAATTAAACAAATTTATTTAATTAAATGAGAAGCCATTCCTAAATAATTAAATGAAGTTATTTAATTAAATAAGAAAAGTGTCTCTAATTAATTAAAGATTACTTAATTAAATAGAAAAAGTAATTATGAGAGCATATCTCATTTTATTAAATTAAATATCACAACAAAATCTCTCTTCAGTTCAAAAAGGGAAATTTCTAGTTCACTATTGATAAAAAATGAGTTAAATGAGTTAACTCCTTTTTCTACTCAAATTGAATCAGTTAACTTCTTATTTTACTCAAATTAAATCTGTTAACTCCCTTTAATTTGAAAATCTCCTTTTATGACTGAACTTCACCTTTTATCCTGACTGCTGATTGAAATCCATCTCAACCATTGACGAATTCAAGGATAGTCTATTTAAGAGACCCCTCATCTCTTCATTTTGATAGGACGAATGAGAATTTGCATCGAATTGTTATTGGAATTCATACTCTCAATTTTTCATATTCACATACGCAAAGATCAAGTTTGACCAAAAGTTGACTAGATTTAACCAAGGTTGACTTGAGTTGACTAGTTTCGAAAAGAATTTTAAAATAATTAAATTTTTTTTTTAATTAAATGGAGTACTTGCTTCTAATTAATTAAACAAAGTTATTTAATTAAATAAGAAGCTATTGCTAATTAATTAAATAAAGTTATTTAATGAAATAAGAAAAGTGTCTCTAATTAATTACAGATTACTTAATTAAATGAAAAAAGTAATTATGAGAGCATATCTCATTTTATTAAATTAAATATCTCAACAAAATCTCTCTTCAATTCAAAAAGGGAAATTTCCAGTTCATTATTGATAAAAAATGAGTTAAATCAGTTAACTCCTTTTTCTACTCAAATTGAATCAGTTAACTCCTTATTTTACTGAAATTAAATCTGTTAACTCCTTTTAATTTGGAAATCTCCCTTTATGACTGAACTTGACCTTTAATCTTGACTGCTGATTGAAATCGATTTCAACCGTTGATGAATTCCAAGAAAGTCTATTTAAGAGACCCTCAACTTTTCATTTTGAAAGGTTGAATGAGAATTTGCATCAAATTGTTGCTGGAATTCATACTCACATTTGCTCATATTAACATATGCAAAGATCAAGTTTGACCAAAAGTTGACCAAATTGAAACACAGTTGACCTGAGTTGACTAGTTTCGAAAAGAATTTTGAAATAATGAAACGAAATTACTTAATTAAATGGATTACTTACTTCTAATTAATTAAACAAGGTTATTTAATTAAATGAGAAGCCATTGCTAAATAATTAAATGAAGTTATTTAATTAAATAAGAAAAGTGTCTCTAATTAATTAAAGATTATTTAGTTAAATAGAAAAAGTAATTAAGAGAGCATATCTCATTTTATTAAATTAAATATCTCAACAAAATCTCTAATCAGTTCGAAAAGGGAAATTTCTAGTTCACTTTTGATAAAAAATGAGTTAAATCAGTTAACTCCTTTTTCTACTCAAATTGAATCAATTAACTCCTTATTTTACTCAAAGTAAATCTGTTAACTCCCTTTAATTTGGAAATCTCCCTTTATGAATGAACTTCACCTTTAATCCTAACCGTGGATTGAAAATGATCTCAACCATTGATGAATTCAAGAAAAATCTATTTAAGAGACCCTCATCTCTTCATTTTGAAAAGTTGAATGAGAATTTGCATCGAAATGTTGCTAGAATTCATACTCACCTTTGCTCATATTCACATATGCAAAGATCAAGTTTGACCAAAAGTTGACCAAATTTAACCATGGTTGACTTGAGTTGACTAGTTTCGAAAAGAATTTTTAAATAATTAAGCAAAATTACTTAATTAAATAGAGTACTTACTTCTAATTAATTGACCAAAGTTATTTAATTAGATAAAAAGCCATTCCTAATTAATTAAATGAAGTTATTTAATTAAATAAGAAAAGTGTCTCTAATTAATTAATAATTACTTCATTAAATAAAAAAAGTAATTATGAGAGCATATCTCATTTTATTAAATTAAATAACTCAACAAAATCTCTCTTCAGTTCAAAAAGGGAAATTTCTAGTTCACAATTGATCAAAAATGAGTTAAATCAGTTAACTCCTTTTTCTACTCAAATTGAACCAGTTAACTCCTTATTTTACTCAAATTAAATCTGTTAATTCCCTTTAATTTGGAATTTTTTCTTTATGACTGAACATCACCTTTAATTCTAACTGCTAATTGAAATCGATCTCAACCGTTGATGAATTTCAAGAAAGTCTATTTAAGAGACCCTCATCTCTTCATTTTGAAAGGTTGAATGAGAATTTTCATCGAACTCTTGCTGGAATTCAAACTCACATTTGCTCATATTCACATACACAAAGATCAAGTTTGACCAAAATTTGACCAGATTTAACTACAGTTGACTTGAGTTGACTAATTTTGAAATTTTTTTTGAAATAATTAGACAAAATTATTTAATTAAATGAATTACTTACTTCTAATTAATAAAACAAAGTTATTTAATTAAATGAGAAGCCATTCCTAATTAATTAAATGAAGTTATTTAATTAAATAAGAAAAGTATCCCTAATTAATTAAAGATTATTTAATTAAATAGAAAAAGTAATTATGAGAGCATATCTCATTTTATTAAATTAAATATCTCAACAAAATCTCTGTTCAGTTCAAAAAGGGAAATTTCCAGTTCACTATTGATTAAAAATGAGTTAAATGAGTTAACTCTTTTTTCTACTCAAATTGAATTAGTTAACTCCTTATTTTACTAAAATTAAATCTGTTAACTCCCTTTAATTTGGAAATCTCCCTTTATGACTGAACTTCACCTTTAATCCTGACCGCTGATTGAAATTGATCTCAACCATTGAGGAATTCCAGGAAAGTCTATTTAAGAGACCCTCATCTCTTCATTTTGAAAGGTTGAATGAGAATTTGCATCAAATTGTTGCTGGAATTCATAATCATAGTTGCTCATATTCACATATGCAAAGATCAAGTTTGACCAAAAGTTTACTAGATTTAATAACAGTTGACTTGAGTTGACGAGTTTAAAAAAGAATTTTGATATAATTAAAGGAAATTATTTAATTAAATGGAGTACTTACATCTAATTAATTAAATAAAGTTATTTAATTAAATGAGAAGCCATTCTTAATTAATTAAATGAAGTTATTTCATTAAATAATAAAACTGTCTCTAATTAATTAAAGATTACTTAATTAAATAGAAAAAGTAATTGTGAGAGCATATCTCATTTTATTAAATTAAATATCTCAACAAAATCTCTCTTCAGTTCAAAAAGGGAAATTTCCAGTCCACTATTGATCAAAAATGATTTAAATCAGTTAACTCCTTTTTCTACTCAAATTGAATCAGTTAATTCCTTATTTTAATTTCAACCATTGATGAATTTCAGGAAAGTCTATTTAAGAGACCCTCATCTCTTCATTTTGAAAGGTTGAATGAGAATTTGCATCAAATTGTTGCTGGAATTTATACTCACATTTGCTCATATTCACATACGCAAAGATCAAGTTTGACCACAAGTTGACCAAATTTAACCACGGTTGACTTGAGTTGACTAGTTTTGAAAAGAATTTTGAAATAATTAAACGAAATTATTTAATTAAATTGAGTACTTACTTCTAATTAATTAAGCAAATTTATTTAATGAAATGAGAAGCCATTCCTAATTAATTAAATGAAGTTATTTAATTAAATAAGAAAAGTGTCTCTAATTAATTAAAGATTACTTCATTAAATAGAAAATTAAATTATGAGAGCATATCTGATTTTATTAAATTAAATATCTCAACAAAATCTCTCTTCAGTTGAAAAAAGGAACTTTCCAGTTCACTATTGATCAAAAATGAGTTAAATCAGTTAACTCATTTTTCTACTCAAATTGAATCAGTTAACTCCTTATTTTACTCAATTTAAATCTATTAACTCCCTTTAATTTGAAAATCTTCCTTTATGAATAAACTTCATCTTTAATCCTGACCACTGATTGAAATCGATCTCAATTGTTGATGAATTCCAAGAAAGTTTATTTAAGAGACCCTCATCTCTTCATTTTGAAAGGTTGAATGAGAATTTGCATCAAATTGTTGCTAGAATTTATTCTCACATTTGCTCATATTCACATACGCAAAGATCAAGTTTGACCAAAAGTTGACCAGATTTAACCACGGTTGACTTGAGTTGACTAGTTTCAAAAAAAATTGAAATAATTGAACGAAATTATATAATTAAATCAAGTACTTAGTTCTAATTAATTAAACAAAGTTATTTAATTAAATGAGAAGCCATTCCTTATTAATTAAATGAACTTATTTAGTTAAATAAGAAAAGTGTCTCTAATTAATTAAATATTATTTAATTAAATAGAAAAAGTAATTATGAGAGCATATCTCATTTTATTAAATTAAATATCTCAACAAAATCTCTTTTCAGTTTGAAAAGGGAAATATCCAATTCACTATTGATAAAAAAAGAGTTAAATCAGTTAACTCATTTTTCTACTCAAATTGAATTAGTTAACTCCTTATTTTACTAAAATTAAATCTGTTAACTCCCTTTAATTTGGAAATCTCCCTTTATGACTGAACTTCACCTTTAATCCTGACCGCTGATTGAAATCGATCTCAACCGTTGAGGAATTCCAGGAAAGTCTATTTAAGAGACCCTCATCTCTTCATTTTGAAAGGTTGAATGAGAATTTGCATCGAATTGTTGCTAGAATTCATACTCACATTTGCTCATATTCACATACGCAAAGATCAAGAATTACCAAATGTTGACCAGATTTAACTACGATTGACTTGAGTTGACTAGTTTTGAAAAGAATTTTGAAATAATTAAACAAATTTAGTTAAGTAAATGGAGTACTTACTTCTAATTAATTAAATAAAGTTATTTAATTAAATGAGAAGCCATTCCTAATTAATTAAATGAAGTTATTTAATTAAATAAGAAAAGTGTCTCTAATTAATTAAAGATTATTTAATTAAATAGAAAAAGTAATTATGAGAGCATATCTCATTTTATTAAATTAAATATCTCAACAAAATCTCTCTTCAATTCAAAAATGAAAATTTCTAGTTCACTATTGATAAAAAATGAGTTAAATCAGTTAACTCCTTTTTCTACTCAAATTGAATCAGTTAACTCATTATTTTACTCAAATTAAATCTGTTAACTCCCTTTAATTTGGAAATCTCCCTTTATGACTGAACTTCACCTTTAATCCTGATCGCTGATTGAAATCGATCTCAACCATTTATGAATTTCAAGAAAGTCTATTTAAGAGACCCTCATCTCTTCATTTTGAAAGGTTGAATGAGAATTTGCATCGAATTGTTGCTGGAATTCATACTCACATTTGCTCATATTCACATACGCAAACACCAAGTTTGACAAAAAGTTGACCAGATTTTATCCACGGATGACTTGAGTTGACTAGTTTTGAAAAGAATTTTGAAATAATTAAACACAATTATTTAATTAAATGGAGTACTTGCTTCTGATTAATTAAACAAAGTTATTTAATTAAATGAGAAGCCATTCCTAATTAATTAAATAAAGTTATTTAATCAAATAAGAAAAGTGTCTCTAATTAATTAAAGATTACTTAATTAAATAGAAAAAGTAATTATGAGAGCATATCTCATTTTATTAAATTAAATATTTCAACAAAATCTCTCTTCAGTTCAAAAAAGGAAATTTACAGTTCACTATTGGTCAAAAATGAGTTAAATTAGTTAACTCCTTTTTCTACTCAAATTGAATCAGTTAACTCCTTATTTTACTCAAATTAAATCTATTAACTCCGTTTAAATTTTAAATCTCCCTTTATGACTGAACTTCACCTTTAATCTTGACCGCTGATTGAAATTGATCTCAACCGTTGATGAATTCCAGGAAAGTCTATTTAAGAGACCCTCATCTCTTCATTTTGAAAGGTTGAATGAGAATTTGCATCAAATTGTTGCTGGAATTCATACTCACATTTGCTCATATTCACATACGCAAAGATCAAGTTTGACCAAAAGTTGGCTAGATTTAACCACAGTTGACTTGAGTTGACTAGTTTAGAATAGAATTTTGAAGTAATTAAACGAAATTATTTTATTAAATGGAGTACTTACTTCTAATTAATTAAACGAAGTTATTTAATTAAATGAGAAGCCATTCCTAATTAATTAAATAAAGTTATTTAATTAAATAAGAAAAGTGTCTCTAATTAATTAAAGATTATTTAATTAAATAGAAAAAGTAATTATGACAGCATATCTCATTTTATTCAATTAAATATCTCAAATAAATCTCTCTTCATTTCAAAAAGGGAAATTTCCAGTTCACTATTGATAAAAAATGAGTTAAATCAGTTAACTTCTTTTTCTACTCAAATTGAATCAGTTTGTCATGCCTGACTCCTTCTTTTGGTTATTCTGGTTTTATGACTTTGTTGTGATCTAATTTCTTTTAGTTTGATAGGTTGATTGTTCAGTCAAAATTTTATTATATTCTGTTTAGCAAGAACATAAAACTTTTGTTGAGTGTTTTTTTGGTATCAGCATTACTTTATCTAGATATGACGGATGGCTTATGCTTTTTATATAAGAGGATTTAATACCTGACATTTTTCGATTGCTTATATTAGATTGCTTTGAAGGAATAAAACGTTTTAAGTTCTTAACTTAATCTGAGTTTTAAGGATTGTAACCTTTATTATTAGAATTCATTAAATAGGGTATCTAGTGTTCATGAGGTTAAGTTTTACAAGGTTTATGCATATAAATTGTAAATAGATTAATCACAACCTTCGAGGTTTTTGACTTGGTATATTTGCAAATGGTGTGAATAGGGTTAAATATATTTAATTGCATCTTACCCTATAATGGTTTTGATTTCATGCCAATGCTTCACTTGTTTAAGCTAGGGTTTTATTACCCGTGGATGATAGATCATGCATACTAGTTGTTTTGTAAATTAGTCTTGAGTGCTTAAATGATGTGAATTTCGCATTGTTACAAAATGCCAAAATGGCGGTGGTAATGGGTTTATTTTTATTGTACCCATATCGCTATGTTGCATTGTAGCATTAAAAGCAATATTAAAGAGGCATTATGGCACTCGGTGTTCTGTTGATCATTTCAATTTCGAGAGGGTTTACTGTTAAGGCTTGGCCGAAATTATGGCCACCGTGCTCTGTTTGGCATACATTTGTGAACTAAGTTGCAGTGATTTTCAGAAACATGGAAGGGTTTGTTGGAACTATTTTCATGCATATGAGGCTTAGCCTCGAGATATTATTCACAGCCAGTTTGTTTATCAAGCTCTTCCATCTCTGCATCTTAAACTTTGGTCGAATTCGGCATTTTGGGCTTCACATCAAGTTGTGTAGCAAGGACTTTGTTGAACAAGTTGTGTCTTCTTACCTCACGTAGGGGCATTTTATATCCTTCTCTCTCTTGCTACTGCATTTAAATGTTTAAATTAGGAATGGTAGAAGTTTGATTTTAAAATTTTTTGAAGGACATTTTCATAAACTACTTTCGAGCTTGGAGATAGGCAAGGTTCAGAGATATTTTCTAGGCAATGTTTGTTCCCATACTCAAGGGAGGTTATGAAAGTGTACTTGGGAAACATGGATATGTCTGAGCTTTACTGTTTGTTATCGCATAGCTCTCAGCTGTTAATTGTATTTGGCCGAATTCAGAGTTTTAAATTAGAAGTTTGAGTGAAACTATCATTGTGTTATGTTGTATGTTTTTTGGGTGTTTATTATGTTAAGGAGAAAGAGGAGGTCACTATGTATGGTGTGATACATCTAGAGTTAAACAGCTCGATAAATGGAATCGGGTTTTCTTTTTACTGGGTTTTGCATTTGAGCTAGGGCATAGTTGTTTATCCCAATATCTTATTCAAAATAGAGTATAGCGTATTCATAAACAATGGTTTTCAAATTTAGGTTGGTTATGCTGTTAGATGGACTGTTAGTGTTTTTTTTTTAAAAAACACAGTTGACTTAAATTTCTTATGAAATTAATGTCATTGACATTTTGTCAAACAGTTCAGCTATAAACAAGCATATTAGTTTAGAAATGTACTTAGCGGAGTTTAGGGTCTTATGTTTTAACGGATGATTATGTTGTTCACAATAAGTTTATTGGATGTCGCAATCTTAGTGCTTAGTGGTTATATTCCATTTGTAGACTATGATATTTTTGTTTCTGAAGTGTCGATAGTAGGAAATGTGAGCATCGACATTTTGTCAAGCATTTACCTTGTATTATAATTGAAGTTGTTTTATATTGTAACATCATAACTATTGTTATGTTAAATTCGTATTTGGGAGGTTTAAATTGTTTAAGTCAAATAAGCCTAAATAGAAATAATTTTGGGTGAATTCAGAAACTATTTTATGGAATGAGGTTCGACGCATATTGTAACTAGTTGGTTTTAATGTCAATATGGAACTTTAGGTTGTAGATAATTTAGTGAGAACAGTTGGCAGTAAACATGTTAAAAGAATTAGTCGATCTTTGTGAAATACCTTCAAAGGAAGTTGTATTCTATTCATTTTTTATCACTGACAGGAATGACATTTTTGACATAACGTATAAATTGTAATTTTGAAAAAAAACATACATATATAATCAGGGTATCGACATATTGTTAAATAGTTGGGTAAAATGCTGAAAGTCACTTTGCATATTGTGAATTATATTCTAAATCGATTTTAAACATCACATCTTAATATGTTGTTGTGGTTATTTTGGTGGTGGCATATTGTCAAAACAGAGGTGTTACTTTTATAGACACTGGTTTATCTTAATATCTTAGTTAAATGATCACTTATTAAGATTTGGTTGTACTTAGTTTTTACTAAGATTATAATGTGATCTATTAGCTTTATTGAATTGTTTGAGATTAGATGCTTAAGACAGAATTCTTTTATTATGTAAGATGAATTTCAGTTCTTAATAAAAATGAAAGTAGTATATGAATTGAGGTAGATTTTGATACATGTTTGATGATGTGAATATCATGTGCATTATGATTCGTTATCTTGGTCAATTCGATGTTAAGTATAGATGATTAGGTTAGCAGGGAATTAAAAGTATAGTATGAAGATTTTGTAAGTATCATTGAGCTGTGCATCAGTTCAATTGTATCTATGCAATCTTGATATTATAGGTTTTAATCCTGTTGATGCAATTATCCATATTTAACTTTGAACTTGGCAGTATAAGATGTGTTACATATGGATTTAAGGATGTAGTATCATATTGTAAATTGATTTTATAATTGTTGCATGTTCATTCTTAGTATATCTGTTTGATGTGTATTTTTAAGAATATCTGTGATGAACGTATATCGAGGTGGCTAAAGTTGGTTTATCCTATTCAGTTAATTCATTCAGTGATAACTTTAAAAATAAATTGGGTGGGTTGATTTCACATAAAAGAAAATTGGCCTTACCTATGACTTAAACCTATATGGTTAAGTACGGAGAAAAGGCATGTCTCTATTCTGTCAATGACAAGTAAAACAGAGAATACCGTTATATGATGACTATGAGCATACCATATTTGGATGTAGAAACTTAGTGCTATAACGATGACACCTCAGAATATATATGTTTCATTTATGAGTTATTCTTAGTGCGAGTTTAATTTTTGCAATGAGAAGTAATTGTTTACTTCTTGCATATTATTATCAGATTTGCACTATATTAGATGGATTAGAAATCTATTTTTGGATATCTATATGTTAGTACTAACATGTATGCAGATGGATTTTGTCTTTTAACTTAGTGTGTACTGAACCCCTATTTGTGTTATGTTGCATTCTGTGTGGTTTTCAGGTGCTTCGAGATTCAAGTACCTAAGAATGTTTATTGAAGTTACTTCTGAATCAGCATTTAGGGTTCCAAAATTGGACATAGGTGTCAAGAAATGAAATTGTATTTCATTATAGTTCTACACTCTTTATGTATTTTTATTATAATGGAACTTTTGTTGAGATAATTTTAAAAAAAAATTATTGCATTTATGGAATTGTGTTTTGTTTTATATTCTTTCAGTATGTCTTGAGTGGCATTACAAACTTAACTCTTTATTTTACTCAAATTAAATCTGTTAACTCCCTTTAATTTGGAAATCTCCCTTTATGACTGAACTTCACCTTTAATCCTGACCGTTGATGAATTCCAGGAAAGTCTATTTAAGAGACCCTCATCCTTTCATTTTGAAAGGTTGAATGAGAATTTGCATCGAATTGTTGCTGGAATTCATACTCACATTTACTCATATTCAAATACGCAGAGATCAAGTTTGACCAAAAGTTGACTAGATTTAACCATGGTTTACTTGAGTTGACTAGTTTTGAAAAGAATTTTGAAGTAATTAAACGAAATTATTTAATTAAATGGAGTACTTAATTCTAATTAATTAAACAAAGTTATTTAATTCAATGAGAAGCCATTCCTAATTAATTAAATGAAGTTATTTAATTAAATAAGAAAAGTGTCTCTAATTAATTAAAGATTATTTAATTAAATAGAAAAGGTAATTATGAGAGCATAACTCATTTTATTAAATTAAATATCTCAACAAAATCTCTCTTTAGTTCAAAAAGGGAACTTTTCAGTTCACTATTGGTCAAAAATGAGTTAAATTAGTTAACTACTTTTTCTACTCAAATTGAATCAGTTGATTCCTTATTTTACTCAAATTAAATCTGTTAACTCCCTTTAATTTGGAAATCTCCCTTTATGACTGAACTTCACATTTAATCCTGACCGTTGATTGAAATCGATCTCAACCGTTGATGAACTCCATAAAAGTCTATTTAAGAGACCCTCATCTCTTTATTTTGAAAGGTTGAATGAGAATTTGTATTGAATTGTTGCTGGAATTCATACTCACATTTGCTCATATTCACATACGCAGAGATCAAGTTTGACCAAAAGTTGACTAGATTTAACCATGGTTGACTTGAGTTGACTAGTTTCAAAAAGAATTTTCAAATTATTAAATAAAATTATTTAATTAAATAGAGTACTTACTTCTAATTAATTAAACAACGTTATTTAATTAAATGAGAAGCCATTCCTAATTAATTAAATGAAGTTATTTAATTAAATAAGAAAAGAGTCTCTAATTAATTAAAGATTACTTAATTGAATAAAAAAAGTAATTATGAGAGCATATCTCATTTTATTCAATTAAATATCTAAACAAAATCTCTCATCAGTTCAAAAAGGGAAATTTTCTGTTCACTATTGATAAAAAATGAGTTATATCAGTTAACTCCTTTTTCTAATCAAATTGAATCAGTTAACTCCTTATTTTACTCAAATTAAATCTGTTAACTCCCTTTAATTTGAAAATCTCCCTTTATGACTGAACTTCAGCTTTAATCCTGACCGTTGATTGAAATCGATCTCAACCGTTGATGAATTCTAGGAAAGTCTATTTAAGAGACCCTCATCTCTTCATTCTAAAAGGTTGAATGAGAATTTACATCGAATTGTTGCTAGAATTCATACTCACATTTGCTCATATTCACATATGCAGAGATCAATTTTGACCAAACGTTGACTAAATTTAACCACTGTTGACTAGTTTCCATAAGAATTTTGAAATAATTAAACGAAATTATTTAATTAAATGGAGTACTTACTTCTAATTAATTAAACAAAGTTATTGAATTAAATGAGAAGCCATTCCTAATTAATTAAATGAAGTTATTTAATTAAATAAGAAAAGTGTCTCTAATTAATTAAAGATTACTTAATTAAATAGAAAAAGTAATAATGAGAGCATATCTCATTTTATTAAATTAAATATCTCAACAAAATCTCTCTTCAGTTCAAAAAGGGAAATTTCCAGTTCACTATTGATAAAAAATTAGTTAAATTAGTTAACTCCTTTTTCTACTCAAATTGAATCAGTTAACTCCTTATTTTACTCAAATTAAATCTGTTAACTCCCTTTAATTTGGAAATCTCCCTTTATGATTGAACTTCACATTTAATTCTGACCATTGATTGAAATCGATCTCAACCGTTGATGAATTCCAAGAAAGTCTATTTAAGAGACCCTCATCTCTTCATTTTGAAAGGTTGAATAAGAATTTGCATCGAATTGTTGCTAGAATTCATACTCACATTTGCTCATATTCACATACGCAGAGATCAAGTTTGACCAAAAGTTGACCAGATTTAACCACGGTTGACTTGAGTTGACTAGTTTCAAAAAGAATTTTCAAATTATTAAATGAAATTATTTAATTAAATGGAGTACTTAATTCTAATTAATTAAACAATGTAGTCATCAGACAACACACACACACACAGATATATATATATATATATATATAAACGAAACTGTGGTTCTCTCAATTTCCAATCCAATAAGAGTTAAGACACAAAATCATCTTGAGGGTTAACATGGTCTAAACATTAAATCCCTGTAGTTACATGAATGCAATTACAATGAAGGATTCTGATTAAATACAACATATAATCATTAATGAATTTTTGCAACATTACGTAAACATACAGCATGAAATAGAATGTAGTAAACAAAGAGTCAAAAACATAATCAATAATCTATCAATTAGAAACCAATAATATTGCACATTCAATATATATAAAATTCTAAATCATATTTATTCCTAACACATAGTTTATCACCGAAAACACGTTCAGCATCAGTCTCATTATTCAACAACAGTATTATAACCAAGCTCTACAAAAATTCAATCAAAACATCAGAAAGAAATCCTAAAATAGCAAAGTCCTAAAGACCAGAAAAACCCAGAGTAGTGGTCATGCATGACAATTTTTTATCAATAGTGAACTGGAAATTTCCCTTTTTGAACTGAAGACAGATTTCGTTGAGATATTTAATTTAATAAAACGAGATATGCTCTCATAATTACTTTTTCTATTTAATTAAATAATCTTTAATTAATTAGAGACACTTTTTTTATTTAACTAAATAACTTCATTTAATTAATTAGGAATGGCTTCTCATTTAATTAAATAACTTTGTTTAATTAATTAGAAGTAAGTACTCCATTTAATTAAATAATTTTGTTTAATTATTTAAAAATTCTTTTCAAAACTAATCAGTCAAGTCAACCATGGTTAAATCTGGTCAAATTTTGGTCAAACTTGAACTTTGCATATGTGAATATGAGAAAATGTGAGTATGAATTCCAGCAACAATTCGATGCAAATTCTCATTCAACCTTTCAAAATGAAGAGATGAGGGTCTCTTAAATAGACTTTCTCAGAATTCATCAATGGTTGAGATCGATTTCAATCAACGGTCAGGATTAAAGTTGCAGTTCAGTCATAAAGGGAGATTTCCAAATTAAAGAGAGTTAACAGATTTAATTTGAGTAAAATAAGGAGTTAACTGGTTCAATTTGAGTAGAAAAAAGAGTTAACTGATTTAACTCATTTTGTATCAATAGTGAACTGAAAATTTCCCTTTTTGAACTAAAGAGAGATTTTGTTGAGATATTTAATTTAATAAAATGAGATATGCTCTCATAATTACTTTTTCTATTTAATTAAATAATCTTTAATTAATTAGAGACACTTTTCTTATTTAATTAAATAACTTCATTTAATTAATTAGGAATGGCTTCTCATTCAATTAATTAACTTTGATTAATTAATTAGAAGTAAGTACTCCATTTAATTAAATAATTTAATTTAATTATTTCAAAATTCATTTTGAAACTAGTCAACTCAAGTCAACCGTGGTTAAATCTGGTCAACTTTTGGTGAAACTTGATCTTTGCGTATGTGAATATGAGCAAATGTGAGAATGAATTCTAGCAACAATTCGATGCAAATTCTCATTCGACCTTTCAAAATGAAGAGACGAAGGTCTCTTAAATAGACTTTCCTGAAATTCATCAATGGTTGAGATCAATTTCAATCAACGGTCAGGATTAAAGGTGAAGTTCTGTCATAAAGGGAGATTTCCAAATTAAAGAGAGTTAACAGATTTAATTTGAGCAAAATAAGGAGTTAACTGATTCAATTTGAGTAGAAAAAGGAGTTAATCGATTTAACTCATTTTTGATCAACAGTGAATTGGAAATTTCCCTTTTTCAACTGAAGAGAGATTTTGTTGAGATATTTAATTTAATAAAATGAGATATGCTTTCATAATTACTTTTTCTATTTAATTAAATAATCTTTAATTAATTAGAGACACTTTCCTTATTTAATTAAAACACTTCATTTAAATAATTAGGAATGACTTCTCATTTAATTAATTAACTTTGTTTAACTAATTAGAAGTAAGTACTCCATTTAATTAAATAATTTCATTTAATTATTTCAAAATTCTTTTCGAAACTAGTCAACTCAAGTAAATCGTGGTTAAATCTGCTCAACTTTTGGTCAAATTTGATATTTGCGTATGTGAATATGACCAAATCTGAGTATGAATTCTAGCAATAGTTCTATGCAAATTCTCGTTCAACCTTTCAAAGTGAAGAGATGAGGGTCTCTTAACTATTTTTCTGGAATTCATCAACGGTTGAGATCAATTTCAATCAACGGTCAGGATTAAAGGTGAAGTTTAATCATAAAGGAAGATTTCCAAGTTAAAGGGAGTTTACAGATTTAATTTGAGTAAAATAAGGAGTTAACTGATTCAATTTGAGTAGAAAAAGGAGTCAACTAATTTAACTCATTTTTTATCAATCGTGAACCAGAAATTTCCCTTTTTGAATTGAAGAGAGATTTTGTTGAGATATTTAATTTAATAAAATGAGATATGCTCTCATAATTACTTTTTCTATTTAATTAAATAATCTTTAATTAATTAGAGACACTTTTCTTATTTAATTAAATAACTTCTTTTAATTAATTAGGAATGGCTTCTCATTTAAATAAATAACTTTGTTTAATTAACTAGAAGTAAGTACTCCATTTAATTAAGTAATTTGGTTTAATTATTTCAAAATTCTTTTCGAAACTAGTCAACTCAAGTCAACCGTGGTTAAATCTGGTCAACTTTTGGTCAAACTTGATATTTGCGTATGTGAATATGAGAAAATGTGAGTATGAATTCCATCAACAATTCGATGTAAATTCTCGTTCAACCTTTGAAAATGAAGAGTTGAGAGTCTCTTAAATAGACTTTCCTGAAATTCATCAACGGTCGAGATCGATTTCAATCAACGGTCAGGATTAAAGGTGAAGTTCAGTCATAAAGGGAGATTTCTGAATTAAAGGGAGTTAACAGATTTAATTTGAGAAAAATAAGGAGTTAACTGATTCAATTTGAGTAAAAAAAGGAGTTAACTAATTTAACTCATTTTTTATCAATAGTGAACTGAAAATCTCCCTTTTTGAACTGAAGAGAGATTTTGTTGAGATATTTAATTTAATAAAATGAGATATGCTCTCATAATTACTTTTTCTATTTAATTAAATAATCTTTAATTAATTAGAGACAATTTTTTTATTTAATTAAACAACTTCATCTAATTAATTAGGACTGGCTTCTCATTTAATTAAATAAATTTGTTTAATTAATTAGAAGTAAGTACTCCATTTAATTAAATAATTTCATTTAATTATTTCAAAATTCTTTTCGAAACTAGTCAACTCAAGTCAACCGTGGTTAAATCTGGTCAACTTTTGGTCAAACTTGATCTTTGCGTATGTGAATATGAGCAAATGTGAGTATGAATTCTAGCAACAATTTGATGCAAATTCTCATTCAACCTTTCAAAATGAAGAGATAAAGGTCTCTTAAATAGATTTTCTTGAAATTCATCAACGGTTGAGATCGATTTCAATCAATGCTCAGGATTAAAGGTAAAGTTCAGTCATAAAGGGAGATTTCGAAATTAAAGGGAGTTAACAAATTTAATTTGAGTAAAATAAGGAGTTAACTAATTCAATTTGAGTAGAAAAAGGAGTTAACTGTTTTAACTCATTTTTTATCAATAGTGAACTGAAAATTTCCATTTTTGAACTGAAGAGAGATTTTTTTTGAGATATTTAATTTAATAAAATGAGATATGCTCTCATAATTACTTTTTCTATTTAATTAAATAATCTTTAATTAATTAGAGACACTTTTCTTATTTAATTAAATAACTTCATTTATTTAGTTAGGAATGGCTTCTCATTTAATTAAATAACTTTGTTTAATTAATTAGTAGTAAGTATTCCATTTAATTAAATAATTTCGTTTAATTATTCTAAAATTCTTTTCGAAACTAGTCAACTCAAGTCAATCGTGGTTAAATCTAGTCAACTTTTGGTCAAACTTGTACTTTACGTATGTGAATATGACCAAATGTGAGTATGAATTCCAGCAACAATTCCATGCAAATTCTCATTCAACCTTGCAAAATGAAGAGATGAGGGTCTCTTAACTATTTTGCTTGAATTCATCAATGGTTGAGATTGATTTCAATCAACGGTCAAGATTAAAGGTGAAGTTCAGTCATAAAGGGAGATTTTCAAATTAAAAGGAGTTAACCGATTTAAGTTGAGTAAAATAAGGAGTTAACTGATTCAATTTGAGTAGAAAAAGGAGTCAACTGATTTAACTCACTTTTGATCAATAGTGAACTGAAAATTTTCCTTTTTGAACTGAAGATTGATTTTGTTGAGATATTTAATTTAATAAAATGAGATATGCTCTCATAATTAATTTTTTTTATTTAAATAAATAATCTTTAATTAATTAGAGGCACTTTTCTTATTTAATTAAATAACTTCATTCAATTAATTAGAAATGGCTTCTCATTTAATTAAATAACTTTGTTTAATTAATTAGAAGTAAGTACTCCATTTAATTAAATAATTTTGTTTAATTATTTCAAAATTATTTTCGAAACTAGTCAGCTCAAGTCAACCGTAGTTAAATCTGGTCAACTTTTGGTCAAACTTGATCTTTAGGTATGTGAATATGAGCAAATGTCAGTATGAATTCCAGCAACAATTCGATGCAAATTCTCATTCAACTTTTCAAAATGAAGAGATGAGGGTCTCGTAAATAGACTTTTCTGAAATTCATCAACAGTTGAGATCGATTTCAATAAACGGTCAGGATTAAAGGTGAAGTTCAGTCATAAAGGGAGATTTCCAAATTAAAGAGAGTTAACAGATTTAATTTGAGTAAAATAGGGAGTTAATTGATTTAATTTGAGTAGAAAAAGGTGTTAACTGATTTAACTCATTTTTGATCAATAGTGAACTGAAAATTTCCCTTTTTGAATTGAAGAGAGATTTTGTTGAGATATTTAATTTAATAAAATGAGATATGCTCTCATAATTATTTTTTCTATTTAATTAAATAATCTTTAATTAATTAGAGACACTTTTCTTATTTAATTAAATAACTTCATTTAATTAATTAGGAATGGCTTCTCATTTAATTAATTAACTTTGATTAATTAATTAGAAGTAAGTACTCCATATAATTAAATAATTTCATTTAATTATTTCAAAATTTTTTTCGAAACTAGTCAACTCAAGTCAAGCAAGGTTAAATCTGGTCAACCTTTGGTCAAACTTGATCTTTGCGTATGTGAATATGAGCAAATGTGAGTATGAATTCTAGCAACAATTCGATGCAAATTCTCATTCAACCTTTCAAAATGAAGAGATGAAGGTCTCTTAAATAGACTTTCCTGGAATTCATCAATGGTTGAGATCGATTTCAATCAACGGTCAGGATTAAAGGTGAAGATCAGTCATAAAGGGAGATTTCCAAATTAAAGGGAGTTAACAGATTTAATTTGAGTAAAATAAGGAGTTAACTCATTCAATTTGAGTAGAAAAAAGAGTTAACTGATTTAACTCATTTTTTATCAATAGTGAACTGAAATTTTCCCTTTTTGAACTGAAGAGAGATTTGTTTGAGATATTTAATTTAATAAAATGAGATATGCTCTCATAATTACTTTTTCTATTTAATTAAATAATCTTTAATTAATTAGAGACACTTTTCTTTCTTAATTATATAACTTCATTTAATTCGTTAAGAATGGCTTCTCATTTAATTAAATAACTTTGTTTAATTAATTAGAGGTAAGTACCCCATTTAATTAAATAATTTTGTTTAATTATTTCAAAATTCTTTTCAAAACTAGTCAACTCAAGTCAACTGTTGTTAAATCTGATCAACTTTAGGTCAAACTTGATCTTTGCGTATATGAATATGAGCAAATGTGAGTATGAATTTAAGCAACAATTCGATGCAAATTCTCATTCAACCTTTCAAAATGAAGAGATGAGGATCTCTAAAATAGACTTTCATGGAATTCATCAACTGATTCAATGTGAATATGAGTAAATGTGAATATGAATTCATCCAACAATTCGATGCAAATTCTAATTCAACATTTTAAAAGGAAGAGATGAGGGTCTCTTAAATAGACTTTTCTGAAATTCATCAACGGTTGAGATCGATTTTAATCAACAGTCAGGATTAAAAGTGAAGTTCAATCATAAAGAGAGATTTCCAAATTAAAGGGAGTTAACAGATTTGATTTGAGTAAAATAAGGAGTTAACTGATTTAATTTGAGTAGATAAAGGAGTTAACTAATTTAAATCATTTTTTATCGATAGTGAACTGGAAATTTCCCTTTTTGAACTGAAGAGAGATTTTATTGAGATATATAATTTAAGAAAATGACATACGCTCTCATAATTACTTTTTCTATTTAATTAAATAATGTTTCATTAATTAGAGACACTTTTCTTATTTAATTAAATAGCTTCATTTAATCAATTAGGAATGGCTTCTCATTTAATTAAATAACTTTGTTTAATTAATTAGAAGTAAGTACTCCATTTAATTAAATAATTTTGTTTAATTATTTCTAAATTCTTTTCGAAACTAGTCAACTCAAGTCAACCGTGGCTAAATCTCAGCAACTTTTGGTCAAATTTGATCTTTGCATATGTGAATATGAGCAAATATGAGTATGAATTCTAGCAACAATTCGATGTAAATTTTCATTCAACTTTTCAAAATGAAGAGATGAGGGTCTGTTAAATAGACTTTCTTAGAATTCATCAACGGTTGAGATTGATTTCAATCAACGGTCAGGATTAGAGGTGAGGTTCAGTCGTAAAGGGAGATTTCCAAATTAAAGGGAGTTAATAGATTAAATTTGAGTAAAATAAGGAGTTAACTGATTCAATTTGAGTAAAAAATGAAGTTAACTGATTTAACTCATTTTTGATCTATAGTGAACTGAAAATTTCCCTTTTTGAACTGAAGAGAGATTTTGTTGAGATATTTAATTTAATAAAATGAGATATGCTCTCATAATTACTTTTTCTATTTAATTAAATAATCTTTAATTAATTAGAGACACTTTTCTTATTTGACTAAATAACTTCATTTAATTAATTAGGAATGGCTTCTCATTTAATTAAATAACTTTGTTTAATTAATTAGAAGTACTCTATTTAATTAAATAATTTTATTTAATTATTTCAAAATTCTTTTCGAAACTAGTCAACTCATGTGAATTGTGGTTAAGTTTGGTCAACTTTTGGTCAAACTTGATCTTTTCGTATGTGAATATGAGCAAATGTGATTATGAATTCCAGCAACAATTTGATGTAAATTCTCATTCTACTTTTAAAAATGAAGAGATTTGTGTTTCTTAAATAGACTTTTATGAAATTCATCAATGGTTGAGATCGATTTCAATCAACGGTTAGGATTAAAGGTGAGGTTCAGTCATAAAGGGAGATTTTCAAATTAAAGGGAGTTAACAGATTTAATTTGAGTAACATAAGAAGTTAACTAATTCAATTTGAGTAGAAAAAGGAGTTAACTGATTTAACTCATTTTTTATCAATAGTGAACTGGAAATTTCCCTTTTAGAACTGAAGAGAGATTTTGTTGAGATATTTAATTTAATAAAATGAGATATGCTCTCATAATTACTTTTTCTATTTAATTAAATAATTTTTAATTAATTGAAGACACTTTTCTTATTTAATTAAATAACTTCATTTAATTAATTAGCAATGGCTTCTCATTTAATTAAATAACTTTGTTTAATTAATTAGAAGTACTTTATTTCATTAAATAATTTCATTTAATTAATTCAAAATTGTTTTTGAAACTAGTCAACTCATGTCAACTTTGGTTAAGTTTGGTCAACTTTTGGTCAAACTTGATCTTTGCGTATGTGAATATGAGCAAATGTGAGTATGAATTCCAGCAACAATTCGATGTAAATTCTCATTCAACTTTTCAAAATGAAGAGATGAGGGTTTCTTAAATAGACTTTTCAAAAATTTATCAACGGTTGAGATCGATTTCAATCAACAGTCAGGATTAAAGGTGAAGATCAGTCATAAAGGGAGATTTCCAAATTAAAGGGAGTTAACAGATTTAATTTGAGTAAAATAAGGAGTTAACTCATTCAATTTGAATAGAAAAAGGAGTTAACTGATTTAACTCATTTTTTATCAATAGTGAACTGGAAATTTCTCTTTTTGAACTGAAGAGAGATTTGTTTGAGATATTTAATTTAATAAAATGAGATATGCTCTCATAATTACTTTTTCTATTTAATTAAATAATCTTTAATTAATTAGAGACACTTTTCTTATTTAATTAAATAACTTCATTTAATTAATTAGGAACTGCTTCTCATTTAATTAAATAACTTTTTTTAATTAATTAGAAGTAAGTACTGCATTTAATTAAATAATTTCGTTTAATTATTTCAAAATTCTTTTCAAAACTAGTCAACTCAAGTCAACTATGGTCAAATCTAGTCAACTTTTGGTCAAACTTGATCTTTGTGTATGTGAATATGAGCAAATATGAGTATGAATTCCAGCAACAATTTGATGCAAATTATCATTCAACCTTTGAAAATGAAGAGATGAGGGTCTCTTAAATAGACTTTTCTCAAATTTATCAACGGTTGAGATCGATTTCAATCAACGGTCAGGATTAAAGGTGATGTTCAGTGATAAAGGGATATTTTCAAATTAAAGGGAGTTAACAGATTTAATTTGAGTAAAATATGGAGTTAACTTATTCAATTTGAGTAGAAAAAGGAGTCAATTGATTTAACTCATTTTTGATCAATAGTGAAATGGAAATTTCTCTTTTTGAACTAAAGAGAGATTTTGTTGAGATATTTAATTTAATAAAATGAGATATGCTGTCATAATTATTTTTTCTATTTAATTAAATAATCTTTAATTAATTAGAGACACTTTTCTTATTTAATTAAATAACTCCATTTAATTAATTAGGAATGGCTTCTCATTTAATTAAATAACTTTGTTTAATTAATTAGAAGTAAGTACTCTATTTAATTAAATAATTTTATTTAATTATTTACAAATTATTTTCGAAACTAGTCAACTCAAGTCAACCGTGGTTAAATCTGGTCAACTTTTGATCAACATTGTTCTTTGCATATGTGAATATGAGCAAATGTGAGTATGAATTCCAACAACAATTTGATGCAAATTCTCATTGAACGTTTCAAAATGAAGAGATGAGGGTCTCTTAAATAGACTTTCTAGGAATTCATCAATGGTTGAGATCGATTTCAATCAAGGGTTAGGATTAAAGGTGAAGTTCAGTCGTAAAGGGAGATTTCCAAATTAAAGGGAGTTAACAGATTTAATTTGAGTAAAATAAGGAGTTAACTGATTCAATTTGAGTAGAAAAAGGAGTCAACTAATTTAACTCATTTTTGATCAATAGTGAACTTGAAATTTCCCTTTTTGAATTGAAGAGAGATTTTGTTGAGATATTTAATTTAATAAAATGAGATATGCTCTCATAATTACTTTTTTTATTTAATTAAATAATCTTTAATTAATTAGAGACACTTTTCTTATTTAATTAAATAACTTCATTTAATTAATTAGGAATGGCTTCTCATTTAATTAAATAACTTTGTTTAATTAATTAGAAGTAAGTACTCCATTTAATTAAATAATTTTGTTTAATTATTTCAAAATTGTTTTCGAAACTAGTCAACTCAAGTCAGTCATGGTTAAATCTGGTCAACTTTTGGTGAAACTTGATCTTTGCGTATGTGAATATGAGCAAATGTGAGTATGAATTCCAGCAACAATTCGATGGAAATTCTCATTCAACCTTTCAAAATGAAGAGATGAGGGTCTCTTAAATAGACTTTCTTGGAATTCATCAACGGTTGAGATCGATTTCAATCAACGGTCAAGATTAAAGGTGAAGTTCAGTCATAAAGGGAGATTTGCAAATTAAAGGGAGTTAACAGATTTAATTTGAGTAAAATAAGGAGTTAACTGATTCAATTTGAGTAGAAAAAGGAGTTAACTGATTTAGCTCATTTTTTATCAATAGTGAACTAAAAATTTCCATTTTTGAACTGAAGAGAGATTTTTTTGATGTAATGCCTCGCCAAGGGATCCAAAGAATTAACCTAAAGTTTTCCAAACAATTTTTTTTTTAAAACATGAAAGTAAAACCATTCACAATATCTGCAGAAGCAATAATAACATCCAACTGAAAGTAAACATAACATAATAGATTACATTCTTTAAAGATCCCTTAACATTGAATTACTTCTAAATCAACCATTCATCTAACATCACATTCTTATGAAATAACAATGATACAACCAATATTTTTAAACCATATACAAGTGTCTTTTTTGTAACTACATTTTAGTTTAGCTCAATCATCCACTATACATGATACAATGTATGAAAAGCTTAAAAGAATAAACATCTGTGTAAATAAAGTACATCATCATCTAATATTAATCCATGATGCATTTAATGTAAATGAAAGCACATGTCATACATGATACATCATCTGAAAAGACATAATCATCTATCATGGAAGATAACCATATATCACAAATATAAATAACTAAGTGCACGGTTCCACCCAACTGTAAATAGCATCATTAGACCATCATGGATCCTAGCTATCCCTTCGTGTGTAACATTCCAAACCACCGAAGAGATCATTGGTATTAACATAGTAGGAATGTCACTCCTAAAACATCCTACTAACATGCAAAGTAAAGCATAGGATACCATCATCTAACATATGGAATCATCAATATAAGAAACATACCAGTAAATACATCTACCATAAGGTATATCATCTATCATAATGATCCAAGAACAAAATGAAAATAAATACCAATCAAAAAATACTCTAGCCACAATGTCTCGAATGGATCTCAAATGATAAGAGTGGAAAAACACTACCACCCGACCGCATGGAAGCTAAGTGGTCCACTCTCATCGTGCTAAGGAGATAATTTTAAGTCCCAAACAAGCTATCAAAAACACATAGCACAAATTTCTATAAGTGTAAGAATCCTAAAAGTATACTAACTCAAAAGTTCCAATCACAAAATCGACATCTAATTCTCAGAGGCACAACAATAAGTACACCATCAAAGGTATACAAAATCTATAAAAAAGACTCAGGCTACATACTAGGGAGTGTCATCACATGGCTGCTTGAGTTACCCTGGACTGGTCTCTCATTAGACCCCGGACCCTCAAGCGTTGAGTTACCCTGGACTGGTTACTCTGAACCCCAAACCCTCAACATGGCACATGTGGAAACCAAGAGCCCTCTCAAGAAGACGAGGCACTCATCCCATCCTTAGTCTATACAAGCACTCAAGGCATGGGTGGTTCAAATATCTCTATCTTATCTTTTTAATGTGTTTCCCCCCATAAATTTTAATTACTAGATTATCACTTATTACATAACTTGCATTAGGTTACCCTGGTACTGACCACTTTGGGCCTCAAACCCCTATGCAAGCCATTCCCACAGTCATGTACCTAGATAAACTCTCCTAAGTACATAAATCCATAGTTGTGTCCCATACCACAACACTCATAAAGTTCAAACTTGGTTCCTTAACAGGCAACCTGATAATAAGATGGTTCTCCCATCCAAGAACACATAAAAGCTCCACAAAATATAGCTCATAAATATAATCTCCAACATGAATCACAATATCCATTGGTTCTTATCAAGCAATCAAGAATATTTGAAAATAATACCGACCAAAGACTCCAAAATAGTTGAGTCAAATATGTCACAACATGACATCATCAAGAAATAAATCAACATCTCAGTCCCATCATGGCGACTAAAAATTAATCCAAGGATAACTGATCGATGACTCAAAAATGATTAGCTCAAGTGTCTCATACACATACATCTCAGCTTCACACATGAAGACTGATAAGCAATAACAATCAGTAAATACAAACATTTCATAGAGCATACGATCGCATAACCATGATTGGGTTTATAAAAATTAGAATTAAGACATCATCATGACATCACAATCATAACCCCCGAGCCTCTAGTAGACATCCTATAACTGGTCAACACTAGTCAACCCAAAATTCAAAACAAGAAGCATATAGAATACACAATGCAAACACATGTTTTGGTTTATTAGAATCACATAGCCGAATAATGTGTAGAGCTTCAGTTTTCGTTTCAAATATAAATGTGTAAGGTTCTTCATTTGACCTATACGTTAACCCATTTGTTTTTCCGATAACATTATGCTTCCATTACTTTAAAATAATATTTTAAGGATAACTTAAGAGTAAATACTTTACTCATTAAACTGATCATTACTGACCCTTAATTAAATAGTTCTCTTTATTTAACTATAATCCATATTCTAATTGATTAACTCTTCTCTAATGTTACTACAACTTTTTGAGATAATCAAAGGATCATTATTCGTTAAATTATAAGAGAACCAATTATCAATCTTTGATTAAGAAGATTATAACTTTATTAAAGTGATCAATTAATATAGGAACACAATCCATGATCCATTAACATTTTAATAATACTTAATTAAATATTACTAAAACTTAAGTCTCTTGACTAAATCATCACCAACAACTATTAAAATATCTAAAGTCTTTATTCAAATCAAAAGACTTATCAACTTCGATATAAATAATCTACAATCTCGTAAAAAGAATTACATCAATTAAATCTCTATTACATAACTTAATTATCAATAAAATCTAATTAACTCTCATTAATTGATTCAATTAATAATTACATAACCATAGCAACGTTCCAATTAATATCAGTTGACTAATAATTAACTAAAATTCTATAAAATAAAAGTCAACTATAATTCAATACTCAAATGATCATATTAATAATTCAATAATAATATCTTGATAACATTTAATAACAAGCTAAATTGGAAATCTTATTAGTAATTCTATAATAACCAAATTCATCACTTTTCAACAAAGTACCCATTAATAATAACAAGTTATAATAGACGCCCCGATATTAATATCCTCAAATAGTTTTCCCCTATGTATGTTGAATATAAGAAATTCAATTAATTAATACTCCTCTAAATTATCAACCAATTCAAATTGATTGATATTATTTACAAAACTTCAATCATTAACTTTAATCCAGTTAATTAATAACTATTTATACCATTATTTAATTATTAGTTTGTTAGACCCAACAAACTTTAACAAATGATAAACTCATCAAACTATATTTTCATAAATCCGATTAGTTAATATTTAACTAACCTTTAAGACATATCAATAATTTATAATCAATATAATAATTCAAATCCTAGCTATGTTATAACAAGGTCAAAATGTAACAATGACCCATTGTCCAATATCAATAAAATTTGAGTCACTTAATTCTAAAATCATCTCGTAATATAAATTATCATCTCTAAATTATTTAATATATATTAAATAGTATTTAATATACATTATAAAAAATCCACTATATAAACTATATTAAAATATCTTTTCTTTTAATTTTCTCTCATTTTAAAAATCCATTTGCTTAGATTAACTAATAATTAATTACACTTCTTCTACTATTAACTAATCTTAATTAAATTTGATTTAATTAGATTAGATAATAAATCATATAAAACTAATGAATATTAATAAGATTTAATAAGTAAAGATTGCAATAATATCTTTAATTCATTCCATGCTTTGATATATTATTTTTGTAAAGTTTAAGTATAAAGAACTCTTGGTTATGAGAAAATGGAGAAATATCTATTTTTGAATAAAATAGTTCCATTACGATGGCCATATATCCCTAATGAACCATTGGATCGGGCTGAAATTGAAATATGTTGGAGAGGGCCAAGTTGCGCCAATCTTGATTGGAGCGATTAAATAAATTTGATCACGATAAAAAGTTATGAATGACTGAGTTCGGGTCTATCCAAGGGGCAGCGACAGGACAATTTGTGATGAATTAAAAATTTTCTCTTAAAATAATTGTTCTCTAAATTTATCCAATTCTTCTAATAGGTCTGGCTTATAGTTTTAGAAATTATTTTTTTAATGTCCATTAATCAATTTGATTCCAAATCGAACCCAAACCCGTTTTAGATCTAATTATTTCTCCTTAATTGGATCTAGGGTTTTTCTATTATTTTCTTCTCAACCAAATAGCATATCTAGATTCCAATTTCAAAATTGCAGATCCAATCACAGAGAATATTTAGACACATATAGCAAACATGATGAAGACAGGAAGAGAAAGAGTGCAAATAAATTATGTGATTATCATGAATGCACCTGGACACTGATGCTAATTTGCCGTGCTTCAAAATTCCATAAAGAATCCCTTCCTTCTCTGATATTCGCAATTCCTCCAAGTGACTAGAAGTGCTAGAAGAAGCATGGAAGCATATAGAAGCATGTGAGCATGTAAAAATATATGAGCATGTAGAAGAATATGAGCATGAAGAAGAATATGAGCATGTAAGCTTGAAGCTTCCATTTTTAACTTGAAGCTTGTAGCTTCCATTAAGCTTTTATTTAAGCTTCCATTCAGCTTGTCCAAACACACCAGGAGAGCCTCTATTTAAAGGCCTCTAAGATGCATCTAAAGTGTCTCTAAAAATAACTAGAAGATAAGCATGACAACCAAGCATGGATTTTCTCCAACTTTCTAGATAAGTCTTAAGGTTGTATACAACATGTGCTCAAATAAAATGCTAACTCCTAAGGGTAGACAACTTATGCATTCTTAGAGTGCAAACCCCTTTGTTGTTTACATGACAACTCTCGAGAATTTGCCAACTCCTATGTGAGCAAATATTAAAATAATGCACATTAATTAATATAATATTTACTTTACTCTTTCCAATTTTATTTATTTATTTATTAAATCTCATGCACTAACTTTAATAATTCCACTTTTCAATCTTAATATATTTATATTTTAATCACATGAGATCTAGAATCTTTTAATAATTTTAATATATTTTCCACTTTTAAATTTCATTTTCCAAAACTTAATTGCTAAAATATTTATTAGCTTTAATAATAATATTATTTAGTCATTTATTTAAAAATGAACATTAAATATATTATTATTAAAATAAATATTGTCACATTCAAAATTTAAACTTTTAACTTTTATTTTCAAATTTAATTATTTTATTTAATTAATTTCTCAATTAATTAAATAAAATAAATATTAAAATATCATATTAATTTTTTATTTAATTAAACCATTAATTAAATATTTTAATTAGGCTTAATTAATATAAAAAAACTCCAAAGACTCACAAAGTAAAAATATGAAAACCCATCATAGCCAAAATACATACAAAATCAAACCAATGGTTAATATCATGAATTACGTCATCTGACATATTCGGAAGGCACTCAACTTAGATGTTTGTCCTAATTTTCCAATTAGGACAAACAGGTTAAAGGGTTGGGATTTGGACTTGAGAATTATCTCCTCTCTTATCATTGAGATAATGTGATAGGGTACGTTCATCCTGGCGATTCAGGGAAGTCGATACTTGGTACCTGCAACTTGCATAAAAAATCATGCATGTACAAGCACAATATATACTAACTAAACAGGCAATGGCAGGAATTGGTGCATCTTATAGATCTCGACTAGCAGGTGACTACGACTCTCTTCCTTAACCACATCAAATACGCCATACATAAGAACAAACATGCACACCATACGCATGCAAGTATGGGGTAAGTAGTCATAAGAAATACATATGATGATAAAAACCATCTAGCTAATAACCATCAATAACTGAAATCACTAAAAATAATCATCATGCATACATGAAATATAAAGTCTAAATGATCTCATTACATAATAAACTAAATCCATAGCACAATATCTAATAGTCTCAAAACAATATTGCTAACCATCAACATAAAACTAGCTCTAAAGGAGTTCAACAATGTTAGCAAAAATGTGAAGTAGGGGCAGGCACTACAGTTGAGATGTTTAATTTAATAAAATGAGATATGCTCTCATAATTACTTTTTCTATTTAATTAAATAATCTTTAATTAATTAGAGACAATTTTCTTATTTAATTAAATAACTTCATTTAATTAATTAGGAATGGCTTCTCATTTAATTAAATAACTTTGTTTAATTAAGTAAAAGTAAGTACTCCATTTAATTAAACAATTTCATTTAATTATTTCAAAAAAAAAATTGAAACTAGTCCACTCAAGTCAATCGTGGTTAAATTTGGTCAACTTTTAGTCAAACTTGATCTTTGCATATGTCAATATGAGCAAATGTGAGTATGAATTCCAGCAACAATTCGATGCAATTTCTCATTCAACCTTTCAAAATGAAGAGATGAGGGTCTCTTAAATAGACTTTCTTGGAATTCATCAACGGTTGAGATCGATTTCAATCAATGGTCAGGATTAAAGGTGAAGTTCAGTCATAAAGGGAGATTTCCAAATTAAAGGGAGTTAACAGATTTAATTTGAGTAAAATAAGGAGTTAACTAATTCAATTTGAGTAGAAAAAGGAGTCAACTAATTTAACTCATTTTTGATCAATAGTGAACTGGAAATTTTTCTTTTTGAACTGAAGAGAGATTTTGTTGAGATATTTAATTTAATAAAATGAGATATGCTCTCATAATTACTTTTTCTATTTAATTAAATAATCTTTAATTAATTAGAGACACTTTTCTTATTTAATTAAATAATTTCATTTAATTAATTAGGAATGGCTTCTCATTTAATTAAATAATTTTGTTTAATTAATTAGAAGTAAGTACTCCATTTAATTAAATAATTTCATTTAATTGTTTCAAATTTTTTTTCGAAACTAGTCAACTCAAGTCAACCGTATTTAAATCTGGTCAACTTTTGGTCAAACTTGATCTTTGCGTATGTGAATATGAGCAAATGTGAGTATGAATTCCAGCAACAATTCAATGCAAATTCTCATTCAACCTTTCAAAATGAAGAGATGAGGGTCTCTTAAATAGACTTTTCTAGAATTCATCAACCGTTGAGATCGATTTCAATCAACGGTCAGGATTAAAGGTGAAGTTCAGTCATAAATGAAGATTTTCAAATTAAAAGGAGTTAACAGATTTAATTTGAGTAAAATAAGGAGTTAACTGATTCAATTTGAGTAGTAAAAGGAGTCAACTGATTTAACTCATTTTTTATCAATAGTGAACTGAAAATTTCCCTTTTTGAACTGAAGAGAGATTTTGTTAAGATATTTAATTTAATAAAATGAGATATGCTCTCATTATTACTTTTTCTATTTAATTAAATAATCTTTAATTAATTAGAGACACTTTTCTTATTTAATTAAATAATTTCATTTAATTAATAAGGAATGGCTTCTCATTTAATTAAATAACTTTGGGTAAAAGCACAAACCTGTGTCACCTTTTATAAAGAAACGTGATATCAGAATGTCATAGTTCAACATTAGTACAAAAAAATGGTATTTGTGTTTAAAATATGAAGCTGATGTAAATTGATGAAATGTGTAGAATTGGATGAACTTTATGCCTATAATTTTTATAATTTTTTTGAGTAAGAATTTATTCATTTTATTTTATTTTGAATTCACTTTTTTAACTATAAAAAATATAGGGTGTAGTTCCCGTCAAACAAGTATATGCAAATCATCTTTATTTGCTCTAATATGAAAATATCTTATAGATGACATGTATAGCTAGTGCACAAAAAAAGAAAAAAAAAATTTTGATGTATGTTTTCTTTGTTATAAGTACTCAAGTTCGACCTTATCAGAATCCAACAGTTTTTTCCTCCCGTCAAATCTTTCCTATCAAATCTATACCTTCTTGAAAAAAATTTACATATTCGTGAAGAGGATTCTCTCCTCTAGTGATAAATATATTTTTAAAAGTTTTTTGATATGATTTACTATTTTTTTTTCTTTTTTGAATGAGCATCTTTTGAAATGTTGAAATATTGACTTATAATACTTTGAGATTATAACATATTATAACTAATCAAAACACTCAAAATTTTATATAATAATGATATTGAATCTAAGATCTATAAAATGGTATTTTTAGTTTTTGAAAAAAATTGAGTTTTGATAGAGAAATAGAATTTGAACAAAACAGGTTCTAGTATCACAAACGGTGACACAGATCTGTGCTTTTACCCTTTTGTTTAATTTATTAGAAGTAAGTACTTTATTTAATTAAATAATTTCATTTAATTATTTTAAAATTCTTTTTCAAACTAGTCAACTCAAGTCAACCATGGTTAAATCTAGTCAACTTTTGGTCAAACTTGATCTTTGCGTATGTGAATATGAGAAAATGTGAGTATGAATTCCAGCAAAAATTTGATGCAAATTCTCATTCAACCTTTCAAAATGAAGAGATTAGGGTCTCTTAAATAGACTTTCCTGGAACTCATCAACGGTTGAGATCGATTTCAATCAACGGTTAGAATTAAAAGTGAAGTTCAGTCATAAATGGAGATTTCAAAATTAAAGGGAGTTAACAGATTTAATTTGAGTAAAATAAGGAGTTAACTGATTCAATTTGAGTAGAAAAATGAGTCAACTGATTTAACTCATTTTTGATCAATAGTGAACTGAAAATTTCCATTTTTGAACTGAAGAGAGATTGTGTTGAGATATTTAATTTAATAAAATGAGATATGCTCTCATAATTACATTTTCTATTTAATTAAATAATATTTAATTAATTAGAGACACTTTTCTTATTTAATTAAATAATTTCATTTAATTAATTAGGAATGGCTTCTCATTTAATTAAATAACTTTGTTTAATTAATTAGAAGTAAGTACTCCATTTAATTAAATAATTTCGTTTAATTATTTCAAAAAAAAATTGAAACTAGTCAACTCAAGTAAACTGTGGTTAAATCTGGTCAACTTTTGGTCAAACATGATCTTTGCATACGTGAATATGAGAAAATGTGAGTATGAATTCTAGCAACAATTCGATGCAAATTCTCATTCAACCTTGCAAAATGAACAGATGAGGGTCTCTTAAATAGACTTTCCTGGAATTCATCAACGCTTGAAATCGATTTAAATCAATGGTCAGGATTAAAAGTGAACTTCAGTCATCAACGGAGATTTTCAAATTAAAGGGAGTTAACAGATTTAATTTGAGTAAAATAAAGAGTTAACTGATTCAATTTGAGTAGAAAAAGGATTTATTTGATTTAACTCTGAATGAGATATCCTCTCATAATTACCTTTTCTATTTAATTAAATAATCTTTAATTAATTAGAGATACTTTTCTTATTTAATTAAATAACTTCATTTAATTAATTAGGAATGGCTTCTCATTTAATTAAATAACATTGTTTAATTAATTAGAAGTAAGTACTCCATTTAATTAAATAATTAAAATGAATTATTTTTTAAAAAAATTTGAAACTAGTCAACTCAAGTCAACCGTGGTTAAATGTGGTCAAGTTTTGGTCAAACTTGATCTTTGTGTATGTGAATATGAGCAAATGTGAGTATGAATTCCAGCAACAATTCGAGGCAAATTCTCATTCAACCTTTCGAAATGAAGATATGAGGGTGTCTTAAATAGACATTCCTGGAATTCATCAATGGTTGAGATTGATTTCAATCAACGATCAAGAATAAAGGTGAAGTTCAGTCATAAAGGGAGATTTCAAAATTAAAAGGAGTTAACAGATTTAATTTGAATAAAATAAGGAGTTAACTGATTCAATTTGAGTAGATAAAGGAGTTAACTGATTTAACTCATTTTTGATCAAAAGTGAACTGGAAATTTCCCTTTCTGAAGTGAAGAGAGATTTTGTTGAGATATTTAATTTAATAAAATGAGATATGCTCTCATAATTACTTTTTCTATTTAATTAAATAATCTTTAATTAATTAGAGACACTTTTCTTATTTAATTAAAAAACTTCATTTAATTAATTAGGAATGGCTTCTCATTTAATTAAATAACTTTGTTTAATTAATTAGAAGTAACTACTCCATTTAATTAAATAATTACGTTTAATTATTTCAATTTTTTTTTTAAACTAGTCAACTCAAGTCAACCATGGTTAAATCTGATCAACTTTTGGTCAAACTTGATGTTTGCGTATGTGAATATGAGCAAATGTGAGTATGAAGTCTAGCAACAATTCGAGGCAAATTCTCATTCAACCTTTCAAAATGAAGAGATGAAGGTCTCTTAAATAGACTTTCTTGGAATTCATCAACGGCTGAGATCAATTTCAATCAATGGTCAGGATTAAAGGTGAAGTTCAGTCATAAAGGGAGATTTCAAAATTAAAGGGAGTTAACAGATTTAATTTGAGTAAAATAAGGAGTTAATTGATTCAATTTAAGTAGAAAAAGGAGTTAACTGATTTAACTCATTTTTTATCAATAGTGAACTGGAAATTTTCCTTTCTGAACTAAAGAGAGATTTTGTTGAGATATTTCATTTAATAAAATGAGATATGCTCTCATAATTGATTTTTTTATTTAATTAAATAATTTTTAATTAATTAGAGACACCTTTCTTATTCAATGAAATAACTTCATTTAATTAGTTAGGAATGGCTTCTCCTTTAATTAAATAACTTTGTTTAAATAATTAGAAGTACTCCTTTTAACTAAATAATTTCGTTTAATTATTTCAAAATTCTTTTTGAAACTAGTCAACTCAAGTCAACCGTGGTTAAATATGGTCAACTTTTTGTCAAACTTGATCTTTGCATATGTGAATATGAGCAAATGTCAGTATGAATTCTAGCAACAATTCGATGCAAATTCTCATTCAACCTTTCAAATTGAAGGGATGAGGGTCTCTTAAATAGACTTTCTTGAAATTCATCAACGGTTGAGATCGATTTGAATCAACGGTCAGGATGAAAGGTGAAGTTCAGTAATAAAGGGAGGTTTTCAAATTAAAGGGAGTTAACAGATTTAATTTGAGTAAAATAAGGAGTTAACTGATTCAATTTGAGTAGCAAAAGGAGTTAACTGATTTAAGTCATTTTTGATCAATAAAGAACTGAAAATTTTCCTTTTTGAACTGAAGAGAGATTTTGTTGAGATATTTAATTTAATAAAATGAGATATGCTCTCATAATTACTTTTTCTATTTAATTACTTAGACACTTATCTTATTTAATTAAATAACTTTATTTAATTAATTAGGAATGACTTCTCATTTAATTAAATAACTTTGTTTAATTAATTAGAAGTAAGTACTCAATTTAATTAAATAATTTCATTTAATTATTTCAAAATTCTTTTCGAAAATAGTCAACTCAAGTTAACCGTAGTTAAATCTGGTCAACTTTTGGTTAAACTTGATCTTTGCGTATGTGAATATAAGCAAATGTGAGTATGAATTCCAACAACAATTCGATGCAAATTCTCATTCAACCTTTCAAAATGAAGAGATGAGGGTCTCTTAAATAGACTTTCGTAGAAGTCATCAACAGTTGAGATCAATTTCAATGAACGGTGAGTATTAAAGATGAAGTTCAGTCATAAAGGGAGATTTCCAAATTAAAGGGAGTTAACAGATTTAATTTGAGTAAAATAAGGAGTTGACTGATTCAATTTGAGTAGAAAAAGGAGTTAATTGATTTAACTCATTTTTTTTATCAATAGTGACCTGAAAATTTCTCTTTTTGAACTGAAGAGAGATTTTTTTGAGATATTTAATTTAATAAAATGAGATATGCTCTCATAATTACTTTTTCTATTTAATTAAATAATCTTTAATTAATTAGAGACAGTTATCTTATTTAATTAAATAACTTCATTTAATTAATTAGGAATGGCTTCTCATTTAATTAAATAACTTTGTTTAATTAATTAGAAGTAACTACTCCATTTAATTAAATAATTTTGTTTAATTATTTCAAAATTCTTTTCGAAACTAGTCAACTCAAGTCAACCATGGTTAAATATGGTCAACTTTTGATCAAAATTGATATTTGCGTATGTGAATATGAGCAAATGTGAGTATGAATTCCAGCAACAGTTCGATGCAAATTCTCATTCAACCTTTCAAAATGAAGAGATGAGGGTCTCTTAAATAGACTTTCCTGGAATTCATCAACGGTTGAGATCGATTTCAATCAATGGTCAGGATTAAAGGTGATTTTCAGTCATAAAGAGAGATTTCCAAATTAAAAGGAGTTAACAGATTTAATTTGAGTGAAAAAAAGAGTTAACTGATTCAATTTAACTAGAAAAAGGAGTTAACTGATTTAACTCATTTTTTATCAATGTTGAACTGAAAATTTCCCTTTTTAAACTGAAGAGAGATTTTTTTGAGATATTTAATTTAATAAAATGAGATATGCTCTCATAATTAATTTTTTTATTTAATTAAATAATCTTTAATTAATTAGAGGCACTATTCTTATTTAATTAAATAACTTCATTTAATTAGTTAGGAATGGCGTCTCATTTAATTAAATAACTTTGTTTAATTAATTAGAAGTAAGTACTCAATGTAATTAAATAATTTAGTTTAATTATTTCAAAATTCCTTTCGAAATTAGTCAACTCAAGTCAACCATGGTTAAATCTAGTCAACTTTTAGTCAAACTTGATCTTTGCGTATGTGAATATGAGCAAATGTGAGTATGAATTCCAGCAACAATTCGATGCAAATTACCATGCAACCTTTCAAAATGAAAAGATGAGGGTCTCTTAAATAGACTTTCATGGAATTCGTCAACGGTTGAGATCGATTTCAATCAGGATTAAAGGTGAAGTTCTGTCATAAAGGGAGATTTCCAAATTAGACGGAGTTAACAAATTTAATTTGAGTAAAATAAGGTGTTAACTGATTCAATTTGAGTAGAAAAAGGAGTTAACTGATTTAACTCATTTTTGATCAATAGTGAACTGGAAATTTCCCTTTTTGAACTGAAGAGAGATTTTGTTGAGATATTTAATTTAATAAAATGAGATATGCTCTCATAATTACTTTTTTTATTTAATTAAATAATTTTTAATTAATTGGAGCCACTTTTCTTATTTAATTAAATAACTTCATTTAATTAGTTAGGAATAGCTTCTCATTTAATTAAATAACTTTGTTTAATTAATTAGAAGCAAGTACTCCATTTAATTAAATAATTTTGTTTAATTATTTCAAAATTCTTTTTGAAGCTAGTCAACTCAAGTCAATCGTGGTTAAATCTAGTCAACTTTAGGTCAAACTTGATCTTTGCGTATGTGAATATGAGCAAATGTGAGTATGAATTCCAGCAACAATTCGATGCATATTCTCATTCAACCTTTCAAAATGAAGAGATGAGGGTCTCTTAAATAGACTTTCCCTGGATTCATCAACGGTTGAGATCGATTTCAATCAATGGTCAGGATTAAAGGTGAAGTTCAGTCATAAAGGGAGATTTCCAAATTAAAGAGAGTTAACAGATTTAATTTGAGTAAAATAAGGAGTTAACTAATTCAATTTGAGTAGAAAAAGGAGTTAACTGATTTAACTCATTTTTTATCAATAGTGAACTGGAAATTTTTCTTTTTGAACTGAAGAGAGATTTTTTTGAGATATTTAATTTAATAAAATGAGATATGCTCTCATAATTACTTTTTCTATTTAATTAAATAGTTTTGAATTAATTATAGACACTTTTCTTGTTTAATTAAATAACTTCATTTAATTAGTTAGGAATGGCTTCTCATTTAATTAAATAACTTTGATTAAATAATTAGAAGTAAGTACTCCTTTTAATTAAATAATTTCATTGAATTATTTCAAAAAAATTTTTGAAACTAGTGAACTCAAGTCAACTGTGGTTAAATCTGGTCAACTTTTGGTCAAACTTTATCTTTGCATATGTGAATATGAGCAAATGTCAGTATGAATTCCAGCAACAATTCGATGCAAATTCTCATTCAACCTTTCAAAATGAAGAGATGAGGGTCTCTTAAATAGACTTTCTTGGAATTCATCACATAACCATGGTTGGGTTTATAAAGATCGAGATTAAAATATCATCATGTCACCACAATCACATAACCCCCAAGCCTCTGGTATACATCCTATACTGGTCAACACTAGTCAACCCAAAACCCAAAACAATAGCATAAAGAATACACAATGTAAACACATCTTTTCGTTTTACAACTGTAATTGTAGAGATCTCAGTTTAAATATATATATATATATATATATATATATATATATATATATATATATATACATACATACATATGTAAATATGTTAATACGTTTTCATAAAATCGATTTAACAATTTTGATTGACACCATATTATATAGCAATGTGAATCAATTGTTTACAAACGTTTTAACACAACATTTTTTTTGCATAATATTAACATCAATTAAATGCCCCCCCCCCTCCCCAAACTCTTGCTGCGGTACGAATCGTGCTCATGGCATTATAATATACACTTGTTTCATGCGATATGAATCGCAATGCAAATTATTAAATTTCTCACTGCGATTTATCAATCGCTCAATTCGATGCATTATATATAAATATACATAGGTATATATATATGTATGTATGTATGTATGTATGTATGTATGCATGTATGTATATAATCAAATTTTATAATAGATCCATAATAAATGTATACATATATATATATGTATATGTATATGTATATGTATGCAGATCTGAATATATAACCATGTATGTTTTTTTTTTTTTTAACAAAGATTAGATCTACAATTATGAATGCATATAAAATTCTCCAATAAAATTAATCTACCCATATTGAGAATGCATATAAATATGAAACTTCTCAGAAGACATATGGAAGACACGAAGAAGACAGGGAATGTGAGATACGAAAATAGCATAATTAAAATCACAAGAATCTACCCAGATTCTTATGCTAAATCGCTTTTCCTCAGAAAATCTGCAGAGCAAGCTCCTCCCTTCTTCAGAATTTTCGAGTCCTCCAATGCTCCAATTGCTCTTCCAACGCTATCTCTAAGCTTCTATGAATGCTTGAATATAAAGAGCTTTCAGAAAACATCTAGAATGCTTTTAGAAATAGCTAGAAGGTGTCACCAACTAAGCATGGGTCTTTTCCAACCTTCAAGATAAGCCATAGGGTTGTAGACACCACGTGCTTAATTGATGCACTAACCCCCATGTTGTTGACACATGAGAAATAGAGAAGTGCGTTAATTCCCATGCAAGCTTATAACTCCAATTTACTTTTTATATAATTTCTATTTAAATATTTATTACTTTCATTTTAACTTTTATAACTTTTATTATTATTATTTATTTGTTACTTTATTATTATTTTATAATTATTATTAATTTTAATTTCTAATTTTTTTTATTTAATTCATTTTTCCTCAATAATTCACATTTAATTAATTATAATCAAAATATCAAATAACATGATATTTTATATTAATTTTGTCAAATCATTAATTTATTAATTAAATCTATTTATTAAGACTTAATTAATAGATAATTCACCATAGACCTCCAAGATAGAATATGAAAATCCGTCATAGAGCAAATCACTCAAAATCAGTCTAAAGGGTTAAAAATCACGAATTATGTCATCCGACACATTCGGTGGGTAAAACATCCAGATACTTGTCCTACCTCACTAGGACAATTGGTTTAAGGGTTTGGGATTTGGACTTGAGAATTTATCTCCCTTCTCTTATCATTGAGATAGTATAATAGGGTATGCTCATCTTGGCAATTCAGGAAAGTCGATACCTGATACCTGCAACTTGCAGAAAAATGATGCATGTACATATAATATATATAATGCAAAGCTAAACAGACAATGGCAGGAATTGGTGCATCGTGTAGATCCCGACTAAGCAGGTGACTACGACTCCCTTCCTTAACCACATCAGAAATGCCATACAATAAGAAAATACACACACCATACACATGCAATTATGGGATAAGTATCCATAATAAAATACATAAGATAATAAACCATCCATCTAATCATTATTAATAAGTGAAAATAATATAATGATCATCATGTATGCATAAAATGTAAAGTCTAAATGATCTCATCTTATAACCACTGAATCCATAACATAATGTCTGATAATGTCAAAAAAAATACCACTAATCTATCAACATAAAACTAGTCTATCATAGTCTAATAATATTAACAACGTCAAAAAAGATGTGAACGAGGGTAGGCACTACAAGAGAGATTTTGTTGAGATATTTAATTTAATAAAATGAGATATCCTCTCATAATTAATTTTTCTATTTAATTAAATAATCTTTAATTAATTAGAGACACTTTTCTTATTTAATTAAATAACTTCATTTAATTAATTAGGAATGGCTTCTCATTTAATTAAATAACTTTGTTTATTTAATTAGAAGTCAGTACTCCATTTAATTAAATAATTTTGTTTAATTATTTCAAAATTCTTTTCAAAACTAGTCAACTCAAGTTAACCGCAGTTAAATCTGGTCAACTTTTGGTCAAACTTGATCTTTGCATATGTGAATATGAGTAAATGTGAGTATGAATTCCAAAAACAATTCGATGCAAATTCTCATTCAACCTTTCAAAATGAAAGAGATGAGGGTCTCTTAAATAGACTTTCTTGGAATTCATCAACGGTTGAGATCGATTTCAATCAGCGGTCGAGATTAAAGGCGAAGTTCAGTCATAAAGGGAGATTTCAAAATTAAAGCGAGTTAACAGATTTAATTTGAGTAAAATAAAGAGTTAACTGATTCAATTTGAGTAGAAAAAGGAGTTAACTCATTTAACTCATTTTTGATCAATAGTGAACTGGAAATTTCCCTTTTTGAACTGAAGAGAGATTTTGTTGAGATATTTAATTTAATAAAATGAGATATACTCTCATTATTACTTTTTCTATTTAATTAAATAATATTTAATTAATTAGAGACAATTTTCTTATTTAATTAAATAACTTCATTTAATTAATTAGGAATGGCTTCTCATTTAATTAAATAACTTTGTTTATTTAATTAGAAGTAAGTACTCCATTTAATTAAATAATTTTGTTTAATTACTCAAAAATTCTTCTCAAAACTAGTCAACTCAAGTCAACCGTGGTTAAATCTGGTCACCTTTTGGTCAAACTTGATCTTTTCATATGTGAATATGAGCAAATGTGAGTATGAATTCTAGCAACAATTCGATGCAAATTCTCATTCAACCTTTCAAAATGAATAGATGAGGGTCTCTTAAATAGACTTTCTTGGAATTCATCAATGGTAGAGATCGATTTCAATCAACAGTCAAGATTAAAAGTGAATTTTAGTCATAAAGGGAGATTTCCAAATTAAAGGGAGTTAACAGATTTAATTTGAGTAAAATAAGGAATTAACTGATTCAATTTCAGTAGAAAAAGGAGTTAACTGATTTAACTCATTTTTTATCAATAGTGAACTGAAAATTTCCCTTTTTGAACTGAAGAGAGATTTTTTTGAGATATTTAATTTAATAAAATGAGATATGCTCTCATAATTTCCTTTTTTATTTAATTAAATAATCTTTAATTAATTAGAGACACTTTTTTTATTTAATTAAATAACTTCATTTAATTAATTAGAAATGGCTTCTCATTTAATTGAATAACTTTGTTTAATTAATTAGAAGTAAGTACTCCATTTAATTAAATAATTTTGTTTCATTATTTTAAAATTCTTTTCGAAACTAGTCAACTCAAGTCAATCGTGGTTAAATCTAGTCACCTTTTGGTCAAACTTGATATTTGCGTATGTGAATATGAGCAAATGTGAGTATGAATTCCAGCAACAATTCGATGCAAATTCTCATTCAACCTTTCAAAATGAAGAGATGAGGGTCTCTTAAATAGACTTTCCTGGAATTCATCAACGGTTCAGATCGATTTCAATCAGCGGTCAGGATTAAAGGTGAAGTTCAGTCATAAAGGGGGATTTCCAAATTAAAGGGAGTTAACAGATTTAATTTGAGTAAAACAAGGAGTTAACTAATTCAATTTGAGTAGAAAAAGGAGTTAATAGATTTAACTCATTTTTTATAATATTTAATTAATTAGAGACACTTTTCTTATTTAATTATTTGGATTGGCTTCTCATTTAATTAAATAATTTTTTTTATTTAATTAGAATAAGTACTCCATTTAATTAAATAATTTCATTTAATTATTTCTAAATTCTTTTCAAAACTAGTCAACTCAAGTCAACCGTGGTTAAATCTGGTCAACTTTTGGTCAAACTTCATCTTTGCGTATGTCAATATGAGCAAATGTGAGTATGAATTCTAACAACAATTTGATGCAAATTCTTATTCAACCTTTCAAAATGAAGAGATGAGGGTCTCTTAAATAGACTTTCCTGGAATTCATGAACGGTTGAGATTGATTTCAATCAACGGTCAGGATTAAAAGTGAAGTTCAGTCATAAAAGGAGATTTCCAAATTAAAGGGAGTTAACAGATTTAATTTGAGTAAAATAAGGAGTTAACTGATTCAATTTGAGTAGAAAAAGGAGTTAACTAATTTAACTCATTTTTGATCAATAGTGAATTGAAAATTTCTCTTTTTGAACTGAAGAGAGATTTTGTTGAGATATTTAATTTAATAAAATGAGATATGCTCTCATAATTACTTTTTCTATTTAATTAAATAACTTTATTTAATTAATTAGGAATGGCTTCTCATTTAATTAACTAACTTTATTTAACTAATTAGAAGTAAGTACTCCATTTAATTAAATAATTTCATTTAATTATTTCAAAATTCTTTTCGAAACTAGTCAACTCAAGTCAATCATGGTTAAATCTGGTCAACTTTTGGTCAAACATGATTTTTGCGTATGTGAATATGAGCAAATGTGAGTATGAATTCCAACAACAATTCAATGCAAATTCTCATTCAAATTTTTAAAATGAAGAGATGAGGGTCTCTTAAATAGACTTTCGTGAAATTCATCAACGGTTGAGATCAATTTCAATCAGTGGTCAGGATTAAAGGTGAAGTTCAGTCATAAAGGCAGATTTTCAAATTAAAGGGAGTTAACAGATTTAATTTGAGTAAAATAATGAGTTAACTGATTCAATTTGAGTAGAAAAAAGAGTTAACTGATTTAACTCATTTTTTATCAATAGTGAACTGGAAATTTCCTTTTTGAATTGAAGAGAGATTTTGTTGAGATATTTAATTTAATAAAATGAGATATGCTCTCATTATTAATTTTTCTATTTAATTAAATAATATTTAATTAATTAGAGACACTTTTGTTATTTATTTAAATTACTTTATTTAATTAATTAGGAATGGCTTCTCAGTTAATTAAATAACTTTGTTTATTTAATTAGAAGTAAGTACTCCATTTAATTAAATAGTTTCATTTAATTATGTCAAAATTCTTTTCGAAACTAGTCAACTCAATTCAACCATGGTTAAATTTGGTCAACTTTTGGTCAAACTTGATATTTGCGTATGTGAATATGAGCAAATGTGAGTATGAATTCCACCAACAATTCGATGCAAATTCTCATTCAACCTTTCAAAATGAAGAGATGAGGGTCTCTTAAACAGACTTTCGTTGAATTCATCAATGGTTGAGATCGATTTCAATCAGCGGTCAGGATTAAATGTGATGTTCAGTCATAAAGGGAGACTTCAAAATTAAAGGGAGTTAACAGATTTAATTTGAG
Organism: Cupressus sempervirens; assembly: GCA_028749045.1. Lineage (NCBI taxonomy): Eukaryota > Viridiplantae > Streptophyta > Pinopsida > Cupressales > Cupressaceae > Cupressus > Cupressus sempervirens. The sequence goes on from CM053787.1 coordinate 104,102,737, forward strand.
TAAAATAAGGAGTTAACTGATTCAATTTGAGTAGAAAAAGGAGTCAACTGATTTAACTCATTTTTTATCAATAGTGAACTGGAAATTTCCCTTTTTGAACTGAAGAGAGATTTTGTTGAGATATTTAATTTAATAAAATGCGATATGCTCTCACTATTACTTTTTCTATTTAATTAAATAATATTTAATTAATTAGAGACACTTTCCTTATTTAATTAAATAACTTCATTTAATTAATTAGGAATGGCTTCTCATTTAATTAAATAACTTGTTTTATTTAATTAGAAGTAAGTACTCCGTTTAATTAAATAATTTCATTTAATTATTTCAAAATTCTTTTCGAAACTAGTCAACTCAAGTCAACCGTGGTTAAATTTGGTCAACTTTTGGTCAAACTCGATCTTTGCATATGTGAATATGAGCAAATGTGAGTATGAATTCTAGCAACAATTCGATGCAAATTCTCATTCAACCTTTCAAAATGAAGAGATGAGGGTCTCTTAAGAAGACTTTCCTAGAATTCATCAACAGTTCAGATCGATTTCAATCAACGGTCATGATTAAAAATGATGTTCAGTCATAAAGAGAGGTTTTCAAATTAAAGGGAGTTAACAGATTTAATTTGAGCAAAATAAGGAGTTAACTAATTCAATTTGAGTAGAAAAAGGAGTTAACTGATTTAACTCATTTTTTATCAATAGTGAACTAAAAATTTTCCTTTTTGAATTGAAGAGAGATTTTGTTGAGATATTTAATTTAATAAAATGAGATATGCTCTCGTAATTACTTTTTCTATTTAATTAAATAATCTTTAATTAATTAGAGACACATTTCTAATTTAATTAAATAACTTCATTTAATTAATTAGGAATGGCTTCTCATTTAATTAAATAAATTTGTTTAATTAATTAGAAGTAAGTACTCCATTTAATTAAATAATTTCGTTTAATTATTTCAAAATTCTTTTCGAGCCTAGTCAACTCAAGTCAACCGTAGTTAAATCTGGTCAACTATTGGTCAAACTTGATCTTTGCGTATGTGAATATGAGCAAATGTGAGTATGAATTCCAACAACAATTCGATGCAAATTCTCATTCAACTTTTAAAAATGAAGAGATGAGGGTCTCTTAAATAGACTTTCCTGTAATTCATCAACGGTTGAGATCGATTTCAATCAATGGTCAGGATTAAAGGTGAAGTTCACTCATAAAGGGAGATTTCAAAATTAAAAGGAGTTAACAAATCTAATTTGAGTAAAATAAGGAATTAACTGGTTCAATTTGAGTAGAAAAAGGAGTTAACTGATTCAACTCATTTTTAATCAATAGTGAACTGAAAATTTCCCTTTTTGAACTGAAGAGAGATTTTGTTGAGATATTTAATTTAATAAAATGAGATATGCTTTCATAATTACTTTTTCTATTTAATCGAATAATCTTTAATTAATTCGAGGCACTTTTCTTATTTAATTAAATAACTTCATTTAATTAATTAGGAATGGCTTCTCATTTAATTAAATGACTTTGTTTAATAAATTAGAAGTAAGTACTCCATTTAATTAACTAATTTCGTTTAATTATTTCAAAAAAAAATTTGAAACTAGTCAACTCAAGTCAACTGTGGTTAAATCTGGTTAACTTTTGGTGAAACTTGATCTTTGCGTATGTGAATATGAGCAAATGTGAGTATGAATTTTAGCAACAATTTGATGCAAAGTCTCATTCAACCTTTCAAAATGAAGAGATGAGGGTCTCTTATATAGACTTTCCTCAAATTCATCAACGGTTGAGATCGATTTCAAGCAACGGTCAAGATTGAAGCTGAAGTTCCGTCATAAAGGGAGATTTCCAAATTAAAGGAATTTAACAGATTTAATTTGAGTAAAATAAGGAGTTAACTGATTCAGTTTGAGTAGAAAAAGGAGTTAACTGATTTAACTCATTTTTGATCAATAGTGAACTGGAAATTTTCCTTTTTGAACTGAAGAGAGATTTTGTTGAGTTATTTAATTTAATAAAATAAGATATGTTCTCATTGTTACTTTTCTTATTTAATTAAATAATCTTTAATTAATTAGAGACACTTTTCTTATTTAATTAAATAACTTCATTTAATTAATTAGGAATGGCTTCTCGTTTAATTAAATAAATTTTTTTAATTAATTAGAAGTAAGTACATCATTTAATTAAATAATTTCGATTAATTATTTCAAAATTTTTTTTGAAACTAGTCAACTCATGTCAACCGTGGTTAAATTTGGTCAACTTTTTGTGAAACTTGATCTTTGTGTATGTGAATATGAGCAAATGTGAGTATGAATTCCAGCAACAATTCGATGCATAATTTCTTATTCAACCTTTCCAAATGAAGAGATGAGGGTCTCTTAAATAGACTTTCCTTGAATTCATCAACGGCTGAGATCGATTGCAATCAATGGTCAGGATTAAAGATAAAGTTCAGTCATAAAGGGAGATTTCCAAATTAAAGGGAGTTAATAGATTTGATTTGAGTAAAATAAGGAGTTAACTAATTCAATTTGAGTAGAAAAAGGAGTTAATTGATTTAACTCATTTTTTATCAATAGTGAACTGGAAATTTCCCTTTTTGAACTGAAGAGAGATTTTGTTGAGATATTTAATTTAATAAAATGAGATATGCTCTCACAATTACTTTTTCGATTTAATTGAATAATGTTTAATTAATTCGAGGCAATTTTCTTATTTAATTAAATAACTTCATTTAATTAATTTGGAAGGGCTTCTCATTTAATTAAATGACTTTATTTAGTTAATTAGAAGTAAGTACTGCATTTAATTAACTAATTTCGTTTAATTATTTCAAAATTTGTTTTGAACCTAGTCAACTCAAGTCAACTGTGGTTAAATCTAGTCAACTTTTGGTCAAACTTGATCTTTGCATATGTGAATATCAGCAAATGTGAGTATGAATTTCAGCAACAATTCGATGCAAATTGTCATTCAACCTTTCAAAATGAAGAGATGAGGGACTCTTAAATAGACTTTCCTGGAATTCATCAATGGTTGAGATCGATTTCAAGCAACGGTCAGTATTAAAGATGAAGTTCAGTCATAAAGGGAGATTTCCAAATTAAAGGGAGTTAACAGATTTAATTTGAGTAAAATAAGGAGTTAACTGATTCAGTTTAAGTAGAAAAAGGAGTTAACTGATTTAACTCATTTTTTATCAATAGTGAACTGGAAATTTGCCTTTTTGAACTGAAGAGAGATTTTGTTGAGATATTTAATTTAATAAAATTAGATATGCTCTCATTATTACTTTTTTTATTTAATTCAATAATATTTAATTAATTAGAGACACTTTTCTTATTTAATTAAATAACTTCATTTAATTAATTAGCAATGGCTTATCATTTAATTAAATAACTTTTTTTAATTAAATAGAAGTAAGTACTCTATTTAATTAAATAATTTTGTTTAATTATTTCAAAAAAAATTTTGAAACTAGTCAACTCAAGTCAACTGTGGTTAAATCTGGTCAATTATTGGTCAAACTTGATCTTTGCGTATGTGAATATGAGGAAATGTGAGTATGAATTCCAACAATAATTCGATGAAAATTCTCATTCAACCTTTCAAAATGAAGAGATGAGGGTCTCTTAAATAGACTTTCCTGAAATTCATCAACAGTTGAGATCGATTTCAATCAATGGTCAGGATTAAAGGCGAAGTTCAGTCATAAAGGGAGATTTACAAATTAAAGGGAGTTAAAAGATTTAATTTGAGTAAAATGAGGAGTTAACTGATTCAATTTGAGTAGAAAACGGAGTTAACTCATTTAACTCATTTTTGATCAATAGTGAACTGAAAATTTCTCTTTTTGAACTGAAGAGAGATTTTGTTGAGATATTTAATTTAATAAAATGAGATATGCTCTCATAATTACTTTTTCTATTTAATTAAATAATCTTTAACTAATTAGAGACATTTTTCTTATTTAATTAAATAACTTCATTTAATCAATTAGGAATGGCTTCACATTTAATTAAATAACTTTGTTTAATTAATTAGAAGTAAGTACTTCATTTAATTAAATAATTTTGTTTAATTATTTTAAAATTCTTTTCGAAACTAGTCAACTTATGTCAACCATGCTTAAATCTGGTCAACTTTTGGTCAAACTTGATCTTTGCGTATGTGAATATGAGCAAATGTGAGTATGAATTCCAGCAACAATTCGATGCAAATTCGCATTCAACCTTTCAAAATGAAGAGATGAGGGTCTCTTAAATAGACTTTCTTGGAATTCATCAACGGTTGACATCGATTTTAATCAATGGTCAGGATTAAAGGTGAAGTTATGTCATAAAGGGAGATTTCCAAATTAAAGGGAGTTAACAGATTTAATTTCAGCAAAATAAGGAGTTAACTGATTCAATTTGAGTAGAAAAAGGAGTTAATAGATTTAACTCATTTTTTATCAATAGTGAACTGGAAATTTCTCTTTTTGAACTAAGGAGAGATTTTGTTGAGATATTTAATTTAATAAAATGAGATTTGCTCTCATAATAACTTTTTCTATTTAATTAAATAATCTTTAATTAATTAGAGACACTTTTCTTATGTAATTAAATAACTTCATTTAATTAATTAGGAATGGTTTTTCATTTAATTAAATAACTTTGTTTAATTAATTAGAAGTAAGTACACCATTTAATTAAATAATTTTGTTTAATTATTTCAAAATTCTTTTCGAAACTAGTTAACTCAAGTCAACCGTGGTTAAATCTGGTCAACTTTTGGTCAAACCTGAACTTTGCGTATGTGAATATGAGCAAACGTGAGTATGAATTCTAGTAACAATTCGATGAAAATTCTCATTCAACCTTTCAAAATGAAGAGACGAGGGTCTCTTAAATGGACTTTCCTAGAATTCATCAATAGTTGAGATCAATTTCAAGCAACGGTCAGGATTAAAGGTGAAGTTCAATCATAAAGGGAGATTTCCAAATTAAAGGGAGTTAACAGATTTAATTTGACTAAAATAAGGAGTTAACTGATTCAATTTGAGTAGAAAAAGAATTTAACTAATTTAACTCATTTTTGATGAATAGTGAACTGGAAATTTCCATTTTTGAACTGAAGAGAGATTTTGTTGAGATATTTAATTTAATAAAATGAGATATGCTCTCATAATTACTTTTTCTATTTAATTGAATAATCTTTAACTAATTAGAGACACTTTTCTTATTTAATTAAATAGCTTCATTTAATTAATTAGGAATGGCTTCTCGTTTAATTAAATAACTATTTTTAATTAATTAGAAGTAAGTAATCCATTTAATTATAATTTCGTTTAATTATTTCAAAAAAAATTTCGAAACTAGTCAACTGTGGTTAGATCTGGTAAAGTTTTGGTCAAACTTGATCTTTGCGTATATGAATATGAGCAAATGTGAGTATGAATTCCAGCAACAATTCGATGCAAACTCTCATTCAACCTTTCAAAATGAAGAGATGGGGGTCTCTTAAATAGACTTTCCTAGAATTCATCAACGGTTGAGATCGATTTCAATCAACGGTCAGGATTAAAGGTGAAGTTCAGTCATAAACGGAGATTTCAAAATTAAAGGGAGTTAACAGATTTAATTTGAGTAAAATAAAGAGTTAATTGATTCAATTTGAGTAGAAAAAGGAGTTAACTGATGTAACTCATTTTTTATTAATAGTGAACTGAAAATTTCCTCTTTTTGAATTGAGGAGAGATTTTGTTGAGATATTTAATTTAATAAAATGAGATATGCTCTCATAATTACTTTTTCTATTTAATTAAATAATCTTTAATTAATTAGAGACAATTTTCTTATTTAATTAAATAACTTCATTTAATTAATTAGGAATGGCTTCTCATTTAATTAAATAACTTTGTTTAATTAATTAGAAGTAAGTAATCCATTTAATTAAATAATTTCATTTAATTATTTCAAAATTCTTTTCGAAAATAGTCAACTCAAGTCAACCGTGGTTAAATTTGGTCAACTTTTGGTCAAACTTTATCTTTGCGTATGTGAATATGAGAAAATGTGAGTATGAATTCTAGCAACAATTCGATGCAAATTCTCATTCTACCTTTCAAAATGAAGAGATGAGGGTCTCTTAAATAGACTTTCCTGGAATTCATCAATGGTTGAGATCGATTTCAATCAATGGTCAGGATTAAAGGTGAAGTTCAGTCATAAAGGAAGATTTCCAAATTAAATAGAGTTAACAAATTTAATTTGAGTAAAATAAGGAGTTAACTGATTCAATTTGAGTAGAAAAGGGTGTTAACTGATTTAACTCATTTTTGATCAATAGTGAACTGAAAATTTCCCTTTTTGAACTGAAAAGAGATTTTGTTGAGATATTTAATTTAGTAAAATGAGATATGCTCTCATAATTACTTTTTCTATATAATTAGATAATCTTTAATTAATTAGAGACACTTTTCTTATTTAATTAAATAACTTGATTTAATTAATTAGGGATGGCTTCTCATTTAATTAAATAACTTTCTTTAATTAATTAGAAGTAAGTAGTCCATTTAATTAAATAATTTCATTTAATTATTTCAAAATTATTTTTGAAACTAGTCAACTCTGTATATGTGAAAATGTGGCCTATGCTAACACATACACTTCAACACGGTCCTTATTTGCGGATTCATCGCGGGATGAACATTGAATTGTTCATCCAAAATTTTCCCTGCAAAGCAACCTATTGCCTTCTATCTAAAGGAATTTTGCCTGTTAATATCCTCAGAATCAAGGTGCAGGAAACCAGACCCTCTAAGAACGAAGGATTTGATAATGGAATTAAGCTAAGAATGAGTATACAGATTAATCTAAAAAAATGAAAGATGCAATGTAATATTAGAACAAATGAAAAAAACTAGATTAAGCATATGCATGATTAAACTAAAATGAGATTAAACTAAGGATGAGAATGTATGCAAGAAATGTAAGTAAATATGAGCATGAATTTCAACAGCAATTCGATAGCAAATCAATTCATCGTCCTAAAATGAAGAGATGAGGGTTTCTTAAATAGAGTCTCCTAGAATCCATCAACGGTTGAGATCGATTCAGATGAACGGTCAGGATTGAAGATGAGTTTGAGTCATAAAGGGAGATTCCCAAATTAAAGGGAGTTAACAGACTTAATTTGACTAAAATAAGAAGTTAACTATTTTAATTTGAGTAGAAAAAGGAGTTAACTGAGTTAACTTATTTTTTATCAATAGTGAACTGAAAATTCCCCTTTTTGAACTGAAGAGAGATTTTGTTGACATATTTAATTTAATAAAATGAAATATGCTCTCATAATTGCTTTTTCTATTTAATTAAATAATCTTTAATTAATTAGAGACACTTTTGTTTAATTAAATAACTTCATTTAATTAATTAGGAATGTCTTCCCGTTTAATTAAATAACTTTTTTTAATTAATTAGAAATACTTTTCCCATTTAATTAATTAATTACATTTAATTAATTAAGATAGGCTTATTTATTAAATTAAATAAATTTAATTCCATAGTACATTAGCCTTAGGATATAATTATAATTTAATTAAAGTATAAATACTTAATAATTAAATTAAATATTAATCAATAGGTTTAATGTGACTAATACGAGTAAATACTATAGGAATTAAATAATAAGCATGATGAATGTAGATTTAGGTTTTCTGCATCTGACAATTAAGTCAAGTAGCGAAAAGCAGAATGAGAATTGCCTATTAGAATAGGACTTTGAAATTATCAAGAATAGACTAGAATTGGTATAATGGCACTTTGAATGAATGTGCAAGTAGTACGTTTAATTCAAAGAAAATCAGAAAGTATGATGCAAAGATGAGATTGGTTTCGAAGTTGATGACATGGAGACCAATTGATAAAATTTTAAGGATCATCTCTAGAACAGAGCTTAATCCTAAGGGATCCAAGTAGAACACTTAGATACCTAATAGTGATAGCATTTAAAAGACTACCTCCAGAACAAAGCGTAATCTTTAAGAATCCAAACAGAACGTCTAGATACCTGAAATTGATAGCATTTACAAGATTATCTCCAGAATAGAGTTTAATCTTTAGGGATCCAGATAGAACACATAGATACCTAAGATTGATAAGCATTTAGAAGATTATCTCCAGAACAACGCTTAACCTTCAAGGATCCAGATAGAACACCTAGATACCTGAGAGTAATAGCATTGAGAAGATTATCTCCAGAATGAAGCTTAACCTTGAAGGATCTAGATAAAACACCTAGATACATAAAATTGATAGCATTTAGAAGATTATCTCCAGAATGGAGCTTAAACTTCAAGGATCCAAATAGAACACCTAGATACCCAAAATTGATAAAAAATAACAAGGTCCCATCATGAGTCATAGAATCATCCCTAGAACGAGGCTTGATCCTCAAGAGTCAAGGTTTAGACTGTCCCAATACCTGTCCATCGAACTCTGAGAAGAGTTGTTATAAGGTTGATCAATTGATGAAAAGATAAGATAGATGGTAGAGATGTCAGATAGAAGGGAACAAAAAGCCCCAAGTGATGAGATGCCCCAAGTGACTAGGACATAAGATGGGAACTAGATGCCTTGAGCAATAAGTATTTAATGATGTAATCATCCTGCCCCCTCGGGAGCAAAATTGAAAGATGACACACCAGAAATATGATTTGAAGCAGTATATCATGTCAGCAGAATCTAGAAGGGATCAGAACAATCTAAAGATTAGGTTGATTTGAAATGATTACGAAGTCGCAAAAACCAAGTTTGACCAAAAGTTGACCAGAGTCATCCACAGTTGACTTAAGTTGACTATTTTCAAAATGAGTTTTGAAAATATGGAGAATTTAAAGTTGAAAGGATTCCAAGAATCATAAAGTATCAGAAAGATTTGGGCTGCACAAGCGTTCGATCACGTCGGTCCCCAAAATTTTAAAACTCATTTTAAGGCTCTTAGGTGTGTCAGATTTCAAAATTGATCCCAAAAATGGATCCAGAATGGTCCAATTAGCTAGGGGTGCAATTTTTGTGCAAATTCGAGCACTTTGAAAAATTTGGTCAACACCTATATAATGGCTCGAAGGGCCATTTTCAATTCATTTGTACTTTTTTCTTGTACTGATTTTGAGCTCTAATGTACATGAGATGTATGTTTAGATAGAATGCATATGTATGAATTGACATCTGACATAGCTTTGTGTGTTTTTGTTTGACAATCACAGGTATTCCATTGAGGAACGAGAATCGATGAACCAAACGCTTGTGCAGCCATAAAGGAATCTGATGCATGTGGAGTATGAATAGGATTACCATCGAATCATGTGCTAATGTAAATAAAATATGCAAGACTATGTTAAATGCAACCCTAGGTCTGGTTACCAAGCCTTGATGATTTATCATCATTGGATATAAAATAAAGCTCATATGTTATACAATTTCTACTGACATTGCAATCATGAAAATATGAATGTAACATACGTTATTGGGATGTCGGGATTAAATGTAAGCATTCGAGGCACAAGAAGCGAGAATGACTAGAACATTTGTCCCTTTTAATGTAGCAAGTTAACATAAGCATCAAAGCATGAATGCTAGGATGACCTGAATGTTGCTTGCATGACAGGCACACCAAACACATGGGAGATTCCTCTTATGCGAAGCATTCAGTATTCATGCTGTCCGCAACGACCCTTGCATTCGTAACCTAAGATAGAAGTGTGCTAGATATACTCGCAGTGACCCATACGTTCACTTAATAGGACGAGTATCAATATTTACTATAGCATGAAGAGTTCACTCCAACAAACAAGGAGAAGAACCAATGTCATTGACGTATCTGTATAAAAAGAGTCGAGGTACACACGGCCATCTAATACGAGATGGAGGCTCTTATAGTGGACACCCCTCTTATAGGAATAGATCAACTTATTAGAACTAAACCAAAAATAGAAAGCAAAGAAAAAGATCATGCCCCCAGTCATTACTTCTCTAGTTGAAGATGACATCATCAAGTTAGTCGAGGAGATATGATAAAGTAAAACAAAACAAACAAAGAAAATGCTCAGCATATCCAAACAAGTATATCATTGAGTTTAATGTTTTCGGGATGATGTCAAGTGTCAATTTCTAGAATATGTAAGAAAGAAATATCTTCAGTAGGGTGACAATAGTAGGCAAATACAGTCAGAATGACTAGTGACTGTCGCATAGGAGATTCTATGAGGAGAATCTCAAAAAGAGTGACACTAGCGATAGTAGGCAAATGCAGTCAGAATGACTGGTGACTTTCGCGTAGGAGATTCTATGAGGAGAATCTCGAAAAGAGTGACACTGGCGACAGTAGGCAGATGCAGTCAGAATGACTGGTGACTGTCGCGTAGGAGATTCTATGAGGAGAATCTCGAAAAGAGTGACACTGGTGACAGTAGGCAGATGCATTCAGAATGACTGGTGACTGTCGCGTAGGAGATTCTATGAGGAGAATCTCGAAAAGAGTGACACTGGCGACAGTAGGCAGATGCAGTCAAAAAAACTAGTGATTGTCACCTAGGAGATTCTATGATGAGAATCTCGAAAAGAGTGACACTGGCGACAGTAGACAAACGCAGTCAGAATGACTGGTGACTGTCGCGTAGGAGATTCTATGATGAGAATCTCCAAAAAGAGTGACACTAAGGGGGGGATGCCCCCAAGCTATGACAAGACTCAATCCATGGATACATGAGCAGGAAAAGAAGGAAAGGGAAAGCATGAAAGTGACTAACAAGAGGCGCCTGTTTACCAAGTTTTCACCTTCTTGGCAGATTTTTTTTTTCTTATTTTTTTTTTGGTATTACGAAGGCACCTATTGCTAGGTTTATACCAGGGTAACAACTTTTTCGGGATTTTTTCTGATTTTTAGGATTTTTTTTCCAGGACATTTAGATATGTATAGAGAGCTTGCTAAGATTGAATCAACTGTAAAACCACTTCAGGTGGAGAGTGTTCATAGGCTCTTTAAGAACTTCTCCTTCAATTGTGGAAAGTTAATAGGTGCCAGATCCATATACTGCAGTAATGATGTAAGGACCTAGCCAGTTTGGTTCAAACTTTCCCTTTTGCATTCATTGTTGTTGATTCTTAGGATTCTCTCTTAGGACGAGATCACCCAGCTGGAAGTCACATGGCCTAATTCTCCTATTGTAGCTTCATGCCATTCTTTGTTGATATGCTCGTAGATGATCACAGGCCACTTGTCGTCGTTCATCCAGCAACACAAGTTCTTGAATCCGAGCTATCCTATAGTCATCATCTGTGATAAGGCCTTTCATAGAGATTCTCAAGGTAGGAATCTCGACCTCTATCAGAAGCACAACATCCGCCCCATATACCAACGCAAAAGGAGTCATGCCCGTTGGAGTTCTAATGCTTGTTCTATATGCCCACAGGGCTGGATTGATCTGGAGATGCCAGTCTTGCCCTGACTTACTGACTGTGCGATGAAGAATTTTTAGGATCGCCTTATTGGATGCCTCAGCTTGGCCATTACCCTGGGGGTAATAAATGGAAGACCAATGTTGTGTAATTTTGAATTTCTTGCACAGTTCCTTAAGGTATTTATTTTTGAATTATCCTCCATTATCAGTAATGATTGAGGACGGTATACCATATCTACAGATGATGTAGTTTGTGATAAAAAGCGCTACAGTTTTGCCATCTGCAATTGTGAGAGGGACTGCCTCTACCCATTTCATGAAATAATTTGTAGCGATGATAATGAACTTATGTCCATTAGAAGAGGTTGGGTGAATCTATCCCACCATGTCAAAGGCCCATTGTTGAAATGGCCATGTTGTAGTAGAGGGAATCAACTCTCTAGCTGGAGCATGAATGAGATCCCCGTGTAGTTGACACTGTTTGTAGGACCTAGTATATTTAATAGCTTCTTGCTCCATTTTAGGCCAGTAGTAACCAGCACGAAGGAGTTTGCGAGCTAGTGTTAGGCCATTGGAATGAGATCCGCAAATGCCTTCATGAATGTCAATTAGTGCACGTTTGGACTTGTCAGGTTCTAAACACCTAAGGAGTGTTCTGTCAAGACCTCTCCTATACAGATCGTCAGCAATAATGACATAATGTGAAGCGTTACGGATTAGGTAACGTTTCTCATTCCGGGTTAGACCTTCTAGAATGGTTTGATTACGAAGGTAGCAATAGATGTGAGGGTAGCAGGATGATTATTGTCCCATAATAGAACAAATCATCTTGGAATCAGGTGTGTCATAGGCTGGGTAGTGTAACGCTTCCACCAAGAACTCGTGTCAAATATCATTTTTTAGCATTTGTAGAAGGGAGGCCAGAGTGGCCATGGCATCAGCCGCTTTATTATCTACACGTGGAACCTGTTGGAAGGTGATGTGTGCAAAATATTTTGTCAAGTCATCAACCATGTGTTTCTAAGGAATTAGTTTTTCATCCTTTGTTTGATACACATCATTTACTTGGTTGACGACAAGCTGAGAGTCACCGAAGATATCCAATTGATCTACTCTCCATTCAGCTGCAATTTTCATACCATTGATCAAAGCTTCATATTTAGCAATGTTATTTGTACAAGGAAACATAATCTTGTATGCTTTGGGCAATGAGTATTTCTGTGGTGTGATGAAAAGTAATCCAGCACCTGATCCTTGTTGTGTGAAGGATCCATCGAAGAACATAACCCATGTATGGTGAGTGAGTGTTAGAATTAACTCATCTGGAAAATCAATGTTTATTGGTAGAAGACTCTGTATGGGTGCCTCAGCCAGCTGGTCTGCAATTGCCTATCCCTTTATAGCTTTGTGTTCAACATATTGGATGTCAAACTCACTTAGTATCATGACCCATTTAGCCAATCTTCCTGTGAGAGCTGCCTTACTGAGCAAATACTTTAATGGATCTATTTTAGCCACAAGCCATGTAGTGTGGGCAAGCATGTAGTGTCTCAACTTTTGGGAAGCAAAGACCACTGCCAAGCAAGCTTTCTCAATAATACTGTAGTTTTTCTCATAAGAGACCAATGTTCGGCTCAAGTAATAAATAGCTCTTTCTTTGTTATCACTGTCTTCCTGAGCCAACAGGATTCCCAAAGATGTTTCAGTGGCTGAAATGTATAAAAGCAAAGGTTTCCCATGCATAGGAGGCATCGGGATTGGTGGATTGACAAGATATTGTTTAATCTGTGTTAAGCTTCACTCACAATCCTAGCTCCACTTGAATTTCACACCCTTATGTAAGGTCTTTGTGAAGGGTTGTGATTTATCCGCCAATTGTGAAATAAATTTGCAAATAGATTGAAGCCTTCCCTGTAGTCCTCTCATCTGACTAATGTTTTGAGGTGGTGGCATGTCCATTATTGCTTGTACTTTTTCTGGATCTACTTCAATTCCCTTTGTAGAAATAATATATCCTAACAGTTTTCCTAATGTAACACCAAATGCGCATTTCTTAGGATTAAGCTGAAGACTAAACTTTTCCATACGATCTAGGATTGGTCCCAAATCTTGCAAATGAGTATTGCGTTTAGCACTTTTGACCAAAGTATCATCAACATAGTCCTCCATAGTTCTATGCATCATGTCATGGAAAATTATAGTAACAACCCATTGATATGTAGCTCCAGCATTCTTTAAACCAAATGGCATCACATTCCAACAAAAGGTTCCCCATGCACATGTGAAAGTTGTTTTCTCTTGATCTTTTGGCACAATTTTTATCTAATTGTATCCAGAAAAACCATCCATAAGTGAGTACATCTCATAACCAGCTGTCATGTCCATGATCATATCAATATTAGGGAGCGGAAAATCATCTTTAGGACATGCCAAGTTAAGATCACGGAAGTCTGTACAAACTTTGATAGACTTATCATGCTTGGACACAGGGACAATATTGGATATCCATTCAGCATAATCAATTGCACGAATGAAACCAGCCTTCAGAAGTTTCTCCAATTCGGCTTTGACTAGTAATGCAACATGAGGATGAATTTTTTGAAGCTTCTGTTTAATTGGTTTTATGCCTGGTGTCATGGACAAGTGATGCATAATAAGATCAGGATCCAATCCTGGCATGTCAGAATATGTCCAGGCAAAATTTATTTTCTTTCCCTTGAAAAAGGCAATGAATTTTTCCTTTTCTTCAGTTGACAATGACTGAGCCAGATGTATCACATGAGGATGTTCTTCTATGCCCAAGTTAATCAGCTATGTTGGCTCTATTAACACTGATGATCTCTCCTGAAAGTGATTGGGAAGGACATCAAATATCTCATCCGCGGGCACCTCAGAGAGGTTTTCACCCTTGGATATGTCTTTTGTTTTTACTTTTTTTGGATCCGACACTGCCACAATGTGGTTTCCACCATCGACCCTCTTGCATTTTTTCTTTTTAATTATGTGACTGAGATATTTGATGTCGGCCTCAGTCATGTTGACACTCTGCTCATTGGTGGAAGATGTTACAGGTTTGATAGAGTTTAGGTAATAGGCAAGAGTATAGTCATTCTGGAACATGGGGACTTCGTTAGATGCATTGGGGTTCCAATCTATAAGCTCGGGATGTGCGAGTGAGAGAGTAGTGGATGGTTCAATTGTGTTCACAATATAGTTATTAAATGCATGGACCAGCAATTCAAGACCTACGGCGACCTCACCCATTGGTGTATTCAAATGTCTCAAAGTACGGACATTAGTAATTGATGACTCTAAGACACTAGTTGGATCAGACCCCTGTGTCCTATACCTAGACGTTTCACTCACTTCGATTTGATTTTCATAGACATGCACTTGGTCAATGTCTTTATCAGTAGTCGTTTCTGAAAGATTGTCAAATTCATATTCATGAGAATCGGTGCTACATGGTGAGAGACTATAGAACTCCCCAACAGTGATAGGGACATACTCTCCTTCAGCCTCTGGATTCTTACACAAACACTCAATATGGCATGATTGACTAGATTCCCCCTTTTCTGAATGATATTTGAATTGCTTAGTATTGTCCTCAGAAGAATCACTAGTATCATCTACAGTGCTAACACGTGGCACAAAGTCATCTGGCTCAGCAAAGAATTTAGCAAGATCATAAGGAATAGGATGAGGGTAAGAATCCTCATCATTAGATTCTTCCTCTTGAGTACCTGATTCAAATTGTGACTCATTTTTAGATGAACTCTCAGGTATGGGTATGAATTTATTGGATCCCAAATGGAAAGGGACCTTCTTGAACCCTAGGCCAGTTGTGTCACTGTTGCTTTGAGCTGTTGCTTTGACAGGATCTATTAAACCATTATTATTGCACCCAATAGGGCCAGTTCCCTTGTAGCCAAAACACTTCATAAGCTTAAGACCAGGTCCATACTTCTTAGGAGTGATTTCTCGAACTTGTTCTATTAGGTCTATTGGAGACTCTTCTTTGTAAAGCCATGTAGCAATGGCTCTGTTTTCAGTTTCATCTTCTAAGGGAACTGTAGCTTTGACAAAAGAGCCATTAAACTTGGTCTGAGGTGTCAACACGAATGGCTTCTTTGCTACTGAGGGTCTCCCAAAATGTCGAGGGGACTCTGGAATTGATGTTAATGATAACACTGGTTCCATGTGGTACTCTCCCATACTAGTTTCTTTCAATTTAAATGACTACTCAATTTATTTCAGCTTATTTTTGTGACAATCAGTAGACTCACAATTAGTAGGGATGAAAGAATCAGTAGCTTTGAGCATATTGCAAGTGTAGCTAGTAGTTGCAAGAATAGTAACTTCAGAGCCATGAAATGAGAATTTAATGCATTGGTGGTATGTGGATGGCATAGTGCACATCTCATGTATCCATGGCTGTCCCAACAGAATGTTGTAGGCTAAGGGAATGTCAAGCACCTGACAGGTGACATCCCTTTCAATAGGACCGACGTGAATTGGTAAAGTCACAAGACCTAGTGACTTTCATTCTACTTCATTGCATGCTTTAATAGTGATCTTTCATCGAGGATCAATAGAGTCCTTAGAATAATCCAATTGTCTAAGCAGAGCCGCATAAACAATATTTAGGCCAGCGCCATTGTCAATGAATACCGGACGAACACGTGTCTAGTGGATCATAACCTCAATGTGTAGAGGCTGATTGTGTGGGTGATTCAGTGAGTTGTCATCCTTCTCAGAGAAGGTCATAAGATGAGGTGAGGTCAGGTGACCTACCATGGATTGAAATCGTTCAAGATCAAGATCCTGAGGAATGTTTGCCTCAGTGAGGGCTTTGTCCAGAATTTTCCTATGAGCAGGGGAGATTTTAAGCAGTTCAAATATAGAAATGTGAGCATTGGTTCATTTAAATTGATTTAGAACACTATAACTGGTTGCAGTCAAGTTCGTCATGTATTTTGCACCTTTACCGGATGGACCAGTAAGGACTTTGTCCTTGTGTTGTTCGAGATTTGAAGTAGGAGGTGTAGGGCCTTTGAGCACCAATTTCGCATGAGAGCGAGTAACAGTGTTAGCACAGTCTTGCGAAGATGCATTATCCATGTTATTGGAAGTAGGGCCTCTCAAGACAAATGGTGTCTTGGGTTTATCATTATCTTGCTTCCCCTTTATGGTAATAACGTTGCAATATTCAGAATCTACAGGTTCAACCATGTGAATGACATTGTCATCATTGGAATACGTATAGTTGACCTTATTGTAGGGTTCTAGTTTCGAAGTCTCTCCTTTTTCATAAGGTGGGAAAGGCTCTTTGAACGCCTTGTGGTCCGAGTTTTTGTTATGTCCATCTACCGCAAGTTCACCAGCATCAATCATGTCCTAGACTTTATGACGTAAGTTTATACAGTTGATGGTTTTATGTCCCTTGTTTTGCTTATACTCACAAAATGAGGTCTCATTCCACCATGGTGGACGTGGTTGTGGATCACAGGGACGAGGGTTATCCATTAGTGAGATAAGCTTGTGTTGTAGCAATGTTTTGTAAACCACATCCAAAGGTTCTCCTAAAGGTGTATACTCTCACTTGGGTCATGCTGCCCATGAGTTTCTCGGTTTGTTCCCAGACGTCTTATTGTCAGGAGGAGGCTTCTCAGCACTTTTGGCTGCTTTGAAGTAGTTTGTGAGATTAAATGTTGCTTTAGCAAGTTTTTGTGTGACATCATCAACAACCCCATCATGTACAATTTCTCGGTTCTTGTTGACATGTTTGGTTTTATCCTTGTTGGAAGTGGAAACTTGTTTTGAGTGTCTTTGAAGAGTGAGCTCACCTTTCTTGACCATAAATTCTTCAATACGGACAGCCTATGTAATCATGTCTTCAAAGGTACGTGGACCTTGTAGTTGGACTCTATACTCAAAATCAGGTAAGAAGTTATCAGTGAAAATGTCGAGCTTCTCCATTTCTAAGATTTTACAGGAGTACTTGGTATAAAGTTGTTTCCACCATTGGAGCAAAGTGAGAAAAGGCTCACCAACCTTCTATTTAAGGTTGCATAGATCTCAAATATTTATAGGATGTTGAATGTTATGAAAATATTGCTGAACAAATGAATTAGCAATTTCGTCAAACGTCTTGATACCAAGAGGTAAATGTGGGAACCACTCCAAAGCTTGACCACCTAGGCTTCTAGGGAATAAACACATGAGGTACATTTGATTGTGTATAAACTCCATAGACAAAGCACCAAATTCTCACAAGCGATCTTGGGGATCAGTAGTACCAAAGTACTTTTCATATTTGGGTAGTTCTACACCTCTTGGGAAAGGCGACATGTTTATACTTTTGTCAAATGGAAATGAACAAAGAGCGTCCAATGTGTATGTCTTTTTGGGTTTCTCTTTCTCATGCATCATCTGATCCAATTGGTCTTGCATAATTTTTAGTTTTTTCTGGAGTTTAGTGGTCTTAGTTTCTTCTTCACGTTTGATAATGGTCTCCACATCGAAATGTGTGGGTAGTTTAGCTCCCTCTTGGGCGAGTTTGAGAAAGTACTTTTCTTTCTCTTCATTGATTAGGATTCCCATGACCTTCTGAAAGTTTTTGTCTCTCCAACATCTTGCTATGTGTTCAGGAAGGATTTCCACCTCTTCTTGTTCTTCATTAGTGTCATTTTCTTTGTCTTTCTCCTTGTCATCCCTAGGTTGTTCTTGATATCGACTATGGCTACCCCGTTCAGGTTCACAATTAGTCATTATAGGAACTTGTTCAATTTCCGTACATTGTGTTTGAAAAGGGTCCGTGGAGAAAGGGTCATACATTGTGTTTGAGAATGCAGGACTCTTACCTGTCTCAGTATCCTTTTGGTAAAGAGGATTCCTAATTTTTTGCAAATTGGAAAATGTTCATTGAACTTGAGATGACCTTGCAGGTGAGGAAGACCGTGAAGATGCCTCACTAGCCAAACTAGATATAGATTGCGTAGCGAAAGGTAAGCTACCTCTGCTGCGATTACGACCCCTAGCACGACCACATCTAATGTTATTAGGATAAAACACGTTGCCGCTTCTGGTTGTGACAATCATAGGCAAGGACAAGAAGCTAGAACCTAGACAAGGACTATACTAAGATTGAGTCTCAAAAAGGACAAGATAGTAGCAAGAATGCTATTCACTAAGGCACAAATGGTCTGATTTAAAGGCTAGAATAGCCAGAGATTATGACCACTACAGCACAAATTATGACAAGCATTAAGATGAGAACCAAGATTACGTATGAGATGAGACTAGTCAAGGTATAAGACACAAGTTTTCAATTAAGCGAAGTGTCACTATTCTAGGACTGTTTGCAAATAGAGAGCAATAAACTGACGTAGAAAAGGAAAGCATGCAGGCCACAGATAGCTAGAACAGACCCAGATTGTAAATGCTGATACAAAATCTCACGCGAAAAAACTTTACAGGTCATGCAAAGATGTTTCTATCTCGCGCGAAGATCAGTAACAATTTTTAATTTCGCGCGAGAATGTTTTATGAATCGCGCGAAGATGCGCAACAGAACTTTAATTTCGCGTGAGGGCAAAATGGCTTCGCGTGAGAGCAAAATGATTTTGCGTGAGACCAAAATGATTTCGCGCAAAAGGACAGAATAGTTTCACAACAGTGACTAATTTTGACAAAATTTTTGATCGATCCAATAACTAGGCAGATAAACAGGCACGTAGAACAACAAGCAAGTGATTTCAAGCACGTCTAAAAAAAATGAGCAAGGGCAAAAGCAACCTTGCGCATGAAAAATCAAGTTACTTAGTTTGTGTTAATCCCTAAGAGAGCTATTTGTGTACATTTTCAATGAGTTTTGCAATCATCGCACACATTCCTAGAAAATAAAAGTTGGCTTCTCTAAGGTATTTAATAATGGTTTGACTCTGCAACTTTTATGGCTCACAGGGGTTACCTCCAATCCCAGTGCACTGAGGTTTTGACACAGTTTGAGAACTTAATCTTCAAGAGCTGCTAGGGAGATCTGACAACCCACAATGAACCACACCCGTGGAGATTTCTTCCACAATGACATTTATATAGTGATTGTCACTACCATGGCGAAAATGGCTATTACCGCTTGAGGTTCCGTCATCACAATTTTCCCTGTAGAGGGATTGTCTGCTATGGTTAACCCTCTCTAAAGGTGACTGACTCACAATAGTATACCACAAGGGGACTTAGCTTCCAAATTCAAGGTTTTGACACCTTTTCACCTTTAGCCCAATCAAAACAAACAGATTAATCTGACACGCAAGACTAAGATTATCTCTTAAAGATCTATGATATCATCTTCATGTGACCTATCAACCTCTCCGAAGAAAGGATGCCTTAATCAACAAGTTGAAGATTCATCTATCTACGAGATGCTCAAAGTATCCTCCCCACCCATAAGGAATCCATCTTAGAGAGGAGTTTCACTAGCAACCCACTCCTTCAAGATCCAAAAATAGTGTTCAGGGGGGCTATATTACTATGTGTGTACAGATGTTAATTCCCGAAAGCAAATCTATCTAAAAGTAATCAAAAAGCACAAGGTGGTACACTTAACGCTTTAACTAATGTGAGGTGAGTCCAAAGATGTGGAACATTTAACCCCTCACACAAGCCAAAATGAGTCCACAACTTAGAAATTAGTGAGTTCTAAAAAGCACAAAAGGGTTGCCTTGTGGAGCCTTTAACACTTATGTCCTGTAGACCCTTCCCCTATTTAACATGGTGTTGAGCTTGCAACCACAGGGTAGAACGAGGGGCCGGCGGATTAGTGAGTCCAATAACCCAAGATAGCTAATCAGATCTATCACTAAAGACTAAGCCTACTAAATGAATACTAACAGAGATCACACCCTAGTATGAGTTTATGCATATGTTGTAAAATGGAAATATAGAAGGAAACACACAAGCTCAACATGAAAGATATTTGTTTTAGATCCAAATGAAATGTTATCAGCTGATGAAGATTACCTGGTGATCCTCGCAACGCGCTTAGTAGATTTTTACCTGTTTCTGAAAACTTTAGCACGCTTTTCCCATTGTTCCACAAACCGCTGCTATGCTGTTCAAAAAAATCAAAAAACATAGAAACACTAGAAATCACGAACAATCAACAAAAAAATTAGAAAACATGCAAATCAATGCAAAAAATTTCCCTCTATCAACGGAGTTTCGCGTGAAATTCTTGACAGTCCGCATGAAGAAGTTTTACGACCCGCATGAAATCAAATTCGGCTCGCACGAGATTAAATTTGGCTCACGCGAATTTAAACTCAGCTTGCATGAAGAAATAGGTCTCATGCGAAGCTTCACGCACCAAAAAACTTTCTCATGCGATGCGAAAAGAATCTTCGTGCGAAGATTCTAGATCCTCATGTGAAAATGAATAGTTTCGTGCGAAGATCTGAATTTGTACAGAACAGTACGGACAGAGAACAAAAAAATGATTTTAAAAAAATAGAAAGAGGCCAGAAAAATTGAT
This sequence comes from Cupressus sempervirens, assembly GCA_028749045.1. Taxonomy (NCBI): domain Eukaryota; kingdom Viridiplantae; phylum Streptophyta; class Pinopsida; order Cupressales; family Cupressaceae; genus Cupressus; species Cupressus sempervirens. The sequence goes on from CM053787.1 coordinate 104,123,717, forward strand.
TTTCGAGCCCCACGATGGGCGTCAGAAATGTATATGTGAAAATGCGGCCTATGCTAACACATACACTTCAACACGGTCCTTATTTGCAGATTCGTCGTGGAATGAACATTGAATTGTTCATTCGAAATTTGCCCTGCAAAGCGACCTGTTGCCTTCTATCTAAAGGGATTTTGCCTATTAATATCCTCAGAATTGAGGTGCAGGCAACCAGACCCTCTAAGAATGAAGGATTTGACAATGGAATTAAGCTAAGAATGAGTATATAGATTAATCTAAAAAAATGAAAGATGCAATGTAATCTAAGAACAAATGAAACAAACTAGATTAAGCATATGCATGATTAAACTAAAATGAGATTAAACTAAGAATGAGAATGTATGCGAGAAATGTAAGTAAATATGAGCATGAATTTAACCAGTAATTTGATAGCAAATCAATTCATCATCCTAAAATGAAGAGATGAGGGTTTCTTAAATAGAGTCTCTTAGAATCCATCAACGGTTGAGATCGATTCAGTTCAAAGGTCAAGATTGAAGATGAGTTTCAGTCATAAAGGGAGATTCCCAAATTAAAGGGAGTTAACAGACTTAATTTGAGTAAAATAAGGAGTTAATTGTTTTAATTTGAGTAGAAAAAGGAGTTAACTGAGTTAAATTATTTTTGATCAATAGTGAACTGGAAATTCCCCTTTTTGAACTGAAGACAGATTTTGTTGAGATATTTAATTTAATAAAATGAAATATGCTCTCATAATTACTTTTTTTATTTAATTAAATAATCTTTAATTAATTAGAGACATTTTTGTTTAATTAAATAACTTTGTTTAATTATTTAGAAGTAAGTACTCCATTTAATTAAATAATTGCATTTAATTAATTAAGATAGGTGTATTTATTAAATAAAATAAATTTAATTCCATAGTACATTAGCCTTAGGATATAATTATAATCTAATTAAAGTATAAATACTTAATAATTAAATTAAATATTAATCAATAGGTTTAATGTGACTAATATGAGTAAATACTATAGCAATTAAATAATAAGCATGATGAATGCAGATTTAGGTTTTCTGCATTTGACAATTAAGTCAAGTAGCGAATAGCAGAATGAGAATTGAATATTAGAATAGGACTTTGAAATTATCAGGAATAGACCAGAATTGGTATAATGGCAATGAGCCAATTTTGGGGTATTACAAACTCAAGTCAATCGTGGTTAAATCTGGTCAACTTTTGGTCAAACTTGATCTTTGCGTATGTGAATATGAGCAAATGTGAGCATGAATTCTAGCAATAATTCAATGCAAATTCTCATTCAACCTTTCAAAATGAAGAGATGAGGGTCTCTTAAATAGACTTTCCTAGAATTTATCAGCGGTTGAGATCGATTTCAATTAATGGTCATGATTAAAGGTGAAGTTCAGTCATAAAGGGAGATTTCCAAATTAAAGAGAGTTAACAAATTTAATTTGAGTAAAATAAGGAGTTAACTGATTCAATTTGAGTTGAAAAATGAGTTAACTAATTTAACTCATTTTTGATCAATAGTGAACTGGAAATTTTCCTTTTTGAACTGAAGAAAGATTTTGTTGAGATATTTAATTTAATAAAATGAGATATGCTCTCATAATTATTTTTTCTATTTAATTAAATAATCTTTAATTAATTAGAGACACTTTTCTTATTTAATTAAATAACTTCATTTAATTAATTAGGAATGGCTTCTCATTTAATTAAATAACTTTTTTTAATTAATTAGGAATAAGTACTCTATTTAATTAAATAATTTTGTTTAATTATTTAAAATTCTTTTCAAAACTAGTTAACTCAAGTCAACCTTGGTTAAATCTGGTCAACTTTTAGTCAAACTTGATCTTTGCGTATGTGAATATGAGCAAATGTGAGTATGAATTCTAACAACAACTCAATGCAAATTCTCATTCAACCTTTCAAAATGAAGAGATGAGGGTCTATTAAATAGACTTTCTTGGAATTCATCAATGGCTGAGATCGATTTCAATCAACGGTCAGGATTAAAGGTGAAGTTCAGTCATAAAGGGAGATTTCCAAATTAAAGGGAGTTAACAGACTTAATTTGAGTAAAATAAGGATTTAACTGATTCAATTTCAGTAGAAAGAGGAGTTAACTGAAGAAAGATTTTGTTGAGATATTTAACTTAATAAAATGAGATATGCTCTCATAATTTATTTTTCTATTTAATTAAATAATCTTTAATTAATTAGAGACACTTTTCTTATTTAATTAAATAACTTCAATTAAATAATAAGGAATGACTTCTCATATAATTAAATAACTTTGTTTAATTAATTAGAAGTAATTAATCCATTTAATTTTAATTTCGCCTAATTATTTCAAATTTTTTTTCAAAACTAGTCAACTAAAGTCAACCGTGGTTAAATCTGGTCAACTTTTGGTCAAACTTGATCTTTGCGTATGTGGATACGAGCAAATGTGAGTATGAATTCCAACAACAATTCGATGCAAATTCTCATTCAACCTTTCAAAATGAAGAGATGAGGGTTTCTTAAATAGACTTTCCTGGAATTCATCAACAGTTGAGATCAATTTCAATCAACGATCAGGATTAAAGGTGAAGTTCAGTCATGAAGGGAGATTTCCAAATGAAAGGGAGTTAACAGATTTAATTTCAGTAAAATAACAAGTTAACTGATTCAATTTGAGTAGAAAAAGGAGTTAACTGATTTAACTCATTTTTTATTAATAGTGAACTGGAAATTTCTCTTTTTGAACTGAAAGGAGATTTTGTTGAGATATTTAATTTAATAAAATGATATATGCTCTCATAATTAATTTTTCTATTTAATTAAATAATCTTTAATTAATTAGAGACACTTTTCTTATTTAATTAAATAACTTCATTTAATTAATTAGGAATGGCTTCTCATTTGACTAAATAACTTTGTTTAATTAATTAGAAGTAAGTACTTCATTTAATTAAATAATTTCGTTTAATTATTTCAAAATTCTTTTCGAAACTAGTCAACTCAAGTCAACCGTGGTTAAGTCTGGTCAACTTTTGGTCAATCTTGATCTTTGCATATGTGAATATGAGCAAATGTGAGTATGAATTACAACAACAATTCGATGCAAATTCTCATTCAACCTTTCAAAATGAAGAGATGAGGGTCTCTTAAATAGACATTCCTGGAACTCATCAACGGTTGAGATCGATTTCAATCAACAGTCAGGATTAAAAGTGAAATTCAGTCATAAAAGGAGATTCCCAAATTAAAGGGAGTTAACAGATATAATTTGAGTAAAATAAGGAGTTAACTGATTCAATTTGAGTAGAAAAAAGAGTTAACTGATTTAACTCATTTTTTATCAATAGTGAACTAGAAATTTCCCTTTTTGAACTGAAGATAGATTTTGTTGAGATATTTAATTTAATAAAAGGAGATATTCTCTCATACTTATTTTTTTGTATTTAATTAAATAATCTTTAATTAATTAGAGAGAATTTTGTTATTTAATTAAATAACTTCATTTAATTAATTAGGAATGGCTTCTCGTTTAATTAAATAACTTTGTTTAATTAATTAGAAGTAAGTACTCCATTTAATTAAATAATTTTGTTTTATTATTTAAAAATTCTTTTAGAAACTAGTCACCTCAAGTCAACCATGGTTACATCTAGTCAACTTTTGGTCAAACTTGATCTTTGAGTATATGAATATGAGCAAATGTGAGTATGAATTCCAAAAACAATTCGATGCAAATTCTCATTGAACCTTACAAAATGAAGAGATGAGGGTCTCTTAAATAGACTTTCTTGGAATTCATCAACGGTTGAGACCGATTTCAATCAACGGTCAGGATTAAAAATGAAGTTCAATCATAAAGGGTGATTTCCAAATTAAAAGGACTTAACTAATTTAATTTGAGTAAAATAAGGACTTAACTGATTCAATTTGAGTAGAAAAAGGAGTTAACCGATTTAACTCATTTTTTATCAATAGTGAACTGGAAATTTTCCTTTTTGAACTGAAGAGAGATTTTGTTGAGACATTTAATTTAATAAAATGAGATATGCTCTCATAATTACTTTTTCTATTTAATTAAATAATCTTTAATGAATTAGAGACACTTTTCTTATTTAATTAAAAAACTTCATCTAATTAATTAGGAATGGCTTCTCGCTTAATTAAATAACTTTATTTTAATTAATTAGAAGTAAGTACTAAATTTAATTAAATAATTTTGCTTAATTATTTCAAAATTCTTTTCGAAACTAGTCAACTCAAGTCAACCGTGGTTAAATCTGGTCAATTTTTGGTCAAACTTGATCTTTGCGTATGTGAATATTAGAAAATGTGAGTATGATTTCCAGCAACAAATCGATGCAAATTCTCATTCAACCTTTCAAAATGAAGATATGAGGGTCTCTTAAATAGACTTTTAAGGAATTCATCAACGGTTGAGATCGATTTCAATCGACAATCAGGATTAAAGGTGAAGTTAAGTCATAAAGGAAGATTTCCAAATTAAAGGGAGTTAACAGATTTAATTTGAGTAAAATAAGGAGTTAACATATTCAATTTAAGTAGAAAAAGGAGTTAACTGATTTAACTCATTTTTGATCAATAATGAACTGGAAATTTTCCTTTTTGAACTAAAGAGAGATTTTGTTGAGATATTTAATTTAATAAGAGGAGATATGCTCTCATAATTACTTTTTCTATTTAATTAAATAATCTGTAATTAATTAGAGACACTTTTCTTATTTAATTAAATAACTTCATTTAATTAATTAGGAATGGCTTCTCGTTTAATTAAATAACATTGTTTAATTAATTAGAAGTAAGTACTCCGTTTAATTAAATAATTTCCATTAATTATTTCAAAATTCTTTTCGAAACTAGTGAACTCAAGTCAACCGTGGTTAAATCTGGTCAACTTTTGGTCAAACTTGATCTTTGCGAGTGTGAATATGAGAAAATGTGAGTATGAATTTCAGCAACAATTCGATGCAAATTCTCATTCAACCTTTCAAAATGAAGAGATGAGGGTCTCTTAAATAGACTTTCCTAGAATTCATCAGTGGCTGAGATCGATTTCAATCAACGGTCAGGATTAAAGGTGAAGTTCAGTAATAAAGGGAGCTTTCCAAATTAAAGGGAGTTAACAGATTTAATTTGAGTAAAATAACGAGTTAACTGATTCAATTTGAGTAAAAAAAGGAGTCAACTGATTTAACTCATTTTTGATCAATAGTGAACTCGAAATTTCCCTTTTTGAACTGAACAGAGATTTTGTAGAGATATTTAATTCAATAAAATGAGATATGCTCTCATAATTACTTTTTTTATTTAATTAAATAATCTTTAATTAATTAGAGACACTCTTCTTATTAAATTAAATAACTTCATTTAATTAATTAGGAATGACTTCTCATTTAATTAAATAACTTTGTTTAATTAATTAGAAGCAAGTACTCCATTTAATTAAATAATTTCATTTAATTATTTCAAAATTCTTTTCGAAACTAGTCAACTCAAGTAAATCGTGGTTAAATCTGGTCAACTTTTAGTCAATCTTCATCTTTGCGTATGTGAATATGAGCAAATGTGAGTATGAATTTTAGCAACAATTTGATGCAAATTCTCATTTAACCTTTCAAAATGAAGAGATGAGGGTCTCTTAACTAGACTTTCCTGGAATTCATCAATGGTTGAGATCGATTTCAATCAATGGACAATATTAAAGATGAAGTTCAGTCATAAAGGAAGATTGCCAAATTAAAGGGAGTTAATAGATTTAATTTGAGTAAAATAAAGAGTTAACTGATTCAATTTGAGTAGAAAAAGGAGTTAACTGATTTAACTCATTTTTTATCGATAGTGAACTGAAAATTTGCCTTCTTTAACTGAAGAGAGATTTTGTTGAGATATTTAATTTATTAAAATGAGATATGTTCTCATAATTACTTTTTCTATTTAATTAAATAATCTTTAATTAATTAGAGACACTTTTCTTATTTAATCAAATAACTTCATTTATTTAATTAGGAGGGGCTTCTCGTTTAATTAAATAACTTTGTTTAATTAATTAGAAGTAAGTACTCCATTTAATTAAATAATTTTGTTTAATTAATTCAAAATTCTATTTGAAATTAGTCAACTCAAGTCAAACGTAGTTAAATCTGGTCAACTTTTGGTCAAACTTGATCTTTGCGTATGTGAATATGAGCAAATGTGAGTATGAATTCTAGCAACAATTCGATGCAAATTCTCATTTAACCTTTCAAAATGAAGAGATGAGGGTCTCTTAAATAGACTTTCCTGGAATTCATCAACGATTGAGATCGATTCCAATCAACGGTCAGGATTATAGGTAAAGTTCAGTCGTTAAGGGAGATTTCCAAATTAAAGGGAGTTAACAGATTTAGTTTGAGTAAAATAAGGAGTTAACTGATTCAATTTGAGCAGAAAAAGCAGTCAACTGATTTAACTCATTTTTGATCAATAATCAATTGGAAATTTCCCTTTTTGAACTGAAGATAGATTTTGTTGAGATATTTAATTTAATAAAATCAGATATGCTCTCATAATTACTTTTTCTATTTAATTAAATAATCTTTAATTAATTAGAGGCACTTTCTTATTTAATTAAATGACTTCATTTAATTAATTAGGAATGGCTTCTCATTTAATTAAATAACTTTGTTTAATAGTACTCCATTTAATTAAATTATTTAAAATTTATTTTCAAAACTAGTCAACCGTAGTTAAATCTGGTCAACTTTTGGTCAAATTTGATCTTTGAATATGTGAATATGAGCAAATTTGAGTATGAATTCCATCAACAATTCGATGCAAATTCCCATTCAACCTTTCAAAATGAATAGATGAGGGTCTCCTAAATAGACTTTCTTAGAATTCGTCAACGGTTGACATCGATTTCAATCAACTGTCAGGATTAAAGGTGAAGTTCAGTCATCAAAAGAGATTTCCAAATTAAAAGGAGTTAACAGATTTAATTTGAGTACAATAAGGAGTTAACTTATTCAATTTGAGTAGGAAAAGGAGTCAACTGATTTAACTCATTTTTGATCAATAGTCAACAGAAAATTTCCCTTTTTGAACTGAAGAGAAATTTTGTTGAGATATATAATTTAATAAAATGAGATATGCTCTTATAATTACTTTTTCTACTTAATTAAATAATCTTTAATTAATTAGAGGCACTTTTCTTATTTAATTAAATAACTTCATTTAATTAATTAGGAATGGCTTCTCATTTAATTAAATAACTTTGTTTAATTAATTAGAAGTAAGTACTCCATTTAATTAAATAATTTTGTTTAATTATTTCTAAATTCTTTTTAAAATTAGTCAACTCAAGTCAACCATGGTTAAATCTAGTCAACATTTGGTCAAACTTGATCTTTCTGTATGTGTATATGAGCAAATGTGAGTATGACTTCTAGCAACAATTCGATGCAAATTCTCATTCAACATTTCAAAATGAGGAGACGAGGGTCTCTTAAATAGACTTTTCTGGAATTCATCAACAGTTGACATCGACTTCAATCAACGGTCAGGATTAAACGTGAAGTTTAGTCATAAAGGGTGATTTCCAAATTAAAAGGAGTTAACAAATTTAATTTGAGTAAAATAAGGAGTTAATTGATTCAATTTGAGTATAAAAAGGAGTTAACTGATTAATTCATTTTTGATAAATTGTGAACTGGAAATTTCCCTTTTTTAACTGAAGAGAGATTTTGTTCAGATATTTAATTTGATAAATTTAGATATACTCTCATAATTATTTTTTCTATTGAATTAAATAATCTTTAATTAATTAGAGACACTTTTCTTATTTAATTAAATAACTTCATTTAATTAATTAGGAATGGCTTCTCGTTTAATTAAATAACTTTATTTAATTAATTAGAAGTAAGTACTCCATTTAATTAACTAATTTCATTTAATTATTTCAAAATTCTTTTCGAAACTAGTCAACTCAAGTCAACCATGGTTAAATCTGGTCAACTTTTGCTCAAACTTTATATTTGCGTATGTGAATATGAGCAAATTGGAACATGAATTTCAGCAATAATTCGATGCAAATTATTGATTCAACCTTTCAAAATGAAGAGATGAGGGTCTCTTAAATAGACTTTCCTAGAATTCATAAACGGTTGAGATCGATTTCAATCAATGGTCAGGATTAAAAGTGAAGTTCAGTCATAAAGGGAGATTTCAAAATTAAAGGGAGTTAACAGATTTAATTTGAGTAAAATATGGAGTTAACTAATTCAATTTGAGTAGAAAAAGGAGTTAACTGATATAACTCATTTTTTATAATTAGTGAACTAAAAATTTCCCTTTTTGAACTAAAGAGAGATTTTGTTGAGATATTTAATTTAATAAAATGAGATATGCTCGCATAATTACTTTTTCTATTTCATTAAATAATCTTTAATTAATTAGGGACACTTTCCTTATTTAATTAAATAACTTCATTTAATTAATTAGGAATGGCCTCTCATTTAATTAAATAACTTTCTTTAATTAGTTAGAAGTAAGTACTCCATTTAATTAAATAATTTTGTTTAATTATTTCTAAATTCTTTTTGAAACTAGTCAACTCAAGTCAACCGTGGTTAAATCTAGTCAACGTTTGGTTAAACTTGATCATTCCGTATGTGAATATGAGCAAATGTGAGTATGACTTCTAGCAACAATTCGATGCAAATTCTCATTCAACCTTTCAAAATGAGGAGACGAGGGTCTCTTAAATAGACTTTCCTGGAATTCATCAACAGTTGAGATCGACTTCAATCAATGGTTAGGATTAAAGTTGAAGTTCAGTCATAAATTGAGATTTCCAAATTAAAGGGAGTTAACAGATTTAATTTGAGTAAAATAAGGAGTTAACTGATTCAATATGAGTTGAAAAATGAGTCAACTGATTTAACTCATTTTTTATCAATAGTGAACAAGAAATTGCCCTTCTTGAACTGAATAGAGATTTTGTTGAGATATTTAATTTAATAAAATGAGATATGCTCTTATAATTACATTTTCTATTTAATTAAATAATCTTTAATTAATTAGAGACAATTTTTTATTTAATTAAATAACTTCATTTAATTAATTCGGAATTGTTTCTCATTTAATTAAATAACTTTTTTTATTTAATTAAAAGTAAGTACTCTATTTAATTAAATAATTTTGTTTAATTATTTCATTAAAAAAATTTTAAACTAGTCAACTCAAGTCAACCGTGGTTAAATCTGGTCAACTTTTGGTCAAACTTGATCTTTGCGTATGTGAATATGAGCAAATGTGAGTATGAATTCTAGCAAAAATTCGATGCAAATTCTAATTCAACCTTACAAAATGAAGAGATGAGGGTCTCTTAAATAGACTTTCCTGGAATTCATCAACAGTTGAAATCGACTTCCATCAATGGTTAGGATTAAAGGTGAAGTTCTGTCATAAAGGGAGATTTCCAAATTAAAGGGAGTTAACAGATTTAATTTGAGTAAAATAAGGAGTTAACTGATTCAATTTGAGCAGAAAAAGGAGTCAACTAATTTAAATCATTTTTTATCAATAATGAACAGGAATTTTCCCTTTTTGAACTAAATAGAGATTTTGTTGAGATATTTAATTTAATAAAATGAGATATGCTCTCATAATTACTTTTTCTATTTAATTAAATAATATTTAATTAATTAGAGACGCTTTTCTTATTTAATTAAATAACTTCATTTAATTAATTAGGAATGACTTCTCATTTAATTATAATACTTTGTTTAATTAATTAGAAGTAAGTACTCTATTTAATTAAATAATTTTGTATAATTATTTCAAAATTTTTTCGAAACTAGTCAACTCAAGTCAACTGTGGTTAAATCTGGTCAACATTTGGTCAAACTTGATCCTTGCGTATGTGAATATGAGCAAATGTGAGTATGAATTTCAACAACAATTCGATTCAAATTCTCATTCAACCTTTCAAAATGACGAGATGAGCGTCTCTTAAATAGACTTTCTTGGAATTCATCAACAGTTTCGATCGATTTCAATCAATGGTTAGGATTAGAGGTGAAGTTCAGTCATAAAAGAGGATTTCCAAATTAAAGGGAGTTAACAGATTTAATTTGAGTAAAATAAGGAGTTAATTGATTCAATTTGAGTGGAAAAAGGAGTGAACTGATTTAACTAAATTTTTGTCAATAGTTAACTGGAAATTTCCCTTCTTGAACTGAAGAGAGATTTTGTTAAGATATTTAATTTAATAAAATGAGATATGCTCTGATAATTACTTTTTCTATTTAATTAGATAATCTTTAATTAATTAGAGAGACTTTTCTTATTTAATTAAATAACTTCATTTAATTAATTAGGAATGGCTTCTCATTTAATTAAATCACTTTGTTTAATTAATTAGAAGTAAGTACTCTATTTAATTAAATAATTTTGTTTAATTATTTCAAAATTATTTTCAAAACTAGTCAACTCAAGTCAACTGTGGTTAAATCTGGTCAACTTTTGGTCAAACTTGATCTTTTCGTATGTGAATATGAGTAAATGTGAGTATGAATTCTAGCAACAACTTGATGCAAATTCTCATTCAAACTTACAAAATAAAGAGATGACGGTCTCTTAAATAGACTTTCCTAAAATTCATCAACGGTTGAGATCGACTTCCATCAATGGTTAGGATTAAAGGTGAGGTTCAGTCATAAAGGGAGATTTCCAAATTAAAGAGAGTTAACAGATTTAATTTTAGTAAAATAAAGAGTTAACTGATTCAATTTGAGTAGAAAAAGGAGTCAACTGATTTAACTCATTTTTGATCAATAGTGAACTGGAAATTTCCTTTTTTGAACTGAACAGAGATTTTGTAGAGATATTTAATTCAATAAAATGAGATATGCTCTCATAATTACTTTTTCTATTTAATTAAATAATCTTTAATTAATTAGAGACACTCTTCTTATTAAATTAAATAACTTCATTTAAATAATTAGGAATGACTTCTTATTTAATTAAACAACTTTGTTTAATTAATTAGAAGCAAGTACTCCATTTAATTAAATAATTTCATTTAATTATTTCAAAATTCTTTTCGAAACTAGTCAACTCAAGTAAATCGTGGTTAAATCTAGTCAACTTTTGGTCAATCTTCATCTTTGCGTATGTGAATATGAGCAAATGTGAGTATGAATTTTAGCAACAATTTGATGCAAATTCTCATACAACCTTTCAAAATGAAGAGATGAGGGTCTCTTAAATAGACTTTCTTGGAATTCATCAACGGTTTCGATCGATTTCAATCAACGGTCAGGATTATAGGTGAAGTTCACTCATAAAGGGAGATTTCTAAATTAAAGCGAGTTAATAGATTTAATTTGAGTAAAATAAGGAGTTAACTAATTCAATTTGAGTAGAAAAAGGAGTCAACTGATTTAACTCAATTTTGATCAATAGTGAACTGGAGATTTCCCTTCTTGAACTGAAGAGAGATTTTGTTCAGATATTTAATTTAATAAAATGAGATATGCTCTCATAATTATTTTTTCTATTTACTTACATAATCTTTAATTAATCAGAGACACTTTTCTTATTTAATTAAATAACTTCATTTATTTAATTAAAAATGGCTTCTCATTTAATTAAATTACTTTGTTTAATTAATTAAAAGTAATTACTCCATTTAATTAAATAATTTCGTTTAATTATTTCAAAAAAAATTTCGAAACTAGTCAACTCAAGTCAACTATGGTGAAATCTGGTCAACTTTTAGTCAAACTTGGTCTTTGCGTATCTGAATATAAGAAAATGTGACTATAAATTCCAGCAACAATTCGATGCAAATTATCATTCAACCTTTCAAAATGAATAGATGAGGGTCTCTTAAATAGACTTTCCTAAAACTTTTCAATGGTTGAAATCGATTTCAATCAATGGTCAGGATTAAAGGTGAAGTTCAGTCATAAAAGGAGATTCCCAAATTAAAGGGAGTTAACAGATTTAATTTGAGTAAAATAAGGAGTTAACTGATTCAATTTGAGTAGAAAAATGAGTTAACTGATTTAAGTCATTTTTTATCAATAGTGAACTGAAAATTTCCCTTTTTGAACTGAAGAGAGATTTTGTTGAGATATTTAATTTAATAAAATGAGATATGCTCTCATAATTACTTTTTCAATTTAATTAAATAATCTTTAATTAATTAGAGACACTTTTCTTATTTAATTAAATAACTTTATTTAATTACTTAGGAATAGCTTCTCATTTAATTAAACAATTTTTTTTAATTAATTATAAGTAAGAACTCCATTTAATTAAATAATTTCGTTTAATTATTTGAAAATTCTTTTCGAAACTAGTCAACTCAAGTCAACCGTGGTTAAATCTGGTCAACTTTTGGTCAAACTTGATCTTTGTGTATGTGAATATGAGAAAATGTGAGTATGAATTCCAGCAACAATTCGATGCAAATTCTCATTCAACCTTTCAAAATGAAGAGATGAGGGTCTCTTAAATAGACTTTCCTAAAATTCATCAATGGTTGAGATCGATTTCAATCAACGGTCAGAATTTAATTAATTAGGAATGGCTTCTTATTTAATTAAATAACTTTGTTTAATTAATTAGGAGTAAGTACTCCATTTAATTAAATAATTTTGTTTAATTATTTCAAAATACTTTTGGAAACTAGTCAACTCAAGTCCACCGTGGTTAACTCTAGTCAACTTTTGGTCAAACTTGATCTTTGCGAATGTGAATATGAGCAAATGTGAGTATAAATTTCAGCAACAATTCGATGTAAATTCTCATTCAACCTTTCAAAATGAAGAGATGAGGGTCTCTTAAATAGACTTTTCTGGAATTCATCAACGGTTGAGATCAAATTCAATCAACGGTAGGGACTAAAGGTGAAGTTCAGTAATAAAGAGAGATTTCCAAGTTAAAGAGAGTTAACAGATTTAATTTGAGTAAAGTAAGGAGTTAACTGATTCAATTTGAGTAGAAAAAAGAGTTAACTGATTTAACTCATTTTTTATCAATAGTAAACTTGAAATTTCCCTTTTTGAACTAAAGAGAGATTTTGTTGAGATATTTAATTTAATAAAATGAGATATGCTCTGATAAATACTTTTTCTATTTAATTAAATAATCTTTAATTAATTAGAGACACTTTTCTTATTTATTTAAATAACTTCATTTACTTAATTAGGAATGGCTTCTCATTTAATTAAATAAATTTCTTTAATTAATTAGAAGTAAGTACTCCATTTAATTATATAATTTTATTTAATTATTTCAAAATTCTCTTTCGAAACTAGTCAACTCCAGTCAACCGTGCTTAAGTCTTGTCAACTTTTGGTCAAAGTTGATCTTTGCGTATGTGAATATCAGCAAATGTGACTATTAATGCCAACAATAATTCGATGCAAATTCTCATTCAACCTTTCAAAATGAAGAGATGAGGGTCTCTTAAATAGACTTTCCTGGGATTCATCAACGGTTGAGATCGATTTCAATCAACAGTCAGGATTAAAGGTGAAGTTCAGTCATAAAGGGAGATTTCCAAATTAAAGGGAGTTAATAGATTTAATTTGAGTAAAATAAGAAGTCAACAGATTCAATTTGAGTAGAAAAAGGAGTCAACTGATTTAACTCATTTTTTATCAATAGTGAACTGGAAGATTCCCTTTTTGAACTGAAGAGAGATTTTATTGAGATGTTTAATTTAATAAAATGAGATATGCTCTCATAATTACTTTTTCTATTTAATTAAATAATCTTTAATTAATTAGAGACAATTTTTGTTATTTATTAAAATAACTTCTTTTAATTAATTAGGAATGGCTTTTCGTTTAATTAAATAACTTTATTTAATTAATTAGAAGTAAGTACTCCATTTAATTAACTAATTTCATTTAATTAGTTCAAAATTCTTTTCGAAACTAGTCAACTCAAGTCAACCATGGTTAAATCTGGTCAACTTTTGGTCAAACATGATATTTGCGTATGTGAATATGAGCAAATTGGAGCATGAATTTCAGCAATAATTCGATGCAAATTATTGATTCAACCTTTCAAAATGAAGAGATGAGGGTCTCTTAAATAGACTTTCCTAGAATTCATCAATGGTTGAGATCGATTTCAATCAATGGTCAGGATTAAAGGTGAAGTTCAGTCATAAAGGGAGATTTCAAAATTAAAGGGAGTTAACAGATTTAATTTGAGTAAAATATGGAGTTAACTGATTCAATTTGAGTAGAAAAAGGAGTTAACTGATATAACTCATTTTTGATAATTAGTGAACTGGAAATTTCTCTTTTTGAACTGAAGAGAAGTTTTGTTGAGATATTTAATTTAATAAAATGAGATATGCTCACATAACTACTTTTTCTATTTAATTAAATAATCTTTAATTAATTAGGGACACTTTTCTTATTTAATTAAATAACTTGATTTAATTAACTAGGAATGGCTTCTCATTTAATTAAATAACTTTCTTTAATTAATTAGAAGTAAGTACTAAATTTAATTAAATAATTTTGTTTAATTATTTCAAAATTCTTTTCGAAACTAGTCAACTCAATTCAACCGTGGTTAAATCTGGTCAACTTTTGGTTAAACTTGATCTTTGTATATGTGAATATGAGCAAATGTGAGTATGAATTCCAGCAACAATTTGATGCAAATTCTCATTCAACCTTTTAAAATGAAGAGATGAGGGATAGACTTTCTTGAAATTCATCAACGATTGAGATCAATTTCAATCAACGATCAGGAATAAAAATGAAGTTCAATCATAACTTTAGATTTCGAAATTAAAGGGAGTTAACAGATTTAATTTGAGTAAAATAAGGAGTTAACTGATTCAATTTGAGTAGAAAAAGGGGTCAACTGATTTAACTCATTTTTTATCAATAGTGAACTAGAAATTTCTCTTTTTGAACTGAAGAGAGATTTTGTTGAGATATTTTATTCAATAAAATGAGATATGCTCTCATAATTACTTTTTCTATTTAATTAAATAATCTTTAATTAATTAGAGGCACTTTTCTTATTTAATTAAATAAATTCATTTAATTAATTAGGAATGGCTTCTCATTTAATTAAATAACTTTGTTTAATTAATTAAAAATAAGTACTCCATTTAATTAAATAATTTTGTTTAATTATTTCTAAATTCTTTTTGAAACTAGTCAACTCAAGTCAACCGTAGTTAAATCTAGTTAACGTTTGGTCAAACTTGATCTTTTCGTATGTGAATATGAGCAAATGTGAGTATGACTTCTAGAAACAATTCGATGCAAATTCTCATTCAACCTTTCAAAATGAGGAGACGAGGGTCTATTAAATAGATTTTCCTAAAATTCATCAACTGTTGAGATCGACTTCAATCAATGGTTAGGATCAAAGGTGAAGTTCTGTCATAAATTGAGATTTCCAAATTAAAGGGAGTTAACAGATTTAGTTTGAGTAAAATAAGGAGTTAACTGATTCAATATGAGTAGAAAAAGGAGTCAACTGATTTAACTCATTTTTTATCAATAGTGAACAGAAAATTGCCCTTTTTGAACTGAATAGAGATTTTATTGAGATATTTAATTTAATAAATTGAGATATGCTCTCATAATTACTTTTTCTATTTAATTAAATAATCTTTAATTAATTAGAGACAATTTTTTATTTAAATAAATAACTTCATTTAATTAATTAGGAATTGCTTCTCATTTAATTAAATAACTTTGTTTATTTAATTAGAAGTAAGTACTCTGTTTAATTAAATAATTTTGTTTAATTATTTCAATTTTTTTTAAGACTAGTCAACTCAAGTCAACCGTGGTTAAATCTGGTCAACTTTTGGTCAAACTTGATCTTTGCGTATGTGAATATTAGCAAATGTGAGTATGAATTCTAGCAACAATTCGATGCAAATTATCATTCAACCTTACAAAATGAAGAGATGAGGATCTATTAAATAGACTTTCCTAGAATTCATTAACAGTTGAGATCGACTTCCATCAATGGTTAGGATTAAAGGTGAAGTTCTGTCATAAAGGAAGATTTCCAAATTAAAGGGAGTTAATAGATTTAATTTGAGTAAAATAAGGAGTTAACTGATTCAATTTGAGCAGAAAAAGGAGTCAACTGATTTAACTCATTTTTAATCAATAATGAATAGGAAATTTCCCTTTTCGAACTGAATAGAGAATTTGTTGAGATATTTAATTTAATAAAATGAGATATGCCCTCATAATTACTTTTTCTATTTAATTAATTAGAGACACTTTTCTTATTTAATTAAATAACTTCATTTAATTAATTAGAAACTAGTCAACTCAAGTCAACTGTGGTTAAATCTGATCAACATTTGGTCAAACTTGATCCTTCCGTATGTGAATATGAGCAAATGCGAGTATGAATTTCAGCAACAATTCGATTCAAATTCTCATTCAACCTTTCAAAATGAAGAGATGAGCGTCTCTTAAATAGACTTTCTTGAAATTCATCAACGGTTTCGATCGATTTCAATCAACGGTCAGGGTTAAAGGTGAAGTTCAGTCATAAAGGAGGATTTCCAAATTAAAGGGAGTGAACAGATTTAATTTGAGTAAAATAAGGAGTTAACTGATTCAATTTTAGTGGAAAAAAGAGTCAACTGATTTAACTAAATTTTGGTCAATAGTGAACTGGAAATTTCCCTTCTTGAACTGAAGAGAGATTTTGTTAAGATATTTAATTTAATAAAATGAGATATGCTTTGATAATTACTTTTTCTATTTAATTAGATAATCTTTAATTAATTAGAGAAACTTTTCTTATTTAATTAAATAACTTTATTTAATTAATTAGGAATGGCTTCTCATTTAATAAATAACTTTCTTTAACTAATTAAAGGTAAGTACTCCATTTAATTAAATAATTTTGTTTAATTATTTCAAAAGAAAATTTGAAACTACTCAACTCAAGTCTACCGTGGTTAAATTTGGTCAACTTTTGGTCAAACTTGATATTTTTGTCTGTGAATATGAGCAAATGTGAGTATGAATTAAAGAGAGTTAACAAATTTAATTTAAGTAAAATACGGAGTTAACTGATTCAATTTGAGTAGAAAAATGAGTCAACTAATTTAACACATTTTTTATCAATAGTGAACTGGAAGTTTCCATTTTTGAACTGAAGAGAGATTTTGTTGAGATGTTTAATTTAATAAAATGAGATATGCTCTCATAATTAGTTTTTCTATTTAATTAAATAATCTTTAATTAACTAGAGACACTTTTCTTATTTAATTAAATCACTTTGTTTAATTAATTAGAAGTAAGTACTCTATTTAATTAAATAATTTTGTTTAATTATTTCAAAATTATTTTAAAAACTAGTCAACTGAAGTCAATCGTGGTTAAATCTGGTCAACTTTTGGTCAAACTTGATCTTTGCGTATGTGAATATGAGTAAATGTGAGTATGAATTCTAGCAACAATTTGATGCAAATTCTCATTCAAACTTACAAAATGAAGAGATGAGGGTCTCTTAAATAGACGTTCCTAGAATTCATCACCGGTTGAGATCGACTTCCATCAATGGTTAGGATTAAAGGTGAAGTTCTGTCATAAAGGGAGATTTTCAAATTAAAGGGAGTTAACAGATTTAATTTGAGTAAAATAAGGAGTTAACTGATTCAATTTGAGTAGAAAAAGGAGTCAACTGATTCAACTCATTTTTTATCAATAGTGAATAAGAAATTTCCCTTTTTCAACTGAATATAGATTTAGTTCATATATTTAATTTAATAAAATGAGATATGCTCTCATAATTACTTTTTTTATTTAATTAAATAATATTTAATTAATTAGAGACAATTTTCTTATTTAATTAAATAACTTCATTTAATTAATTAGGAATGACTTCTCATTTAATTAAATAACTTTTATTAATTAATTAGAAGTAAGTACTCTATTTAATTAAATAATTTTGTTTAATTATTTCAAATTTTTGTCGAAACTAGTCAAGTCAAGTCAACCGTGGTTAAATCTGGTTAACTTATGGTCAAACTTGATCCTTGCGTATGTGAATATGAGAAAATGTGAGTATGAATTCCAACAACAATTCGATTCAAATTTTCATTCAACCTTTCAAAATGAAGAGATGAGGGTCTCTTAAATAGACTTTCTTGAAATTCATCAACGGTTTCGATCAATTTCAATCAACGGTCAGGATTAAAGGTGAAGTTCACTCATAAAGGGAGATTTCCAAATTAAAGCGAGTTAACAGATTTAATTTGAGTAAAATAAGGAGTTAACTGATTCAATTTGAGTAGAAAAAGGAGTCAACTGATTTAACTCAATTTTGATCAATAGTGAACTGGAGATTTCCCTTCTAGAACTGAAGAGAGATTTTGTTAAGATATTTAATTTAATAAAATGAGATATGCTCTCATAATTACTTTTTCTATTTAATTAAATAAGCTTTAATTAATTAGAGACACTTTTCTTATTTAATTAAATAGCTTCATTTAATTAATTGGGAATGGGTTCTCATTTAATTAAATAACTTTTTTTTAACTAATTAGAAGTACTCCATTTAATTAAATAATTTCGTTTAGTTATTTCAAAAAAAAATTTGAAACTAGTCAACTAAAGTCAACCGTGGTTAAATTTGGTCAACTTTTGGTCAAACTTTATATTTGTGTTTGTGAATATGAGCAAATGTGAGTATGAATTCCAACAACAATTCGATGCAAATTTTCATTCAACCTTTAAAAATGAGGAGATGAGGGTCTCTTAAATAGACTTTCCTGAAATTCATCAATGGTTGAGATCAATTTCAATCAACGGTAAGGATTAAAGGTGAAGTTAACAGATTTAATTTGAGTAAAATAAGGAGTTAACTGATTGAATTTGAGTAGCAAAAGGAGTCAACTGATTTAACTCATTTTTTATCAATAGTGAACTGAAAGTTTCCCTTTTTGAACTGAAGAGAGATTTTGTTGAGATGTTTAATTTAATAAAATGAGATATGCTCTCATAATTACTTTTTCTATTTAATTAAATAATCTTTAATTAATTAGAAACACTTTTCTTATTTAATTAATTAACTTCATTTAATTAATTAGGAATGACTTCTTATTTAATTAAATAACTTTGTTTAATTAATTAGAAGTAAGTACTCCATTTAATTAAATAATTTTGTTTAATTATTTCAAAATTCTTTCGGAAACAAGTCAATTCAAGTCAACCGTGATTAAATCTGGTCAACTTTTGGTCAAACTTGATCTTTGCATATGTCAATATGAGCATACGATGCAAATTCTCATTCAACCTTTCAAAATGAAGAGATAAGGGTCTCTTAAATAGACTTTCTTGGAATTCATCAATGGTTGAGAACAATTTCAATCAACGGTCTGGATTAAAGGTGAAGTTCAGTCATAAAGAGAGATTTCCAAATTAAAGGGAGTTAATAGATTTAATTCGAGTAAAATAAGGAGTTAACTGATTCAATTTGAGTAGAAAAAGGAGTCAACTGATTTAAATCATTTTTTATCAATAGTCAACTGAAAATTTCCCTTTTTGAATTGAAGAGAGATTTTGTGGAGATATTTAATTTAATAAAATGAGATATGCTCTTATAATTACTTTTCCTATTTAATTAAATAATCTTAAATTAATTAGAGACACTTTTCTTATTTAATTAAATAAATTCATTTAACTAATTAGGAATGGCTTCTTATTTAATTAAATAAATTTGTTTAATTAATTAAAAGTAAGTACTTCATTTAATTAAATAACTTCATTTAATTATTTCAAAATTCTTTTTGAAACTAGTCAACTTAAGTCAACCGTGGTTAAATCTGGTCAACTTTTGGTGAAACTTGATCTTTGCGTATGTGAATATAAGCAAATGTGAGTATGAATTCGAGCAACAATTTGATGCAAATTCTCATTCAACCTTTCAAAATGAAGAAATGAGGGTCTCTTAAATAGACTTTCTTGAAATTCATCAACGGTTGAGATCGATTTCAATCAACGGTCAGGATTAAAGGTGAAGTTCAGTCATAAAGGGAGATACCTAAATTAAAGGGAGTTAAAAAATTTAATTTGAGTAAAATAAGGAGTTAACTGATTCAATTTGAATAGAAAAAGGAGTTAACTAATTTAACTCATTTTTTATCAATAGTGAACGGGAAATTTCCCTTTTTGAACTAAAGATAGAATTTCTAGAGATATTTAATTTGATAAAATGAGATATGCTCTCATAATTACTTTTTCTATTTAATTAAATAATCTTTAATTAATTAGAGGCACTTATCTTATTTAATTAAATAACTTCATTTAATTAATTAGGAATGGCTTCTCATTGAATTAAATAACTTTGTTTAATTAATTAGAAGTAATTACTCCATTTAATTAAATAATTTCGTTTAATTATTTTTAAATACTTTTCAAAACTAGTCAACTCAAGTCCAACGTGGTTAACTCTGGTCAACTTTTGGTCAAACTTGATCTTTGCGAATGTGAATATGAGCAAATGTGAGTATGAATTCCAGCAACAATTCGATGAAAATTTTCATTCAACCTTTAAAAATGAGGAGATGAGGGTCTCTTAAATAGACTTTCCTGAAATTCATCAACGGTTGAGATCAATTTCAATCAACGGTAAGGATTAAAGGTGAAGTTAACAGATTTAATTTGAGTAAAATAAGGAGTTAACTGATTGAATTTGAGTAGCAAAAGGAGTCAACTGATTTAACTCATTTTTTATCAATAGTGAACTGAAAGTTTCCCTTTTTGAACTGAAGAGAGATTTTGTTGAGATGTTTAATTTAATAAAATGAGATATGCTCTCATAATTACTTTTTCTATTTAATTAAATAATCTTTAATTAATTAGAAACACTTTTCTTATTTAATTAATTAACTTCATTTAATTAATTAGGAATGACTTCTTATTTAATTAAATAACTTTGTTTAATTAATTAGAAGTAAGTACTCCATTTAATTAAATAATTTTGTTTAATTATTTCAAAATTCTTTCGGAAACAAGTCAATTCAAGTCAACCGTGATTAAATCTGGTCAACTTTTGGTCAAACTTGATCTTTGCATATGTCAATATGAGCATACGATGCAAATTCTCATTCAACCTTTCAAAATGAAGAGATAAGGGTCTCTTAAATAGACTTTCTTGGAATTCATCAATGGTTGAGAACAATTTCAATCAACGGTCTGGATTAAAGGTGAAGTTCAGTCATAAAGAGAGATTTCCAAATTAAAGGGAGTTAATAGATTTAATTCGAGTAAAATAAGGAGTTAACTGATTCAATTTGAGTAGAAAAAGGAGTCAACTGATTTAAATCATTTTTTATCAATAGTCAACTGAAAATTTCCCTTTTTGAATTGAAGAGAGATTTTGTGGAGATATTTAATTTAATAAAATGAGATATGCTCTTATAATTACTTTTCCTATTTAATTAAATAATCTTAAATTAATTAGAGACACTTTTCTTATTTAATTAAATAAATTCATTTAACTAATTAGGAATGGCTTCTTATTTAATTAAATAAATTTGTTTAATTAATTAAAAGTAAGTACTTCATTTAATTAAATAACTTCATTTAATTATTTCAAAATTCTTTTTGAAACTAGTCAACTTAAGTCAACCGTGGTTAAATCTGGTCAACTTTTGGTGAAACTTGATCTTTGCGTATGTGAATATAAGCAAATGTGAGTATGAATTCGAGCAACAATTTGATGCAAATTCTCATTCAACCTTTCAAAATGAAGAAATGAGGGTCTCTTAAATAGACTTTCTTGAAATTCATCAACGGTTGAGATCGATTTCAATCAACGGTCAGGATTAAAGGTGAAGTTCAGTCATAAAGGGAGATACCTAAATTAAAGGGAGTTAAAAAATTTAATTTGAGTAAAATAAGGAGTTAACTGATTCAATTTGAATAGAAAAAGGAGTTAACTAATTTAACTCATTTTTTATCAATAGTGAACGGGAAATTTCCCTTTTTGAACTGAAGATAGAATTTCTAGAGATATTTAATTTGATAAAATGAGATATGCTCTCATAATTACTTTTTCTATTTAATTAAATAATCTTTAATTAATTAGAGGCACTTATCTTATTTAATTAAATAACTTCATTTAATTAATTAGGAATGGCTTCTCATTGAATTAAATAACTTTGTTTAATTAATTAGAAGTAATTACTCCATTTAATTAAATAATTTCGTTTAATTATTTTTAAATACTTTTCAAAACTAGTCAACTCAAGTCCAACGTGGTTAACTCTGGTCAACTTTTGGTCAAACTTGATCTTTGCGAATGTGAATATGAGCAAATGTGAGTATGAATTCCAGCAACAATTCGATGAAAATTTTCATTCAACCTTTAAAAATGAGGAGATGAGGGTCTCTTAAATAGACTTTCCTGAAATTCATCAACGGTTGAGATCAATTTCAATCAACGGTAAGGATTAATGGTGAAGTTAAGTCATAAAGGGAGATTTTCAAATTAAAGGAAGTTAATAGATTTAATTTGAGTAAAATAAGGAGTTAACTGATTCAATTTGAGTAGCAAAAGGAGTCAACTGATTTAACTCATTTTTTATCAATAGTGAACTGAAAGTTTCCCTTTTTGAACTGAAGAGAGATTTTGTTGAGATGTTTAATTTAATAAAATGAGATATGCTCTCATAATTACCTTTTCTATTTAATTAAATAATCTTTAATTAATTAGAAACACTTTTCTTATTTAATTAATTAGGAATGGCTTCTTATTTAATTAAATAAATTTGTTTAATTAATTAGAAGTAAGTACTCCATTTAATTAAACAATTTTGTTTAATTATTTCAAAATTCTTTTCGAAACAAGTCAACTCAAGTCAACCGTGGTTAAATCTGGTCAACTTTTGGTCAAACTTGATCTTTGCGTATGTGAATATAAGCATACGATGCAAATTCTCATTCAACCTTTCAAAATGAAGAGATAAGGGTCTCTTAAATAGACTTTCCTGGAATTCATCAATGGTTGAGAACAATTTTAATCAACGGTCAGGATTAAAGGTGAAGTTCAGTCATAAAGAGAGATTTCCAAATTAAAGGGAGTTAACAGATTTAATTCGAGTAAAATAAGGAGTTAACTGATTCAATTTGAGTAGAAAAAGGAGTCAACTGATTTAAATCATTTTTTATCAATAGTCAAATGGAAATTTCCCTTTTTGAATTGAAGAGAGATTTTGTGGAGATATTTAATTTAATAAAATGAGATATGCTTTTATAATTACTTTTTCTATTTAATTAAATAATCTTTAATTAATTAGAGACACTTTTCTTATTTAATTAAATAAATTCATTTAACTAATTAGGAATGGCTTCTTATTTAATTAAATAACTTTGTTTAATTAATTAGAAGTAAGTACTCCATTTAATTAAATAACTTTGTTTAATTATTTCAAAATTCTTTTTGAAACTAGTCAACTTAAGTCAACCGTGGTTAAATCTGATCAACTTTTGGTGAAACCTTATCTTTGCGTATGTGAATATAAGCAAATGTGAGTATGAATTCCAGCAACAATTTGATGCAAATTCTCATTCAACCTTTCAAAATGAAGAGATGAGGGTCTCTTAAATAGACTTTCCTGAAATTCATCAACGGTTGAGATCGATTTCAATCAACGGTCATGATTAAAGGTGAAGTTCAGTCATAAAGGGAGATATCCAAATTAAAGGCAGCTAAAAAAATTTAATTTGAGTAAAATAAGGAGTTAACTGATTCAATTTGAATAGAAAAAGGAGTTAACTAATTTAACTCATTTTTTATCAATAGTGAACGGGAAATTTCCCTTTTTGAACTGAAGAAAGATTTTGTAGAGATATTTAATTTGATAAAATGAGATATGCTCTCATAATTACTTTTTCTATTTAATTAAATAATCTTTAATTAATTAGAGGCACTTATCTTATTTAATTAAATAACTTCATTTAATTAATTAGGAATGGCTTCTCATTGAATTAAATAACTTTGTTTAATTAATTAGAAGTAAGTACTCCATTTAATTAAATAATTTCGTTTAATTATTTTAAAATACTTTTCAAAACTAGTCAACTCAAGTCCACCGTGGTTAACTCTGGTCAACTTTTGGTCAAACTTGATCTTTGCGAATGTGAATATGAGCAAATGT
Source organism: Cupressus sempervirens (assembly GCA_028749045.1). Taxonomy (NCBI): domain Eukaryota; kingdom Viridiplantae; phylum Streptophyta; class Pinopsida; order Cupressales; family Cupressaceae; genus Cupressus; species Cupressus sempervirens. The sequence goes on from CM053787.1 coordinate 104,147,935, forward strand.
GAGTATATATTCCAGCAACAATTTGATGCAAATTCTCATTCAACCTTTCAAAATTAAGAGATGAGGGTCCCTTAAATAGACATTTCTAGAATTTTTCAACGGTTGAGATCGATTTCAATCAACGGTCAGGATTAAAGGTGAAGTTCAGTCATAAAGGCGGATTTTCAAATTAAAGGGATTTAACATATTTAATTTGAGTAAAATAATGAGTTAACTGATTCAATTTGAGTAGAAAAAGGAGTTAATTGATTTAACTCATTTTTTACCAATAGTGAACTAGAAATTTCCCTTTTTGAACTGAAGAGAGATTTTGTTGAGATATTTAATTTAATAAAATGAGATATGCTCTCCTAATTACTTTTTCTATTTACTTACATAATCTTTAATTAATCAGAGACACTTTTCTTATTTAATTAAATAACTTCATTTATTTAATTAGAAATGGCTTCTCATTTAATTAAATAACTTTGTTTAATTAATTAGAAGTAAGTACTCCATTTAATTAAATAATTTCGTTTAATTATTTCAAAATTCTTTTCGAAACTAGTCAACTCAAGTCAACTATAGTTAAATCTGGTCAACTTTTAGTCAAACTTGGTCTTTGCGTATGTGAATATAAGAAAATGTGAGTATGAATTCCAGCAACAATTCGATACAAATTATCATTCAACCTTTCAAAATGAATAGATAAGGGTCTCTTAAATAGACTTTCCTAGAACTCTTCAATGGTTGAAATTGATTTCAATCAATGGTCAGGATTAAGGGTGAAGTTCAGTCATAAAGGGATATTTCCAAATTAAAGAGAGTTAGCAGATTTAATTTGAGTAAAATAAGGAGTTAACTGATTCAATTTGAGTAGAAAAAGGAGTTAACTGATTTAAGTCATTTTTGATCAATAGTGCACTTAAAATTTTCCTTTTTGAACTGAAGAGAGATTTTGTTGAGATATTTAATTTAATAAAATGAGATATGCTCTCATAATTACTTTTTTTATTTAATTAAATAATCTTTAATTAATTAGAGACACTTTTCTTATTTAATTAAATAACTTCATTTAATTAATTAGGAATGACTTCTCATTTAATTAAATAACTTTTTTTAATTAATTATAAGTAAGAACTCCATTTAATTAAATAATTTTGTTTAATTATTTGAAAATTCTTTTCGAAACTAGTCAACTCATGTCAACCGTGGTTAAATTTGGTCAACTTTTGGTCAAACTTGATCTTTGTGTATTTGAATATGAGAAAATGTGAGTATGAACTCCAGCAACAATTCGATGCAAATTCTCATTCAACCTTTCAAAATGAAGAGATGAGGGTCTCTTAAACAGACTTTCCTAAAAGTCATCAACGGTTGAGATCGATTTCAATAAACGGTCAGAATTTAATTAATTAGGAATGGCTTCTCATTTAATTAAATAACTTTCTTTAATTAATTAGGTGTAAGTACTCCATTTAATTAAATAATTTTGTTTAATTATTTCAAAATACTTTTCGAAACTAGTCAACTCAAGTCCACCATGGTTAATTCTGGTCAACTTTTGGACAAACTTGATCTTTGCAAATGTGAATATGAGCAAATGTGAGTATAAATATCAGCAACAATTCGATACAAATTCTCATTCAACCTTTCAAAATGAAGAGATGAGGGTCTCTTAAATAGACTTTCCTGGAATTCATCAACGGTTGAGATCGATTTCAATCAACGGTCAGGACTAAAGGTGAAGTTCAGTAATAAAGAGAGATTTCCAAGTTAAAGAGAGTGAACAGATTTAATTTGAGTAAAGTAAGGAGTTAACTGATTCAATTTGAGTAGAAAAAAGAGTTAACTCATTTAAATCATTTTTTATCAATAGTGAACTGAAAATTTCCCTTTTTGAACTAAAGATAGATTTTGTTGAGATATTTAATTTAATAAAATGAGATATGCTCTGATAATTACTTTTTCTATTTAATTAAATAATCTTTAATTAATTAGAAACACTTTTCTTATTTAATTAAATAACTTCATTTAATAAATTAGGAATGGCTTCTCATTTAATTAAATAACTTTGTTTAATTAATTAGAAGTAAGTACTCCATTTAATTATATAATTTCATTTAATTATTTCAAAATTCTCTTTCGAAACTAGTCAACTCCAGTCAACCGTGCTTAAATCTGGTCAACTTTTGGTCAAACTTGATCTTTGCGTATGTGAATATCAGCAAATGTGACTATGAATTCCAGCAATAATTCGATGCAAATTCTCATTCAACCTTTCAAAATGAAGAGATGAGGGTCTCTTAAATAGACTTTCTTGGAATTCATCAACGGTTGAGATCGATTTTAATCAACAGTCAGGATTAAAGGTGAAGTTCAGTCATAAAGGGAGATTTCCAAATTAAAGGGAGTTAATAGATTTAATTTGAGTAAAATAAGAAGTCAACTGATTCAATTTGAGTAGAAAAAGGAGACAATTGATTTAACTCATTCTTTATCAATAGTGAACTGGAAGTTTCCCTTTTTGAACTGAAGAGAGATTTTATTGAGATGTTTAATTTAATAAAATGAGATATGCTCTCATAATTACTTTTTCTATTTAATTAAATAATCTTTAATTAATTAGAGACACTTTTCTTATTTAATAAAATAACTTCATTTAATTAATTAGGAATGGCTTCTTATTTAATTAGATAACTTTGTTTAATTAATTAGAAGTAAGTACTCTATTTAATTAAATAATTTTGTTTAACTATTTTAAAATTCTTTTCGAAACTAGTCAACTCAAGTCAACCGTGGTTAAATCTGGTCAACTTTTGGTCGAACTTGATCTTTGCGTATGTGAGTATGAGCAAATGTGAGTATGAATTCCAGCAACAATTCGATGCAAATTCTAATTCAACCTTTCAAAATGAAGAGATGATGGTCTCTTAAATAGACTTTCTTAGAATTCATCAACAGTTGAGATCGATTTCAATCAATGGTCAAGATTAAAGTTGAAGTTCAGTGATAAAGATAGATTTCCAAATTAAAGGGAGTTAACAAATTTAATTTGAGTAAAATAAGGAGTTAACTGATTCAATTTGAGTAGAAAAAGGAGTTGACTGATTTAACTCATTTTTTATCAATAGTGAACTTGAAATTTTCCTTTTTGAACTGAAGAGAGATTTTGTTGAGATATTTAATTTAATAAAATGAGATATGCTCTTATAATTACTTTTTCTATTTAATTAAATAATCTTTAATTAATTAGAGACACTTTTCTTATTTAATTAAATAACTTCATTTAATTAATTAGGAATGGCTTCTCATTTAATTAAATAACTTTGTTTAATTAATTAGAAGTAATTTCTCCATTTAATTAAATAATTTTGTTTAATTATTTCAAATTTATTTTCGAAACTAGTCAACTCAAGTCAACCATGGTTAAATCTGGTCATCTTTTGGTCAAACTTAATCTTTGCGTATGTGAATATGAGCAAATGTGAGTATAAATTCCAGCAACAATTCCATGCAAATTCTCATTCAACCTTTCAAAATGAAGAGATGAGGGTCTCTTAAATAGACTTTCCTAAAATTCATCAATGGTTGAGATCGATTTCAATCAACGGTCAGGATTTAAGTTGAAGTTCAGTCATAAAGGGAGATATCCAAATTAAAAGGAGTTAATAGATTTAATTAGAGTAAAATAAGGAGTTAATTGATTAAATTTGAGTAAAAAAAGGAGTTAACTAATTTAACTCATTTTTGATCAATAGTGAACTGGAAATTTTCCTTTTTGAACTGAAGAGAGATTTTGTAGAGATATTTAATTTGATAAAATGAGATATGGTCTCATAATTACTTTTTCTATTTAATTAAATAATATTTAATTAATTAGAGACACTTTTCTTATTTAATTAACTTCATTTAATTAATTAGGAATGGCTTCTCCTTAATTTAAATAACCTTCTTTAATTAATTAGAAGTAAGTACTCCATTTAATTATATAATTTAGTTTAATTATTTCAAAATTCTTTTTTGAAACTAGTCAACTCAAGTAAACCATGCTTAAATCTGGTCAACTTTTGGTCAAACTTGATCTTTACGTATGTGAATATGAGCAAATGTGACTGAATTCCAGAAATAATTTGATGCAAATTCTCATTCAACCTTTCAAAATGAAGAGATGAGGGTCTCTTAAATAGACTTTCCTTGAATTCATCAACGGTTGAGATCGATTTCAATCAACGGTCAGGATTAAAGGTGATGTTCAGTCATAAAGGGAGATTTCCAAATTAAAGGGAGTTAATAGATTTAATTTGAGTAAAATAAGGAGTCAACTGATTAAATTTGATTAGAAAAAGGAGTTAACTGATTTAATTCAGTTTTGATCAATAGTGAATTGGAAATTTTCCTTTTTGAACTGAAGAGAGATATTGTTGAGGTATTGTCATGCCCAAAATATAAGGGGTAAAAATGCACACAATTTTTTTTTTCTAATTAACTAAGGTCATAACCCATCATTTAATTTAGTAAAACAATTAATTATGAGAAAAAGAATACCACTAACCCTAAATGTGATCTAACTGATTAGACACTCTTTTAGCTTGATCACTTGAACGTTACTGCAATTTTAAATATTTACTTTAGGCTTCATGACAATCAATTATCCTCTTTCAACTTCATTCTAATTTATGTTTTAAGGTTCAAATCGAAGGTCCAATCTAAAGTTTTAGAATAAGGTTTACGAATTATCCTAAGATACTAATAACGTTAATTACATAACTAAAATTGAATGAGTGAAATCTAAACTAAAACATACTATAACAATTAAGATTTATAACGTACCCACTAACTTTCCTTACCAATGGGCACAAGAGTTACGCTAATTAAATCTTTACTAACCACTTAATTTCGACTTAAATTTATTAGGGAAAGACATTTCTAAAGGTAATTAATACAACTACAATTAGGTAATAACTAAAACAAGCTTTCATAACTTACCAATCTTAACATTTAAAAATAACAATTAACTCCAACATACTCATACAGTCTAATTAATTAATTTAATGTTCGCTATTAAAGTTGGTGACTATAAAAAATTCAATGAAACTATACTTTAATCTAAACTTTATCCGAATTATCGTAACTTTAAGTCCACATTAAAATCAATCGATAAAGCTCATCATACAATAAAAACTAATTAATGAAACATTAAAATTGTTTTAAATTACAATATTCAATTTCACGCTAAAACTTTTTTTGAACTAATTTAACATTCTAACATCTAATCACTACCTAATAATCAAGACTAATCCTAATTTAAATTAGACATACATCTAAAACTAACTAAACATAGATATTAATTAGATTGACCATGACTAATTTAAATACTACCAAAATAAATTGACCTAAATTAAATTCAAATTAAAATAATACTACTCAACTAATACCTAAATTTAAAACAACTTAAGCTAATCTTAAATATTAAATTAAACTAAAACAACAACTAGACTACTTTAAAATTAAAACTTATAATAATAAAACTACTAATAAGCAATACTAACATTGATAAGTAGGAGGCAAACTAATCTAACTACAATCTCTAACTAAACATTGAACTTACTTACTTAAAACATTATATATAAATCATATTAACAACTAGCTATCATTTAATCACGTACCACTAATAAAAAACCAATATAGATAAAAGGAAATACACTCTACACTACACTACCAAATATAATATTTAACCTAACAACTAAGCCAAGCTAAATTGCTGACTAAACACTAATATACTAATCTTATTTAAAACTGAAAAGAAATCTAATTATAAACTCAGTCTACTCTAACTCAATCTAGGCTACCCACTTGCCAAGTGGCTAATCCACCCACTTGGCTTCCTACTCATCGTACCCACAGTATTCCCCCCCCCCATGGGCTGTACGCTGCCCCAAGGTCTGCCTAGCGCAAAGAATCTCTCCCCTTGCATGCAGTGAGGGTGTTGTGAAGACAAAGCGTGTGGGGAAAGATGGGAATAAAAGTTCCCATGGAAAAATCTGCTCCTTTCTCTGATGTGACTCACCTTGTACTAAGTGTGCAGGGAGTAGATTTAAACTTAATACTCCTTTAGTAGCATGTGACATCATCCAAAGTGAGCACTAGGTGGGAGAATAAGAAGGTTAAGCCTTTAATGTGTTTCCCTCTTTCTTATTGTATAAGGAAGAGTACGAGTTGGATGGGGGTTGACTTCCCATCAACTTCAGGCACATTAATATGTCCTAATGATGTGCCTAGGATTTAGGAATTAGGTGGCAGCACAAGGAGTTTAGGTCAAATTTTTAAGGGAAGAGTAAGGGTAGTAATTTCTTAAAGTTTATTAGGTGAATTTTGATAGGATGTTTTAGACAAGAAATTAAATTACTATCAAATTCAATATATTATATATATATTTTCACCAACGAGTTTGGTAATGGATTTCTTTTTAATACTATTTTGATTTTATTTAATCATTGAAAGGAATCAACAAGGAATATGCTTTGTTGTTTGGGGTCTTTTCTTTTCTTTAACAAACCTCATACAAACTCCAGAGAGCTGTTTTGCTCCTGGGGGGGGTGCTTTTTTTTCTAAGCATAAATTTTCTTATTAGGCTATGTTTTTCTCTCCTTTCTTTGCTATAAATGTATTTTTGTTTTATAGTTCATCTTACATCAAGGTATATGAGCCTCTTATTCTGAATCCAAGTAGATGCATAATTTCTTAAATCACATTGGTTTTGTCAATTATATAATTTAACAAGGTGGCAGATAAATTTGTTGTCCACAATGTAGGATTGTTCATGTCCCCATAATACATAAAATATTGAATTCGAAACTTCAGTAAATCTAATTGCATTTCATTAACATAATTGGAACTTGAAAGTTTATAATTCAATGACATTATATATATCAATCCATTTCTCACAACATAAGCAAAATTTGGAATCACTTGAGAGCATTGCAAGTAAAGATTCATAATCTTTTCTTTCCTCTATTAATCATCCTGGTTCAAGGCTCCATCGGGAAAGAACCAGTAAGAAAACCCCATATCTTTGCCACTACATCGAATTCAATTACAATTTACATGATATTACAATTCATTGAGTTTTCTTCAAGACTTCCACAAGAGACTTTTATCAAATGTCTTCATTGCCTCAAGGGTAAACATGGGAGATACAAGAACCAACATGGAGATAACAACACAGGGAGATAAGCAAAATGAACATACATTCCCACTCGGTTGCACAATAGGTCCAGCAATGAACCAATATAGGGGAAAGGTGAATTTTATCAATAGGAGAAGTCAATCACCATACCTTCACTTAGCCCTTTCGGGGCTTAAAACTTTAAGAATTTCCATTCTTTCTCAAGGCCCTTTTGGGGCTATATACACAAGGAATTTTCATTCTTTACCACATTCAAGAATTGTCAATAACAACAAGGTATGGGATGACAAGTAGGGGCCCATACACCCTACCCCTTTTCCCTCCTCTCTCCATGAGAGGAGACTCTACACTATTGAGGTCCAACTAATTCCCTTTCCCCAAGCATGGCCACTTCTTTCCTATCCAAGGGTGAGTGTTGCCAAATACATCCCCATGAAAATCTCTCAAAAACAATCAACACACGAAGAAGGCATATGGATAACATCAAAAGAAGACAAGATAAAATCCCTCCCAATCCACCCCAACACACAACAAGAATGCAACATTACATAATGTCTCCAACATGATTCAAGCAAGATTCAAAACATGAACACACATAAAGAACCATTCATGGAGTGAAGATCTCCTACCTTCATAAAAGAGTTATGGCAAAGGTGGTTTGAGAAGAGCTTCCCTTTTTCTATCTTCAATCTTCAAGACTTCCTCCAAAACTAGAGGATTGGGTCACAAAAAAACTAACCCCCCCCCAAAATGCCTCTAAGTATGGTCCTTAACCCCACTAAGTTTCAAGTAACTCAAGATGGAGGTTTGGTTCACTAACGCAAGTAAAGAGCAACTCATTTTCAAAATCAGCCTATAATAGGGTTTTTAAGAGACCCTAAGAGTCAACCTAGGAGGCTAAAGGGTTGGAAAGTACTCCCACCCATGCCCTTACCCATAGGGGTACTTAAATTTAATGTTTCTAAGCCTTTAAAGGCTTATTAGGAATAATTAAAAGTTGGGAGAATAGCAAGATCAAATTACAACCTTTAAAGAATTACAATATAAGGTTAGCACAAAATTAACAAGTAGTTTTAGCTCCATCTTTCCGTCGAGTTGTCTCAGCTAATTTTCCTGTACACTCATCGCACACATCAGTAGGTCCAAAACCACATGCATAATGTGAATTACATATTAGAGGAATTATATAAATTAAAGCATCCATTTCTAAGAAATAGTTGTTCATCTAATTCTACTCATATTAAAAACCTTTCGACTTGCATACCCAACGTGTTAGCGTTGCATGCACTAAATGGCAAAATAAAATAACTGAAGTAAGCATCACACATCGCAAAATAGCATAACAATGTTCAGTGTATCCAATAATGTTCTGACATGTCAACATGAATATCAAAATAACAATGTATCATCGGTGCTAGGATGGGTCGGGGTGAGGCCTCACAGATATTCAATTTCATTAAATGAGATATGCTCTGATCATTACTTTTTCTATTTAATTAAATGTTCTTTAATCAATTAGAGGCGCTTTTCTTATTTAATTAAATAACTTCATTTAATTAATTAGGAATGGCTTCTCATTTAATAAAATAACTTTGTTTAATTAATTAGAAGTAAGTACTCCATTTAATTAAATAATTTTGTTTAATTATTTAAAAATTCTTTTCAAAACTAGTCAACTCAAGTCAACTGTGGTTAAATCTGGTCAACTTTTGGTCAAACTTGATCTTTGCATATGTGAATATGAGCAAATGTGAGTATGAATTCTAGCAACAATTCGATGCAAATTCTCATTCAACCTTTCAAAATGAAGAGATAAGGGTCTCTTAAATAGACTTTCCTGAAATTCATCAACGATTGAGATCGATTTCAATCAACGGTCAGGATTTAAGGTGAAGTTCAGTCATAAAGGGAGATTTCCAAATTAAAGGGAGTTAATAGATTTAATTTTTGTAAAATAAAGAGTTAACTGATTCAATTGGGGTAGAAAAAGGAGTTAACTCATTTAACTCATTTTTTATCAATAGTGAACTGAAAATTTACCTCTTTGAACTGAAGAGAGATTTTGTTGAGATATTTAATTTAATAAAATGATATATGCTCTCATAATTACTTTTTCTATTTAATTAAATAATTTTTAATTCATTAGAGAGGCTTTTCTTATTTAATTAAATAACTTCATTTAATTAATTAGGAATGGCTTCTCATTTAATTAAATAACTTTGTTTAATTAATTAGAAGTAAGTACTCCATTTAATTAAATAATTTCGTTTAATTTTTTCAAAATTTTTTTTGAAACTAGTCAACTCAAGTCAACTGTGGTTAAATCTGGTCAACTTTTGGTCAAACTTGATCTTTGCGTATGTGCATATGAGCAAATGTGAGTACGAATTCCAGCAACAATTAAATGCAAATTCTCATTCAACCTTTCAAAATGAAGAGATGAGGGTCTCTTCAATAGACTTTCTTGGAATTCATCAACGGTTGAGATCGATTTCAATCAACTGTCAGGATTAAAAGTGAACTTTAGTCATAAAGGGAGATTTTCAAATTAAAGGGAGTTAACATATTTAATTTAGGTAAAATAAGGAGTTAACTGATTCAATTTGAGTAGACAAAGGAGTCAACTAATTTAACTCATTTTTTATCAATAGTGAACAGAAAATTTCCCTTTTTGAACTGAATAGAGATTTTCTTGAGATATTTAATTTAATAAAATGAGATATCCTCTCATAATTACTTTTTCTATTTAATTAAATAATCTTTAATTAATTAGAGACACTTTTCTTATTTAATTAAATAACTTCATTTAATTAATTAGGAATTGCTTCTCATTTAATTAAATAAGTTTATTTATTTAATTAGAAGTAAGTGCTCTATTTAATTAAATAATTTTGTTTAATTAATTTCAAAATTCATTTCAAAACTAGTCAACTCATGTAAACCATGGTAAAATCTGGTCAACTTTTGGTCAAATTTGATCTTTGCGTATGTGAATATGAGCAAATGTGAGTATGAATTCTAGCAACAATTCAATGCAAATTCTCATTCAACCTTTCAAAATGAAGAGATGAGGGTCTCTTAAATAGAATTTCCTGGAATTCATCAACGGTTGAGATCGACATCAATCAATGGTTAGGATTAAAGCTGAAGTTCTGTCATAAAAGGAGATTTCCAAATTAAAGGGAGTTAAATAATTTAATTTCAGTAAAATAAGGAGTTAACTGATTCAATTTTAGTAGAAAAAGGAGTCAACTGATTTAACTCATTTTTTTATCAATAGTGAACAGGAAATTTCCATTTTTGAACTGAATAGAGATTATTTTGAGATATTTAATTTAATAAAATCAGATATGCTCTCATAATTACTTTCTCTATTTATTTAAATAATCTTGAATTAATTAGAGACACTTTTCTTATTTAATTAAATAACTTCATTTAATTAATTAGGAATGGCTTCTCATTTAATTAAATAAATTTGTTTAATTAATTAGAAGTAATTAATCCATTTAATTAAATAATTTTGTTTAATTATTTTAAAATTCTTTTCGAAACGAGTCAACTCAAGTCAACCGTGGTTAAATCTGGTCAACTTTTGGTCAAACTTGATCTTTGCATATGTGAATATGAGCAAATGTGAGTATGAATTCCAGCAACAATTCGATGCAAATTCTCATTCAACCTTTCAAAATGAAGAGATCAGGGTCTCTTAAATAGACTTTCCTAGAATTCATCAATAGTTGAGATCGATTTCAATCAACGGTCAGGATTAAAGGTGAAGTTCAGTCATAAAGGGAGATTTCCAAATTAAAGGGAGTGAACAGATTTAATTTGAGTAAAATAAGGAGTTAACTAATTCAATTTGAGTAGAAAAAGGAGTTAACTGATTTAAGTCATTATTGATCAATAGTGAACTGAAAATTTCCCTTTTTGAACTGAAAAGAGATTTTGTTGAGATATTTAATTTAATAAAATGAGATATGCTCTCATAATTACTTTTTCTATTTAATTAAATAATCTTTAATTAATTAGAGACACTTTTCTTATTTAATTAAATAAATTAATTTAATTAATTAGGAATGGCTTCTCATTTAATTAAATAACTTTTTTTAATTAATTAGAAGTAAGTACTTAATTTAATTAAATAATTTCCTTTAATTATTTCAAAATTCTTTTCGAAACTAGTCAACTCAAGTCAACGATTGTTAAATCTGGTCAACTTTTGGTCAAACTTGATCTTTGCGTATGTGAATATGAGCAAATGTGAGTATGAATTCCAGCAACAATTCGATAAAAATTCTCATTCAACCTTTCAAAATGAAGAGATGAGGGTCTCTTAAATAGACTTTCCTAAAATTCATCAACGGTTGAGATCGATTTCAATCAACGGTCAGAATTAAAGATGAAGTTTAGTCATAAGGAGAGATTTTCAAATTAAAGGGAGTTAACAGAATTAATTTGAGTAAAATAAGGAGTTAACTGATTCATTTTGAGTAGAAAAAGGAGTTAACTGATTTAAGTCATTTTTGATCAATAGTGAACAGAAAATTTTCCATTTTGAACTGAAGAGAGATTTTCTTGAAATATTTAATTTAATAAAATGAGATATGCTCTCATAATTACTTTTTCTATTTAATTAAATAATCTTTAATTAATTAGAGACACTTTTCTTATTTAATTAAATAACTTCATTTAATTAATTAGGAATAGCTTCTCATTTAATTAAATAACTTTGTTTAATTAATTAGAAGTAAGTACTCTATTTAATTAAATAATTTCACTTAATTATTTCAAATTTTTTTTCGAAACTAGTCAACTCAAGTTAACCGTGGTTAAATCTGGTAAATTTTTAGTCAAAATTGATCTTTGCGTATGTGAATATGAGCAAAAGTGAGTATGAATTCCAGCAACAATTCGATGCAAATTCTCATTCAACCTTTCAAAATGAAGAGATGAGGGTTTCTTAAATAGACTTTCTTGGAATTCATCAACGGTTGAGATCGATTTCAATCAATGGTCAGGATTAAAGGTGAAGTTCAGTCATTAAGGGAGATTTTCAAATTAAACGTAGTTAACAGATTTAATTTGGGTAAAATAAGGAGTTAACTGATTCAATTTGAGTAGAAAAAGGAGTTAGCTGATTTAACTCATTTTTTATCAATAGTGAACACGAAATTCCCCTTTTTGAACTGAAGAGAGATTTTGTTGAGAAATTTAATTTAATAAAATGAGATATACTCTCATAATTACTTTTTTTTATTTAATTAAATAATCTATAATTAATTAGAGACACTTTTCTTATTTAATCAAATAACTTCATTTAATTAATTAGGAATGGCTTCTCATTTAATTAACTAACTTTGTTTAATTAATTAGAAGTAAGTACTCTCTTTAATTTAATAACTTTGTTTAATTATTTCAAAAAAAATTTCGAAACTAGTCAACTCAAGTCAACTGAGGTTAAATCTGGTCAAATTTTGGTCAAACTTGATCTTTACGTATGTGAATATGAGCAAATATGAGTATGAATTCTAGCAACAATTCGATGCAAATTCTCATTCAACCTTTCAAAATGAAGAGATGAGGGTCTCTTAAATAGACTTTCTTGGAACTCATCAACGGTTGAAATCAATTTACATCAACGGTCAGGATAAAAGGTGAAGTTCAGTCATAAAGGGAGATTTTCAAATTAAATGGAGTTAACAGATTTAGTTTGAGTAAAATAAGGAGTTAACTTATTCAATTTGAGTAGAAAAAGGAGTCAACTGATTTAACTCATTTTTTATCAATAGTGAACAAGAAATTTCCCTTTTTGAACTGAAGGAAAATTTTGTTGAGATATTTAATTTAATAAAATGCGATATGCTCTCATAATTACTTTTTCTATTTAATTAAATAATCTTTAATCAATTAGAGACACTTTTCTTATTTAATTAAATAACTTCATTTAATTAATTAGGAATGGCTTCTCATTTAATTAAATAACTTTGTTTAATTAATTAGAAGTAAGTACTCCACTTAATTAGATAACTCCATTTAATTATTTCAAAATTCTTTTCGAAACTAGTCAACTCAAGTCAACCGTGGTTAAATCTGGTCAACTTTTGGTCAAACTTGATCTTTGCGTATGTGAATATGAGCAAATGTGAGTATGAATTCCAGCAACAATTCGATGCAAATTTCCATTCAACCTTTCAAAATAAACAGATGAGGGTCTCTTAAATAGACTTTCCTGGAATTCATCAACGGTTGAAATCGATTTCAATCAACGGTTAGGATAAAAGGTGAAGTTCAGTCATAAAGGGAGATTTCCAAATTAAAGGGAGTTAACAGATTTAATTTGAGTAAAAATATGGAGTTAACTGGTTCAATTTGAGTATAAAAAAGAGTCAACTGATTTAACTCATTTTTTATCAATAGTGAACTAGAAATTTCTCTTTTTCGACTGAAGAGAAATTTTGTTGAGATATTTAATTTAATAAAATGAGATATGCTCTCATAATTACTTTTTCTATTTAATTAAATAATCTTTAATCAATTAGAGACACTTTTTTTATTTAATTAAATAACTTCATTTAATTAATTAGGAATGGCTTCACATTTAATTAAATAACTTTGTTTAATTAATTAGAAGTAAGTACTCCATTTAATTAAATAATTTCATTTAATTATTTCAAAATTCTTTTTTGAAACTAGTTAACTCAAGTCAACCGTGGTTAAATTTGGTCAACTCTTGGTCAAACTTGAACTTTGCGTATGTGAATATGTGAAAATGTGAGTATGAATTCTAGCAACAATTCGCTGCAAATTCTCATTCAACCTTTCAAAATGAAGAGATGAGGGTCTCTTAAATAGACTTTCCTGGAATTCATCAATGGTTAAGATCGATTTCAATCAACGGTCAGAATTAAAGTTGAAGTTCAGTCATAAAGGGAGATTTCCAAATTAAAGGGAGTTAACATATTTATTTTTTGTAAATAAGGACTTAACTGATTCAATTGGGGTAGAAAAAGGAGTTAACTGATTTAACTCGTTTTTGATCAAAAGTGAACTGAAAATTTACCTTTTTGAACTGAAGAGAGATTTTGTTGAGATATTTAATTTAATAAAATGATATATGCTCTCATAATTACTTTTTCTATTTAACTAAATAATCTTTAATTAATTAGAGAGGTTTTTCTTATTGAATTAAATAACTTCATTTAATTAATTAGGAATGGCTTCTCATTTAATTAAATAACTTTGTTTAATTAATTAGAAGTAAGTACTCAATTAAATTAAATAATTTTATTTAATTATTTCAAAATTCTTTTCGAAACTAGTCAATTCAAGTCAACCGTGGTTAAATTTGGTCAACTTTTGGTCAAACTTGATCTTTGCATATGTGAATATGAGCAAATGTGAGTATGAATATCAGCAACAATTCGATGCAAATTCTCATTCAACCTTTCAAAATGAAGAGATGAGGGTCTCTTAAATAGACTTTCCTAGAATTCATCAACGGTTGAGATCGATTTCAATCAACGGTCAGGATTAAAGGTGAAGTTCAGTCATAAAGAGAGATTTCCAAATTAAAGGGAGTTAACAGATTTAATTTGAGTAAAATAAAGAGTAAACTGATTCAATTTGAGTAGAAAAAGGATTCAACCAATTTAACTAATTTTTTTATCAATAGTGAACTGAAAATTTCCCTTTTTGAACAGAACAGAGATTTTGTTGAGATATTTAATTTAATAAAATGAGATATGCTCACATAATTACTTTTTCTATTTAATTAAATAACTTTATTTAATATATTAGGAATGGCTTCTTATTTAATTAAATAACTTTTATTAATTAATTAGAAGTAAGTACTCCATTTAATTAAATAATTTCGTTCAATTATTTTAAAATTCTTTTTGAAACTAGTCAACTCAAGTCAACCATGCTTAAATTTTGTCAACTTTTGGTCAAACTTGATCTTTCCGTATGTGAATATGTGCAAATGTGATTATGAACTCTAGCAACAATTCGATGCAAATTCTAATTAAACCTTTCAAAATGAGGAGATGAGGTTCTCTTAAATAGACTTTCTTGGAATTCATCAATGGTTGAGATCAATTTCAATCAACAATCAGGATTAAAGTTGAACTTTAGTCATAAAGGGAGATTTCCAAATTAAAGGGAGTTAACAGATTTAATTTTTGTAAAATAAGGAGTTAAGTGATTCAATTGGGGTAAAAAAAAGGAGTTAACAGATTTATCTCATTTTTTTATCAAAAGTGAACTGAAAATTTACCTTTTTGAACTGAAGAGTGATTTTGTTGAGATATTTAATTTAATAAAATGATATATGCTCTCATAATTACTTTTTCTATTTAATTAAATAATCTTTAATTAATTAGAGAGATTTTTCTTATTTAACTAAATAACTTCATTTAATTAATTAGGAATGGCTTCTCATTTAATTAAATAATTTTGTTTAATTAATTAGAAGTAAGTACTCCATTTAATTAAATAATTTCATTTAATTATTTCAAAATTCTTTTCGAAACTAGTCAACTCAAGTCAACCGTTGTTAAATCTGGTCAACTTTTGGTCAAACTTGATCTTTGCGTATGTGAATATGAGCAAATGTGAGTATGATTTCCAACAACAATTCGATGCAAACTTTCATTCAACCTTTCAAAATGAAGAGATAAGCGTCTCTTAAATAGACTTTCCTGGAATTCATCAACGGTTGAGATCGATTTCAATCAACGATCAGGATTAAAGGTGAAGTTCAGTCATAAAGAGAGATTTCCAAATTAAAGGGAGTTAACAGATTTGATTTGAGTAAAATAAGGAGTTAACTGATTCAATTTGAGTAGAAAAAGGAGTCAACTGATTTAACTAAATTTTCTATTTACTGAAATAATCTTTAATTAATTAGAGACACTTTTCTTATTTAATTAAATAACTTCATTTAATTAATTAGGAATGGATTCTCATTTAATTAAATAACTTTGTTTAATTAATTAGAAGTAAGTACTCTATTTAATTAAATTATTTCGTTTAATTATTTCAAAATTCTTTTCGAAACTAGTCAACTCAAGTCAGCTATGGTTAAATCTGGTCAACCTTTAGCCAAACTTGGTCTTTGCGTATGTGAATATAAGAAAATGTGAGTATGAATTCCAGCAACAATTCGATGCAAATTCTCATTCAACCTTTCAAAATGAAGAGATGAGGGCCTCTAAAATAGACTTTCCTAGAACTCATCAATGGTTGAAATCGATTTCAATCAATGGTTAGGATTAAAGGTTAAGTTCAGTCATAAAGGGAGATTTCCAAATTAAAGGGAGTTAATAGATTTAATTTGAGTAAAATAAAGAGTTAACTAATTCAATTTGAGTAGAAAAAGGAGTTAACTAATTTAAATCATTTTTGATCAATAGTGAATTGAAATTTTCCCTTTTTGAACTGAAGAGAGATTTTCTTGAGATATTTAATTTAATAAAATGAGATATGCTGTCATAATTACTTTTTCTATTTAATTAAATAATTTTTAATTAATTAGGGACACTTTTCTTATTTAATTAAATAACTTCATTTAATTAATTAGGAATGGCTTCTCATTTAATTAAATGACTTTTTTAATTAATTAGAAGTAAGTACTCCATTTAATTAAATAATTTCGTTTAATTATTTCAAAATTATTTTTGAAACTAGTCAACTCAAGTCAACCATGGTTAAATCTGATCAACTTTTGGTCAAACTTGATCGTTGCGTATGTGAATATGAGCAAATGTCAGTATGAATTCCAACAACAATTCGATGCAAATTCTCATTCAACCTTTCAAAATGAAGAGATGAGGGTCTCTTAAATAGACTTTCCTAAAATTCATCAACGCTTGAGATCGATTTCAATCAACGGTCAGAATTAAAGGTGAAGTTCAATCATAAGGAGAGATTTTCAAATTAAAGGGGGTTAGCAGATTTAATTTGAGTAAAATAAGGAGTTAACTGATTCAATTTGAGTAGAACAAGTAGCTAACTGATTTAACTCATTTTTGATCAATAGTGAATAGGAAATTTCCCTTTTTGAACTGAATAGAGATTTTGTTGAAATATTTAATTTAATAAAATGAGATATGGTCTCATAATTACTTTTTCTATTTAATTAAATAATCTTTAATTAATTAGAGACACTTTTCTTATTTAATTAAATAATTTCATTTAATTAATTAGGAATAGCTTCTCATTTAATTAAATAACTTTGTTTAATTAATTAGAAGTAAGTACTCTTTTTAATTAAATAATTTTGTTTAATTATTTCAAAATTCTTTTTGAAACTAGTCAACTCAAGTTAATCGTGGTTAAATCTGGTCAATTTTTGGTCAAACTTGATCTTTGCGTATGTGAATATGAGAAAATGTGAGTATGAATTCCAGCAACAATTCGATGCAAATTCTCATTCAACCTTTCAGAATGAAGAGATGAGGGTCTCTTAAATAGACTTTTCTAGAATTCATCAATGATTGAGATCGATTTCAATCAACGGTCGGGATTAAAGGTGAAGTTCAGTCATTAAGGGAGATTTCCAAATTAAACGTAGTTAACAGATTTAATTTGAGTAAAATAAGGAGTAAACTGATTCAATTGAGAAGAATAAGGAGTTAACTGATTTAACTCATTTTTGATCAATACTGAACTGAAAATTCCCCTTTTTGAACTAAAGAGAGATTTTGTTGAGAAATTTAATTTAATAAAATGAGATATTCTCTCATAATTACTTTTTCTATTTAATTAAATAATTTTTAATTAATTAGAGACACTTTTCTTATTTAATCAAATAACTTCATTTAATTAATTAGGAATGGCTTCTCATTTAATTAAATAACTTTGTTTAATTAATTAGAAGTAAGTACTCCATTTAATTAAATAACTTGGTTTAATTATTTCAAACTTCTTTTCGAAACAAGTCAATTCAACTCAACCGTGGTTAAATCTGGTCAACTTTTGGTCAAACTTGATCTTTGCGTATGTGAATATGAGCAAATGTGAGTATGAATTCTAGTAACAATTCGATGCAAATTCTCATTCAACCTTCCAAAATGAAGAGATGAGGGTCTCTTAAATAGACTTTCTTAGAATTCATCAATGGTTGAAATCGATTTCAATCAATGGTCAGGATAAAAGGTGAAGTTCAGTCATAAAGGGAGATTTCCAAATTAAAGGGAGTTAACAGATTTAATTTGAGTAAAATAAAGAGTTAACTAATTCAATTTGAGTAGAAAATGGAGTCAACTGATTTAACTCATTTTTTATCAATAGTGAACTGGAAATTTCCCTTTGTGAACTGAAGAGAAATTTTATTGAGATATTTAATTTAATAAAATTAGATATGCTCTCATAATTACTTTTTGTATTTAATTAAATAATCTTTAATCAATTAGAGACACTTTTCTTATTTAATGAAATAACTTCATTTAATTAATTAGGAATGGCTTCTCATTTAATTAAATAACTTTATTTAATTAATTAGATGTAAGTACTCCAATTAATTAAATAACTTCGTTTAATTATTTCAAAATTCTTTTTGAAACTAGTCAACTCAAGTCAACCGTGGTTAAATCTGGTCAACTTTTCGTCAAACTTGATCTTTCTGTATGTGAATATGAGCAAATTTGAGTATGAAATCCAGCAACAATTCGATGCAAATTCTCATTCAACCTTTCAAAATGAAGAGATGAGAGTCTCTTAAATAGACTTTCTTGGAATTCATCAACGGTTGAAATCGATTTCAATCAACGGTCAGGATAAAAGATGAAGTTAAGTCATAAAGGGAGATTTCCAAATTAAAGGGAGTTAACAGATTTAATTTGAGTGAAATAAGGAGTTAACTGATTCAATTTGAGTAGAAAAAGGAGTCAACTGATTTAACTCATTTTTTATCAATAGTGAATTGAAAATTTCCCTTTTTGAATTGAAGAGAAATTTTGTTGAGATATTTAATTTAATAAAATGAGATATGCTCTCATAATTACTTTTTCTATTTAATTAAATAATCTTTAATCAATTAGAGACACTTTTCTTATTTAATTAAATAACTTCATTTAATTAATTAGGAATGGCTTCTCATTTAATTAAATAACTTTGTTTAATTAATTAGAAGTAAGTACTCCATTTAATTAAATAATTTCGTTTAATTATTTCGAAATTCTTTTCGAAACTAGGCAACTCAAGTCAACCGTGGTTAAATCTGGTCAACTTTTGGTCAAACTTGATCTTTGCGTATGTGAATATGAGCAAATGTGAGTATGAATTCTAGCAGCAATTAGATGCAAATTCTCATTCAACCTTTCAAAATGAAGAAATGAGGATCTCTTAAATAGACTTTCCTGGAATTCATCAACGGTTGAGATCGATTTCAATCAACGGTCAGGATTAAAGGTGAAGTTTAGTCATAAAGGGGGATTTTCAAATTAAAGCGAGTTAATAGATTTAATTTGAGTAAAATAAGGATTCAACTGATTCAATTTGAGTAGAAAAAGGAGTTAACTGATTTAACTATTTTTTATCAATAGTGAACTGAAAATTTCCCTTTTTGAACTAAAGAGAGATTTTGTTGAGATATTTAATTTATTAAAATGAGATATGCTCTGATAATTACTTTTTCTATTTAATTAAATAATCTTTAATTACTTAGAGGCACTTTTCTTATTTAATTAAATGACTTCATTTAATTAATTAGGAAAGGCTTCTCATTTAATTAAATAACTATGTTGAATTAATTAGAAGTAATTTTTCCATTTAATTAAATAATTTTGTTTAATTATTTCAAAATTCTTTTCGAAACTAGTCAACTCAAGTCAATCGTGGTTAAATCTAGTCAACTTTTGGTCAAACTTGATATTTGCATATGTGAATATGAGCAAATATATGTGCGAATTCCGGCAACAATTCGATGCAAATTATCATTCAACCTTTCAAAATGAAGAAATGAGGGTCTCTTAAATAGACTTTCTTGGATTTCATCAACGGTTGAGATCGATTTCAATCAACGGTCAAGATTAAAGGTGAAGTTCAGTCATAAAGGGAGATTGTCATAGTAAAGGGAGTTAAAATATTTAATTTGAGTAAAATAAGTTGTTAACTGATTTAATTTGAGTAGAAAAAGGAGCCAACTGATTTAACTCATTTTTTATCAACTCAAGTCAACTGTGGTTAAATCTGGTCAACTTTTGGTCAAACTTGATCTTTGCGTATGTGAATATGAGCAAATGTGAGTATGAATTCCAACAAAAATTCGATGCAAATTCTCATTCAACCTTTCAAAATGAAGAGATGAGGGTCTAATTTATTAATTTGAGTAAAATAAGGAGTTAACTGATTCAATTTGAGTAGAAAAAGGAGTTGACTGATTTAACTCATTTTTGATCAATAGTGAACTAGAAATTTCCCTTTTTGAACTGAAGAGAAATTTTGTTGAGATATTTAATTTAATAAAATGAGATATGCTCTCATAATTACTTTTTCTATTTAATTAAATAATATTTAATTAATTAGAAACACTTTTCTTATTTAATTAAATAACTTCATTTAATTAGTCAGGAATGACTTCTCATTTAATTAAATAACTTTGTTTAATTAATTAGAAGTAAGTACTCCATTTAATTAAATAATTTCATTTAATTATTTCATAATTCTTTTCAAAACTAGTCAACTCAAGTCAACCGTGGTTAAATATGGTCAACTTTTGGTCAAACTTAATCTTTGCGTATGTGAATATGAGCAAATATCAGTATGAATTCCAACAACAATTCGATGCAAATTCTCATTCAACCTTTCAAAATGAAGAGATGAGGATCTCTTAAATAGACTTTCCTTGAATTCATCAATGGTTGAGATCAATTTCAATCAACGGTTAGGATTAAAGGTGAAGTTATGTAACGCCCTGCCAAGGGATCCAAAGAATTAACCTAGAGTTTCACTGAGTTTGGTAACTTTTTTATTTTTATTTTTATTTTTAATTTTTAATTTTTTTTTTAATTTTCTCGGTTGGATGCTAGATTGGTTGATCAAGCTAAGAAGGTCAAGGTGGAAGAGGATGGTTTTGCTGATCAGTTTGTGGAGCCTGATGCAGAACTTGCAGAGCAACTAGAGGTTGTTGCTGAAGATATTTCTAATGTTGTTGATGTTGGGACAGAGGTTGGTTTTCATGATCAATTGGTTGAGTCTGACATGGAGACTACAGAGCACTTGGTCGTGGATAATCTAGTTGTTGGAGGTGAGTTATGTATTATAGAGCATCTTGTTGTGAGCAATGAGGTTGCTGATGTTGAGAGTTTGGCATGTATTGATGGAGATCTACATGTTGGTGTTGATATGGAGTTTGTTGTTGCTGATGTGGGGTTTGTTGCTATGGGTGTGAAATCACTAGTTGTTGATGTGAATGGGAGTTTGGTAATGAAGAATTATGTTCAATTTGTTCCTAGGAATGAGCATGTTCATTGGATAGTTGAGATTCTGATGTTTGATAGAGTAATGCAAATGTGGAAGATTTGCATGGTGGTTTTGTTGTCCCCATTGAGGTGGAAACCTTTGGTGAAGATGAAGATGGTGGTAGATCTTTCTTTTTGGCATCAAAGTGTGGGACACACTTTTCTATTTACCGGGGGAGTCTGATGCAGGAGCATCTTGCATGGAAAAAAAAAATTTGAAAAAAAAAAAAAAAACCCTGGAGGAGAGAGAAAGTGACGAAAATTAGAGGAGAAATAATAAATAAATAAAAAGGGAAAAAGGAGAAAATTAAAAAAGGAGAAATTTCTATTTTCGAGGTGCATAGGTGGCATAAAATAAAAAAATGAGAAATTAGTTGTCATTCCATTAATCAAGGTGTGTAGGTGGCATCTTAGAAGCTTGTGGAAAGTTTCTTAAATCATGCATTTAATATTTGTTGTGATCCATAAAGGAAATGTAATTTTCTAATTGGGCCACATGGTGGTGCTTAGTTGTAATTCTAGACGGTTATGGAAGTTGTAGAAGGTTGTGGAGGAATTCTAGAAGATTGTGCATGGGGTGGTAAGTGCCTATTTAAGTAAGGCATATGAGCATTTTCTAAATCAAGCTCAAGGAGTAGCTTGAGGAGTAGAGGCTCAAGGAGAAGCTTGAGAAGAAGAATTATGAGAAGTGGAAGCTTAGAAAGCTTGGAAAGTTTCAAGGTGTGAAAGAGAAAGAGAAAGTGAAGAGTGGGATTTCCTGAGTCTGTGGACAGAGCGCCGAATGTGAGGCAATTTACAGTAGGATTGTGATAGAGTTGTGAGTGTGTAGACAAAGTGCCGAATGTGAGGCAGTTTACACTTGGATCTTGGATAAGGTTGGAGAAGAGCTAGTGGCTGCGGTTTAGAAACAAGGAGGTTGCTTGGTGGCTTGCGAGCACAAGTTGAGATCTTGGAGGTTTCTACCAGAGTGTGGATCTGGACTAGCTTAGGATGGTGTGGCCCTTCGTCAGTGGTATCAGAGCCGTACTTCATCAGTGGTATCAGAGCGTACCTTTGTCAAGTGGTATCAGAGTGTATCTACATTAGTGGTATCAGAGCATATCTTCATCAAATTAATTAGAAGTAAGTACTCCATTTAATTAAATAATTTCATTTAATTATTTCAAAATTCTTTTCGAAACTAGTCAACTCAAATCAACCATGGTTAAATATGGTCAACTTTTGGTCAAACTTAATCTTTGCATATGTGAATATGAGCAAATTTCAGTATGAATTTCAACAACAATTCAATGCAAATTCTCATTCAACCTTTCAAAATGAAGAGATGAGGGTCTCTTAAATAGACTTTCCTTGAATTCATCAACGGTTGAGATCGATTTCAATCAATGGTTAGGATTAAAGGTGAAGTTCTGTAATGCCCCGCCAAGGGATCCAAAGAATTAACCTGGAGTTTCACTAAGTTTGGTAACTTTTTTTTTTTTTTTTACATGAAAGTAAATACCATACATAACTTATTCACAATAACGGAAGCAATAGCAATGTCCATCTGAAAAGTAAACATAAGATACATAACAGATTACATTCTTTAAGATCCCTTAACGTTGAATTACATACATGAATCCATCTAGTACAACATCCACATGAAATAATAATGATAAGTCCAATGTTTAAACATTACATTTCCAAATGCTCAATCATCCACTGTACATGTCACAGGGTATGAAGGCTTTAAAGAATATACATATGTGAAATAAGGTACATCATCCTATTCTAATCCATGATACATCAAAGACAATCACATGATATACATGATACATCATCATAGATTACATATACATTCATCATAAGATCAAACATAACTAACTAAGTGCACGGTTTCTCCCAACCGTTAATAGCATCATTAGACCATCGTGGGCCCTAGCCATCCCTCCGTGCGTAACATCCCAAATCACCAAAGAGATCATCGGTATTAAAATAGTAGGTATGTCACTCCTAACATATACAACATCATATGTAGAAAGTAATCTAACATGAAAATATAAGCATAAGATAACATCATCTAACATATGCTAATTATCAATGAAAAGATACATATCCACCATCACGAAGGACGCATCAACCACGATGTCTCAATGAATCTCAAATGATAAGAGTGGAAAATAAACTACCACTCGACCACGTGGTACCTAATTGGTCCACTCCCACCGTGCTGAGGAGATAATCTCAAGTCTCAAACAAGTTATCAAAATCACATAGCATAAATCCCTTTAATCTAGGAATCCTAAAAGTATACTAACTCAAAGGTTCCAATCACGAAACTGACATCTACATCCCAGAGGCACACAATGACATGTAGGAACCTACTATGCAAGCAGGAAAGATTCATCGTATTTATCACGTACAAGTTACCCTGGCAGTTAGCTAAACTCCACGGGTCCATACTGATCTCATGCGGCCACTAGTATCCTCTCATACTGACAAGGCATACTATGGAATGCAAGGTCGCAACCATGCGTTCTCACTACTCCCATCCTAGCCTATAAAAGCACTCAAGGCATGGGCAAGAACCAAAACTCTTATCTTTTTAGGTTCATTTAGTTAGTATTAGGTGTGAATGTTATCACTTATTAATCCAACTTACAATGAGTTACCCTGGCAGTCTCTTAGGGCCCTGACCCCCATTGCAAGCCACTTCCCATCACTACATGCAGATATCCTACCCTAATGCTCATGGAATCATAAAACTCAAAATCACAAAAATAATCCATAATAAAATCATCAAATATGCATAAAAGCATCAAATCTCCATGAGCAAACATCCATAGAAAATCATGACCACAACAGCTCTCTATTGGCAACTGAAGCATCACTGATAATCAAAAGTATCCAATGGTTCTCAATAACCAAAATATATCTCAAACACACTGATTGAAGACTCCAAAAATGGTTGAGTCAAACATGTCACAACATGACATCATCAAGAATAAATCCACATTTTAGTCCCATCATGGCGACTAGAAAATAACCAAGGATAACTGATCGATGACCAAAAATAATGGTTAAGTCAAGTGTCTCATAAATAAGAATCTCAACTATAAAAATCAGTATTGACAACTAATACATAGAGCATTCCATCACATAACCATGGTTGGGTTATAAAGATCGAGATTAAATCATCATCATGGCATCACAATCACATAACCCCCAAGCCTCTGGTAGACGTCTTATACTGGTCAACACTAGTCAACCCAAAACCCAAAACAATAGCATAAAGAATACACAATGTAAACACATGTTTTTGGTTTTGCTAAGTTTTCAAATTTGAATTCAAAAGTCTCAGTTTACGTATTCCCAAATTAACATCAAGTGCAAAAATTTCACGTTTTATTTAACCCATGTATTCGTTTGATAGATAAAAGTTTCTCCATCAGACTCAATTTTCTAATTGATTTATATGACATTTTTTGAAGATTGATATTCTCAATGAATCAAAAACTTTGATTATATATTCTAATAATTAATCTTAATTAAAAACTAAGTTTAATTAAATTAATTTTTAATATCTCTTCATAATTGACAAGCTTAATAGCAATATTTTGCTCATTAAAAAAGTGATCCATTAATTGAGAACTTTATAATAATCATTTATAGTTAATAATATATATATACATACATATATATATATATACTTGTATATATATATATATATATACACATAAATATACATCTATACATATAAAAAAATAATATTTTATAAAACAAAATATAATAATCAAACTACAATTCACAAATCACAAATCGCAAATCGCAAAATTGCATCACAACCTTGGAAGTCAATTCATATATATCTATATCACTGCACAGAGGAGGTACCGTGCGGGCCTGCGGCAGCAGTGCCGCCAGCCTCTGCCACATATACGTAGTGGGATGGGGGTACGGGCTCGGCCCTCCCCGCTCGCCTCAATTTGCATTAAATTTCTTTTTTTTTTCTAAAAAAGAGTCGCTTATGCGATTTCCATTCGTGAGTATGCGATTCAATTTTTAAATAAAGTTCAACATTTTTCAAAAACATTTTTGTTTAATGATATATATATATTTAATTAAATTATATATATTATATATACATATGTATGTATGTATATATATATATATATATATATATATGTACTTGCAAAATTAAAAAAAAAACATCACAACATATAATCATGTATACATATTTATATATATAATTGCATATGTGTGTGTGTGTGTGTGCAGATTAAAAAAAATATAAACATGTATATACATGGTTTATTTAGAAATTCTATTTTTCAAAAATTTCTTATAAACTTTGATCTCCAATTTATCCAATAAATAATTTAATGGGTTTGGCTATGAATTAACCCTAGCCCCGTTTTCTCTTTTTTCTAAATCCATGCATATAAAATTCTCAAATAAATTTAATTGCCCAAATTGAAAATGCATACAATAAAAATATGAAATTCTTCAGAAGACATATAGAAGACACGAAGAAGACAGGAATGCATGATGCGAAAATAGCATAAGAAAAATCACAAGAATCTATCCGGATTCTGATACTAATTCGCTCTTCCTCAGAAAACCCGCAGAGCAAGCTCCCTTCTTCAGAGTTATTGAGTCCTCCAATGCTCCAATTGCTCTCCACCTCTTTTTTTTTTTAAGCTTCTATGAATGCCTGGATATAAAGAGCTCTCAAAAAACCTTTGGAATGCTTCTTGAAACTGCAGAAAGGTGTCACCAACTAAGCATGGGTCTTTTCCAACCTTTTTGATGAGTCATAGAGTTGTAGACACCTTGTGCTTAATTGATGCACTAACCCTCATGTTGTTAACACATGTTAATTCCCATGCAAGCTTATAACTCCAATTTACTTTTTAAATAATTTCTATTTAAATTTTATAACTTTCATTTTAATTTTTATAACTTTTATTATTATTATTTTATTTATTACTTTATTATTATTTTATAATTAGTATTAATTTTAATTTTTAATTTTCTTTTATTTAATTCCTTTTCTCCAATAATTCACATTTAATTAATTACAATCAAAATATCAAAGATCATGATATTTTATTAATTTTCCCAAATAAATAATTTAAATCTATTTATTAAGACTTAATTAATGAAAAATTCACCATAGACCTCCAAGATAAAATATGAAAACCCATCATAGGACAAATCATACAAAATAAATCTAAAGGGTTAAAAATCATGAAATATGTCATTCAACACATTCGGTGGGTATTCAACTTTGATACTTGTCCTAACTAACTAGGACAAATGGTTTTTATGTTTGAGATTTGGACTTGAGAGATTTTGTTGAGATATTTAATTTAATAAAATGAGATATGCTCTCATAATTACTTTTTCTATTTAATTAAATAATCTTTAATTAATTAGAGACACTTTCCTTATTTAATTAGATAACTTCATTTAATTAGTTAGGAATGGCTTCTCATTTAATTAAATAACTCTGTTTAATTAATTAGAAGTAAGTACTCCATTTAATTAAATAATTTCATTTAATAATTTTAAAATTCTTTTCGAAACTAGTCAACTCAAGTCAACTGTGGTTAAATCTGGTCAACTTTTGGTCAAACTTGATCTTTGCGTATGTGAATATGAGCAAATGTGAGTATGAATTCCAGCAACAATTCGATGCAAATTCTCATTCAACCTTTCAAAATGAAGAGATGAGGGTCTCTTAAATAGACTTTCCTGAAATTCATCAACGGTTGAGATCAATTTCAATCAACGGTCAGGATTAAAGGTGAAGTTCAGTCATAAAGGGAGATTTTCAAATTAAAGGGAGTTAACAGATTTAATTTGAGTAAAATAAGGAATTAACTGATTCAATTTGAGTAGAAAAAGGAGTTAACTGATTTAATTCATTTTTTATCAATAGTGACCTGAAAATTTCCCTTTTTGAACTGAACAGAGATTTTGTTGAGATATTTAATTTAATAAAATGAGATATGCTCTCATAATTACTTTTTCTATTTAATTAAATAAACTTTAATTAATTAGAGACACTTTTCTTATTTAATTAAATAACTTCATTTAATTAGTTAGGAATGGTTTCTCATTTAATTAAATAACTTTTATAAATTAATTAGAAGTACTCTATTTAATTAATAATTTCATTTAATTATTTAAAAAAAAAAAATTGAAGCTAGTCAACTCAAGTCAACCATGGTTAAATTTGGTCAACTTTTGGTCAAACTTGATCTTTGCGTATGTGAATATGAACAAATGTGACTATGAATTCCAGCAACAATTCGATGCAAATTCTCATTCAACCTTTCAAAATGAAGAGATGATGGTCTCTTAAATAGACTTTCCTAGAATTCATCAACGGTTGAGATTGATTTCAATCAACAGTCAGGATTAAAGGTGATGTTCAATCGTAAGGAAGATTTCCAGTTTTAAATGGAGTTAACAGATTTAATTTGAGTAAAATAAGGAGTTAACTGATTCAATTTGAGTAGAAAAAGGAGTTAACTAATTTAATTCATTTTTGATCAATAGTGAACTGAAAATTTCCCTTTTTGAACTGAAGAGAGATTTTGTTAAGATATTTAATTTAATAAAATGAGATATGCTCTCATAATTATATTTTCTATTTAATTAAATAATCTTTAATTAATTACAGACACTTTTCTTATTTAATTAAATAACTTCATTTAATTAGTTAGGAATGGCTTCTCATTTAATTAAATAACTTTGTTTATTTAATTAGAAGTAAGTACTCCATTTCATTAAATAATTTTGTTTAATTATTTTAAAATTCTTTTTGAAACTAGTCAACTCAAGTCAACCGTGGTTAAATCTAGTCAACTTTTGATCAAACTTGATCTTTGCGTATGTGAATATGAACAAATGTGAGTATGAATTCCAACAACAATTTGATGTTATTTAATTAAATAAGAAAATTGCCTCTAATTAATTAAAAATTATTTAATTAAATAGAAAAAGTAATTATGTAATGCCCCGCCAAAGGATCCAAATAATTAACCTAGAATTTCACTAAGTTTAGTAGCATTTTTTTTCCATAGAAGTAAACATCACATATAACTTATGCACAATAACAGAAGCAATAGTAATGTCCATCTGAAATTAATCATAACTTAAATAACAGATTACATTCTTTAAGATCCCTTAACGTTGAATTACATACATGAATCCATCTAGTACAACATCCACATGAAATAATAATGATAAGTCCAATGTTTATACATTACATTTCAAATACTTAATCATCCACTGTACATGTCACAGGGTATGACAAGCTCAAAAGAATATACATAGATAGAATAAGGTACATCATCCTATTCTAATCCATGATACATCAAAGTAGAGATAGTCACATGA
The DNA here is from genome assembly GCA_028749045.1 of Cupressus sempervirens. NCBI lineage: Eukaryota > Viridiplantae > Streptophyta > Pinopsida > Cupressales > Cupressaceae > Cupressus > Cupressus sempervirens. The sequence continues at coordinate 104,176,954 of CM053787.1, forward strand.
TACACATGAGACATCATCATAGAAACATATACATCCATCATACAGATCAATATAATAAGCTAAGTGCATGGTTCCTCCCAACTATCAATAGCATCATTAGACCATTGTGGATCCTAGCCATCCCTCCGTGCTAACATTTTGAATCACCGAAGAGATCATCAGTATTACATAGTAGGAATGTCACTCCTAATAAACACAACATCATATGTAGAAAGTAATCTAACATGCAAATAAAAGCATAAGATAACATCATCTAACATATGCAAATCATCAATGAAAAAGGATACATATCCACCATCATGAAGGACGCATCAGCCACGATGTCTCAATGAATTTTAAAATGATAAGAGTGGAAAATACACTACCACCTGACCGTGTGGTACCTAAGTGGTCCACTCCCACCGTGCTAAGGAGATAATCTCAAGTCTCAGGCAGGCTATCAAAATCACATAGTACATATCGCTATAAGTCCAGGAATCCTAAAAGTATACTAACTCAAAGGTTCCAAACACAAAATATTACATCTAATCTCTAGAGGCACACAATGACATGTAGGAACTTACTATGCAAGTGGGAAAGTGTCATCGCAATTATCACGTACAAGTTACCTTGGTAGTTAGCTAAACTCCATGGGTCCATACTGATTTCATGCAACCACTAGTATCCTCTCATACTGACAAGGCATACTAGGGAATGCAAGGTCGCAACCATGTGTCTCACTACTTCCATCCTAGCCTGTACAAGCACTCAAGGCATGGGCGAGAACAAAACACTTATCTTTTTAGGTTCATTCAGTTAGTATTAGGCATGAATGTTATCACTTATTAATCCAGCTTACAATGAGTTACCTTGGCAGCCTCTTAGGGCCCCAGCCCCCATTGCAAGGCACTTCTCGTCACTACATGCAGATATCCTACCCTAATGCTCATGAACTCATAAATCTCAAAATCACAAAAGATAATCCATAAAATCATCAAATATGCATAAAAGCATCAAATCACCATGAGCAACATCCATAGAAAATCATGAACACAATAGCTCTCTATTGGCAACTGAAGTATCACTGATAATCAAATATCCAATGGTTCTCAATAACCAAAATATATATCTCAATCATACTGATCGAAGACTCCAAAAATGGTTGAGTCAAACATGTCACATCATGACATCATCAAAATAAATCCATATAACAGTCTCATCATGGCGACTAGAAAAATAACCAAGGATAACTGATCGATGACCAAAATAATGGTTAAGTCAAGTGTCTCATACATAAGAATCTCAACTATAACAATCAGTAATCACAACCAATACATAGAGCATTCCATCACATAACCATGGTTGGATTTAAAAAGATCGAGATTAAAACATCATCATGTCACCACAATCACATAACCCCCAAGCCTCTAGTAGATGTCCTATACTGGTCAACACTAGTCAACCCAAAACGCAAATCAATAGCATAAAGAATACACAATGTAGACACATGTTTTGGTTTCACAACTTGAGTTTAAATGTAGAGATCTCAGTTTATGTTTCCAAATCTGAAGAATGAATGGAGGAACACATATATTGTTTTGAATAAAAGTTTTCCTTATTAGAACTAAAAAAACCATTTTCGAATTAATAACATTTGTTTGATACATCCCCCACCCAACTATCAATTCCTTATTTAATAATTTAAAACATTTAAATTATTAAATAGTTGAAAATTATTAAAGAGTCACCTTATGAAAATAAACCATCAATATAAGCCATTGATCAAACATATATATATATATATATATATATATATATATATGTATTACGTTTTATTAAATCGAATTAATAATTTCGATTTAAACCATATTAGAATCGAATTGTATGTAAACATTTTAACATAAATGTTATTATTATTTTTTTTTGCATATCATTAACATCAATTAAAAACCTCCCGCAAACTTATGCTGCGGTACGCAGTACCTGCGGTTGCAGGCACTGCGTGGACAGCGGGTACGTGGTACCCCTATCATCGCAGACCTGCGACGGCAGGCCTCTACCCTCTGCCAGCGCGAGGTACGAAATGTGCCCACGACATATTAAACTTTGTTTCATGCGATATAAATCGCGATGCGAATTGATAAATTTTCACAGAGATTTTATTAATCGCTCAATTCGGTGCATTATTTATAAATATACATAAGTATATATGTATATATATATATATGTAAGTATGTATGTATATATATATATTTGAATTTTATAATAGATTCATAATAAATGTATACATATGCATATATATAAATATATATTTATATATATGTACATGTGTGCAGATCTGAATATATAACCATTTATGTTTTTCACAAAGATTATATCTACAATTAAGAATAAGATATTTGCAATATAGAATGCATATAAAGTTCTCCAATTAAATTAATCTACCCACATATATAAATATGAAACTTCTCAGAAGACATATGGAAGACACGAAGAAGATAGGGAATGTATGATGCAAAAATAGCATAAGTAAAATCACAAGGACCTACCTAGATTCTGATGCTAAATGGCTCTTCCTTAGAAAATCTGCAAAGCAAGCTTCTCCCTTCTTCAGAATTCTTAATTCCTCCAATGCTTCAATTGCACTCCAAACGCTCTGTCTAAGCTTCTATGAATGCCTGAATATAAAGAGCTTTCAGGAAACATCTAGAATGCTTCTAGAAATAGCTGGAAGGTGTCACCAACTAAGCATGGATCTTTTCCAACCTTCAAGATGAGCCTTAGGGTTGTAGACACCATGTGCTTAATTGTTGTACTAACCCTCATGTTGTTGACACTTGAGAAATAGAGAAGTGCACTAACTCCCATGCAAGCTTATAACTCCAATTCACTATTTATATAATTTCTATTTAAATATTTATAACTTTCATTTTAACTTTTATAACTTTTATTATTATTATTTATTTATTACTTTATTATTATTTTTTTAAATTTCTAATTCTCTTTTATTTAATTCATTTTTTCTCAATAATTCACATTTAATTAATTACAATCAAAATATCAAATAACATGATATTTTATATTAATCTTCTCAAATAATTAATTTATTAATTAAATTCATTTATTAAGACTTAATTAATAGAAAATTCACCATAGACCTCCAAGATAAAATATGAAAACCCATCATAGAGAAAATCACTCAAAATTAGTTTAAAGGGTTAAAAATCATGAATTATGTCATCCGACACATTCGGTAGGTAAAATATCCAGATACTTGTCCTACCTCACTAGGACAATTGGCTTAAAGGTTCAGGATTTGGACTTGAGAATTTATCTCCCTTCTCTTATCATTGAGATAGTATAATAGGGTACGCTCATCCTGGCAATTCAGGGAAGTCAATACCTGGTACCTGCAACCTACAGAAAAACAATGCATGTACATACAATATATATAATGCTAAGCTAAATAGACTATGGTAGGAAGTGGTGCATTGTGTAGATCCCGACTAAGCAAGTGACTACAACTCCCTTAACCACATCAGAAATGCCATACAATAAGAAAAAACGCACACCATACACATGCAAGTATGGGGTAAGTATCCATAATAAAACACATAAGATAATAAACCATCCATCTAATCATCAATAATAACTTAAAATAGTATAATGATCATCATGTATGCATGAAATGTAAAATCTAAATGATCTCATCATATAACCACTGAATCCATAACATAATGTCTGATAGTGTCAAAACAATATGACTAATCCATCAACATAAAACTAGTCTATCAAAGTCTGATAATAACAATGTCCAAAAAAGATGTGAACGAGGGTAGGAACTACATCCACCCCCCCTTGGGTTAGGCTTACTCCTGGAAGCCTACAAACAAGTAGGGATATAACTTCTTCAATCTGGTTGCATCCTCCCAAATAGCTGAAGAATCATCAGTAGGGTCCCACTGGACCCTTACCTGCTCGATGGTTCGACCCCTGAGGGTCAACTTCCACTGCTCCAAAATACGAACCGGCTCCAAAACCAGCTGCCCGTCCTCTACCTCCAACGTATTCCAATCAAGAACATGTACAGTATCAGGGATATACTGTTGAAGCACTGAAACATGGAAAAAATCATGAATGCGAGCTAGGTTGGGCGGTAGAGCAAGTCGGTAAGCAACCGGGCCAATCCTCTCTAGAATCTCGAATGGTCCCACAAAGCGAGGTGCTATCTTAGAACCCTTTCCATATCGGATCAGACTCTTTTGCAGTCACACTTCTCAAGAAAACCTTATCTCCCACAACAAACTGCTTATCAGTCCTATGAGCATTGGCATACTTCTTCTGCCTATCCTGTGCCGTTGTCAAGTGCTCATGAATACGCACTACCTATTGCTCCATATCATGAAGCATCTTAGGACCCAATAGGATGCGATCCTGAAGACTATCCCAACTCAATGGTGTACAAAAAAGATGTCCATATAATGCCTGAAATGTTGCCATACCAATAGAACTATGATACCCGTTGTTGTAAGAAAACTCCACTAGGTAGAGATAATCCTTCCAATGCGTCTGCCTATCCATCACATACATCCGTAACATATCCTCCAAAACTTGATTCACCCTCTTTGTCTGACCATCAGTCTCTAGATGATATGTCGAACTGAAGTTTAACTACACTCCAAGCTCATGCTGCAGCGATGCCCAAAATGCAGATGTGAATACAAGATCCTTGTCAGAAATGATCTTTCTGAGAATACCATGTAACCTCACAATATCATGCATAAAGACATTAGCTACAGAAGCTACTATGTAGGAAGACCTAATCGATGAAAAATGTGCCACCTTAGTCAACCGATCAATGGTGACCATGATAGCATCATGACGTCGAACTGTCATAGGTAATCCCACAATAAAATCCATGGAGATGATATCCCACTTCCAATAAGGAATGAGATTAGGCTACAAAAGTCTAGCTGGGTGTTGATGTTCTACCTTAACTCTCTGACACTCAAGGCACCTAGCCACAAAATCAACAATATCTCGCTTCATCCTAGACCAAAAGAACAAATGTCTCAAATCAGCATGCATCTTCTTGACACCTGGATGTGCTGAGTAAGGTGTACAATGGGATTCTGCCAGTATCAAGGTGCAAAGCTCATCCGAAAATGGCACATAAATTCTCCCCAAATGTCTCAAAAGACCATCTGACTCTTGAACGTAACCTGCAAACTTACCTTCCAAAGATCTTCCTGAATCAATCTCTCTGCACAATTCTTGATACCAGGAATCCATAGAAAGTTCCTGAAGAATCCAACTCCTCAAATCCACACTAAGAGTCATCGATGATACCACATGTCTCCTGCAACTCAAAGCATTCGCCACCACGTTCTCCTTACCCTGAATGTACTTAATCTCAAAATCATACACGCATAGAAACTCCATCCATCACCTTTGGCGAGTGTTCAAATTAGGCTAAGTAAAAATGTACTGGAGACTACGATGATCGCTATGTAGCTCAAACCTGTGCTCCAACAAGAAATGTCTCCACCTTGTCAAAGCATGAACTACTACTGCCTTGTCCATTCTACATCAACACTGCACCAATCCCTTCAAGAGAAGCATCTGTACATACCATGAAATCACCTTCTGGATCCGGTACAACTAGAATCAGTGCACTGGAAAAAAGCTCCTTGAGCTTTTGGAAAGCTTCCTCACATTTCTCTATCCATACGAACTTCTTTCCTTTCCTTTGAAGAGAAGTGATAGGATGTGCTATCCTAGAGAAGTTCTGGACAAATTCGTGATAATAACCAGCTAAACCCATGAAACTACGAATCTCTGACACATTAGTCGGTGTCGGCCAATCTATTATCGCTTGAATCTTTGCAGGATCCATTGAAATACCATCACTTGAAATAACATGCCCTAAATACTAAATCTCCATTTTGAAGAATTTGCACTTAGCTGCATTAGCATAAAGCTGATTATCCCTTAAACACTACAAAACCAACCGCAGGTGTTCCTCATGCTCCTTCTGAGTCTTAAAATAAATCAATATGTCATCAAGAAACATGAGTACAAACCTATCTAGATAAGATCGGAACACACCATTCATCAAACTCATGAAAACTGATGGAGCATTAGTCAATCCAAAAGGTACCACTGTGAACTCATAATGCCCATAACGAGTTCGAAAAGCAGTCTTGTGAATATCTGCTTCCTTAATACAAAGCTGGTGGTATCCTGACTTAAGATCAATTTTGGAGAATAGTGTAGCTCCCTTGATCTGATCTAATAAGTCATCAATCCTAGGCAAAGGATACCTATTCTTAATAGTCACCTTATTCAACTGTCTATAGTCAATACAAAGGCGCAAAGAACCATATTTCTTCTTCACAAAGAGCACTGGAGCTCCCCATGGTGATACACTAGGTCGAATGCTCCCTTTGGCCAGAAGTTCCTCTAGCTGAAGACATAGCTCACCCAATTCCTGTGTAGTCATGTGATAAGGAGCTTTAGAGATAGGCTCCGCTCCAGGAATCAGATCAAGACTAAAGTCAATATCCCTCTTTGGAAGCATGCCTAGAATCTCACTTGGAAAAACATCTGCGTACTCTTGCAAAATTGGGTGATCCAAAGTCTCCCTCATGGAATCTTCCTCATCAAGATCATTTACCATAACAGCAAATATCTGACATCCCTTACGAAAACTTTGCTTCAATTGCATAGTAGAAATCATTCGCAGAGATATAGGCCTCGATATCCCAATTATCTACACATCATTCCCTTGGTTGTCCTGGCACAAAATAATCTTCCTCCTACAATCTATACTGGCTTTATGAGATCCAAGCCATTCCATGCCTAGAACCACATCATAGGAACCAAGGGGTATGACTCAAAGATCCACTGTCGTACCAAAGCTTCCTAAACCAAGCCCACACTTATGAACTACAGAATCTGTGGAGACTTTAATGCTTGAGGCTAGTTCCATTTGCCAACCACGATCTTGCTTCACCGCATCCAGCTTACACTTAGAAACTATAGATGGTGAAATAAATGAATCTGTAGCTCCTGAATCAAACAATACTGAAAGAGATATACCTCTAATAGCACCCGTGGTTTCAACCACTGTTCCTTGATGATCTACCTGACGCTGATCAACTGTTGCAAAAACTCTATGAGCTCTAACTGCATCACCCATTATAGGCTTTGAAACTGCAGGTCTAAATCTTGAAAATTGAGGTGCTCGCTGAGGGCATTGAGCTACATAATGTCCAATCTGACCACATAAAAAATATTCCATATTTCTGCTAGAACCTCTTCCCATAGGTGGTACATTTGATTGCTGGCGACTGTTCCTGCTCACAAAAGATTGGCTACTCTAAGCTGGCTGATTGGACTGATTCTGTTTATTGCGTTGAGCATATCAATTTTTCTTGGTGTTAGAACCTTTGCCATTACCTTGAGCCTAAGAATTTGAGCCCTTCTGTTACTGTGTCTGTTGAGACTGTTGCTGAAACTGTTTCCTCTTAGAAAAAGAAAACTTCTTGTTACCACCTGAATTGTAGTTGCTTTTAGATCCTGATGCTGTTGGTGCTCCTAAAAAACCACCTTACCCAAGGTTGACACTTTTCTCAACAAGGATAGCTCGATGCACTGCATCCTTGAGGGTTTTTGGCTCAAATACCTTAACTCCCCCAATAATACGGTTATTCAAACCCTTAATAAAATGTTGTGTCAACTAAGCTGAATTTTCACTAAACCCTGAAAAATGCATAAGCTCATAAAACTTACGCTCATACTCGATCACTGAAAAATTTTACTATCTGAGATTATGAAATTCATCAGCCCTTTGTTGTTTCCATTCCTTTGGTAGGAATCGTTCACGAAAACTCTCTAGGAATAACTCCCATGTAACACTGCTCATATTGATTCCCAACTTCTTCTCCTCTATCGTCCACCAAGTGGCCCCAAAATTCAATAGATTAGTTATTGCAAACCTTGCCTTAACATTGCTATCGAACTCCTGCATGGAAAAAATCCTATCGAGAGAGATAAGCCACTGTTTGGCCACATAACCAGAACCTTTCCCATTGAAAGGCTTGATCTTGGATCTTGAAAGGTCCTTCATCTGAGTGGACACAATGGACCTCTGACGATCCTTCTGAGGACTTCTAGATCTGGTTCTATGCTCTTGTTCTATCTGATGCACTTTAGGCTATTCTTGAACAAGAGGTAGACATTCTAGAATAGTCTGCATCATCTGCCTCAAACCAAACTCTTCAAACTCAACTTGGTCCTCTCTACAGCTCTCTTCCTGCTGCCTACTAGAGTGCTCTTCCCTGCTCTCTACATGAGCCGATCCGTCATGGGTAGACCCATGGACACTGATAGTTTTTCCATGTCCACGGCCTCTAACAGAAGACCTAGTCCCAGATACCATCCTACAACAGTACAAGGTACTAAGTTCAGTTCTATGTCTAGGTTTAAGTTAAAAATTTCCAATTATGAAACTAAGTGTTGAAGTATGAAAAATATTCAAGTAACAGTTTGAGGCCTGTTTTAATTCACCTAGATCAAGTTTGGAAATTACACTTAATAGTTCAAAGTTCTAGTTGTTCTGGAATACCCAGAGCTCCCAATGTAGAAACTCGGGCTCAGATACCAAATGTAATGCCCCGCCAAGGGATCCAAAGAATTAACCTACAATTTCACTAATTTTAGTAGCATTTTTTTTTCATAGAACTAAACATCACAAATAACTTATGCACAATAACGAAAGCAATAGTAATGTCCATCTGAAATTAATCATAATTTAAATAACAGATTACATTCTTTAAGATCCCTTAACGTTGAATTACATACATGAATCCATCTAGTACAACATCCACATGAAATAATAATGATAAGTCCAATGTTTATACATTACATCTCAAATACTTAATCATCCATTGTACATGTCACAGGGTATGGCAAGCTCAAAAGAATATACATACATAGAATAAGGTACATCATCCTATTCTAATCCATGATACATCAAAGTAGAGATAGTCACATGATACACATGATACATCATCATAGAAACATATACATCCATCATATAGATCAACATAATAAACTAAGTGCACGGTTCCTCCCAACCGTCAATAGCATCATTAGACCATCGTGGATCCTAGCCATCCCTCCGTGCATAACATTCCAAATCATCGAAGAGATCATCAGTATTACATAGTAGGAATGTCACTCCTAATAAACACAACATCATATATAGAAAGTAATCTAACATGCAAATAAAAGCATAAGATAACATCATCTAACATATGCAAATAATCAATGAAAAAGGATACATATCCACCATCATGAAGGACGCATCAGCCATGATGTCTCAATGAATCTAAAAATGATAAGAGTGGAAAATACACTACCACCCGACCGTGTGGTACCTATGTGGTCCACTCTCACCGTGCTAAGGAGATAATCTCAAGTCCCGAGCAGGCTATCAAAATCACATAGTACATATCTCTATAAGTCCAAGAATCCTAAAATTATACTAACTCAAAGGTTCCAAACACAAAATCTGACATCTAATCTCCAGAGGCACACGATGACATGTAGGAACCTACTATGCAAGTGGGAAAGTGTCATCGCAATTATCACGTACAAGTTACCCTGGCAGTTAGCTAAACTCCACGGGTCCATACTAATTTCATGTGGACACTAGTATCCTCTCATTCTGACGAGGCATACTACAGAATGCAAGGTCGCAATCGTGCGTCTCACTACTCCCATCCTAGCCTGTACAAGTGCTCAAGGCATGGGTGAGAATAAAACACTTATCTTTTTAGGTTCATTCAGTTAGTATTAGGTTTGAATGTTATCACTTATTAATCCAACTTACAATGAGTTACCCTGGCAGCCTCTTAGGGCCTCGGCCCCCATTGCAAGCCACTTCCCGTCACTACATGCAGATATCCTACCCTAATGCTCATGGACTCATAAATCTCAAAATCACAAAAGATAATCCATAAAATCATCAAATATGCATAAAAGCATCAAATCACATTGAGCAACATCTATAGAAAATCATGAACACAAAAGCTCTCTATTAGCAACTGAAGTATCACTGATAATCAAATATCCAATGGTTCTCAATAACCAAAATATATATCTCAATCATACTGATCGAAGACTCCAAAAATGGTTGAGTCAAATATGTCACATCATGACATTATCAAAATAAATTCACATAACAGTCCCATCATGGCGACTAGAAAAATAACCAAGGATAACTGATCGATGACCAAAATAATGGTTAATTCAAGTGTCTCATACATAAGAATCTCAACTATAACAATCAGTAATCACAACCAATACATAGAGCATTCCATCACATAACCATGGTTGGATTTAAAAAGATCGAGATTAAAACATCATCATGTCACCACAATCACATAACCCCCAAGCCTCTGGTAGACGTCCTATACTGGTCAACACTAGTCAACCCAAAACTCAAAACAATAGCATAAAGAATACACAATGTAGACACATGTTTTGGTTTCACAACTTGAGTTTAAATGTAGAGATCTCAGTTTATGTTTCCAAATCTGAAGAATGAATGGAGGGACACATATATTGTTTTGAATAAAAGTTTTCCTTATTAGAAATAAAAAAAACCAGTTTCCAATTAATAACATTTTTTTGATACATCCCCCACCCAACTATCAATTCCTTATTTAATAATTTAAAACATTTAAATTATTAAATAGTTGAAAATTATTAAAGAGTCACCTTATGAAAATAAACCATCATATATAAGCCATTGATCAAATAACAACTTAAATTTACAAATAACATATTTATATATTTCATATATATATATATATATATATATATATATATATATATATATATATATATATATATATATATATATATATATATATATATATATATATATATATATATATATATATATATATATATATATAATGTTTTTATTAAATCAAATTAACAATTTCAAATTACACCATATTAGAATCGAATTGTATGTAAACATTTTAACATAAACGTTATTGTTATTTTTTTTGCATATCATTAACATCAATTAAACCCCCCCCCTCCCAAACTTATGCTGTGGTACGCAGTACCTGTAGTCGCAGGCACTGCACCGACAGTGGGTACGTGGTACCCCTGTCGTCCCAGAACTGCGACGACAGGCCTCTGCCCTCCATCGGTGCGGGGTACGAAACGTGCCCACGACATATTAAACTTTGTTTCATGCGATATAAATCATGATGCAAATTGATAAATTTTCACTGCGATTTTATTAATCGCTCAATTCGGTGCATTATATATAAATATACATAGGTATATATGTATATATATATCAGTATATATATATATATGTATGTATGTATGTATGTATGTATGTATGTATGTATATATATATATTCAAATTTTATAATAGATTCATAATAAATGTATACATATGCATATAGATAAATATATATTTATATATATGTACATGTATGCAGATCTAAATATATAACCATGTATGTTTTTCACAAAGACTATATCTACAATTAAGAATAAGATATTTGCAATATAGAATGCATATAAAGTTCTTCAATTAAATTAATCTACCCACATCTATAAATACGAAACTTCTTAGAAGACATGGAAGACACGAAGAAGACAGGGAATGCATGATGTGAAAATAGCATAAGTAAAATCACAAGAATCTACCTGAATTCTGATGCTAAATCGCTCTTCCTCAAAAAAATTGTAGAGCAAGCTTCTCCCTTCTTCAGAATTCTTGAGTCCTCCAATGCTCCAATTGCACTCTAAACGCTCTGTCTAAGCTTCTATGAATGCCTGAATATAAAGAGCTTTAAGAAAACATCTAAAATGCTTCTAGAAATAGCTAGAAGGTGTTACCAACTAAGCATAGGTCTTTTTCAACCTTCAAGATGAGCCTTAGGGTTGTAGACACCACTTGCTTAATTGATGCACTAACCCCCGTGTTGTTGATACTTGAGAAATAGAGAAGTGCGCTAACTCCCATGCAAGCTTATAACTCCAATTCACTATTTATATAATTTCTATTTAAATATTTATAACTTTCATTTTAACTTTTATAACTTTTATTATTATTATTTATTTATTACTTTATTATTATTTTTTAAATTTCTAATTCTCTTTTATTTAATTCATTTTTTTTCAATAATTCATATTTAATTAATTACAATCAAAATATCAAATAACATGATATTTTATATTAATCTTCTCAAATGATTAATTTATTAATTAAATCCATTTATTAGGACTTAATTAATAAAAAATTCACCATAGACCTCCAAGATAAAATATGAAAACCCATCATAGAGCAAATCACTCAAAATTAGTCTAAAGGGTTAAAAATCACGAATTATGTCATCCGACACATTCGGTGGGTAAAATATCCAAATACTTGTCCTACCTCACTAGGACAATTGGCTTAAAGGTTCAAGATTTGGACTTAAGAATTTATCTCTCTTCTCTTATTACTGAGATAGTATAATAGGGTACGCTCATCCTGGCAATTCAGGGAAGTCGATACTCGGTACCTGCAACCTGCAGAAAAACCATGCATGTACATACAATATATATAATGCTGAGCTAAACAGAAAATGGCAAGAAGTGGTGCATCGTGTAGATCCCGACTAACCAGGTGACTATGACTCTCTTCCTTAACCACATCAGAAATATAATACAATAAGAAAATACGCACACCATACACATGCAAGTATGGGGTAAGTATCCATAATAAAACACATAAGATAATAAACAACCCATTTAATCATTAATAATAACTAAAAATAGTATAATGATCATCATGTATGCATGAAATGTAAAATCTAAATGATCTCATCATATAACCACTGAATCCATAACATAATGTCTGATACTGTCAAAACAATACCACTATTCCATCAACATAAAACTAGTCTATCAAAGTTTGATAATAACAATGTCTAGAAAAGATGTGAACGAGGGTAGGCACTACAAATTATAAGAGCATATCTCATTTTATTAAATTAAATATCTCAACAAAATCTCTCTTCAGTTCAAAAAGGGAAATTTCCATATCACCATTGATCAAAAATGAGTTAAATCAGTTAACTCCTTTTTCTACTCAAATTGAATCAGTTAACTCCTTATTTCAATCAAATTAAATCTGTTAACTCCCTTTAATTTGAAAATCTCCCTTTATGACTGAACTTCACCTTTAATCCTGACCTTTGATTGAAATCTATCTCAACCGTTGATGAATTCCAGGAAAGTCTATTTTAGAGACCCTCATCTCTTAATTTTGAAAGGTTGAATGAGAATTTGCATCAAATTGTTACTGAAATTCATACTCACATTTGCTCATATTCACATACGCAAAGATCAAGTTTGACCAAAAGTTGACTAGATTTAACCACGATTGACTTGAGTTGACTAGTTTCGAAAAGAATTTTGAAATAATTAAACAAAATTATTTAATTAAATGAGAAGCCATTCCTAATTAATTAAATTACGTTATTTAATTAAATAAGAAAAGTGCCTCTAATTAATTAAAGATTATTTAATTAAATAGCAAAAGTAATTATAAGAGCATATCTCATATTATTAAATTAAATATTTCAACAAAATCTCTCTTTAGTTCATAAAGGGAAATTTAAAGTTTAATATTGATAAAAAATGAGTTAAATCAGTTAACTCCTTTTTCTGCTCAAATTGAATCAGTTAACTCCTTATTTTACTCAAATTAAATTTGTCAACTCCCTTTAATTTGGAAATCTCCCTTTATGACTGAACTTCACCTTTAATCCTAACCATTGATTGAAATTGATCTCAACCGTTGACGAATTCCAGAAAGTCTATTTAAGAGAGCCTCATCTTTTAATTTTGAAAGGTTGAAAGAGAACTTGTAGCGAATTGTTGCTGGAATCCATACTTACATTTGCTCATATTCACATACGCAGAGATCAAGTTTGACCAAAAGTTGACCAGATTTAACCACGGTTAATTTGGGTTGACTAGTTTCGAAAAGAATTTTGAAATAATTAAACAAAATTATTTAATTAAATGAAGTACTTACTTCTAATTAATTAAACAAAGTTCTTTAATTAAATGAGAAGCCATTCCTAATTAATTAAATATAATTATTTAATTAAATAAGAAAAGTGTCTCTAATTAATTAAAGATTATTTAATTAAATAGAAAAAGTAATTATGACAGCATATCTCATTTTATTAAATTAAATATCTCAACAAAATCTCTCTTCAGTTCAAAAAGGGAAATTTCCAGTTCACTATGGATCAAAAATGAGTTAAATAAGTTAACTCATTTTTCTACTCAAATTGAATCAGTTAACTCCTTATTTTACTCAAATAAAATCTGTTAACTCCATTTAATTTGGAAATCCCCCTTTATGACTGAACTTCACCTTTAATCATGACTGTTGATTTAAATCGATCTCAACTTTTGATAAATTCAAGGAAAGTCTATTTAACTGACCCTCATCTCTTCATTTTGAAAGGTTGAATGAGAATTTGCATCGAATTGTTGCTGGAATTCATACTCACATTTGCTCATATTCACATACGTAAAGATCAAGTTTGACCAAAAGTTGATCAGGTTTAACCACGGTTGACTTGAGTTGACTAGTTTCAAAAAGAGTTTTGAAATAATTGAACAAAATTATTTAATTAAATGGAGTACTTACTTCTAATTAATTAAACAAAGTTATTTAATTAAATGAGAAGCCATTCCTAATTAATTAAATCAACTTATTTAATTAAATAAGAAAAGCGTCTCTAATTTATTAAAGATTATTTAATTAAATAGAAAAAGTAATTATGAGAGCATATATCATTTTATTAAATTAAATATCTCAACAAAATCCTTCTTCAATTCAAAAAGGAAAATTTTCAGTTCACTATTGATAAAAAATGAGTTAAATCAGTTAATTCCTTTTTCTACTCAAATTGAATCAGTTAACTCCTTATTTTACTCAAATTAAATCTGTTAACTCCCATTAATTTGGAAATCTCCCTTTATGACTGAACTTCACCTTTAATCCTGACCGTTGATTGAAATCGATCTCAACCGTTGATGAATTCCAGGAAAGTCTATTTAAGAGACCCTCATCTCTTTATTTTGAAAGGTTGAATGAGAATTTGCATCAAATTGTTGCTAGAATTCATACTCACATTTGCTCACATTCACATATGCAAAGATCAAGATTGACCAAAAGTTGACCAGATTTAATGACAGTTGACTTCAGTTAACTAGTTTCGAATTTCTTTTTGAAATGATTAAACGAAATTATTGAATTAAATGGAGTACTTACTTCTAATTAATTAAACAAAGTTATTTAATTAAATGAGAAGTCATTCCTAATTAATTAAATGAAGTTATTTAATTAAATAAGAAAAGTGTCTCTAATTAATTAAAGATTATTTAATTAAATAGAAAAAGTAATTATGAGAGCATATCTCATTTTATTAAATTAAATATCTCAACAATATCTCTCTTCAGTTCAAAAAGGGAAATTTCTAGTTGACTATAAATAAAAAATTAGTTAAATCAATTAACTCCTTTTTCAAATCAAATTGAATCAGTTAACTCATTATTTTACTCAAATTAAATCTGTTAACTCCTTTTAATTTGAAAATCTTCCTTTATGACTGAACTTCACCTTTAATCCTGACCGTTGATTGAAATCGATTTCAACCGTTGATGAATTCCAAGAAAGTCTAATTAAGAGACCCTCATCTCTTCATTTTGAAAGGTTGAATGAGTATTTGCATAGAATTGTTGCTGGAATTCGTACTCACATTTTCCCATATTCACATACGCAAAGATCAAGTTTGACCAAAAGTTGATCAGATTTAACGATGGTTGACTTGAGTTGACTAGTTTCGAAAAGAATTTTGAAATAATTAAATAAAATTATTTAATTAAATGGAGTACCTACTTCTAATTAATTAAACAAAGTTATTTAATTAAATGAAAAGCCATTCCTAATTAATTAAATGAAGTCATTTAATTAAATAAGAAAAGTGTGTCTAATTAATTAAAGATTATTTAATTAAATAGAAAAAGTAATTATGAGAGCATATCTCATTTTATTAAATTAAATATCTCAACAAAATCTCTCTTTAGTTCAAAAAAAGAAATTTTCAGTTCACTATTGATCAAAGATGAGTTAAATCAGTTAACTCCTTTTTCTACTCAAATTGAATTAGTTAACTCCTTATTTTACTCAAATTAAATCTGTTAACTCTCTTTAATTTGAAAATTTCCTTTTATGACTGAACTTCACCTTTAATCCTGACCGTTGATTGAAATCGATCTCAATCGTTGATGAATTCCAGAAAAGTCTATTTAAGAGATCCTAATCTCTTCATTTTGATTGGTTGAATGAGAATTTGCATCAAATTGTTGCTAGAATTCATACTCACATTTGCTCATATTCACATACGCAAAGATCAAGTTTGACGAAAAGTTGACCAGATTTAACCACGGTTGAGTTGACTTGACTAGTTTCAAAAACAATTTTCAAATAATTAAAAGAAATTATTTAATTCAATGGAGTACTTACTTCTTATTTATTAAACAAAGTTATTTAATTAAATGAGAAGCCATTCCTAATTAATTAAATGAATCTATTTAATTAAATAAGAAAAATGTCTCTAATTAATTAAAGGGAAATTTTCAGTTCACTATTGATAAAAAATGAGTTAAATTAGTTAACTCCTTTTTCTCCTCAAATTGAATCAGTTAACTCCTTATTTCACTCAAATTAAATCTCTTAACTCCCTTTAATATGAAAATCTCACTTTATGACTAAACGTCACCTTTAATCCTGACTGTTCATTGAAATCGATCTCAACCGTTGATGAATTCTAAGAAAGTTTATTTAAGAGACCCTCATCTCTTTATTTTGAAAGGTTTAATGAGAATTTGCATCGAATTGATGCTACAATTCATACTCACATTTTCTCATATTCACATACGCAAACAAGAAGTTTGACCAAAAGTTGACCTGATTTAACCATGGTTCAGTTGAGTTGACTAGTTTCAAAAAGAATTTTTAAATAATTAAACAAAATTATTTAATTAAATGGAGTACTTACTTCTAATTAATTAAACAAAGTTTTATAATTAAATAAGAAGCCATTCCTAACTAATTAAATGAAGTTATTTATTTAAATAAGAAAAGTGTCTCTAATTAATTAAAGATTATTTAATTAAATAGAAAAAGTAATTATGAGAGCATATCTCATTTTATTAAATTAAATATCCTAATAAACTCTCTCTTCAGTTGAAAAAGGGAAATTTCCAGTTTACTATTGATCAAAAATGAGTTAAATTAGTTAACTCATTTTTCTACTCAAATTGAATTAGTTAACTCATTATTTTACTCAAATTAAATCTGTTAACTCCCTTTAATTTGAAAATCTCCCTTTACAACTGAACTTCACCTTTAATCCTGACCGTTTATTGAAATCAATCTCAACCGTTGATGAATTCTAGGAAAGTCTATTTAAGAAACCCTCATCTCTTCATTTTGAAAGGTTGAATCAGAATTTGCATCGAATTGTTGCTGGAATTCATTCTCACATTTGCTCATATTCACATACGCAAAGATCAAGTTTGACAAAAAGTTGACCAGATTTAACCACGGTTGACTTGAGTTGACTAGTTTCGAAAAGAATTTTGAAATAATGAAACGAAATTATTTAATTAAATGGAGTACTTGTAATTAATTAAAGAAAGTTATTTAATTAAATGAGAAGCCATTCCTAACTAATTAAATGAAGTTATTTAATTAAATAAGAAATTGTCTCCAATTAATTAAAGATTATTTAATTAAATAGAAAAATTAATTATTAGAGTATATCTCATTTTATTAAATTAAATATCTCAAGAAAATCTCTCTTTAGTTCAAAAAGAACAATTTTCAGTTCACTATTGATAAAAAATGAGTTAAATCAGTTAACTCCTTATTTTACTCACATCAAATCTGTTAACTCCCTTTAATTTGGAAATCTCCCTTTACGACTGAACATCACATTTAATCCTGACCGTTGATTGAAATCGATCTCAACTGTTGATGAATTCCAAGAATGTCTATTTAAGAGGCCCTCATCTCTTTATTTTGAAAGGTTGAATGAGAATTTGCATCGAATTGTTGCTGGAATTCATACTCACATTTGCTCATATTCACATACGCAAAGATCAAGTTTGACCAAAAGGTTACCAAATTTAACCACGGTTGACTTGAGTTGACTAGTTTTGAAAAGAATTTTGAAATAATTAAACAAAATTATTTAATTAAATGGAGTACTTACTTCTAATTAATTAAACAAAGTTATTTAATTAAATGAGAAGTCATTCCTAACTAATTAAATGAAGTTATTTAATTAAATAAGAAAAGTGTCTTTAATTAATTAAAGATTGTTTAATAAAATAGAAAAAGTAATTATGAGAGCATATCTCATTTTATTAAATTAAATATCTCGACAAAATCTTTCTTCAATTCAAAAAGGGAAATTTCCAGTTCACTATTGATCAAAAATGAGTTAAATCAGTTAATTCCTTTTTCTACTCAAATTGAATCAGTTAACTACCTTTAATTTGAAGATCTCCCTTTACGACTGAACATCACGTTTAATCCTGACCGTTGATTGAAATCGATCTGAACCGTTGATGAATTCCAGCAAAGTCTATTTAAGAGACCCTCATCTCTTTATTTGTAAAGGTTGAATGAGAATTTGCATCGAATTATTACTGGAATTCATACTCACATTTGCTCATATTCACATACGCAAAGATCATGTTTGACCAAAACTTGACCAGATTTAACCACGGTGGACTTGAGTTGACTAGTTTTTGAAAAAAAAATTGAAATAATTAAGCAAAATTATTTAATTAAAAGGAGTACTTCTAATTAATTAAAAAAATTTATTTAATTAAATGAGAAGCCATTCCTAAGTAATTAAATGAAATTATTTAATTAAATAAAAAAAGTGTCTCTAATTAATTAAAGATTGTTTAATTAAATAGAAAAAGTAATTATGAGAGCATATCTCATTTTATTAAATTAAATATCTCAACAAAATCTTTCTTCAATTCAAAAAGGGAAATTTCCAATTCACTATTGATCAAAAATGTGTTCAATTAGTTAACTCCTTTTTCTACTCAAATTGAATCAGTTAACTCCTTATTTTACTCAAATTAAATCTGTTAACTCCCTTTAATTTGGAAATCTCCCTTTATGACTGAACTTCACTTTTAATCCTGACCGTTGATTTAAATCGATCTCAACCGTTGATTAATTATAGGAAAGTCTATTTAAGAGACCCTCATCTCTTCATTTTGAAAGGTTGAATGAGAATTTGCATCAAATTGTTGCTGAAATTCATGCTCACATTTGCTCATCTTCACATATGAAAAGATCATATTTAACCAAAAATTGACCAGATTTAACCGTGGTTGACTTGAGTTGACTAGTTTCGAAAAGAATTTTGAAATAATTAAACAAAATTATTTAATTAAATGGAGTACTTACTTCTAATTAACTAAACAAAGTTATTTAATTAAATGAGAAACCATTCCTAAATAATTAAATGAAGTTATTTAATTCAATAAGAAAAGTGTCTCTAATTAATTAAAGATTATTTAATTAAATAGAAAAAGTAATTATGAGAGCATATCTCATTTTATTAAATTAAATATCTAAACAAAATCTCTCTTTAATTCAAAAACGAAAATTTCTAGTTCACTATTGATAAAAAATGAGTTAAATCAACTAACTCCTTTTTCTACTCAAATTGAATCTGTTAACTCCTTATTTTACTCAAATTAAATCTATTAACTCTCTTTAATTTGAAAATCTCCCTTTACAACTGAACTTCACCTTTAATCCTTACCATTTATTGAAATCAATCTCAACCGTTAATTAAAAGAATTTAAAAGTTGAATAAAAATTTGTATCGAATTGTTGCTGGAATTCATACACACATTTGCTCATATTCACATACTCAAAGATCAAGTTTGACCAAAAGTTGCTCAGATTTAACCACAGTTGACTTGAGTTGACTAGTTTCAAATTTTTTTTTGAAATAATTAAACGAAATTATTTAACTAAATGGAGTACTTACTTCTAATTAATTAAACAAAGTTATTTAATTAAATGAGAAGCCATTCCTAACTAATTAAATGAAGTTATTTAATTAAAGAAGAAAAGTCTCTCTAATTAATTAAAGATTATTTAATTAAATAGAAAACATAATTATTAGAGTATATCTCATTTTATTAAATTAAATATCTCAAGAAAATCTCTCTTCAGTTCAAAAAGGAAAATTTTCAGTTCACTAGTGATCAAAAATGAGTTAAATGAGTTAACTCATTTTTCTACTCAAATTGAATAATCTTTAATTAATTAGAGACACTTTTCTGGTCAACTTTTTCTATTTAAATTAAATATCTCAACAAAATCTCTCTTCAGTTCAAAAACCAAAATTTTCAGTTCACTATAGATCAAAAATGATTTAAATCAGTTAACTCCTTTTTCTACTCAAGTTGAATTATTTAACTCCTTATTTTACACTAATTAAATCCGTTAACTCCTTTTAATTTGGAAATCTCCCTTTTCGACTGAACTTCACCTTTAATCCTAACCGTTGATTGAAATCGATCTCAACTGTTGATGAATTCCAAGAAAGTCTATTTAAGAGACTCTCATCTCTTTATTTTGAAAGGTTGAATCAGAATTTGCATCAAATTGTTGTTGTATTTCATACTCACATTTGTTCATATTCACATATGCAAAGATCAAATTTGACAAAAAGTTGAGCAGATTTAACCATGGTTGACTTGGGTTGACTAGTTTCGAAAACAATTTTGAAATAATTAAACAAAATTATTTAATTAAATGGAAAACTTCTAATTAATTAAACAAATTTAATTAAAGTAGAAGCCATTCCTAACTAATTAAATCAAGTTATTTAATCAAATAAGAAAAGTGTCTCTAATTAATTAAAGATTATTTAAATAAATAGAAAAAGTAATTATGAGAGCATATCTCATTTTATTAAATTAAATATCTCAACAAAATCTCTCCTCAGTTCAAAAAGGGAAATTTTCAGTTCACTATTGATAAAAAAATGAGTTAAATCAGTTAACTCCTTTTATTACTCAAATTGAATCAGTTAACTCCTTATTTTACTCAAATTAAATCTGTTAACTCCCTTTAATTTGGAAATCTCCCTTTATGACTGAACTTCACCTTTAATCTTGACCATTGATTGAAATCGATCTCAACCGTTGATGAATTCCAGGAAAGTCTATTTAAGAGACCCTCATCTCTTCATTTTGAAAGGTTGAATGAGAATTTGCATCAAATTTTTGCTAGAATTTATGCTCATATTTGCTCATATTCAAATATGCAAAGATTAAGTTTGACCAAAATTTGATCTGATTTAACCACGGTTGACTAGTTTCGAAAAGAATTTTGAAAAAATTAAACGAAATTATTTAATTAAATGGAGTACTTACCTCTAATTAATTAAATAAAGTTATTTAATTAAATGAGAAGCCATTCCTAATTAATTAAATGAAGTTATTTAATTAAACAAGAAAAGTGTCTCTAATTAATTAAAGATTATTTAATTAAATAGAAAAACTAATTATGAGAGCATATCTCATTTTATTAAATTAAATATCTCAACAAAATCTCTCTTCAGTTCAAAAAGAGAAATTTTCAGTTCACTATTGATAAAAAATGAGTTAAATCAATTAGCTCTTTTTTCTACTCAAATTGAATCAGTTAACTCTTTATTTTACTCAAATTAAATCTGTTAACTCCCTTTAATTTGAAAATCTCCCTTTATGACTGAACTTCACCTTTAATCCTGACCGTTGATTGAAATCGATCTCAACCGTTGACGAATTCCAGGAAAGTCTATTTAAGAGACCCTCATCTCTTCATTTTGAAAGGTTGAATGAGAATTTGCATCAAATTTTTGCTGGAATTCATACTCACATTTGCTCATATTCACATACGCAAAGATCAGAGTTAGACCAAAAGTTGACCAGATTTAACCACGGTTGACTTGAGTTGACTAGTTTTGAAAATAATTTTCAAATAATTAAATGAAATTATTTAATTAAATATAGTAGTTACTTCAGATTAATTAAACAAAGTTATTTAATTAAATGAGAAGCCATTCCTAACTAATTAAATGAAGCTATTTAATTAAATACGAAAAGTGTCTCTAATTAATTAAAGATTATTTAATTAAATAGAGAAAGTAATTATT
The DNA here is from genome assembly GCA_028749045.1 of Cupressus sempervirens. NCBI lineage: Eukaryota > Viridiplantae > Streptophyta > Pinopsida > Cupressales > Cupressaceae > Cupressus > Cupressus sempervirens. The sequence continues at coordinate 104,199,291 of CM053787.1, forward strand.
AGAGCATATCTCATTTTATTAAATTAAATATCTCAACAAAATCTCTCTTCAGTTCAAAAAGGAAAATTTCCAATTCATTATTGATCAAAAATGTGTTAAATCAGTTAACTCCTTTTTCTACTCAAATTGAACTTGTTAACTCCTTATTTTACACAAATTAAATCTGTTAACTTCCTTTAATTTGGAAATCTCTTTTTATGACTGAACTTCACCTTTAATCCTGACCGTTGATTGAAATCGATCTCAACCGTTCATGAATTCTAGGAATGTCTATTTAAGAGACCCTCATCTCTTCATTTTGAAAGGTTGAATGAGAATTTGCATCAAATTTTTGCTGGAATTTATACTCATATTTGCTTATATTCACATACACAAAAATCAAGTTTGACCAAAATTTGATCAGATTTAACCACGGTTGACTTGAGTTGACTAGTTTTGAAAAGAATTTTGAAAAAATTAAACGAAATTATTTAATTAAATGGAGTACTTACCTCTAATTAATTAAACAAAGTTATTTAATTAAATGAGAAGCCATTCCTAATTAATTAAATGAAATTATTTAATTAAATAAGAAAAGTGTCTCTAATTAATTAAAGATTATTTAATTAAATATAAAAAGTAATTATGAGAGCATATCTCATTTTCTTAAATTAAATATCTCAACAAAATCTCTCTTCAGTTCAAAAAGTGAAATTTTCAGTTCACTATTGATAAAAATTGAGTTAAATAAGTTAACTCCTTTTTCTACTCAAATTGAATCAGTTAACTCCTTAATTTACTCAAATTAAATCTGTTAACTCCCTTTAATTTGGATATCTCCCTTTTCGACTGAACTTCACCTTGAATCCTGACCGTTGATGAAATCGATCTGAACCATTGATAAATTCTATGAAAGTCTATTTAAGAGACCCTCATCTCTTCATTTTGAAAGGTTGAATGAGAATTTGTATCAAATTTTTGCTAAAATTTATACTCACTTTTGCTCATATTCACAAACACAAAGATCAAGTTTGACCAAAATTTGACCAGATTTAACCACGGTTGACTTGAGTTGACTAGTTTCAAAAACAATTTTGAAATAATTAAACAAAATTATTTAATTAAATGCAGTACTTAATTCTAATTAATTTTAAAAAGTTATATAATTAAATGAGAAGCTATTCCTAATTAATTAAATGAAGTTAATTAATTAAATAAGAAAAGTGTCTCTAATTAATTAAAGATTATTTTTTTAAATAGAAAAGTAATTATGAGAGCATATCTCATTTTATTAAATTAAATATCTCAACAAAATCTCTCTTCAGTTCAAAAAGTGAAATTTTCAGTTCACTATTGATAAAAAATGAGTTAAATTAGTTAACTCCTTTTTCTACTCAAATTGAATCAGTTAACTCTTTCTTTTACTCAAATTAAATTAGTTAACTCCCTTTAATTTGAAAATTTCCCTTTTCGACTGAACTTCACCTTTAATCTTGACCGTTGATTGAAATCGATCTCAACCGTTGATGAATTTAAAGAACGTCTATTTAAGAGACCCTCATCTCTTCATTTTGAAAGGTTGAATGAGAATTTGCATTGAATTGTTGCTGGAATTCATACTCACATTTGCTCATATTCACATATGCAAAGATCAAGTTTGACAAAAAGTTGACGAGATTTAATCACGGTTGACTTGAGTTGACTAGTTTCGAAAAGAATATTGAAATAATTAAACAAAATTATTTAATTAAATGGAGTACTTACTTCTCATTAATTAAACAAAGTTATTTAATTAAATGAGAAGCCATTCCTAACTAATAAAATAAAGTTATTTAATTAAATAAGAAAAGTGTCCCTAATTAATTAAAAATTATTTAATTAAATATATAAAGTAATTATCAGAGCATATCTCATATTATTAAATTAAATATCTCAACAAAATCTCTCTTCAGTTCAAAAAGGGAAATTTGGAGTTCACTATTGATGAAAAATGAGTTAAATGAGTTAACTCATTTTTCTACTCAAATTGAATTAGTTAACTCCTTATTTTACTCAAATTAAATCTTTTAACTCCGTTTAATTTGGAAATCTCTATTTATGACTTAACTTCTCCTTTAATCCTGACCGTTGACTGAAATCGATCTCAATCGTTGATGAATTCAAGGAAAGTCTATTTAAAAGACCCTCATCTCTTCATTTTGAAAGGGTGAATAAGTATTTGCATCGAATTGTTGCCAAAATTCATACCCAGATTTTCTCATATTCACATATGCAAAGATCAAATTTGACAAAAAGTTGACTAGATTTAACCACGATTGACTTGAGTTGACTAGTGTCGAAAAGAATTTTGAAATAATTAAATGAAATTATTTAATTAAATGGAGTACTTACTTCTAATTAATTAAACAAAGTTATTTAATTAAATAAGAAGCAATTTCTAACTAATTAAACGAAGTTATTTAATTAAATAAGAAAATTGTTTCTAATTAATTAAAGATTATTTAATTAAATAGAAAAAGTAATTATGAGAGCATATCTCATTTTATTAAATTAAATATCTCAACAAAATCTCTCTTTAGCTCAAAAATGGAAATTTCCAAGTCAATATTGATAAAAAATGAGTTAAATTAGTTAACTCCTTTTTCTAGTCAAATTGAGTCAGTTAACTCCTTATTTTACTTAAATTAAATCTGTTAACTCCTTTTAAGTTGGAAATCTCCCTTTTTGACTGAACTTCACCTTTAATCCTGACCGTTGATTGAAATCAATCTCAACTGTTGATGAATTTCAGGAAAGTCTATTTAAGAGACCCTCATCTCTTCATTTTGAAAAGTTGAATGAGAATTTGCATCGAATTGTTGCTGGAATTCATACTGACATTTGCTCATATTCACATACACAAAGATCAAGTTTGACCAAAAGTTGACCATATTTAACCACGGTTGACTTGAGTTGATTAGTTTTAAAAATAATTTTAAAATAATTAAATGAAATTATTTAATTAAATAGAGTACTTACTTCTAATTAATTAAACAAAGTTATTTAATTAAATGAGAAGCCATTCCTAACTAATTAAATGAAGTTATTTAATTAAATAAGAAAAGTGTCTCTAATTAATTAAAGATTATTTAATTAAATAGAAAAGTAATTATGAGAGCATATCTCATTTTATTAAATAAAATATCTCAACAAAATCTCTCTTTAGTTCAAAAAGGAAAATTTTGAGTTCACTATTGATCAAAAATGAGTTAAATTAGTTAACTCCTTTTTCTACTCAAATTGAATCAGTTAACTCTTTATTTTACTCAAATTAAATCTATTAACTTCCTTTAATTTGGAAATCTCCCTTTATGAGTGAACTTCACTTTTAATCCTGACCGTTGATTGAAATCGATCTCAACCATTGATGAATTATAAGAAAGTCTATTTAAGAGACCCTCATCTCTTCATTTTGAAAGGTTGAATGAGAATTTGCATCGAATTGTTGATAGAATTCATACTTAACGCGAAGATCAAGTTTGACCAAAAGTTGACCAGATTTAACTACAGTTGACTTTAGTTGACTAGTTTCGAAAAGAATTTTGAAATAATTAAATGAGATTATTTAATTAAATATAGTACTTACTTCTAATTAATTAAACAAAGTTATTTAATTAAATGAGAAGCCATTCCTAACTAATTAAATGAAGCTATTTAATTAAAAAAGAAAAAGTGTCTCTTATTAATTAAAGATTATTTAAATAAATAGAAAAAGTAATTAGGAGAGCATATCTCATTTTATTAAATTAAATATCTCAACAAAATCTCTCTTCAGTTCAAAAAAGGAAACTTCCAATTCACTATTGATCAAAACTGAGTTAAATCAGTTAATTCCTTTTTCTGCTCAAATTGAATCAGTTAACTCCTTATTTTACTCAAATTAAATCTGGTAACTCCCTTTAATTTTGAAATCTCACTTTTCGACTGAACTTCACCTTTAATCCTGAGTTTTGATTGAAATCGATCTGAATCGTTGATGAATTTCAAGAAATTCTATTTAAGAGACCCTCATCTCTTCATTTTGAAAGGTTGAATGAGAATTTGCATCGAATTGTTGTTGGAATTCATACTCACATTTGCTCATATTCACATACGCAAAGATCAAGTTTGACAAAAAGTTGACAAGATTTAACCATGGTTGACTTGAGTTGACCAATTTCAAAAAGAATTTTGAAATAATTAAATGAAATTAATTAATTAAATGGAGTACTTACTTCTAATTAATTAAACAAAGTTATTTAATTAAATGAGAAGCCATTCCTAACTAATTAAATGAAATTATTTAATTAAATAAGAAAAGTGTCTCTAATTAATTAAAGATTATTTAATTAAATAGAAAAAGTAATTATGAGAGCATATCTCATTTTATTAAATAAAATATCTCAACAAAATCTCTCTTCAGTTCAAAAAGTGAAATTTCTAGTTCACTATTGATAAAAAATGAGTTAAATTAGTTAACTCATTTTTCTGCTATAATTGAATCAGTTAACTCCTTATTTTACTCAAATTAAATCTGTTAACTCCCTTTAATTTGGAAAACTCCCTTTAGGACTGAACTTCACCTTTAATCTTGACCGTTGATTGAAATCGATCTCAACTGTTGATGAATTTCAAGAAAATCTATTTAAGAGACCCTCATCTCTTCATTTTGAAAGGTTGAATGAGAATTTGCATCGAATTGTTGCTGGAATTCATACTCACATTTGCTCATATTCACATATGCAAAGATCAAGTTTGACCAAAAGTTGAAAAGATTTAACCACGGTTGACTTGAGTTGACTAGTTTCGAAAAGAATTTTTAAAAAATTAAACAAAATTATTCAATTAAATGGAGTACTTACTTCTAATTAATTAAACAAAGTTATTTAATTAAATGAGAAGCCATTCCTAACTAATTAAATGAAGTTATTTAATTAAATAAGAAAAGTGTCTCTAATTAATTAAAGATTATTTAATAAAATAGAAAAAGTAATTATGAGAGCATATCTCATTTTATTAAATTAAATATCTCAACAAAATTTCTCTTTAATTCAAAAATAGAAATTTTCAGTTCACTATTGATAAAAAATGAGTTAAATCAGTTAACTCCTTTTTCTACTCAAATTGAATCAGTTAACTCTTTATTTTACTCAAATTAAATCTGTTAACTCCCTTTAATTTGGAAATCTCCCTTTTTGACTGAACTTCACCTTTAATCCTGATTGTTGATTGAAATTGATCTCAACCGTTGATGAATTTCAGGAAAGTCTATTTAAGAGACCCTCATCTCTTCATTTTTAAAGGTTGAATGAGAATTTGCATTGAATTGTTGCTGGAATTCATACTCACATTTGCTCATATTCACGTACGCAAATATCAAGTTTGACCAAAAGTTGACCAAATTTAACCACGGTTGACTTGAGTTGACTAGTTTCAAAATTTTTTTTGAAATAATTAAATAAAATTATTTAATTAAATGGAGTACTTACTTTTAATTAATTAAACAAAGTTATTTAATTAAATGAGAAGCCATTCCTAACTAATTAAATAAGAAAAGTGTCTCGAATTAATTAAAGATTATTTAATTAAATAGAAAAAGTAATTATGAGAGCATATCTCATTTTATTAAATTAAATATCTCAACAAAATCTCTCTTCAGTACAAAAAGGGAAATTTCTAGTTCACTATTGATAAAAAATGAGTTAAATCAGTTAGCTCCTTTTTTGACTCAAATTGAATCAGTTAACTCCTTATTTTACTGAAATTAAATCTATTAACTCCCTTTAATTTGGAAATCTCTCTTTATGATTGAACTTCACTTTTAATCCTCACCGTTGATTGAAATCGATCTCAATCGTCGATGAATTATAGGAAAGTCTATTTAAGAGACCCTCATCTCTTCATTTTGAAAGGTTGAATGATAATTTGCATCGAATTGTTGCTAGAATTCATACTTGCATTCGCTCATATTCACATACGCAAAGATCAAGTTTGACCAAAATTTGACCAAATATAACCACGATTGACTTGAATAGACTAGTTTTGAAATAATTAAATGAAATTATTTAATTAAATGGAGTACGTACTTCTAATTAATTAAACAAAGTTATTTAATTAAATGACAAGCCATTCATAACTAATTAAATGAAGTTATTTAATTAAATAAGAAAACTATCTCTAATTAATTAAAGATTATCTAATTAAATAGAAAAAGTAATTATGAGAGGATATCTCATTTTATTAAATTAAATATCTCAACAAAATCTCTGTTCTGTTCAAAAATGGAAATTTTGTGAGGCCTCGCCCCGACCCATCGTAGCATAGTGATACATTACTCTTATTTTGTTATTCACGACTCGAGATGTCGAGACATTATCTGATGCTTAGAACATACTTTATTATTTCATGTTGTGTTATGTTACTTCAGATATATTTGATGATTGTCATTTAATGTTCATGTATATATATGTTGATGAAATGAGTAAATGTAGGATTGAGATTTTGATTTAAGATATTTTATATGGTTAAGAATTATGTAGGATGAAGAAACCTTTATTGATGTATGTTTTAATTTATGTAAAATTCTGATACATATACATTTATGTACATGTGATTTTATGGGACTACTAATGTGTGCAATGAGTGTGCAGATATTTTAGCGAAGAAACCCTATGGAGGAACATAACTGATCTCTAGGTGCTAAATTTGAAAACTTTGTTGTTCGTAATTCACGTATTTGTATTGTGAGATGTATGTATGCATCTTCTTTGTTCAGTGAATGTTAATGTTCATAATTATGTTCTTTCAGTGTCGCTTGACACTTGTAAAATGGTTATGTGCTTCAGTGGCTGGTTAGGGTTAATTGTTTAACCTTTGGCCCAAGTTGGTTTAAGTTAGTGTCATTTTTCTATTAGGTTCTTAATTAAGGTTAGTCATCCCTAATCCGGATTAGTGCTTAATTTGCAAGTTAGAGTAGTTAGATGGACTTATTTTATTCCTAGATTTTATTTTACTCTAAACCTCTTTTCTAAGGCTTTTAAACATGTTATTATTCTAACCAAAGGGTATGGGTATGGGTTAGAGGTCTTTTCCAACCCCTAAGCCCCTTTTTTTGACTTTTGAGGTCACTCAAAAAGTCCCTTTTTGCCTTTGTGCGAAAATTGATCATGGTTATCTTGAGTTACCTCACCTCATCTCCACTTAGGGTTTAACCATAGTGTAGGTTGAGTTAGGAGTTTCTAGAGTTGCTAGTGGGTGGAGATAGTTATTGCTCCTTTTGGGTGGTTGAGTTGGAGGCTTATTTAGAGGCCTTCCTTGGACTAGTTGGTTGTTACCCAATCTCTAGATTTAGAGAGGAATTCTTGAAGGTTGAAGAAAGGAAAGGGATACTCTACTCAAACTTGTTCATTGCCATTACCTCTTTGTGAAGGTAGGAAATTCTCATCTCCCTTATTCAGTTTTTATGTTTGGTTTCATGTTCATGCTACCTTGTTGTTGTTTCACTGTTTGTATGGTTGTGGGTATGTTGAGAAGATTTGAAAGCTACGTTATTTTGGTTGTTTTCTTTTAATGGTTATGTTTGCAATTTTTTTTTTTTGAGTTTTTTTTGCATGGGTGTTTTGGTATTACTCATCCTTGGAGAGGGAAGAAGTGACCAATTTTGGGAAAGGTCTGTTTAGTTGGACTCCAACCAATGTAGAGTCTCTTCTCAGGATGAGAAGAGGGATAAAGGGTAGGGTGTTATGGGCCCCTATCCGTCAGCACAAACATGGTATGAATATGGCATGTTTAAATGGAAGAATGGAAGTTCTTGGTTATTAGCCCCGATTAGGCATCTGAATTGGTGTTGTGCTTAACTTCTCCTATTGGAAGAATCCACCTTTCCCTAGGCTTGATTCATTGTGAATCCTATTGTGTAAACTATGTATGATTATGCATGTTTGATTTTCTTTTGGTTCTGCTTGGTTGTCACCCGATCAGATATTGGTTTCCTCCATGGTTCTTGAAATGAGATTCAGAAAACATTACAAATTCCTTGATTTTGATCATGAGGAAAAATTTGATTTAATTGTTGAAATTTGGGATTGAGATCCTATTGTAAATTGTATTTTTCAACGTTATTGTAAATGGCAACGAAGCTGGGTTTTCTTCCTGATTCTTTCCTAGCTGAGCCTTGAATCAGGTTTGCCAATAAAATTGGTGTTGAGCATCTTTGGTTTTCATGTGATTTAATTGTGTATTAAATGTAATATGGTTGCACATAAAAAAAAATAAAAATAACGGATAATGTCATGAATTGTGATATTTCAAGTTTTTAAATTGTTAAGGAAGAACAATTTGATAGAATGAAATTTCCAAGTTGATGTATAAGTATTAGATGAATTAGGATTGCTACCTTGAGAACTCAAATTATCTCTTCTTTGAACGAATCAATTCGACTAAGAGATTATGTATCTCCTTAAATTTTTAAAGCATAAATCAATTAGTTATCTTTAACCTTGCCATTGCTTGCTTATCGACTGCATTAAGTTTTATGTTGATTGTTATATGAATTATCATCCTAAATTATACTTAGTCCTATGAGTAACTCACACTATCATTGTAATATCTTATCATGAGTAACTTAGACTATTGGAGTAGGAAACCAAATAGGAAAGAATTGATGATGTTAAATTTGACAATATTCCAGCTTTCATACATGTTGAAATCAAAAACTATGATCATGCATGCAGATTCACTTTTTATGATTGTTAGATCCAAATGATAAAGTATTGCATTATTGAATGAACGAATAATTCAAACTCTTGATAGGTTATGCTTGTATCAAGTCATTATAGAATTGCCTAAAAAGGAAATTAACAACGAATTTAGTCCTTGAATCAATCTATTTTAGATGTGATAGAAATTGTATTGAATCCTACCTTAATCATCTAATAGATTTAAGAGATGCTCTATTAGTTTGTAAGCCATAAGAAATTTTAAGTATTAACTTGGGATAATATTAGCAATATGTTAGCTCTTCAAATTTTGATCCAACTTAAAGAAGATTAAATTAACTTTTCATACCATCCCTAACAGAAAATTTCCAAAACACCCACCTACAGGATGCTGGAAATTGTATGGAGAAATAATTTATTCTCTTATTAAGACAACGAATATTCCTTTTGTTTTCTATATAAAATATAATTATATATATATTTCTAATGTGAATAATATCTAATTTAGTTATAAACCATTTAATACTTATCCTAGAAGACTATCTTCATATCTTATATCCTTACCTATTTAACTTTTTGTTATTATTATGTTTCCTTCATGATGGGTGTCAGCTTGGAAGAGTCTTTCAAGAAAGGTTTTTTTTTTTTAAATAAAATATCTTGTACATGGGGGAGGGTGATGTCACCCTGTCCCAATGTCACATCCCCTTTATCCTTCTCAAGTGAGCGTTCAAGCTTGGAAGGAGGGGCATTAAGTTAGTTTTTGGTTTGTTTCAACCAAAATTAATAAAAATTGCCACCATTTTTGGTCGCCCACGTATGTTTATGACTGACGCAGGGTCAGTATGGGGCAGCATGCCCTCTCAGCACTTGGGAAAGCACAGGCCCTAGGTAAAGGGGGGGTGACATGGCAGTAGGGGGCTGTAGGAATGTAGGGGGTGTAGGGAGGTTAGTATAGGAAGTTAGTAATAGGTGTTAGGGGTTAGTTAGGTTAGTGTTAGGTTAGTTTATTTTAGTAGTTAGTTTAACTTAAGTTAGTGATTAAAATATTAAATTTAGAATTGTGTTATTCTTTTTTTTAGTTTTTAAGTTAGTTATTGTAAATTAGTTTAGTTTAATAAATTGTTACATGTAGTTACTTTTTTTATTTGATAATACTTGTAATTAGTTAGTATTTAATGAAATTAAGTTGTTAGTATTGTTTTAAGTTCATTTAGTTGATTAGTTAAATTTATTAATTATAAATTAGATTATAGTTTTAAATAAACTGTTATTAAAATGAAGTGCATTTAATTGAATGTTAGGCATTATTTTAATATGTTGTTCAGTTGAGTAGTTAGCATACTTAATTTGCTTTAAAATTGCTTGAGATTTATTATAAATGGTTATATTGTTCTTAAATCAAAAGTTGGTATTATTTTACCTTGAAATGCTTTAGGTTAGTAAAGGTTGTAAAATTAAGTGAGATTATTAGATTAAACTATAATGTTAATTATTCATCTAGAGAATTGTTTTGTTTTGTGAGATTAGAAAATTTGATTTAATCATTCTAAGTTATAATAGATTGCTCTTAAATTAAAAATAACAAGGTAGCTTTTGTCAATATTAGATTTGTATCGAGAGTTCATATTTAACGATTCAATTTCTTCCTCAAGGCTATAAACTTAAGACGTTATGTAGAGAACCTGTACTTAAAATGTTATCTCAATCATTTCAAACTTAGAGCATGTTTAATTATTAATTATTATTTATAAAAAAAAAAATTGTGTGTGTTTTTGCCCTCGTAGTCTGTGCATGAAAAATTTCCAATTCACTATTGATAAAAAATGAGTTAAATCTGTTAACTCCTTTTTCTACTCAAATTGAATCAGTTAACTCCTTATTTTACTCAAATTAAATCTGTTAACTCCCTTTAATTTGGAAATCTCCCTTTACGACTAAACTTCACCTTTAATCCTAACCGTTGATTGAAATCGATCTTAACCGTTGCTGAATTCCAGGAAAGTCTATTTAAGAGACCCTCATCTCTTCATTTTGAAAGGTTGAATGAGAATTTGCATCGAATTGTTGCTGGAATTCATACTCACATTTTCTCATATTCACATACGCAAACATAAGAGTTTGACCAAAAGTTGACCAGATTTAACCATGGTTGACTTGAGTTGACTAGTTTCGAAAAGAATTTTTAAATAATTAAATGAAATTATTTAATTAAATGGAGTACTTACTTCTAATTAATTAAACAAAGTTATTTAATTAAATGAGAAGCCATTCCTAACTAATTAAATGAAGTTATTTAATTAAATAAGAAAAGTGTCTCTAATTAATTAAAGATTGTTTAACTAAATAGAAAAAGTAATTATGAGAGCATATCTCATTTTATTAAATTAAATATCTCAACAAAATCTCTCTTCAGTTCAAAAAGGGAAATTTTCAGTTCACTATTGATAAAAAATGAGTTAAATCAGTTAAAACCTTTTTCTACTCAAATTGAATCAGTTAACTCCTTATTTTACTCACATTAAATCTGTTAACTTTCTTTAAATTGGAAATCTCCTTTTACGACTGAACATCACCTTTAATCCTGACCGTTTATTGAAATCGATCTCAACTGTTGATAAATTCTAGGAAAGTCTATTTAAGAGACCCTCATCTCTTCATTTTGAAAGGTTGAATGAGAATTTGTATCGAATTGTTGCTGGAATTCATACTTACATTTGCTCATATTCACATATGCAAAGATCAAGTTTGACCAAAAGTTGACTAGATTTAACCACGGTTAACTTGAGTTGACTAGTTTTGAAAAGAATTTTGAAATAATTAAACAAAATTATTTAATTAAATGGAGTACTTACTTCTAATTAATTAAAAAAAGTTATTTAATCAAATGAGAAGCCATTCCTAACTAATTAAATGAAGTTATTTAATTAAATAAGAAAATTGTCTCTAATCAATTAAAGATTATTAAATTAAATAGAAAAAGTAATTGTGAAAGCATATCTCATTTTATTAAATTAAATATCTCAACAAAATCTTTCTTCAGTGCAAAAAGGGAAATTTCCAGTTCACTATTGATAAAAAATGAGTTAAATCAGTTAACTCCTTCTTCTACTGAAATTGAATCAGTTAACTCCTTATTTTACTCAAATTAAATTTGTTAACTCCCTTTAATTTAGAAATCTCCCTTTACGACTGAACTTTATCTTTAATCCTGACTGTTGATTGAAATCAATCTCAACTGTTGATGAATTCCAGGAAAGTCTATTTAAGAGACCATCATCTCTTCATTTTGAAAGGTTGAATGAGAATTTGCATTGAATTGTTGCAAAGATCAAGTTTGACCAAAAGTTGATCAGATTTAACCACGGTTGACTTGAGTTGACTATTTTTGAAAAGAATTTTAACATAATTAAATTTAAATATTTAATTAAATAGAGTACTTACTTCTAATAATTAAACAAAATTATTTTATTAAATGAGAAGCCATTCCTAACTAATTAAATGAAGTTATTTAATTATATAAGAAAAGTGTCTCTAATTAATTAAAGATTATTTAATTAAATAGAAAAAATAATTATGAGAGCATATCTCATTTTATTAAATTAAATATCTCAACAATATCTCTCTTCAATTCAAAAAGGGAAATTTTCAATTCACTTTTGATCAAAAATGAGTTAAATCAGTTCACTCATTTTTCTACTTAAATTGAATCAGTTAACTCATTATTTTACTCAAATTAAATCTTTTAACTCCCTTTAATTTTGAAATCTCCCTTTATGACTGAACTTCACCTTTAATCCTGACCGTTGATTGAAATCGATCTCAACCGTTAATGAATTCCAAGAAAGTCTATTTAAGAGACCCTCATCTCTTCATTTTGAAAGGTTAAACGAGAATTTGCATCGAATTGTTATTGGAATTCATACTCATATTTGCTCATATTCACATACGCAAAGATCAAATTTGACCAAAAGTTGACCAAATTTAACCATGGTTGACTTGAGTTGACTAGTTTCGAAAAGAATTTTGAAATAATTAAACAAAATTATTTAATTAAATGGAGTACTTCATTCTAATTAATTAAAAAAAGTTATTTAATTACATGAGAAGCCATTCCTAACTAATTAAATGAAGTTATTTAATTAAATAAGAAAAATGTCTCTAATTAATTAAAGATTATTTAATTAAATAGAAAATTTAATTATCAGAGCATATCTCATTTTATTAAATTAAATATCTCAACAAAATTTCTCTTTAGTTCAAAAAGGGAAATTTCCAGTTCACTATTGATAAAATATGAGTTAAATTAGTTAACTCTTTTTTCTACTCAAATTGAATCAGTTAACTCCTTATTTTACTCAAATTAAACCTATTAACTCCCTTTAATTCAAAAATCTCCTTTTATGACTGAACTTCACCTTTAATCCTGATCGTTGATTGAAATCGATCTCAACCGTTGATGAATTCCAAGAAAGTCTATTTAAGAGACCCTCATCTCTTCATTTTGAAAGGTTGAATGAGAATTTGGATCGAATTTTTGCTGATATTTATACTCACATTTGCTCATATTCACATATGCAAGTGAATTGTTTGACCAAAATTTGACCAAATTTCACCACGGTTGACTTGAGTTGACTAATTTCGAAAAGAATTTTTAAATAATTAAATGAAATTATTTAATTAAATGAAGTACTTACTTCTAATTAATTAAACAAAGTTATTTAATTAAATGAGAAGCCATTCCTAATTAATTAAATGAAGTTATTTAATTAAATAAGAAAAGTGTCTCTAATTAATTAAAGATTATTTAATTAAATAGAAAAAGTAATTATGAGAGCATATCTCATTTTATTAAAGTAAATATCTCAACAAAATCACTCTTCAGTTCAAATAGGGAAATTTTTAGTTCATAAATGAGCAAAAATGAGTTAAATCAGTCAACTCTTTTTCCTACTCAAATTGAATCAGTTAACTCCTTATTTTACTCAAATTAAATCTGTTAACTCCCTTTAATTTGAAAATCTCCCTTTATGGCTGGACTTGACCTATAATCCTGACTGTTGTTTGAAATCGATCTCAACCGTTGATGAATTCCAGGAAAGTCTATTTAAGAGACCCTCATTTATTCATTTTGAAAGGTTGAATGAAAATTTACATCGAATTGTTGTTAGAATTTATACACACATTTTCTCATATTCACATACGCAAAGATCAAGTTTGACCAAAAGTTGACCAAATTTAACTGCAGTTGACTTGAGTTGACTAGTTTCGAAAAGAATTTTTAAAAAATTAAATAAAATTATTTAATTAGACAGAGTACTTACTTCTAATTAATTAAACAAAGTTATTTAATTAAATGAGAAGCCATTCCTAATTAATTAAATTAAGTTATTTAATTAAATAAGAAAAGTGTCTCTAATTAATTAAAGATTATTTAATGAAATAGAAAAAGTAATTATAAGAGCATATCTCAATTTATTAAATTAAATATCTCAAAAAAATCTCTCTTCAGTTCAAAAAGGGAAATTTCTAGTTCACTATTTATAAAAAATGAGTTAAATCGGTTAACTCCTTTTTCTACTCAAATTGAATCAGTTGACTCCTTATTTTACTCAAATTAAATATGTTAACTCTCATTAATTTGGAAATCTCCCTTTATAACTGAACTTCACCTTTAATCCTGACCGTTGACTGAAATCGATCTCGACCGTTGATGAATTCTAGGAAAGTCTATTTAAGAGACCCTCATCTCTTTATTTTGAAAGCTTGAATGAGAATTTGCATCGAATTGTTGCTGGAATTCATACTCACATTTGCTCATATTCACATATGCAAATATCAGAGTTAGACCAATAGTTGACCAGATTTAACCACGGTTGACTTGAGTTGACTAGTTTCAAAAAGAATTTTGAAATAATTAAAAGAAATTATTTAATTAAATCGAGTACTTACTTCTAATTAACTAAACAATGTTTTTTAATTAAATAAGAAGTCATTCCTAACTAATTAAATGAAGCTATTTAATTAAATAAGAAAAGTGTCTCTAATTAATTAAAGATTATTTAATTAAATAGAAAAAGTAATTATGAGAGCACATCTCATTTTATTAAATTAAATATCTCAACAAAATCTCTCTTCAGTTCAAAAAGTGAAATTTCCAGTTCACTATTGATAAAAAATGAGTTAAATCAGTTAACTCCTTTTCCTACTCAAATTGAATCAATTAACTCCTTATTTTACTCAAATCAAATCTGTTAACTCCCTTTAATTTGAAAATATCCCTTTATGACTGAACTTCACCTTTAATCATGATCGTTGATTGAAACTGATCTCAACCATTGATGAATTCGAGGAAAGTCTATTTAAGAGACCCTGATCTCTTCATTTTGAAATGTTGAATGAGAATTTGCATCGAATTGTTGCTCGAATTCATACTCACATTTGCTCATACTGACATACGCAGAGATCAAGTTTGATCAAAAGTTGACCAGATTTAATTATAGTTGACTTGAGTTGACTAGTTTCAAATTTTTTTTTGAAATAATTAAACAAAATTATTTAATTAAATGGAGTACTTACTTCTAATTAATTAAACAAGGTAATTTTAATTAAATAAGAAGCCATTACTAACTAATTAAATGAAGTTATGTAATTAAATAAGAAAAGTGTCTCTAATTAATTAAAAATTATTTAGTTAAATAGAAAAAGTAATTATGAGAGCATATCTGATTTTATTAAATTAAATATCTCAACAAAATCTATCTTGAGTTCAAAAAGGGAAATTTTACGTTCACTATTGATCAAAAATGAGTTAAATCAGTTAACTCCTTTTTCTACTCAAATTCAATCAGTTAACATTTTATTTTACTCAAATTAAATCTATTAACTCCATTTAATTTGAAAATCTCCCTTAATGACTGAACTTCAGCTTTAATCCTAACCGTTGATTGAAATCGATCTCAACCGTTGATGAATTTCAGGAAAGTCTATTTAAGAGACCCTCATCTCTTCATTTTGAATGGTTGAATGAGAATTTGCATCGAATTGTTGTTGGAATCCATACTCATATTTTTTCATATTCACATACGCAAAAATCAAGTTTGACCAAAAGTTGACCAGATTTAATCACGGTTGACTTGAGTTGACTAGTTTCAAAATTTTTTTTGAAATAATTAAATGAATTTATTTAATTAAATAGAGTACTTACTTCTATTTAATTAAATAAAGTTATTTAATTAAATGATAAGCCATTCCTAATTAATTAAATGAAGTTATTTAATTAAATAAGAAAAGTGTCTCTAATTAATTAAAGATTATTTAATTAAATAAAAAAAGTAATTATGAGAGAATATTTCATTTTATTAAATTAAATATCTCAACAAAATCTCTCTTCAGTTCAAAAAGGGAAATTTCCAGTTCACTATTGATAAAAAATGAGTTAAATCAGTTAACTCCTTTTTCTACTCAAATTGAATCAATTAACTCCTTATTTTACCCTAATTAAATCTGTGAACTCCTTTTAATTTGGAAATCTCCCTTTATGACTGAACTTCACCTTTAATCCTGACCGTTGATTGAAATTGATCTCAACCGTTGATGAATTCCAAGAAAGTCTATTTAAGAGACCCTCATCTCTTTATTTTGAAAGGTTGAATGAGAATTTGCATCGAACTTTTGCTTGAATTTATACACAAATTTGCTCATATTCACATACACAAGTATCAAGTTTGACCAAAATTTGACCAGATTTAACCATGGTTGACTTGAGTTAACTAGTTTCAAAATTTTTTTAAAAATAATTAAACGAGATAATTTAATTAAATGGAGTACTTACTTCTAATTAATTAAACAAAGTTATTTAAGTAAATGAGAAGCCATTCCTAATTAATTAAATGAAGTTATTTAATTAAATAAAAATAGTGTCTCTAATTAATTAAAGATTATTTAATTAAATAGAAAAAGTAATTATGAGAGCATATCTCATTTTATTAAATTAAATATCTCAACAAAATCTCTCTTCAGTTCAAAAAGAGAAATTTTCAGTTCACTATTGATCAAAAATGAGTTAAATCAGTTAACTCCTTTTTTTACTCAAATTCAATCAGTTAACATTTTATTTTGCTCAAATTAAATCTATTAACTCTCAATAATTTTGAAATCTCCCTTTATGACTGAACTTCACCTTTAATCCTGACCATTGATTGAAATCGATCTCAACCGTTGATGAATTTCAGGAAAGTCTATTTAAGAGACCCTCATCTCTTTATTTTGAAAGGTTGAATGAGAATTTGCATCGAATTTTTGCTGGAATTTATACTCACATTTGCTCATATTCACATACGCAAGTATCAAGTTTGACCAAAATTTGACTAGATTTAACCACAGTTGACTTGAGTTGACTAGTTTTGAAATTTTTTTTGGAATAATTAAACAAAATTATTTAATTAAATGGAGTACTTACTTCTAATTAATTAAACAAAGTTATTTAATTAAATGAGAAGCCATTCCTAATTAATTAAATGAAGTTATTTAATTAAATAAGAAAATTCTCTCAAATTAATTAAAGATTATTTAATTAAATAGAAAAAGTAATTATGAGAGAATATCTCATTTTATTAAATTAAATATCTCAACAAAATCTCTCGTTAGTTCAAAAAGGGAAATTTTTAGTTCACTATTGATAAAAAATGAGTTAAATGAGTTAACTCCTTTTTCTACTCAAATTAAATCAGTTAACTCCTTATTTTACTCAAATTAAATCTGTTAAC
Source organism: Cupressus sempervirens (assembly GCA_028749045.1). Taxonomy (NCBI): domain Eukaryota; kingdom Viridiplantae; phylum Streptophyta; class Pinopsida; order Cupressales; family Cupressaceae; genus Cupressus; species Cupressus sempervirens. The sequence goes on from CM053787.1 coordinate 104,216,773, forward strand.
TCCCTTTAATTTGGAAATATCCCTTTATGATTGAACTTCACCTTTAATCTTGATCGTTGATTGGAATCGATCTCAACCGTTGATGAATTCCAGGAATGTCTATTTAAGAGACCCTCATCTCTTCATTTTGAAAGGTTGAATGAGAATTTGCATCGAATTGTTGCTGAAATTTATACTCACATTTGCTCATATTCACATACGCAAAGATCAAGTTTGACCAAAAGTTGACCAGATTTAGCCACAGTTTACTTGAGTTGACTAGTTTCGAAAATAATTTTGAAATAATTAAACAAAATTATTTAATTAAATGGAGTACTTACTTCTAATTAATTAAACAAAGTTATTTAATTAAATAAGAAAATTGTCTCTAATTAATTAAAGATTATTTAATTAAATAGAAAAAGTAATTATGAGAGCATATCTCATTTTTTTAAATTAAATATCTCAACGAAATCTCTCTTCAGTTCAAAAAAGAAAATTTCTATTTCATTATTGATAAAAAAATGAGTTAAATCAGTTAACTCCTTTTTCTACTCAAATTGAATCAGTTAACTCCTTATTTTACTCAAATTAAATCTGTTAACTCTCTTTAATTTGGAAATCTTTTTTTATGACTGAACTTCACCTTTAATCCTGATCGTTAATTGAAATCGATCTCAACCATTGATGAATTCAAAAAAAAGTCTATTTAAGAGACCCTCATCTCTTCATTTTGAAAGGTTGAATGAGAATTTGCATCGTATTGTTGCTAGAATTCATACTCACATTTGCTCATATTCACATACGCAAAGATCAAGTTTGACCAAAAGTTGACCAAATTTAACCATGGTTGACCAGAGTTGACTAGTTTAAATTTTTTTTTGAAATAATTAAACTTAATTATTTAATTAAATGGAGTACTTACTTCAAATTAATTAAACAAAGTTATTTAATTAAATGAGAAGCCATTCCTAATTAATTAAATGAAGTTATTTAATTAAATAAGAAAAGTGTCTCTGATTAATTAAATATTATTTAATTAAATAGAAAAAGTAATTATGAGAGCATATCTCATTTTATTAAATTAAATATCTCAACAAAATCTCTGTTCAGTTCAAAAAGGAAAATTTTCAGTTCACTATTGATCAAAAATGAGTTAAATCAGTTAACTCCTTTTTCTACTCAAATTGAATTAGTTGACTGCTTATTTTACTCAAATTAAATCTGTTAATTCTGTTTAAGTTAAAAATCTCCCTTTATGACTGAACTTTACCTTTAATCCTAACCGTTGATTGAAATTGATCTCAACCGTTGATGAATTCCAGCACAGTTTATTTAAGAGACCCTTATCTGTTCATTTTGAAAGGTTGAATGAGAATTTGCATCGACTTGTTGCTGGAATTCATACTCACATTTGCTCATATTCACATTCGCAAAGATCAAGTTTGACCAAAAGTTGACCAGATTTAACCACGTTTGACTTGAGTTGACTAGTTTTGAAAATTAGTTTGAAATAATTAAACAAAATTATTTTATTAAATAGAGTACTTACTTCTAATTAATTAAACAAAGTTATTTAATTAAATGAGAAGCCATTCCTAATTAATTAAATGAAGTTATTTAATTAAATAAGAAAAGTGTCTCTAATTAATTAAAGATTATTTAATTAAATAGAAAAAGTAATTATGATAGCATATTTTATTTTATTGAATTAAATATCTCAACAAAATTTCTCTTCAGTTCAAAAAGAAAAATTTCTAGTTCACTATTGATCATAAATGAGTTAAATCAGTTGACTCCTTTTTCTACTCAAATTGAATCAATTAACTCCTTATTTTACTCAAATTAAATCTGTTAACTCCCTTTAATTTGGAAATCTCTCTTTATGACTGAACTTCACCTTTAATCCTGACCATTGATTGAAATCGATCTCAACTGTTGATGAATTTCAGGAAAGTCTATTCAAGAGACCCTCATCTCTTTATTTTGAAAGGTTGAATGAGAATTTGTATCGAATTGTTGCTAGAATTCATACTCACATTTGCTCATATTCACATACGCAAAGTGTAATGCCTTGCCAAGGGATCCAAAGAATTTCACTAAGTTTGTCAAACAAATTTTTAAAAAAAATATGAAAGTAGAACCATTTACAACTTACGCATAGTAATGGAAGAAATAGGAACATAACATAAGATAACAGGTTACATTCTTTAAAGATCCCTTAACGTTGAATCACATCTAAATTAAGTATTCATCTAACATCACATCCTTATGAAATAACAATGATACATTCAATGTTCATAAATTATATTTTCAGATTACTCAATCATCCACCATACATATCACAGGATATGAAAAGCTTAAAAGAATAAACATCCATGTAAATAAAGTACATCATCATCCAATATTAATCCATGATGTAATAACATAATGAAACCATAACCATACATCATCATCATAAAGATATAAACATCTATCATAAAAGATAATCATATATCACAAACATAAATAACTAAGTGCACGGTTCCTCCCAACCGTAAATAGCGTCATTAGATCATCGTGGATACTAGTCATCCCTCAGTGCGTAACATTCCAAAGCACCAAAGAGATCATCGGTATTATCATAGTAGGAATGTCACTCCTAAAACATCCTACTAACAAAGTAAAACTTAGGATACCATCATCTAACATATGCAAATCATCAATATAAGAAACATATCAATAAATACATCCATCATAAGGTGTATCATCTATCATAATGATCCAAGAACATAATGAAGAGAAATACCAACCAAGAAAGTATTAGCCACGGTGTCTCAGACGGATCTCAAATTATCAGAGTGAAAAATACACTACCACCTGACCGCGTGAAACCTAAGTGGTCCACTCCCACCATGCTGAGGAGATAATCTCAAGTCCTAAACAGGATATCAAAACCACAAAGCATAAATCTCTATAGTCTAGGAATCCAAAAAGTATACTAACTCAAAGGTTCCATCACACAAAATCGACATCTAATTTTCAGAGGCACAACAATGACATGTAGGAAACCTACTATGCAAGTGGGAAAGTGTCATCACAATTATCACGTACAAGTTACCCTGGCAGTTAGCTAAACTCCATGGGTCCATACTGATCTCATGCGACCACTAGTATCCTCTCATAGTGACGAGGCATACTACGGAATGCACGGTCGCAAATATGCGTTCTCACTACTCTCATCTTAGCCTGTACAAGCGCTCAAGGCATGGGCAAGAACCAAAACAATTATCTTTTTAGGTTCATTTAATTTTCATTTATTGTGTAAATGTTATCACTTATTAACAAAACTTACAATGAGTTACCCTGGCAGCCACTTAGGGCCTTGGCTCCCATTGCAAGCCACTTCCCAACACTACAATTAGATTACCTACCCTAAGCTCATGGAATCATAAAATCACCACAGTCCTGTACAAGCGACTGTAAAGAAAATTCAAAAGATAATCCGTAAAAAGAATCATCAAATATCCACAATATAAGCATCAAATATCCATTATAAGAATCATCAAATCACCAAGATAAGAATCATCAAATGTCCGTGGGTATTTGGAAAAGCATCCATAGAAAATCATGACCACAACAATTCTCTATTGGCAACTGAAGGCATCACTGATAATTATAAGTATCAATTGGTTCTCAATAACTAAAATAAATCACAATATCCATTGGTTCTCAACAAGCAACCAAGAATATCTCAAAATCATACTGATCGAAGACTCCAAAATGGTTGAGTCAAAACATGTCACAACATAACATCATCAAGAAATAAATCAAAATTTTAGTCCCATTATGGCGACTAGAAAATAATCCAAAGATAAATGATCGATGACTCAAAAATGATTAGCTCAAGTGTCTCATACACATACATCTTAGCTTCACACATGAAGACTGATGAACAAATACAAACATTTCATAGAGCATACGATCACATAACCATGGTTGGGCTTATAAAGATCAAGACCAAATAAAATCAACATACCATCATATCTCATAACCTCTGAGCCTCTGGTAACAACCTAGGACTGGTCAACACTTATCAACCCAAAACCCAAAACAAGAAGCATAGAGAATACACAATGCAGACACATGTTTTGGTTTTGCTATATTACATAGTTGAATAATGTGTGGAGTTTCATTTTCCATTTTCAAGTGTAAGGGTTTCAGTTTTCATTTTCAAGTATACTTCAAGTGTCTTAAGTTTTATCATTTGACCTACATGTCAACCCATTTGTTCCCCGATAGCATTATCCTTCTATTATTAAGAATTATATTCTAAGAATAACTTAAGGATAAATATTTACTCATTAAATCATTTGCTTTATTTGCTAAGATCTTTAGTACTAATTGGATAACATAATCAAAGGATCATTATTCATTCATAAAAGAACCAATTATCAATCTTCGAATAAGAAGATTATAACTTCATTAAAATGATCAATTAACATAGGTACACCATCCATGACCTATTACATTCTAATAGTTTTCAATTAGAAACTTAATTAAGTATTACTAAAGTTTGATTCTTTTAATTTAATCGTTATCATCATTGACAACCATATAATATCTAAAGTCATAATTTAAGTCATAAGACTTATCAACTTCAATATAAATAATCTACAATCTCATTAAAAGAATTATATCAATTAAATTTCTATTACATAACTTAATTATTAATTAAATTCAATTAACTCTCATTAATTGATTTAATTAATAATTGCATAACCGTAGCAATGTTCTAATTAATATCAGTTGACTAATAACTAACTAGAATTCTGTAAGTTAAAAGTCAACTATAACCTAGTACATAAATATTCATATTCATAGTTCAATAATAATAACTTGTTAATATTAATAATAAGCTATATTGAAAATCTTAATAATAGATCACATTCATCATTCTTTATAAATACTAATGTTTCCTTAATTAATTCATATTAATAATAGTCATTTCAAGATAAATCTCAATTGCATAGTATAATTATATTGACAACTCATTTAATATTAATCAATCATACTGCAAACCAAAAACTAATATCTTTTACAAAATTTTAATCATTAAATAATCTCCACTAGATTAACTCCAATCGTATTTATTGATAACTAATCAAACCATTATTTATTAATAGTTTGCTAGTCCTTACAAATATTAATAAATAATGAACTCATCAAACTATAAATACTCGATCTATAGAATCCTTCCATATACTCATTAGTTAATATTTGACTAACTCTTAACACCATTAAGGTAAATCGACAAGTTATACAATTCTAATTATTATAATAATAACTCCATGTCAATTAATCCATTACCATTACATTCTCTTCATTTAAAATTGTCATTTCTTAAATTATTTAATATATATTAAATAATATTTAATATACATTATATAATTAATATTAAAAGTCATCCATTCTCTATTGAAATCAATATCTCTATCCATCAGCTCTATTTACAAACTTTTCATTAAAAATCTCTATTAATTCATTTAGAACATTTTTATTAGTCTTTAGACTAATTAAATAATTATTAAATTCTAATTATATTGCTTTGATATATTATTTTTGTGAAGTTTAAGCATAAAGAATTCTTGGTTATGGAAAATGGAGAAATATTTGTCCTTGAATAAAACAGTCTCAGTACGACGGCCATATATTCCCAATGAACAGTTGGATCAGGCTAAAATTGAAATATGTTAGAGAGGGCCAAGTTGCGCCAATTCTGACTAGAGCGATCGAATAAATTTGATCTCAATAAAAAGTTATGAATGACTGAGTTCAGGTCTATCCAAGGGCAGCGACAAGACAATTTGTGATGAATTAAGAATTTCCTCTTAAAAGGTAATTGTTCTCTAAATTTATCCAATAATTTAACTAATGGATTTGGCCATAAATCTTGAAACCATTTTCAAATTTATTTCAATTTGATTCTAATTCAAACCCAAACCCGTTTAGATCTAATTTCTTCCTTAATTGGATCTAGAGTTTTTCTATTATTTTCTTTGCAACCATACATATCTAGATTTCAATTTAATTGTAGATTCAATCACAAAGAATATTCAGACACATATAACAAACATGATGAAGACAGGAAGAGAAATAGTGCAAAGAGAATATGCAAATATCACGAGTGCACCCGCACACTGATGCTAATCCGCCATGCCTCAGAAGTCCATAGAAAATCTCTTCCTTCTCCATCATTTACAATTCCTCCAAGATCCAAGCCAACCAAATCCTCCAAGTGACTAGAAGAGCTAGAAGGAACATAGAAGCATGTAGAAAATATATGAGCATATGAACTTCTCTAGTACATGTAAGCTTTGAAGCTTCTATTTTAAGCTTGTAGCTTATAGCTTCCATTCAGTTTGTAGCTTGTAGCTTCCATTAAGCTTGTCCAAACACACTAGGAGAGCCTCTATTTAAAAGTCTCGACGATGCATCTAGAGTGTCTCTAGAAACAACTAGAAGATAAGCATGACAACCAAGCATGAGTCTTCTCCAACCTTCTAGATGAGTCTTAAGATTGTAGACACCATATGCTCAAATAAAATGCTAACTTCTAAGTGTAGACAACTAGTGCATTCTTAGAGTGCAAACTCTAGTGTTGTCTAGATGACAACTCTCAAAAATTTGCCAACTCCTATGTGAGCAAATATTAAAATAATGCACATTAATTAATATAATATTTACTTTTACTCTTTCCAATTTAATTAATTTATTTATTAAATCTCATGCACTTACTTTAATAATTTCATTTTTCAATCTTAATATATTTATATTTTAATCACATGAAATCTAGAATCTTTTAATAATTTAAATATATTTTTTACTTTTAAATTTTATTTTTCAAAACTTAAATTGCTAAAATATTTATTAGCTTTAATAATAATATTATTTAGTCATTTATTTAAAAATGAACTCCAAATATATTATTATTAAAATAAATATTGTCACATTCCAACTTTTAACTTTTAATTTTTAATTTTCAAATTTAATTATTTTATTTAATTAATTTTCTAATTAATTAAATAAAATAAATATTAAAATACCATATTAATTTTTCATTTAATTAAATCATTAATTAAATCTTTTAATTAGGCTTAATTAATAGAAAATACTCCAAAGACTCACAAAGGTAAAAATATGAAAAATCCATCATAGCCAAAATACATACAAAATCAAACCAAAGGTTTAAATCACAAATTATGTCATCTGACGCATTCAGAAGGTACTCAACTCAGATACTTGTCCTAATTTATTCGTTAGGACAAATGGCTTAAAGGGTTGGAATTTGGACTTGAGAATTTATCTCCTCTCTCTTATTATTGAGATAATGTGATAGGGTACGCTCATCCTGGCAATTCAGAAAAGTCAATACCCGGTACCTACAATCTGCATAAAAATCATGCATGTACAAGCACAATATTTACTAAACAAAATAGGCAATGGCAGGAAATGGTGCATCGTGTAGATCTCGACTAGCAAGTAACTACGACTCCCTTCCTTAACCACATCAGACACAACATACAAAAGCAAACACGCACACCACACACATGCAAGTATTGGGTAAGTATCCATAAAAAAATACATATGATAATAAATCCTCTTACTAATCATCATTAATAACTGCAAATACTAAAAAGAATCTGAATCCTTAGCACAAGATCTGATAATCTCAAAAAAATGCTGCTAACCAACAACATAAAACTAGCTCTAAAAAAGTTCAGCAATGATAACAAAATGCGCACTAGGGGTAGGCACTACACAAAGATCAAGTTTGACCAAAAGTTGACCAGATTTAACCACGATTGACTTGAGTTGACTAGTTTAAAAAAAATTTAAAATAATTAAATGAAATTATTTAATTAAATGGAGTACTTATTTCTAATTATTTAAACAAAGATATTTAATTAAATGAGAAGCCATTCCTAATTAATTAAATGAAGTTATTTAATTAAATAAGAAAAGTGTCTCTAATTAATTAAAAATTATTTAATTAAATAGAAAAAGTAATAATGAGAGCATATCTCATTTTATTAAATTAAATATCTCAACAAAATCTCTCTTCAGTTCAAAAAGGGAAATTTCCAGTTCACTGTTGATAAAAAATGAGTTAAATCAGATAACTCTTTTTTTTACACAAATTGAATTAGTTAACTCCTTATTTTACTCAAATTAAATCTGTTAATTCCCTTTAATTTGAAAATCTCCCTTTATGAATGAACTTCACCTTTAATCCTGACCGTTGATTGAAATCAATCTCAACCGTTGATGAATTTCAAGAAAATCTATTTAAGAGACCCTCATCTCTTCATTTTGAAAGGTTGAATTAGAATTTGCATCGAATTGTTGTTGGAATTCATACTCACATTTGCTCATATTCAAATACACAAAGATCAAGTTTGACCAAAAGTTGACCAGATTTAACCACGGTTGACTTGAGTTGACTAGTTTCAAATTTTTTTTTGAAATAATTAAATAAAATTATTTAATTAAATGAGAAGTCATTCCTAACTAATTAAATGAAGTTATTTAATTAAATAAGAAAAGTGTCTCTAATTTATTAAAGATTATTTAATTAAATAGAAAAGGTAATTATGAGAGCATATCTCATTTTATTAAATTAAATATCTCAACAAAATCTCTCTTCAGTTCAAAAATGAAAATTTTCAGTTCGCTATTAATCAAAAATGAGTTAAATTAGTTAACTCCTTTTTCTACTCAAATTGAATCAGTTAACTCTTTATTTTACTCAAATTAAATCTGTTAACTCCCTTTAATTTAGAAATCTCCTTTTATGACTGAAATTCACTTTTAATCCTAATTGTTGATTGAAATCAATCTCAACCGTTGATGAATTCCAGGAAAGTCTATTTAAGAGACCCTCATCTCTTCATTTTGAAAGGTTGAATGAGAATTTGCATCGAATTGTTGCTGAAATTCATACTCACATTTGCTCATATTCACATACGCAAAGATGAAGTTTGACCAAAAGTTGACCAGATTTAACCACGTTTGACTTGAGTTGACTAGTTTCGAAGAGAATTTTGAAATAATTAAATAAAATTATTTAATTTAATGGAGTACTTACTTCTAATTAATTAAACAAAGTTATTTAATTAAATGAGAAGCCATTCCTAACTAATTAAATGAAGTTATTTAATTAAATAAGAAAAGTGTCTCTAATTAATTAAAGATTATTTAATTAAATAGAAAAAGTAATTATGAGAGCATATCTCAATTTATTAAATTAAATATCTTGAAAAAATCTCTCTGCAGTTCAAAACGGGAAATTTCCAGTTCACGATTAATAAAAAATAAGTTAAATCAGTTAACTCTTTTTTTTACTCAAATTGAATCAATTAACTCCTTATTTTACTCAAATTAAATCTGTTAACTCCCTTTAATTTGGAAATCTCCCTTTCTGACTGAACTTCACCTTTAATCGTGACCGTTGATTGAAATATATCTCAACTGGTAATGAATTCCAAGAAAGTCTATTTAGGAGACCCTCGTCTATTCATTTTGAAAAGTTGAATGAGAATTTGCATCGAATTGTTGCTGGAATTCATACTTACATTTGTTCATATTCACATACGCAAAGACCAAGTTTGACCAAAAGTTGACTAGATTTATCTACGGTTGACTTGAGTTGACTAGTTTCAAAAAAAATTTTGAAATAATTAAAGAAAATTATTTAATTAAATGGAGTACTTCTAATTAATTAAACAAAGTTATTTAATTAAATAAGAAGCCATTCCTAACTAATTAAATCAAGTTATTTAATTAAATAAGAAAAGTTTCTCTAATTAATTAAAGTTTATTTAATTAAATAGAAAAAGTAATTATTAGAGCATATCTCATTTTATTATATTAAATATCTCAACAAAATGTCTCTTCAGTTCAAAAAGGAAAATGTCCAGTTCACTATTGATAAAAAATGAGTTAAATCAGTTAACTCCTTTTTCTACTCAAATTGAATCAGTTAACTCTTTATTTTACTCAAATTAAATCTGTTAAGTCCCTTTAATTTGGAAATCTTCCTTTATGACTGAACTTCACCTTTAATACTGACCATTGATTGAAATCGATCTCAACCGTTGATAAATTCCAAGAAAGTCTATTTAAGAGACCCTCATCTCTTCATTTTGAAAGGTTGAATGAGAATTTGCATCGAATTGTTTCTAGAATTCATACTCATATTTGCTCATATTCACATATGCAAAGATCATGTTTGACCAAAAGTGGACCAGATTTAACCACGGTTGACTTGAGTTGAGTAGTTTTGAAGAGAATTTTGAAATAATTAGACGAAATTATTTAATTAAATGGAGTACTTACTTCTAATTAATTAAATAAAGTTATTTAATTAAACGAGAAGCCATTCCTAACTAATTAAATTAAGTTATTTAATTAAATAAGAAAATTGTCTTTAATTAATTAAAGATTATTTAATTAAATAAAAAATGTAATTATGAGAGCATATCTCATTTTATTAAGTTAAATATTTCAAAAAAATCTCTCTTTAGTTCAAAAAGAGAAAATTCTATTTCATTATTGATCAAAAATGAGTTAAAATAGTTAAGTCTTTTTTCTATTCAAATTGAATCAGTTAACTCCTTATTTTACTCAAACTAAATCTATTAACTCCCTTTAATTTGGAAATCTCCCTTTATGACTGAACTTCACCTTTAATCCTGACTGTTGATTGAAATCGATCTCAACCATTGATGAATTTGAAGAAAGTCTACTTATGAGACCCTCATCTCTTCATTTTGAAAAGTTGAATGAAAATTTGCATTGAATTGTTGCTGAAATTCATACTCACATTTGCTCATATTCACATACGCAAAGATCAAGTTTGACCAAAAGTTGACTAGATTTAACCACGGTTGACTTGAGTTCACAAGTTTCCAAAAAAAATTTTAAATAATTACACGAAATTATTTAATTAAATGGATTACTTACTTCTAATTAATTAAACAAAGTTATTTAATTAAATGAGAAGCCATTCCTAACTAATTAAAAGAAGTTATTTAATTAAATAAGAAAATTGTCTATAATTAATTAAAGATTATTTAATTAAATAGAAAAAGTAATTATGAGAACATATCTCATTATATTAAATTAAATATCTCAACAAAATCTCTCTTCAGTTCAAAAAAGAAAATTTTCAGTTCACTATTGATTAAAAATCAGTTAAATCAGTTCACTCCTTTTTCTACTCAAATTGAATCAGTTAACTCCTTATTTTACTCAAATTAAATCTGTTAACTCACTTTAATTTGGAAATCTCCCTTTATGACTGAACCTCACTTTTAATCCTGACCGTTGATTGAAATCGATCTCAACCGTTGACGAATTCCAGGAAAGTCTATTTGAGAGATCGTTATTTCTTCATTTTGAAAGGTTGAATGAGAATTTGCATCAAATTATTGCTGAAATTCATACTCACATTTGCTCATATTCACATATGCAAAGATCAAGTTTGACCAAAAGCTGACCAAATTTAACGACGGTTGACTTGAGTTGACTAGTTTCGAAAAGAATTTAAAAATAAGTAAACGAAATTATTTAATTAAATAGAGTACTTACTTCTAATTAATTAAACAAAGTTATTTAATTAAATGAGAACCCATTCCTAATTAATTGAATGAAGTTATTTAATTAAATAAGAAAAGTGTCTCTAATTAATTAAAGATTATTTAATTAAATACAAAAAGTAATTATGAGAGCATATCTCATTTTATTAAATTAAATATCTCAACAAAATCTCTCTTCAGTTTTGAAAGGGAAATTTTCAGTTAACTATTGATCAAAAATGAGTTAAATCAGTTATCTCCTTTTCCTACTCAAATTGAATCAGTTAACTCCTTATTTTACTCAAATCAAATCTGTTAACTCCCTCTAATTTGGAAATCTCTCTTTATGACTGAACTTCAACTTTAATCCTGATCGTTGATTGTTATCGATCTCAACCATTGATGAATTCTAAGAAAGTCTATTTAAGAGACCCTCATCTCTTCATTTTTAAAAGTTGAATGAGAATTTGCATCGAATTGTCGCTGGAATTCAAAAAAATATTTGCTCATATTCACATACGTGAAGATCAAGTTTGACCAACAGTTGACCAGATTTAACCACGGTTGACTTCAGTTCACTTGTTTTGAAAAGAATTTTGAAATAATTAAAAAAAATTATTTAATTAAATGGAATACTTACTTGTAATTAATTAAACAAAGTTATTTAGTTAAATGAGTAGCCATTCCTAACCAATTAAATGAAGTTATTTAATTAAATAAAAAAAGTGTCTCTAATTAATTAAAGATTATTTAATTAAATAGAAAATGTAATTATGAGAGCATATCTCATTTTCTTAAATTAAATATCTCAACAAAATCTATCTTCAACTCAAAAAGAGAAATTTCCAATTCACTATTGATCAAAAATGAGTTAAATCAGTTGACTCATTTTTTTACTCTAATTGAATTAGTTAACTCCTTATTTTACTCAAATTAAATATGCTAACTCCCTTTAATTTAGAAATCTCCCTTTATCACTGAACTTCACCTTTAATCCTTACGATTGATTGAAATTGATCTCAACCGTTGATGAATTCCAGGAAAGTCTATTTAAGAGACCCTCATCTCTTCATTTTGAAAGGTTGAACGAGAATTTGCATCGAATTGTTGCTGAAATTCATACTCACATTTTCTCATATTCACATACACAAAGGTCAAGTTTGACCAAAAGTTGACCAGATTTAACCACGGTTGACTTGAGTTGACTAGTTTCGAAAAGAATTTTGAAATAATTAAACAAAATTATTTAATTAAATGAGAAGTCATTCCTAATTAATTAAATCAAGTTATTTAATTAAATAAGAAAAGTGTCTCTAATTAATTAAATATTATTTAACTAAATAGGAAAGGTAATTATAAGAGCATATCTCATTTTATTAAATTAAATATCTCAACAAAATCTCTCTTCAGTTCAAAAAGGGAAATTTCCAGTTCACTATTGATCAAAAATGAGTTAAATCAGTTAACTCCTTTTTTTACTCAAATTGAATCAGCTAACTCCTTATTTTACTCAAATTAAATCTGTTACCTCCCTTTAATTTGAAAATCTCCCTTTATGACTGAACTTCACCTTTAATCCTGACTGTTGATTGAAATCGATCTCAACCGTTGATGAACTCTAAGAAAGTCTATTTAAGAGACCCTCATCTCTTCATTTTGAAAGTTTGAATGAGGATTTGCATCGAATTGTTGTTGGAATTCATACTTACATTTGCTCATATTCACATACGCAAAGATCAAGTTTGACCAAAAGTTGACCAGATTTAACTATGGTTGACTTGAGTTGACTAGTTTTGAAAAAAAAATTGAAATAATTAAACGAAATTATTTAATTAAATGGAGTACTTACTTCTAATTAATTAAACTAAGTTATTTAATTAAATGAGAAGCCATTCCTAATTAATTAAATAGAGTTATTTAATTAAATAAGAAAAGTGTCTATAATTAATTAAAGATTATTTAATTAAATACAAAAAAGTAATTATGAGAGCATATCTCAATTTTATTAATTTAAATATCTCAACAAAATCTCTCTTCAGTTCAAAAAGGGAAATTTTCAGTTCACTATTGATCAAAAATGAGTTAAATCACTTAACTATTTTTTCTACTCAAATTGAATTAGTTAACTCCTTATTTTACTCAAATTAAATCTGTTAACTCCCTTTAATTTGGAAATCTCCCTTTATGACTGAACTTCATCTTTAATCCTGACCATTGATTGAAATCGATCTCAACCATTGATGAATTTCGAGAAAGTCTATTTAAGAGACCCTCATCTCTTCATTTTGAAAGGTTAAATGAAAATTTGCATCGAATTGTTGCTGGAATTCATACTCACATTTGCTCATATTCACATACGCAAAGATCAAGTTTGATCAAAAGTTGACTAGATTTAACCACGGTTGACTTGATTTGACCAGTTTCGAAAAGAATTTTGAAATAATTAATCGAAATTATTTAATTAAATGGAGTACTTTCGTTTGATTAAATAAACAAAGTTATTTAATTAAATGAGAAGCCATTCCTAATTAATGAAATGAAGTTATTTAATTAAATAAGAAAAGTGTCTCTAACTAATTAAAGATTATTTAATTAAATAGACAAAGTAATTATGAGAGCATATCTCATTTTATTAAATTAAATATCTCAACAAAATCTCTCTTCAATTCAAAAAGGGAAATTTCCAGTTCAGGATTGATCAAAAATGAGTTAAATCAGTTAACTCCTTTTTCTACTCAAATTGAATCAGTTAACTCCTTATTTTACTCAAATTAAATCTGTTAACTCCCTTTAATTTGGAAATCTTCCTTTATGAATGAACTTCACCTTTAATCCTGACCGTTGATTGAAATCGATCTCAACTGTTGATGAATTCTAGGAAAGTCTATTTAGGAGACCCTCATCTCTTCATTTTGAAAGGTTGAATGAGAATTTGCATCGAATTGTTGCTAGAACTCGTACTCACATTTGCTCATATTCACATACGCAAAGATCAAGTTTTACCAAAAGTTGACCAGATTTAACCACGATTGACTTGAGTTGACTAGTTTCGAAAAGAATTTTGAAATAATTAAATGAAATTATTTAATTAAATGGAGTGCTTACTTCTAATTAATTAAAAAAAGTTATTTAATTAAATGAGAAGCCATTCCTAATTAATTAAATAAAGTTATTTAATTTGTGAGGCCTCACCGAATTTGTCATAGTACCAATGAGATAATTGCATTACGGTGATTTAAATCCTATGTTTGATACAGTTTTAAGATTGTAGGGTTATGTCATTTTAATATCTGCAATTACCTCTGCATATTATGACCTAATTGATGCATTTAATGATTCTATTTCATGTTGTAAGCTATTGGCATTGCTTTAATAGAAATTGAATGGTAGAAATGCTTGTAATATAAGAAGGTAATGTTGAAGTGGAAATTAGAGTTAAAGGATAAATTTTGTTATGCATTGAGACCTAACCCGCATACCTAGGGATTCAATAGTTATGGATTCAGCATCTTGTCATAGAATATGAAGTTATTCAGAATATTAAATTGATCATGTTATGTTGATAAGTAAAGTTTAGTTTTATAGTATTTTGAACATTTTACATTGAAATTGTTAGAAGAAGTAATGTAATTATAAGGAATGAAGTATGGAACTCAAATGTCGAATGTGATATGTAAGTTTTGATATTTTAATATTTTGAAGGTTATATTTGAAATGATTAAGAAAGGGAAAGTTAATTTGAGATGATGAAATATATTCAAGTCTAATGTTGAATGAGATAATGATTTATTTTACGTATGCTTATATGATTTTCTTGGACTACTGATGCTCGAGTTTAGTGTGCAAGAATTTGACCATGGGTTAAAGGGGAATTAAGGCTCAAACTACTACAAATATGACATAACCAAGATTGAATCAGTGGAAAAGATTCAAACATAATTGTAATGTGTTTTATTTCGTATATGTGAATTGTATGTGTGCGTAGTAACCTAGTTCATGTATTATTGTAAAACAAGTCATTTTTTTTAATATAATGTGATATTTTGTGTGTCACTTGACACTTGTGCTTGTTATGTGATATGACATGTTATTCATCAATGGATCATGTGGCCACCTTATTCCATGATAAATGCCTCAATTGAGGAATTTGATTATTTCCTTAGTAAGTAAAAGGACAAGGTCATCACCTTGGGGAATTTGAAATTTGAATCACCTAGCTTTGGGAGGTCATAAAGTAACTTTAAGGTAAGTTGGGATTAAAATTAACGCCACCCATGTTAGTACTATAGGCTAGGGAGCTATTAATGACCTCTAGGGTGTCTAGTGGACCTAGGAGACCCCATGAAAATGACATTCTTTATGGAATCCGAAAATGAGAAGGATATATATATAGAGGTATGGCTAAATGAGAAACCACGTGGCCACTCTCTAATTTTAGAGACAGTCAGGTTTTGGAGGGAGAGGAGGGGAGCTCTACTACAACTATCCTTACCCTAGCTTGGACCAAGGTTGGTATCTCAAGCTTGCTTCCTTTCCTTTTTCTTTCTTTTAGCATGGTTAAGCCAATTTGCAAGTGTGGAGTTTATCAATGGAGTATGCATTGCATTGCATTGTGGAGTAGCATTCATGTGAGTGTTTGAATGGTGTTCATTCCATGTAGATTAGTGTGACACCATTGTGCATCTTGTTATATTGTGTGGAGTATTGTGAGTATGAGGTTTGGATTTCCTCTATTTTCTTGTTGCATTATGGGTGTTGATATTGTGTTGTGATAATGTGATGTGCTCTTGAAAATCTATTGTTTTATTGCTACTTGGTTTTGTTTTCTTGTTGTGCTTGAGTGTTCATATGGGTGTGGGACTTACACTCACCCAATTGGGAAGGGAAGAGAAGTCCAGGGTGAATCGGCAGCAGTTGGATTGCATAGTTGAGGATCTTGGAGTATGGGCTCCATTGTATGCCATTGTCATATTCATATTTTTCCTTGGGGGAGCATAAGAAAAAAAAAAAAAAAAGAAATGGTGAGGAAGGAAGTAACTGAAGTATGAGTTTGTAGGAAGCTTAAGCTGTTGGTTGTGTGTGGTGGAGGATGTTGTGTTGGTAGTGTGTGTGGTGGAAGATGTTTATGAAGCCCCGAAAGGGCATGATATTATGAAGCCCCGAAAGGGCCTTGTATTTTGTTGATTTAGCCCCGAAAGGGCATGAGTTTTATGGAAAATATGATATGAAATGGAAAACCTCCTTGTGTTTCCACCTTCACCCTATGTTCAAGGTTCCAATGGTGAGCCTTTGTGAAATATCCTTGGGATGGGATTTGTTGTAGTTTTTTTATGTGGTGTATATGTTTCTTACAAGTGTGTATGTGGATTTTTTTTGAGCCTTGTTCCCCTAGCACGGGGGTGGTCTCTTTGAGGCCTATGGTTGGGTGGAAAGCACCCATGGTCCTTGTTGTTTTGTTGTGATGAATTTGCAAGTTCTTAGAGAAAAATATTGGAAACTTGGAGTTCTTGTTATCTTCCATGTGCATAGGAGGAGAAGACAATATTGCATTGAGATGAGATAGAGAGAAAAACTCCATTTTGTTATGTGAGCCTAAATGTATTGTAAGAGAAAGCTATTGTCTTGGTTTGATTGTCAATGGAAAGGTTGAGAGTGCTCATGTGTAGTAAAAGTATTTTCCATTGTGTATATTATGATATTTTGACTTCACCACCTTTTTGTGTATCATGAGGGTATCACTGAAGATAATTCATCGTAATAATATTGTTGTTTTATTGGATGGTAACACCAATCAGAGATCCAAATTACTTGATGCTTTTGAGTGGAATGCAAAAGAAATTTGATATCATAGAAGAGATAATATTCATAAGAAGGATTATCCTGGTGGATTGCTATTATCATTTTACTTCCATTGTTTACCAATTGTGAATGTACATTCAAATCTAGATCTACATAGGAAGATAATGTTGAGAAAATGGTTTCTAAATTTCATAATTCATAGATAGGGATAATCCAAATAACTTCATATAAAGTCTTGTCATGAAATGTTGAGTTATTGGATTAAGTTAATGTTTTGAATGCTAAATGAATCACAATTTTAAAACTATACTTAGTTTATAATTATCTCCTAATTATCCTTGCAATAACTTACCTTGAATATCCTAGATTACAGAAGAAGAAAATCAAGTGATGATATAAAATATACAAGACTTAAGACATAAGCTTTCTGTAGGTGCACATTTTATCCTCTAGAAAATGTATGAGAAAGTAAAATAAATCTCTTCTCTTAATACAGACATTAAAATATTCAAGAGTATTCCTTAGACTCCTAGGACCCTATAACCTATAAAGCATATTTTAACATAATAAACTAACCATCATATTAATTGCATTAGAAGGGACCTCATATGAGACACATAACTCGAGTCAACACCCTATCAAATCAAAAGAAACTTTTTAAAAAATATATATACAATGCTCATGTTAAACAAACCTAAACTAGCACCAAGTAATATTTTAAACAAGACATAGCGTGACAAACAACCTACTATATTATCTACCCTAGGCTAGCATGGGTTGGTGAATGAGAAAACAATTTAATATGCTATGGAGACCAAGGTATTTAATTTCTCTGACATGACCAAGACTTATTTCATCCACCTATTCCCTAGGTGCTTTGTGCCTTCAAATATTATATTGGAATACCGTGCAAGTTTATGACATAATTCTAACAAGAGGGAATGGCTACCATTTTGTCCTTGACGCCTTGATTTGCCTTGGAAGAATTTATGGCATTTTATATGTCTTTCTTCACCCACCTAATTAAGACTAGGATAAACTCCACGTTGCCAACAATATGGGACCAAGTAGCAAGTCGATTTAACATGGGAATTCAAAATGCATATCTTCTAGCTCAAATTAATAGGATTTGACTCATGGAAAAGGTGCCTATGCTTGTCTTGGCCAAAACTTTGGTAAGTGAGTCCACCATGGAGAGAAACCCAAGGAATTCGCTTGGTCTATGGGTAAGTGAAGAAGATTATGGGGTAGTAGCACGTGTGTAGTAGGGTGATTTGGAAGTTTGCTAGAGAAAAAGTATTTCATCTTCTTAAAAGAAATGTAAGTGCGGTCAAGTTAATGGACTATGATTAATAGGGTATTTTAGATAGATGGATAGCTAATATGTTCATATGCATTCATTTTTCTACCTTAGTATTAGTAAGGATAGATTATCTTTTAAAATCATTCTTTTATGATATATGTTTATATAAATGAATTGATCATTCTTTTCACTACAATTTCAATTGTAGTAGGTATTGACCCTAATATTAAAAGGTGATATCGCTTACATTAGAGATATAATATGAATAATAAATAGATAATTCAATCTTAATAACTATGTCAATGAAAGACGTAAGTTGGGATATGAAAAAAAAAAAAAATACACCCATTAATTTTGGGAACATTTTAAATACTCTAGAAAAGTGTTAATTATGTATATATTGTTATTTGAATCGATTGCCTAGAGTAGCATAGTTGGCATCAAAGTTGACGATAGTTCTAATCGATGGTTAATCGAGGCTTACATGCATTGAAGAAATGTTAACTCATATGACAAATTAGTAAAGATGACATTGAAATTTGGAGTACAGATTGAAGTAGTAGGTATGAGTATTCTCTTTCCAAACCAAGGGTTAGTAGATGTCAGAGGGATGTCCAACTAAGTGATGATATAGTTGTAACACATATGTCTTTTGGAGGTTATTTAGGCTTATGAAATTAATTAATAATAATAATAATAATAATTTAAAAATAAAATAAAATTGGGCTTAATGTACATTTAGGGTAATTTTAGGGCATGACATAATTAAATAAGAAAAGTGTCTCTAATTAATTAAAGATTATTTAATTAAATAGAAAAAGTAATTATGCGAGCATATCTCATTTTATTAAACTAAATATCTTAACAAAATCTATCTTTAGTTCAAAAAGGGAAATTTTCAGTTCACTATTGATAAAAAATGAGTTAAATGAGTTAACTCCTTTTTCTACTCAAATTGAATCAATTAACTCCTTATTTTACTCAAATTAAATCTGTTAACTCCCTTTAATTTGGAAATCTCCCTTTATGACTGAACTTCACCTTTAATTGTGACTGTTGATTGAAATCGATCTCAACCGTTGATGAATTCTAGGAAAGTCTATTTAAGAGACTCTCATCTCTTCATTTTGAAAGGTTGAATAAGAATTTGCATCGAATTGTTGCTGGAATTCATACTCACATTTGCTCATATTCACATACGCAAAGATCAAGTTTCAGGAAAAGTTGACCAGATTTAACTACGGTTGACTTGAGTTGACTAGTTTCGAAAAGAATTTTGAAATAATTAAATGAAATTATTTAATTAAATGGAGTACTTACTTCTAATTAATTAAACAAAGTTATTTAATTAAATGAGAAGCCATTCCTAACTAATTAAATGAAGTTACTTAATTAAATAAGAAAATTGTCTCTAATTAATTAAAGATTATTTAATTAAATAGAAAAAGTAATTATGAGAGCATATCTCATTTTATTAAATTAAATATCTCAACAAAATCTCTCTTCAGTTCAAAACGGGAAATTTCTAGCTCACTATTGATCAAAAATGAGTTAAATCAGTTAACTCCTTTTTCTCCTCAAATTGAATCAGTTAACTCCTTATTTTACTCAAATTAAATCTGTTAACTCTTTTTAATTTTCAAATCTCCCTTTATGACTGAACTTCACTTTTAATCCTGACCATTGATTGAAATCGATCTCAACCGTTGATGAATTCTAAGAAAGTCTATTTAAGAGACCCTCATCTCTTCATTTTGAAAGGTTGAATGAGAATTTGCATTGAATTGTTGTTGGAATACATACTCACATTTGCTCATATTCACATATGCAAAGATCAAGTTTGATCAAAAGTTGACCAGATTTAACCATGGTTGACTTGAGTTGACTAGTTTCAATTTTTTTTTTTAAATAATTAAACAAAATTATTTAATTAAATGGAGTACTTACTTCTAATTAATTAAACAAAGTTATTTAATTAAATGAGAAGTCATTCCTAATTAATTAAATGAAGTTATTTAATTAAATAAGATAAGTGTTTATAATTAATTAAAGATTATTTAATTAAATAGAAAAAGTAATTATGAGAGCATATCTCATTTTATTAAATTAAATATCTCAACAAAATCTCTCTTCAGTTCAAAAAGGAAATTTTTCAGTTCACTATTGATCAAAAATTAGTTAAATCAGTCAACTCCTTTTTCTACTCAAATTGAATAAGTTAACACTTTATTTTACTCAAATTAAATCTGTTAACTCCCTTTAATTTGGAAATCTCTCTTTCTGACTGAACTTCACCTTTAATCCTGACCATTGATTGAAATCGATCTCAACCGTTGATGAATTTCAGGAAAGTGTTTTTAAGAGACCCTCATCTCTTCATTTTGAAAGGTTCAATGAGAATTTGCATCGAATTATTGCTGGAATTCATACTCACATTTGCTCATATTCACATACGCAAATATCATGTTTAACCAAAAGTTGACTAGATTTAACCACGGTTGACTTGAGTTGACTAGTTTTGAAAAGAATTTTGAAATAATTAAACGAAATTATTTAATTAAATGGAGTACTTACTTCTAATTAATTAAACAAAGTTATTTAATTAAATAAGAAGCCATTCCTAATAAATTAAAAGAAGTTATTTAATTAAATAAGAAAAGTTTCTCTACTTAATTAAAGAATATTTGATTAAATAGAAAAAGTAATTACGAGAGCATATCGCATTTTATTAAATTAAATATCTCAACAAAATCTCTCTTTAGTTCAAAAAGGGAAATTTCCAGTTCACTATTGATAAAAAATGATTTAAATCAGTTAACTCCATTTTCTACTCAAATTGAATCAGTTAACTCCTTATTTTACTCAAATTAAATCTGTTAACTCCCTTTAATTTCGAAATTTTCCTTTATGACTGAACTTCACCTTTAATCTTGACCTTTGATTGAAATCGATCTCAATCATTGATGAATTCCAGGAAAATCTATTTAAGAGACCCTCATCTCTTCATTTTAAAAGGTTGAATGAGAATTTGCATCGAATTGTTGCAGGAATTCATACTCACATTTGCTCATATTCACATACACAAAGATCAAGTTTGACCAAAAATTGACCAGATTTAACCACGGTTGACTTGAGTTGACTAGTTTCGAAAAGAATTTTGAAATAATTAAAAGAAATTATTTAATTAAATAGAGTACTTACTTCTAATTAATTAAACAAAGTTATTTAATTTAATGAGAAGCCATTCCTAATTAATTAAATGAAGTTATTTAATTAAATAAGAAAATTGTTTCTACTTAATTAAAGAATATTTAATTAAATAGAAAAAGTAATTACGAGAGCATATCACATTTTATTAAATTAAATATCTCAACAAAATCTCTCTTCAGTTCAAAAAGGGAAATTTCCAATTCACTATTAATAAAAAATGAGTTAAATCAGTTAACTCCATTTTCTAATCAAATTGAATCAGTTAACTCCTTATTTTACTCAAATTAAATCTGTTAACTCCCTTTAATTTGGAAATCTCCCTTTATGACTGAACTTGACCTTTAATCCTGACCGTTGATTGAAATCGATCTCAACCGTTGATGAATTCCAAGAAAATCTATTTAAGAGACCCTCATCTCTTCATTTTGAAAGGTTGAATGAGAATTTGTGTCGAATTGTTGCAGGAATTCATACTCACATTTGCTCATATTCACATACACAAAGATCAAGTTTGACCAAAAGTTGACCAAATTTAACCACGGTTGACTTGAGTTGACTAGTTTCGAAAAGAATTTTGAAATAATTAAATGAAATTATTTAATTAAATGGAGTACTTACTTCTAATTAATTAAACAAAGTTATTTAATTAAATGAGAAGCCATTCCTAATTAACTAAATGAAGTAATTTAATTAAATAAGAAAAGTGTCTCTAATTAATTAAAGATTATTTAATTAAATAGAAAAAGTAATTATGAGAGCATATCTCGTTTTATTAAATTAAATATCTCAACAAAATCTCTCTTCAGTTCAAAAAGGGAAATTTCCAGTTCACTGTTGATAAAAAATGAGTTAAATCAGATAACTCCTTTTTCTACTAAAATTGAATCAGTTAACTCCTTATTTTACTCAAATTAAATCTGTTAACTCCCTTTAATTTAGAAATCTCCCTTTATGACTGAACTTCACCTTTAGTCCTGACCGTTGATTGAAATCGATCTCAACCATTGATGAATTTTAGAAAAGTCTATTTAAGAGACCCTCATCTCTTCATTTTGAAAGGTTGAATGAGAATTTGCATAGAATTGTTGCTAGAATTCATACTCATATTTGCTCATATTCACATACGCAAAGATCAAGTTTGACCAAAAGTTGACCAGATTTAACCATGGTTGACTTGATTTGACTAGTTTTAAAAAAAAATTGAAATAATTGTACGAAATTATTTAATTAAATGTAGTGCCTACCCTCGTTCACATCTTTTCTAGACATTGATGCTATTATTATCAGACTGTGATAGACTAGTTTTATGTTGATGGATTAGTGGTATTGTTTTGACACTATCAGACATTATGTTATGGATTATTATCTTATGTGTTTTATTATGGATACTTACCCCATATTTGCATGTGTATGGTGTCTGTGTTTTCTTATTGTATGGCATTTTTGATGTGGTTAAGGAAGGGAGTCGTAGTCACCTGCTTAGTCAAGATCTACACAATGCACTAGTTCCTGCCATTTTCTGTTTAGCTTAGCATTATATATATTGTATGTACATGCATGGTTTTTCTGCAGGTTGTAGGTACCGGGTATCGACTTCCCTGAATTGTCAGGATGAGCGTACCCTATTATACTATCTCAATGATAAGAGAAGGGAGATAAATTCTCAAGTCCAAATTCCAAACCCTTAAACCATTTGTCCTAGTGAGTTAGGACAAGAATCAGAGTTGAGTACCCACCGAATGTGTCAGATGACATATTTCGTAATTTTTAACCCTTTAGACTGATTTTGTATGATTTGTTCTATGATGGGTTTTCATATTTTATCTTGGAGGTCTATGGTGAATTTTCTATTAATTAAGTCTTAATAAATGGATTTAATTAATAAATTAATTATTTGAGAAAATTAATATAAAATATCATATTATTTGATATTTTGATTGTAATTAATTAAATGAGAATTATTGAGGAAAATGAATTAAATAAAAGAAAATTAGAAATTAAAATTAATAATAATAAAAATATAATAATAAAGTAATAAATAAATAATAATAATAAAAGTTATAAAAATTAAAATGGAAGTTATAAAAATTTAAATAGAAATTATATAAAAAGTGGATTGGAGTTATAAGCTTGCATGGGAATTAATGCACTTCTCTATTTCTCATGTGTCAACAACATGGGGGTTAGTGCATCAATTAAGCACATGGTGTCTACAACCCTAAGGCTCATCTTGAAGGTTGGAAAAGACCCATGCTTAGTTGGTGACACCTTCCAGCTATTTCTAGAAGCATTCTAGATGTTTCCTGAAAGCTCTTTATATTCAGGCATTCCTAGAAGCTTAGGCATAGCGTTTGGAGTGCAATTGGAGCATTGGAGGATTCAAGAATTCTGAAGAAGGGAGCTTGCTCTGTGAGTTTTCTTAAGAAGAGCGAATTACTATCAAAATTCAGGTAGATTCTTGTGATTTTACTTATGCTATTTCTGCATCTTGCATTCCTTGTCTTCTTCGTGTCTTCCATATGTCTTCTGAGGAATTTCATATTTTTATTGCATGCATTCTCAATATGGGCAATTTAATTTATGTTAAAATATCTATATGCATAGATCTGAAATAAAACGAGGCTAGGGTTTAAATTCATAGCCAAACCTATTAGATTATTTATTGGACAAATTTGAAGATCAAAGATTTAAAGGAAAATTTTGAAAATTAGAATTTCTAAGTAAACTGTGTATATGCTTGAATCTGCATACACATATACATATATATCATTATACACACACACACACACACACACACACACACACACACATATATATATATAATATATATATATATATATATATATATATATATATATATATATATATATATATATATATATATATATATATATATATATATATATATATATATATATATATATATATATATATATGTATGTATGTATGTGCTGTGATGGTGATAAACTCTGCATGTATATATATACATCTATAGTAATTGAATGTCAAATCACGATAGAGTTTCATGTTAATAGTATTTCATATCGCATGGGAACATTTTTATAAAAAAAATTTATTGAAAATTGTGTTAAAATATATATATATATATATTTTAACGCAATTTTCAATAACATTTATATATATATATATATATATATATATATATATATATATATATATATATATATATATATATATATGATATTGGGCGGGTATTATATACCCCACCCACCGCAAGCTTGCGAGATTGCAGGGTACCTGCGATTCGCAGTGTACCTGCGGTGCGGATGTATTGGGCCGCGCAATTTTAATAATTTCAATTATGAAGAGATATTAATAATTAATTTAATTAAACTCAGTTTGATTAAGATTAGTTATTAGAATATATAATTGAAGTTTTGATTCATTGAGAGTGTCAATTTTCAAACAATGTTATATAAACAAAATATTATTAGATCAATTAGAAAATTGAGTCTAATAGTTTTGGGGAGAAACTTATATCTATCAAACAAATACATGGGTTAGGAAAAACGTGAAATTTCTCCAGTTAATATAATTTGAAAAAAACGTAAACTGAGACTTTTAAATTCAAATTTGAAAACTTAGCAAAACCAAAACATGTGTTTACATTGTGTATTCTTTATGCTATTATTTTGGGTTTTGGGTTGACTGGTGTTGACCAGAATAGGACGTCTACCAGAGGCTTGGGGGTTATGTGATTGTGGTGACATGATGATGTTTTAATCTCGATCTTTATAAACCCAACCATGGTTTGTGATCGAATGCTCTATGTATTGTGAAATGTCTCTTTTCTGATTTTTCATGATATTTCCAACCTCTAATCAGATCTTTAAAATCAAATAGCTAATATCCCAAAGATCCACCAAATTCCTCAAGAAACCCCAAATCGGGTATGTTGAAAATAGTGCTAAAAGCTTCACAACTTTACAAATTATTAATGAATCTGAAAATGGAAATTTTTACAAAACTTTCAGCAGCATAACAGCCTACAAATTGACATTTCCAGATCCGTATAGCCTTTACACAACAGCTCGAAAATGTAGGACCAAAACTATGCTCATCGGGCTCCCGAAATAGCACAAAATATGCCCGGAAACACCACAAGAACACTAATAATCTATCTCAGAAGTTTAATCACATCCAAATATATATATTCAGCTCTATTTTAACAGCTTAAAGTATAAAATACAGCAGCAACCAAAACTGATATGAAATACTCAACCGGAAACACCAAACTCTTACAAAAATACACCCGGAAACTCACAAATCTGCACTGTTCAGCACAAAGGCAAACTCTGTATGAGCATGCACATGGAATGGCTTCAAACTCCCGTCCTTAGCCTTCCTGGAAACCTGCAAACTCCCGTTCTTGGGTCTCCCTGGAAACCTGCAAACTCCCGTTCTTGGGTCTCCTTCTCCACAGGTTTGGCAGCCTCTGAAGAATAACAAAGAATGAGCAAAAATCAAGTTCTGGAATCCCCCCCAAAATGCCTCCAAACCTCTTTAAAAAGGGAATAACTGTAACTCACGTCCAAGAGAGGTTAATGAAACATATTTTAATAATAATTATCATTTATTAGTCCAACGGTTTCCAAAGATTAACTCCCTTTTTCCGAAACTTCACTTTCTTGGGCCTGCCTGTCTTAGCAAAGATTATTATTTTTTTATTATTTGAAAAGGGGACATGACAAGTCCTCCCCTCCCAAACATTGCTTGTCCTCAAGCAATGGCTGAACAATAAACCAATCAATCCTCCTGGATCCCAAATGTAGTCATGAACTATACTACTACCAATTAACACAGACTCCTGCAAGATCCTTTGCAATATGACCAAGAGGAATCCATAATCAAACTGGCAATTATAGCTCAACCAAACTCCAAAATCACCATTACCACAGTAAAAAACCCATGAGACACAAACTCTTAGAATATCAAAACCCAAGTAAAGTGGACTACCAACATAGTAAATACCATCAATGCATTCCACTGGCCTATATGGAATGTACAATCCAACTCTGCAACAATGGTGAACCCTCTCGAATGAAACTGTACCAAGTATGGAGAATCCACACACTGTACAACTCCTACAGTCAACACAACTCTGCAAATCATCGGCCACTACCTCATAACCATAACTCCCATACACTGTTGATGGTGAAAAGACATTACAAGATAAAGAGTAAGAAATGGAATCCAAACCAAATTTGTCTGCCATCAACTCCTCAGCACAAGGATCAAATGCTAACTGATGTACATACCCTGTAATATAATGTTGATAAAAAAAACCAACCTCAGTCAACAGCTCACCATGAAGAAGTGATACAACCCACTGTGACTGATCACCAACTAAGTCAAGAGATGTCATAGCCAAAGGAGTAGAATAAATAACAACACCTGCTAAAGCATCACTCCAAAACTCCTGCTCTAAGTCATGTATTATCAACCTGTCAATTGCAGGACCTATCACCATGTCATGCCCATCACAACTCTCATCCCAAGGCATCAAACTATCCCATAACTGATGATAAGCACTAGGAACCAAAGTACATCTCTGTATCATCATCTCATCAACATGGTCATCAAAGGTAGATAGATGAGCATACCTCACAATGTAATGCCGATAGAATGCACCAATCTCAGTCAGTGGCTCAGACTGCAATCCAGATGTAACTAACTGCAATCGATCATTAACCAAGTTGGAACTGACTACTACCTCTGAAGACATTGCGAAGGGAGTAGTATTACTAGTAGGAACCATGCCAACTATCAGCTCACCAACGTCACACATGGTCTTTGATACAACATCTCTAGTCTTCGTGCCATTAGTACTAGAGGTCACCACCATGTTAGGCACACCACAAAAATCTGCTACAACACCCAACTCAATTGAACCTGACTCTAGTGGGAATGAACCTGATATGCCAATGTTAGTATCAAGGATGGATGCATCCCCATCTCCACTGTCTCTGACAATCTCAGCCATGGACATCCTCGAATCACCAAACACCATAGCTTGTGACTGTATAGAATCAGATAAAGACTGTAGTCGCTCTAACTCCATGGTCACCTTAGCCAAATGAAATTGTGACTCCTTGAAAGCCAACTGTGTACTCTCAAGAATCTCAGAAATCACCTCAAGCTGCTCAGTAAGCTCACTCACCTCATCTTCCTTGGCCAACAATGCATCATATGCTGTACTACCCCACTCCATAAGATAATCTCTGTCAGCTACCAACTGCATATAATTTTGTCTCAAAATCTGAATAGCCTCCCATAAAGAGTGGATCTCTGTCAAGGAAAGATAACTTCCTCCCTGCTCATCACTAGTAGGAGAACCCCATCCATAAACTGCTAACAACTGACGAGCAGCATCGAAATGTTGGCAAGTGATAGCAATGTCTTGGTCACTAACTCTCAACTGATTAGACACATGATGGCACTGGCTTGACTGTCTCCTACAAACCTCCTCTGATGCACTGTCTGAAGGAGTGTCCTCAAAGTTACTAGTCTCTAGAGTATTACCATCCATATCCTGTGAATCAAATCTAAAGCTCATATCAACATACGAAATATCAAAAACATTAGCATTGTTGTCCAACTCCTCTGTACCCAAGGAAACTAAGTCTTCAAAACTGCCCACTGCATCCTCCTGGATGTCATCAATGCCAATATGATCCTGGGACTCATCTATACACACTACCAAATATGAAATATCATCAACACATTCCAGCAAGTATGGTCGACTGGATATATGAACAAAGCCCAACATTGGTGTATAAAAACTAATACCAACATCAAACAAGATACTGGCACAAGAAAAGACAACACCGTGTAATCTGCTAATCAAATCCATGATAGCACCCAAACAAACACTGCTACCAAAAAGTGTTAAAGATCTCCAGTCAACTGAATCCCAAATGCCAATATAACAATCTCGAGTCCATATCCGTAAACTAGAATCAATTGGTAACTCAAGAAAACTCCTCACTTGAGTAATATGACCAATACCAACTAACTCCACATACCTGTCATGATGAGATAATGTAGTGACAATACTATCTTCACTCACCTTCTGCTGGAGGGATAAATCATGTGAAGTACTACTAGCCTCAACCTCATGTGATGAAGCATCTAACTGTGCCTGGTACTCTCTCTCAGAAAATTCATGAATGCTCAATGTCTGCTCATCTACACCATGTATCTCACCATCATGCAGAACAACATCCTCATAATCCTCATCTAAACCCACTACACTGTAGTCACTGCCTGTTGTAACTATACCATCCTGAATACCTGTGGCATCACCCTTTGACGACCTGTAAACAATTGTCTCAATTTGAGTATCAAGTTGACCATTACTATCAATCTGTGTAATATCCTTTCCCACCACCTCCTGTGGAAGAGTAGAATCTGAGACCTCTACCTGGCTATCAGCTAGTTTCTCAAACTCCTCATGCAAGTTCTTGGGAATTGTGTCATCTGTCCTGTGAGAAAATCTGCCAAATAGAAATCCAGTCAACTTATCCACCTTAGCTGGGTCAGATAACATGTCATTTATACGGTGGTGCTCAACCAACTGTTTAGACATGTCATGGCTTATTTTCATAAGTTTATCTCGAATGTCTAAATAACCATCCTTTCTACTATTTTGACTCTGGCTATCAATTGTCCAAGATCGTTCCCTCTGAGACTCTGTACTATACCTGTCCATTCTGGATAAAGTAGAGTGTAACCCCAATAGGATATAACTTCTTCAAGCACCAAGAACTAATCATGAAAATGATTAGAAGTAGCATGCAACCATAGATTTGGACATGCAACTGATTAGAAGCAACATGCAACCACCAAATTATGACATGCAAGATCTGGGTAGTTATCAAAACTGACATGCAAGATCTGGGTAGTTGTCAAAACTGACATGCAAACTTCTACAACCACCAAATTCACCAAGAACTAACATGAAAATGATTAAAAGTAGCATGCAACCATAAATTTTGACATGCAGCTGATTAGAAGCAACATGCAATCATAAATTATGACATGCAAGATTTGGGTAGTTCTCAAAACTGAAATGCAAGATCTGGGTAGTTGTCAAAACTGACCTGCAAACTTCTACAAACCCTCAGGCTGGCAAGATCATGGCTCTGATACCACTGAAATGTCCCTTTTCTGATTTTTCATGATATTTCCAACCTCTAATCAGATCTTTAAAATCAAATAGCTAATATCCCAAAGATCCACCAAATTCCTCAAGAAACCCCAAATCGGGTATGTTGAAAATAGTGCTAAAAGCTTCACAACTTTACAAATTATTAATGAATCTGAAAATGGAAATTTTTACAAAACTTTCAGCAGCATAACAGCCTACAAATTGACATTTCCAGATCCGTATAGCCTTTACACAACAGCTCGAAAATGTAGGACCAAAACTATGCTCATCGGGCTCCCGAAATAGCACAAAATATGCCCGGAAACACCACAAGAACACTAATAATCTATCTCAGAAGTTTAATCACATCCAAATATATATATTCAGCTCTATTTTAACAGCTTAAAGTATAAAATACAGCAGCAACCAAAACTGATATGAAATACTCAACCGGAAACACCAAACTCTTACAAAAATACACCCGGAAACTCACAAATCTGCACTGTTCAGCACAAAGGCAAACTCTGTATGAGCATGCACATGGAATGGCTTCAAACTCCCGTCCTTAGCCTTCCTGGAAACCTGCAAACTCCCGTTCTTGGGTCTCCCTGGAAACCTGCAAACTCCCGTTCTTGGGTCTCCTTCTCCACAGGTTTGGCAGCCTCTGAAGAATAACAAAGAATGAGCAAAAATCAAGTTCTGGAATCCCCCCCAAAATGCCTCCAAACCTCTTTAAAAAGGGAATAACTGTAACTCACGTCCAAGAGAGGTTAATGAAACATATTTTAATAATAATTATCATTTATTAGTCCAACGGTTTCCAAAGATTAACTCCCTTTTTCCGAAACTTCACTTTCTTGGGCCTGCCTGTCTTAGCAAAGATTATTATTTTTTTATTATTTGAAAAGGGGACATGACAATTGGATGTGATTACTGATTGTTATAGCTGAGATTCTTGTGTATGAGACTCTTGACCTAACCATTATTTTGGTCATCGATTAGTTATCCTTGATTATTTTCTAGTCGCCATGATGGGACTAAGATGTGGATTTATTCTTGATGATGTCATGTTGTGACATGTTTGACTCAACCATTTTTGGAGTCTTTGATCAGTATGATTGAGATATATATTTTGGTTATTGAGAACCATTGGATATTTGATTATCAGTGATACTTCAATTGCCAATAGAGAGCTGTTGTGTTTATAATTTTCTATGGATGTTAGCTCATGGAGATTTGATACTTTTATGCATATTTGATGATTTTATGGATTATCTTTTGTGATTTTGAGATTTATGAGTCCATGAGCATTAGGGTAGGATATCTGCATGTAGTGATGGGAAGTAGCTTGCAATGGGGGTCGGGGCCCTAAGCGGATGCCAGGGTAACTCATTGTAAGTTGGATTAATAAGTGATAACATTCACACCTAATACTAACAGAATGAACCTAAAAAGATAAGTGTTTTGTTCTCGCCCATGCCTTGAGCGCTTGTACAGGCTAGGATGGGAGTAGTGAGATGCATGGTTGTGACCTTGCATTCCATAGTATGCCTCGTCAGTATGAGAGGATACTAGTGGTCGCATGAAATCAATATGGACCCGTGGAGTTTAGCTAACTGCCAGGATAACTTGTACGTGATAATTGTGATGACACTTTCTCGCTTGCATAGTAGGTTCCTACATGTCATTGTGTACCTCTGGAGATTAGATGTTAGATTTTGTGTTAGGAACCTTTGAGTTAGTATACTTTTAGGATTCTTGGACTTATGGAGATTTGTGCTATGTGATTTTGATAGCCTTTTTGGGACTTGAGATTATCTCCTCAACACGGTGGGAGTGGACCACTTTGGTACCACGCAGTCGGGTGGCAGTGTATTTTCCACTCTTATCATTTTGAGATTCATTGAGACATCATGGTTGATGCATCCTTCATGATGGTGGATGTGTATCCTTTTTCATTGATGATTAGCATATGTTAGATGATGTTATCTTATGCTTTTATTTGCATGTTAGATTACTTCTACATATGATGTTGTATTTATTAGGAGTGACATTCCTACTATGTTGGTACCAATGATCTCTTTGGTGATTTGGAATGTTACGCACGGAGGGATGGCTAGGATCCATGATGGTCTAATGATGCTATTAATGGTTGGGAGGAACCGTCCACATAGTTTATTATGTTTGATCTTTATGATGGATGTATATGTCTTCTATGATGATGTATCATGTGTATCATGTGATTATCTCTTCTTTGATGTATCATGGATTAGAATAGGATGATGTACCTTATTCTATGTATGTATATTTTTGAGCTTGTCATACCTTGTGACATGTATAGTGGATGAATGAGCATTTGAAATGTAATGTGTATTCATTGGACTTATCATTTCATGAGGATGTTGTACTAGATGGATTCATGTATGTCATTCAACGTTAAGGGATCTTAAAGAATGTAATCTGTTATTTATGTTATGTTTACTTTCAGATGAACATTGCTATTGCTTCCATTATTGTGCATAAGTTATATGTGGTGTTTACTTGCATAAAAAAAAAATGCTACTAATCTTAGTGAAATTCTAGGTTGATTCTTTGGATCCCTTGGCAGAGCATTACATTTGGTATCAGAGCCTGAGTTTCTACATTGCGAGCTCTGGGTATTTTGGAACAACTAGAACTTTGAACTATCAAGTGTATCTGTTCAATTTGAAAACTAGGTGAATTGAAACAGAACTTGAACTGTTACTTGTATATTTTTCATACTTCAACACTTAGTTTTCAAAACTAGAAATTTTACTTAAACCTAGACATAGAACTGAACTTAGTACCTTGTACTGTTGTAGGATGGTATCTGGGACTAGGTCTTCTATTAGAGGTCATGGTAGAGGCTGTGGTAGAGGCCGTGGACGTGGCAGAACTATCAGTGTCCATGGGTCTATCCATGAGGGATCAGCTCATGTAGAGAGCAGGGAAGAGCACTCTAGTAGGCAGCAGGAAGAGAGCCATAGAGAGGACCAAGCTGAGTTTGAAGAGGTGGGTTTGAGATAGATGATGTAGACTATTCTAGAATGTCTACCTCCTGTTCAAGAATAGCCTAAAGTGCATCAGACAAAACAAGAGCATAGACCTAGATCTAGAAGTCCTCAGAAGGATCGTCAGAGGTCCATTGTGTCCACTCAGATGAAGGGTCTTTCAAGATCTAAGATCAATCCTTTTAATGGGCAAGGTTCTGGTTATGTGGCCGAACAATGGCTTATTTCTCTCGACAAGATTTTTGCCATGCAGGAGTTTGATAGCAATGTTAAGGCAAGGTTTGCGATCACTAATCTAGAGAATTTTGGGGCCACTTGGTGGATGATAGAGGTCAAGAAGTTGGGAATTGATATGAGCAGTGTTACATGGGAGTTATTCCTAGAGAGTTTCCGTGAACAATTCCTACTAGAGGAATGGAAATAAAAAAGGGCTGATGAATTTCATAATCTCAGATAGTACACTTTGTTAGTGACTGAGTATGAGCGTAATTTTTATGAGCTTATGCCTTTCTCAGGGTTCAGTGAAAATTTAGCTCAGTTGACACAACATTTTATTAAGGGTTTGAATAACCGTATTATTGGGGGAGTTAACGTATTTGAGCCAAAAACCCTCAAGGATTCAGTGCATCAAGCAATTTTTGTTGAGTAAAGTGTCAACCTTGGTCAAGGTGGTTTTGTAGGAGCGCCAACAACATCAAGATCTAAAAGCAGCTACA
Organism: Cupressus sempervirens; assembly: GCA_028749045.1. Lineage (NCBI taxonomy): Eukaryota > Viridiplantae > Streptophyta > Pinopsida > Cupressales > Cupressaceae > Cupressus > Cupressus sempervirens. Next base: position 104,250,600 of record CM053787.1, read on the forward strand.
ATTCAGGTGGTAACAAGAAGTTTTCTTTCTCTAAGGGGAAACACTATCAGCAGCAGACACAGTAGCAGAAGGGCTCAAATTATCAAGCTCAAGGCGGTGGCAAAGGTTCCAACACCAAGAACAACTACAATGCTCATCACAATAGACAGAATCATACCAATTAGCTAGCTCAAAGTAGCCAGTCTTTTGTAAGCAGGAACAGTCGTCAGCAATCAAATGTACCACCTATGGGAAGAGGTTCTGGCAGAAATATGAAATGTTTTTCATGTGGTCAGATTGGACATTATGCAGCTCAGTGTCCTCAGCGAACACCTCAGTTTTCAGGACCTAAACCTATAGTTTCAGAGCCTACAGTTGGTGATGCAGGTAGAGCTCATAGAATTTTTGTAGTAGTTGATCAACGTCAGGCAAATCATCAAGGAACAGTGGTTGAAACCACAGGTGCTATTAGAGGTATATCTCTTTTAGTATTGTTTGATTCAAGAGCTACAAATTCATTTATTTCACCATCTATAGTTTCTAAGTGTAAGCTAGATGTGGTGAAGCAAGATTGTGGTTGGCAAGTGGAACTAGCCTCAGGCATTAATGTTTCCACAGATTCCATAGTTCATAAGTGTGGGCTTAGTTTAGGAAGCTTTGATACGGTAGTGGATCTTCGAGTCATACCCCTTGGTTACTATGATGTGGTTTTAGGTATGGACTGGCTTGGATCTAATAGAGCCAGTATAGATTGTAGGAAGAAGATCATTTTGTGCCAAGATGACCAAGGGAATGATGTGAAGATAGTTGGGATAGCGAGGCCTATATCTCTACGGATGATTTCTGCTATGCAATTGAAGTGAAGTTTTTGTAAGGGATGTCAGATATTTTCTATTATGGTAAATGATCTTGATGAGGAAGATCCTGTGAGGAAGACTTTGGATCACCCAATTTTGTAGGAGTACGCGGATGTTTTTCCAAGTGAGATCCCAGGCATGCCTTCAAAGAGGGACATTGACTTCAGTATTGATCTAATTCCTGGAGCAGAGCCTATCTCTAAAGCTCCTTAACACATGACTACATAGGAACTGGGTGAGCTACATCTTCAGCTAGAGGAACTTTTGGCCAAAGGGAGCAGTCGACCTAGTGTATCACCATGGGGAGCTCTAGTGCTCTTTCTGAAGAAGAAAGACAATTCTTTGTGCCTTTGTATTGACTACAGAAAGTTGAATAAGGTGACTATTAAGAATATGTATCCTTTGCCTAGGATTGATGACTTATTCGATCAGATCAAGGGAGCTACAGTATTCTCCAAGATTGATCTTAAGTCAGGATACCACCAGCTTCGCATTAAGGGAGTAGATATTTACAAGATCGCTTTTCAAATGTGCTATGGACATTATGAGTTCACAGTGGTACCTTTTAGATTGACTAATGCTCCATTGGTTTTCATGAGTTTGATGAATGGTGTGTTCTGATCTTATCTGGATAGGTTTGTACTCGTGTTTCTTGATGACATATTGATATATTCTAAGACTCAGAAGGAGCATGAGGAACACCTGCAGTTGGTATTTCCGTGTTTGAGGGACAATCAGCTTTATGCTAATGTAGCTAAGTGCGAATTCTTCAAATCAAAGATTCAGTATTTAGGGCATGTTATTTTAGGTGATGGTATTTTAGTAGATCCTGCAAAGATTCAGGCGATCGTAGATTGGCTGACATCGACTAATGTGTCAGAGATTCGTAGTTTCATGGGTTTAGCTGGTTATTATCACAGATTTTTCCAGAACTTCTCTAGGATAGCACATCCTATCACTTCTCTTCAAAGGAAAGGAAAGAAGTTCGTATGGACAGAGAAATGTGAGGAAGCTTTTCAGAAGCTCAAGGAACTTTTGACTAGTGCACCGATTCTAGTTGTACCTGATCCAGAAGGTGATTTCATGGTATGTACAGATGCTTCTCTTGAAGGGATTGGGGCAATGTTGATGCAGAATGGATGGGTGATTGCATATGAATCATGCAAGCTCAAGGATCATGAGTTAAATTATCCTACGCATGATCTTGAGTTAGTAGCAGTAGTTCATGCTTTGACAAGGTGGAGACATTTCTTGTTGGGGCACAGATTTGAGCTACACAGTGATCATCGTAGTCTTCAGTACATTGTTACTCAGCCTAATTTGAATGCTCGCTAGAGGCGATGGATGGAGTTTCTATGCGAGTATGATTTTGAGGTTAAGTAAATTCAGGATAAGGAGAATGTGGTGGCGGATTCTTTGAGTCGCAGGAGACATGTGGTATCATCGATGACCCTTAGTGTGGATTTGAGGAGTTGGATTCTTCAGGCACTTCCTACAGATTCCTGGTATCAAGAAGTGTGTAGACAGATTGATTCAGGAAGATCTTTGGAAGGTAAGTTTGCAGGATATGTTCGAGAGTTAGATGGTCTTTTGAGACAGTTGGGGAGGATTTATGTGCCTTTTTCGAATGAGCTTCACACCTTGATACTGGTAGAAGCCCATCGTACACCTTACTCAGCACATCTAGGTGTCAAGAAGATGCATGCTGATTTGAGAAATTTGTTCTTTTGGTCTGGGATGAAGCAAGATATTGCTGATTTTGTGTAGGATATGCTATGGATGTATGTGATGGATAGGCAGACACATTGGGAGGACTATCTCTACCTAGTGGAGTTTTCTTACAAAAATGGGTATCATAGTTCTATTGGTATGTCACCATTTCAGGCATTATATGGTCATCCTTGTCGTACACCATTGAGTTGGGATAGTCTTGAGGACCGCATCCTGAGATGCTTTGTGAAATGGAGCAACAGGTAGTGCGTATCCGTGAGCACTTGACTACACCACAAGATAGGTAGAAGAAGTATGTCGATGCTCATAGGACTGATAAGCAGTTTGCTGTGGGTGATAAGGTTTTCTTTAGAGTGTGACCGCGAAAGAGTCTGATCCGATACGGAAAGGGTTCTAAGCTAGCACCTCATTTTGTGGGACCATTCAAGATTTTAGAGTGGATTGGCCTCCTTGCTTACCGTCTTGCTCTACCGCCCAGCCTAGCTCACATTCCTTATGTTTTCCATGTTTCAGTGGTTAGGCAATATATTCCTGATATTGTGCATGTTCTTGATTGGAATGCATTACAGGTAGAGGACGGGAAACTAGCTTTTGAGCCAGTTCGTATTTTGGAGCAGTGGGGGTTGACCCTCAGGGGTCGAACCATCGAGCAGGTAAGGGTCCAATGGGACCCTACTGATGATTCTTCAGCTACTTGGGAGGATGCAGCTAGATTGAGGGAGCTATATCCCTACTTGTTTGTAGGCTTCTAGGAGTAAGCCTAACCCAAGGGGGGGTGAATGTAGTGCCTACCCTCATTCACATCTTTTCTAGACATTGATGCTATTATTATCAGACTGTGATAGACTAGTTTTATGTTGATGGATTAGTGGTATTGTTTTGACACTATCAGACATTATGCTATGGATTCAGTGGTTATATGATGAGATCATTTAGATTTTACATTTCATGCATACATGATGATCATTATAATATTTTCAGTTATTATTGATGATTAGATGGATGGTTTATTATCTTATGTGTTTTATTATGGATACTTACCCCATACTTGCATGTGTATGGTGTGTGTGTTTTCTTATTGTATGGTGTTTCTGATGTGGTTAAGGAAGGGAGTCATAGTCACCTGCTTAGTCTGGATCTACACGATGCACCACTTCTTGCCATTGTCTGTTTAGCTTAACATTATATATATTGTATGTACATGCATAGTTTTTCTGTAGGTTGTAGGTACCGGGTATCGACTTCCCTGAATTGCTAGGATGAGCATACCCTATTATACTATCTCAATGATAAGAGAAGGGAGATAAATTCTCAAGTCCAAATCCCAAACCCTTAAACCATTTGTCCTAGTGAGTTAGGACAAGAATCAGAGTTGAGTACCCACCGAATGTGTCGGATGATATATTTTGTGATTTTTAACCCTTTAAACTAATTTTGTATGATTTGTTCTATGATGGATTTTCATATTTTATCTTGGAGGTCTATGGTGAATTTTCTATTAATTAAGTCTTAATAAATGGATTTAATTAATAAATTAATTATTTGAGAAAATTAATATAAAATATCATGTTATTTGATATTTTGATTGTATTTAATTAAATGAGAATTATTAAGGAAAATGAATTAAATAAAAGAAAATTAGAAATTAAATTAATAATAATAAAATAATAATAAAGTAATAAATAAATAATAATAATAAAAGTTATAAAAAATAAAACGAAAGTTATAAAAATTTAAATAGAAATTATATCAAAAGTGGATTGGAGTTATAAGCTTGCATGGGAATTAACGCAATTCTCTATTTCTCATGTGTCAACAACACGGGGGTTAATGCATCAATTAAGCACATGGTGTCTACAACCCTAAGGCTCATCTTGAAGGTTGGAAAAGACCCATGCTTAGTTGGTGACACCTTCCAGTTGTTTCTAGAAGCATTCTAGATGTTTCCTGAAAGATCTTTATATTCAGGCATTCCTAGAAGCTTAGGCATAGTATTTGGAGTGCAATTGGAGCATTGGAGGATTCAAGAATTCTGAAGAAGGGAGCTTGCTCTGCGAGTTTTCTGAGGAAGAGCGAATTAGCATTAGAATCTGGGTAGATTCTTGTGATTTTATTTATGCTATTTCCACATCTTACATTCCTTGTCTTCTTCGTGTCTTCCATATGTCTTCTGAGGAATTTCATATTTTTATTGTATGCATTTTCAATATGGGCAATTTAATTTATGTGGAAATCTTTATATGCATAGATCTGAAAGAAAACGGGGCTAGGGTTTAAATTCATAGCCAAACCTATTAGATTATTTATTGGATAAATTTGAAGATCAAACATTTAAAGGAAAATTCTAAAAATTAGAATTTCTAAGTAAACTGTGTATATTCTTGAATCTACATACACATATACGTATATATCATTATATACATATATATATATATATATATATATATATATATGTATGTGTTGTGATGGTGATAAACTCTGCGTGTATATATATATATATACACATATATATATACATATATATACCCATATATATATACATACATATGTATATATATACCTATATAGTAATCGAATGTCAAATCACGATAGAGTTTCATGTTAATAGTATTTCATATCGCATGGGAACATTTTTATAAAAAAATGTTATTGAAAATCACGTTAAAAGGAAAATATATATATATATATATATATATATATATATATATGATGTTGGACAGGTATTATATACCCCACCCACCGCAGGCTTGCGAGATCGCAGGGTACCTGCGACCGCAGTGTACCTGCGATCCGCAGTGTACCTACGGTGTGGATGTATTGGGCCACGCAATTTTAAAATTGCATTGCGATTTGAGTTTGGTTTTAAATTATATAAAATTTTATTTGCAACGTTATTTCATATGATATTTGGATATGAATCTCGATTTTGTTGCAATATCATTAATTATTAAATGTTATAATATATATTTATTTATGTATGTATATATATATATATATATATGTATATATATATACATATATATATATATATATGTATGTATATATAAGTATATATGTATATATAATTAATTATAAATGAATATTATAAAGTTCTAAATTAATGGATCACTCTTTTAATGATTTAAGATATTGATATTGAGCTTGTCAATTATGAAGAGATATTAATAATTAATTTAATTAAACTCAGTTTCATTAAGATTAGTTATTAGAATATATAATCAAAGTTTTGATTCATTGAGAGTGTTAATTTTCAAACAATGTTATATAAACAAAATATTATTAGATCAATTAGAAAATTGAGTCTAGTAGTTTTGGGGAGAAACTTTTTTCTATCGAACAAATACATGGGTTAGGAAAAACGTAAAATTTTTCCACTTAATATAATTTGGAAAAACGTAAACTGAGACTTTTAAATTCAAATTTGAAAACTTACCAAAACCAAAACATGTGTTTACATTGTGTATTTTTTATGCTATTGTTTTGGGTTTTGGGTTGACTGGTGTTGACCAGTATAGGACGTCTACAAGAGGCTTGGGGGTTATGTGATTGTGGTGACATGATGATGTTTTAATCTCAATCTTTACAAACCCAACCATGGTTTGTGATGGAATAATCTATGTATTGGATGTGATTATTGATTGTTATAGTTGAGATTCTTGTGTATGAGACTCTTGACCTAACCATTATTTTGGGCATTGATGAGTTATCCTTGATTATTTTCTAGTCGCCATGATGGGATTAAGATGTGGATTTATTCTAGATGATGTCATGTTGTGACATGTTTGACTCAACCATTTTTGGAGTCTTTGATCAATATGATTGAGATATATATTTTGGTTATTGAGAACCATTGGATATTTGATTATTAGTGATACTTTAGTTGCCAATAGAGAGCTGTTGTGTTCATGATTTTCTATGGATGTTAGCTCATGGAGATTTGATGCTTTTATGCATATTTGATGATTTTATGGATTATCTTTTGTGATTTTGAGATTTATGAGTCCATGAGCATTAGGGTAGGATATCTGCATGTAGTGATGGGAAGTGGCTTGCAATGAGGGTCGGGGCCCTAAGAGGCTGCCAGGCTACCTCATTATAAGTTGGATTAATAAGTGATAACATTCACACATAATACTAACAGAATGAACCTAAAAAGATAAGTGTTTTGTTCTCGCCCATGCCTTGAGAACTTGTATAGGCTAGGATGGGAGTAGTGAGATGCATGGTTGCGACCTTGCATTTCGTAGTATGTCTCGTCAGTATGAGAGGATACTAGTGGTCGCATGAAATTAGTATGGACCCGTGGAGTTTAGCTAAATGCCAGGGTAACTTGTACGTGATAATTGCGATGACACTTTCTCGCTTGCATAGTAGGTTCCTACATGTCATTGTGTGCCTTTGGAGATTAGATGTCAGATTTTGTGTTAGGAACCTTTGAGTTAGTATTCTTTTAGGGTTCCTGGACTTATGGAGATTTGTGCTATGTGATTTTGATAGCCTGTTTCAGACTTGAGATTATCTCCTCAGCACAGTGGGAGTGGACCACTTTGGTACCACGTGGTCGGGTGGTAGTGTATTTTCCACTCTTATCATTTTGAGATTCATTGAGACATCATGGTTGATGCATCCTTCATGATGGTGGATGTGTATCCTTTTTCATTGATGATTAGCATATGTTAGATGATGTTATCTTATGCTTTTATTTGCATGTTAGATTACTTCTACATATGATGTTGTATTTATTAGGAGTGACATTCCTACTATGTTGGTACCGATGATCTCTTCGGTGATTTGAAATGTTACGCATGGAGGGATGGCTAGGATCCATGATGGTCTAATGATGCTATTAACCGTTGGGAGGAATCGTGCACTTAGTTTATTATGTTTGATCTTTATGATGGATGTATATGTCTTCTATGATGATGTATCATGTGTATCATGTGATTATCTCACCTTTGATGTATCATGGATTAGAATAGGATGATGTACCTTATTCTATGTATGTATATTTTTGAGCTTGTCATACCATGTGACATTTACAGTGGATGAATGAGCACTTGAAATTTCCAGTTCACTATTGATTAAAAATGAGTTAACTCTTTTTTCTACTCAAATTGAATCAATTAACACCTTATTTTACTCAAATTAAATCTGTTAACTCCCTTTAATTTGGAAATCTCCCTTTATGACTGAACTTCACCTTTAATCTTGACCGTTGATTGAAATAGATCTCAACCGTTGATAAATCCTAGGAAAGTCTATTTAAGAGACCCTCATCTTTTCATTTTGAAAGGTTGAATGAGAATTTGCATCGAATTGTTGCTGGAATTCATACTCACATTTGCTCATATTCACATACGCAAATATCAAGTTTGACATAAAGTTGACCAAATTTAACCACGGTTGACTTGAGTTGACTAGTTTCGAAGAGAATTTTAAAAAAATTAAATGAAATTATTTAATTAAATGGAGTACTTACTTCTAATTAATTGAACAAAGTTACTTAATTAAATGAGAAGCCATTCCTAATTAATTAAATGAAGTTATTTAATTAAATAAGAAAAGTGTCTCTAATTAATTAAAGATTATTTAATTAAATAGAAAACGTATTTACGAGAGCATATCTCATTTTATTAAATTAAATATCTCAACATAATCTCTCTTCAATTCAAAAAAGAAAATTTTCAGTTCACTATTGATAAAAAATGAGTTAAATCAGTTAACTCCTTTTTCTACTCAAATTGAATCAGTTAACACCTTATTTTACTCAAATTAAATCTGATAACTCCCTTTAATTTGGAAATCTCCCTTTATGATTGAACTTCACATTTAATCCTGACCGTTCATTGAAATCGATCTCAACCATTAATGAATTTCAGAAAAGTCTATTTAAGAGACCCTCATCTCTTCATTTTGAAAGGTTGAATGAGAATTTGCATCAAATTGTTGCTAGAATTCATACTCACATTTGCTCATATTCACATATGCAAATATCAAGGTTGACCAAAAGTTGACCAGATTTAACCACGATTGACTTGAGTTGACTAGTTTCGAAAAGAATTTTGAAATAATTAAACGAAATTATATAATTAAATGGAGTACTTACTTCTAATTAATTAAACAAATTTATTTAATTAAATAAGAAGCCATTCCTGATTATTTAAATGAAGTTATTTAATTAAATATGAAAAGTGTCTCTAATTGATTAAAGATTATTTAATTAAATAGAAAAAGTAATTATGAGAGCATATCTCATTTTATTAAATTAAATATCTCAACAAAATTTTTGTTCGGTTCAAAAACGGAAATTTTCAGTTCACAATTGATCAAAAATGAGTTAAATTAGTTAACTTCTTTTTCTACTCAAATTGAATTAGTTAACTACTTATTTTACTTAAATTAAATCTGTTAACTCCCTTTAATTTGGAAATCTCCCTTTATGACTGAACTTCACCTTTAATCTTGACCGTTGATTGAAATTGATCTCAACCGTTGATGAATTCAAAAAAAGTCTATTTAAGAGACCCTCATCTCTTCATTTTGAAAAGTTGAATGAGAATTTGCATCGCATTGTTGCTGGAATTCATACTCACATTTGCTCATATTCACATATGCAAAGATCAAGTTTGACCAAAAGTTGACCAGATTTAACCACGATTGACTTGAGTTGACTAGTTTTGAAAAGAATTAAGAAATAATTAAACTAAATTATTTAATTAAATTGAGTACGTACTTCTAATTAATTAAACAAAGTTATTTCATTAAATGAGAAGCCATTCCTAATTAATTAAATGAAGTTATTTAATTAAATATGAAAAGTGTCTCTAATTAATTAAAGATTATTTAATTAAATAGAAAAAGTAATTATGAGAGCATATCTCATTTTATTAAATTAAATATCTCAACAAAATCTTTTTTCAATTCAAAAAGGGGAATTTCCATTTCACTATTGATCAAAAATGAGTTAAATGAGTTAACTCCTTTTTCTACTCAAATTGAATCAGTTAACTCCTTTTTTTACTCATATTAAATCTATTAACTCCTTTTAATTTGGAAATCTCCTTTTATGACTGAAATTCACCTTTAATCCTAACCATTGATTGAAATCGATCTCAACAGTGGATGAATTCCAGGAAAGTCTATTTAAAAGACCCTCATCTCTTCATTTTGAAAGGTTGAATGAGAATTTGCATCGAATTGTTGCTAGAATTCATACTCACATTTTCTCATATTCACATATGCAAAGATCAAGTGTGACAAAAATTTGACCAAATTTAACAATGGTTGACTTGAGTTGACTAGTTTCAAATTTTTTTTTGAAATAATTAAACAAAATTATTTAATTAAATAGAGTACTTACTTCTAATTAATTAAACAAAGTTATTTAATTAAATGAGAAACCATTCCTAAATAATTAAACAAAGTTATTTAGTTAAATAAGAAAAGTGTCTCTAATTAATCAAAGATTATTTAATTAAATAGAAAAAGTAATTATGAGAGCATATCTCATTTTATTAAATTAAATATCTCAACAAAATCTCTCTTCATTTCAAAAAGAGAAATTTCTAGTTCACTATTGATAAAAAATGAGTTAAATCAGTTAACTCTTTTTTCTACTCAAATTGAATAAGTTAACTCTTTATTTTACTCAAATTAAATCTATTAACTCACTTTAATTTGCAAATCTCCCTTTATGACTAAACTTCACCTTTAATCCTGACCGTTGATTGAAATCGATCTCAACCATTGATGAATTTTAGGAAAGTCTATTTAAGAGTCGCTCATCTCTTCATTTTGAAAGGTTGAATGAGAATTCGCATCGAATTATTGCTGAAATTCATGCTCACATTTGCTCACATTCACATATGCAAAGATCGAGTTTGACCAAAAGTTGACCAGATTTAAGCGCGATTGACTTGAGGCGACTAGTTTCGAATTTTTTTTTGAAATAATTAAACAAAATTATTTAATTAAATGGAGTACTTACTTCAAATTAATTAAACAAATTTATTTAATTAAATGAGAAACCATTCTTAATTAATTAAATGAAGTTATTTAATTAAATAAGAAAAGTGTCTCTAATTAATTAAAGATTATTTAATTAAATAGAAAAAGTAGTTATGAGAGCATATCTCATTTTATTAAATTGAATATCTCAACAAAATCTCTCTTCAGTTCAAAAAGAGAAATTTTTAGTTCACTATTGATAAAAAATGAGTTAAATCAGTTAACTCCTTTCTCTACTCAAATTGAATCAGTTAACTCCTTATTTTACTCAAATTAAATTTGTTAACTCCCTTTAATTTGGAAATCTCCCTTTATGACTGAACTTCACCTTTAATCCTGACCGTTGATTGAAATCGATTTTAACCGTTGATAAATTCCAGAACAGTCTATTTAAGAGACCATCATCTCTTCATTTTGAAAGGTTGAATGAGAATTTGCACCAAATTGTTGCTGAAATTCATACTCACATTTGCTCATATTCACATACACAAACATCAAATTTGTCCAAAAGTTGACCAGATTTAACCACGGTTGACTTGAGTTGAATAGTTTCGAAAAGAATTTTGAAATAATTAAACGAAATTATTTAATTAAATGGAGTACTGACTTCTAATTAATTAAACAAAGTTATTTAATTAAATCAGAAGCCATTCTTAATTAATTAAATGAAGTTATTTAATTAAATAAAAAAAGTGTCTCTAATTAATTAAAGATTATTTAATTAAATAAAAAAAGTAATTATGAGAGCATATGTCATTTTATTAAATTAAATATCTCAACAAAATCTCTCTTCAGTTCAAAAAGGGAAATTTCCAGTTCACTATTGATCAAAAATGAGTTAAATCAGTTAACTCCTTTTTTAACTCAAATTGAATCAGTTAACTTCTTATTTTACTCAAATTAAATCTATTAACTCCCTTCTGTTTGGAAATCTCCCTTTATGAATGAACTTCACCTTTAATCCTGACCATTGATTGAAATCGATCTCAATCGTTGATGAATTCAAAGAAAGTCTATATAAGAGACCCTCATCTCTTCATTTTGAAAGGTTGAATGAGAATTTGCATCGAATTGTTGCTGAAATTCATACTCACATTTGCTCATATTCACATACGCAAAGATCAAGTTTGACCAAAATTTGACCATCTTTAACCATGGTTGACTTGAGTTGACTAGTTTCAAAAAGAATTTTGAAATAATTAAATGAAATTATTTAATTAAATGGAGTACTTACTTCTAATAAATTAAACAAAATTATTTAATTAAATGAGAAGCCATTCTTAACTAATTAAATGAGGTGATTTAATTAAATAAGAAAAGTTTTTCTAATTAATTAAAGATTATTTAATTAAATAGAAAAAGTAATTATGAGAGCATATCTCATTTTATTAAATTAAATATCTCAACAAAATCTCTCTTCAATTCAAAAAGGGAAATTTCTAGTTCACTATTGATCAAACATTAGTTAAATCAGTTAACTCCTTTTTCTACTCAAATTGAATCAGTTAACTCTTTATTTTACTCAAATTAAATCTATTAACTCTCATTAATTTGAAAATCTCCCTATATGACTGTGCTTCACCTTTAATCCCGACCGTTGATTGAAATCGATGTCAACCATTGATGAATTCCATGAGAGTCTATTTAAGAGACCCTCATCTCTTCATTTTGAAAGGTTGAATGAGAATTTGCATCGAATTATTGTTGAAATTCATACTCACATTTGCTCATATTCAAATACGCAAAGATCAAGTTTGACCAAAAGTTGACCAAATTTAACCATGGTTCACTTGAGTTGACTAGTTTCGAAAAGAATTTTGAAATAATTAAACAAAATTATTTAATTAAATAGAGTACTTACTTCTAATTAATTAAACAAAGTTATTTAATAAATGAGAATCCATTCCTAATTAATTAAATGAAGTTATTTAATTAAATAAGAAAAGTGTGTCTAATTAATTAAAGATTATTTAATTAAATAGAAAAAGTAATTATGAGAGCATATCTAATTTTATTAAATTAAATATCTCAACAAAATCTCTCTTCAGTTCAAAAAAGGAAATTTTCAGTTCACTATTGATCAAAAATGAGTCAAATCAGTTAACTCCTTTTTCTACTCAAATTGAATCAGTCAACTCCTTGTTTTACTCAAACTAAATCTGTTAACTCCCTTTAATTTGGAAATCTCCCTTTATGACTGAACTTCACCTTTAATCCTGACCGTTGATTGAAATCAATCTCAACTGTTGATGAATTCCAGGAAAGTCTATTTAAGAGACCCTCATCTCTTCATTTTGAAAGGTTGAATGAGAATTTGCATCGAATTGTTGCTGGAATTCATACTCACATTTGCTCATATTCACATACGCAAAGATCAAGTTTGCCCAAAAGTTGACCAGATTTAACCACGGTTGACTTGAGGTTACTAGTTTTGAAAAGAACTTTGAAATTATTTAATTAAATTATTTAATTAAATGGAGTACTTACTTGTAACTAATTAAAAAAAGTTATTTAATTAAATGAGAAGCCATTCCTAATTAATTAAATGAAGTTATTTAATTAAATAAGAAAATTGTCACTAACTAATTAAAGATTATTTAAATAAATAGAAAAAGTAATTATGAGAGCATATCTCATTTTATTAAATTAAATATCTCAACAAAATCTCTCTTCAGTTCAAAAAAAATAATTTTCAATTCACTATTGATTAAAAATGAGTTAAATCAGTTAACTCCTTATTTTACTCAAATTAAATCTATTAACTCCCTTTAATTTGGAAATCTCCCTTTATTACTGAACTTCACCTTTAATCCTGACCGTTGATTGAAATCGATCTCAACCGTTGATGAATTCCAGAAAAGTCTATTTAAGAGACCTCATCTCTTCATTTTGAAGGGTTGAATGAGAATTTGCATCGAATTGTTGCTAGAATTCATACTCACATTTTTTCATATTCACATACGCAAAGATCAAGTGTCACTAAAAACTTGACCAGATTTAACCACGGTTGACTTGAGTTGACTAATTTTAAAAAAAACTTTGAAATAATTAAATGAAATTATTTAATTAAATGGAGTACTTACTTCTAATTAATGAAACAAAGTTATTTAATTAAATGAGAAGCCATTTCGAATTAATTAAATGAAGTTATTTAATTAAATAACAAAAGTGTCTCTAATTAATTAAAGATTATTTAAATAAATAGAAAAAGTAATTATGAGAGCATATCTCATTTTATTAAATTAAATATCTCAACAAAATCTCTCTGCAGTTAAAAAAGGAAAATTTTCAGTTCATTATTGATCAAAAATGAGTTAAATCAGTTAACTCCTTTTTCAACTCAAATTGAATCAGTTAACTCCTTATTTTACTCAAATTAAATCTGTTAACTCCCTTTATTTTGGAAATCTTCCTCTATGACTGAACTTCACCTTTAATCCTGATCGTTGATTGAAATTGTTCTCAACCGTTGATGAATTCTAGAAAAGTCTATTTAAGAGACCCTCATCTCTTCATTTTGAAAGGTTGAATGAGAATTTGCATAGAATTGTTGCTGGAATTCATACTCACATTTGCTCATATTCACATACGCAAAGATCAAGTTTGACCAAAATTTGATCAGATTTAGCCACGGTTGACTTGAGTTGACTATTTTTGAAAAGAATTTTGAAATAATTAAATGAAATTATTTAATTAAATGGAGTACTTACCTCTAATTAATTAAACAATATTATTTAATTAAATAAGAAGCCATTCCTAATTAATTAAATGAAGTTATTTAATTAAATAAGAAAAGTGTCTCTAATTAATTAAAGATTATTTAATTAAATAGAAAAAGTAATTATAAGAGCATATCTCGTTTTATTAAAGTAAATATCTCAACAAAATCTCTCTTCAGTTCAAAAAGAGAAATTTCTAGTTCACTATTGATAAGAAATGAGTTAAATCAGTTAACTCCTTTTTCTACTCAAATTGAATCAGTTAACTCCTTATTTTACTCAAATTAAATCTGTTAACTCCTTTTAATTTGGAAATCTCCCTTTATGACTGAACTTCATCTTTAATCCTGACTGTTGGTTGAAATTAATCTCAACCGTTGATGAATTCCAAGAAAGTCTATTTAAGAGACCCTCATCTCTTCATTTTGAAAGGTTGAATGAGAATTTGCATTGAATTGTTGCTGGAATTCATACTCACATTTTTTCATATTCACATACGCAAAGATCAAGTTTGAGCAAAAGGTGACCAGATTTAACCACGATTGACTTGAGTTGACTAGTTTTGAAAAAAAATTTGAAATAATTAGACAGAATTATTTAATTAAATGGAGCACTTACTTCTAATTAATTAAACAAAGTGGTGATTCCTTGTTGTATCAAATTTATTATTGCTAGAGGATGTGGAGAAGCGTTGGCTGTCGGCTGGGCTAGGGTTTTTCACCTAGCTTGTTCTTGGTGTTTGATCTTTACTATTTTTCTGTTCTGTTTGGATTGCTAGCTACTAGACATAATTTGCGTCGGTGTTTTTGGAGATCTTCTGTTGTCAATTTTGGATTGGGGTTTTATTGTTTGCATGGCAGGGCCTGGGATTTCTTCTCCGTTGGTGAGAACAAATGGTTCTTCTCCAACTATGCATGCAATGCGATCTGAATCATTTTATTCAGGGGAGAGCTCCAAGCTGAAAAAAGTTAATGGTTGTTTTCCGCGTAGCCAGGATCTCCCTATTCTAGTTATTCCTCCAACAGCTGTAATGGAGGACATTGATTATTGGACCAAGCATGCTTTGATATGTAAATTTCTTGGAATCTGAATTTCCCTATCGGCTCTTGAGGCATGGATCCACTGCTCTTGGCAGGTGGAAGGCGATATGGAGATAATGTTGGCAGGGAATAGTTATTTTTTTGTTGTATTCTCTTGCATGTCTGATCGTGATCGTGTTTTTGAAGTAGGCCCTTATTTCTACAACCATGTGGGGTTATTTGTCAAACCTTGGCATTCAGGTTTTAATTCTGCTGAGGATCTCCCTTCAATAGTGCCAGTTTGGGTTCGCTTGCCTCGTCTTCCCTTGGAATTTTGGCGTGAAGACATCCTTTGACAAATTGCTACTTTTTTGGGGAAGCTGACTACGATTGCACATCAATCCCTCGATAAAAAGGTTATTTCTTATGCTAGAATTTGTGTTGAAATTAATTTGAATAACCCATTACCAGATTCTTTGGAAATTTGTCTGGGAGATTTTTCTTGGGTGCAGTAGTTAGATTATGAATCGCTCCCTTTTTGTTGCCGAATTTGTCATGAGTATTGTCATTTAATGCGTCAGTGCCCCCGTAACTCGAGTTTCAAAGGAGTGGATTGTTCTACAGCTGGCAATGCTGGTGGTTTAGCAGATACTATAGGGAAATGACAATCTCAAATGGTTAATACTACCAAGTGGATGAATCCACAAGATGCTACAAGTAAGGGTAAGGCTCAAATGCAAGATAAGGATGGATTTAACCCTGTTCGCCCTCGAGCTAAGGGACGTGGTCAAAATAGGCCTTTGAAAGAAAGATTTTCTGATTCAGGTTTTAACCACTTTGAGGTGCTGGATACTATGGTTCTAGAGGAGGGTATTCCTCCTCCTATCTCTTCTGATCCAGTTTGACCAGATGAGAGATCTATTCCTAATGATGCTTGTGGGGCATCTCAAGTTATAGTATATCAGAACTATGAGGTTTCTATAGCTCCTGTGATAGAGGCTCTAGTGACTCCTGCAGTGTTGGAAGATAATGATGTTGTTTTGGCTGACTTGGTTAAGGATGTGCTACCATTAGGTAAGGGCAAGAGATCTCCTCTCCCCTTGGGGTTGCTACCTCGACCCTTTAAGCGGGCTTCTTCTACTCCCCCTCTAAGGAGTGGGTGCAAAACATACCAAGAGAAGATTAAACTCATAGGAGATATATTGATTGAGTCTGGTTCAGTGAAACCTTTGGATTCTCATTTTCCCAATTCTACCCAATGATGATTATTCTCTCATGGAATGTAAGGGGGTTGAATAGCATCCTTAGACAAAAGGCTATTCATAACTTGGTGGTTGATCATAGTCCTGATGTTTTTTGTATCCAAGAGACTAAGCTCTCTGTGGAGTCTATGGTCCAACATGCCTCTAGTATTTGGTCTTGTGGCCAATGCCAATGTGTTGAGGCAATTGGCAGTGCTGGTGGTTTAGCTATATTTTGGGATCTTCAAAAAATTTTTCCTCTTGGCTGGATGTCTTCTCTCTCAGCTCTCTCTATGGTATCTTCTGCTCTAGACTCAAGAGAGGTAATCATGGTTACTAATGTGTATGCACTTGTTGATCTTGTGGGAAAGGAGGAACTTTAGAAACATATTCAATATGTTAGAAATTGTCATCCTTATCATCCTTCGGTGTTAGTAGGGGACTTCAATTCAGTTTTAAGTCTGGAAGAGAAGCATGGTGGTTTGGCTATATTGGGGCCTTCTTCTGCTCTTCTTTGGCAACACATATCTCTTTTGCATCTCTTTGATGTTAAGCCTTCTAATGGCCTCTATACCTAGAATAATTGCAGGACTAGTGTTGCTTCTATCTCAGAACGTCTGGATAGATTTCTTGTTTCTTGCTTCTGGCTTAGTGGCACCCTTACTATCTCTTCAAAAATCCTTGATTGGAGGGGTTCAGATCATTCGCCAATCAAATTTTCCGCTATAGGGGCTTATGTTCCGAAGAATCTTCCTTTTAAGTTTCAGTTGATGTGGCTTCATGACTCCTCTCTTCATGATTTTATTTTTTGTTGGTGGAAAGATGGTGCTCCTGCATATGGTACTGCAATGTTCTCATTTTCTAAAAGGCTTCAATATGTTAAAAGACAGCTCACGATATGGAATAGGGAATGCTTTGGGAACCTTCACTTTATGAAGAGGCTTGCTCACGAAGATCTTGATGTCATCACAAGGGAGATTAGAGATTGAGGTTTCTTAGAGGATCTTGGCCAGGCTGAATCCCTTGCTTCTAGAGCTCTAGAAGAATGGGAACTTCGAGAGGAAATTTTTTGGAAGCAAAAGGCTCGAGTTGATTGGCTCTAGGAAGGTGATCAACACACTGCCTTTTTCCATAAAATAGTGCAATCTCACTGGAATCAGAGCACTATCTCTTCTTTGGTTAATTCTCAAGGTATCCAACTGAATTCCTTGCCAGCTTTGTTCCAAGAGGCTATTTCGTACTTCTCTACCCTCTTCTCTGAGGACTCTCCTCCTGCTGATAATGAAGAAAATATTATTTTGTCCTGTATTCCTTCCCTTATCACTCAAAAAATGAATGATTATCTCATGCATCCTATCTCTTTGGAAGAGATGGAGGAGGTGGTCTTTGGCATGCCTAAGGGGAAGGCTCCTGGTCCTGATGGCTCTCCAGTTGAATTCTTTCAAGAATTTTGGGACATCATTAATCATGATTTGTTGGAGGTGGTTAAAGAATCCTATGCTAGCAAGCAGATGCTTGGAGCTTTGAACTCTACATTCTTGACTCTTATTCCTAAGAGAGAGGGTGCTAATCAATTGAATTTTTTTAGACTAGTTGCCTTATGTAATGTGGTTTACAAAGTTATTACTAAGCTAATTGCTGAGAGACTGAAAAGGTGGCTTCCCATTATTATCTCAGAAGAACAAGGTGGTTTTGTTGTTGGCAGAAAATTTTTGGATGGGGTGGTTATTGCTACTGAGGGTATTCACTCTATGGCTACTTCAAGGGAGAGAGCCATGTTTGTTAAGTTGGATATGGCTAAGGCCTACGATAGAGTTAAATGGAGCTTCCTAAGGAGTATTCTTCTTTCTTTTGGATTTAGCTCTAACTGGGTGAGTTGGATTATGAGTTGTGTTACTTCTGCCTCTTTTTCTATTCTTATTAATGGTCAACCTTCTCAACTATTTGGTGCTTCTAGAGGCCTTCACCAGGGTGACCCTCTCTCCCCATATCTATTCATCATCATGACTAAAGGCTTGGGCAGATTCATTAAGCATCAATTGTCCCAGAATTCTATTCAAGGCCGACGGTGGGGTAATGGCTTACCTTCTCTTTCCCATCTTCAATTTGTTGATGATTCTACTCTTGCCGGTCTTGCTAGGATCAAGGGAGCTGATGCCTTTCGACATGCTTTGGACATTTATTTGGCAGCTTCAGGCCAGAAAGTTAATGAGCACAAATCTTTCCTTTACTTTTTTAACACTCCCGATTCTATTTAGCACAAGATTGTTGGTATCCTACGGTTTCAGATAGGTTCACTTCCTTTGACTTGGCATTCCTATTGCTATTTCTAGATGGCCATGTCTCTTCTAGAAAAATTTGATTACCAAGCTTCAGGATAAGGTAAATCATTGGACTCATAGATGGCTTTCTACTGCTGCCCAAGTTACTCTTCTTCAAGCTATTATCCAAGCTCTTCCTATTTATAGAAGCATGGTTCATGCTGCACCTATTTACTTTCTCAAGGAGTTTGATGCTCTTTCTCGACAATTCCTTTGGAGCGGTAATTTGCATAGTACTAAATGGAGCTTGGTTAATTGGGCAATTGTTTGTAGGCCTAAAAAGGAGGGTGGTCTTGGTCTTTGACCTGCTCTATTGAGTAGTCAAGCTTTGGCTGCTAAACTCTATTGGCGATGGTGCTCTGGACAACATCAACTTTGGGCTCATATTATCACTCATAAATATTTTCATGGTGCTGATCCTTGCTCTATTTTTGCACTTCCTCTTGAAGGTCGTGGCTCAATGGTTTGGAATACTTTGAAGACAGGTATGATGTTGGTGAAGAGGGGTCTGTTCTGGATATGTAAAGGAGGTTCTCAGGCTTTGTTTTTGTCTGATGCTTGGGATGGATTCCCTTCCATTTTATCCATATACCCTCATCTTAAGCCTCTTTGTGACTCTTTTCTTGCCGCTGGATGGGATAAAGTGGCTCATTACAAGACTCCTTATCAATTGGGACCTATTGTTGGTTACAGATGGAAGCATTCCTCTGATTGGCCTCCTGGAGGTACAGACATGGATCGTCAGGAGATTTCTCAAATTCTAGCCTCTAAAGAGTGTTCTTCTTTGCTTGGTTCAGATGTTTTGGCTTGGGGCGGTACCTTGTCTAGTAAATATCATGTCTCTGCTAGGTATCAGGAGATAACTAGACAATTATTTGGGGATGCTGAGGTCCCTTGGTGGAAGCAAGTTTGAAATAAAGTTTCTTGGTCCAAGTACAATTTTTTCATGTGGCTAGTGGCTCACAACCATTGTCTTACCTGAGATAATCTTTGTAAACGTGGATTTCAGGGCCCCTCTTATTGTGTTTCATGTGGTAATGGAGAGGAGTCTGTCTCCCATCTGTTCTTCCATTGCTCCTATTCTACTTAGATATGACACCTTTGGTGGAGCGCTTGGGGTTGCTCTTGTCGGCATGCTTCCTCTTTGCCTGAGTTCTGGGCCCACTTGGGTAGTGCTCCCTCCAAGTCTTCTTCTCTCCATGCTGCTTGGATTGCTGGCCCATCTTTCATGCTTTGGCATATCTAGTTGGAGAGGAATCGTCGCATATTCCAAGATGTTCAGCTTGGTTTTTTGTATCTTTGGTGGAAAATATCACATTCTCTTCAGAAAACTATTCTTGTGAAGTGTGAGCTTGATCGGGGTATGGATCCGGTTGATCTTGCTATCTGTAATCGCCTCAATTTTCATCTGCAGGATGGGGTTGCAGCTCATAGTTTTCCTTCTATGTCCAGGCAGCTTCACCATCAGAGGAAGGGTCGGGTTAACCGAGATGGGCACTGGACTCCACCTCCCTGTGGAGTTCTAAAAATTAACGCTGATGGTTCTTCCCGTGGGAATCCTGGTCCGGCTAGTATTGGCAGAGTGGCTCGTTGTAGTTCTAGAGATGTTAAATTTTTCTTCTCAATTCATAAGGGTGATTATACTAACAATCTCATGGAAGCTTAGGCTATTTTATATGCTGTGGAATAGTGTTTCTTGCGGGGATGGAGTAAGATTATTTGTGAGTCTGATACCCAAGTGGTGGTGAACATGCTTTCTTCGCAAGAGCTTGAGGATGTTAGTTGGCAGCTGGCCACTGTTGTTAAGCAGATTCTTTTCTTCTCTTCCTCTTTTCAGTTCATTAGGTTCATGTATATTCCTCATGAATGGAATAGAACTACTGAATGTTTAGCCAAATGGGCTTCTAGTCATGATCTAGGTTGGAATATTGGGGATAGGGGGCAATTGTCCTTTGAGATGGTGCAAGAATTTGATGATCTTGTTGCTCAGGATTGAGCTCCTTGTTGTATTCCTTTCTGTCTTAATAAATTTTTACCCCTCTTTTTGAGAAAAAAAAGAAAACAAAAAAAAAGAAAAAAATTAAGCAAAGTTATTTAATTAAATGAGAAGCAGTTCCTAATTAATTAAATGAAGTTATTTAATTAAATAAGAAAAGTGTCTCTAATTAATTAAAGAATATTTAATCAAATAGAAAAAGTAATTATGAAAGCATATCTCATTTTATTAAATTAAATATCTCAACAAAATCTCTCTTCAGTTCAAAAAGGGAAATTTCCAGTTCACTATTGGTCAAAAATGAGTTAAATCAGTTAATTCTTTTTTCTACTCAAATTGAATCAGTCAACTCCTTGTTTTACTCAAATTAAATCTGTTAACTCCCTTTAATTTTAAAATCTCCCTTTATGACTGAACTTCAGCTTTAATCTTGACCGTTGATTGAAATCGATCTCAACCGTTGATGAATTCCACAAAAGTCTATTTAAGAGACCCTCATCTCTTCATTTTGAAAGGTTGAATGAAAATTTGCATCGAATTGTTACTAGAATTCATACTCACAGTTGCTCATATTCACATATGCAAAGATCAAGTTTGACCAAAAGTTGACCAAATTTAACCACGGTTGAATTGAGTTGACTAGTTTCAAAAAGAATTTTGAAATAATTAAACAAAAATATTTAATTAAATGGAGTACTTACTTCTAATTAATTAAACAAATTTATTTAATTAAATGAGAAGCCATTCCTAATTAATTAAATGAAGTTATTTAATTAAATAAGAAAAGTGTCTCTAATTAATTAAAGATTATTTAATTAAATAGAAAAATTAATTATAAGAGCATATCTCATTTTATTAAATTAAATATCTCAAAAAAATCTCCCTTCAGTTCAAAAAGGTAAATTTCCTATTCACTATTGATCAAATATAAGTTAAATCAGTTAACTCCTTATTTTACTCAAATTAAATTTGTTAACTCTCTTTAATTTGGAAATCTCCCTTTACGACTGAATTTCACCTTTAATCATGACCGTTGATTGAAATCGATCTCAACCGTTGATGAATTTCAAGAAAGTCTATTTAAGAGACCCTCATCTCTTCATTTTGAAAGGTTGAATGAGAATTTGTATCAAATTGTTTCTAGAATTCATACTCGCATTTGCTCATATTCACATACGTAGAGATCAAGTTTGACCAAAAGTTGACTAGATTTAACCATGGTTGACTTGAGTTGACTAGTTTCGAAAAGAATTTTGAAATAATTAAATGAAATTATTTAATTAAATGAAGTACTTACTTTTAATTAAATAAACAAAGTTATTTAATTAAATGAGAAGCCATTCCTAATTAATTAAATGAATATATTTAATTAAATAAGAAAAGTGTATCTAAGTAATTAAAGATTATTTAATTAAATAGAAAAAGTAATTATGAGAGCATATCTCATTTTATTAAATTAAATATCTCAACAAAATCTCTCTTTAGTTCAAAAAGGAAATTTTCCAGTTTACTGTTGATAAAAAATGATTTAAATCAGTTAACTCCTTTTTCTACTCAAATTTAATCAATTAACTCCTTGTTTTACTCAAATTAAATCTGTTAACTAGATTTAATTTGAAAATCTCCCTTTATGACTGAACTTCACCTTTAATCCTGATCGTTGATTGAAATCGATCTCAACCATTGATGAATTCCAAGAAAGTCTATTTAAGAGACCCTCATCTCTTCATTTTGAAAGGTTGAATGAGAATTTGCATCGAATTGTTGCTGGAATTCATACTCGCATTTGCTCATATTCACATACACAAAGATCAAGTTTGACCAAAAGTTGACCACATTTAACTACGATTGACTTCAATTGACTAGTTTTGAAAAGAATTTTGAAATAATTAAACTAAATTATTTAATTAAATGGAGTACTTACTTCTAATTAATTAAACAAAGTTATTTAATTAAATGAGAAGCCATTCCTAATTAATTAAATGAAGTTATTTAATTAAATAAGAAAATTGTCTCTATTTAATTAAAGATTATTTAATTAAATAGAAAAAGTAATTATGAGAGTATATCTCATTTTATTAAATTAAATATCTCAACAAAATCTCTTTTCAATTCAAAAAGAGAAATTTCTAGTTCACTATTGATAAAAAATGAGTTAAATTAGTTAACTCCTTTTTGTACTCAAATTGAATCAGTTAACTCTTTGTTTTACTCAAATTAAATCTGTTAACTAGATTTAATTTGAAAATCTTCCTTTATGACTGAACTTCACCTTTAATCTTGATCGTTGATTGAAATCGATCTCAACCATTGATGAATTCTAAGAAAGTCTATTTAAGAGACCCTCATCTCTTCATTTTGAAAGGTTGAATGAGAATTTGCATTGAATTGTTGCTGGAATTCATACTCACATTTGCTCATATTCAAATATGCAAAGATCAAGTTTGACCATTAGTTGACTAGATTTAACCATGGTTGACTAGTTTGAAAAGAATTTTGAAATAATTAAATGAAATTATTTAATTAAATGGAGTACTTACTTCTAATTAATTAAACAAAGTTATTTAATTAAATGAGAAGCCATTCCTAATTAATTAAATGAAGTTAATTAATTAAATAAGAAAACTTTATCTAATTAATTAAAGATTATTTAATTCAATAGAAAAATTAATTATGAGAGCATATCTCATTTTATTAAATTAAATATCTTACCAAAATCTCTCTTTAATTCAAAGAGGAAAATTTCTAATTCACTATTGATCAAAAATGAGTTAAATCAGTTAACTCTTTTTTCTACTCAAATTGAATCAGTCAACTCCTTATTTTACTCAAATTAAATCTGTTAACTCCCTTTAATTTTAAAATCTCCCTTTATGACTGAACTTCACCTTTAATCCTGACCGTTGATTGAAATCGATCTCAACCGTTGATGAATTCCACAAAAGTCTATTTAAGAGACCCTCATCTCTTCATTTTGAAAGGTTCAATGAAAATTTGCATCGAATTGTTACTGGAATTCATACTCACAGTTGCTCATATTTACATACGCAAAGATCAAATTTGACCAAAAGTTGACCAAATTTAACCACGGTTGACTTGAGTTGACTAGTTTCAAAAAGAATTTTGAAATAATTAAACAAAATTATTTAATTAAATGGAGTACTTACTTCTAATTAATTAAACAAAGTTATTTAATTAAATGAGAAGCCATTCCTAATTAATTAAATGAAGTTATTTAATTAAATAAGAAAAGTGTCTCTAATTAATTAAAGATTATTTAATTAAATAGAATAAGTAATTATGAGAGCATATCTCATTTTATTAAATTAAATATCTCAACAAAATCTCCCTTCAGTTCAAAAAGGTAAATTTCCTGTTCACTATTGATCAAATATGAGTTAAATCAGTTAACTCTTTTTTCTACTAAAATTGAATCAGTTAACTCCTTTATTTACTCAAATTAAATCTGTTAACTCCCTTTAATTTGGAAATCTCCCTTTATGACTGAACTTCACCTTTAATCGTAACCGTTGATTGAAATCGATCTCAACCGTTGATGAATTTCAGGAAAGTCTATTTAAGAGACCCTCATCTTTTCATTTTGAAAGGTTGAATGAGAATTTGCATCAAATTGTTGCTAGAATTCATACTCACATTTTCTCATATTCACATACGCAGAGATCAAGTTTGACCAAAAGTTGACCAGATTTAACCATGGTTGACTTGAGTTGACTAGTTTCGAAAAGAATTTTGAAATAATTAAATAAAATTATTTAATTAAATGGAGTACTTACTTCTAATTAAATAAACAAAGTTATTTAATTAAATGAGAAGCCATTCCTAATTAATTAAATGAATTTATTTAATTAAATAAGAAAAGTGTCTCTATGTAATTAAAGATTATTTAATTAAATAGAAAAAGTAATTATGAGAGCTTATCTCATTTTATTAAATTAAATATCTCAACAAAATCTCTCTTCAGTACAAAAAGGAAATTTTTCAGTTTACTGTTGATAAAAAATGATTTAAATCAGTTAACTCTTTTTTCTACTCAAATTGAATCAGTTAACTCTTTGTTTTACTCAAATTAAATCTGTTAACTCTCTTGAATTTGGAAATCTCCCTTTATTACTGAACTTCACCTTTAATCCTGACCGATGAATGAAATCGATCTCAACCGTTGATGAATTCCAGGAAAGTCTATTTAAGAGACCTTTAGCTCTTCATTTTGAAAGGTTGAATGAGAATTTGCATCAAATTGTTGCTGGAATTCATACTCACATTTGCTCATATTCACCTATGCAAAGATCATGTTTGACCAAAAGTTGACCAAATTTAACGACGATTGACTTGAGTTGACTAGTTTCGAAAAGAATTTTGAAATAATTAAATGAAATTATTTAATTAAATAGAGTACTTACTTCTAATTAATTAAACAAAGTTATTTAATTAAATGAGAAGCCAGTCTTAATTAATTAAATGAAGTTATTTAATTAAATAAGAAAAGTGTCTCTAATTATTTAAAGATTATTTAATTAAATAGAAAAAGAAATTATGAGATCATATCTCATTTTATTAAATTAAATATCTCAACAAAATCTCTCTTCAGTTCAAAAATGGAAATTTTTAGCTCACTATTGATAAAAAATGAGTTAAATCAATTAACTCTTTTTTCTACTTAAATTGAATCAGTTAGCTCCTTATTTTACTGAAATTAAATCTATTAACTCCCTTTAATTTGGAAATCTCCCTTTATGACTGAACTTCACCTTTAATCCTGACCGTTGATTGAAATCGATCTCAACCGTTGACAAATTCTAAGAAAGTCTATTTAAGAGACCCTCATCTCTTCATTTTGTTAGGTTGAATGAGAATTTGCATCGAATTGTTGCTGGAATTCATACTCACATTTGCTCATATTCACATACGTAGAGATCAAGTTTGACAAAAAGTTGACCAGATTTAACCACAGTTGACTCGAGTTGACTAGTTTCGAAAAGAATTTTGAAATAATTAAATAAAATTATTTAATTAAATGGAGTACTTCTAATTAATTAAACAAAGTTGTTTAATTAAGTGAGATGCCATTCCTAATTAATTAAATGAAATTATTTAATTAAATAAGAAAAGTGTCTCTAATTAATTAAAAATTATTTAATTAAATAGAAAAATTAATTATGAGTTGACTTGAGTTGACCAAAAGTTGACCAGATTTAACCACGGTTGACTTGAGTTGTAGTGCTTGCCCTTAGTTCGCATTTTGTTATCATTGCT
The DNA here is from genome assembly GCA_028749045.1 of Cupressus sempervirens. Lineage (NCBI taxonomy): Eukaryota > Viridiplantae > Streptophyta > Pinopsida > Cupressales > Cupressaceae > Cupressus > Cupressus sempervirens. The sequence continues at coordinate 104,276,744 of CM053787.1, forward strand.
GAACTCTTTTAAAAGCTAGTTTTATGTTGATGGTTAACAACATTGTTATGAGATTATCAGATATTGTGCTATGGATTCACTTTATTATGTGATGAGATTACTTAGATTTTTGATTTCATGTATGTATGATGATTATTTTCAGTGTTTGCAGTTATTAATGATGATTAGTAAGATAATTTATTATCATATGTGTTTTCTTATGGATATTTACCTCATACTTGCATGTGTATGGTTTGCGTGTTTGCTTTTGTATGACATGTCTAATGTAGTTAAGGAAGGGAGTTGTAGTCACTTGCTAGTTGGGATCTATATGATGCACCACTTCCTGCCATTGCCTGTTAAGCTTAGTATATATATTGTGCTTGTACATGCATGGTTTTTATGCAAGTTGCAGGTACCGGGTATCGACTTCCCTGAATTGTCAGAATGAGCGTACCCTATCACACTATCTCAATGATAAGAGAGGGGAGATAAATTTTCAAGTCCAAATCCCAACCCTTTAAGCCATTTGTTCTAATTAAAAAATTAGGACAAGTATCTAAGTTGAGTACCCTCTGAATGCGTCAGTTGACGTAATTCATGATTTAAATCCTTGGTTTGATTTTGTATGTATTTTGGCTATGATGAGTTTTCATATTTTTACCTTGTGAGTCTTTGGAGTATTTTCTATTAATTAAGCCTAATTAAAAAATTTAATTAATGGTTTAATTTAATGAAAAATTAATATGATATTTTAATATTTATTTTATTTAATTAATTGAAAAATTAATTAAATAAAATAATTAAATTTGAAAATAAAAGTTTAAAGTTTAAATTTAAAATGTGTCAATATTTATTTTAATAATAATATATTTGGAGCTCATTTTTAAATAAATCACTAAATAATATTATTATTAAAGCTAACAAATATTTTAGCAATTAAGTTTTGAAAAATAAAATTTAAAAGTGCAAAATATATTTTGAATTATTAAAAAAATTTATATTTCATGTGATTAAAATATAAATATATTAAGATTGAAAAAGTGGAATTATTAAAGTTAGTGCATGAGATTTAATAAATAAATAAATTAAATTGGAAAGAGTAAATTAAATATTATATTAATTAATGTGCATTATTTTAATATTTGCTTACATAGGAGTTGGCAAATTCTCAAGAGTTATCATGTAGACAACACTAGAGTTTGCACTCTAAGAATGCACTAGTTGTCTACACTTAGAAGTTTTATTTATTATTTAAGCACATGGTGTCTACAACCTTAAGACTCATCTAGAAGGTTGGAGAAGACTCATGCTTGGTTGTCATGCTTATCTTCTAGTTGTTTTTAGAGACACTCTAGATGCATCTTAGAGTCCTTTAAATAGAGGCTCTCCTAGTGTGTTTGGACAAGCTTAAATGAAAGCTTAATGGAAGCTACAAGCTTCAAACTAAAATAAAAGCTTCAAAGCTTACATTCATTGAGAAGGTCATATGCTTCTACATGCTCATGCTCATATGTTTCTACATGCTACTATGCTCCTTCTAGAACTTCTAGTCATTTGGAGGATTCAGTTGGCTTGGATCTTGGAGGAATTGCGAATGTTGGAGAAGAAAGGGATTCTCTATGGACTTCTGCGGCATGACAAATTAGCATCAGTGTACAGGTGCACTCGTGACAATCACATAATTTATTTGCACTCTTTCTCTTCCTGTCTTCATCGTATTTGTTATATGTGTCTGAATACTCTTTGTGATTGAATCTACAATTAAATTAGAATCTAGATATGTATGGTTGCAAAGAAAACAATAGAAAAACCCTAGATCCAATTAAGGAAGAAATTAGATCTAAATGGATTTGGGTTCAAATTAGAATCAAATTGAAATAGATTTGAAAATGGTTTCAAGATTTATGGCCAAATTTATTAGTGAAATTATTGGATAAATTTAGAGAACAATTGCCTCTTAAGAGAAAATTCTTAATTCATCACAAATTAACCTGTCGCTACCCTTTGGATAGACCTGAACTCAGTCATTTATAACTTTTTATCGTGATCGAATTTATTCAATCACTCTGGTCAGAATTGGCGCAACTTAGCCCTCTCCAACATATTTCAATTTTAGCCCGATCCAACAGTTCATCAGGGAGATATGGCTGTCGTACTGAGACTATTTTATTCAAAGACAAATATTTCTCCATTTCCCATAACCAAGAGTTCTTTATGCTTAAACTTCACAAAAATAATATATCAAAGCATGGAATGAATTAAAGATATTATTGCAATCTTCTCTTATTAGAATCTTATTAATATGCATTAGTTTTATATGACTTATTATCTAATCTAATTAAATCAAAATTAATTAAAATTAGTTAATAGTAGAAGAAGTGTAATTAATTATTAGTCAATCTAAGTAAATGAATTTTTAAATAAGAGAAAATTAAAAGAAAAGAGATTTTAATATAGTTTATATAGTGGACATTTTATAATGTATATTGAATACTATTTAATATATATTAAACAATTTTAGAGTTTTTTAATGAAGATGATAATGTTAAGAATTTAGAGATTATTCATGTTAAAATCTACAATGAGTCTTATTGGTTTGTGATAGGGATCTTTTTCAAACAACGTTTATATAGACAAAATATTATTAGAACAATTAGAAAATGGAGTCTAATGGTTGATTTTAATATTGATTAAATAATTGTAAGATGATAATTTATATTATGTTGATTTAAATTTAGAAATTCTGAATAATATTGGATTAAAACTCATTGTAAGTTTGGTTAATAAGTGATAACATTTACACACTAAATGGGGATTAAATGAACCTAAAAAGATAATTGTTTTGATGTTCTCGCTCATGCCTTGAGTGCTTGTACATGCTAGGATGGGAGTAGTGAGAACACATGGTTGCGACCGTGCATTCCGTAGTATGCCTCGTCAGTATGAGAGGATACTAGTGGCCGCATGAGATCAGTATGGACCCGTGGAGTTTAGCTAACTCGCAGGGTAACTTGAATGTGATAAATGCGATGACACTTTTTCGCTTGCAGAGTAGGTTTCCTACATGTCATTGTGTGGCTCTGGAAATTAGATGTCGATTTTTTGTAAATGGAACTCTTGAGTTGGTATACTTTTAGGATTTTTGAACTATAGAGATTTATACTTTATGATTTTGATAGCCTGTTTGGGACTTGAGATTATCTCCCCAGCATGGTGGGAGTGGACCACTTAGGTTTCACGCGGTTGGGTGGTAGCGTTTTTCCACTCTTATCATTTGAGATCTGTCTGAGACACCATAGTTGGAGTATTCTTGGTTGGTATTTATCTTCATTATGTTCTTGGATCATTATGATAGATGATATACCCTATGATGGATGTATTTATTGGTATCATTCTTATATTGATGATTTGCATATGTTAGTTGATGATATGTTATGCTTTACTTTGCATGTTAGTAGGATGTTTTTAGGAGTGACATTCTTACTATGTTAATACCGATGATCTCTTTGGTGCTTTGGAATGTTACGCACGGAGGGATGGCTAAGATCCACGATGGTCTAATGATGCTATTTACGACTGAGAGGAACCGTGAACTTAGTTATTTATGTTTGTGATATATGGTTATATTTTGTGATGGATGTTTATATCTTTATGATGATGATGTATCATGTATTGTTTATGGTTTCATTTACTTCAATTGCATCATGGATTAATATTGGATGATGATGTAGTTTATTTTCATGGATGTTTATTCTTTTAAGCTTTTCATACCTTGTAACATGTATAGTGGATGATTGACCTAAACTAAAATGTAATTATAAAAAGACACTTGTATATTGTTTATAAACACTGAATGTTTCATAAGGATGTAATGTTAGATGAATAGATAATTTAGATATGATACAACGTTAAGTGATCTTTAAAGAATGTAATATGTTATGCTATGTTATGTGTACTTTTATTCGAATTATTTCTATTGCTTCCACAAGTGTTGTGAATGGTTTTACATTCATATTTAAAAAAAAAATTGTTTGGCAAATTTAGTGAAATACTTTGGATCCCTTGGCAGGGCATTACATGAGTTGACTAGTTTCAAAAAGAATTTTGAAATAATTAAACGAAATTATTTAATTAAATGGAGTATTATCTTCTAATTAATTAAACAAAGTCATTTAATGAAATGAGAAGTCATTCCTTATTAATTAAATGAAGTTATTTAATTAAATAAAAAAAGTGTCCCTAATTAATAAAAGATTATTTAATTAAATAAAAAAAGTAATTATGAGAGCATATCTCATTTTATTAAATTAAATATCTCAACAAAATCTCTCTTCAGTTCAAAAAGGGAAATTTTCAGTTCACTATTGATCAAAAATGAGTTAAATCAGTTAACTCTTTTTTCTAATCAAATTGAATTAGTTAACTCCCTATTTTAATCAAATTAAATCTGTTAACTCCCTTTAATTTGGAAATCTATCTTTATGATTGAACTTCACCTTTAATCCTGACCATTGATTGAAATCGATCTCAACTGTTGATGAATTCCAGGAAAGTCTATTTAAGAGACCCTCATCTCTTCATTTTGAAAGGTTGAATGAGAATTTGCATCGAATTGTTGTTAGAATTCATACTCACATTTGCTCATATTCACATACACAGAGATCAAGTTTGACCAAAAGTTGACTAGATTTAACCACGGTTGACCTGAGTTGACTAGTTTCAAGAAGAATTTTGAAATAATTAAACAAAATTATATAATTAAATGGAGTACATACTTCTAATTAATTAAACAAAGTTATTTAATTAAATGAGAAGCCATTCCTAATTAATTAAATGAAGTTATTTAATTAAATAAGAAAAGTGTTTCTAAGTAATTAAAGATTATTTAATTAAATAAAAAAAAATTATGAGAGCATACCTCATTTTATTAAATTAAATATCTCAACAAAATCTCTCTTTAGCTCAAAAAGGGAAATTTTCAGTTCACTATTGATAAAAAATGAGTTAAATCAGTTAACTCCTTTTTCTACTCAAATTGACTCAGTTAACTCGTTATTTTACTCAAATTAAATCTGTTAACTCTCTTTAATTTGGAAATCTCCTTTTATGACTGAACTTCACCTTTAATCCTGACCGCTGATTGAAATCGATCTCAACCGTTGATGAATTTCAGGAAAGTCTATTTAAGAGACCCTCATCTCTTCATTTTGAAAGGTTGAATGAGAATTTGCATCGAATTGTTGCTGGAATACATACTCACATTTGATCACATTCACATACGCAAAGATCATGTTTAACCAAAAGTTGACCAGATTTAACCACGATTGACTTCAGTTGACTAGTTTCAAAAAAAAAATTAAAATAATTAAGCAAAATTATTTAATTAAATGGATTACTTACTTATAATTAATTAAACAAAATTAGTTAATTAAATGAGAAGCCATTCCTAATTAATTAAATGAAGTTATTTAATTAAATAAGAAAAGTGTTTCTAATTAATTAAAGATTACTTAATTAAATAGAAAAAGTAATTATGAGAGCATATCTCATTTTATTAAATTAAATATCTTAACAAAATCTCTCTTCAGTTCAAAAAGGGAAATTTTCAGTTCACTATTGATAAAAAATGAGTTAAATCAGTTAACTCCTTTTTCTGCTCAAATTGAATTAGTTAACTCAAATTAAATCTATTAACTCCTTTTAATTCGAAAATCTCCCTTTATGACTGAACTTCATCTTTAATCATAATCACTGATTGAAATCGATCTCAACCATTGATGAATTACAAGAAATTCTATTCAAGAGACCCTCATCTCTTCATTTTAAAAGGTTGAACGAGAATTTGCATCAAATTGTTGCTGAAATTCATACTCACATTTGCTCATATTCACATACGCAGAGATCAAGTTTGACCAAAAGTTCATCATATTTAACCACGGTTGACTTCAATTGAATAATTTCGAAAAGAATTTTGAAATAATTAAATAAAATTATTGAATTTAATAGAGTACTTACTTCTAATTAATATAACAAAGTTATTTAATTAAATGAGAAACCATAACTAATTAATTAAATGATGTTATTTAATTAAATAAGAAAAGCGTCTCAAATTAATTAAAGATTATTTAATTAAATAGAAAAAGTAATTATGAGAGCATATCTCATTTTACTAAATTAAATATCTCAACAAAATCTCTCTTCAGTTCAAAAAGAGAAATTTTCAGTTCACTATTGATCAAAAATGAATTAAATCAGTTAACTCCTTTTTCTACTCAAATTGAATCAGTTAACTCCTTATTTTACTCAAATTAAATCTGTTAACTCCCTTTAATTTGGAAATCTCCCTTTATGACTGAACTTCAGCTTTAATCCTGACCACTGATTGAAATCGATCTCAACCGTTGATGAATTTTATGAAAGTCTATTTAAGAGACCCTCATCTCTTTATTTTGAAAGGTTGAATGAGAATTTGCATCGAGTTGTTGTTGGAATTCATACTCACATTTTCTCATATTCATATATGCAAAGATTAAGTTGGACCAAAAGTTGACAAGATTTATCCACGGTTGACTTGAGTTGACTAGTTTCGAAAAAAAAATTTAAATAATTAAACAAAATTATTTAATTAAATGGAGTACTTACTTCTAATTAATTAAACAAATTTATTTAATAAAATGAGAAGCCATTCCTAATTAATTAAATGAAGTTATTTAATTAAATAAGAAAAGTGTCTCTAATTAATTAAAGATTACTTAATTAAGTAAATAAAGTAATTATGAGAGCATATCTCATTTTATTAAATTAAATATCTCAACAAAATCTATCTTCAGTTCAAAAAGGGAAATTTTTAGGTCACTATTGATAAAAAATGAGTTAAATCAGTTAACTCCTTCTTCTACTCAAATTGAATCACTTAACTCCTTATTTTACTCAAATTAAATCTATTAACTCCATTTAATTTGCAAATCTCCCTTTATTACTGAACTTCACCTTTAATCTTGACCGTTGATTGAAATTGATCTCAACCATTAATGAATTCCAAGAAAGTATATTTAAGAGACCTTCATCTCTTCATTTTGAAAGGTTGAATGAGAATTTGAATCGAATTGTTGCTAGAATTCATAGTCACATTTGCTCATATTCACATACGCAAAGATCAAGTTTGACCAAAAGTTGACCAGATTTAACCACGGTTGACTTGAGTTGACCAGTTTGAAAATTTTTTTTGAAATAATTAAACAAAATTATTTAATTAAATAGAGTACTTACTTCTAATTAATTAAACAAAGTTATTTAATTAAATGAGAAGCCATTCCTAATTAATTAAAGATTATTTAATTAAATAGAAAAAGTAATTATGAGAGCATATCTCATGTTATTAATTGAAATCGATCTCAACCGTTGATGAATTTCAGAAAAGTCTATTTAAGAGACCCTCATCTCTTGATTTTGAAAGGTTGAATGAAAATTTGCATCGAATTGTTGCTGAAATTCATACTCACATTTGCTCATATTCACATACGCAAAGATCAAGTTTGACCAATAGTTGACCAAATTTAACCACAGTTGACTTGAGTTGACTAGTTTTGAAAAGAATTTTGAAATAATTAAATGAAATCATTTAATTAAATGGAGTACTTACTTGTAATTAATAAAACAATGTTATTTAATTAAATGAGAAGCCATTCCTAATTAATTAAATGAAGGTATTTAATTAAATAAGAAAAGTGTCTCTAATGAATTAAAGATTATTTAAATAAATAGAAAAAGTAATTATGAGAGCATATCTCATTTTATTAAATTAAATATCTCAACAAAATCTCTCTTCAGTTCAAAAAGGGAAATTTTCAATTCACTATTGATCAAAAATGAGTTAAATCAGTTAACTCATTTTTCTACTCAAATTGAATCAGTTAACTCCTTATTTTACTCAAATTAAGTCTGTTAACTCCCTTTAATTTGGAAATATCCCTTTATGACTGAACTTCACCTTTAATACTAACCGTTGATTGAAATCGATCTCTACCGTTGAGGAATTCCAGGAAAGTCTATTTAAGAGACCCTCATCTCTTCATTTTGAAATCTTGAATGAGAATTTGCATCGAATTGTTGCTGGAATTCACACTCACATTTGCTCATATTCACATACACAAAGATCAAGTTTGAACAAAAGTTGACTAGATTTAACCACAGTTGACTTGTTTTGAAAAGAATTTTGAAATAATTAAACGATATTATTTAATTAAATGGAGTACTTATTTCTTATTAATTAAACAAGGTTATTTAATTAAATGAGAAACCATTCTTAATTAATTAAATGAAGTTATTTAATTAAACAAGAAAAGTGTCTCTAATTAATTAAAGTTTACTTAATTAAATAGAAAAAGTAATTATGAGAGCATTTATTAAATTAAATATCTATGCAAAATCTCTCTTCAGTTCAAAAAGGGAAATTTCTAGGTCACTATTGATCAAAAATGAGTTAAATCAGTTAACTTCTTTTTCTACTCAAATTGAATCAGTTAACTCCTTATTTTACTCAAATTAAATCTTGTAACTCCCTTTAATTTGGAAATTTCCCTTTATGACTGAACATCATCTTTAATCCTGACCGCTGATTGAACTCGATCTCAACTGTTGATTAATTCTAGGAAAGTCTATTTAAGAAACCCTCATCTCTTCATTTTGAAAGGTTGAATGAGAATTTGCATTGAATTGTTGCTGAAATTAACACTCACATTTGCTCATATTCACATACGCAAAGATAAAGTTTGACCAAAAGTTGACCAGATTTAACCACAGTAGACTTGAGTTGACTAGCTTCAAAAAGAATTTTGTAATAATTAAACGAAATTATTTAATTAAATGGAGTACTTACATCTAATTAATTAAACAAAGTTATTTAATTAAATGAGAAGCCATTCAGAATTAATTAAATGAAGTTATTTAATTAAATAAGAAAAGTGTCTCTACTAAATTAAAGATTGTTTAGTTAAATAGAAAAAGTAATCATGACAACATATCTCATCTTATTAAATTAAATATCTCAACAAAATCTCTCTTCAGTTCAAAAAGGGAAATTTCTAATTCACTATTGATCAAAAATGAGTTAAATCAGTTAACTCTTTTTTGTACTCAAATTGAATCAGTTAACTCTTTATTTTACTCAAATTAAATCTGTTAACTCACTTTAATTTGGAAATCTCCCTTTATGACTGAACTTCAACTTTAATTTTGACCGCTGATTGAAATCGATCTCAACTGTCGATGAATTCTAAGAAAGTCTATTTAAGAGACCCTCATCTCTTCATTTTGAAAGCTTGAATTAGAATTTTCATTGAATTGTTGTTCGAATTCATACTCACATTTTCTCATATTCACATACGCAAAGATCAAGTTTGACCAAAAGTTGACAAGATTCAACCACGGTTGACTTGAGTTGACTAGTTTAAAAAAAAATTTTGAAATAATTAAATGAAATTATTTAATTAAATGGAGTACTTACTTCTAATTAATTAAACAAAGTTATTTAATTAAATGAAAAGCCATTCCTAATTAATTAAATAAAGTTATTTAATTAAATAAGAAAAGTGTCTCTAATTAATTAAAGATTATTTATTTAAATAGAAAAAGTAATTAAGATAGCATATCTCATTTTATTAAATTAAATAGCTCAACAAAATATGTCTTCAGTTCAAATAGGGAAATTTTCAGTTCACTATTAATCAAAAATGAGTTCAACGAGTTAACTCATTTTTTACTCAAATTGAATCAGTAAACTCCTTATTTTACTCAAATTAAATTTGTTAACTCCCTTTAATTTGGAAATCTCCCTTTATGACTGAACTTCAGCTTTAATCCTGACCGCTGATTAAAATCGATCTCAACCGTTGATGAATTCTATGAAAGTCTATTTAAGAGACCCTCATCTCTTCTTTTTGAAAAGTTGGTGAAATTCATACTCACATTTGCTCATATTTACATACGCAAAGATCAAGTTTGACCAAAAGATGACCAGATTTAAGCACAGTTGACTTGAGTTGACTAATTTTGAAAAGAATATTGAAATAATTAAACAAAATTATTTAATTAAATGCAGTACCAAATTTTCAGTTCACTATTCATCAAAAATGAGTTAAATCAGTTAACTTCTTTTTCTACTCAAATTGAATCAGTTAACTTCTTATTTTACTCAAATTAAATCTGTTAACTCCCTTTAATTTGGAAATCTCCCTTTATGACTGAACTTCACCTTTAATCCTAACCGCTGATTGAAATCGATCTTAACTGTTGATAAATTCTAAAAAAGTCGATTTAAGCGACCCTCATCTCTTCATTTTGAAAGGTTGAATGAGAATTTGCATCGAATTGTTGCTGGAATTCATACTCACATTTTCTCATATTCTCATACGCAAAGATCAAGTTTGACCAAAAGTTGACCAAATTTAACCACGGTTGACTTGAGTTGACTAGTTTCGAAAAGAATTTTTAAATAATTAAACGACATTATTTAATTATATAGAAAAAGTAATTATGAGAGCATATCTCATTTTATCAAATTAAATATCTCAACAAAATCTCTCTTTAGTTCAAAAAAGAAAATTTTCAGTTCACTATTGATCAAAAATGAGTTAAATGAGTTAACTCCTTTTTCTACTCAAATTGAATCAGTTAACTCCTTATTTTACTCAAATTAAATCTGTTAACTCCCTTTAATTTGGAAATCTCTCTTTATGACTGAACATCACCTTTAATCCTGACCGTTGATTGAAATCGATCTCAACCGTTGAGGAATTCCAAGAAAGTCTATTTAAAAGACCCTCATCTCTTCATTTTGAAAGGTTAAATGAGAATTTGCATCGAATTGTTGCTGAAATTCACACTCACATTTTCTCATATTCACATACACAAAGATCAAGGTTGAACAAAAGTTGACCAGATTTAACCATAGTTGACTTGAGCTGACTAATTTCGAAAAGAATTTTGAAATAATTAAACGATATTATTTAATTAGATGGAGTACTTACTTCTTATTAATTAAACAAAGTTATTTAATTAAATGAGAAGCCATTCTTAATTAATTAAATGAAGTTATTTAATTAAATATTAAAAGTGTCTCTAATTAATTAAAGATTACTTAATTAAATAGAAAAAGTAATTATGAGAGCATTTATTAAATTAAATATCTCAACAAAATCTCTCTTCAGTTCAAAAAAGGAAATTTTCAGTTCACTATTGATCAAAAATGAGTTAAATCAGTTAACTCCTTTTTGTACTCAAATTGAATCAGTTAACTCCTTATTTTACTCAAATTAAATCTGTTAACTCCTTTTAATTTTGAAATCTCCTTTTATGACTAAACTTCACCTTTAATCTTGACCGCAGATTGAAATCGATCTCAACCATTGATGAATTCTAGGAAAGTCTATTCAAGACACCCTCATCTCTTCATTTTGAAAGCTTGAATTAAAATTTGCATCGAATTGTTGCTAGAATTCATACTCACATTTGCTCATATGCACATACGCAAAGATCAAGTTTCACCAAAAGTTGACAAGATTCAATCACGGTTGACTTGAGTTGACTAGTTTCAAAAAGAATTTTGAAATAATTAAATAAAATTATTTAATTAAATGGAGTACTTACTTCTAATTAATTAAACAAAGTTATTTAATTAAATGAGAAGCAATTACTAATTAATTAAATAAAGTTATTTAATTAAATAAGAAAAGTGTCTCTAATTAATTAAACATTATTTAATTAAATAGAAAAAGTAATTATGAGAGCATATCTCATTTTATTAAATTAAATAGCTCAACAAAATATATCTTCAGTTCAAACAGGGAAATTTTCAGTTCACTATTGATAAAAAATGAGTTAAATCAGTTAACTCCTTTCTTTACTCAAATTGAATCAGTTAACTCCTTATTTTACTCAAATTAAATCTGTTAACTCCCTTTAATTTAGAAATCTCCTATTATGATTGAACTTCACTTTTAATCCTGACTGTTGATTGAAATCGATCTCAATCGTTGATGTATTCTATGAAAGTGTATTTAAGAGAGTCTCATCTCTTCATTTTGAAACGTTGAATGAAAATTTGCATCAAATTGTTGCTGGAATTCATACTCACATTTGCTCATATTCACATACGCAAAGATCAAGTTTGGCCAAAAGTTGACCAGATTTAACAACGTTGACTTGAGTTGACTAGTTTCGAAAAGAATTTTGAAATAATTAAACAAAATTATTTAATTAAATGGAGTACTTACTTCTAACTATTTAAATAAAGTTATTTAATTAAATGAGAAGCCATTCCTAATTAATTCCATTAAATTATTTAATTAAATAAAAAAAGTGCCTCTAATTAATTAAAGATTACTTTATGAAATAGAAAAAGTAAATATGAGAGCATATCTCATTTTATTAAATTAAATATCTCAACAAAATCTCTCTTCAGTTCAAAAAGGGAAATTTCCAGTTCACTATTGATAAAAAAATGAGTTAAATCAGTTTACTCCTTCTTCTACTCAAATTGAATCAGTTAACTCCTTATTTTACTCAAATTAAATCTGTTAACTCCCTCTAATTTGGAAGTCTCCCTTTATGACTGAACTTCACCTTTAATCATGACCTTTAATTGAAATCGATTTCAACCGTTGATGAATTCCAAGAAAGTCTATTTAATAGACCCTCATCTCTATATTTTGAAAGGTTGAATGAGAATTTGCATCAAATTGTTGTTGGAATTCATACTCACATTTGCTCATTCACATACGCAAAGATCAAGTTTGACAAAAAGTTGAAAAGATTTAACCATGGTTGCATTGAGTTGACTAATTTCAAAAAGAATATTGAAACAATTAAACAAAATTATTTAATTAAATGGAGTACTTACTTCTAATTAATTAAACAAAGATATTTAATTAAATGAGAAGCCATTCATAATTAATTAAATGAAGTTATTTAATTAAATAAGAAAAGTGTCTCTAATTAATTAAAGATTATTTAATTAAATAGAATAAGTAATTATGGGAGCATATCTCATTTTATTAAATTAATTATCTCAAAAAAATCTATCTTCAGTTCAAAAAGGAAAATTTTCAGTTCACTGTTAATAGAAAATGAGTTAAATTAGTTAACTCCTTTTTTTACACAAATAGAATCAGTTAACTTCTTATCTTACTCAAATTAAAACTATTAACTCCTTTTAATTTGGGAATCTCATCTCTTCATTTTGAAAGGTTGAATGAGAATTTGCATCGAATTGTTGCTGGAATTCATACTCACATTTGCTCATATTCACATACGCAAAGATCAAGTTTGACCAAAAGTTGACCAGATTTTACTACGGTTGACTTGAGTTGACCAATTTGGAAAAGAATTTTGAAATAATTAAATAAAATTATTTAATTAAATAGAGTACTTACTTCTAATTAATTAAACAAAGTTCTTTAATTAAATTAGAAACCATTCCTAATTAATTAAATGAAGTTATTTAATAAAATAACAAGAGTTTCTCTAACTAATTAAAGATTATTTTATTAAATAGAAAAAGCAATTATGAGAGGATATCTGATTTTATTAAATTAAATCTCTCAATGAAATCTCTCTTCCGTTGAAAAAGGGAAATTTCCAATTCACTATTCAACAAAAATGAGTTAAATCAGTTAACTCCTTTTTCTACTCAAATTGAATCAGTTAACTCTTTATTTTACTCAAATTAAATCTGTTAACACCTTTTAATTTGGAAATCTCCCTTTATGACTGTACTTCACCTTTAATCTTGACTGTTGATTGAAATCGATATCAACCGTTGATGAATTCCACGAAACTCTATTTAAAACAACCTCATCTCTTCATTTTGAAAAGTTGAATGAGAATTTGCATCGAATTATTGCTAGAATTCATACTCACATTTGATCATATTCACATACGCAAAGATCATATTTGACCAAAAGTTGATCAGATTTAACCACGATTGACTTGAGTTGACTAGTTTCGAAAAGAATTTTGAAATAATTAAACAAAAATATTTAATTAAATAGAGTACTTACTTCTAATTAATTAAACAAAGTTATTTAATTAAATGGAATAAGTAATCATGAGAGCATATCTCATTTTATTAAATTAAATATCTCAACAAAATTTAATTAAATAAGAAGAGTGTCTTTAATTAATTAAAGATTATTTAATTAAATAAGAAGAGTGTCTTTAATTAATTAAAGATTATTTAATTAAATAGAAAAAGTAATTATGAGAGCATATCTCATTTTATTAAATTAAATATCTCAAAAAAATCTCTCTTCAGTTTAAAAAGTGAAATTTTCAGTTCACTATTGATCAAAAATGAGTTAAATCAATTAACTACATTTTTTACTCAAATTGAATTAGTTAACTCCTTATTTTACTCAAATTAAATCTGTTAACTCCCTTTAATTTGGAAATCTTCCTTAATGACTGAACTTCATCTTTAATCCTGACCGTTGATTGTAATCAATCTCAACCGTTGAATAATTCCAGGAAAGTCTATTTAAGAGACCCTCATCTCTTCATTTTGAAAGGTTAAATGAGAATTTGCATCGATTTGTTACTGGAATTCATACTCACATTTGCTCATATTCACATACGCAAAGATCAATTTTGACCAAAAATTGACCAGATTTAACCACGGTTGATTTGAGTTGACTAGTTTCGAAAAGAATTTTGAAATAATTAAAAAAAATTATTTAGTTAAACGGAGTACTTACTTCTAATTAATTAAATAAAGTTATTTAATTAAACGAGAAGCCATTCCTAATTAATTAAATGAAGTTATTTAATTAAATAAGAAAAGTGTCTCTAATCAATTAAAGATTATTTAATTAAATAGAAAAATTAATTATGAGAGCATATCTCCTTTTATTAAATTAAATATCTTAACAAAATCTCTCGTCAGTTCAAAAAGGAAAATATTCAATTCACTATTGATCAAAAATGAGTTAAATCAGTTAACTCCTTTTCCTACTCAAATTGAATCAGTTAACTCCTTATTTTACTCAAATTAAATATGTTTACTCCCTTTAATTTGAAAATCTCCCTTTATGACTGAACCTCACCTTTAATCTTGACCATTGATTGAAATCGATCTGAACCGTTGATGAATTCTAAGAAAGTCTATTTAAGAGACCTTCATCTCTTCATTTTGAAAGGTTGAATGAGAATTTGCATCGAATTGTTGCTAAAATTCATACTCACATTTTCTCATATTCACATACGCAAAGATCAAGTTTGACCAAAAGTTGACCAGATTTAACCACGGTTGAATTGATTTGACTAATTTCGAAAAATAATTTAAAATAATTAAATGAAATTATTTAATTAAATGGAGTACTTACTTCTAATTAATTGAACAAATTTATTTAATTAAATGAGAAGCCATTCCTAATTAATTAAATGAAGTTATTTAATTAAATGAGAAAAGTGCCTCTAATTAATTAAAGATTACTTAATTAAATAGAAAAAGTAATTATCAAAGCATATCTCATTTTATTAATTTAAATATCTCAACAAAATCTCTCTTTAGTTCAAAAAGAGAAATTTCGAGTTCACTATTGATAAAAAAATGAGTTAAATCAGTTAACTCCTTTTTCTACTCAAATTGAATCAGTTAACTCCCTATTTTACTCAAATTAAATCTGTTAACTCCCTTTAATTTGGAAATCTCCCTTTATGACTGAACTTCACCTTTAATCCTGACCATTGATTGAAATCGATCTCAACCGTATATGAATTCCAGGAAAGTCTATTGAAGAGTCCCTCATCTCTTCATTTTGAAAGGTTGAATGAGAATTTGCATCGAATTGTTGTTGGAATTCATGCTCACATTTGCTCATACTCACATACGCAAAGATCAAGTTTGACCAAAAGTTGACCATATTTAAGCACGGTTGACTTGAGTTGACCAGTTTGAAAAAGAATTTTGAAATAATTAAATAAATTTTTTTAATTAAATAGAGTACTTACTTCTAATTAATTAAACAAAGTTCTTTAATTAAATTAGAAACCATTCCTAATTAATTAAATGAAGTTATTTAATAAAATAACAAGAGTTTCTCTAATTAATTAAACATTATTTTATTAAATAGAAAAAGAAATTATTAGAGGAAATCTCATTTTATTAAATTAAATATCTTAACAAAATCTCTCTTCAGTTCAAAAAGGGAAAATTTCAGTTCACTATTGATTAAAAATGAGTTAAATCAGTTAACTCCTTTTTCTATTCAAATTGAATCAGTTAACTCCTTATTTTACTCAAATTAAATCTGTTAACTCCCTTTAATTTGGAAATCTCCCTTTATGACTGAACTTCACCTTTAACCCTGACTATTGATTGAATTTGATATCAACTGTTGATGAATTCCAAGAAAGTCTATTTAAGAGACCCTCATCTCTTCATTTTGAAAAGCTGAATGAGAATTTGCATTGAATTGTTGCTGGAATTCATACTCGCATTTGCTCATATTCACATATGCAAAGATCAAGTTTCACCAGGAGTTGACCACATTTGACCACGGTTGAGTTGAATTGACTAGTTTTGAATAAAAATTTGAAATAATTAAATGAAATTATTTAATTAAATGGAGTACGTACTTCTAATTAATTAAACAAAGTTATTTAATTAAATGAGAAGCCATTCCTAATTAATTAAATGAAGTTATTTAATTAAATAAGAAAAGTGTCATATAATTAATTAAAGATTACTTAATTAAATAGAAAAAGTAATTATGAGAGCATATCTCATTTGATTAAATTAAATATCTCAACAAAATCTCTCTTTAGTTCAAAAAGTGAAACTTTCAGTTCACTATTGATAAAAAATGAGTTAAATCAGTTGACTCCTTTTTCTACTCAAATTGAATCAGTTAACTCCTTATTTTACTCAAATTAAATATAGTGTCTGCCCTTGGTTCACACTTTGTTATCGTTGCTGAACTCTTTTAGAACTAGTTTTATGTTGCTGGTTAGCAGCATTCTTTTGACATTATCAGATATTGTGCTATGGATTCGGTTTATTATGTGATGAGATTCCTTAGACTCTATATTTCATGTATGTATGATGATTATTTTTATTGTTCACAATTATTGATGATGATTATTACATTTCTTTCAATTATTAATGATGATTAGTAAGATGATTTATTATCATATGTGATTTCTTATGGATACTTACCCCATACTTGCATGTGTATGGTATGCGTGTTTGCCTTGCGTGTTTGCTTTTATATGGCATGTCTGATGTGGTTAAGGAAGGGAGTCGTAGTCACCTGCTAGTCAGGATCTACACGATGCACCACTTCCTACCATTGTCTATTTAGTTTAGTATATATTGTGTTTGTATATGCATGGTTTTTATGCAAGTTGCAGGTACTAGGTATCGACTTCCCTGAATTGCCAGGATGAGTGTAGCCTATCACATTATCTTAATGATAAGAGAGGGGAGATAAATTCTCAAGTCCAAATCCCAACGCTTTGAGCCATTTGTCCTAATTGAAAAATTAGGACAAGTATCTGAGTTGAATACCCACCGAATGTGTCGGATGACATATTTCATGATTTTTAACTCTTTAAATTTATTTTGTATGATTTCATCTATGATGGGTTTTCATATTTTATCTTGGAGCTCTATGGTGAATTTTTTATTAATTAAGTCTTAATAAATAGATTTAATTAATAAATTATTTATTTAAAGAAATTAATAAAATATCATAATCTTTAATATTTTTATTGTAATTAATTAAATGTCTATTATTGGAAAAAATGAATTAAATAAAGGAAAACTAGAAGTTAAAATTAATAATAATTATAAAGTAATAATAAAGTAATAAATAAAATAATAATAATAAAAGTTATAAAAATTAAAATGAAAGTTATAAAATTTAAATAGAGATTATTTAAAAAGTAAATTGGAGTTATAAGCTTGCATGGGAATTAACATGTGTCAACAACACGGGGGTTAGTGCATCAATTAAGCACAAGGTGTCTACAACTCTTTGACTTATCAAAAAGGTTGGAAAAGACCCATGCTTAGTTGGTGACACCTTTCACCGGTTTCAAGAAGCAATTCAAAGATTTCTTGAGAGCTCTTTATATTCAGGTATTCATAGAAGCTTAAGGAGGGGGTGAAGAGCAATTGGAACATGGGAGGACTCAAGAACTCTTAAGAAGGGAGCTTGCTCTGCGAGTTTTCTGAGGAAGAGCGAATTAGCATCAAAATCCGGGTAGATTCTTGTGATTTTTTTATGCTATTTCTGCATCATGCATTCCTGTCTTCTTCGTGTCTTCCATATGTCTTCTAAGAAATTTCATATTTTTATTGTATGCATTTTCAATTTGGGCAATTAAATTTATTTGAAAAATTTATATACATGGATTTAAAAAAAAAAAAGAAAACGGGTTTGGGTTCGAATTAGAATCAATTAAAATAGATTTGAAAATAGTTTCAAGATTTATGGCCAAATCCATTAGTGAAATTATTGGATAAATTTAGAGAACAATTACCTTTTAAGAAGAAATTTTTTAATTGTCCTGTCAATGCCCCTTGGATAGACCCGAACTCAGTTATTCATAACTTTCTACCATGATCGAATTTATTCGATCGCTCCAGTCAAAATTGGCGCAACTTGGTCCTCTCCAACATATTTCAATTTTAGCTCGATCCAACAGTTCATTAGGGAGATATGACTATCGTACTGAGACTGTTTTATTCAAAGACAGATATTTCTCCATTTTCCATAATCAAGAGTTTTTTATGCTTAAACTTCACAAAAATAATATATCAAAGCATGGAATGAATTAAAATATTATTGCAATCTTCCCTTATTAAAATCTTATTAATATGCATTAGTTTTATATAATTTATTATCTAATCTAATTAAATCAAATTTAATTAAGATTAGTTAATAGTAGAAGAAGTGTAATTAATTATTAGTCAATCTGAGTAAATAGATTTTTAAATGAGAGAAAATTAAAAGAAAAGAAATTTTTAATATAGTTTATATAGTGAACTTTTTGTAATGTATATTAAATACTATTTAATATATATTAAATAATTTAGAGATGGTAATTTTATATTACGTTTTTAAATGAAGAGACTTTAATGATAATGAATTAAGATTTAATTGACATGAAGTCACTATTATAACATTGTTATAATTTGAATTACTATGGTATTATTAATATGTTATATGTTATTAACTAAATTATTGATATACCTTAATGGTATTAAGAGTTAACTAATGAAGCTTATGTAAAGTTCTCTAGATCGATTAATAATAGTTTTGATGAGTTTATTATTTATTAATGTTTGTTGGGACTAACAAACTATTAATAAATAATAGTGTAAATGGTTTAAATAGTTATCAATTAATACGATCAGAGTTAATCTAAAAAAATTAGTTAATGATTGAAGTACTGTAAAAGATATTAATCAAATTGAATTGGTTAATAATTTGGAGTATTAATTAATTGAATTATCGTACATAGGGGAAACTTATTTGAGATAATAATACTTGGTATTGGGGATTTATTATAACTTGTTATTATTAAAATAAAATGAGAACATTGTTGAAAGAATGACGAATGTGGTCATTATAGATTTATTAATAAGATTTTCAATATAGTTTGTTATTAAATATTAACAAGTTATTATTATTGAACTATGAAGATGAATATTTGTGTACTAAATTATAGATGACTTTTAACTTACAAAATTATAGTTAGTTATTAGTCAACTGATATTAATTGGAATGTCGCTTGGATATGTAATTATTAATTAAATTAATTAGAGTTAATTAGATTTAATTAATAATCAAGTTATGTAATAGTGTTTTAATTGATATGCTAATATCGATTCCTCTAGCAAAGTTGTGAAGTATTTACATCGAAGTTGATAAGTTGTACTCTCATGACTTGAATAACAACCTTAGATGTTTTAATGGTAAGACTTAGTATTATTGAATTGGAAACTAGGTCATGGATGGTGTACCTATGTTAATTTTTTGATCTAATTGATCATTTGAATAAAGTTATAATTCTTCTTAGTCCGATAATTGGTTCTTTTATAAATGAATAATGATCCTTGATTTATGAAGGAGAGTTAATCAATTAGAATATGGATCTTAGTTAAATAAAGAAAGAAATTTAATTAAAAGTCAGTGATGATCAGTGTAATGAGTAAATAATTATCCTTAAGTTATTCTTAGAACAATGCTATCGGGGAACAAATTGGTTGACTTGTAGGTCAAATGATAACTTTATACACTTGAAAGTATACTTGCAAATAGAAAATTGGAAACCCTTACACATTATTCAACTATGTGAATTTAGTAAACCAAAACATGTGTTTGCATCGTGTATTCTATATGCCTCTTGTTTTGGGTTTTGGGTTGACTAGTGTTGACCAGTCCTAGGATGTTACCAGAGGCTTAGGGGTTATGAGATGTGATGGCATGTTGATCTTATTTGGTCTTGATTTTTATAAGCCCAACCATGGTAATGTGATCGTATGCTCTATAAAATATTTGTATTTACTGATTGTTATTGTTCATCAGTCTTCATGTGTGAAGCTGAGAGGTATGTGTATCAGACACTTGAGCTAATAATTTTTGAGTCATCGATCAATTATCCTTGGATTATTTTCTAGCCACCATGATGGGACTGAAATATGGATTTATTTCTTGATGATGTCATGTTGTGACATGTTTGACTCAACCATTTTGGAGTCTTCGATCAGTATGATTTTGAGATATTATTGGTTGCTTGTTGAGAACCATTTATCTTGAGATATATTTTGGTTATTGAGAACCAATTGTTACTTATGATTATTAGTGATGCCTTCAATTGCCAATAGAGAGCTGTTGTGGTCATGATTTTTTATGGATGCTTTTTCAGATGCTCATGAAAATTTGATGATTCTTATTATGGAAATTTGATGATTCTTATTATGAATATTTGATGCTTTTATGCATATTTGATGATTTTATTATGGATTATCTTTTATGATTTTAAGATTTAATGATAAAAAATGGGTTAAATAAGTCGACTCCTTTTTCTAGTCAAATTGAATCAGTTAACACCTTATTTTACTCAAATTAAATATGTTAACTCTCTTTAATTTGGATATCTCCGTTTATGACTGAACTTCACCTTTAATCCTGACCGTTGATTGAAATCGATCTCAACCGTTGATGAATTCCAAGAAAGTCTATTTAAGAGACCCTCATCTCTTACTTTTGAAACGTTGAATGAGAATTTGCATCGAATTGTTGCTGGAATTCATACTCACATTTTCTCATATTCACATACGCAAATATCAAGTTTGACCAAAAGTTGACCACATTTGACCACAGTTGAGTTGAATTGACTAGTTTTGAAAAAAAATTTGAAATAATTAAATGAAATTATTTAATTAAATGGAGTACTTACTTCTAATTAATTAAAAAAAGTTATTTAATTAAATGAGAAGCCATTCCTAATTAATTAAATGAAGTTATTTAATTAAATAAGAAAAGTGTCTATAATTAATTAAAGATTACTTAATTAAATAGAAAAAGTAATTATGAGAGAATATATCATTTTATTAAATTAAATATCTCATCAAAATCTCTCTTTAGTTCAAAAAGGGAAATTTTCAGTTCAATATTGATAAAAAATGAGTCAAATCAGTTAACTCCTTTTTTTACTCAAATTGAATCAGTTAACTCCTTATTTTACTCAAATTAAATCTGTTAACTCCCTTTAATTTGAAAATCTCCCTTTATGACTGAACTTCACCTTTAATCCTAACCGTTGATTGAAATCGATCTCAACTGTTGATAAATTTCAGGAAAGTCTATTTAAGAGACTCTCATCTCTTCATTTTGAAAGGTTGAATGAGAATTTGCATTGAATTGTTGTTGGAATTCATACTCACATTTGCTCATATTCACATACGCAAATATAAAGTTTGACCAAAAGTTGACCACATTTGACCACGGTTGAGTTGAATTGACTAATTTTGAAAAGAATTTTGAAATAATTAAATGAAATTATTTAATTAAACGGAGTACTTACTTCTAATTAATTAAACAAAGTTATTTAATTAAATGAGAAGCCATTCCTAATTAATTAAATGAAGTTATTTAATTAAATAAGAAAAGTGTCTATAATTAATTAAAGATTACTTAATTAAATAGAAAAAGTAATTATGAGAGCATATCTCATTTTATTAAATTAAATCTCTCATCAAAATCTCTCTTTAGTTCAAAAAGGGAAATTTTCATTTCACTATTGATAAAAAATGAGTTAAATCAGTTAACTCTTTTTTCTACTCAAATTGAATCAGTTAACTCCTTATTTTACTCAAATTAAATTTGTTAACTCCCTTTAATTTGAAAATCTCCCTTTATGACTGAACTTCACCTTTAATCCTAACTATTGATTAAAATCGATCTCAACCATTGATAAATTTTAGGAAAGTCTATTTAAGAGACCCTCATCTCTTCATTTTGAAAGGTTGAATGAGAATTTGCATCGAATTGTTGGTGGAATTCATGCTCACATTTGCTCATATTCACATATGCAAAGATCAAGTTTAACCAAAAGTTGACCAGATTTGATCACGGTTGATTTGAGTTGACTAGATTTGAAAAGAATTTTGAAATAATTAAACTAAATTATTTAATTAAATGGAGTACTTACTTCTACTTAATTAAACAAAGTTATTTAATTAAATGAGAAGCCATTCCTAATTAATTAAATGAAGTTATTTAATTAAATAAGAAAAGTGTCTCTAATTAATTAAAGATTACTTAATTAAATAGAAAAATTAATTATGAGAGCATATCTAATTTTATTAAATTAAATATTTCAACAAACTCTCTCTTCAGTTCAAAAAAGAAAATTTTCAGTTTACTAATGATAAAAAATTAGTTAAATCAGTCAACTCCTTTTTCTAGTCAAATTGAATCAGTTAACACCTTATTTTATTCAAATTAAATCTATTAACTCCCTTTAATTTGGAAATCTCCGTTTATGACTGAACTTCACCTTTAATCCTGACCGTTGATTGAAATCGATCTCAACCGTTGATGAATTCCAAGAAAGTCTATTTAAGAGACCCTCATCTCTTACGTTTGAAATGTTGAATGAGAATTTGCATTGAATTGTTACTGGAATTCATACTCACATTTGCTCATATTCACATACGCAAAGATCAAGTTTGACCAAAAGTTGACCAAATTTGACCACGGTTGATTTGAATTGGCTAGTTTCAAAAAAAAATTTAAAATAATTAAACCAAATTATTTAATTAAATGGAGTACTTACTTCTAATTAATTAAACAAAGTTATTTAATTAAATGAGAAGCCATTCCTAATTAATTAAATGAAGTTATTTAATTAAATAAGAAAAGTGTCTATAATTAATTAAAGATTACTTAATTAAATAGAAAAAGTAATTATGAGAGCATATCTCTTTTTATTAAATTAAATATCTCAACGAAATCTCTCTTCAGTTCAAAAAAGGAAATTTTCAATTCACTATTGATCAAAAATGAGTTAAATCAGTTAACTCCTTTTTCTACTCAAATTGAATCAGTTAACTTCTTATTTTACTCAAATTAAATCTATTAACTCCCTTTAATTTGGAAATCTCCCTTTATGACTGAACTTCACCTTTAATCTTGACCGTTGATTGAAATCAATCTCAACCGTTGATGAATTCCAGGAAAGTTTATTTAAGAGACCCTCATCAATTCATTTTGAAAGGTTGAATTAGAATTTGCATCGAATTGTTGTTCGAATTGATACTCACATTTTTTAATATTCACATACGCAAATATTGAGTTTGACCAAAAGTTGAGCAGATTTGACCACGGTTGACTTGAGTTGACTAGTTTCGAAAGGAATTTTGAAATAATTAAACGAAATTATTTAATTAAATGGAGTACTTACTTTTAATTAATTAATTAAATTTATTTAATCAAATGAGAAGCCATTCCTAATTAATTAATGAAGTTATTTAATTAAATAAGAAAAGTGTCTCTAATTAATTAAAAATTACTTAATTAAATAAAAAAAGTAATTATGAGAGCATATCTCATTTTATTAAATTAAATATCTCAACAAAATCTGTCTTCAGTTCAAAAAGAAAAATTTCCAATTAACTATTGATAAAAAATGAGTTAAATCAGTTAACTCCTTTTTCTACTCAAATTGAATTAGTTAACTCCTTATTTTACTCAAATTAAATCTGTTAATTTGCTTTAATTTGGAAATCTTCCTTTATGACTGAACTTCACCTATAATCCTGATCGTTGATTGAAATCAATCTCAACCATTGATAAATTTTAGAAAAGTCTATTTAAGAGAACCTGATCTCTTCATTTTGAAAGGTTGAATGAGAATTTGCATCGAAATGTTGCTGGAATTTATACTCACATTTGCTCATATTCACATATGCAAAGATCAAGTTTGACCAAAAGTTGACCAGATTTAACCACAATTGACTTGAGTTGAGTAGTTTCGAAAAGAATTTTGAAATAATTAAACGAAATTATTTAATTAAATGGAGTACTTACTTCTAATTAATTAAAAAATATTATTTAATTAAATGAGCATTCCTAGTTAATTAAATGAAGTTATTTAATTAAATAAGAAAAGTGTCTCTAATTAATTAAAGATTACTTAATTAAATAGAAAAATTAATTATGAGACCATATCTCATTTTATTAAATTAAATATCTCACCAAAATCTCTTTTCAGTTCATAAAGGGAAATTTTTAGTTCACTATTGATAAAAAATGAGCTAAATCAGTTAACTACTTGTTCTACTCAAATTGAATCAATTAACTCTTTATTTTACTCAAATTAAATCTGTTAACACCCTTTAATTTAGAAATATCCCTTTACGATTGAACTTCACCTTTAATCGTGACCGTTGATTGAAATTGATCTCAACCGTTGATAAATTCCAAGAAAGTCTATTTAAGAGACTCTTATCTCTTCATTTTAAAAGGCTGAATGAGAATTTGCATTGAATTGTTGTTGGAATTCATGCTCACATTTGCTCATATTCACATACGCAAAGATCAAGTTTGACCAAAAGTTTACCAGATTTGACCATGGTTGATTTGAGTTGACTAATTTTGAGAAGAATTTTGAAATAATTAAACGAAATTATTTAATTAAATGGAGTACTTACTTCTAATTAATTGAAAAAAGTTATTTAATTAAATTAGAAGCCATTCCTAATTAATTAAATGAAGTTATTTAATTAAAAAAGAAAAGTGTCTCTAATTAATTAAAGATTACTTAATTAAATAGAAAAAGTAATTATGAGAGCATATCTAATTTTATTAAATTAAATATCTCAACAAAATCTCTCTTTAGTTAAAAAAGAGAAATTTTCAATTCACTAATGATCATAAATGAGTTAAATCAGTCAGCTCCTTTTTCTAGTCAAATTAAATCAGTTAACTCCTTATTTTACTCAAATTAAATCTATTAACTCTCTTTAATTTGGAAATCTCGGTTTATGACTGAACTTTACCTTTAATCTTGACCCTTGATTGAAATTGATCTTAGCCATTGATGAATTCCAAGAAAATCTATTTAAGAGACCCTCATCTCTTCATATTGAAAAGTTGAATGAGAATTTGCATCGAATTGTTTTTGGAATTCATACTCACATTTGCTCATATTCAAATACGCAAACATCATGTTTGACCAAAAGTTGACCAGATTTGACCACGGTTGATTTGAATTGACTAGTTTCAAAAAGAATTTTGAAATAATTAAACGAAATTATTTAATTAAATGGAGTACTTACTTCTAATTAATTAAACAAAGTTATTTAATTAAATGAGAAACCATTACTAATTAATTAAATGAAGTTATTTAATTAAATAAGAAAAGTGTCTCTAATTAAATAAATGTTTACCTAAATAAAATAGAAAAAGTAATTATGAGAGCATATTTCAGTTTATTAAATTAAATATCTCAACAAAATCTCTCTTCAATTCAAAAAGAAAAATTTCAAGTTCACTATTGATAAAAAATGAGTTAAATCAGTTAACTCCTTTTTCTTGTCAAATTGAATCAGTTAACTCTTTATTTTACTCAAATTAAATCTGTTAACTCCTTCTAATTTGGAAATCTCCCTTTCTAACTGAACTTCACCTTTAATCTTGACCGTTGATTGAAATCGATCTAAACCCTTGATGAATTCAAGGAAAGTCTATTTAACAGACCCTCATCTCTTCATTATAAAAGTAAGAATGAGAATTTGCATCGAATTGTTGTTGGAATTCATACTCACATTTTCTCATATTCACATACGCAAATATCAAGTTTGACCAAAAGTTGACCATATTTAACTTACTTCTAATTAATTAAACAAAGTTATTTAACTAAATGAGAATCCATTCCTAATTAATTAAATGAAGTTATTTGATTAAATAAGAAAAGTGTCTCTAATTAATTAAAGATTACTTAATTAAATAGAAAAAGTAATTATGAGAGCATATCTCATTTTATTAAATTAGATATCTCAACAAAATCTCTCTTCAGTTCAAAAAAAGAAATTTCTAGTTCACTATTGATCAAAAATGAGTTAAATGATTTAACTCATTTTTTTACTAAAATTGAATTAGTTAACTCCTTATTTTACTCAAATTAAATCTGTTAACACCTTTTAATTTGGAAATCTCCCTTTATGACGGAACCTCACCTTTAATCCTGACAATTAATTGAAATCGATCTCAACCGTTGATGAATTGCAAGAATGTCTATTTAAGAGACCCTCGTCTCTTCATTTTGAAAAGTTGAATGAGAATTTGCATTGAATTTTTGTTGGAATTGATGCTCACATTTGCTCATATTCACATACGCAAAGATCAAGTTTGACCAAAAGTTGACCAGATTTAACTACGGTTGACTTGAGTTGACTAGTTTCAAATTTTTTTTTAAATATTTAAACTAAATTATTTAATTTAATGGAGTACTTACTTCTAATTAATTAAACAAAGTTATTTAATTAAATAAGAATCCATTCCTAATTAATTAAATAAAGTTATTTAATTAAATAAGAAAAGTGCCTCTAATTAATTAAAGATTACTTAATTAAATAGAAAAAGTAATTATAAGAGCATATCTCATTTTATTAAATTAAATATTTCAACAAAATCTCTCTTCAGTTCAAAAAGAGAAATTTCCACTTCACTATTGATCAAAAATGAGTTAAATGAGTTAACTCATTTTTTTAACTAAATTTGAATTAGTTAACTCCTTATTTTACTCAAATTAAATCTGTTAACTCCCTTTAATTTAGAAATATTCCTTTATGGCTGAACTTCACCTTTAATCCTGACCGTTGATTGAAATCGATGTCAACTGTTGATGAATTCCAAGAAAGTCTCTTTAAGAGACCGTCATCTCTTCATTTTGAAAGGTTGAATGAGAATTTGTATTGAATTGTTGCTGGAATTCATACTCACATTTGCTCATATTCACATACGCAAATATCAAGTTTGACAAAAAGTTGACCACATTTGACTACGGTTGAGTTGAATTGACTAGTTTTGAAAAGAATTTTGAAATAATTAAATAAAATTATTTAATTAAATGGAGTACTTACTTCTAATTAATTAAACAATGTTATTTAATTAAATGACAAACCATTCCTAATTAATTAAATGAAGTTATTTAATTAAATAAGAAAAGTGTCTATAATTAATTAAAGATTACTTAATTAAATAGGAAAAGTAATTATGAGAGCATATCTCATTTTATTAAATTAAATATCTCAACAAAATCTCTCTTCAGTTCAAAAAGGAAAATTTGCAATTCACTATTGATAAAAAATGAGTTAAATCAGTTACCTCCTTTTTCTACTCAAATTGAATAAGTTAACTCTTTATTTTAATCAAATTAAATCTGTTAACTCCCTTTAGTTTGGAAATCTCCGTTGATGACTGAACTTCACCTTTAATCTTGACCGTTGATTGAAATCGATCTCAACCGTTGATAAATTCTAATAAAGTCTATTTAAGAGACCCTCATCTCTTCATTTTGAAAGGTTGAATGAGAATTTGCATTGAATTTTTGTTCGAATTCATGCTCACATTTGCTCATATTCACATACGCAAAGATCAAGTTTGACCAGAAGTTGACCAGATTTGACCACGATTGATTTGAGTTGACTAGTTTTGAAAAGAATTTTGAAATAATTATTCGAAATTATTTAATTAAATGGAGTACTTACTTCTAATTAATTAAATAAAGTTATTTAACTAAATGAGAAGCCATTCCTAATTAATTAAATGAAGTTATTTAATTAAATAAGAAAAGTGTCTCTAATTAATTAAAGATTATTTAATTAAATAGAAAAAATAATTATGAGAGTATATCTAATCTTATTAAATTAAATATCTCAACAAAATCTCTCTTCAGTTCAAAAAAAGAAATTTCTAGTTCACTAATGATAAAAAATGAGTTAAATCAGTCAACTCCTTTTTCTAGTCAAATTGAATTAGTTAACACCTTATTTTACTCAAATTAAATCTGTTAACTCCCTTTAATTTAGAAATCTCCATTTATAACTGAACTTCACCTTTAATCCTGACCATTGATTGAAATCGATCTCAACAGTTGATGAATTCCAAGAAAGTCTATTTAAGAGACCCTCATCTCTTCATTTTGAAAGGTTGAATGAGTATTTGCATCGAATTATTGCTAGAATTCATACTCACATTTGCTTATATTCATCTACGCAAAAATCAAGTTTGACCAAAAGTTGACCAGATTAGACCACGGTTGATTTGAATTGACTAGTTTCAAAAAAAAAAATTAATAATTAAACAAAATTATTTAATTAAATGGAGTACTTACTTTTAATTAATGAAACAAAGTTATTTAATTAAATGAGAAGCCATTCCTAATTAATTAAATGAAGTTATTTAATTAAATAAGAAAAGTGTCTCTAATTAATTAAAGATTACTTATTTAAATAGAAAAAGTAATCATGAGAGCATATCTCATTTTATTAAATTAAATATCTGAACAAAATCTCTCTTCAGTTCAAAAAGGGAATTTTTTAGTTCACTATTGATCAAAAATGAGTTAAATCAGTTAATTCTTTTTTCTACTCAAATTGAATCAGTTAACTCTTTATTTTACTCAAATTAAATTTGTTAACTCCCTTTAATTTGGAAATCTTCCTTTATGACTGAACTTCACCTTTAATCCTGACCGTTGATTGAAATCGATCTTAAAAGTTGATAAATTCTAGGAAAGTCTATTTAAGAGACCCTCATCTCTTCATTCTGAAAGGTTGAATGAGAATTTGCATCGAATTGTTGTTGAAATTCATACTCACATCTGCTCATATTCACATATGCAAAGATCAAATTTGACCAAAAGTTGACCATATTTAACTACAGTTGACTTGAGTTGACTAGTTTCGAAAAGAATTTTGAAATAATTAAATGAAATTATATACTTAAATGGAGTACTTACTTCTAACTAATTAAACGAAGTTATTTAATTAAATGACAAGCCATTCTTAATTAATTAAATGAAGTTATTTAATTAAATAAGAAAAGTCTCTCTAATTAATTAAAGATTATTTAATTAAATGGAAAAAATAATTATGAGAGCATATCTAATTTTATCAAATTAGATATCTCAACAAAATTTCTCTTCAGTTCAAAAAGGGAAATTTCCAGTTCACTATTGATAAAAAATGAGATAAATCAGTTAACTTTTTATTTTACTCAAATTAAATCTGTTAACTCCCTTTAATTTGGAAATCTTCGTTTATTACTGAACTTCACCTTTAATCCTGACCCTTGATTGAAATTGATCTCAACCGTTGATGAAGTCCAGGAAAGTCTATTTCAGAGACCCTCATCTCTTCATTTTGAAAGGTTGAATGAGTATTTGAATTGAATTGTTTTTGGAATTCATACTCACATTTTCTTATATTCACGTATGCAAAGATCAAATTTCACCAAAAGTTGACCAGATTTAATCACGGTTGACTTGAGTTGACTGGTTTCGAAAATAATTTTGAAATAATTAAACAAAATTATTTAATTAAATGGAGTACTTACTTCTAATTTATTAAACAAAATTTTTAAATTAAATGAGAAGCCATTCATAATTAATTAAATGAAGTTATTTAATTAAATAAGAAAAGTGTCTCTAATTAATTAAAGATTATTTAATTAAATAGAAAAAGTAATAATGAGAGCATATCTCATTTTATTAAATTAAATATCTCAACAAAATCTCTCTTCAGTTCAAAAAGGGAAATTTTCAGTTCACTATTGATCAAAAATGAGTTAAATCAGTTAACTCCGTTTTCTACTCAAATTGAATTAGTTAACTCCTTATTTACTCAAATTAAATCTGTTAACTCCCTTAAATTTTGAATTCTCCCTTTGTGACTGAACTTCACCTTAAATTCTCACCGTTGATTAAAATTGATCTCAACCCTTGATGAATTCCAGGAAAGTGTAATTAATAGACCCTCATCTCTTCATTTTGAAAGGTTAAATGAGAATTTGCATCGAAAATTTGCTAGAACTCATACTCACATTTGCTCTTATTCACATAGGAAAAGATCAAGTTTGACCAAAAGTTGACTAAATTTAACCACGGCTGACTTGAGTTGACTAGGTTTGAAAAGAATTTTGAAATAATTAAACTAAAATATTTAATTAAATGGATTACTTACTTCTAATTAATTAAACAAAGTTATTTAATTAAATGAGAAGCTATTCTTAATTAATTAAATGAAGTTATTTAATTAAATAAGAAAAGTGTCTCTAATTAATTAAAGATTATTTAATTAAATGGAAAAAGTAATTATGAGAGCATATCTCATTTTATTAAATTAAATATCTCAATAAAATCTCTCTTCAGTTCAAAAAAGAATATTTCTATTTCACTATTGAAAAAAAATGACTGAACTTCACCTTTAATCCTGACCGTTGATTGAAATCGATCTCAACTGTTGATAAATTCCAAGAAAGTCTATTTAAGAGACCCTCATCTCTTCATTTTGAAAGGTTGAAGGAGAATTTGCATCGAATTGTTGCTGGAATTCATACTCACAATTGCTCATATTCACATACGCAAAGATCAAATTCGACCAAAAGTTTACCAGATTTAACCATAATTGACTTGAGTTGAATAGTTTCGAAAAGAATTTATAAATAATTAAACGAAATTATTTAATTAAATGGAGTACTTACTTCTAATTAATTAAACAAAGTTATTTAGTTAAATGAGAAGCCATTCTTAATTAATTAAATGAAGTTATTTAATTAAATAAAAAGAGTGTCTCTAATTAATTAAAGATTATTTAATTAAATAGAAAAAGTAATTATGAGAGCATATCTCATTTTGTTAAATTAAATATCTCAGCAAAATCTCTCTTCAATTCAAAAAGAAAAATTTCCAGTTCACTATTGATAAAAAATGAGTTAAATTAGTTAACTCCTTTTTCTACTCAAATTGAATCAGTTAACTCCTTATTTTACTCAAATTAAATCTTTTAACTCCCTTTAATTTGGAAATCTCTCTTTATGACTAAACTTCACCTTTAATCCTGACTGTTGATTGAAATCGATCTCAACCATTGATGAATTCCAGGAAAGTTTATTTAAGAGACCTTCATCTCTTCATTTTGAAAGGTTGAATGAGAATTTGCATCGAATTGTTGCTGGAATTGATACTCACATTTGCTCATATTTACATACGGAAAGATCAAGTTTGACCAAAAGTTGACCAAATTTAACCACGGTTGACTTGAGTTGACTAGTTTCGAAAAGAATTTTGAAATAATTAAATGAAATTATTTAATTAAATGGAGTACTTACTTCTAATTATTTAAACAAAGTTATTTAATTAAATATGAAGCCATTCCAAATTAATTAAATGAAGTTATTTAATTAAATAGAAAAAATAATTATGAGAGCATATCTAATTTTATTAAATTAAATATCTCAACAAAATCCCTCTTCAGTTCAAAAAGAAAAATTTCCAGTTCACGATTGATAAAAAATGAGTTAAATCAGTTAACTCCTTTTTCTACTCAAAATGAATCTGTTAACTCTCTTTAATTTGGAAATCTCCTTTTTTTACTGAACTTCACCTTTAATCCTAACCCTTGATTGAAATTAATCTCAACCATTGATGAATTCCAAGAAACTCTATTTAAGAGACCCTCATCTCTTCATTTTGAAAGGTTGAATGAGAATTTGCATCGAATTGTTTGACCAAAAGTTGACCAGATTTAACTACGGTTGACTTGAGTTGACTAGTTTCGAAAATAATTTTTAAATAATTAATCAAAATTATTTAATTAAATGGAGTAATTACTTCTAATTGATTAAAAAAAGTTTTTAAATTAAATCAGAAGCCATTCCTAATTAATTAAATGAAGTTTGTTAATTAAACAAGAAAATTGTCTCTAATTAATTAAAGATTATTTAATTAAATAGAAAAAGTAATTCTGAGAGCATATCTCATTTTATTAAATTAAATATCTTAACAAAATATCTTTTCAGTTCAAAAAGGGAAATTTCCAGTTCACTATTGATCAAAAACGAGTTAAATCAGTTAACTCTTTTTTCTACTCAAAATGAATCAGTTAACTCCTAATTTTACTCAAATTAAATTTGTTAACTCTCTTTAATTTTTAAATCTGCCTTTATGACTGAACTTCACCTTTAATCCTAACCCTTGATTGAAATTGATCTCAACCGTTGATAAATTCTAAGAAAGTCTATTTAAGAGACCCTCATCTCTTCATTTTGAAAGATTGAATGAGAATTTGCATCGAATTGTTGCTGAAATTCATTCTCACATTTGCTCATATTCACGTAAGCAAAGATCAACTTTGACCAAAAGTTGACCAGATTTAACCACGGTTGACTTGAGTTGACTAGTTTCGAAAAGAATTTTAAAATAATTAAACAAAATTAATTAATTAAATGGAGTACTTACTTCTAATTAATTAATCAAAAGTTATCTAATTAAATGAGAAGCCATTCCTAATTAATTAGATGAAGTTATTTAATTAAATAAGAAAAGTGTCTCTAATTAATTAAATAGAAAAAGTAATTATAAGAGCATATCTCATTTTATTAAATTAAATATCTCAAAAACATCTCTCTTCAGTTCAAAAAGGGAAATTTTTAGTTCACTATTGATCAAATATCAGTTAAATCAGTTAACTCCTTTTTCTACTCAAATTGAATTAGTTAACTCCTTATTTTACTCAAATTAAATCTGTTAACTCCCTTTAATTTGAAAATCTCTGTTTATGACTGAACTTCAACTTTAATCCTGACCGTTGATTGAAATCGATATCAACCGTTGATGAATTTCAAGAAAGTCTATTTAAGAGACCATCATCTCTTCATTTTGAAAGGTTGAAATAATTAAAGGAAATTTTTTAATTACAAGGAGTACGTACTTCTAATTAATTAAACAAACTTATTTAATTAAATAAGAAGCCATTCCTAATTAATTAAATGAAGTTATTGAATTAAATAAGAAAAGTGTCTCTAATTAATTAAAGATTATTTAATTAAATAGAAAAAGTAATTATGAGAGCATATCTCATTTTATTAAATGAAATATCCCAACAACATCCGTCGTCAGTTCAAAAAGAGAAATTTCTAGTTTTTTATTGGTCAAAAATGAGTTAAATGAGTTAACTAATTTTCCTACTCAAATTGAATCAGTTAACTCCTTATTTTACTCAAATTAAATCTATTAACTGTCTTTAATTTGGAAATCTCTCTTTATCACTAAACTTCACTTTTAATCTTGACCGTTGATGAATTCTAGGAAAGTCTATTTAAAAGACCCTTATCTATTCATTTTGAAAGGTTGAATGAGAATTTGCATCAAATTGTTTCTGAAATTCATACTCACATTTGCTCATATTCACATACGCAAAGATCAAGTTTTACCAAAACTTGACCAGATTTAACCACGGTTAACTTGAGTTGACTAGTTTCGAGAAGAATTTTCAAATAATTAAACGAAATTATTTAATTAAATGGATTACTTACTTCTAATTAATTAAACAAAGTTATTTAATTAAATGAGAAGCCATTCCTAATTAATTAAATGAAGTTATTTAATTAAATAAGAAAAGTGTTTTTAATTAATTAAAGATTATTTAATTAAATAGAAAAAGTAATTATGAGACCATATTTCATTTTATTAAACTAAATATCTTAACAAAATTCAATTCAAAAAGGGAAATTTCCAGTTCACTATTGATCAAAAATAAGTTAAATCAGTTAACTCCTTTTTCTACTCAAATTGAATCAGTTAACTCCTTATTTTACTCAAATTAAATTTGTTAACTCCCTTTAATTTGAAAATCTCCCTTTATGACTGAACTTCACCTTTAATCCTGACCGTTGATTGAAATCGATCTCAATCGTTGATGAATTCCAGGAAAGTCAATTTAAGAGACACTCATCCCTTCATTTTGAAAAGTTGAATGAGAATTTGCATCGAATTGTTGTTAGAATTCATAATCACATTTGCTCATATTCACATACGCAAAGATCAAGTTTGACCAAAAGTTCACCAGATTTTACCATAGTTGACTTGAGTTGAGTAGTTTCAAAATTTTTTTTGAAATAATTAAACGAAATTATTTAATTCAATGGAGTACTTACTTCTAATTAATTAAACAAAGTTATTTAATTAAATGAGAAGTCATTCTTAATTAATTAAATGAAGTTATTTAATTGAATAAGAAAATTGTCTCTAATTAATTAAAAATTATTTAATTAAATAGAAAAAGTAATTATGAGAGCATATCTCATTTTATTAAATTAAATATCTCAACAAAATCTCTCTTCAGTTCAAAAAGAAAAATTTCCAGTTCACTATTGATCAAAAATGAGTTAAATCAGTTAACTCCTTTTTCTACTCAAATTGAATCAATTAACTCCTTATTTTACTCAAATTAAATTTGTTAACTCTCATTAATTTGGAAATCTCCCTTTATGACTGAACTTCACCTTTAATCTTGACCGTTGATTGAAATCGATCTCAACCGTTCATGAATTTCAAAAAAGTCTATTTAAGAGACCCTCATCTCTTCATTTTGAAAGGTTGAATGAGAATTTGCATCGAATTGTTGCTGGAATTGATACTCACATTTGCTCATATTCACATACGCAAAGATTAGGTTTGACCAAAAGTTGACCAACTTTAACCACTGTTGACTTGAGTTGACTAGTTTCGAAAAGAATTTTGAAATAATTAAATAAGATTTTTTAATTAAATAGAGTACTTACTTCAAATTAATTAAACAAAGTTATTTAATTAAATGAGAAGCCATTCCTAATTAATTAAATGAAGTTATTTAATTAAATAAAAAAATTGTCTCTAATTAATTAAAGATTATTTAATTTAATGAAAAAAGTAATTATGAGAGCATATCTCATTTTATTAAATTAAATATCTCAACAAAATCTCTCTTCAATTCAAAAAGGAAAATTTTCAGTTCACTATTGATCAAAAATGAGTTAAATCAGTTAACTCCTTTTTCTACTCAAATTGAATCAGTTAACTCCTTATTTTACTCAAACTAATTCTGTTAACTCTCATTAATTTTGAAATCTTCCTTTATGACTGAACTTCACCTTTAATCCTGACCGTTGATTGAAATCAATCTCAACCATTGATGAATTCCATGAAAGTCTATTTAAGAGATCCTCATCTCTTCATTTTGAAAGGTTGAATGAGAATTTACATCAAATTGTTGCTGAAATTCATACTCACATTTGCTCATATTCACATATGCAAAGATTAGGTTTGACCAAAAGTTGACCAGATTTAACCACTGTTGACTTGAGTTGACTAGTTTTGAAAAGAATATTGAAATAATTAAGAGAAATTTTTTAATTAAATAGAGTACTTACTTCTAATTAATTAAACAAAGTTATTTAATTAAATGAGAAGTCATTCCTAATTAATTAAATGAAGTTATTTAATTAAATAAGAAAATTGTCTCTAATTAATTAAAGATTATTTAATAAAATAGAAAAAGTAATTATGAGAACATATCTTATTTTATTAAATTAAATATCTCAACAAAATCAATCTTCAATTCAAAAAGAGAAATTTAGAGTTCACTATTGATCAAAAATGAGTTAAATCAGTTAACTCCTTTTTCTACTCAAATTGAATCAGTTAACTCCTTATTTTACTCAAATTAAATCTTTTGACTCCCTTTAATTTTGAAATCTGCCTTTATGACTGAGCTTCACCTTTAATCTTAACCGTTGATTGAAATCGATCTCAACCATTGATAAATTCCAAGAAAGTCTATTTAAGAGACTCTCATCTCTTCATTTTGAAAGGTTGAATGAGAATTTGCATCGAATTGTTGTTGGAATTTATACTCACATTTGATCATATTCACATATGCAAAGATCAAGTTTGACCAAAAGTTGACTAGATTTAACCACAGTGTACTTGAGTTGACTAGTTTCAAAAAAAAAATTTGAAAAAATTAAATGAAATTATTTAATTAAAGGGAGAACTTACTTCTAACAAATTAAACAAAGTTATTTAATTAAATGAGAAGCCATTCATAATTAGTTAAATAAAGTTATTTAATTAAATAAGAAAAGTGTCTCTAATTAATTAAAGATTATTTAATTAAATAGAAAAAGTAATTATGAGAGCATATCTCATTTTATTAAATTAAATATCTCAACAAAATATCTCTTCAGTTCAAAAAGGGAAATTTCCAGTTCATTATTGATAAAAAATGAGTTAACTCAGTTGACTCCTTTTTCTATTCAAATTGAACCAGTTAACTCCTTATTTTACTCAAATTAAATCTGTTAACTCCCTTTAATTTGGAAATCTCCTTTTATTACTGAACTTCACCTTTAATCCTGACCGTTGATTGAAATCGATCTCAAACGTTGATGAATTCCATGAAAGTCTATTTAAGAGACCCTCATCTCTTCATTTTGAAAGGTTGAATGGGAATTTGCATCGAATTGTTGTTGGAATTCATTCTCACATTTGCTCATATTCACATACGCAAAGATCAAGTTTGACCAAAAGTTGACCAAATTTAACTACGGTTGACTTGAGTTGAGTAGTTTCGAGAAGAATTTTTAAATAATTAAACGAAATTATTTAATTAAATGGAGTACTTACTTCTAATTAATTAAACAAAGTTATTTAATTAAACGAGAAGCCATTCCTAATTAATTAAATGAAGTTATTTAATTAAATAAGAAAAGTGTCTCTAATTAATTAAAGATTATTTAATTAAATAGAAAAAATAATTATGAGAGCATATCCTATTTTATTAAATTAAATATCTCAACAAAATCTTTGTTCTGTTCAAAAAGGGAAATTTCCAGTTCACTATTGATCAAAAATGAGTTAAATCACTTGACTCCTTTTTTTACTCAAATTGAATCAGTTAACTCCTTATTTTACTCAAATTAAATATGTTAACTCTTTTTAATTTTGAAATCTCCCTTTATGACTGAACTTCACCTTTAATCCCGACAGTTGATTGAAATCGATCTCAACCGTTGATGAATTCCAGGAAAGTCTATTTAAGAAACCCTCATCTCTTCATTTTGAAAGGTTGAATGAGAATTTGCATCGAATTGTTGCTGAAATTCATAATCACATTTGCTCATATTCACAAACGCAAAGATCAAGTTTGACCAAAAGTTGACCAGATTTAACCACTGTTGACATGAGTTGACTAGTTTCGAAAAGAATTTTGAAATAATTAAATGAAATTATATAATTAAATAGAGTACTTACTTCTAAATAACTAAACAAAGTTATTGAATTAAATGAGAAACCATTCCTAATTAATTAAATGAAGTTATTTAATTAAATCAAAAAAGTGCCTCTAATTAATTAAAGATTATTTAATTAATTAGAAAAAGTAATTATGAGAGCATATCTCATTTTATTAAATTAAATATCTAAACAAAATCTCTCTTCAGTTCAAAAAGAGAAATTTCTAGTTCATTATTGACAAAAAATGAGTTAAATGAGTTAACTCCTTTTTCTACTCAAATTGAATCAGTTAACTCCTTATTTTACTCAAATTAAATCTCTTAACTCCCTTTAATTTGAAAATCTCCCTTTATGACTGAACTTGACCTTTAATCCTGACCATTGATTGAAATCGATTTCAATCGTTGATGAATTCCAAGAGAGTCTATTTAAGAGACCCTCATCTCTTCATTTTGAAAGGTTGAATACGAATTTGCATCGAATTGTTGCTAGAATTCATACTCACATTTGCTCATACTCACATACACAAAGATAAAGTTTGACCAAAAGTTGACCAGATTTAACCATGGTTGACTTGAGTTGAGTAGTTTCGAGAAGAATTTTTAAATAATTAAACGAAATTATTTAATTAAATGGAGTACTTACTTCTAATTAATTAAACAAAGTTATTTAATTAAATGAAAAGCCATTCCTAATTAATTAAATGAAGTTATTTAATTAAATAAAAAAAGTTCCTCTAATTAATTAAAGATTATTTAATTAAATAGAAAAAGTAATTATGAGAGCATATCCTATTATATTAAATTAAATATCTCAACAAAATCTCAGTTCAGTTCAAAAAGGGTAATTTTCAGTTCACTATTGATCAAAAATGAGTTAAATCACTTGACTCATTTTTCTACTCAAATTGAATCAGTTAACTCTTTATTTTACTCAAATTAAATCTATTAACTCTTTTCAATTTTGAAATCTCCCTTTATGACTGAACCTCACCTTTAATCCTGACTGTTGATTGAAATCGATCTCAACCGTTGATGAATTCCAGGAAAGTCTATTGAAGAGACCCTTATCTCTTCATTTTGAAAGGTTGAATGAGAACTTGTATAAAATTGTTGCTGAAATTCGTAATCACATTTGCTCATATTCACATACGCAAAGATCAAGTTTGACCAAAAGTTGACCAGATTTAACTACTGTTGACTTGAGTTGACTATTTTCGAAAAGAATTTTGAAACAATTAAACGAAATTATTTAATTAAATGGAGTACTTACTTCTAAATAACTAAACAAAGTTATTTAATTAAATGAGAAGCCATTCCTAATTAATTAAATGAAGTTATTTAATTAAATAAGAAAAGTGCCTCTAATTAATTAAAGATTATTTAATTAAATAGAAAAAGTAATTATGAGAGCATATCTCATTTTATTAAATTAAATATCTCAACAAAATCTCTCTTCAGTTCAAAAAGAGAAATTTCTAGTTCACTATTGATAAAAAATGAGTTAAGTCAGTTAACTCATTTTTCTACTCAAATTGAATCAGTTAACTTCTTATTTTACTCGAGTTAAATCTCTTAACTCCTTTTAATTTGAAAATCTCCCTTTATGACTGAACTTCACATTTAATCCTAACCATTGATTGAAATCGATTTCAACCGTTGATGAATTCTAGGAGAGTCTATTTAAGAGACCCTCATCTCTTCATTTTGAAAGGTTGAATGTGAATTTGCATCGAATTGTTGCTGGAATTCATACTCACATTTGCTCATATTCACATATGCAAAAATCAAGTTTGACCAAAAGTTGACCAAATTTAACCATGGTTGACTTGAGTTGACTAGTTTCAAAAAGAATTTTGAAATAATTAAACGAAATTATTTAATTAAATGGAGTACTTACTTCTAATTAATTAAAAAAAGTTATTTAGTTAAATGAGAAGCCATTCCTAATTAATTAAATGAAGTTGTTTAATTAAATAAGAAAAGTGCCTCTAATTAATTAAAGATTATTTAATTAAATAGAAAAAGTAATTATGAGAGCATATCTCATTTTATTAAATTAAATATCTCAACAAAATCTCTCTTCAGTTCAAAAAGAGAAATTTATAGTTCACTATTGATAAAAAATGAGTTAAATCAATTAACTCATTTTTCTACTCAAATTGAATTAGTTAACTTCTTATTTTACTCGAGTTAAATCTATTAACTCCCTTTAATTTAAAAATCTCCATTTATGACTGAACTTCACCTTTAATCCTGACCGTTGATTGAAATCGATCTCAATCGTGGATGAATTCCAGAAAAGTCTATTTAAGAGACCCTCATCTCTTCATTTTGAAAGGTTGAATGAGAATTTGCATCAAATTGTTGCTGGAATTCATACTCACATTTGCTCATATTCACATACGCAAAGATCAAGTTTGACCAAAAGTTGACTAGATTTAACCATAGTTGACTTGAGTTGACTAGTTTCGAAAAGAATTTTGAAATAATTAAACGAAATTATTTAATTAAATGGAGTACTTACTTCTAATTAATTAAACAAAGTTATTTAATTAAATGAGAAGCAATTCTTAATTAATTAAATGAAGTTATTTAATTAAATAAAAAAAGTGTCTCTAATTAATTAAAGATTATTTAATTAAATAGAAAAAGTAATTATGAGAGCATATCTCATTTTATTAAATTAAATATCTCAACAAAATCTCTCTTTAGTTCAAAAAGAGAAATTTCCAGTTCACTATTTATCAACAATGAGTTAAATCAGTTGACTCTTTTTTCTACTCAAATTGAATCAGTTAACTCCTTATTTTACTCAAATTAAATCTGTTAACTCCCTTTAATTTGGAAATCTTCCTTTATGACTGAATTTCACCTTTAATCTTGACCGTTGATTGAAATCGATCTCAACCGTTGATTATTTCCAGGAAAGTCTATTTAAGAGACCCTGATCTCTTTATTTTGAAAGGTTGAATGAGAATTTGCATCGAATTGTTGTTGGAATTCATAATCACATTTGCTCATATTCACATACACAAAGATCAAGTTTGACCAAAAGTTTACCATATTTAACCACGGTTGACTTGAGTTGACTAGTTTAAAAAAAAAAAAGTGAAATAATTAAACAAAATTATTTAATTACATGGAGTACTTCTAATTAATTAAACAAAGTTATTTAATTAAATGAGAAGCCATTGCTAATTAATTAAATGAAGTTATTTAATTAAATAAGAAAAGTGCCTGTATTGAAAGGTGTAATCATATTACCCATTAGAGTGAAAATTTTTGGATTCAGATGGAGTCTCTGAGAAGCGTTGGCTGCCGGCTAGGCTAGGGTTTTTCCCCTAGCCTATTCTTTGTGTTTGATCTTTACTATTTTTCTGTTCTGTTTGGATTGTTAGCTACTGGACATAATTTGCGTCAGTGTTTTTGGAGATCTTCTGCAGTCAATTTTGGATTGGAGGTTTTATTGTTTGCATGGCAGGGCCTGGGATTTCTTCTCCGTTGGTGAGAACAGATGGTTCTTCTCCAACTATGCATGCAATGCGATCTGAATCGTTTTATTCAGGGGAGAGCTCCAACTTGAAAAAAGTTAATGGTTGTCTTCCGCGTAGCCATGATCGCCCTGTTCTGGTTATTCCTCCAATGACTGTAATGGAAGACATTGATTATTGGACCAAGCATGCTTTGATATGAAAATTTCTTGGAATCCAGATTTCCTTATCCGCTCTTGAGGCATGGATCCGCCGCTCTTGGCAGGTGGAAGGCGATATGGAGATTATGTTGGCAGGGAATAGTTATTTTTTTGTTGTATTCTCTTGCATGTCTGATCGTGATTGTGTTTTTGAAGGAGGCCTTTATTTCTACAACAATGTGGGGTTATTTGTCAAACCTTGGTATTCAGGTTTTAATTCTACTGAGGATCTCCCTTCAACAGTGCCAGTTTGGGTTCGCTTGCCTCATCTTCCCTTGGAATTTTGGCATGAAGAAATCCTTTGACAAATTGCTTCTTTGTTAGGGAAGCCAGCTGCGATGGCACATCAAACCCTTGATAAAAATTTTATTTCTTTTGCTAGAATTTGTGTTGAAATTAATTTGAATAACCCATTACCAGATTATTTAGAAATTTGTCTGGGGGATTCTTCTTGGGTGCAGCAGTTAGATTATGAATCCCTCCCTTTCCGTTGCTGGATTTGTCATGACTATGGTCATTTAATGTGGCAGTGCCCTCGTAACTCGAGTTTCAAAGGAGTGGATCGGTCTACAGCTGGAAATGCTGGTGGTTTGGCAGATACTACAGGGAAAGGACAATCTCAAATGGTTAATACTACCAAGGGGATGAATCCACAAGATGCTATAGGTAAGGGTAAGGCTCCAATGCAGGATAAGGATGGATTTACCCCTGTTTGTCCTCGAGCTAAGGGACGTGGTCAAAAGAGGCCTTTGAAAGAAAGATTATCTGATTCAAGTTTTAACCATTTTGAGGTGCTGGATAGTATGGTTCTAGAGGAGGGTATTCCTCCTCCTATCTCTTCTGATCCAGCTTGCCCAGATGAGAGATCTATTCCTAATGATGCTTGTGG
Source organism: Cupressus sempervirens (assembly GCA_028749045.1). Classification (NCBI taxonomy): domain Eukaryota; kingdom Viridiplantae; phylum Streptophyta; class Pinopsida; order Cupressales; family Cupressaceae; genus Cupressus; species Cupressus sempervirens. Next base: position 104,319,156 of record CM053787.1, read on the forward strand.
GGCATCTCAAGTTGTAGTATATCAGAATTGTGAGGTTCCTGTAGCTCCTGTGACAGCGGCTCTAGTGACTCCTGTAGTGTTGGAAGATGATGATGTTGTTTTGGCTGACTTGGTTAAGGATGTGCTACTATCAGGTAAGGGCAAGGGATCTCCTCTCCCCTTGGGGTTGCTGCCTCAACCCTTTAAGCGGGCTTCTTCTTCTCCCCCTCTAAGGAGTGGGCACAAAACAGACCAAGAGAAGGTTAAACTCACAGGAGATATATTGATTGAGTCTGGTTCAGTGAAACCTTTGGATTGTCATTTTCCCAAATCTACCCAGTGATGATTATTCTCTCATGGAATGTAAGGGGGTTGAATAGCATCCCTAGACAAAAGGCTATTCAGAACTTGGTGGTTGATCATAGTCCTGATATTTTTTGTATCCAAGAGACTAAGCTCTCTGTGGAGTCTATGGTCCAACATGCCTCTAGTATTTGGTCTTGTGGCCAATGCCAGTGTGTTGGGGCAACAGGCAGTGCTGGTGGTTTAGCTATATTTTGGGATCCTCAAAAAATTTCTCCTCTTGGCTGGATGTCTTCTCGCTCAGCTCTCTCTATGGTAGCTTCTGCTCTAGACTCAGGTGAGGTAATCATGGTTACTAATGTGTATGCACCTGTTGATCTTGTGGGAAAGGAGGAACTTTGGGAACATATTCAATATGTTAGAAATTGGCATCCTTATCATCCTTGGGTGTTAGCAGGAAACTTCAATTAAATTTTAAGTCTAGAAGAGAAGTATGGTGGTTTGGCTAGATTGGGGCCTTCTTTTGCTCTTCTTCGGAAACACATATCTCTTTTGCATCTCTCTGATGTTAATCCTTCTAATGGCCTCTATACCTAGAATAATCGTAGGACTGGTGTTGCTACTATCTCAGAACGCCTGGATAGATTTCTTGTTTCTTGCTTCTGGCTTAGTGGCACCCTTACTATCTCTTCATAAATCCTTGATCTGAGGGGTTCAGATCATTGGCCAATCGAATTTTCCGCTATAGGGGCTTATGTTCTGAAGCATCCTCCTTTTAAGTTCCAGTTGATGTGGCTTCGTGACTCCTCTCTTCATGATTTTGTTTTTTGTTGGTGGAAAGATGGTGCCCTTGCATATGGTACTGCAATGTTCTCATTTTCTAAAAGGCTTCAATATGTTAAAAGGCAGCTCAAGATATGGAATAGGGAATGCTTTGGGAATCTTCACTTTATGAAGAGGCTTGCTCAAGAAAATCTTGATGTCATCACAAGGGAGATTAGAGATCGAGGTTTCTCAGAGGATCTTGGCCAGGCTGAATCCCTTGCTTCTAGAGCTCTAGAAGAATGGGAACTTCGAGAGGAAATTTTTTGGAAGCAAAAGGCTCAAGTTGATTGGCTCCAGGAAGGTGATCGAAACACTTCCTTTTTCCATAAAACAGTGCAATCTCGCCAGAATCAGAGCACTATCTCTTCTTTGGTTAATTCTCAAGGTATCCAACTGAATTCCTTGTCATCTTTGTTCCAAGAGGCTATTCTGTACTTCTCTACCCTCTTCTCTGAGGACTCTCCTCCTGCTGATAATGAGGAAAATATTATTTTGTCCTGTATTCCTTCCCTTATCACTCAGGAAATGAATGATTATCTCATGCGTCCTATCTCTTTGGAAGAGCTGGAGGCGATGGTCCTTGGCATGCCTAAGGGGAAGACTCCTGGTCCTGATGGTTTTCCAGTTGAATTCTTTCAAGAATTTTGGGACATCATTAATCATGATTTGTTGGAGGTGGTTAAAGAATCCTATGCTAGCAAGCAAATGCTTTGAGCTTTGAACTCTACATTCTTGACTCTTATTCCTAAGAGAGAGGGTGCTAATCAATTGGAGTTTTTTAGACCAATTACCTTATGTAATGTGGTCTACAAAGTTATTACTAAGCTGATTGCTGAGAGACTGAAAAGGTGGCTTCCCATTATTATCTCAGAAGAACAAGGTGGTTTTGTTGGTGGAAGACAAATTTTGGATGGGGTGGCTATTGCTATTGAGGCTATTCACTCTATGGCTACTTCAAGGGAGAGAGCCATGTTTGTTAAGCTGGATATGGCTAAGGCCTATGATAGAGATAAATGGAGCTTCCTAAGGAGTATTCTTCTTTCTTTTGGATTTAGCTCTGATTGGGTGAGTTGGATTATGAGTTGCATTACTTCTGCCTCTTTTTCTATTCTTATTAATGGTCAACCTTCACAACTATTTGGTGCTTCTAGAGGCCTCTGCCAGGGTGACCCTCTCTCCCCATATCTATTCATCATCATGGCTGAAGGCTTGGGAAGATTCATTAAGCATCAGGTGTCCCAGAATTCTATTCAAGGCTGGTGGTGGGGTAATGGCTTACCTTCTCTTTCCCATCTTCAATTTGTTGATGATTCTGCTCTTGCCGGTCTTGCTAGGATCAAGGAAGCTGAAGCCTTTTGACATGCTTTGGACGTTTATTTGGCAGCTTCAGGCCAGAAAGTTAATGAGCACAAATCATTCATTTACTTTTTTAACACTCCTAATTGTATTCAGCACAGGATTGTTGGTATCCTACGGTTTTAGATAGGTTCACTTCCTTTGACTTATCTTGGCATTCCTATTGCTGTTTCTAGGCAGCCACGTCTCTTCTGGAAAAATTTGATTAGCAAGCTTCAGGATAAGGTAAATCATTGGACTCATAGATGGCTTTCTACTGCTGCACGGGTTACTCTTCTTCAAGCTGTTATCCAAGCTCTTCCTACTTATAGAAGCATGGTTCATGCTGCACCTATTTACTTTCTCAAGGAGTTTGATGCTCTTTCTGAACAATTCCTTTGGAGTGGTAATTTACGTAGTACTAAATGGAGCTTGGTTAATTGGGCAACTGTTTGTAGGCCTAAAAAGGAGGGTGGTCTTGGTCTTCGTTCTGCTCTATTGAGTAGAAAAGCTTTGGCTGCTAAACTTTATTGGCGATGGTGCTCTGGACAGCATCAACTTTGGGCTCATATTATCACTCACAAATATTTTCATGGTGCTGATCCTTGCTCTATTTCTGCACTTCCTCTTGAAGGTCGTGGCTCAATGGTTTGGCATACTTTGAAGACAGGTGCGATGTTGGTGAAGAGGGGTCTGTTTTGGATATGTAAAGGAGGTTCTCAGGATTTGTTTTGGTCTAATGCTTGGGATGGATTCCCTTCCATTTTATCCATATACCCTCATCTTCAGCCTCTTTATGACTCTTTTCTTGCCACTGGATGGGATAAAGTCACTCATTACAAGACTCCTTATCAATTGGGACCTGTTGTTGGTTATAGATGGAAGCATTCCTCTGGTTGGCCTCCTGGAGGTACAGACATGGATAGTCAGGAGCTTTCTCAAATTCTGGCCTCTAGAGAGTGTCCCTCTTTGCTTGGTCCAGATGTATTGGCTTGGGGCGGTACCTTGTCTGGTAAATATCATGTCTCTACTGGGTATTAGGAGATAACTAGACAATTATTTGGGGATGCTGAGGTCCCTTGGTGGAAGCAAGTCTGGAATAAATTTTCTTGGTCCAAGTGCAATTTTTTCATGTGGCTAGTGGCTCACAACCGTTGTCTTACCTGGGATAATCTTTGTAAACGTGGATTTCAGGGCCCCTCTTATTGTGTTTTGTGTGGTAATGGAGAGGAGTGTGTCTCCCATCTATTCTTCCATTGCTCCTATTCTACTCAAATATGGCACCTTTGGTGGAGCGCTTGGGGTTTCTCTTGTCGACATGCTTCCTCTTTGCCTAAGTTCTGGGCTCGCTTGGGTAGTGCTCCCTCCAAGTCTTCTTCTCTCCATGCTGCTTGGATTGCTGGCCCATCTTTCATGCTTTGGCATATCTGGTTGGAGAGGAATCATCGCATATTCCAAGATGTTCGGCTTGGTGTTTTGCATCTTTGGTGAAAAATATCACATTCTCTCCAAGAAACTATTCTTGTGAAGTGTGACCTTGATGGGGGTATGGATCCGGTTGATCTTGCTATCTGTAATCGCCTCAATTTTTATCTGCAAGATGGGGTTGTGGCTCATAGGTTTCCTTCTATGTCTAGGCAGCTTCACCATCAAAGGAAGAGTCGAGTTAACCGGGATGGGAACTAGACTCCTCCTCCCTGTGGAGTTCTGAAAATTAACACTGATGGTTCTTCTCGTGGGAATCCTGGTCTGGCTGGTATTGGCGAAGTGGCTCGTTGTAGTTCTGGGAATGTTCAATTTTTCTTCTCAATTCATAAGGGTGATTATACTAACAATCTCATGGAAGCTCAGGCTATTTTATATGCTGTGGAACAGTGTTGCTTGTGGGGATGGAGTAAGATTATTTGTGAGTCTGATTCCCAGGTGGTGGTGAACATGCTTTCTTCGCAAGAGCTTGAGGATGTTAGTTGGCAGCTGGCCACTGTTGTTAAGAAGATTCTTTTCTTCTCTTCCTCTTTTCAGTTCATTAGGTTCAAGTATATTCCGCAAGAATGGAATAGACCTGCTGATTGTTTAGCCAAATAGGCTTCTAGTCATGATCCGAGTTGGAATATTAGGGATAGGGGGCAATTGTCCTTTGATATGGTGCAAGAATTTGATGATCTTGTTGCTCAGCATCGAGCTCCTTGTTGAGCTCTCCTTGTTGTATTCCTTTCTTTCTTAATAAATTTTTACCCCTCTTTTTGCATCAAAAAGTGCCTGTATTTAATTAAATAGAAAAAGTAATTATGAGAGCATATCTCATTTTATTAAATTAAATATCTCAACAAAATTGCTCTTCAGTTCAAAAAGGGAAATTTTCAGCTCACTATTGATCAAAAATGAGTTAAATTAGTTAACTCCTTTTTCTAGTCATGTAGTGCCTACCCTCGTTCACATCTTTTCTGGACATTGTTATTATCAGACTTTGATAGACTAGTTTTATGTTGATGGATTAGTGGTATTGTTTTGACACTATTAGACATTGTGTTATGGATTCAGTGGTTATATGATGAGATCATTTAGATTTTACATTTCATGCATACATGATGATCATTATACTATTTTCGGTTATTATTGATGATTAGATGGATGGTTTATTATCTTATGTGTTTTATTATGGATACTTACCCAATACTTGCATGTGTATGGTGTGCGTGTTTTCTTATTGTATGACATTTTTGATGTGGTTAAGGAAGGGAGTCGTAGTCACTTGCTTAGTCAGGATCTACACGATGCACCACTTCCTGCCATTGTCTGTTTAGCTTAGCATTATATATTGTATGTACATGCATGTTTTTTTCTGCAGGTTGTAGGTACCGGGTATCGACTTCCCTGAATTGCCAGGATGAGTGTACCCTATTATACTATCTCAATGATAAGAGAAGGGAGATAAATTCTCAAGTCCAAATTCCAAACCTTTAAGCCAATTGTCTTAGTGAGTTAGGACAAGTATCTAGATATTTTACCCGCCGAATGTGTCGGATGACATAATTCATGATTTTTAAACCTTTAGACTAATTTTAAGTGATTTTCTCTATGATGGGTTTTCATATTTTATTTTGGAGGTCTATGGTGAATTTTCTATTAATTAAGTCTTAATAAATGGATTTAATTAATAAATTAATTATTTGAGAAGATTAATATAAAATATCATGTTATTTGATATTTTGATTATAATTAATTAAATGTGAATTATTGAGAAAAAATGAATTAAATAAAAGAAAATTAGAAATTAAAAATAATAATAATAAAGTAATAAATAAATAATAATAAAAAGTTATAAAAGTTAAAATGAAAGTTATAAATATTTAAATAGAAATTATATAAAAAGTGAATTGGAGTTATAAGCTTCCATGGGAGTTAGTGCACTTCTCTATTTCTCAAGTGTCAACAACACGGGGGTTAGTGCATCAATTAAGGACATGGTGTCTACAACCCTAAGGCTCATCTTGAAGGTTGGAAAAGATCCATGCTTAGTTGGTGACACCTTCCAACTATTTCTAAAAAAATTCTAAATGTTTCTTGAAAGCTCTTTATATTCAGGCATTCATAGAAGCTTAGACAGAGCATTTGGAGTGCAATTGGAGCATTGGAGGACTCAAGAATTTTGAAGAAGGGAGAAGCTTGCTCTACGGATTTTCTGAGGAAGAGCGATTTAGCATCAGAATTCGAGTAGATTCTTTTGATTTTACTTATGCTATTTGTGTGCTAAAATGTTGTCACACTTTTATGAATCATTACATGTAAGAAAACTCAAGAATGAGCCCTCACAAATCGATCCATAGCTCTCTACTCATAGAGTGTAAGGGTTTGCAATGGAGGCCCTCAGTTTGACCTACTTTTGTGCCCATGCAAGTGCACCATGAGATGAGAGATTCAAAGAGGAAAAGCAAGAATGCTAGTCTCCATGATCTTCAAATATGCATGAAAATAAGATCTAATCTATGAAAGAAAAATCTAATCTATAAATGCAAGATCTAAGCTAAAAGCCCATGATGGGTGCAAGAGAAAAAAAGACAAGAAAATAGAAGTTCTCCACAAAAAGCTTTTGTATTCAAACTCCTTCAAAAATTGGTCTTCAAACCTGCAGCATAATGATAGCATAATCATGGGTGTCTACCATGAGGAGAGGGCTCTCCCTTATAAAGGAAATTATGGAGGTTAGAGGCTTCTCACAACCAATATGGGATAATAGAGATTGATCCATGTGAGACAAAATTCCACCAATGAGAAAAGAGGAGTGGTTGAGAAGAAAGTGGTGATCCATGTGAGACAAGATTCCACTAATTAGAAAAGAGGAGTGGTTGAGGAGAAAGTGGAAAGATAAATCCCACTTAGATCACATTTTTAAGTGTAGGGAAATTAAATAAAAAGAATTTTTTTATTTTTTTTTTAATCAAAAGAGATATTAAGTGGAATTTTTATTTAATTAAAAGGGAGCAAGTTCTTTTTAATTAAATAGAAGATATTTAATTAAATTAAAAGATAGGTTTTTCTCTTAATTAATTAAATGTGGATGAACTGTTTAATTAAAAAAGAGGTTTTCTTTTAATTAAATGGGGATTTTATTTTATTTAATTAAAAGAGAAGATTTTCTTTTAATTAAATAAGACTTGGAATAAAATGATCAATCTTAAAAATGAAATAAATCGAATTTGATCAAGGAAATTGATTTGAATTGATTTAATAAAATATTACAAACCATTGATTCAGAAATTTTGATAAATTGACCAATTGAATAATGGGGGTCCATAGTCTAGGCGACCATTTTTGGGTGCATACATTTGCCCCTCTTTGACTAATGTGTGATCGATTTGGGAACACATGTAGTCAAAGAAAGAAATTAAATTGTGAGGTCGATTTGGGATTACAAAACAACCCAGATGTGTGGTCGACTTGGGAACACATTAGGAAAAAGAATACAAATAAATTTTAACTTGAAAAAGTCGAGTATAAAATTGATAAAATTGAATCAAGGATTGAAATTGATAATTACTGCCCCCTCGTGATCGAAATCGAAATGAGATAGAGGAGAAACAACAAATTGATAAATTTGATCAAATCGAACAAAAGATAAGGTTCTTGATGTAAGATGAAAGACATAAGAATCATAGAACCAAGGTAGATCATCAAGCATGAAATATTATGCCCCAAAGGTGATTTAGAAGAAAAAAAGTGGGGAAAAAGAAAATGGAAGATAGAAGTTTGAAAGATATGGAAAGAAATAGAAATAAGAAAAGAAAATGCTCCAAAAATCAATCAACTATTTAAGATGGAAATTTCGATTGAGATCACGAAAGAAAATAAGGAAATGAAGATCAAAATGTGACCACAATTGATTAAATGTCCACAATAAAGATGAAAGGAGAACCCTCTCAAACTCATAATGCAGCCTAAAAATGAAAAACTAACATGAAGTCGAATAATGCAAGATACATGAAATGAAATGGTGTACTTGCAAAAGAGAAACTGTAACATAGGATTTTGTGTTCATCATTCATTAGAGAATGTAAAAGAACTTATTTTCATCATTGGGCCATTATTAACAGACATCGAAAAATCACACAATCATCACTAGTTACAAATGCAACTATGAAGATATGAATGTGATTTATATTGGATTGAAATGTGGAAAGATTCTAACATAAGCATCAAAGACATAAAGGTCAAGATGACTTCGATGTTACCTTACCCAATTTAATATAGAAAAACTATGCTCGCATCAAGGCACAGATTCCAAGATGACTATAAGAATGGTTGTGCAAAAATAGTCAAGGATGATGTCTCAAATCTCCTAAGTGTTTCAAGGGGACAACAAAAGACACTCTAGAGTTCAAGACCACACCCACAAGCAAAAAAATAAATAAATAAAAACATGTCTCATGCCCTAAGTCTTCTAGCAATGCATCATGGAGAGACTTATCAGACAAAGACACTCAACAAAAATCAATAATAGTTAGTACATAGAGAAAAAAAAATCATGACATAAGTCAAACATTAAGTGTTGCATTAAAAAATTTAAGTGTGTTAACTGATACTGAGTTCTGAGGACAAGGATCAAATGCTTGCAGGAAGGTAAGATCACATAATGATACTGGGTAAGATCAAACCAATAAGTGTTGAAAAACACTTGATGTTAATGGGTGTTGAAAAATACCATTTGCGAGGTGTCCTAAAGACTCACACATCTAAGAAACCAAAGCTAACATAGTTATGCCCCCTAGACAAAGACCAATTCCAAACCAAGGTAACAAGAACAAGGCATGGTGGAGAAAGGCTAAGTGTCGAGGACATGTGCTAAGAAACAGGGGTGCAAAGGCCTCAAGTAGCGCCCGTTTCCAGGTTTTCACCACTTGGATTTTTTTATTTTTATTTTTTCAGGACTTATTATAAAAAAAAAAATTGTATTTTTTCTACCAAGGCGCCTGTTTCCAAGTTTTCACCAAGGCAATTTTTCTATTTTTTTGAATTTTTGAATTTTTTATTTTTTTTGTATTTTTGGAATATATAAATTTTTTTGAAGATAAATCAAAGTGCCTTTTGCTAGGTTGTCACTAAGATGATCATTTTTTTAGGAAATTTTTCAATTTTTAGAATTTTTACAATATATCATTTTTTCGGATTTTTTAAAACATATCAATTTTTTTGGATTTTTTTTTTTAGGATCAATAAATATATACAAAGATGCCCCCAGACAGAATGGACATCAAACTTTTAAGCAAGATCACATCGTGCAGTCCCAATATCTAACAAGGTGGAGGACATAATGTAGCAATAAGCTAATGGATATGATGGATAAGCAAGGAGTGTATGAAGCAAGTGAAAGTGATCTTCAAAGGCTGACTCCTCAAGAGTACCCAAGCTAGGGAAAATTTGTCATGTAAAGAAAATTTGGACAAGAAATGAAAGGCCAGCATAGGATAATTCATGAAAGCATAATTTGAAAGTGGGAAAGATGCAATCCAAAAGAGTAGACATGTCAAGAGGCTTCATAGCATCATACTTTACTCTTTTTTATTAGATCAAGACCAAAAGGGTAAATGGGAAAAGGATAGTGAAAGACTAGAATGAATGGAGAAAAATAGATATGAAGGCTAAACATGAAAGGAATGAAAACAAGATCATCATAAGATAGCTCACAAGATAGCCAAATGTTTGTGTATAGGTCAACATTGTCAAGATCAAAGAGAGAAGATGAAATGGATGAAAGATGTAGAAGAACTACGCATGATGCCTGATTGTCAAGTTTTCATCATGGTACTTATCCAAGGTGCCACAAGGGAGTGGTTTTTACCATAGGACAAATTTATTTCTCTTTAGTTTTGCTACCAAGGTGCCTGATTATCAGGTTTTCACCAAGGCACATTTTCAAAAAAAATTCTTTTCTTTTCTTTTTTGCAAATTTTTTCAATTTTTCTCATTTTTTTATTTTTTTTGGAAGAAGTCAAGCTTTTGAGATAATTCTCCTTGAATGTTTAAACCATGATATACAAAGGAATTCAAATGATATTCTCAAAGATGCTAATTATGGAAAGGAAGATTGGAGACAAAAATGGAGGATATGGCTTTATGCAAAGTGAGTGAGATTGAAAAATGGAAATGAAGGCAAGATCAACATCAACACACGCCTTGAAGGGTGGTGAGAGGATGTAGAAAATGTGAATGAAGGAATACATGAGTAGAAAGAAGAAGTGTTGGTTTAGGCACATGGAAGAATGGAAGAATGCTTTTGGAAGAAGATGAAGCGGAATTCTTTGGAAGCTTGAATGTCAACTTCAATTGTTGTTCAACATTAGACTCTCTGAAGAGATACTTTGGAATCCATATATCCATAGATCTCTTTTCATTTCTTTTTGATGATTTAGAGACAATATCTTCAATGATGGATTTTGGAACCCATACTTGTCTTGTAATCTTTTTCTTAGATATCTCTTTTGAATTAATGCCCCCATGTCGATTAGAAGAGACATGGTGGTCTTCTTTTTTATATGGATTCTTGAATTTCTTCTTTTTCTTGTATTGAACATTCAAGTTACTTCCAAAAGACTTGGGACTTGTGGAAGAAGAAGGATGATATGACTGGTTTAGGTGAGTGGGTGGATGAAAAGGATTTAAGGATATGCATCTATGTTGATCTTGAGGAAAGATAGGAGAGGGAGGGACGTAAGGACCCAAGATGGATGAAGAATTAGGAGAATTGGGAGGGGAAAGTGAAGGGACATAAGGACCCAAGATGGAAGGAAGACATGAAATATTTAATATTGATGGGGGAGGTCCAAGGATGGATGTGGAAGATGCAAAAGGGTAATCAATAAGTTCATTAACATTTGTTTGACAATTAAGGACATTAGCATCTTTAGAGTGAGCATTAGGATTTTCAATAATATCATGAACATCTTGAATAGGAGCAACTTCTTTGATTGGATAACTTAAAGCTTGAGAAGACTTAGGAAGAGTAGAAAGTGGAAGGGAACATGGAGTGGTAGAACAAGAAGATGGAAGACTTTGATCTTGACAAGGATCTTTGGATAACATAAGCATAGAATTGTTCTCTTGATTTTCAATAGGCTCAACATTGGAAGTAACAACATCATTTTTAATAACCTTAATGGAATCTTTGGAAGGAACAAGTGTCCTTAGGTCATTTTTATTGTCAATAAGCTCAATAGTGCAAGCAGTATCTTGATCTTGCTTAGGAGAAAACTTAAGACATGGTGGACTGAATGAGAAAGGGCATAAGGGATCAAAAGAACCATGAAACATATCAGAAACATCGTGAAAATAATTGGATGAAAAGGAGCGTTCTTGATCTTGATCTTTCTTTAGATTTTTTTCTTTATCATTTTTAGAGTCCTCTTGACATGAAGCCACTCCTAAGGAGAAGGAAGCATGTTGAAATTGTATGGAAGGCTTTGGACTAGATGATGAAGGACTACCTAAAGTAGGCATTATAGCACATGAAGGCTTAGGATCTTTAGATTTAGCATTATCAAAAGTATTTGTAGCCAGGTGAAGGTTAGCTTGAGTTTCTTTAAGAGGTAGCCCTTGAGGATAATTATAGGGAACTGCATTAAAATCATTAGGATCTTTGTTGGATGAATGATTGGTAGAAGATTTGAGAGACTCAGAATCTTTAGGGAATGTATGGATAGTGGAGGAAGTAGAAGATGGAAGGGGAGCATCAGAAGATAAAGGTTCAACATTAACATGATCTTGTTCAAGAGTGTAATCTTTATGTTCAGCATGAGGATTCTTAGAAGAGGAACTCTTATCCCATTGATGTTGTATTTCAGCACAAAAAAATGCTTTCTCTTCATCAAAAAATGCAGATTTATCATTTAGGTATTGTTCACAAAATTTATCAATGTTGTTTTCAAGATTTGATTCATGTGGATTCCCATTAATATGTATCTTTGACTCATCCCCTTTAAACATAGGCATAGGACTAGGAGGACTTTTAGAAACTGTAGGAATGTAATAATCACCATCATCATAATCATTGTCACTATAAGCATTGTAGATAGGCATATCACAAGACTTTTCATGTTGTTCATTATGGTCTATCTCAATAAGAGGAATAAGACTCTTGGTAGAAGTAGAAGAAGAATGATATCGTAAAGAAGAGGTAGGTGAAGACCTACATGAATAATATTTAGAAGAATCATCATAAGACTTGGAATATGAAGAATGAGAATGATATTTAGAAGAATCATGATAAGACTTAGAAGATGAAGAATGTGAAGGATATTTAGAAGAATCATGATAAGATTTAGAAAATGAAGTATGTGAATGATATTTAGAAGAATTATCGTAAGACTTAGAAGATGAAGAATATGGAGGATATTTAGAAGAATCATGATCAGACTTGGAAGATAAGGAATTTGAACGATATTTAGAAGAATCATGATAAGACTTGGAGGATGAAGAATCTGTATGATATTTAGAAGAATCGTGATAAGACTTGGAAGATAAGGAATTTGAACAATATTTAGAAGAATCATGATAAGACTTGGAGGATAAAGAATCTGTATGATATTTAGGAGAATCATGATAAGACTTGGAAGATGGAAAATATTTGGAAGAAGGATATTGTGATTTAATCTTGCACATGATCCTAGCAAAAGTGTCTGATTTATCCATTTTTTTAATCATTTTTGTTGCAACGTTAGCATCCATGCATCTATTGGAGTGACAACACTTTTCAAATTCAAGAAGGAGGTGGATTTCATCTGAGCTCAAATGAGGGTCCCTAAAAAGATATCCAAGATCCATGGTTCTAGAAGAAGAAGAATCAAGTATGGAAGAAGAGAAAGAATGAATAGAAGAAGGTAGACTATATGATAATAGGAGGAAAAGAATCAAGAAGACATGAAGAAGAGGAAGAGTGGAAATGACAGATTAGAAAGACATGGAAGATAAAGGAGAAAGAAGACCAAGAGTCATTTTGGAAAATTTGATACCATTTGAGATCATTTGAATGTTGAGCAACATGTAATAGCACTTGTAATCAACATGAAAGAAAAGGCACTAGTTGATAGGATAACCCTAAGAAACGTTGGTACCAAACTAGGATAGTAAAAGCTCTCACTTGTCCAAAAGAGATGTGATAAGATAGAATTTTGCAATAGGTGTAAACCAACACTGCCACAGAGGTGCCCACAACTTTGGGTGAATACCCTAGCACATATGGACTAGGAGGATAATTGACCCAAATTATAAATAATTAAAATTGAACTTTGATGAAAGTGAATGGACAAGAGATTAGTAAGACTCTCCAAGTGTAATATCAAAGGATCCAAGTGTATATCTTTCTCAATAAGGACGGTTTCTAACTTGTCAACTCCAAACAAGGTCTCTTGTGAAATCAATGATTACTAATTCAAGAGGTCAAAGCACAATAACCCATGGTGCAAAAAGGCTTTTAACAATGAGAAAAGTAGCCTAATCCAAATAGGACCAACCTAGGGAGACTAGAAATAATGGGATAACAAAGTTATTCGATCGTAAAGTCTCAACTCAAGAACTCAGATTTTGTTCATTTTAAATATCCAACTAGATGTATCAATAGATTCTTTATCATAAACCAAGCATGCAAGATAGAAAACAGGGATTTCAAGCAAACAGTCTTCAAACAATGAACAAGGGGCAAAGCAACCTTACACATGAGCAATCAAGTGACTTAGTTTATGCTAATCCCTAGGAGAGCTAATTCTTTATGTTCTCAAAGAGTTTCACAATCATTGCATACATCCCTAGAAAATAAAAGTTGGCCTCTCTAAGGTTTTTAATAATGGTTTGACTCTGCAACTTTTATGATTCATAGGGGTGACCTCCAATCCCGGCGCACCAAGGTTTTGACATAGTCTGAGAACTTAATCTTCAAGAGCTGCTAGGGAGATCTGACAACCCATAATGAACCATAACCCATGGAGATTTCTTCCACGAGGACATTTATATAGTGATTTTTGCAACCACGGCAGAAGTGGCTATTACCGCTTGAGGTTTCATCCCCAATTTCTCTGTATAGGGATTGTCTGCTATGGTTAACCCTCTCTAAAGGTGACCGACTCACAATAGTGGACCACAAGGGGACTTAGCTTTCAGATCCAAGGTTTTGACACCTTTTCACTTTTAGCCCAATCAAAGCATGCAGATTAATCCAACATGCTAACTAAGATTATCTCAACATCTATGATATCAAACCCTAGTGATCTATCAACCTCTCCAGAGAAAGGATGCCTCAATTACCAAGTTGAAGATCCATCTATCTAAGAGATTCTCAAATTATCCTCCCCACCTACAAGGAATCCGTCTTTGAGAGGAGTTTCACTAGGAACTCACTCCCTCAAGATCCACGAATAGTATTCATGGTGCCTAATTACTATGTGTGTACAGATGTTAATTCTCCAAAAGCAAATCTATCCAAGAATAATCAAAAAGCACAAGGTGGTACACTTAACACTTTAACTAATGCAAGGTGAGTCCAAAGATGTGGAACACTTAACCCCTCACATAAGTCAAAACGAGTCCACAACTCAAAGATTAGTGAGTTCTAGAAAGCACAAGAGGGTTGCTAAGTAGAGCACTTAACGCTTCTATCCTGTAGACCCCTCCCCTTTAATGTGGCACTGATCTTGCAACCACGGGGTGGAATGAGGGGCTAGTGGATTCAATGAGTCCAATAACCCAATATAGCTATCTAAATCTATCACTAATAATCAAGCTTGCTAAATAAAAATCAGTGGAGATTACAACCTAGTATCAATTATGCATGTGTTTAAAAAATAAAAGTATAAGCAAAACACACAAGCTAGACACATGAGAGGTTCATTTTAAGGTTCCAAATCAAAGTGTTATCAGCCAAAGAAGAGTACCTAAAGTCCTCGCAACGCGCTTAGTAGATCTTACCTATTTTTAACAACTTTAGCATGTTTTTCTAATGAAATCACAACTTGCTGCTATGTTGTTCCAAAAAAATTAGAAAACACAGAAAAACTCAAAACAGTGAGCAGTTAGCAGAAAAAATAAGAAAAACACGAAAATTCCTGCAAAAAAATACGAATAACCTAGTCAACATGATTAGACCTTTTTTTTTGCTATGATTTCGAACCCAAAAATAGAAATGAAAATAAGAGACCCCTACTAAAAACTAAAGAGATTTTCAAAAATCTAAGAAATTCAAAAAAAATCTCTTCATTTGTGCCCTAGGGACCCAATTTTTTAAAATAGGCCAGATTCATCAAATTGAGTTTTTGATCCTTAATATAGCCTCAAAATTAAAAACACAAAGAAAGAACCCCCCTTAGAATTAAAAATGATTTCTGAAAATGTAAATTTTTCTAAAAAATACACTGATTTGCGATCAAAAATAGTTTTTTATGAAAAATAAAGAGAAATTCATAACTCATGCAAATCATATCAAAATGCTCTAAAAATCGAACTGGGACATTTTGGGCACATACCCAACCCACAAAACAAATTTTAGAACCAAACTCTAAGTGATTTAAAAGATATGATTGAATCTTTAAACCAACTAGATTTTTTGCCTGCAAACCAATCTATATATGGGTTGGCCTTCAAACCAAAGTGAAAAATTTACAAAAGCACTTGATTAGATCCAATATGCTACTATAAAAAATCAGAGATAAAAAATAAAAGCAAATGAAGCTGAAACTTGATTCAAGCCCCATGGTGGGCGCAAAAAATGTGTGCTAAAATGTTGTCACACTTCTATGAATCATTACATGTAAGAAAACTCAAGAATGAGCCCTCACAAATCGATCCATAGCTCTCTACTCATAGAGTGCAAGGGTTTGCAATGGAGGCCCTCAGTTTGACCTATTTTTGTGCCCATGCAAGTAGACCATGAGATGAGAGATTCAAAGAGAAAAAGCAAGAATGCTAGTCTCCATGATCTTCGAATATGCATGAAAATAAGATCTAATCTATGAAAGAAAAATCTAATCTATAAATGCAAGATCTAAGCTAAAAGCCCATGATGGGTGCAAGAGAGAAAAAGACAAGAAAATAGAAGTTCTCCACAAAAAGCTTTTGTATTCAAACTCCTTCAAAAATTGATCTTCAAACCTGCAACATAACGATAGCATAATCATGGGTTTCTACCATGAGGAGAGGGCTATTCCTTATAAAAGAAATTATGGAGGTGAGAGGCTTCTCACAACCAATATGGGATAATAGAGCTTGATCCATGTGAGACAAAATTCCACCAATGAGAAAAGAGGAGTGGTTGAGAAGAAAGTGGTGATCCATGTGAGACAAGATTCCACCAATTAGAAAAGAGGAGTGGTTGAGGAGAAAGTGAAAAGATAAATCTCACTTAGATCACACTTTTAAGTGTAGAGAAATTAAATAAAAAAAATTTATTTTATTTTCTTTTTTCATCAAAAGAGATATTTAAGTGGAATTTTTATTTAATTAAAAGGGAGCAAGTTCTTTTTAATTAAATAGAAGATATTTAATTAAATTAAAAGAGAGGTTTTTCTCTTAATTAATTAAATGTGGATGAACTATTTAATTAAAAGAGAGGTTTTCTTTTAATTAAATAGAGATTTTATTTTATTTAATTAAAAAAGAACATTTTCTTTTAATCAAATAAGACTTGGAATTGTTGTAGTTGAAGAAAGCCAACTTCGAAGATGCCCAAAATCACCTGCATGCAAAACCTGTCAAAGAGAAGCCAAGAAAAGGGAGGAGCATGGAGCAAGGGAAAAAACCCTAAATGGACATGAGAGCAAATTATGCAAACACAATAAGAAATGTATTTACAATATGCAATATGATCTTGATGTTGTGATTTGATGATAATACAATGAGAGAGAGCCCGAATATAAAGAGCTCATGGAAGCTTGTAGAACAAGCTGGAAGGAGGTAGAAGATAAGATTGACAACTCAGCACATATCCACAAAAAGTGGAATATGCTAAAAAAGGAGCAAACTCCCGAGTTGTCAACAACTAACCACTACATGCATTAAATACAAAAGTATTAAATAAATGCATGACCTAAGTAAGCTTAAGCATGACCTAATGTTAGAGTAATTATTTGTTCTAACTTATTAATTAAATCACTTTGATTTAATTAATTAAGTTGCCTATTACTCTAGTTTTCTTAAGCTATCTTGTAGGTGCATATAATTAATATTTTATTAATTATATTGTGCAACCCTAGCTTTCTTAGGCTTTAGTTTTCCTTTTCGAATTTCATGATTCTTTTATAAGGATTCACCTCTTTGTATTTTATTGATTCACTTATTGGATTATATGAGAGGTTGCATCTCTTGCATTGTACTTGGGTATCTAACATGGCCTCGTTGCCGGGACATTATATGAGAGGTTGCATTATTTATTCTATTTCTTAAGCTTACTTAGGTCATGCATTTATTTAATACTTTTGTATTTAATGCATGTAGTGGTTAGCTGTTGACAACTCGGGAGTTTGCTCCTTTTTTAGCATATTTCACTTTTTGTGGATATGTGTTGAGTTGTCAATCTTATCTTCTACCTCCTTCCAGCTTGTTCTACAAGCTTCCATGAGCTCTTTATATTCGGGCTCTCTCTCATTGTATTATCATCAAATCACAACATCAAGATCATATTGCATATTGTAAATACATTTCTTATTGTGTTTGCATAATTTGCTCTCATGTCTGTTTAGGGTTTTTGCCCTTGCTCCATGCTCCTCCCCTTTCTTGGCTTCTCTTTGACAGGTTTTGCATGCAGGTGATTTTGGGCGTCTTCGGAGTTGGCTTTCTTCAACTACAACATGGTATCAGAGCAAATTATGCAAACACAATAAGAAATGTATTTACAATATGCAATATGATCTTGATGTTGTGATTTGATGATAATACAATGAGAGAGAGCCCGAATATAAAGAGCTCATGGAAGCTTGTAGAACAAGCTGGAAGGAGGTAGAAGATAAGATTGACAACTCAGCACATATCCACAAAAAGTGGAATATGCTAAAAAAGGAGCAAACTCCCAAGTTGTTAACAACTAACCACTACATGCATTAAATACAAAAGTATTAAATAAATGCATGACCTAAGTAAGCTTAAGCATGACCTAATGTTAGAGTAATTATTTGTTCTAACTTATTAATTAAATCACTTTGATTTAATTAATTAAGTTGCCTATTACTCTAGTTTTCTTAAGCTATCTTGTAGGTGCATATAATTAATATTTTATTAATTATATTGTGCAACCCTAGCTTTCTTAGGCTTTAGTTTTCCTTTTCGAATTTCATGATTCTTTTATAAGGATTCACCTCTTTGTATTTTATTGATTCACTTATTGGATTATATGAGAGGTTGCATCTCTTGTATTGTACTTGGGTACCTAACATGGCCTCGTTGCCGGGACATTATATGAGAGGTTGCATTATTTATTCTATTTCTTAAGCTTACTTAGGTCATGCATTTATTTAATACTTTTGTATTTAATGCATGTAGTGGTTAGCTGTTGACAACTCGGGAGTTTGCTCCTTTTTTAGCATATTTCACTTTTTGTGGATATGTGTTGAGTTGTCAATCTTATCTTCTACCTCCTTCCAGCTTGTTCTACAAGCTTCCATGAGCTCTTTATATTCGGGCTCTCTCTCATTGTATTATCATCAAATCACAACATCAAGATCATATTGCATATTGTAAATACATTTCTTATTGTGTTTGCATAATTTGCTCTCATGTCTGTTTAGGGTTTTTGCCCTTGCTCCATGCTCCTCCCCTTTCTTGGCTTCTCTTTGACAGGTTTTGCATGCAGGTGATTTTGGGCGTCTTCGGAGTTGGCTTTCTTCAACTACAACATGGTATCAGAGCAAATTATGCAAACACAATAAGAAATGTATTTACAATATGCAATATGATCTTGATGTTGTGATTTGATGATAATACAATGAGAGAGAGCCCGAATATAAAGAGCTCATGGAAGCTTGTAGAACAAGCTGGAAGGAGGTAGAAGATAAGATTGACAACTCAGCACATATCCACAAAAAGTGGAATATGCTAAAAAAGGAGCAAACTCCCGAGTTGTCAACAACTAACCACTACGTGCATTAAATGCAAAAGTATTAAATTAATGCATGACCTAAGTAAGCTTAAGCAATAGAATAAATAATTAGATATTAATTATTTACTCTAACATCAAAACAACATTCAGGACTGCCGGCGGTAGAGGGATTTTTTTGGAGTTTTTTGCTTTTTTAATTATTTTTTTATTAAAAAAAAATAATTTTTTGCATTTTCAGAGGCCCTGGAGGTTTTTTCTCCGTAACTCAAGCATATGCATGTATTTTTTCAATCTGAAAAATGTGCCAGAAAGCTAGTTACGAGACAGAGATGCTGGTATAGGTGTTTTTAGGTTTTGATGCAGTTTGGTTGCCTATTTTGGTAGTCAAAGCCGGATGTTCTATTTTGCACTCCGAGAGGCGTATCTTGAGCTTCTGATCTCCGATTTTGGACTCCTTTATATCGCTGGAAATCTCTTTCTATGCTCTTTCCAGTGATGCTGGTTGTTGTTCCAGATTCTATTCCAAGCATATCCTATTCAGTCTTTTGTGTTTTAGCATTTTGGTGGATATCCTATTTGTTTTAGGTCCGGGGATCGATTTTGTTGCTTCAGTTGCTTCGTTTTGGGCTCTACCTTCTATTGTTTCAGCCTTTTTTTTTTTTTTATCATTGTTGATATTCATTGTAAGCATATTTTTGCAACGCACTGAGATAAAGTGCCACTCTTGCATTTTGGGATCCTTTTCATCATTGTGATTCGTTGTACTCGCACTATTTTATAAAGTGCCATTGGGGGGATAGTTGTTTGCCGCTTATAGGCCCTCTTTCTCTTTTTTCTCATGCAGTGTCGATGACACGTGCCTTTATTGATGTCTGTACCTCACTCTCGATGTGTCTGGTTTCTGTGTTGTAGGAGATTTTTTGGCCCACCTTTTCAGCTGCCTGTCACCTCACCTACCTTAAGGGGAGGTTATATTGTTGTTCTATGCTTCTTTGGTTGATGGTTCATTGGTGTGAGCTATGTATTTAGTACCTGATCCTACATACTAGGCGATTGCAGTGGTTGGCTACCTATGCATTTCGGTGAGATGGATCATCTACCATATAGACACGCTCGGTTCGTGTCTTCTATTTCCATGGAGGTTCTACAGATCAGCATTTTTGATAGAGTTTTGCGGTTCTTCATACTTCAATGATTCTCTTCTGATCTCTTTGTTCCTTCTTCTGGAACATTCTTTGCTATCTCTTTTTGGAGTAGGGTTTTTCCCATGTGGTTTTCTCTATTTCTCCTCTTTATAGAGATTTTGTTGTGATTGGGTACCTGATCTGGCCTTGTTGTCGGGACCTAATTCTCTTTCATAGCTGTGCTAGGTTAGCTTCCTCCCAAGCTTCGCTTAAGGGGGGGTGTTAGAGTAATTATTTGTTCTAACTTATTAATTAAATCACTTTGATTTAATTAATTAAGTTGCCTATTACTCTGGTTTTCTTAAGCTATCTTGTAGGTGCATATAATTAATATTTTATTAATTATATTGTGCAACCCTAGCTTTCTTAGGCTTTAGTTTCCCTTTTCGAGTTTCGTGATTCCTTTATAAGGATTCACCTCTTTGTATTTTATTGATTCACTTATTGGATTATATGAGATATTGCTCTTTGCATGTCTATAAGATGGATCTGGCTTTTTGGCCTCCTTGATTTTTCCTTGCCTCTGTTCTTTGCTTCATCCATGTGACAGGGTTATGCATGTAGGTGTTCTTGGGAGATTAGTTTTTCACCTAATCTAACAGGAATAAAATGATCAATCTTAGAAATGAAATAAATCGAATTTGATCAAGGAAATTGATTTGAATTGATTTAATAAAATATTACAAACCATTGATTCAAAAAATTTGATAAATTGATAAATTGAATAATGGGTGCCCATAGTCTAGGCGACTATTTTTGGGTGCATACACTATTTTCACATCATGCATTCCCTGTCTTCTTCGTGTCTTCCATATGTCTTTTGAGAAGTTTCATATTTATATATGTGGGTAGATTAATTTAATTGGAGAACTTTATATACATTCTATATTGTAAATATCTTATTCTTAATTGTACATATAATCTTTGTGAAAAACATACATGGTTATATATTCAGATCTGCATACATATACATATATATAAATATATATTTATATATATGCATATGTATACATTTATTATGAATCTATTATAAAATTTGAATATATATAAATACATACATATATATATATATATATATATATATATATATATATATATATATATATATATATATATATATATATATATATATATATATATACTGATATATATATATATATATATATATATATATATATATATATATATATGTATATTTATATATAATGCATCGAATTGAGCGATTAATAAAATCGCAGTGAAAATTTATCAATTCGCATCACGATTTATATCGCATGAAAGAAAGTTTAATATGCCATGGGCACATTTCATACCCCACGCCAGCAGAAGGCAGAGGCCTGCCGTCGCAGGTCTACGATGATAGGGGTACCACGTACCCACTATCGGTGCAGTGCCTGCGACTGCAGGTACTGCGTACCGCAACATAAGTTTGGGGGGGGGGGTTTAATTGATGTTAATGGTATGCAAAATAATAATAATAATAACCTTTATGTTAAAACGTTTACAAACAATTCGATTCTAATATGGTGTAAATCGAAATTTTTAATTCAATTTAATCAAAATATTATATATATATATATATGAAATATGTAAATATTTTAATTGTAAATTTAAGTTGTTATTTGATCAATGGCTTATATTGATGGTTTATTTTCATAAGATGACTCTTTAATAATTTTCAACTATTTAATAATTCAAATGTTTTAAATTATTAAATAAGGAATTGATAGTTGGGTGGGGGATGTATCAAACAAATGTTATTAATTGGAAAATGGATTTTTAGTTCTAATAAGGAAAACTTTCATTCAAAACAATATTTTGTTCCTCCATTCATTCTTTAGATTTGGAAACATAAAATAAGATCTCTAAATTTAAACTCATGTTGTGAAACCAAAACATGTGTCTACATTGTGTATTCTTTATGCTATTGTTTTGGGTTTTGGGTTGACTAGTGTTGACCAGTATAGGATGTCTACCAGAGGCTTGGGGGTTATGTGATTGTGGTGACATAATGATGTTTTAATCTTGAACTTTTTAAACCCAACCATGGTTATGTGATGGAATGCTCTATGTATTGGTTGTGATTACTGATTGTTATAATTGAGATTCTTATGTATGAGACACTTGACTTAACCATTATTTTGGTCATCGATCAATTATCCTTGGTTATTTTCTAGTCGCCATGATGGGACTGTTATGTGGATTTATTTTGATGATGTCATGATGTGATATGTTTGACTCAACCATTTTTAGAGTCTTCGATCAATATGATTGAGATATATATTTTGGTTATTGAGAACCATTAGATATTTGATTATCAGTGATACTTCAGTTGCCAATAGAGAGCTATTGTGTTCATGATTTTCTATGGATGTTGTTCATGGAGATTTGATGCTTTTATGCATATTTGATGATTTTATGGATTATGTTTTGTGATTTTGAGATTTATGAGTCCATGAGCATTAGGGTAGGATATCTGCATGTAGTGATGGGAAGTGGCTTGTAATGGGGGCCGGGGCCCTACGAGGCTGCCAGGGTAACTCATTGTAAATTGGATTAATAAGTGATAACATTCACAGCTAATACTAATTGAATGAACCTAAAAAGATAAGTGTTTTGTTCTTGCCCATGCCTTGAGCGCTTGTACAGGCTAGGATGGGAGTAGTGACATGCATGGTTGCGACCTTGCATTCCGTAGTATGCCTCGTCAGTATGAGAGGATACTAGTGGCCGCATGAAATCAGTATGGACCCGTGGAGTTTAGCTAACTGCTAGGGTAACTTGTACGTGATAATTGCGATGACACCTTCCCACTTGCGTAGTAGGTTCCTACATGTCATTGTGTGCCTCTGGAGATTAGATGTTAGATTTTGTGTTTGGAACCTTTGAGTTAGTATACTTTTAGGATTCCTAGACTTATAGAGATATGTACTATGTGATTCGATAGCCTGCTTGGGATTTGAGATTATCTCCTTAGCACGGTGGGAGCGGACCACTTAGGTACCATGCAGTCGGGTGGTAGTGTATTTTCCACTCTTATCATTTTGAGATTCATTGAGACATCGTGGCTGATGCATCCTTCATGATGGTGGATATGTATCCTTTTTCATTGATGTTTAGCATATGTTAGACGATGTTATCTTATGCTTTTATTTGCATGTTAGATTATTTTCTACATATGATGTTGTTTTTATTAGGAGTGACATTCCTACTATGTAATACCAATGATCTCTTCGGTGATTTGGAATGTTACACACGGAGGGATGGCTAGGATCCACGATGGTCTAATGATGCTATTGACAGTTGGGAGGAACCGTGCACTTATTTTATTATGTTGATCTATATGATGGATGTATATGTTCTATGATGATGTATCATGTGTATCATGTGACTATCTTTGCCTTGATGTATCATGGATTAGAATAGGATGATGTACCTTATTCTATGTATGTATATTCTTTTTAGCTTGTCATACCCTGTGACATGTACAGTGGATAATTGAGTATTTGAAATGTAATGTATAAAAATTGGACTTATCATTATTATTTCATGTGGATGTTTTACTAGATGGATTCATTAATGTAATTCTACGTTAAGGGATCTTAACGAATGTAATCTGTTATTTAAGTTATGATTAATTTCAAATGGACATTACTATTGCTTCTGTTATTGTGCATAAGTTATATGTGATGTTTACTTCTATGAAAAAAAAAATGCTACTAAACTTAGTGAAAATTCTAGGTTAATTCTTTGGATCTCTTGGCGGGGCATTACATTTGGTATCAGAGCCCGAGTTTCTACATTGGGAGCTCTAGGTATTCTGGAACAACTAGGACTTTGAACTATTAAGAGTAACTTTCCAACTTGATCTAGGTGAATTGAAACATAGGACTCAAACTATTACTTGAATATTTTTCATACTTCAACACTTAGTTTAAAAACTGGAAATTTTTAACTTAAACCTAGACATAGAACTTAACTTAGTACCTTGTACTATTGTAGGATGGTATATGGGACTAGGTCTTATGTTAGAGGACATGGTAGAGGTTGTGGTAGAGGTCATGGACATGGCAGAACTATCAGTGTCCATGGGTCTACCCATGAGGGATCGGCTCATGTAGAGAGCAGGGAAGAGCACTCTAGTAGGCAGCAGGAAGAGAGCCGTAGAGAGGACCAAGTTGAGTCTAAAGAGGTCAGTTTGAGGCAGATGATGCAGACCATTCTAGAACATCTACCTCCTGTTCAAGAATAGCCTAAAGTGCATCAGATAGAACAAGGGCATAGACCCAGATCTAGAAGTCCTTGAAATTATCGTCAAAGGTCCATTGTGTCCACTCAGATGAAGGGTCTTCCAAGATCCAAGATCAAGCCTTTCAATGGGCAAGGTTCTGGTTATGTGGCCAAACAGTGGCTTATCTCTCTCGACGAGATTTTTTCCATGCAGGAGTTCGATAGCAATGTTAAGGCAAGGTTTGCAATCACTAATCTAGAGAATTTTGGGGCCACTTGGTGGACGATAGAGGAGAAGAAGTTGGGAATCGATATGAGCAGTGTTACATGGGAGTTATTCCTAGAGAGTTTTTGAGAATGATTCCTACCAGAGGAATGGAAACAATAAAGGGCTGATGAATTTCATAATCTCAGACAGTACACTTTGTCAGTGACCAAGTATGAGCGTAAGTTTTATGAGCTTATGCCTTTTTCAGGGTTCAGTGAAAATTCAGCTCAGTTGACACAACATTTTATTAGGGGTTTGAATAACCGTATTATTGGGGGAGTTAAGGTATTTGAGCCAAAAACCCTCAAGGATGCAGTGCATCGAGCTATCCTTGTTGAGCAAAGTGTCAACCTTGGGCAAGGTGGTTTTGTAGGAGCGCCAGTAGCATCAGGATCTAAAAGCAACTACAATTCAGGTGGTAACAAGAAGTTTTCTTTTTCTAAGGGGAAACAGTTTTAGCAGTAGTCTCAATAGACACAGCAACAGAAGGGCTCAAATTCTCAGGCTCAAGGCAGTGGCAAAGGTTCTAACACCAAGAACAATTGCAATGCTCAACGCAATAAACAGAATTAGTCCAATCAGCTAGCTCAGAGTAGCCAGTCTTTTGTGAGCAGGAACAGTCACCAACAATCAAATGTACCATCTATGGGAAGAGGTTCTGGCAGAAATACAGAATGTTTTTCATGTGGTCAGATTGGACATTATGTAGCTCAGTTCCCTCAGCGAGAACCTCAATTTTTAGGATCTACCTACTATTTCAGAGCCTACAGTGGGTGATGCAGGTAGAGCTCATAAAGTTTTTGCAGCAGTTGATTAGCATCAGGCAGATCATCAAGGAACAGTGGTTGAAACCACGAGTGCTATTAGAGGTATATCTCTTTCAATATTGTTTGATTCAGGAGCTACAGATTCATTTATTTCACCATCTATAGTTTCTAAGTGTAAGCTAAATGCAGTGAAGCAAGATCGTGGTTGGCAAGTGGAACTAGCCTTAGGCATTAAGGTCTCCATAGATTCTGTAGTTGATAAGTGTGGGCTTGGTTTAGGAAGCTTTGTTACGACAGTGGATCTTCATGTCATACCCCTTGGTTCCTATGATGTGGTTCTAGGCATGGACTGGCTTGGATCTCATAGAGCCAGTATAGATTGTAGGAAGAAGATTATTTTGTGCCAGGATGACCAAGGGAATGATGTGCAGATAATTGGGATACCGAGGCCTATATCTCTGCGGATGATTTTGCAAAGTTTTCGTAAGGGATGTTAGATATTTTCTGTTATGGTAAATGATCTTGATGAGGAAGATTCCATGAAGGAGACTTTGGATCACCCAATTTTGTAAGAGTGCACAAAGGTTTTTCCAAGTGAGATTCCAGGCATGCCTCCAAAGAGGGATATTGACTTTAGTATTGATTTGATTCCTGGAGCGGAGCCTATCTCTAAAGCTCCTTATCGCATGATGACACAGGAATTGGGTGAGCTATGTCTTCAGCTAGAGGAACTTCTGGCCAAAGGGAGCATTCGACCTAGTGTATCACCATGGGGAGATCTAGTGCTCTTTGTGAAGAAGAAAGACGGTTCTTTACACCTTTGTATTAACTATAGACAGTTGAATAAGGTGACTATTAAGAACAGGTATCCTTTGCCTAGAATTGATGACTTATTTGATCAAATCAAGGGAGCTACAGTATTATCCAAAATTGATCTTAAGTCAGGATACCACTAGCTTTGCATTAAGGAAGTAGATATTCACAAGACTGCTTTTCAAACTCGTTATGGGCATTATGAGTTCATAGTGGTACTTTTTGGATTGACTAATGCTCCGTCGATTTTCATGAGTTTGATGAATGGTGTGTTTCGATCTTATCTAGAAAGGTTTGTACTCGTGTTTCTTGATGACATATTGATATATTCTAAGACTTAGAAGAAGCATGAGGAACACCTGTAGTTGGTTTTGCAGTGTTTAAGGGACAATTAGCTTTATGCTAATGCAGATAAGTGCGAATTCTTCAAAATGAAGATTCAGTATTTAGGGCATGTTATTTCAGGTGATGGTATTTCAGTGGATCCTGCAAAGATTCAGGTGATAATAGATTGGCCAACACCGACTAATGTGTCAGAGATTTGTAGTTTCATGGGTTTAGCTAGTTATTATCGCAGATTTGTCCAAAACTTCTCTATGATAGCACATCCTATCACTTCTCTTCAAAAGAAAGGAAAGAAGTTCGTATGGATAGAGAAATGTGAGGAAGATTTCCAGAAGCTCAAGGAGCTTTTGACTAGTCCATCGATTCTAGCTATACTAGATCCAGAAGGTGATTTCATGGTATGTACAGATGCTTCTCTTGAAGGGATTGGGGCAGTGTTGATGCAGAATGGATGGGTGATTGCGTATGAGTCATACAAGCTCAAGGATTATGAGTTAAATTATCCTACACATGATCTTTAGTTGGCAGCAGTAGTTCATGCTTTGACAAGGTGGAGACATTTCTTGTTGGGGCATAGGTTTAAGCTACATAGCGATCATCGTAGTCTTTAGTACATTTTTACTCAGCCTAATTTGAATGCTTGCCAGAGGCGATGGATGGAGTTTCTATGTGAGTATGATTTTGAGGTTAAGTACATTCAGGGTAAGGAGAACGTGGTGGCGGATGCTTTGAGTCACAGGAGACATGTGGTATCATTGATGACTCTTAGTGTGGATTTGAGGAGTCGGATTCTTTAGGCACTTCCTACGGATTCCTGGTATCAGGAAGTGTACAGAGAGATTGATTCAGGAAGATCTTTGGAAAGTAATTTTGCAGGTTACGTTCAAGAGTCAGATGGTCTTTTGAGAAATTTGGGGAGGATTTATGTGCCATTTTCGGATGAGCTTCGCACCTTGATACTGGCAAAAGTCCATCGTACACCTTACTCAGCACATCTAGGTGTCAAGAAGATACATGCTGATTTGAGATGTTTGTTCTTTTGGTCTGGGATGAAGCGGGATATTGTTGATTTTGTGGCTAGGTGCCTTGAGTGTCAGAGAGTTAAGGCAGAACATTAGCACCCGACTGGACTTTTTCAGCCTAATGTCATTCCTTCTTAGAAGTGGGATATCATCTCCATGGATTTTATTATGGGATTACCTATGACAGTTCGACGTCATGATGCTATCATGGTTACCATTGATCGGTTGACTAAGGTGGCACATTTTTCACCGATTATGTCCTCCTACATAGCAGCTTCTGTAGCTAATGTCTTTATGTGTGATATTGTGAGGTTACATGGTATTCCTAGAAAGATCATTTATGACAGGGATCCTATATTCACATTTGCATTTTGGACATCACTGCAACATGAGCTTGGAGCATAGTTAAAATTTAGTTCGGCATATCATCCAGAGACTAATGGTAAGACAGAGAGGGTGAATCAGGTTTTGGAGGATATGTTATGGATGTATGTGATGGATAGGTAGACACATTGGGAGAATTATCTCTACCTAGTGGAGTTTGCTTACAAAAATTGATATCATAGTTCTATTGGTATGGCACCATTTCAGGCATTATATGGATGTCCTTGTCGTACACCATTGAGTTGGGACAGTCTTGAGGATCGCATCCTATTGGGTCTTGAGATGCTTCGTGATATGGAGCAATAGGTACTGCATATCCATGAGCACTTGACTACGGCACAGGATAGGTAGAAGAAGTATGTCGATGCTCATAGGACTGATAAGCAGTTTGTTGTTGGAGATAAGGTTTTCTTGAGAGTGCGACCGTGAAAGAGTTCGATCCGATATGGAAAGGGTTCTAAGCTAGCACCTCGCTTTGTGGGACCATTCAAGATTCTAGAGAGGATTGGCCCAGTTGCTTACCGCCTTGCTCTACCGCCTAGCCTAGCTCGCATTCATGATGTTTTCCATGTTTCGGTGCTTTGGCAGTATATTCCTGATATTGTACATGTTCTTGATTGGAATGCGGTGCAGGTAGAGGATGGGCAGTTGGCTTTGGAGCCGGTTCATATTCTGGAGCAGTAGGAGTTGACCCTTAGGGGTTGAACCATCGAGTAGGTAAGGGTCCAATGGGACCCTACTGATGATTCTATAGCTACTTGGGAGGATGCATCTAGATTGAGGGAGTTATATCACTACTTGTTTGTAGGCTTCCAGGAGTAAGCCTAACCCAAGGGGGGCTAGATGTAGTGCCTACCCTCGTTCACATCTTTTTTGGACATTGTTATTATCAGACTTTGATAGACTAGTTTTATGTTGATGGATTAGTGGTATTGTTTTGACACTATCAAACATTGTGTTATGGATTCAGTGGTTATATGATGAGATCATTTAGATTTTACATTTCATGCATACATGATGATCATTATACTGTTTTCAGTTATTATTGATGATTAGATGGATGGTTTATTATCTTATGTGTTTTATTATAGATACTTACCCCATACTTGCATGTGTATAGTGTGTGTGTTTTCTTATTGTATGGCATTTCTGATGTGGTTAAGGAAGGGAGTCATAGTCACCTACTTAGTCGGGATCTACATGATGCACCACTTCTTGCCATTGTCTGTTTAGCTTAACATTATATATTGTATGTACATGCATAGTTTTTTCTGCAGGTTGTAGGTACCCGGTATTGACTTCCCTGAATTGCCTGGATGAGCGTACCCTATTATACTATCTCAATGATAAGAGAAGAGAGACAAATTCTCAAGTCCAAATCCCAAACCTTTAAGCCAATTGTCCTAGTGAGGTAGGACAAGTGTCTGGAGGTCTATGGTAAATTTTCTATTAATTAAGTCTTAATAAATGGATTTAATTAATAAATTAATTATTTGAGAAGATTAATATAAAATATCATGTTATTTGATATTTTGATTGTAATTAATTAAATGTGAATTATTGAGAAAAAATGAATTAAATAAAAGAAAATTAGAAATTAAAAAAAATAATAATAAAGTAATAAATAAATAATAATAATAAAAAGTTATAAAAGTTAAAATGAAAGTTATAAATATTTAAATAGAAATTATATAAAAAGTGAATTGGAGTTATAAGCTTGCATGGGAGTTAGCGCACTTCTCTATTTCTCAAGTGTCAACAACACGGGGGTTAGTGCATCAATTAAACACATGGTGTCTACAACCCTAAGGCTCATCTTGAAGGTTGGAAAAGACCCATGCTTTGTTGGTGACACCTTCCAGCTATTTCTAGAAGCATTCTAGATGTTTCCTAAAAGCTCTTTATATTCAGGCATTCATAGAAGCTTAGACACAGAGCGTTTGGAGTGCAATTGGAGCATTGGAGGACTCAAGAATTCTGAAGAAGGGAGAAGTTTGCTTTACGGATTTTCTGAGGAAGAGCGATTTAGCATCAAAATCCGGGTAGATTCTTGTCATTTTACTTATGCTATTTTCGCATCATGCATTCCCTGTCTTCTTCGTGTCTTCCATATGTCTTCTGAGAAGTTTCATATTTATATATGTGGGTAGATTAATTTAATTGGAGAACTTTATATGCATTCTATATTGCAAATATCTTATTCTTAATTGTAGATATAATCTTTGTGAAAAACATACATGGTTATATATTTAGATCTGCATACATATACATATATATAAATATATATTTATATATATGCATATGTATGCATTTATTATGAATCTATTATAAAATTTGAATATATATAAATACATACATATATATATATACTGATATATATATACATATATACCTATGTATATTTATATATAATGCACCGAATTAAGCAATTAATAAAATCGCAGTGAAAATTTATCAATTCACATCACGATTTATATCGCATGAAAAAAAGTTTAATATGTCGTGGGCACATTTCATACCCTGCGCCGACAGAAGGCAGAGACCTACCGTCGCAGGTCTGCGACAACAGGGGTACCACGTACCCACTGTCAGCGCAGTGCCTGCGACCGCAGGTACTGCGTATCGCAGCATAAGTTTGGGGGGGGGGGGGGGGGGGGGGTTTAATTGATGTTAATGATATGCAAAAAAAAATAACAATAACGTTTATGTTAAAAAGTTTACATACAATTCGATTCTAATATGGTGTAAATCAAAATTGTTAATTCGATTTAATAAAAACGTAATACATATGTATGTATGTATATATATATATATATATATATATATATATATATATATATATATATATATATATATATATATATATATATATATATATATATATATATATATATATATATATATATATATATATATATATATATATATATATATATATATATATGGGTATGTGCAAGATCATGGTGTGCCAAAAAGTGGCGATCTGAAAAATATGTAGTTCTAAAATGCCTCAAAGAATTTCAAAATCTATTCCCATTTTTTTCCCACCCATCCTGATACTAAATGAAAACAATTAATACCTTTATAATTCCTACTATATCTTTCAATACCAACCTTATATGGTCATCTTTAAAACATCCTGAAAATGTGTTTTTGGCATGTTCTTATGTGTTTTGTACTTCAAGCATGTAGCTGACGACTTTTTTTAAACTAAACTTTGATGTAATGAAAAGTGTTTCTTAAGAATGTTCTTAGCTTTTCATAAATATAAGTTTTGTCAAATTACGAGTTCAGTAAGTAATTATTACTTAT
This sequence comes from Cupressus sempervirens, assembly GCA_028749045.1. Classification (NCBI taxonomy): domain Eukaryota; kingdom Viridiplantae; phylum Streptophyta; class Pinopsida; order Cupressales; family Cupressaceae; genus Cupressus; species Cupressus sempervirens. Next base: position 104,350,490 of record CM053787.1, read on the forward strand.
TTTCTAATGGAGTTAGCTACAAAGTGCTGATTGACATACTGGTTGAAAAATATCTATAACTTTCAAACTGTATAAGATTTGTGAAATCCAAAAGATGTGTCACATTCTATGCTTCGACTAGTATAAGAAAAAAATAAAAAAACTTAATTTTGATTTTTTTGAACTAGTTAAGGTGGTCAGACACGGGAGCTTTTTAATTCTAAAAAATAGTATAGTAGAAAATTCATAATTAATTATTTATTTGAAATAAAAATTGTCAAAAATATGCATCACATCTAGGCATGAGTCTACTTTTTATATCTAAAATTATATTTAAAAATGTTATCATTTGATTATGATTAAGGTGGTCAGACATACACCTACTTTTTATTTTTGCCCTAAAATTTTTGTAGTACTGCATTAAAATCCAAACTTTTGAACAATCAAATAATTTTTTCTCTAAATAAGGCCTTGTAGTTTAGAAATGAGATTCAATTTCCTATAGATTATTTTCTTACAATTTTTTGATATAAAGTCTAGAACCACTTTAAAATTATGTGTCAAGTTGACATAACCCTGATTTGCTGATTTTTCACTACCACTTAAGGCCATAGTTTGGTACACCATGATCCTGCACATACCCATATATATATATATATATATGAAATATCTAAATATGTTATTTGTAAATTTAAGTTGTTATTTGATCAATGGCTTATATTGATGGTTTATTTTCATAAGGTGACTCTTTAATAATTTTCAACTATTTAATAATTTAAATGTTTTAAATTATTAAATAAGGAATTGATAGTTGGGTGGGGGATGTATCAAACAAATGTTATTAATTGGAAAATAGATTTTTAGTTCTAATAAGGAAAACTTTGATTTAAAACAATATATGTGTTCCTCCATTCATTTTTAAGATTTGGAAACATAAACTGAGATCTCTACATTTAAACTCAAGTTGTGAAACGAAAACATGTGTCTACATTGTGTATTCTTTATGCTATTGTTTTGGGTTTTGGGTTGACTAGTGTTGACCAGTATAGGACATCTACCAGAGGCTTGGGGGTTATGCGATTGTGGTGACATGATGATGTTTTAATCTCGAACTTTTTAAACCCAACCATGGTTATGTGATGGAATGCTCTATGTATTGGTTGTGATTACTGATTGTTATAGTTGAGATTCTTATGTATGAGACACTTGACTTAACCATTATTTTGGTCATCGATTAGTTATCCTTAGTTATTTTCTAGTCACCATGATGGGACTGTTATGTGGATTTATTTTGATGATGTCATGATGTGACATGTTTGACTCAACCATTTTTGGAGTCTTCAATCAGAATGATTGAGATATATATTTTGGTTATTGAGAACCATTGGATATTTGATTATTAGTGATACTTTAGTTGCCAATAGAGAGCTATTGTGTTCATGATTTTCTATGGATGTTGCTCATGGAGATTTGATGCTTTTATGCATATTTGATAATTTTATGGATTATCTTTTGTGATTTTGAGATTTATGAGTCCATGAGCATTAGGGTAGGATATCTGCATGTAGTGACGGGAAGTGGCTTGCAATGGGGGTCGGAGCCCTAAGAGGCTACTAGGGTAGCTCATTGTAAGTTGGATTAATAAGTGATAAGATTCACACCTAATACTAACTGAATGAACCTAAAAAGATAAGTGTTTGGTTCTCGCCCACGCCTTGAGCGCTTGTACAGGCTAGAATGGGAGTAGTGAGATGCATGGTTGCAACCTTGCATTCTATAGTATGCCTCGTCAGTATGAGAGGATCCTAGTGGCTGCATGAAATCAGTATGGACCCGTGGAGTTTAGCTAACTGCCAGGGTAACTTGTATGTGATAATTACGATGACACTTTCCCACTTGCATAGTAAGTTCCTACATGTCATTGTGTGCCTCTGAAGATTAGATGTCAAATTTTGTGTTTGGAACCTTTGAGTTAGTATACTTTATGGATTCTTGGACTTATAGAGATATGTACTATGTGATTCGATAGCCTGCTTGGGACTTCAGATTATCTCCTTAACACGGTGGGAGTGGACGACTTAGGTACCACGCGATCGGGTGGTAGTGTATTTTCCACTCTTATCATTTTGAGATTCATTGAGACATCGTGGCTGATGCATCCATCATGATGGTGGATATGTATCCTTTTTCATTGATGTTTAGCATATGTTAGATGATGCTGTCTTATGCTTTTATTTGCATGTTAGATTACTTTCTACATATGATGTTGTTTTTATTAGGAGTGACATTCCTACTATGTAATACCGATTATCTCTTCGGTGATTTGGAATGTTATGCACGGAGGGATGGCTAGGATCCACGATGGTCTAATGATGCTATTGATGGTTGGGGGGAACCATGCACTTAGTTTATTATGTTGATCTATATGATGGATGTATCTTGTGTATCATGTGACTATCTCTACCTTGATCTATTATGGATTAGAATAGGATGATGTACCTTATTCTATTTATGTATATTCTTTTCAGCTTGTCATACCCTGTGACATGTAAAGTGGATGATTGAGTATTTGAAATGTAATGTATAAACATTGGACTTATCATTATTATTTCATGTGGATGTTATACTAGATGGATTCATGTATGTAATTCAACGTTAAGGGATCTTAAAGAATGTAATCTGTTATTTAAGTTATGATTAATTTCAGATGGACATTACTATTGCTTCCATTATTATGTATAAGTTATATGTGATGTTTACTTCTATGAAAAAAAAAATGCTACTAAACTTAGTGAAAATTTTAGGTTAATTCTTTGGATCCCTTGGCGGGGCATTACAACTCAAATTGAATCAGTTAACTCCTTTTTTTACTCAAATTAAATCTATTAACTCGCTTTAATTTGGAAATCTCCCTTTATGAGTGAACTTCACCTTTAATCTTGACCGTTGATTGAAATCGATCTCAACTGTTGATGAATTCTAGGAAAGTCTATTGAAGAGACCCTCATCTCTTCATTTTGACAAGTTGAATGAGAATTTGCATCGAATTGTTGCTGGAATTCATACTCACATTTGCTCATATTCACATACGCAAAGATCAAGTTTGACCAAAAATTGACTAGATTTAACCACGGTTGACATGAGTTGACTAGTTTCGAAAAGAATTTTGAAATAATTATTTAATTAAATAGAAAAATTAATTATGAGAGAATATCTCATTTTATTAAATTAAATATCTAAACAAAATATCTCTTCAGTTCAAATTGAATCAGTTAACTCCTTATTTTACTCAAATTAAATCTGTTAACTCCCTTTAATTTGGAAATCTCCCTTTATGACTGAACTTCACCTTTAATCTTGACCGCTGATTGAAATCGATCTCAATCGTTGATGAATTCTAGGAAAGTCTATTTAAGAGACCCTCATCTCTTCATTTTGTAAAGTTGAATGAGAATTTGCATCAAATTATTGCTGAAATTCATACTCACATTTGCTCATATTCACATATGCAAAGATCAAGTTTGACCAAAAGTTGACCAGATTTAGCCACGGTTGACTTGAGTTGACTAGTTTCAAAAAGAATATTGAAATAATTAAATGAAATTATTTAATTAAATGGAGTACTTACTTCTAATTAATTAAACAAAGTTATTTAATTAAATGAGAAGCCATTCCTAATTAATTAAATGAAGTTATTTAATTAAATAAGAAAAGTGTCTGTAATTAATTAAAGATTATTTAATTAAATAGAAAAAGTAATTATGAGAGCATATCTCATTTCATTAAATTAAATATCTCAACAAAATCTCTCTTCAGTTCAAAAGGGGAAATTTCCAGTTCACTATTGATAAAAAATGAGTTAAATCAATTAACTCCTTTTTCTACTCAAATTGAATCAGTTAACTGCTTATTTTACTCAAATTAATTCTATTAACTCCTTTTAATTTGAAAATCTCCCTTGATGACTGAACTTGACCTTTAATCCTGACCGTTGATTGAAATCGATCTCAACCATTGATGAATTCTAGGAAAGTCTATTTAAAAGACCCTCATCTCTTCACTTTGAAAGGTTGAATGAGAAATTGCATCGAATTGTTGCTGGAATTAGGACTCACATTTGCTCATATTCATATAAGCAAAGATCAAGTTTGACCAAAAGTTAACCAGATTTAACCACGGTTGACTTGAGTTGACTAGTTTTGAAAAGACTTTTGAAATAATTAAATGAAATTATTTAATTAAACGGTGTACTTACTTCTAATTAATTAAACAAATTTATTTAATTAAATGAGAAGCCATTCCTAATTAATTAAATAAAGTTATTTAATTAAATAAGAAAAGTGTCTCTAATTATTTAAAGATTATTTAATTAAATAGAAAAAGTTATTATGAGAGCATATCTCATTTTATTAAATTAAATATCTCAACAAAATATCTCTTCAGTTCAAAAAGGGAAATTTCCAGTTCATTATTGATCAAAAAATGAGTTAAATCAGTTGACACCTTTTTCTACTCAAATTGAATCAGTTAACTCCTTATTTTACTGAAATTAAATCTGATAACTCCTTTTAATTTGAAAATCTTCCTTTATGACTGAACTTCACCTTTAATCCTGACCGTTGATTGAAATCGATCTCAACCGTTGATGAATTCCAGGAAAGTCTATTTAAGAGACCCTCATCTCTTCATTTTGAAAGGTTGAATGAGAATTTGCATCGAATTGTTGTTAGAATTCATACTCACATTTGCTCATATTCACATACGCAAAGATCAAGTTTGACCAAAAGTTGACCAAATTTAACCACGGTTGACTTGAGTTGACTAGTTTCGAAAAGAATTTTGAAATAATTGAAGGAAATTATTTAATTAAATGGAGTACTTACTTCTAATTAATTAAACAAAGTTATTTAATTAAATGAGAAGCCATTCCTAATTAATTAAATAAAGTTATTTAATTAAATAAGAAAAGTGCCTCTATTTAATTAAAGATTATTTAATTAAATAAAAAAAGTAATTATGAGAGCATATCCCATTTTATTAAATTAAATATCTCAACAAAATCTCTCTTCAGTTCAAAAAGGGAAATTTCCAGTTCACTATTGATCAAAAATGAGTTAAATCAGTTGACTCCTTTTTCTGCTCAAATTGAATCAGTTAACTCCTAATTTTACTTAAATTAAATCTGTTAACTCCCTTTAATTTGAAAATCTCCCTTTATGACTAAACTTCACCTTTAATCCTGACTGTTGATTGATATCAATCTCAACCATTAATGAATTTCAAGAAAGTCTATTTAAGGGACCCTCATCTCTTCATTTTGACAGGTTGAATGAGAATTTGCATCGAATTGTTTTTGGAATTCATACTCACACTTGCTCATATGCACATATGCAAAGATCAAGTTTGACCAAAAGTTGACCAGATTTAACCATGGTTGACTTGAGTTGACTAGTTTCGAAAAGAATTTTAAAATAATTAAACGAAATTATTTAATTAAATGGAGTATTTACATCTAATTAATTAAACAAAGTTATTTAATTAAATGAGAAGCCATTCCTAATTAATTAAATGAAGTTATTTAATTAAATAAGAAAAGTGTCTCTAATTAATTAAAGTTTATTTAATTCAATAGAAAAAGTAATTATGAGTGCATATCTCATTTTATTACATTAAATATCTCAACAAAATCACTCTTCAGTTCAAAAAGGGAAATTTTTAGTTCACAATTGATCAAAAATGAGTTAAATCAGTTAAGTCCTTTTTATACTCAAATTGAATCAGTTAACTCCTTATTTTACTCAAATTAAATCTGTTAACTCCCTTTGATTTGGAAATCTCCCTTTATGACTGAACTTTACCTTCAATCTTGACCGTTGATTGAAATCGATCTCAACCGTTGATGAATTCTAAGAAAGTCTATTTAAGAGACCCTCATCTCTTCATTTTGAAAGGTTGAATGAGAATTTGCATCGAATTGTTGCTGGAATTCATACTCAAATTTGCTCATACTCACATACGCAAAAATCAAGTTTGACCAAAAGTTGACCATATTTAACCATGGTTGACTTTAGTTGACTAGTTTTGAAAAGAATTTTGAAATAATTAAACGAAATTATTTAATTAAATGGAGTACTTACTTTTAATTAATTAAACAAAGTTATTTAATTAAATGAGAAGCCATGCTTAATTAATTAAATGAAGTTATTTAATTAAATAAGAAAAGTCCCTCTAATTAATTAAAGATTATTTAATTAAATAGAAAAAGTAATTATGAGAGAATATCTCATTTTATTAAATTAAATATCTCAACAAAATCTCTCTTCAGTTCAGAAAGGGAAATTTCTAGTTCACTATTGATCAAAAATGAGTTAAATTAGTTAACTCCTTTTTCTACTCAAATTGAATCAGTTAACTTCTTATTTTACTCAAATTAAATCTGTTAACTCCCTTTAAATTGGAAATCTCCCTTTATGACTGAACTTCAGCTTTAATCCTGACCATTGATTGAAGTCGATTTCAATAGTTGATGAATTTTAGGAAAGTCTATTTAATAGACCCTCATCTCTTCATTTTGAAAGGTTGAATGAGAATTTGCATCGAATTGTTGCTGGAATTCATACTCACATTTTCTCATATTCACATACGCAAATATCAAATTTGACCAAAAGTTGACCAGATTTAATCACGGTTGACTTGAGTTGACTAGTTTCAAAAAGAATTTTGAAATAATTAAACGAAATTATTTAATTAAATGGAGTACTTACTTCTAATTAATTAAACAAATTTATTTAATTAAGTGAGAAGCCATTCCTAATTAATTAAATGAACTTATTTAATTAAATAAGAAAAGTGCCTCTAATTAATTAAAGATTATTTAATTAAATAGAAAAAGTAATTATGAGAGCATATCTCATTTTATTAAATTAAATATCTCAACAAAATCTCTCTTCAGTTCAGAAAGGGAAATTTCTAGTTCACTATTGATCAAAAATAAGTTAAATTAGTTAACTCCTTTTTCTACTCAAATTGAATCAGTTAACTCCTTATTTTACTCAAATTAAATCTGTTAACTCCCCTTAATTTGGAAATCTCCCTTTATGACTGAACTTCAGCTTTAATCCTGACCATTGATTGAAGTCGATTTCAATCGTTGATGAATTCTAGGAAAGTCTATTTAATAGACCCTCATCTCTTCATTTTGAAAGGTTGAATGAGAATTTGTATCGAATTGTTGCTGGAATTCATACTCACATTTGCTCATATTCGCATACGCAAAGATCAAATTTGACCAAAAGTTGACCAGATTTAACCACGGTTGACTTGAGTTGACTAGTTTCAAAAATAATTTTGAAATAATTAAACAAAATTATTTAATTAAATGGAGTACTTACTTCTAATTAATTAAAAAAATTTATTTAATTAAGTGAGAAGCCATTCTTAATTAATTAAATGAACTTATTTAATTAAATAAGAAAAGTGCCTCTAATTAATTAAAGATTATTTAATTAAATAGAAAAAGTAATTATGAGAGCATATCTCATTTTATTAAATTAAATATCTCAACAAAATCTCTCTTCAGTTCAAAAAGGGAAATTTACAGTTCACTATTGATAAAAAATGATTTAAATCAGTTAACTCCTTTTTCTACTCAAATTAAATCAGTTAACTCCTTATTTTACTCAAATTAAATCTGTTAACTCCCTTTAATTTGAAAATCTCCTTTTATGACTGAACTTCACCTTCAATCCTTACCGTTGATTGAAATCGATCTCAACCATTGATGAATTCCAGGAAAGTCTATTTAAGAGACCCTCATCTCTTCATTTTGAAAGGTTGAATTAGAATTTGCATTGAATTGTTGCTAGAATTCATACTCACATTTGCTCATATTCACATACGCAAAGATCAAGTTTGACCAAAAGTTGACCAGATTTAACCATGGTTGACTTGAGTTGACTAGTTTCGAAAAGAATTTGGAAATAATTAAACGAAATTAATTGATTAAATGGATTACTTACTTCTAATTAATTAAATAAAGTTATTTAATTAAATGAGAAGCCATTCCTAATTAATTAAATGAAGTTATTTAATTAAATAAGAAAAGTGTCTCTAATTAATTAAAGATTATTTAATTAAATAGAAAAAGTAATTATGAGAGCATATCTCATTTTATTAAATTAAATATCTCAACAAAATCTCTCTTCAGTTCAAAAAGGGAAATTTCTAGTTAACTATTTATCAAAAATGAGTTAAATCACTTAACTCTTTTTTCTACTCAAATTGAATCAATTAACTCCTTATTTTACTCAAATTAAATCTGTTAACTCTCTTTAATTTGGAAATCTCCCTTTATGATTAAATTTCACCTTTAATCTTGACCGTTGATTTAAATCGATCTCAACCGTTGATGAATTCCAAGAAAGTCTATTTAAGAAACCCTCATCTCTTCATTTTGAAAGGTTGAATGAGAATTTGCATCGAATTATTGCTGAAATTCATACTCACATTTGCTCATATTCACATACGCAAAGATCAAGTTTGACCAAAAGTTGACTAGATTTAACCACAGTTGACTTGAGTTGTCTAGTTTCGAAAAGGATTTTGAAATAATTAAACAAAATTATTTAATTAAATGGAATAATTAATTTTAATTAATTAGACAAAGTTATTTAATTAAATAAGAAAAGTGTCTCTAATTAATTAAAGATTTATTTATTAAATAGAAAAAGTAATTATGAGAGCATATCTCATTTTATTAAATTAAATGTCGTGCCCAAAATGTAAGGCAAAAACACTCAAAAATTTGTTTTGACTAATTAAGATTAAATAAGATATCATGACCGAAGAAGTTTTGATGGTTAACTATAATGGGACTAATCGTGATCAATTGTTACAACCTTAAGGATGGTTTAATAACTAACCCTTTTTTTTTTTTTAATCGATAACTTGAAATGTCATTATGGTTTTTAATCGTTTACTTCAGGCTTAGTATGATTAATTAACTTAAAATTTATCTCCAACATACCAATAACAATTTAATTTATATTAATCTATCATCATAAATGATCTTGAGCTAATTTACAAATTCAACTATCCCTAATTTAAAACCAACTACCTAAGAGATAATTATAAATTAAGTTAAAATGAAGAAACCTAAACTGAAGCATACTATGACAATTAATATTTAACGCATCCATTAACTTTCCTTACCAATCTTATCATCTTAATTGACAATTAACTCCAACATACTTATACAATCTGATTAATTAGTTTATTATTGATCATTAACATTGATTACAAGAATAATTTAACACTCTATATTTTAATCTAAGCTTTGTTTGAACCATCATAAAAATTTAAGTCCATACTAACATTGATCTATAAAGCTCATAATAATATAGAACTAATTACTAAAACGTTAAAATCGTTCTAATTGGAATATTCAAATTTCCAAGTTTAAACTTTTATAATAACTAATTTAATGTTAACATCATTTCTCAACACAATACATTTCCTCCTAATGCCCTCAAATTTAAAATCTAGTTTATCGATTAATGCCATCCTTAAAAAAAAATTAAACAATCTATAATTTATCTAAACATCTAATCTAAATTGACAATCACATCCATAATATCTAATATTAAATAAATCAAAATCACACTAACTTCCATTATTTACTAACCTAAACTAAACCTACTAATTACATTACCCAATTTGAAACCTTCAAAGCAATTATCTAACATTAATTTTCTAATACTCAAGATTAACACATCTTATAGTAATTTAAATTGCAATTAAATCTAACTTCACCACAAGCTACTAACACACACTGATCCCTAAAAACATACAATCAATAACTACTGATCTAATAATACATTTAATACTACTCTTAACTGAAATATTAACCAATCTATACTAACCCAACGACTATACTAACATAGGCAACATACTTAAAGTTACTAAACCCCACACTACCCACGTAACACACTAACCTAAGTCCATGCTAATCCCAACCATGGGCCAACTGTGGGCCATACGCAAGGACAGTGTGCTGCCCAAATCTGCACACTGCAGACTCATTTCCCACATCACCTCCATCTTGTGTGACCTTCAACCAAAGGCATGCACTTGGAAAGAAGGTTTAAAAATAGAAGGGTTGATAAAAAGGTCTGTTTAGACTTTACAACCTTGATCTACCCACCTCTTCAAATGACGTGACATGCCATAAGTGGCATGAGGAATTCATGCTAGCAGCACTGTCCCATACTCCTCAAGGTGTGTACGGGGTGGGTGAGCTAAGGTCAGCACATGAATTAGTAAAGTGAGGTTGGGCAATTTTGGAGGGGTTAAATATGTATATAAGCAATGTTTTAAGAGTCTCCCTTGCTCTCCCCATGACATGACATGACATTAGTGGAATGATTAACCACTGAACCCCCTGCCATGCCTAGCCTAGATGGGAGGGTGGAAGAAAATATGGGGAATAGGGATATAAATTTAGTGGTTGTGATTGTTTTTTTTGATTAATTAAATATATGGAATGATGTCTAGGAAGGTACCCTACCCCCTCAATCCTTAAGAGTTAAATGCAAAAGTTTTGTGGTTGAGATATGTCAACCAAATTTCCATTTAAATATTTTAGAGTTTAAAATGCATTTAATGTATATTCTTTTTTAAAGAATTTAATATTGATTTTTATTGCAAACCAAAAGAATAATACAGAGAATATTCTCTGTGACTAGGGGGATTTAGAATTTCTTCCATACATTTTCCAGAGGGCCTTTTTAGACCTAGAGGTGCACATTTGTTTTTTTGAAAGCCAATTTGACTAAGTGTTGGCATGTTTTCTTGTTAAAGTTCTTTGATATGCAAGATGAATTTAAACATTTCTAGAGGCAATATGGAGTTATAATCCTCTTAATCAAATTGATACAAAAGCATGCAAGGGATTATAATCCTCTTAATCATATTGATTTTGTTCTTTATGAAACTTAACAAGGAATTATGATCCTATATTCAGAATTCAAAAAGGGGATGAATCATTCTTATCAAATTTAATTGTATTACTAATGAAGCTTAACCATGTATGTGATAACTTGGTGATCACAATGTAGGATTATTATTACATGCCATTGTTCAAAACATTGAAATGAAACTTCAACACAACCATTTGCCTTTCATTATCATAATTGAAACTCATAATTTCCCAATTTAAGACATTAACTATCATTCTAATTTTCTCACATACATATGCCAAAGTTTGGAAACACATGGGAGCATTGCAAGAAGAATTTCATAATCTTTTTTTCTTTCCTCTATTAATCATCCTAGTTCAAGGCTCCATCGAGAAAGAACCAGTAAGAAAACTTGATGTCTTTGCCACTACATCAAATTCAATTACAACTTACATAATATTACAATTCATTGAATTTTCTTCAAGGATTCCACAAAGAGCTTTTATCAAATGTCTTCATTGCACCAAGGATAAACATGGAAGAGACAAGAATCAACATGGAGATAACATCCCAAGGAAATAAGAAAATTGAACATGCATTCCTACCCGGTTGCACAATAGGTCCAACAATGGACCAATATAGGGGAAAGGTGGATTTTTTCAATAGGAGAAGTCTATCACCATACCTTCACTTAGCCCTTTCAGGTCTAACACTTCAAGAATTTCCATTCTTTCACAAGGCCCTTTCGAGGCTATATCCACAAGGATTTTCATTTTTTACCACATTCAAGAGTTCTCAATAACAACAAGGTATGGGATGACAAGTAGGGGCCCATACACCCTACCCTTTCTTCGTCCTCTCTCCATGAGAGGAGACTCTATACTATTGAGGTCCAACTAATGCCCTTTCCCCAAGCATGGCCACTTCTTCCCTATCCAAGGGTGAGTGTTGCCAAAAAAAATCCCCATGAAAACCTCTCAAAAACAATCAACACACCAAGAAGGCATATGCATAACATCAAAAGAAACAAGATAAAATCCCTCCCAAATCCATCCCCAACACACAAACAAGAAATGCATATCTACACAATGTTTCCAACATGATTGAAGCAAGATTTAAAACATGAACACGCATAAGAACCATTCATGGAGTGAAGAACTCCTACCTTCATATAAGAGTTATGGCAATGGTGGTTTGAGAAGAGCTTCTCTTTTTCTTTCTTCAATCTTCAAGACTTCCTCCAAAACTAGAGGATTGGGTGACAAAAACTAAACTCCCCCAAAAATGCCCCTAAGTATGGTCTTTGACTCCACTAAGCTTCAAGTAACTCAAGATGGAGGTTTGGTTTCACTAACCCAAGTAAAGGGCAACCCATTTTCGAAATCAGCCTATAATAGAGTTTTTAAGAGACCCTAAGAGTCAACCTAGGAGGCTAAAGGGTTGGAAAGTACCCCCACCCATACCCTTATCCATAGGGGTAATTAAATTTAATGTATCTAAGCCTTTAAAGACATATTAGGAACAATTAAAAATTAGCAGAATAGTAAGATCAAATTACAACCTTTAAAGAATTACAATATAATGTTAGCACAAAATTAACAAGTAGTTTAGATCCGCTTTTTCGTTGAGTTGTCTCGGCTAATTTTCCTGCACACTCATCGCACACATCAGTAGGTCTTAAACCACATTCATAATGTGAATTACATATTAGAGGAATTATATAAATTAAAGCATCCATTCCTCAATTAAATAATTGTTTATCTAATTCTACTCATATTTCTAACCTTTCAACTTGCATAACCAAATGTATTAGTGTTGCATACATTTTCTTCATCGTTATACATATTTATAAGCATTAAATGAAAAAAATCAAATAACTGAAGTAAGCATCACACATTGTAAAAAATAGCTTAACAATGTTCAATGTATCCAATAAGGTTCTGACACAACAAGGCATCAGCATCAAAATAATAATGTATCCTCGGTGCTAGGATAAGTCGGGGCAAGCCCTCACATTAAATATCTCAACAAAATCTCTCTTCAAGTCAAAAAAGGAAATTTCTAGTTCACTATTGATTAAAAATGAGTTAAATCAGTTAACTCCTATTTCTACTCAAATTGAATTAGTCAACTCCTTATTTTACTCAAATTAAATCTGTTAACTCCCTTTAATTTAGAAATATCCCTTTATGACTGAACTTCACCTTTAATCCTGACCGTTGATTGAAATCGATCTCAACCGTTGATGAATTCCAAGAAAGCCTATTTAACAGACCCTCATCTCTTCATTTTGAAAGGTTGAATGAGAATTTGCATCGAATTGTTGCTGGAATTCATACTCACATTTGCTCATATTCACATACGCAAAGATCATGTTTGACCAAAAGTTGACCAAATTTAACCATGGTTGACTTGATTTGACTAATTTCAAAAATAATTTTGAAATAATTAAACAAAATTATTTAATTAAATCGAGTACGTACTTCTAATTAATTAAACAAAGTCATTTAATTAAATGAGAAGCCATTCCTAATTAATTAAATGAAGTTATTTAATTAAATAAGAAAAGTGTCTCTAATTAATTAAAGATTATTTAATTAAATAGAAAAATTAATTATGTGAGCATATCTCATTTTATTAAATTAAATATCTCAACAAAATCTCTCTTCAGTTCAAAAAGGGAAATTTCCAATTCACTATTGATCAAAAATGAATTAAATCAGTTAACTCCTTTTTCTACTCAAATTGAATCAGTTAACTCCTTATTTTACTCAAATTAAATCTGTTAACTCCCTTTAATTTAAAAATATTACTTTATGACTGAACTTCACCTTTAACCCTGACTGTTGATTGAAATCGATCTCAACCATTGATGAATTCCAAGAAAGTCTATTTAAGAGACCCTCATCCCTTCATTTTGAAAGGTTGAAAGAGAACTTGCATAGAATTGTTGCTAGAATTCATACTCACATTTGCTCATATTCATATACGCAAAGATCAAGTTTAACCAAAAGTTGACCAGATTTAACCACGGTTGACTTCAGTTGACTAGTTTCGAAAAGAATTTTCAAATAATTAAACAAAATTTTTTAATTAAATGGAGTACTTACTTCTAATTAATTAAGCAAAGTTATTTAATTAAATGACAAGCCATTCCTAATTAATTAAATGAAGTTATTTAATTAAATAAGAAAAATGTCTCTAATTAATTAAAGATTATTTAATTAAATACTAAAAGTAATTATGAGAGCATATCTCATTTTATTAAATTAAATATCTCAACAAAATCTCTCTTCGGTTCAAAAAGAGAAATTTCCAATTCACTATTGATCAAAAAAGAGTTAAATCAGTTAACTCCTTTTTCTACTCAAATTGAATCAGTTAACTCCTTATTTTACTCAAATTAAATCTGTTAACTCCTTTTAATTTGGAAATCTCCCTTTAAGACTAAACTTCACCTTTAATCCTGACCGTTGATGGAAATCGATGTCAACCGTTGATGAATTCCAAAAAAGTCTATTTAAGAGACCCTCATCTCTTCATTTTGAAAGGTTGAATGAGAATTTGCATCGAATTGTTGCTGGAATTCATACTCACATTTGCTCATATTCACATACGCAAAGATCAAGTTTGACCAAAAGTTGACCAGATTTAACCATGATTGACTTGAGTTGACTAGTTTCGAAAAGAATTTTGAAATAATTAAACGAAATTATTTAATTAAATGGAGTACTTACTTCTAATTAATTAAACAAAGTTATTTAATTAAATGAGAAGCCATTCCTAATTAATTAAATGAAGTTATTTAATTAAATAAGAAAAGTGTCTCTAATTAATTAAAGATTATTTAATTAAATAGAAAAAGTAATTATGAGAGCATATCTCATTTTATTAAATTAAATATCTCAACAAAATCTCTCTTCAGTTCAAAAAGGGAAATTTCTAGTTCACTATTGATCAAAAATGAGTTAAATCAGTTAACTCCTTTCTCTACTCAAATTGAATCAGTTAACTCTATATTTTACTCAAATTAAATCTGTTAAATCCCTTTAATTTGGAAATCTCACTTTATGACTGAACTTCATGTTTAATCCTGACCGTTGATTGAAATCGATCTTAACTATTGATGAATTCTAAGAAAGTCTATTTAAGAGACCGTCATCTCTTCATTTTGGAAGGTTGAATGAGAATTTGCATCGAATTGTTGCTGGAATTCATACTCACATTTGCTCATATTCACATACGCAAAGATCAAGTTTGACCAAAACTTGACCAGATTTAATCATGGTTGACTTGAGTTGACTAGTTTCAAAAAGAATTTTCAAATAATTATATGAAATTATTTAATTAAATGAAGTACTTACTTCTAATTAATTAAACAAAGTTATTTAATTAAATGAGAAGCCATTCCTAATTAATTAAATAAAATTATTTAATTAAATAAGAAAAGTGTCTCTAATTAATTAAAGATTATTTAATTAAATAGAAAACATAATTATCAGAGCATATCTCATTTTATTAAATTAAATATCTCAACAAAATCTCTCTTCAGTTCAAAAAGCGAAATTTTCAATTCACTATTGATCAAAAATGAGTTAAATGAGTTAACTCTTTTCTCTACTCAAATTAAATAAGTTAACTCCTTATTTTACTCAAATCAAATCTATTAACTCTCTTTAATTTGGAAATCTCTATTTTATGACTGAACTTCACCATTAATCTTGACCATTTATTGAAATCGATCTCAACCGTTGATGAATTCCACGAAAGTCTATTTAAAAGACCCTCATCTCTTCATTTTGAAAGGTTGAATGAGAATTTGCATCAAATTGTTGCTGGAATTCATACTCACATTTGCTCATATTCACATATGCAAAGATCAAGTTTGACCAAAAGTTGACCAGATTTAAGCACGGTTGACTTGAGTTGACGAGTTTCGAAATTTTTTTTGAAATAATTAAATGAAATTATTTAATTAAATAGAGTACTTACTTATAATTAATTAAACAAAGTTATTTAATTAAATGAGAAGCCATTCCTAATTAATTAAATGAAGTTATTTAATTAAACAAGAAAAGTGTCTCTAATTAATTAAAGATTATTTAATTAAATAGAAAAAGTAATTATGAGAGTCTATCTCATTTTATTAAATTAAATATCTCAACAAAATCTCTCTTCAGTTCAAAAAGGGAAATTTCTAGTTCACTATTGATAAAAAATGAGTTAAATCAGTTAACTCCTTTCTCTACTCAAATTGAATCAGCTAACTCCTTATTTTACTCAACTCAAATCTGTTAACTCCCTTTAATTTGGAAATCTCCCTTTATGATTCAACCTCAGCTTTAATCCTGACCGTTGATTGAAATCAATCTCAACCATTGATGAATTCTAGGAAAGTCTATTTAAGAGACCCTCATCTCTTCATTTTGAAAGGCTGAATGAGAATTTGCATCGAATTATTGTTGCAATTCATACTAACATTTGCTCATATTCAGAGACGCAAAGATCAAGTCTGACTAAAAGATGACCAAATTTAACCACGGTTGACTTGAGTTGACTAGTTTCAAAAAGAATTTTGAAATAATTAAATGAGACTATTTAATTAAATGCAGTACTTACTTCTAATTAATTAAACAAAGTTATTTAATTAAATGAGAAGCCATTCCGAATTAATTAAATGAAGTTATTTAATTAAATAAGAAAAGTGTCTCTAATTAATTAAAGATTATTTAATTAAATAGAAAAAGTAATTATGAGAGCGTATCTCATTTTATTAAATTAAATATCTCAACAAAATCTCTCTTTAGTTCAAAAAGGGAAATTTCTAGTTCACTGTTGATCAAAAATGAGTTAAATCGGTTAACTCCTTTCTCTACTCAAATTGAATCAGCTAACTCCTTATTTTACTCAAATTAAATCTGTTAACTCCCTTTAATTTGGAAATCTCCCTTTATGACTGAACTTCACCTTTAATCCTGACTGTTGATTAAAATAGATCTCAATCGTTGATGAATTCTAGGAAAGTCTATTTAAGAGACTCTCATCTCTGCATTTTGAAAGGTTGAATGAGAATTTGCATCGAATTGTTGCTGGAATTCATACTCACATTTGCTCATATTCACATATGCAAAGATCAAGTTTGACCAAAAGTTGACCATATTTAACCACGGTTGACTTGAGTTGACTAGTTTCGAAAAGAATTTTGAAATAAATAAATGAAATTATTTAATTAATTGGAGTATTTACTTCTAATTAATTAAACAAAGTTATTTAATTAAATGACAAGCCATTCGTGATTAATTAAATGAAGTTATTTAATTAAATAAGAAAAGTGTCTCTAATTAATTAAAGATTATTTAATTAAATAGAAAAAGTAATTATGAGAGCATATCTCATTTTATTAAATTAAATATCTCAACAAAATCTCTCTTCAGTTCAAAAAGGGAAATTTCTAGTTCACTATTGATCAAAAATGAGTTAAATCAGTTAACTTCTTTTTCTACTCAAATTGAATTGGTTAACTCTTTATTTTACTCAAATTAAATATGTTAACTTCCGTTAATTTTAAAATCTCCCTTTATGACTAAACTTCACCTTTAATCCTAACCGTTGATTGAAATCGATCTCAACTATTGATGAATTCTAGGAAAGTCTATTTAAATGACCCTCATCTCTTCATTTTGAATGGTTGAATGAGAATTTGCATCGAATTGTTGCTGGAATTCATAATCACATTTGCTCATATTAACATACGCAAAGATCAAGTTTGACCAAAAGTTGACCAGATTTAACCACAGTTGACTTGAGTTGACTAGTTTCAAATTTTTTTTTGAAATAATTAAACAAAATTATTTAATTAAATGGAGTACTTACTTCTAATTAATTAAACAAAGTTATTTAATTAAATGAGAAGCCATTCCTAATTAATTAAATGAAGTTATTTAATTAAATAAGAAAAGCGTCTCTAATTAATTAAAGATTATTTAATTAAATAGAAAAAATAATTATGAGAGCATATCTCATTTTACTAAATTAAATATCTCAACAAAATCTCTCTTCAGTTCAAAAAAGGAAATTTCCAGTTCACTATTGATCAAAAATGAGTTAGATCAGTTGACTTGTTTTTCTACTCAAATTGAATCAGTTAACTCCTTATTTTACTCTAATTAAATCTGTTAACTCCCTTTAATTTGGAAATCCCCCTTTATGACTGAACTTCACCTTTAATCCTGACCATTGATTAAAATCGATCTCAACCGTTGATGAATTCTAAGAAAGTCTATTTAAGAGACCCTCATCTCTTCATTTTGAAAGGTTGAATGAGAAATTGCATTGAATTGTTGCTAGAATTCATACTCACATTTGCTCATATTCACATACGGAAAGCTCAAGTTTGACCAAAAGTTTGCCAGATTTAACCATGGTTGACTTCAGATGACTAGTTTCGAAAAGAATTTTGAAATAATTAAATGAAATTATTTAATTAAATGGAGTACATACTTCTAATTAATTAAACAAAGTTATGTAATTAAATGAGAAGCCATTCTTAATTAATTAAAGTATTTTATTTAATTAAATAAGAAAAATGTCTCTAATTAATTAAAGATTATTTAATTCAATAGAAAAAGTAATTATGAGAGCATATCTCATTTTATTAAATTAAATATCTCAACAAAATCTCTCTTCAGTTCAAAAAGGGAAATTTTCAGTTCACTATTGATAAAAAATGAGTTAAATCAGTTAACTCCTTTTTCTACTCAAATTGAATCAGTTAACTCCTTATTTTACTCAAATTAAATCTGTTAACTCCCTTTAATTTGGAAATCTCCATTCATGACTGAACTTCACCTTTAATCCTGACCGTTGTTTGAAATCCATCTCAACTGTTGATGAATTTTAAGAAAGTCTATTTAAGAGACCCTCATCTCTTCATTTTGAAAGGTTGAATGAGAATTTGCATTGAATTGTTGTTGGAATTCATACTCACATTTGCTCATATTAACATACGCAAAGATTAAGTTTGACCAAAAGTTGATCAGATTTAACTATGGTTGACTTGAGTTGACTAGTTTCGACAAGAATTTTGAAATAATTAAACGAAATTATTTAATTAAATGGAGTACTTACTTCTAATTAATTAAACAAAGTTATTTAATTAAATGAGAAGCCATTCCTAATTAATTAAATGAAGTTATTTAATTAAATAAGAAAAGTGTCTCTAATTAATTAAAGATTATTTAATTAAATAGAAAAAGTAATTATGAAAGCATATCTCATTTTATTAAACTAAACATCTCAACAAAATCTCTCTTCAGTTCAAAAAGTGAAATTTCTAGTTCACTATTGATCAAAAATGAGTTAAATCAGTCAACTCATTTTTCTACTGAAATTGAATTAGTTAACTCCTTATTTTACTCAAATTAAATCTGTTAACTCCCTTTAATTTGGAAATCTCCCTTTATGACTAAACTTCACCTTTAATCCTGACCGTTGATTGAAATCGATCTTAACCGTTGATGAATTCCATGAAAGTCTATTTAAGAGACCCTCATCTCTTCATTTTGAAAGTGTCATGCGACAAATTACGAGGGCAAATACACAAAAAAAAAAAATTTAAAAACATAATTAAAAAGCTCTAAGTTTGAAAAGGTTGTGATCACAACTAAAATAAAGGTACTCTACATTTCGTCTTAAGTTTTCAAACTTGAGAAGGAATACCTCGTTAAGATTTGAGCTTACGTGTTTTCAAAATGTTATTGACGTTAATCACGTTATTATATTAACTTCACAACAAGTTATGAAAGTTATTTAGTTGACATTCTAAAAGAGTTCGAGTTTAGATTAATCTGAAAATATCTAATCAAATAAAGTCTACATTTAAACTAAATTTGAATAGCCAATTAACCTTTACAATTAAGACTACTTACTACTCAAAGATTAGATTATACTATCAATATAAGACTAACTAACAATGATAACTAAATTTAATTAGACATAAAATTAGAACTTTCTAAAATAATTAAAAATTATCCTAACTAAATTTAAACTAACTTAAATTACATTTTAACCTAACACTACTTATATTAAAACAAAATAAATATCTAACACAATTTTAAATCTAAAAACAAATATTATCTTAACTACTTATTAACAAAAGAATGTCAACTAACTTAACACTACTTAAAATTTTTAATTACTAACATATTTTAACCTTAAATAAAACACAAATTAAATTTAACGAACTAACTACTAAAACAATTAACCCAAACCTAAACCCTAAACCCTAACCCCCCCGCCCCATACACCTACACTCCCACTAGCCCTTGGCCAAGTGCTTCCCAAGTGCTTTCCTTGGGACAGCGCTCTGCCCGACTTTATGTCGGCAGAGCCGCCCCCCCTCTCAACCCTTAAAACCTACGGCCAAGACTTGGGATTCGCAGACCCAAATTTTAAGGAGAAAGGTGGCCAAAAACAAGTCTTCAACAACAATTAAACCTTTCCCATGATCCAAGGTGTACACAGCTTTAAGGAGGAAGCAGGTGACGTCATCTGCTATGATGACATTTGTCTTTGCAACAAAATTAAACATTTTTTTAAAACTGCCCTCTCCAAAAACTGAGGTCCAAGGAGAAAGAGAAGGTAAGGCATCAATGCAATAAAGTTTTATAGGTAGAAAAGTAGATATTTAAGATATTATATTATGTATATATATTTTTTGAATTTCATTGTAAATATCAAGTATATTCATGTCTTTACTCTTTTATGTTTTATTTCAAAAATTAAATAAAAAGAAGATAATTAAGGGAATATTCTCCGTTGTTCCCGTTTCAAATTAAAAAGGTCTCTCATACAATTTCCAGTGAGCAATTTTGCTCCTGGGATTGTATTTTTTTTTGGAAAATTATTCTAAGTGTAGATTTAAAGTCATGTATTTTTTTTAAGGTGTTTAAATATTTTTGACAAGCTTTAAACATTGATCCTATGGTTTATGTCTAAAAAAAATACATGATTAAATTTGATCTCCTTACATCGTGAATAGAACTATTAACTATAATCCTTCTTTTCTTTTTTTTAACATAAATTTTCATTTTAATCATATAATGAACATATAAAGAACTTGAAAATTTTCTCAAATCAACTGAATCTACATCCATGGTATAATTTTTGTTTTCAACATAAAGGAAAACCTTGAAATTTTTACCAAATTAAACATCATCAATTCCATCCAAATTTTAAAATTTATCCATCTAAATTTAAAATTTACAATTAAATCACATGACAAGAAATTATACTCAACACCAATTTTATCGGTAAACCTGATTCAAAGGCTCAGCCAAGAAAGAACTAGGAAGAAAACCTGGCTTCATTGCCAATTACAACAAGGTTTAAAATACAATTTACAATAGGATCTCAATTCCAAATTTCACAATTTAATCAAATTTTTTTCATGATCATAATCAAGGGATTTATAATGTTTTCTGAAACTCATTTCTAGAACCATGGAGGAAACAAAATCTGATCAGGTGACCAAAAGCATGAACAAGAACAAATCAAAAACATGCATATTTATACAAGGTTTTCACAACAAGATCTACAATAAATCAACACTAGGGAAAGGTGGATTCTTCCAACAAGAGAAGTCAATTACAACACCAAATCAGATGCCCAATCGCGGCTATTAACCAAGAACTTTCGTTCTGTCATTTAAACATGCCATACTCATACTAGGTTTGTGCTGACGGGTAGGGGCCCATAACACCCTACCCTTTCTCCCTCTTCTTATCCTGAGAAGAGACTCTACACTGGTTGGAGTCCAACTAAACAGACCTTTCCCAAAATTGGTCACTTCTGCCCTCTCCAAGGGTGAGTAATACCAAAACACCCATGCAAGAAAAATTTCAAAAATTGCAAACATAAACATGAAAGGAAAACAACAAAAATAACATAATTTTCAAATCTTCCCAACATACCCACAAACATACAAACATTGAAACAACCACAAAGTAGCATAAGCATAAAACAAACATGAAATCTGAACAAGGGAGATGAGAATTCCTACTTGCACAAAGAGGTAATGGCAATGAACAAATTTGAGTAGAGTTTCCACTTCCTTCCTTTCAATCTTCAAGAACTCCTCTCTAAATGTAGAGATTGGGTAACAACCTCCACAAGACCAAGAAGGGCCTCTAAATAGGCCTCCAACTCAACCACCCAAGGGCTCAATAACTACCCCACCCACTTGCAATTTTACAAACTCCTAACTCAACCTACACTATGATTAAACCCTAAGTAGAGATGAGGTGAAGTAACTCAAGATAATCATGGTCAATTTTCGCACAAAGGCAAAAAGAGACTTTTTGAGTGACTTCAAAAGTTAAAAAAAGGGGCTTAGGGTTTGGAAAAGACCCCTAACCCATACCCATACCCTTTGGGTATAATAATATCAAGTTTTAAGCCTTAGGAAAGAGGTCTAGAGCCAAATAAAATCTAGGAATAAACTAGGACCATCTAACTATTCTAACATTGCAGATTAAGCACTAATCTGAATTAAGGGATGACTAACCTCGATTAAGAACCCAAAAGCAAGCTGACACCAACTAAACCAACTTGGTTCCAAAGGTTAAACAACTAACCTTAAACAACACACTGAAGCAGATAAACAATTTACGAGTGTCAAGCGACACTAAAAGAACGTAATTACGAATATTAACATTCACTAAATAAAGAAGATACATATATACATCTCACAATACAAATACGTGAACTATGAACAACAAGGTTTCCACAATTAGCAAATAGAGATTAGTTCTGTTCCTCTGTAGGGTTTCTTGGCTAAAATATCTGCACAGTCATTGCACACACCAGTAGTCACATAAAATTACATGTACATAAATGTATACGTATCAACAATTCACATAAATTAAAACATACATCAACAAGGATTTCTTCACCCTGCTTAACTCTTACCCATTTAATATCTCTTAAATCAAAGTCTCAATCCTACATTTACTGATTTCATTAACATAAATATACATGAAACATTAAAAGACAATCATCAAATATATCTGAAAGTAACATCACACAACATGAAATAATAAAGTATGTTCTAAGCATCAGATCATGTCTCGACATATCGAGTCCTCAATATCAAAATAATAGTAATGTATCACTATGCTATGATGGATCGGGGTGAGGCTTCACAGAAAGGTTGAATGAGAATTTGCATCGAATTGTTGCTGGAATTCATACTCACATTTGTTCATATTCACATACGCAAAGATCTAGTTTGACCAAAAGTTGACTAGATTTAACCACAGCTGACTTGAGTTGACTGGTTTAGAAAATAATTTTGAAATAATTAAATGAAATTATTTTACTAAATGTAGTAATTAATTCTAATTAATTTTTTAAAAAATTTAATTAAATGAGAAGCCATTCCTAATTAAATAAATGAAGTTATTTAATTAAATAAGAAAAGTGTCTCTGATTAATTCAAGATTATTTAATTAAATAGAAAAAGTAATTATGAGAGCATATCTCATTTTATTAAATTAAATATCTCAACAAAATCTCTCTTCAGTTCAAAAAGGGAAATTTCCAGTTTACTATTGATAAAAAGTGAGTTAAATCAGTTAACTCCCTTTTCTACTCAAATTGAATCAATTAACTCCTTATTTTACTCAAATTAAATATGTTAACTCCCTTTAATTTGAAAATATGCCTTTATAACTGAACTTCACCTTTAATCCTTACCATTGATTACAACGTTCTCAACCGTTGATGAATTTCAGGAAAGTCTATTTAAGAGACCCTCATCTCTTCATTTTGAAAGGTTGAATGAGAATTTGCATTGAATTGTTGCTGGAATTCATACTCACATTTGCTCATATTCACATACGCAAAGATCAAGTTTGACCAAAAGTTGACCAGATTTAACCATAGTTGACTTGAGTTGACTAGTTTCAAAAAGAATTTTAAAATAATTAAACAAAATTATTTAATTAAATGAGAAGCCATTCCTAATTAATTAAATGAAGTTATTTAATTAAATAAGAAAAGTGTCTCTAATTAATTAAATATTATTTAATTAAATGAAAAAAGTAATTATGAGAGCATATCTCATTTTATTAAATTAAATATCTCAACAAAATCTCTCTTCAGTTCAAAAAGTGAAATTTCCAGTTCACTATTGATAAAAAATGAGTTAAATGAGTTAACTCTTTTTTCTACTCAAATTGAATATGTTAACTCCTTATTTTACTCAAATTAAATCTGTTAACTCCTTTTAATTTGGAAATCTCCCTTTATGACTGAACTTTCACTTTTAATCCTTACCGTTGATTGAAATCGATCTCAACCATTGATGAATTCATACTCACATTTGCTCATATTTACATTAGCAAAGATCAAGTTTGACCAAAAGTTTACCAGATTTAACTATGGTTTACTTGAGTTGAATGGTTTCAAAATTTTTTTTGAAATAATTAAACGAAATTATTTAATTAAATAGAGTACTTACTTCTAATTAATTAAACAAATTATTTAATTAAATGAGAAGTCATTCCTAATTAACTAAATGAAGTTATTTAGTTAAATAAGGAAAGTGTCTCTAATTAATTAAAGATTATTTAATTAAATAGAAAAAGAAATTATGAGAGCATATCTCATTTTATTAAATTAAATATCTCAACAAAATCTCTCTTCAGTTCAAAAAGAGAAATTTTCTGTTTACTATTGATCAAAAATGAGTTAAATCAGTTAACTCATTTTTCTACTCAAATTGAATTAGTTAACTCCTTATTTTACTTAAATTAAATCTATTAACTCCCTTTAATTTGGAAATCTCCCTTTATGACTGAACTTCACCTTTAATCCTGACTGTTGATTAAAATCGATCTCAACTGTTGATGAATTCTAGGAAAGTCTCTTTGAGAGACCCTCATCTCTTCATTTTGAAAGGTTGAATGAGAATTTGCATCGAATTGTTGCTCGAATATATACTCACATTTGCACATATTCACATACACAAAGAACAAGTTTGACCAAAAGTTGACCAGATTTAACCATGGTTGACTTGAGTTGACTAGTTCCGAAAAGAATTTTGAAATAATTAAATAAAATTATTTAATTAAATGGAGTAATTACTTTTAATTAATTAAATAAAGTTGTTTAATTAAATGAGAAGCCATTCCTAATTAATTAAATGAAGTTATTTAATTTAATAACAAAAGTATCTCTAATTAATTAAGGATTATTTAATTTAATTAAAAAAGTAATTATGAGAGCATATCTCATTTTATTAAATTAAATATCTCAACCAAATCTCTCCTCAATTCAAAAAGGGAAATTATCAGTTCACTATTGATAAAAAATGAGTTAAATCAGTTAACTCCTTTTTCTACTCAAATTGAATATGTTAACTACATATTTTACTCAAATTAAATCTGTTAACTCCCTTTAATTTGGAAATCTCCCTTTATAAATGAACTTCACCTTTAATCCCGACCGTTGATTGAAATCGATCTCAACCTTTGATGAATTCCATGAAAGTCTATTTAAGAGACCCTCATCTCTTCATTTTGAAAGGTTGAATGAGAATTTGCATTGAATTATTGCTGGAATTCATACTCACATTTCTTCATATTCACATACGCAAAGATCAAGTTTGACCAAAAGTTGATCAGATTTAACCACAGTTGACTTGAGTTGACTAGTTTCGAAAAAAAAATTTAAAATAATTAAACAAAATTATTTAATTAAATGGATTACTTACTTCTAATTAATTAAAAAATGTTATTAATGAGAAGCCATTCCTAATTAATTAAATGAAGTTATTTAATTAGATAAGAAATGTGTCTTTAATTAATTAAAGATTATTTAGTTAAATAGAAAAAGTAATTATGAGAGCATATCTCTTTTTATTAAATTAAATATCTCAACAAAATCTTTCTTCAGTTCAAAAAGGGAAATTTCCAGTTCACTATTGATCAAAAATGAGTTAAATCAGTTAACTCCTTTTTCTACTCAAATTGAATCAGTTAACTCCTTATTTTACTCAAATTAAATATGTTAACTCCCTTTAATTTGGAAATCTCCCTTTATGACTGAACTTCCCCTTTAATTCTGACTGTTGATTGAAATCGATCTCAAATGTTGATGAATTTCAGGAAAGTCTATTTAAAAGACCCTCATCTCTTCATTTCGAAAGGTTGAATGAGAATTTGCATCGAATTGTTTGCTGGAATTCATACTCACATTTGCTCATATTCACATACGCAAAGATCAAGTTTGACCAAAAGTTGACCAGATTTAACCACGGTTGACTTGAGTTGACTAGTTTTGAAAAGAATTTTGAAATAATTAAATGAAATTATTTAATTAAATGGAGTACTTACTTCTAATTAATTAAAAAAAGTTATTTAATTAAATGAGAAGCCATTCCTAATTAAATAAACAAAGTTATTTAATTAAATAGGAAAAGTGTCTCTAATTAATTAAAGATTATTTAATTAAATACAAAAGGTAATTATGAGAGCATATCTCATTTTATTAAATTAAATATCTCAACAAAATCTCACTTCAATTCAAAAAGGGAAATTTTCAGTTCACTATTGATCAAAAATGAGTTAAATCAGTTGACTCCTTTTTCTACTCAAATTGAATTAGTTAACTCCTTATTTTACATAAATTAAATCTGTTAACTCCATTTAATTGGGAAATCTCCCTTTATGACTAAACTTTACCTTTAATCCTGATCGTTGATTGAAATTGGTCTCAACCATTGATGAATTCTAGGAATGTCTATTTAAGAGACCCTCATCTCTTCATTTTGAATGGTTGAACGAGAATTTGCATCGATTTGTTGTTGAAATTCATAATCACATTTTCTCATATTCACATACGCAAAGATCAAGTTTGTAAACAAGTTGACTAGATTTAACCATGGTTGACTTGAGTTGACTAGTTTCGAAAAGAATTTTGAAATTATTTAATGAAATTATTTAATTAAATGAAGTACTTACTTCTAATTAATTAAAGAAATTTATTTAATTAAATGAGAAGCCATTCCTAATTAATTAAATGAAGTTATTTAATTAAATAAGAAAAGTATCTCTAATTAATTAAAGATTATTTAATTAAATAGAAAAAGTAATTATGAGAGCACATCTCACTTTATTAAATTAAATATCTCAACAAAATCTCTCTTCAGTTCAAAAAGAGAAATTTCCTGTTTACTATTGATCAAAAATGAGTTAAATCAGTTAACTCATTTTTCTACTCAAATTGAATCAGTTAACTCCTTATTTTACTTAAATTAAATCTGTTAACTAGCTTTAATTTTGAAATCTCCCTTTATGACTGAACTTTACCTTTAATCTTGACCGTTGATTGAAATAGATCTCAACCGTTGATGAATTCTAGGAAAGTCTATTTAAGAGACTCTCATCTCTACATTTTGAAAGGTTGAATGAGAATTTGCATCAAATTGTTGTTAGAATTCATACTCACATTTGCTCATATTCACATACGCAAAGATCAAGTTTGACCAAAAGTTGACTAGATTTAACCACGATTGACTTGAGTTGACTAGTTTCGAAAATAATTCTGAAATAATTAAACAAAATTATTTAATTAAATGGAGTACTTACTTCTAATTAATTAAACAAAGTTATTTAACTAAATGAGAAGCCATTCCTAATTAATTAAATGAAGTTATTTAATTAAAAAAGAAAAGTGTCTCTAATTAATTAAAGATTATTTAATTCAACAGAAAAAGTAATTATGAGAGCATATCTCATTTTATTAAATTTAATATCTCAACAAAATCTCTCTTCAGTTCAAAAAGGAAAATTTTCAGTTCATAATTGATAAAAAATGAGTTAAATCAGTTAACTCCTTTTTCTACTCAAATTGATTCAGTTAACTCCTTATTTTACTCAAATTAAATCTATTAACTCCTTTTAATTTGGAAATCTCCATTTATGACTGAACTTTACCTTTAATCTTGACCATTGATTGAAATCGATCTCAACCGTTGATGAATTCTAAGAAAGTCTATTTAAGAGACCCTCATCTCTTCATTTTGAAAGGTTGAATGAGAATTTGCATTGAATTGTTGCTAGAATTCATACTCAGATTTGCTAATATTCACATACGCAAATATCAAGTTTGACCAAAAGTTGACCAAATTTAACCATGGTTGACTTGAGTTGACTAGGTTCGAAAAGAATATTGAAATAATTAAACAAAATTATTTAATTAATTGAGTACTTACTTCTAATTAATTAAACAAAGTTATTTAATTAAATGAGAAGCCATTCCTAATTAATTAAATAAATTTATTTAATTAAACAATAAAAGTGTCTCTATTTAATTAAAGATTATTTAATTAAATAGAAAAAGTAATTATGAGAGCATATCTCATTTTATTAAATTAAATATCTCAACAAAATCTCTCTTCAGTTGAAAAAGGGAAATTTCCAGTTCACTATTGATTAAAAATGAGTTAAATCAGTCAACTCCTTTTTCTACTCAAATTGAATCAGTTAACTCCTTATTTTACTCAAATTAAATCTATTAACTCCCTTTAATTTGAAAATCTCCCTTTATGACTGAACTTCACCTTTAATCCTGACCGTTGATTGAAATCGATCTCAACCGTTGATGAATTCCAGGAAATTCTATTTAAGAGACCATGATCTCTTCATTTTGAACGGTTGAATGAGAATTTGCATCGAATTGTTGCTGGAATTCATAATCACATTCTCTCATATTCACATACACAAAGATCAAGTTTGACCAAAAGTTGACCAGATTTAACCACGGTTGACTTGAGTTGACTAGTTTCGAAAAGAATTTTGAAATAATTAAACGAAATTATTTAATTAAATTGAGTACTTACTTCAAATTAATTAAACAAAGTTATTTAATTAAATGAGAAGCCATTCCTAATTGATTAAATGAAGTTATTTAATTAAATAAGAAAAGTGTCTCTAATTAATTATAGATTATTTAATTAAATAGAAAAAGTAATTATGAGAGCATAGCTCATTTTATTAAATTACATATCTCAACAAAATCTCTCTTCAGTTCAAAAAGGGAAATTTCCAGTTCACTATTGATCAAAAATGAGTTAAATCAGTTGACTCATTTTTCTACTCAAATTGAATCAGTTAACTCCTTATTTTACTCAAATTAAATCTATTAACTCCCTTTAATTTGAAAATCTCCCTTTATGACTGAACTTCACCTTTAATCCTGACCGTAGATTGAAATCGATCTCAACCGTTGATGAATTCCAGAAAAGTCTATTTAAGAGACCCTCATCTCTTCATTTTGAAAGGTTGAATGAGAATTTGCAATCGAATTGTTGCTGAAATTCATACTCAGATTTGCTCATATTCACATACGCAAAGATCAAATTTCACCAAAAGTTGACCAGATTTAACAAGGTTTACTTGAGTTGACTAGTTTCAAAAAGAATTTTGAAATAATTAAACAAAATTATTTAATTAAATGGAGTACTTAGTTCTAATTAATTAAACAAAGTTATTTAATTAAATGAGAAGCCATTCCTAATTATTTAAGTCAATTTATTTAATTAAATAAGAAAAGTGTCTATAATTGATTAAAGATTATTTAATTAAATAGAAAAAGTAATTATGAGAGCATATACCATTTTATTAAATTAAATATCTCAACAAAATCTCTCTTCAGTTCAAAAAGAGAAATTTCGAGTTCAGTATTGATAAAAAATGAGTTAAATCAATTAACTTCTTTTTCTACTTAAATTGAATCAGTTAACTCTTTATTCTACTCAAATTAAATCTGTTAACTCCCTTTAATTTGGAAATCTCCCTTTATGACTGAACTTCACCTTTAATACTGATCGTTGATTGAAATTGATCTCAACCATTGATGAATTCTAAGAAAGTCTATTTAAGAGACCCTCATCTCTTCATTTTGAAAGGTTGAATGAGAATTTGCATTGAACTTTTGCTGGAATTCATACTCACATTTACTCATATTCACATACGCAAAGATCAAGTTTGACCAAAAGTTGATCAGATTTAACCATGGTTGACTTGAGTTGACTAGTTTCAAAAAGAATTTTGAAATAATTAAATGAAATTATTTAATTAAATGGAGTACTTACTTCTAATTAATTAAACAAAGTTATTTAATTAAATGAGAAGCCATTCCTAATTAATTAAATGAAGTTATTTAATTAAATAAGAAAATTGTCTTTAATTAATTAGAGATTATTTAATTAAATAGAAAAAGTAATTATGAGAGCATATCTCATTTTATTAAACTAAATATCTCTACAAAATCTCTCTTCAGTTCAAAAAGGGAAATTTCCAGTTCACTATTGATAAAAAATGAGTTAAATGAGTTAACTCCTTTTTCTACTCAAATTGAATCAGTTAACTTCTTATTTTACTAAAATTAAATCGGTTAACTCCCTTTAATTTGGAAATCTCCCTTTATGACTGAACATCTCCTTTAATCCTGACCGTTGATTGAAATCGATCTCAACCGTTGATGAATTCCAAGAAAGTCTATTTAAGAGACCATCATCTCTTCATTTTGAACGGTTGAATGAGAATTTGCATCGAATTGTTGCTGGAATTGATAATCACATTTGCTCATATTCACATACGCAAAGAGCAAGTTTGACAAAAAGTTGACCATATTTACCACGGTTGACTTGAGTTGACTAGTTTCGAAAAAAAATTTGAACTAATTAAATGAAATTATTTAATTAAATGGAGTACTTACTTCTAATTAATTAAATAAAGTTATTTAATTAAATGAGAAGCCATTCCTAGTTAATTAAATGAAGTTATTTAATTAAATAAGAAAAGTGTCTCTAATTAATTAAAGATTATTTAATTAAGTAGAAAAAGTAATTATGAGAGCATATCGCATTTTATTAAATTAAATATCTCAACAAAATCTCTCTTCAGTTCAAAAAAGAAAATTTCCAGTTCACTATTGATCAAATTTGAGTTAGATCAGTTGTCTCATTTTTCTACTCAAATTGAATTGGTTAACTCCTTATTTTACTCAAATTAAATCTGTTAACTCCCTTTAATTTGGAAATCTCCCTTTATGAAAGAACTTCACCTTTAATCCTAACCGTTGATTGAAATTGATCTGAACCGTTGATGAATTCTAGGAAAGTCTATTTAAGAGACCATCATCTCTTCATTTTGAATGGTTGAATGAGAATTTGCATCGAATTGTTGCTGGAATTCATAATCACATTTGCTCATATTCACATACGCAAAGATCAAGTTTGACCAAAATTTGACCAGATTTACCACGATTGACTTGAGTTGACTAGTTTCAAAAAAAATTTGAACTAATTAAACGAAATTATTTAATTAAATGGAGTACTTACTTCTAATTAATTAAACAAAGTTATTTAATTAAATGAGAAGCCATTCCTAGTTAATTAAATGAAGTTATTTAATTAAATAAGAAAAGTGTTCCTAATTAATTAAAGATTATTTAATTAAATAGAAAAAGTAATTATGAGAGTATACCTCATTTTATTAAATTAAATATCTCAACAAAATCTCTCTTCAGTTCAAAAAAGGAAATTTCCAGTTCACTATTGATCAAAAATGAGTTAGATCAGTTGACTCGTTTTTCTACCCAAACTGAATCAGTTAACTCCTTATTTTACTCAAATTAAATCTGTTAACTCCCTTTAATTTGGAAATCTCCTTTTATGACTAAACTTCACCTTTAATCCTGACCATTGATTGAAATCGATCTCAACCGTTGATGAATTCTAAGAAAGTCTGTTTAAGAGACCCTCATCTCTTCATTTTGAAAGGTTGAATGAGAATTTGCATTGAATTGTTGCTGGAATTCATACTCACATTTTCTCATATTCACATACGCTAAGATCAAGTTTGACCAAAAATTGACCAGATTTAACAATGGTTAGCTTGAGTTTACTAGTTTTGAAAAGAATTTTGAAATAATTAAATAAAATTATTTAATTAAATGGAGCACTTACTTCTAATTAATTAAACAAAGTTATTTAATTAAATGAGAAGCTATTCCTAATTAATTAAATGAATTTATTTAATTAAAGGGTATGTGCAAGATCATGGGGTACCAAACTATGGCCTTAAGTGGCAGTGAAAAATCAGCAAATCAGGTTTATGTCAACTTGACACATAATTTTGAAGTGGTTATGGACTTTATATCAAAAATTTGTAAGAAAATAATTTGTAGAAAATTGAATGTAGTTTCTTAACTACTAGGCCTTATCAGGAGAAAAAAAAATTGATTGGTCAAAAGTTTGAATTTTAATGCAGTACTAAGAAAATTTCAGAGCGAAAATAAAATGTAGGTGTATGTCTGACCACCTTAATCAAAATCAAATCATAATAATTTTTTAATATAATTATAGATATGAAAACTAGACTCATGCCTAGATGTGACTCATATTTTTTGATATTTTTATTCCAAATAAATAATTAAATATGAATTTTCTACCAAAACTTTTTCGGATTAAAAAAAGTCCCGTGTCTGACCACCCTAACTAATAGAAAATTTGATCAAATTTTTCTTTTTTTGTTTTTTTCTTATACTAGGCGAAGTATAGAATGTGACGCAACTTTTAGATTTTAAAAATGTTATACCATTTGAAAGTTATAGCTATTTTTCATTCAGTATGTCAATCAGCACTTTACAATAATCTTCATTGATAATTAACTAATAAATACTTATCGAACTTAGAATTTGACAGAAATTATATTGATGGAATCTGGAGAGCGATATTAAAAAAACCATTTCTTTTCATTCAATTTCGATCAAAATAACATTGTCAGACGGCTACCCGAAGTCTGAGTATCACTAAAACTCTCTATAAACACGTCTTTGGGGTTGACCGGGCAGGCTTGGTAAATACCAAGCCTAATCGGATATCCGATATGGCTCGGTAGTCAAATTCCAAAAAATTTTAAATTTTGGAAGGAAATTCGATTTAAACGTTCTAATTTTTTATTTTAAAATTATTTCACTTATATTAATATGTAAAGGCATATTTTAATATATTATATATATATAATAACGTAATGTAAACATACAAGATATAATCTAGTAATATATAATAATATCTTATGTTAATCTTATTACAATCTATAAATATAATATATATTATTATTATTTTTACTAAATATAATAAAGGTAATTTATATATATATAAAATACGTATTATATATTATTATATTAATATGTATGTTATTAATGTAGACACCTAAATATCCTTTAAAAAATAAAGTATTTTTATTTTTTGAAAAAATCTCTGATGACATCATCATTTATTAATTAATTATTTAATTAATTAATTAATTAATTTTTATGCCATTAAATCCCTTTATCTTAATTAAAAATATTTAATTAAGGAATCCCTCCCAAAAATGTTTAAATCTTATTTAAACATTATTTCTTTATTTATTAATTATTTAATTTATAAATTGACCAAAAATCTTAAAATAAATAAAAAAATTATTTTTTACCCAAAACTTGGCCAATTTTCTTAAGACCACTAACCTCTTCCAAAATCTTCTAATCCTTCTTTAATTTTGATTAAAGGCTAATCCCATCATTTCCTACCCTTAATCCCAACTCAAAATATTTAATTAAGATTATATATTAATCCTCATGTTTATTAAAAAAGTTTTAATAAATATCTCCTCAACCCAAACCCTTGAAATAAATAAAACTTTATTTATTTCTTAAAAATCTAATTTATCCTCATCCTAAGAAGTTCAAGACTCTTCTAGAAAGTCTTAATCCTCATCTTAGGAAATTCTAGACTATTCTAGAAAGTCTTTATCCTCATCCAAAGTCTAGACTCTTCTAGAAGATGTCTTTAAACATAATCCTAATCCCCTCGTAACCTTGTCACATTCCCTAAATATGGGTTAAGAATTACTAACCCAAGCCAAAGTTAACAAATATCTCCTCCTTCACCCACCCTCATTAAATGCCATCCACTTGCCTATCCCTAAGCTAATCCTAAACCACCCTAATTCATCCTCTAATCATTTGCACAATCCTAAGCAAGCTTAAAACCCTCTTAATCAAGTCCAAGTCGAAATTGCTCTCATCACCCTCAAAATATCTCAACCATAAAATTTTATGAAGTCAACTAGGTCATAAATGACTCTTACAAGCCCTTTTATTGCTCTTACAAGTCATTATGAGGGTCTTTATGAAGATTTTATCCCTTGAGCCTCCTTTGTTGACTCATCCTTCCCCTTTCCTCCATCTTCTCACCATGTGACATATGTCACTCCTTGATTGGCTATAAGGAAGCACAATCCATGTGCTCTCTTCTCATGCAATCTAAGCCCTCCATGAGCTTTTTCCCATCCTTGCATCTTAGCCCTCAATCCCTCAAGCCTCTTGCCTATAAATTGGATCCTTCCCCTTTGCAAAATAACACAATCCATGAAGTAAAGTCATAATGCCATTTTGAGAAGCCATTTTACATCAAAACCATACACTCACATCCAAATTCCAACTCCATTTGAAGCCCTTTTTGAAGCATAAGCTTGAGCATACATCCTATGTATTTAGACAAAGCCACTTAACAAGAGAGCTTCTCATTGAGAGAGTCCATTAATGGCTCATATTCTCAATTGAGAGTTCATCTTAGTCTATCTTGAAGTTTATGAATTTTTTTTAGTTTGTAGAAGCTTTATTTAAATTTGGCTTCTATTAGCATACTAACATTGCTCATATACATTTTGGCACGCCCGGTGGGACCCCGCATGGGTCATCTTCATTAGCTTTTTTAGTCAATTTTTGTATATCATTTGCTGATTTTGGCTAATTTTGCTTATTTTTGTGATTGTTAGGATTGTACAAATTGGTTTTGTAGGTCCACATGAGCATGAAGAAGACAAAGGAACTCATAGTCTATCTCATAGTATTTGCAGATTTTTCAAGCTTATAGGTGGACAAAGCACTTGAAATTCTTCTTCCTCTTCTTGTCTATATTCTTCTTATTCCATCTACTTCTTCTTCTTCTTCTTGTGGGAGATCTTGGCCATTTTTTTTTTTAAGGAAGCAAAATCATACACACTTCTTTTTAGTGCTTAAAATGAACCCCCAAATCATACTTAAATCCATTAAAAAATTAAAAATTTGCAAAAAAGAAAAAATCTTTTAACAAGTGAAACTAATCCAATCTAATCATTTGCATCCTTGCAACATCAAGGTTTTAGATGCATTCATGCAAAGTTAGGAACACTTCATTTTTGGGAATTTAAAAAGAACTTCAAGTTTTCATTTCAAAAGGTTCAAAATCAACACTAAGTGCACACTAAAATCTAAATCAAACTCAAAGCATCAATCAAGGATAAAATGAACCTCATTTGCAAATATGTTAAAGTTCTTTTAAAAATCTCATGAAAACTAAGAGTCCTAAATGGTTGCCAAAATTGTCCTAAAAAGCTTTGTTATTTGTTCCAAATAAATGTCTTGTTGCAAAATCTTGAATGTTTCTTAGGTTTTTCATGCATCAAAACAATCTAGGAATATCATTTTTTGGCTTAAAACATGCAAACTAGAACACAAAATCTTGAATGAAAAGCAAAGTCCAAAGAGTCATTTTCACTTTTGAGTCCAAAAACAATCTTGAATGATCTAAGGTTAAAAAAAAGCACTTCCAAGTTCTTAAAACAACACACAAAATCTCAATCTTGAATGCTCAAAGGAAAAAACTTGAATGTTTAATCACTTGTCTTTGAATGCATGTTGCTAAAATCACTCTTGAGTGCGATGGATTAAAATCAAAGTTTGTTTTTTTATGAATGCATGATTAAAACAACAAATCCAATCTTGAATGCCATAGATCAAATAATCATCTTTTGGAGCATAAAAAGAATCTACATTTTTGTAATCTTTTAAGTTATAAAAATAAATAAAAATGCTTTGAGTGAGTTTGTCGTTGGACTCACCCTCTTTAATCACCCATCAATTTAACCATTGGTTGCAATCTCAGTGCCATCTATGGGGATGGGTCCACCTAAGAGGATGTTAAGTGCTCCACGCAAATCAAACTCCACTCACTTGGGTTTTTAGTGGTTTTTCTAAGTTAGAAAATTCCTTGAATGCACATTAATTTTTCTCACATTTTATTTGGGCATAAAAATTGGACAAATCTTGACATGGAGGGCCTCCGGGCGCGCGCTTGAAATTGAATCTCACACACCTTTGTTTTGGGCTTGAAATAAACTCACATTCAATCTTGAATGTCTTAAAGAAAAATCAATTGATACTTGACGTGGAGGGCCTCCGGGCACACGGGTTTACTTTCTTGTTGACCCTAACTCTTCTTCTTGTTCACATTCTTCGATCAATTTTATTTTTGTCGACACTTCAAAGTTGGAATAAATATTGTATCTTAAACATGAGTGCTTGCAAAGTCTAGATCAAAAAACTTAAGCGTCAGTTGGTAAAAGAACAAGCGTGTTTTTTAGCCCAAGATCATCCAAGTCTTCTCTCCCCTTGTCGTCTTTTGAGGCCATCTTGGGTGCATAAGATTAGGATTCAAAATCTTATCTTAGCTTTTTAGGAGGCCTGCTTGGGGATTTCATCACCCCTTGGGACGACCTCAACTCCAGCATTCCGACGGAGTATAAAGATCAGGATGTGAATCCAAAGACACCTCTCTTGGAATCAAGATTTTGTCACTCGGGCTAAGCCTCAAGGAACTTTATACCCTTGAGAAGTAAAAGAGGAGAAGTGGGTTACCACTCCTCTCGGCTATGTGACATCTTTTTGGTTTCATCTATGGATTTGGGCCTCATGTACTTTGCGTATATCGAGGACTCCCTAGCTAAACCAAATTTCATCCTTGTAGAAAGCTTCCTAGGATGTTGGTGTGTTTGACGTGCTTGCTCCAAAATTTTGTCTACTTGTTTTTTCATAGCTTTTGAATGAATGTTTGCCAACTTTGGTCAAAATCCCAAAAAAGCAAAAATCTCCCAACTCAAGGCATACTTAGCGCAGTCACTACCTTATCAGAAAATTATCCAAGCTCCTCCACTACAACCAAATCTATCTAGTTCTTTGCCTTAGAACAATCCCAAATCCAAAGTCCATCCAAATCATCCCCCTAGCCAGCTAGCAACCCAATCCAAAATCACCCAAGCCTTTAAAGAGTTGGTGTCACTTTGCCAAAATTTGCTATCCAATCAATCTATCCTACCAATCAACCAATCTCACCAAGGTTATCCCTCTGACAGAGCATTGTCTAGGGTAATCTAGCTTTGTCACTTGCATCCCTCATCACCTTGAGCTAAAGGTTGGGATCCACAAGTGGTCAATCTCATGTCATGCCCATAGGATCATTAGTCTATCCTCAAGTTGACACAACCACCACCAAATCTAGCGCATAGGAAAGCAAAACTCTCACCTTTTGACAACATGCCCTTGAAGTCTTCCATCCACAGGAAAGCCAAAAATCTCCAGCCAATCCTCCTTAGGTCTGTCATGCAGCTTTGACTCTCCCTAAGAAATCTTTCATCAGCCAATCCAAAATCTGTGCTTAATCCAAATCCAACCATGAGCTTCCATGTTCATCCATATGGAAGACCCCATCCCCATCAAACTCATCATCAAAGCATGAAGTACCAATCCTATCATGATATGTTTGGTCGCATTGTCCTTGCTCCCGCCACCTCCTATTCCAATGATGATGAAAATCTTGTTGACTATGATGGGTATATTGAAAGGCTTAGAAACATTCCCCCAAGCATCCCCCAAAATCCAAGAGTTATTCCAAACTATCTAGTCATGCCATCCGATATTCCAGCTTCCCCTCCATCACCCCATCAACCAAGCTTCCAATCTTCCACCCCCATCACATTAGCTATTCCTGTCAATCCACCTCCACCTTCGACACACGAGTCTCCAAGGAATCTCCTAGAGGAAATACAAGAAAAGTTTCCTCCAACAGTCAATAAGCCATGTCATCTAATCCAACCATGTGAAGTAGTCAGTGATGAAGCTTCCCCATCTATAATATTACCTCCATCTCCCATAGCTATCATCCCCATACCATCCATCAAATTGCTTAAAATCCTTCCACTTCCCGCAAGCATCAAAATCCCACCACCTATCAAATCCCTCCAAATCCTATCCACATCTCCTCCAAGCATTTCCCAAATCTCTCGTAATGACCCTTATGCATCCATCTTCTACTCACCCATCTCCACTACTAAATCTCCCATCTATCCATCCGCTGCCTTTGAAGAATCCATCCCTTCACCTCCTATCGCACCATCCACTCCAAACCAATCCTATCAAGATCCTGCCCAAAAGCATGTTGACATCCCCCAAAGCATAAATGAAGATATCATCGTACCATGTCTTCCATCCATAGTGCAGTCACCATCTCCTCCATCTCCAAAACCTCGAGCCATATCTCCTCCACTACAAGATATCTTGTCATCTCACCAGCTACATCAAGATCCTATCCTTCCATCTCCCCTGCTCCATGCTTCCATCTTACCACCTATCCAAGCTATTCCACCATCTATAATCTACCCTCTTGGTTCACTTACATTCATCCATGGTGGCCCTCTCTCAGCAGAAGAATTAAGAATAGTATCTCCCCATTGCAATACACCTAATAAATCACTTCTACCATTTTCTGTAAGCAAAAAGTTTCCTCAGCTTGTTCAAATGCTCAATCGATGGCATTATCAAGGTCAAGGTTTAGGACCACAAGAGCAAGGAATCAGAGAGCCTATTATTGCACAAAAAAATCTAGGATTTCATGGTCTTGGATATGTATCCAAAGGCTCACCATCTAAAGGTGTTGGTACACCACACCCCCAAACCAAGCCTATCTCCAAGCCCACCATGCCAGCCTCCCATCACTCCTTCAAAAAATCTTATGTCATCCCCCCTCCACCATCTTTGCAACCCAAAAAAACCTACCATATCCCCCCTTCATCCGCTAAATCCATTTTGGGTCCCTATGTCCCAAAATCTACCATCCTCCATCCTCCTATCAGCCATCATAAAAATCCTATTCCATCCATTCCTATGCAAGATCAACAAAGGCACATATCAAGGCACATCATCCATCATCATCCCCCTACATGCTCTTTCATATCCTCTCCATCTCACAAAGCTTCTCCTAACCATCTTCCCAAAGCTTACCACAGCAATGTGAATGCCAACTTCAAAATGCATAAAGCTAAAAATCCACATGCTAGGCAATCATATGTCTATTCTAAAAGACATACTCCAAAAAGGCAAAATCCAATCAAAGAATGCAAAACAATACAATAGCCTATGAAAAGAAAATCCAAAACCATGTGGATCCCCAAGAAAAAAGTTGAAACCCAATGCATAATGGCATCCACCATTGCTAATCCCCCATCTAGTGACTCATGTCCCCCATCTCCTAACTCCATCTTGGGTGCCTATATCCCCAAGCATGCTTCCACAAATCCTCCATCACGCCCGCATCTACCATCTATCCCCCATATGCTCTTTTCACACTCGTTCCAACATGTGTCAATGTTGCTCTTGCAAGCATCCCCATCTCATGCTCCTTTCCAGGATTTTCATCCCTCCATCTCCCACCATCAATCCCATCTAATCCGATCTATTGCATAAATCACACATCCGGTGTACCAACAGCTAGCAACAAAATTGAACATTCCAACAGCCAGTGAAAAATTCCAAAAAAGTGAAAATAGCTGAAGAAAGCCAAAATCATTCTAGCTAAGTCCAAAGTCAAAAAGTCAAAAAAGAAAAAAAAATAAAGTGTCCACTGGTGAAAACTTGGCAATTCAAGCGCCTTGGACAAGTAACATGATGAAAACTTGGCAAACAAGCGTCATGCGTAATCTTGCCATCCCCAGCTTAGCCTATCACCCTCATGCTTTTGGTCATCTCTTGACATCCAACTCCATCTTCCAATCTATCCACCTATCCTCCATCCTCGAGCTTCCATCTCACACCATCCACTAATCTCATGCAACTTCAGCCAATCATCTCAGCTATCATCCATCTCCCTAGCCCCTTCAGCTTTTTCCATCCTAGCTTCAATCCTATCACATCCATCATAAGACCTCCTTCCACATGTTATCTTCTAATTGGGGGCACTATATTCCTTGGAGATCTTGTCTTGTCCATCCTCCCTTGTCATTGATATCTAGCTCTAGGCTATCCTCATGCAAACCCAATGTCATCTCCTTATATCCATCATAATCCTAGCTATCTACCATCCTATCCAGCCATCTCATCCTGCTCCTCTAGCTATCCTTGGTCACAAAATCTCTCATCATCATTGGATGCATCCTACCAAATCCATATCTTTCGCTATCACCCCACCCTTAGCTTTCGCATCTTGCACAACATCAAACCATCCCGCTATCCTATCATCTTGAGCTTTTGCCTGCTTGTAACTATCTTGGTCCGTTAGCTTGTACCATATCTTGATTAGCTCACTTGTAAATATCTTGGTCTGTCAGCTTGTACATCCTCTTTAGCTTAGTACCATTGTATCTATCCAACGTTCATGTCAGTTCGTCCTTGATCAGCATCTTGCACCCATCGCACATCTTGGTTAGCTATTCCAACGCATCCTTTAGCTAGATTTCCTATCACCAAAGTGTTATCTTTTTTAGTTTAGCTTGCCAGACACATCACTCATCCAAATCCACTAGCTTCGGTGCTCTCCGATAGGTCCTTGCAAGATATAGCTTTCCTCATGTCTGATATTGGTCCGTTAGTACCTTGTCCTACCCATCTCGTTGGCAAATGGCTCTCTTTTGGATTTTCACTTTCTTTTGATTTGGGATCTTCCCTTTTGGGTCTTGAAGTATCTTT
The DNA here is from genome assembly GCA_028749045.1 of Cupressus sempervirens. Lineage (NCBI taxonomy): Eukaryota > Viridiplantae > Streptophyta > Pinopsida > Cupressales > Cupressaceae > Cupressus > Cupressus sempervirens. The sequence goes on from CM053787.1 coordinate 104,391,313, forward strand.
TCCAAGCAATCTCCTTGTTCCCTCCTCAAGGTTGCCACGATCTTCCATATCATGGTATGCTGCGAATGAGGCAATTAGAGCATAAGGTCTTGATCCGGTCTTTCGTTTGTTTTTCTTTTCTGCTTGTGGGTTCTCCAGTGTCATTTCCACACTGCTTCCTCTAAGATTCATGTGTGATGCTGGGGCAATCCTTGTGTGTTTGTTTTGAGTTAGTTTGTTAGTCCTTTGGATGGTTGGTGAAAAGGCCTTGATGTTCTTGGTAACCTTGGCAATTAACTAATAGTCCTATAGCAAATCTAGTGCTCAACTACATGGTGGTACTTCTCTTTGAAGTATCCCCCCGCTCAAAAAGCTTCAATGCTTTTTCCTTCATCTCCATTATCCCCCATCCATATCTAGCATCCGTCTCTCCTACCCCAGCTGATGCATCAGTATCTCTTTGAATTACTCCTCACCTTTAGCTTTAGGGATCCATAATCCTAGTCTTAGGGATCCACTAATCCAAATCAATCCACCAAGCCTCATCTTTCGAGATCCACAATCCTAGTCCTAGGGATCTTCGAAACCCATCTTCCACCAATCTAACTCTTTGAAATCCTATTGCATCAGCTTTTTTAATCCCTTCATCCATCTCCCCATCCTGGATTCCTTTTATAGCTCTCCACTCCTTCATCCTCTACAATCCCTAAGATCTTAAGCTTGCTTCCTCTTGTGCCTCTGATTCTCCCTTTATCATTCTCCCATAGTAAGAGTTTGAGCTAACTAAACCTCTTCTCTTAATCCAATCTGAGTCTCCTTGCTCATCCCAGATTCTTGTATTTTTCAAGAAGCCACCGAGCCTCACTTTCTCTCCCCGCTGCCTTCTTGAGGGGGCATCTCATAGTCTATTCTCTCCTTTTCTGCTCTAGCCTTGGGCATCTTATTTTCTTATCTTTGATGCCATGCCACTTGCGGCATCACATCAAAGAGGGGCAAAATGTAGACACCTAAAAATCTTTTAAAAAATAAAGTATTTTTATTTTTTGAAAAAATTCCTGATGACATCATCATTTATTAATTAATTAATTAATTAATTTTTATGCCATTAAATCCCTTTACCTTAATTAAAAATATTTAATTAAGGAATCCCTCCCAAAAATGTTTAAATCTTATTTAAACATTATTTTCTTATTTATTAATTATTTAATTTATAAATTGACCAAAAATCCAAAAATAAATAAAAAATTTATTTTTTGCCCAAAACTTGGCCAATTTTCTTAAGACCACTAACCTCTTCCAAAATCTTCTAATCCTTCTTTAATTTTGATTAAAGGCTAATCCCATCATTTCCTACCCCTAATCCCAACTCAAAATATTTAATTAAGATTAAATATTAATCCTCATGTTTATTAAAAAAGTTTTAATAAATATCTCCTCAACCCAAACCCTTGAAATAAATAAAACTTTATTCATTTCCTAAAAATCTAATTTATCCTCATCCTAAGAAGTTCAAGACTCTTCTAGAAAGTCTCCATCCTCATCCTAGAGAATTCTAGACTATTCTATAAAGTCTTTATCCTCATCCAAAGTCTAGACTCTTCTAGAAGATGTCTTTAAACCTAATCCTAATCCCCTCCTAACCTTGTCACATTCCCTAAACATGGGTTAAGAATTACTAACCCAAGCCAAAGTTAACAAATATCTCCTCCTTCACCCACCCTCATTAAATGCCATCCACTTGCCTATCCCTAAGCTAATCCTAAACCATCCTAATCCATCCTCTAATCATTTGCACAATCCTAAGCAAGCTTAAAACCCTCATAATCAAGTCCAAGTCAAAATTGCTCTCATCACCCTCAAAATATCTCAACCATAAAACTTTATGAAGTCCACTAGGTCATAAATGACTCTTACAAGCCCTTTTATTGCTCTTACAAGTCATTATGAGGGTCTTTATGAAGATTTTATCCCTTGAGCCTCCTTTGTTGACTCATCCTTCCCCTTTCTTCCATCCTCTCACCATGTGATATGTGTCACTCCTTGATTGGCTATAAGGAAGCACAATCCATGTGCTCTCTTTTCATGCAATCTAAGCCCTCCATGAGCTTTTTCCCATCCTTGCATCTTAGCCCTCAATCCCTCAAGCCTCTTGCCTATAAATTGGATCCTTCCCCTTTGCAAAATAACACAATCCATGAAGTAAAGTCATAATGCCATTTTGAGAAGCCATTTTACATCAAAACCATACACTCACATCCAAATTCCAACTCCATTTGAAGCCCTTTTTGAAGCATAAGCTTGAGCATACATCATATCTATTTAGACAAAGCCACTCAACAAGAGAGCTTCTCATTGAAAGAGTCCATTAATGGCTCATATTCTCAATTGAGAGTTCATCTTAGTCTATCTTGAAGTTTATAAATTTTTTTAAGTTTGTAGAAGCTTTATTTAAATTTGGCTTCTATTAGCATAATAACATTGCTCATATACAATTAATATATACAATAATGTAATATTTTCATTAAATGTAATATGTATTATATATTATTATATTAATATGTATAATAATATAATATTTATATAACAACGTAATATTTTTATTAAATATAATATATATTATAAATATGATTATATTAATATGTATGTTATTAATATATTTATATAATAACGTAATATTTTCATTAAATATAATAATGTAATATGTATATGTATATATATATATATATATTATTATATTGATATGTATATTATTAATATATATGTATATTATTAATATATAAGAGTCAAAGGGGGTCATAGGGTGACCTATAACTCTCTTTGACCCATTAAATGATGACATATGTCCCTAGGACCCCCAGGGACATAGCCAAATCATTCATATCAGTTAAAGGGGGTCATAGGGTGACCTATGACCCCCTTTGACCCATTAAATGATGACATATGTCTCTAGGGGTCCTAGGACCCCTAGGGACATATTTGAATGGGTATTATGGGTCAAAGGGGGTCATAGGGTGACCTATGACCCTCTTTGACCCATTAAACGATGACATATGTCCCTAGGGGTCCTAAGACCCCTAGGGACATAGTCGAATTGTTCATATGGGCCAAAGGGGGTCATAGGGTGACCTATGACCCCCTTTGACTCATTAAATGACGACATATGTCCTTTGACCCATATGAACAATTTGACTATGTCCCTAGGGGTCCTAAGACCCCCAGGGACATAGTCGAATCATTCATATGGGTCAAAGGGGGTCATAGGGTGACCTATGACCCCCTTTGACCCATTAAACGACGACATATGTCTTTAGGGCTCCTAAGACCTCTAGGGACATATTTGAATGGGTAATATGGGTCAAAGGGGGTCATAGGGTGACCTATGACTCTCTTTGACACATTAAACGACGACATATGTCCCTAGGGGTCCTAGGACCCCTAAGGACATATTCCAATCGTTCATATGGGTCAAAGGGAGTCATAGGTCTTTTTGACCCATTAAACGATGATATATGTCTTTATCGGTCCTAGGACCCATAGGGACATATTCGAATGGGTAATATGGGTCAAAGGGGGTCATAGGGTGAATTATGACCCTTTCTAACTCATTAAACGATGACATATTTATCTAAGGGTCCTTGGACCCCTAGGGACATATTCAAATTATTCATATGGGTCAAAGGGGGTCATAGGGTGACCTATGACCCCCTTTGACCCATTAAACGACGACATATGTCCCTAGGGGTCCTAGGACCCCTAGCGACATCTTTGAATGGGTAATATGGGTCAAATGGGGTCATAGGGTAACCTATGACCCTCTTTGACCCATTAAACGATGACATATGTTCCTAGGGGTCCGCAGACCCTTAAGGACATATTCGAATCGTTCATATGGGTCAAAGAGGGTCATAGGGTGACCTATGACCCTCTTTGACCCATTAAACGATGACATATGTCCCTAGGGGTCCTCGGACCCCTAAGGACATATTCGAATCGTTCATATGGGTCAAAGGGGGTCATAGGGTGACCTATGACCCTCTTTGACCCATTAAACGACGACATATGTCCCTAGGGGTCCTAGGACCCCTAAGGACATATTCGAATCGTACATATGGGTCAAAGGGGGTCATAGGGTGACCTATGACCCTCTTGACCCATTAAACGACGATATATGTCTCTAGGGGTCCTAGGACCCCTCGAGACATATTCGAATGGGTAATATGGGTCAAAGGGGGTCACAGGGTGACCTATGACCCTCTTTAACCCATTAAACGATGACATATGTCCCTAGGGGTCCTTGGACCTCAAGAGGCATATTCGAATGGGTAATATGGGTCAAAGGGGGTCATAGGGTGACCTATGACCCTCTTTGCCCCATTAAACAACGACATATGTCCCTAGGGGTCCTAGGACCCTAGAGACATATTCGAATTGTTCATATGGGTCAAAGGGGGTCATAGGGTGACCTATGACCCCCTTTGACCCATTAAATGATGACATATGTCCCTAGGGGTCCTAGGACACCTAGGGACATATTCGAATGGGTAATATGGGTCAAATGGGGTCATAGGGTAACCTATGACCCTCTTTGACCCATTAAACGATAACATATGTCTCTAGAGGTCCTAGGACCCATAGGGACATATTCAAATCGTTCACATGGGTCAAAGGGGATCATAGGGTGACCTATGACCCTCTTGACCCATTAAACGACGATATATGTCTCTAGGGGTCCTAGGACCCCTAGGGACATATTCGAATGGGTAATATGGGTCAAAGGGGGTAATAGGGTGACCTATGACCCTCTTTGACCCATTAAATGACAACATATGTCCCTAGGGGTCCTCAGACCCCAAGGGACATATTCGAATGGGTAATATGAGTCAAAGGGGGTCATAAGGTGACCTATGACCCTCTTTGACCCATTAAACAACGACATATGTCCCTAGGGGTCCTAGGACCCTAGGGACATATTCGAATCGTTCATATGGGTCAAAGGGGGTCATAGGGTGACCTATGACCCACTTTGACTCATTAAACGATGACATATGTCCCTAGGGGTCCTAGGACCCCTAGGGACATATTTGAATCGTTCATATGAGTCAACGGAGGTCGTAGGGTGACCTATAACCCCCTTTGACCCATTAAACGATGACATATGTCCCTAGGGGTCCTAGGAGCCCTAGGGACATATTCGAATGGGTAATATGGGTCAAATGGGGTCATAGGGTAAACTATGACCCTCTTTGACCCATTAAATGATGACATATGTCTCTAGGGGTCCTAGGACCTCTAGTGACATATTCGAATCGTTCATATGAGTCAAAGGGGGTCATAGGGTGACCTATGACCCTCTTGACCCATTAAACGACGATATATCTCTCTTGGGGTCCTAGGACCCCTAGGGATATATTCGAATGGGTAATATGGGTCAAAGGGGGTCATAGGGTGACCTATGACCCTCTTTGACCCATTAAACGATGACATATGTCTGTAGGGGTCCTAGGACCCCTAGGGACACATTCGAATGGGTAATATGGGTCAAAGGGGGTCATAGGGTGACCTATGACCCTCTTTGACCCATTAAATGAAGACATATGTCCCTAGGGGTCCTAGGACCCTAGGGACATATTCGAATGGTTCATATGGGTCAAAGGGGGTCATAGGGTGACCTATGACCCCCTTTGACCCATTAAACAATGACATATGTCCCTAGGGGTCCTACGACCCCTAAGGACATATTTGAATCGTTCATATGAGTCAAAGGGGATCATAGGGTGACCTATGACCCCCTTTGACCCATTAAATGAAAACATATGTCCCTATGGGTCCTAGGAACCTTAGGGACATATTTGAATGGGTAATATGGGTCAAATGCGGTCATAGGGTAACCTATGACCATCTTTGACCCATTAAATGACAACATATGTCTCTAGGGGTCCTAGGACCCCTAGGGACATATTCGAATCGTTCATATGGGTCAAAGGGGGTCATAGGGTGACCTATGACCCTCTTGACCCATTAAACGATGATATATGTCTCTAGGGGTCCTCGGACCCCTAGGGACATATTCGAATGGGTAATATGGGTCAAAGGGTGTCATAGGTCACCCTGTGACCCTCTTTGAGTCATTAAACGATGAAATATGTCCCTAAGGGTCCTAGGACCCTTAGGGACATATTCAAATAGGTAATATGGGTCAAATGGGGTCATAGGGTAACCTATGACCCTCTTTGACCCATTAAATGATTACATATGTCTCTAGGGGTCCTAGGTCCCCTAGGGACATATTCGAATCGTTCATATGGGTCAAAGGGGGTCATAGGGTGACCTATGACCCTCTTGACGCATTAAATGACGATATATGTCTCTAGGGGTCCTAGGACCCCTAGGGACATATTCGAATGGGTAATATGGGTCAAAGGGGGTCATAGGGTGACCTATGACCCTCTTTGACCCATTAAATGATGACATATGTCCCTAGAGGCCCTCGGACCCCAAGGGACATATTCGAATGGGTAATATGGGTCAAATGGGTTCATAGAGTGACTTATGACTCTCTTTGACCCATTAAATGATGAAATATGTCCCTTGGGGTCCTAGGACCCTGGGGACATATTCCAATCGTTCATATGGGTCAAAGGGGGTCATAGGGTGACCTATGACCCCCTTTGACCCATTAAATGACAACATATGTCCCTAGGGGTCCTAGGACCCCTAAAGACATATTTGAATCATTCATATGAGTCAAATGGAGTCATAGGGTGACCTATGACCCCCTTTGATGCATTAAATGATGATAAATGTCCCTAGGGGTCCTAGGACCCCTAGGGACATATTCGATTGGGTAATATGGGTCAAACCCTTTAAATGATGACATATGTCTCTAGGGGTCCTAGGACCCCTAGGGACATATTCAAATCGCACATATGGGTCAAAGGGGGTCATAGGGTGACCTATGACCCTCTTTGACCCATTAAACGATGATATATGTCTCTAGGTGTCCTAGGACCCCTAGGGACATATTCGAATGGGTAATATGGGTCAAAGGGGGTCATAGGGTGAGCTATGACCCTCTCTGACCCATTAAACGACGAGATATGTCACTAGGAGTCCTAGGACCCCTAGGGACATATTCGAATGGGTAATATGGGTCAAAGGGGGTCATAGGGTGACCTATGACCCCCTTTGACCCATTAAACAACGACATATGTCTCTAGGGGTCCTAGGACCCCTAGGGACATATTCGAATGGGTATTATGTGTCAAAGGGGGTCATAGGGTGACCTATGACCCTCTTTGACCCATTAAACGACGACATATGTCCCTAGGGGTCCTTGGACCCCAAGGGACATATTCGAATGGGTAATATGGGTCAAAGGGGGTCATAGGGTGACCTATGATCCTCTTTGACCCATTAAATGATGACATATGTCCCTATGGGTCCTAGGACCCCTAGGGACATATTTGAATTATTCATATGAGTCAAAGGGGGTCATAGGGTGACCTATGACCCCCTTTGATCCATTAAACGACGATGTATGTCCCTAGGGGTCCTAGGACCCCTAGGGACATAGTCGAGTCGTTAATATGGGTCAAAGAGGGTCATAGGGTGACCTATGACCCCCTTTGACCCATTAAATGACGACCCTCTTTTTATTATATATTATTATATTAATATTTATAATAATATAATATATATAACAACGTAATATTTTTATTAAATATAATATATATTATAAATATTATTATATTAATATATATGTTATTAATATATCTATATGATAACGTAATATTTTAGTATATATAACGTAATATTTTAGGATATACTATTTATACTATTTTAGGATAATTATTATAATATAAATAAACACTAAATATTAATATTATTATATGTATAGTAATAATAATAATACTATTATAGCTATAATAATAATATATATTAATACTATATAGTGTAGCTTAATATAAATAAACACTATATATTTACACTATTATATCTATATTAATAATATTAATACTATTATAGGTATAATAATAATATTGATACTATAGGTATATTAATACTGTTTTATATTAATATTATTGATATTTTATACTAATACTAATATACTGTTAACTTAGTTATAAATTAAAGTCGTTTGCCTCCAAATATTTTCATAATATTAATATTATTGTGGCAAAGGAGGGAAACCTTAGCAAGTTTTCCCCCCAAAAGTCCTTTTCCTATATCGGATATCCGATCCTGGATCAAATATCCAATCTATTATCGGATATCCGATTATATTGGCATAAATTTCAAATATTTGACTGTCCCTACAGACCCGACAACATTACTTTTTTACCTCTTTTTTCACGAGATTTGTAAAAAGTCGTGTTTTGGGGCCCAACCAATCGAAAAGAATTCGAAAATATAACCTTAGGTGTTTGAATTTGTCATCTGAATGGGGAGCAGCAGTCGTCGAAAGAATAAACGTAAAAGGAAGATATCCAATGAAGACATTGCAGCATATAGGGAAAAGGACAAAATGAAACACCGAAAAAAAAGACAAGGTATGCTAAATATCAATCAAGTTGACGATGAATTAATAGAAGGTGTAATCATAGAGTCAGATAATGAAAATGTACAGTTGGGGAATGAAAATGTACCTATTGAAAATGATAATGTGGAAATTGAAAATGTAGAGATTGAAAATTTTGAAGAAGAAATGCCACCAAGTCATAATCCAAATTGCATAATTGACCATGTCGAAGATGACAATGCACAGGAACTTAATGCATAAGAACCTTACATATCTCCTAATTATAATCGACATGAAGGTTCTAAAACACCAAAATGGATAATTGAAATTGATGAAATGATTATGACTAGTTTGGAAGGAAAAAAATCAGAAAGAACCATTCGGTTATGGGCTTCAAGACTATATCAGATGTTTTTCAGCAACAAGACAATGGTAGAGCAATGTCAGCTTTTCATGCACTTATTAAAGATGCAAAAGATGAGACCTATGCTTTCCAAATTTAAAATTCGTGTCAATAAAAAGTTGGAAAGAAATGCCATTATTGTGAAGAATCTTTTCAGTGCTCTCAATAGCGTTGGGAAAAATAGCAGAGAGAAGGATAATAGAGCTGCTCGAAAGGTTATTACAACCTCTTTGGTAAGTCATCATTTGAGAAAGGGTAGATATATGAGACAAACTTGTATTGATTTGAATCTAAATCGTACTACTTTGAGAAGAGCACTTAGTCGATGAGAGAAAATTGATGATCCTCTTCAAAATGAAACATGGGCATTTGGTGGGAGACTTTCACGTTTTGATAAGAAGCTATCCGACGATGTGAAGGAAGAAATTATACAATTTTGGCACTCTAACTCATGAGTATCACCCAATGCTAAAGATGTCTTAAAGTTGAGAATTGGCATCAGAGACCGCACGCCACATCCTAAACACTATTTGGAGGTAAGTTAAACTATGTTGTTCAAACAATTTAGAGAGAGTCATCCAAGTGTTCATATATCACAAAGGGCTTTTGAATCTTTGAAGCCATTTTATTGTGTGCCACTCAAAATTCGAAACACATGTTGTTGCAAATATCATGTTGATTTTTCTATGCACCATGAACTATTATGCTCCATCCGTTCTACTTTGCATAGTAAAGAAATGTTGGAGGATTGTGGGGCTAGTGGGCTTCCAAAATCATCAAGAGACTTTTTAGATCAACTCTTATGTCGTAGAGTTGATGGTTGTTCCTTTTATAAAAATGCTTGCTTAAATGAGAAGTGTTCAGAATGTGGTGGCTTATCCAAGTTTGACACATGTTTCCATGAGGGGTGTGAACAAGATCTTGAAAAGACAATAGTGAAAAAAAGGGTCTATGAAATGGTGAAATACACATTGAAGAGTGGGAGTGAGAGCTCTAGATGTGAATTGGTTGGAAAAGATATGAATGTGGCTAATTTTATTTCAGATTTCAAGGCAAATCTTTTTTACAAGTATGCAAGACATAGTCACAGGTCTCAGTGGTTGGATCAACAATTTAGAACGTGTAAGGAGACTTTTCCCATTGGCACTATTATATCAGTTGTTGATTTTGCTGAAAACTACACATTGCAACCTCAAAATGAGACACAATCTCAGTATTACAACTCTATTTAGATTGCAATTTTTGTTCACATAACATATAGACATGCCCCTGATAGTGCGGAAGATAATCGAAAGATTATTAGAGAGTATCATTTTTATATGAGTGATGATAGATCTCACTCTCACGAGTTTGTGCAACATTGTTTTGAGAATTTTTTTTATTTCTTACACGAGCATGCAATTGCTATGGATAGACATATCATTTGGTCAGATAACTATACAGGTCAATTCAAGAATGCTCGCATGTTTTATTGGTTGTGTAGGATGCACGTAGAGAGAGGGGTGCCTCATATTTGGAGTTTTTTTGAGTCCAGCCATGGAAAAGGGGAACATGATGGAGCAGGGGCATGTGTGAAGAGAGCTCTAGTTAAGGAGCAACTGAAGATTTCAACAATAGAGCTTCTTGATGCTCGTAGCATTGTTGATTGGTGTAGTTTAGCATTATCACAGGAGGGGACTCTTAATTCAGTGGTACGCAGGTTCTTTTGGTTGGTTGAGGAAGGGTCCATAGGTGATAGATCAGATTGTGCTATAGTGACAGACTCATCAAAAATGCATTCATTTCGGAGCTCTAATTTTAGTACATGGACCATTTGGACACGACAACTAGCTTGTTTTTGTCGTACTTATTTTCAGTGTGATTGGGATCACTGTGAGTCAAGTGAGTGGGTGGACACATGGGCTCCACATTATCTTACTCCATTGTCTATCATACCCTCTATCAAAAATGATGACATGGAAAGTTCACTTGAGCATAATCATCTATCAGATCTACTTCAGCCAGGACATGTCTTTGCATTGGTTGCACCATAGGGGAATGATGAGAAATCTGATTATTGGTTAGCACGTTGTGTAAGAGGAAAACAAAAACTTGCACAACCGATCACAGATGATGATGGATTCACGTATCCTACTGGTTCAGTGGTTGTTGCTGGAACATGGCTGCGGACATACATGCTTAGAAGGAATGAGATTCCTGCATTCGAAGACTATCAGAAGCAAAAAGTAATTCTCATATATTCGCATCTTATTATAGCAAAAAATGTAAAGTTATTGAAGCATCAAGGAAGACCAAAAGTAAAAGAATTTTTTACTATTTCTAATGCTAATCATGAAGCCTTGTTGGAGACTCTAAAACAGAGAGAGGACCCTATTGGAATACTTGACTAGGTATATATACTTCTTATGTTATTTTCTTCATAATGATTTAATGAATTGATGATTATCTTGTTTAATACAATAAGTTACTAATTTTTGTATGATATTGGAATGTAGTTACATCATGAAGATTTGGAGGGGGGTGGTATTGGGGAGAATTTCTAAAGTTTATGATGTATTATGATGTAAAATGTGTAGTTTTTTGTATATGGTTTTTGTATTTTGGTAGGTTCTTTGTAAGGAATTATAAGAGGAAGATATTGAACAAGTTCTTCCAAATCATATTTGCATGTGATACAAGGCTATAACGACAATTTTAAGAGCATTTATAACTATATGAAAGATAATTGCATGCGGATATCTTATTACAAATTTGGTTTTTTCCTTATTTGACATAAAGCTGACATTATGATTATTAAAACTATTTTTATCAAACTAATCAAATAAGAAAAATCCATAAAGTACAGATGAACAATTAGAATACTTGATTTCTTCCATTTTACAACCAATCATAGCATTTGAAAGCATAAAGAGTCATAATATTGTATAATGTTTTGAAAGACTTTCATATTGAAAAGTTGTATGAAGCACATTTGGGATAAGCCATAAAATCCATGAAAGAAGATAGCATGTAGGATAAGCAATTAAAGCCAATAAGCAAGATAGCACATGCATACTGACATGATATGAAGTTGGATATGAAGGCTATGAGTGGATGAGTCATTAGAGGTATCAACAATCCCATCATAAATGAGATCTTGGATTTTATGTTTCAACACTATGGAATCTTTAGTTTTATGAAATTTTCTTCCATGGAGATTAATTTAAGAATGCCCCGTGTGTATGTAAAGGTCTTAAGGGAGATTAATTTAAGAATGCAATATTCTCCTCTAACCTTTTCTTAAGTTTAGAATTTATTTCTATCATGTGCTTAGAGAGATGAAGGTAAGAAAGATTATTTGTCTCTTCTAGCTCTTTGTATTGAACATATAGAAAGAGAGATGACAAGTGAACAAATTTAAGTGTAGTCAATAGATCAAGGAAACCATTTAGTGAAAGAAATTCTTAGTATGCATATCATAGACCATGAAGTTAGAAAATACCAATAGCTCTAAGACCAAAGAGCCATTTTAAGTATGTTCAAGCACTAGAGACATGGAAAATCAAAGTCAATTTATGAAACTCCCCTTAGCAAAAAATGCAAACAAATATTTGCATTTGACATTTTGACTTGGTTGAAAAAGTTTGACAATAATTGATAATATTGCAAGCTTGATGTTCAAAAGCAATTTTTTTTCCAAGAAAGATAGTGACACATGGAGTAGTCTTCAAACAATCATCCATCATTTGTGGCCACCCCATACCGAGGAGTCTCCAAGGTGCTCTAAGTGCATTTGGAGGTCGATCTTTCGAGGGTCATAACTCAGAGCTCGTGAGGGCTATTGATGAACTATCAAATGCTACAGGATGATGATCCCGAGGCCTAAAATAACCTATCTCATTTTTGAGAGATCACATTCCATTTGGATTCAGCACAGCAATCTCGCTCGATGCCAAAACTTGCAGTGTGCCTCAGTTCATAGGTGCACCACAATGTAACTTTGAAACCGCTGATCTTGGCATCGAATCGTCAATACCATTAGCTCCAGATGGGCGGGTGAACCCTAGTCACACCCTTGTTCTGGCCACGAAGACCATCCATCATTTGCGGCCACCCCGTACCGAGGAGTCTCCAAGGTGCTCTAAGTGCATTTTGAGGTTGATCTTTCGAGGGTCATAACTCAGAGCTCGTGAGGGCTATCGATGAACTGTCAAATGCTACAGGACGGTGATCCTGAGGCCTAAAATAACCTATCTCATTTTTGAGAGATCACATTCTGTTTGGATTCAGCACAGCGATCTCGCTCGATGCCAAAACTCGCAGTGTGCCTCAGTTCATAGGTGCACCACAGCGTAACTTTGAAACCGTTGATCTTGGCATCGAATCGTCAGTGCCATTAGCTCCAAATGGGCGGTTGAACCCTAGTTACACCCTTTTTCTGGCCACGAAGACCATCCATCATTTGCAACCACCCCGTACCGAGGAGTCTTCAAGGTGCTCTAAGTGCATTTTGAGGTCAATCCTTCGAGGGTCATAACTCAGAGCTCGTGAGGGCTATTGACAAACTGTCAAATGCTACAAGACGGTGATCCTGAGGCCTAAAATAACCTATCTCATTTTTGAGAGATCACATTCCGTTTGGATTTAGCACAACGATCTCGCTCGATGCCAAAACTCGCAGTGTGCCTCAGTTCATAGGTGCACCACAGCGTAACTTTGAAACCGTTGATCTTGGCATCGAATCATCAGTCCCATTAGCTCCAGATGAGCGGGTGAACCCTAGTCACAACTTTGTTCTGGCCATGAAGACCATCCATCATTTGCGGCCACCCCATACCGAGGAGTCTTCAAGGTGCTCTAAGTGCATTTTGAGGTCGATCCTTCGAGGGTCATAACTCAGAGCTCATGAGGGCTATCGATGAACTGTTAGAGGAGACAAGTTTGTAAGGATGGAGTGGCTTAGTGTTTTTTCTAAAATAAGTTAGTGGGAAGGCTTTATTAGAGGGTCTTGGCCAAACTAGTGGGGTGTTTGCCAAAATTTCCTGTTTAATTTCTACTTGGTTTTGTTTTCTTGTTTTGTGCTTGAGTATTGTTATGGGATTGGGACTTACACTCACCCTTGTGGGAAGGGAAGAGAAGTCCAGGGTGAAGGGCTTAAGTTGGGTTCGAAAAATGTATTGAGAACCTTGGAGTATGGGCTCCATTGTATGCCATAACATTTCATATCTTGCTGGGGGTGATAAGGAAAGTATGGTGTAGAAAGGAAGTTTGAGGAGTTACAGCTAATGGTAGTGGGTTTGGAGGAGGAAATGTGGAGGCCCCGAGAGGGCATTAAATGGTTCATTTATGATAGCCTCGAGAGGGCATGAAATTTGGTGAATTATGATAGCCCCGAGAGGGCATGAAAATTGTTTATTGCAAATATGGTTTGGTATGGCAAGTCTCCATTTTAGAACACACCTTCACCCTATGTTTATAGTTCCATTTGTGAAGCCATTGTGAAATAGTCTTGGGGGGAAATTGTTCAAGTTTGAAATGTAATGTTTATGCATTGAAAGATTGTATGTGTATCCCAGTTTGAGCCTTGTTCCCTAGCGCGGGGGTGGTCTCTTTGAGGCCTATGGTTGGGTGGAAAGCACCCATGGTCCTTGTTATTTTGTTGTGTTGCATATGCAGATTTGTGTCCAAGGGAGCAATGGAAATGGCTTGGAATGATCATCTTGCAGATTGATGTTGGATGAGAAAACTTGACATTGTGCCCTCATTTGTGAAGGAGGATTCACCAGCTTGTTCATGTTCTCAACGATCATGTTGGACAATGTTCATGCTACTCATTGTCCATATCTTTCAATGTCCATGTTCCTTATGATTTTGAAAAGTCCCTTATGTTGCCCCATTGTGATGGAAGGAGATTGTATCATTGTTACCTAATGTACATGTAGAAGAAAATATTGATAAGGTTGTATATGCATGTTTCATTTGGAGTTTATATTGTTATGAAAGCATTGGTACGAGTCATAGATTTTCTTTGACATCATTTTTATCATTTGAAAATGTGAAAGAAAGCTTTCTCCTTGTGGTATTGTAAATGACTAGTTGATAATAACAATCCATAGATGTTATGTGATACCATTGATTGTATAAATTTAAAACTTAGTAGATTGCTTACAATCTTGTTGTGCACTCAATAATTTGGTGAGGAAGAAATGTTGATAGATAATGAGGATATAGTAATATACTAATTGTCACATTAATATATATTGTAATGATTAATGAATGTGTGTACATTGGTAATGAGGATAATAAGTAATTCTGATCCCCTTCCCTTACATGCTAGAATCACGACCTAGTCCATATGATACAACTGACAGACCCTAATAGAATATTAGTATCAGAGGCTTGTTAGGATATGAATTACCTCACTAATTTATGAGTGTTGTATCTTGAACTTGCTCGTTTGACTCGTGACGCTAACTTGAACTAGACTGTCATCCAATCTATTTGAAAACCACCTGTGACTAAAATGTTAACACCTTCACACTATTCACATGAGTCTTGAACTCCTATTCAATGATAACCTTGTTTTACAATATGTAATTTCTTATGCGACTTCATAAGCTAAAAAAAAAAAAAAATTGTTGTGTTTTTACTAGTAAAATTTAGGGCATAACACATGATCCACGATAAATTGAACAATACTAGATACTAAATTAATATGTATATCATTGTGCACATAAATGATAAAAATATATATCAAAATACATGTATCCATAGAAAAAAATTTACACAAATATATATCAAAGATCATGTATCCATAGACAAAGTACTCAAATATATATATATATCAAAATACATAGATCCATATACAAAATGTGGCTGATCCTGCGATCAGAATGTGTATAATATCAATGTTTCTATATACAATGTGGCATATGCCATCTCAAAATGTCTCATGATGCATCCTATGAAAACTATACTATACTAGGGTGCTGGTGGATGATCAAAATAAACAAAAAAGGAAAACCCAAAGTTAGACTACTAAATTTATATGATTCTATGTATCTAACATTGAATTACTCAAATGCATAATGATCTTTTCCGTATTGGAGATTAATACTATCAAAATTTCATAATAAATACCTCTCTCGTCGACCTCCTGCGCTGGTCAAGAGTCCTCTCGTATGCCCTCAGCAATGCTGGTACCTCTGTGATTGTGGGTTGTATATGTTCAAATACCTTTGTCAGATGAATCTACAATTTAAACTATAGCATTATAATTCATAGCATGCTAAATTTATAACATATTTAATCATAAATTCAAACTACAACTTACTATTGTAGGCTCCTCCTCAGGAGTGAGTGGCCGCGTCATCAAATCTACATAACTGTCCTGTCGGACCTCATGTGCACTAGGAGTCTCCTATGAGATACAAAATAGTAGTTGTTAATATCACGGAAATTAGTTTTGAATTTATTTATGAAGATAAGTGATGCAAGAGCATCCCATGCTCATCAGGGGAACATTGAAGATCCAAGGCATTATAGAGGTCATGGAACATCTCTTGAAGTCAATTGGGCAATCCTTGCACCAATTATGGCTCATGGAAGCATACAAAGTTATAATGTTGGACTCATATGTGGAAGAAAGTTGTAATTGGGCATGAGATAGGATTTTAGGATTTCATACGGTAGATGTGTCATTTGATAGGTTCATGTAGGTTGTCATGATCATATCTTGTCATTAGACAAGTCAAAATGTTCTAGAATTGAGTTTTGGGGTTTGAACAAGAAGGCTCTGGTTTTTAAGCCATTTTAAGGAGGGTTTTGAAGTTTAGGTGTTTAGGAGTGTGACCAAGACCTATAATCTTGAAAATCCTTAGTGTGTTGGTCCCTTTGTTGAAGCCTTGGTGTGTCTAATTCCTCCTTGTGTGTCCCAGAGTTGAAAGGTACATAAGTGGTGTCCAGAGATTTCTTGGTGAGGAAAGAAAGAGAATCAGTGAGTTGGCCCTTGGGAAGGAAGAAAACTTGTTGTGAAAATGCCTCCTAAAAATCAAATGGCTAGAGAACTTGAAGAATTGAGAGAAGAGTTGGCAAAAGAGAAAAGAGAGAGGAGAGAACTTGAAGCATCTAGAGTGAGGGAAGAAAGATAGATGAGAAGAGAGAGGCTGAAGCTTATTGCAAGGATAGAATCCTTAGAAAAGGAAAGGCAAGAACCTAGAGGAGAAGAGGTTAGAGGAAGAAATCATGGAGAGAACCATGAAGAAGAAGAGGTTGGTAATGCAAGGCAAGAGCATGAGACAACAGATGATCCTGAAGAAAGGATATTTATGAGAATCATTAAGGTAGTACAAGGTAATGGTGGTAAGAACCATATTGATTTTCCAATATACCAGGGTAAAATGGATAGTGAAGAAGTGCTAGGGTGGATAGAGGCCCTTGAGAACTACTTTGATCTTGAAGACATAGAGGCAGATAAGAAGGTAAAAGTAGCAACAACAAGACTGAGAGGAACATCACTCACTTGGTGGACTAGTGCTCAGAATGAGAGAGAGGAAAGGTGGTGCAGGGCACCTAACCTATGTGGCAGGGGGGAACAAGTATCTCTATTGTCGGACACCTTGCCACTCCATGAAAGCGAGGATTCAAGCAGATTAGGAAGTTGGAATAAAGGTTTGGTCCATATTTTACAAGTTGGTCTATGTTTTGTAATAAAGGCACATGTAAGGCCCACAAGCATTTTGGTGTGGTTATAAACCAAGTGACTCCATGGGACCAAAAGGCCTTAGAATAGGGTATTTAGATTCTAAACAGTATTAGCAAAAAGTGGTTGTTTGTTTGTTTTATGGTTGGGAATGCCTATATGGTTGTTCCAATAGTCATGTAGACCTTTATATATGTCATATGTGATCTCAGTTGAAAGGGGGAGATCAGAGTGTATGGTGGTTTGGAGAAAAAATAATAAAAACTTCAATTTTCTGGAAATTTACTTAGTTGCATTTAATAAATCCATATGACCAATTTTGAGTCAATGGAATAGTTTAGAAAGTTAGGGAATGCATAAAAACTATAGTTTGAAATTTGAATTTCAAATTCAAACGGTCATATTAGTTTTGGAGGGAAAGTAGTAATTTGGTATTTGTTTGATTAAATAAACCTTTGTAACCAACTTGGTCGGTTGGACAGGTGCATATAAGCCTATTTAAGCTGTAATGAACATATGCAAGACATGAATCATTATTGGTACGAAAAAAATCATAGAAATTGTATAGAAAAACAATCATAGTTTCCTCTGCATCAATTTTAAAAATAAAAAATAAATGATACTTATACATACAATGGGGCTCTCTGTGCGAATGAAAATCCCTGATGATCTAGTACGCCGAATCTGTACAGGCTCATCGCCAGTAGCCACACCCTATATACAATAAATAATGTAATTAAATGAGATTACCACAAACATTTTACAAGAATACATCAATATTTAATCAATTAGAAAACATCTAATTACCTTTCCTTTGTCAATGCATGCTGGCTCACCCCCCACACTTTGTCCCCTCGGGGCAGGTGGTATCTGCAAGATAAAAGAAAGATTAGCAACCATATATGCTACAATATCAAATAGAAAAAAGAAATGCAAACACAACATAATGTACCGTAGATGTCTCAAGGCCAAATGAAATGACCGAGAGTGTAGCATCATCTATCTATCTGAGCTCCTCCTCAGTCATCAACTAAACATGAATGAAGATCACATACATGTAAAAGTCAGCATGGCTTAAAAATTAAAATTACTCTATTATAAAAATTAACTTTAAATCACATATTTCATAAAAAAAAATGTATACACATACCGACACCGAAGGATTCCATGCCTCTACATTCCCCTCCTCTCTCGCATCAGGGTCTGTAGCCTCTGCACGTGCGTCTGGTGTATCCTCGTCTAATACAAAATGATACTTAGGAAGATCACCTATGGGACCCAGGCAAATATTCTTGCATGTAATGCAAGTGTGAGGAAAACAAACGTGTGATGAACTAGCCGATGATGAATTGGCACCAACATCATCAACACGAGGAGGCAAGATTGACCTAGCCTGAGATATCATTAGGCTACTCAGCCTATAAATGGCTTTGATGGTCTGAGAGCTAGCCTCTGCCATAATATCTGGATGTTGCACTCGAGGAGGGGGGGAGATATCAGGGGGGGGGACAAAAGTGCCAAGTTTCTTCTGCTGGGAAGAGGGTCTATCCTGAGGAGCTCCTAGTCCTAAGCCCATGTTGGGCTTCATGCTCCAATAGTTCACTTTAAGTTTCAACACAAATTCTGCATATAATTTTTTAAGAAAATAAAATTGTATGTCTAAATTTCCATGTGGAGGGATATCAAAGACCATCCACCAACGGTCCCAAAAATTTGCACGTATGGCGTCATTTGTGCACCATTTAATCGATAGTTTGGTTTTTTTTGGGTCAACTAGTATACCCATTTTTGGGTTAGCAAAAAGGCTTGCCAAATCGTCTTTGGTTATGTTGAGGGCCGCGACCTCATCATAATCCAAACCATCATCAAACATCTGGTGCATTTCATCATGCCAACGAAGAGCGGCATTTTTTTGGTTTGTAAGAGTTTCAATGTTATCCACTATGGTGTTTAACGTGGATAACATAGGAGCCAGTGCAGGTACATTATTGTATGTTCTATGCAAACCTCTCAACTCAGTGAGATTTTCATTTATCAAATCCTCGATTCGAGGAGGGTTTTGAGGAGGTAGAGGATCATTTGGTGGACGGTTTTGTGGGGATACTGGATCATTTGGTGGTGGGTTGCGAGGAATATTATTCCCTGCCTCAGTGTCATCATTTTG
Source organism: Cupressus sempervirens (assembly GCA_028749045.1). Taxonomy (NCBI): domain Eukaryota; kingdom Viridiplantae; phylum Streptophyta; class Pinopsida; order Cupressales; family Cupressaceae; genus Cupressus; species Cupressus sempervirens. The sequence goes on from CM053787.1 coordinate 104,411,057, forward strand.
ATCAGCCATTCCAATTGAATTGCAAAACGTAATATATATTAAAAAAAAATCTAAATTTTAACCATTTTTGTCAAAAATACCCTAGATTCAACTAAAACAAACAAAATCTTGTTAAAATTTATTAAATTTAGGTTAAAAATGAGTCAGGCGGGGGGGCGGGAACATACCTGATATCTGATATTTGATTTTCTATCTGATATCCGATTTATTATTTGATATCCGATCTGACTGGCCCAAATTCGCGTGAAAATAAGGGCCGCGGGTCTGTGATTTTGTGTTTAATCCATGTACAGGTATTGGATATCCGATATTATATCGGATATCTGATATTATAATATATATAATATAACATATATATTACATTTTATATATTTTTATATTATATTTTATATTTATTATATTAATTTACTATATATTATAATATAAAATATTATTATTATACTATATTATTATAATTTATAATATATTATACTTTTTTATTATATATTATATTATAAGATATTACTTTTTATTATTATATTATATTATATATATATTATATTACATTACTATATATTATAATATATGAAATATTACATTATATTATTATAATATAATATGTTATTATAATATTATTATTATAGTATAATTATTATTATAATAATAATAATAAATAATAATATTATTATTATTTTATATGAATAATAATAATATTAAATAATATATCATACTGTTATATGATTTTAATTATTAGTCGGATATTGGATTTAAAAGTGGATATCCAATATCAAATCGGATATCCGATATGATATCGGATATCCGATATGATATCGGATATCCGATAAGGCTCGGCTTAACCTTCCAGGTTTGGTTCCTGGACAGGTAAAAAAAAGTCAGAGCAGATTTTGAAGCGCTTTTAAGCGTCTTCAAACTCTCTTTTTTTCACATCGCCACTTTTTGGCACACCATGATCCTGCACATACCCTAAATAAGAAAAATGTCTCTAATTAATTAAAGATTATTTAATTAAATAGAAAAAGTAATTATGAGAGCATATCTCATTTTATTAAATTAAATATCTCAACAAAATCTCTCTTCTATTCAAAAAAGGAAATTTCCAGTTCACTATTGATCAAAAATGAGTTAGATCAGTTGACTCATTTTTCTACTCAAATTGAATCAGTTAACTCCTTATTTTACTCAAATTAAATTTGTTAACTCCCTTTAATTTGAAAATCTCCCTTTATGACTGAACTTCACCTTTAATCCTGAGCGTTGATTGAAATCGATCTCAACCGTTGATGAATTCTAGGAAAGTCTATTTAAGAGACTCTCATCTTCGCATTTTGAAAGGTTGAATGAGAATTTGCATCGAATTGTTGCTGGAATTCATACTCACATTTGCTCATATTCACATACACAAAGATCAAGTTTGACAAAAAGTTCACTATATTTAACCATGGTTGACTTGAGTTGACTAGTTTCGAAAAGAATTTTGAAATAATTAAAAGAAATTATTTAATTAAATGGAGTACATACTTCTAATTAATTAAACAAAGTTATGCAATTAAATGAGAAGCCATTCCTAATTAATTAAATGAAGTTATTTAATTAAATAAGAAAAGTGTCTCTAATTAATTAAAGATTATTTAATTCAATAGAAAAACTAATTATGAGAGCATATCTCATTTTATTAAATTAAATATCTCAACAAAATCTCTCTTCAGTTCAAAAAGGGAAATTTTCAATTCACTATTGATAAAAAATGAGTTAAATCAGTTAACTCCTTTTTCTACTCAATTTGAATCAGTTAACTCCTTATTTTACTCAAATTAAATCTGTCAACTCCCTTTAATTTGGAAATCTCCCTTTATGACTGAACTTCACCTTTAATCCTGACCGTTGATTGAAATCCATCTCAATCGTTGATGAATTCTAAGAAAGTCTATTTAAGAGACCCTCATCTCTTCATTTTGAAAGGTTGAGTGAGAATTTGCATTGAATTTTTGCTAGAATTCATACTCACATTTGCTAATATTCACATATGCAAAGATCAAGTTTGACCAAAAGTTGATCAGATTTAACCATGGTTGACTTGAGCTGACTAGTTTCGAAAAGAATTTTGAAATAATTAAACGAAATTATTTAATTAAATGGAGTACTTACTTCTAATTAATTAAACAAAGTTATTTAATTAAATGAGAAGCCATTCCTAATTAATTAAATGAAGTTATTTAATTAAATAAGAAAATTGTCTCTAATTAATTAAAGATTATTTAATTAAATAGAAAAAGTAATTATGAGAGCATATCTCATTTTATTAAACTAAATATCTCAACAAAATTTCTCTTCAGTTCAAAAAGGGAAATTTCCAGTTCACTATTGATAAAAAATGAGTTAAATCAGTTAACTCCTTTTTCTACTCAAATTGAATCAGTTAACTCCTTATTTTACTCAAATTAAATCTGTTAACTCCCTTTAATTTGGAAATCTCCCTTTATGACTAAACTTCACCTTTAATCCTGACCGTTGATTGAAATTGATCTCAACTGTTGATGAATTCCATGAAAGTCTATTTAAGAGACCCTCATCTCTTCATTTTGAAAGTGTCATGCCACAAATTATGAGGGCAAATACACAAAAAAAAAATTTAAAAAAACATAATTAAAAAGCTCTAAGTTTGAAAAGGTTGTGATCACAACTAAAATAAAGGTACTCTACATTTCATCTTAAGTTTTCAAACTTGAGGAGGAATACCCCGTTAAGATTTGAGCTTACGTGTTTTGAAAATGTTATTGACATTAATCACGTTATTATATTAACTTCACAACAAGTTATGAAAGTTATTTAATTGAAATTCTAAAAGATTTTGGGTTTAGATTAATCTGAAAATATCTAATCAAATAAAGTCTACATTTAAACTAAATTTGAATAGTCAATTAACGTTTACAATTAAGACTACTTACTACTCAAAGATTAGATTATACTATCAATATAAGACTAACTAACAATGATAACTATATTTAATTAGACATAAAATTAGAACTTTCTAAAATAATTAAAAAATATCCTAACTAAATTTAAACTAACTAAAATTATATTTTAACCTAACACTACTTATATTAAAACAAAATAAATATCTAACACAATTTTAAATCTAAAAACAAATATTATCTTAACTACTTATTAACTAAAGAATATCAACTAACTTAACACTACTTTAGAATTTTAATTACTAACATATTTTAAACTTAAATAAAATACAAATTAAATTTAACGAACTAACTACTAAAACAATTAACCCAAACCTAAACCCTAAACCCTAACCCCCCCCCCCCCCCCCCCCCACACACCTACACTCCCACTAGCCCTTTTGCAAGTGCTTCCCAAGGAGTGCTTCCCAAGTGTTGTCCTTGGGACAGCGCTCCGCCCGACGTTACATCGGCAGAGCTGCCCCCCCCTCTCAACCCTTAAAACCTGCGGCCAAGACTTGGGATTTGCAGACCCAAATTTTAAGGAGAAAGGTGGCCAGAAACAAGTCTTCAACAACAATTAAACCTTTCCCATGATCCAAGGTTTGCACAACTTTAAGGAGGAAGTAGGTGACGTCATTTGCTATGATGGCATTTGTCTTTGCAACAAAATTAAACATTTTTTTAAAACTGCCCTCTCCAAAAACTGACGTCCAAGGAGAAAGAGAAGGTAAGGCATCAATGCAATAAAGTTTTATAGGTAGAAAAGCAGATATTTAAGATATTATATTATGTATATATATTTTTTGAATTTCATTGTAAATATCAAGTATATTCATGTCTTTACTCTTTTATGTTTTATTTCAAAAATTAAATAAAAAGAAGATAATTAAAGGAATATTCTCTGTTGTTCCCGTTTCAAATTAAAAAGGTCTCTCATACAATTTCCAGTGAGCAATTTTGCTCCTGGGATTGTATTTTTTTTTTGGAAATTATTCTAAGTGTAGATTTAAAGTCAATTATTTTTTTTAAGGTGTTTAAATATTTTTGACAAGCTTTAAACATTGATCCTATGGTTTATGTCTAAAAAAAATACATGATTAAATTTGATCTCCTTACATCGTGAATAGAACTATTAACTATAATCCTTTTTTTTTTAACATAAATTTTTATTTTAATCATATAATGAACATATAAAGAACTTAAAAATTTGCTCAAATCAACTGAATCTACATCCATGGTATAATTTTCATTTTCAACATAAAGGAAAACCTTGAAATTTTTACCAAATTAAACATCATCAATTCCATCCAAATTTTAAAATTCATCCATCTAAATTTAAAATTTACAATTAAATCACATGACAAGCAATTATACTCAACACCAATTTTATCGGTAAACCTAATTCAAAGGCTCAACCGGGAAAGAACCAAGAAGAAAACCCGGCTTCGTTGCCAATTACAACAAGGTTTAAAATACAATTTACAATAGGATCTCAATCCCAAATTTCACAATTTAATCAAATTTTCTTCATGATCATAATCAAGGGATTTATAATGTTTTCTAAAACTCATTTCTAGAACCATGGAGGAAACAAAATCTGATTAGGTGACCAAAAGCATGAACAAGAACAAACCAAAAACATACATATTTATACAAGGTTTTCACAACAAGATCTACAATAAATCAACACTAGGGAAAGGTGGATTCTTCTAACAAGAGAAGTCAAGCACAACACCAAATTAGATGCCCAATCGGGGTTATTAACCAAGAACTTCTGTTTTGTCATTTAAACATGCCATACTCAACCAGGTTTGTGCTGACAGGTAGGGGCCCATAACACCCTACCCTTTCTCCCTCTTCTCATCCTGAGAAGAGACTCTACACTGGTTGGAGTCCAACTAAACAGACCTTTCCCAAAATTGGTCACTTCTGCTCTCTCCAAGGGTGAGTAATACCAAAACATCCATGCAAGAAAAATTTTTAAAATTGCAAACATAAACATGAAAGGAAAACAACCAAAATAACATGGTTTTCAAATCTTCCCAACATACCCACAAACATACAAACATTGAAACAACCACAAAGTAGCATAAGCATAAAACAAACATGAAATCTGAACAAGGGAGATGAGAATTCCTACCTGCACAAAGAGGTAATGGCAATGAAAAAATTTGAGTAGAGTTTCCACTTCCTTCCTTTCAATCTTCAAGAACTCCTCTCTAAATGTAGAGATTGGGTAACAACCTCCACAAGACCAAGAAGGGCCTCTAAATAGGCCTCCAACTCAACCACCCAAGGGCTCAATAACTACCCCACCCACTTGCAATTCTAAAAACTCCTAACTCAACCTACACTATGATTAAACCCTAAGTGGAGATGAGGTGAAGTAACTCAAGATAACCATGGTCAATTTTCGCACAAAGGCAAAAAGAGACTTTTTGAGTGACTACAAAAGTCAAAAAAAGGGGCTTAGGGGTTGGAAAAGACCCCCAACCCATACCCGTACCCTTTGGGTATAATAATATCAAGTTTTAAGCCTTAAGAAAGAGGTTTAGAGCCAAATAAAATCTAGGAATAAAATAGGACAATCTAACTATTCTAACATTGCAGATTAAGCACTAATATGGATTAAGGGATGACTAACCTTGATTAAGAACCCAAAAGAAAGCTGACACCAACTAAACCAACTTGGTTCCAAAGGTTAAACAACTAACCTTAAACAACACACTGAAGCAGATAAATAATTTACGAGTTTCAAGTGACACTAAAAGAACATAATTATGAATATTAACATTTACTGAACAAACAAGATACATACATACATCTCACAATACAAATATGTGAATTATGAACAACAAGGTTTCCACAATTAGCACATAGAGATCAGTTCTATTCCTCCGTAGGGTTTCTTGGCTAAAATATCTGCACACTCATTGCACACATCAGTGGTCCCATAAAATCACATGTACATAAATGTATACGTATCAACAATTCACATAAATTAAAACTTACATCAATAAGGGTTTCTTCACCCTGGTTAACTCTTAACCATTTAAAATTCTTAAATCAAAGTATCAATCCTACATTTACTTATTTCATTAACATACATATACATGAAACATTAAAAGACAATCATCAAATATATCTGAAAGTAACATCACACAACATGAAATAATAAAGCATGTTCTAAGCATCAGATAATGTCTCGACATCTCGAGTCGTGAATATCAAAATAATAGTAATGTATCACTATGCTACTATGGATCGGGGCAAGGCCTCACATCCTCCCTCACTAGGCATGAACTTCCTCCTAGAGTTCATCAAAAAGGTATGGGTACTGAGATCGCATCTGCGCTGCATCCTCCCATGAAGCTATGATCTCATCGTAACAATCCCATTGGACCCTAACCTAGTCCAGCTCTCGGCCTCGAAGTGCTAGGGTCTGTCGGGCAATAATGCGGATAGGCTCCAGTGCTAGCTGTCCATCCGACTCCATCTGTAAAGCATCCCAATCTATAATATGAGACTCATCATAAATGTATCCTCTAAGTGTATATGAGAAATATATTAGCAAGTAATACTAATCTATTCAAAAACAAAAGCATTAACTAGCATATAAACCATAACATAAATGAGAGACTAAAGAGGAAACCCTAATTGGAAATGTGAGCCAAATGAATGGACTCTCCCAATGGGATTTAGCTCCTTGCTTGGTAGATGGGTCTAAAGATTGGGATGTATGCTCAAGGTTCCCAAAAACTAGCTTCAATGGAGATGAAAAATGGCAAATTGGTAGCTTTGTGAGCTCTCAATTTGGCATCATATGGGTATGGTTGATGGCTTTTTGGCTCTCAAAAGGGCATTATAACTTTATCTCCAAGATTGTGATAATATGGCTTGGGAGGGGATTCAATTTATAGGCTAAGGGCTTGAGGGATGGAGGGCTAAGATGGAAGGAAAGATGAAAGCTTAAGGAGGGCTAGGATGCACTCAAAAGGGAGCACATGGATTGTGCTTGTTTAGCACCAATCAGGGAGTGACACATGTCACAAGGTGAGTGGATGGAGGAAAGGGGAAGGATGAGTCAACAAAGGAGGCTCAAAGGATAATATCTTCATAAAGACCCTTCATTATGGCTTGTAAGAGCTTGTAAGAGTCTTTATGGCTTTTGTAAAAGCATTCATTGTTGGGTGGTTGGGATATTTTGAGGGGAGTTGAGATTGTTGACTTTCTTTGGCTTAAGAAAGTCTTAAGCTTGTTTAGGGAATGTGACAACATTAGGGGGTGGATTAGGCTTGGGTTTAGGATTAGATTAGGGATGTTAGAGATTTGCAAGTGGATGGCATTCATGAGGGTGGGTGAGTTAGTGACGAAGCTTGGTTAGTATGGGTGGATGGGGTGGATTAGGCTAAAAAGAGGGTTTAGGAATAAGTTAGGGGCTTTTAGATTTGAGGGTTTCATTTATCAAATAGGTTTATTTAATAAATGGGGATTTTGGAATTAGATAGAAGAATAAGATTTAATTGATAAATAATAGGTTTTTTGATTTATCAATTAGGACTATAGATAATTAATTAAATTAATCAGCTAGGGGATGGCAAAGGATTAATTAAATAAGAATTTAATTAATGATGCCTTTAGAGATAACTAAATAGGATTACCAAAGCAATGTAATAAAATTTAAATGTCTACATTTTGCCCCTCTTTTACATAGTGTTGAGACAACACTATTTCAAAGAAGTTCGAATGAAGACGACATGAGGAAGATGTTTTAGCAACGAGGTTGCCCCAGTCTCGGATAAGAAGAGGAGATACTAGACTTAGATGATGCCCCCTCAATAAGGTGGCAAAGAGAGAAATGAGGCTCGACGGCTTCTTGAAAAGTACAAGAATTCGAGATGAGCAAGGAGACTCAGATTGGCCTAAGAGAAGGGGCTGAATTAACTCAAACTCTCACTACGGGAGAATGATAAAGGGCTATCAGATGCACAAGAGGAAACAAGCTTAAGACTCTTGGGATTGGGGGGAGGATGAAGGAGTAGAGCACTATAAAAAGAATCTAGGATGGAGAGATGGATGAGGGGATTAAAAAGCTAACGCAACAGGATTTCAAAGAGTCAAATTGGCAGAAGATGGGTTTTCAGAGATTCCTAGGACTAGGATTATGGATCTCGAAAGATGAGGCTTGGTGGATTGATTTGGATTGGTGGATCCCTAAGACTAGGATTGTGGATCCCTAAAGCTAAGCGTGAGGAGCGATTCAAAGAGGTACTGATGCACAAGCTGGGATAGGAGAGACAGATGCTGGATATGGATGGGGGATAATGGAGATGAAGGGAATCCATTGAAGCTTTTTGAGCAGGGGGATACTTCAAAGAGAAGTACCACCATGTAGTTGAGCACTAGATTTGATATAGGACTGTTGGTTAATTTCCAAGGTTACCAAGAACATCAAGGCCTATTCACCAATTGTCCAGAGGACTGACAAACTGACTCGAAACAAACATGCAAGGGTTGCCTTAGCATCACACATGAATCCCAGAGGAAGCAGTGTGGAACCGACACTGAGTAACCCACAAGCAGAAAAGAAAAACAAATGAAAGACTTAATCAAGACCTTACGCTCTAATTGCCCCATTCGTAGTATACCATGATATGGAAGATCGTGGCAACCTTGAGGAGGGAACAAGGAGATTTCTTGGAAAAGATACTTCAAGACCCAAAAGGGAAGATTCCAAATCAAAAGAAAGTGAAATCCAAAAGAGAGCTATTTTCCAACGAGATGGGTAGGACGAGGTACTAACGGACCAAGATTAGACATGAGGAAAGCTATATCCTGCAAGGACCTATCGGAGAGCACCTAAGCTGGTGGATCGGGATGAGTGGTGCATTTGGCAAGCTGAACTAAGAAGGATAACACTTTGGTGACATGAGATCTAGCTAAAGGATGCATTGGAATAGCTAACCAAGGGTTGTGCAATGCGTGCAAGATGCTGATCAAGGATGAACTAACACGAACGCTGGATAGATACAATGGTACTAAGCTAAACAGGATGTACAAGCTGACGAACCAAGATATGTTACAAATATACAAGTTCGTTCATGTTTTATTTTTTGTGAGATGGAAATGTTTGTGAAGGATGGGATGTCTACAATAGTTGATAGGTGGATAGGTAGATGGTTTGTGAAAAGTTTAAGGAAAATGGGATTCTTTGTGTGCATGTGATAGGATACAAGCTAGGATACAAGATTATCTACAAGTTGGAGTATGGTACAAGCTTTGGACAAGATTTGGATATACAAGGTATGGTACAAGATTTAAAAGGTATAATACAAGCTTTGGTACAAGCTGCATAGGAGGTATTTACAAGCTCCATTAGATTTTGGATATTTGGTTGGAACACCAAGGGAACAAGCGTGTGTTTTATGGGATGGTGGGTGAATGGATGAGGGATAGGATAGTGATAGATAATGGATTATTTTTAGTACACAAGGCGCCTGAATTACCAGGTTTTCACCAAGGTACCTATCCAAGGCACTTGAATTGCCAAGTTTTCACCATTGGACGCTTATTTCTCTTAATTTTTTTTTTTCTTTTTGTATTTTTCAAAAGCTGGGTATACCAAGGATCTTCAAGCATAGAACCTCTTGAGATGAATGATGTTAGTGGGATCATTCAAGAGTTCTCCTTCCGATGTAGATAACTGATAGGCTCCAAAGCCAAAGGAAGCAGTGACAACATAAGGACCAAGCCATGTAGGTTCAAACTTTCCTTTCTTTTCTCGATCTGCTTGGACTTTCATGTTTTCTTTGAGGACCATGTCACCTGGCTGAAAGTGTCGTGGAAGCACCTTCTTGTTGAAATTCCTTTTGAGACAAGTTTGATAGACTATGAGATGATCATAGGCTTGTTGTCACTTCTCGTCTAAGAGATCTAGCTGGGTGAGCCGAGCTACTCTGTATTCTTCATCTGATATTTGCCCTTGCAAAGATATGCGCAAGGAGGGAAGTTCAACCTCTATAGGTAGTACTGCTTCAGCACCATAGACTAGGGAGTATGGAGTTGTGCCTATGGATGTATGAAAGGAAGTTCGATAGGCCCATAGGGCTAGATTTATTTGTAGGTGCCAATCATGGCCGAAATCATTGACAACTTTCTTTAGGATTTTGAGGAGGGTTTTGTTAGTTGCCTCTACCTGGCCATTACCTTGTGGGAAATATGGGCTAGAAAAGCGGTGATGGATGTGGAGGGAAGTGCATAATTCTTCCATGTTGAGATTTTCAAAGTTACCTCCATGATCGGTGAAGATGGTGGATGGGATGCCAAAGCGGCAAACAATGTGGTACAAGATGAACTTGGAGACCTGAACTCCTGTAGCTGAGACGAGGGGGACTACTTCCACCCATTTAGTGAAATAGTCTGTAGCTATCATTATCCATTTATGTCCATCAGATGAGAGGGGTGTGATAGTTCCAACTAGATCAAGGCCCCAACAAGAAAAAGGCCAAGGTGGTGCAATAGGCTATAGATCTTGTGCTGGAGCATGCACAAGATTTGCATGCTGCTGACATGGGAGACACTTTCTGACAAAGTGACATGAGTCTTCTTCAATGGTAGGCCAATAGTAGCCTGCTCTAAGGATTTGTTGTGCTAGGACAATACCACTCGTGTGGGCACCACAAAGTCTAGAGTGTACTTCCTTTAACACCATTGCGGCCTCTTTTTGGTCTAAACATCGAGAGAGAGTATCTTGATAACCCCGACGATATAGGGTATTGGCTATGATAACATAGCGTGATGATTTTCGGATGAGTTTCTGGTGTTGGGTACGTGTGAGGTGAGGGGATATGATACCATCATTAAGGTAAGCGTGAATCTCATGGTACCAAGGGGATTGGGGACCAACCAAGATACAAACATGGTTTGAATCCTCATTCGCATAGGCAGGTGTGAGGAGCTGCTCCACTAAAAACTCATACTGCGTAGTTGCTTGGGGAATTTCCAAGAGCGAGCCTATAGTAGCCATAGCATCGGCTAATTTGTTCTATATTCGAGGCACTTGTGTAAACTAAAGCCTTGTAAAATGTTGGGTTAGCCGATCAACTAGCTCTTTGTAGGGTAATAGCTTTTCATCTTTGGTTTGATAGTCATTTAGGGTTTGCTTGATGATGAGCTGAGAATCGCCAAATATTTGTAGCTCAGCAATGTTCCATTCTGCAACTATCTTTAATCTTGCTATGAGGGCCTCATATTCAGCTATATTGTTGGTGCTAGGGAATTGTAGTTTGAAGGCTTTTGGAATGTAATCTCCTTGAGGTGTGACCAACAATATTCCTACCCCTAATCCATGAGATGTGTATGAGCCATCAAAATAAAGTTTCCATGGGGGTTGTTCTTCAATTAGACAGATATGCTCATCTAGAAATTTTGTGATCAACGGATAAGCATCTATTAGAGGTGCATCAGCTAGGTGATCTGCTATAGCTTGCCCTTTGATTTCCTTTCTATCCACATACTAGATGTCAAATTCACTAAGGAGCATAACCCATTTGGCTAAACGACTTGTAAGTGCTATTCTAGAGAGCATATACTTTAGAGGGTCAATCTTTGAGACTAGTTGGATGGTATGACTTAGCATGTAGTGGCGAAGCTTTTGAGTTGAGAAAACAACTGCCAAACAAGCTTTTTCCATAGGAGTGTAATTGAGTTCATAACCAACTAGAGTTCTACTGATGTAGTAGATGGCTCTTTCTTTGCTGTAGTCATCAAGTTGTGCTAGAAGTGCCCCTAGACCAGTAGGTGTTGCTGATATGTACAAAATCAGGGGACGACCAGGAACTGGTGGAACTAAGATAGGGGGATTGATGAGATACTTCTTGAGATGGTCAAAGCTGCGCTGACATAAAGGATCCCACTTGAAGTTCTCATCCTTCTTTAGTAAATGTGAAAATGGTGTACACTTATCTGCAAGCTGGGAGATGAAGCGCCGAACAGATTGAAGCTTTCCCTAAAGAGAGTGAAGCTATTGCAATGTCTGGGGAGGAGGCATGTCTAAGATAGCCTTGACCTTCTTGGGGTCGATCTCTATACCTCGTTTAGAAACTATAAAGCCTAGAAGCTTGCCAGATGTGACCCCAAAAACACATTTCTTGAAATTCAACATGAGATGATATTTGGCTAACCTATCAAAGACTTTCTCTAGGTCAACAAGATGATCCATGAAGGTATGAGACTTGACCAAGATATCATCCACATAATCCTCCAAAATGCTATGGATGAGATCATGAAAAATGGCTATCATAGCTCTTTGATAGGTAGCCCCAGCATTCTTTAGGCCAAAAGGCATCATGTTGTAGCAAAAGGTTCCCCAAGGGGTAGTGAATGTTATCTTATGCTAATCCTCTTCTGCAATCTTGATTTGATTATACTTAGAAAATCCATCCATGAGGGACAAAATTTCATGTCCAACTGTAAGATCTACAATCATATCTATGTTGGGCAAGGGAAAATCATCTTTTGGACAAGCTTTGTTAAGATCTCTGAAATCAGTGCAGATTCTGATGTCACCAGAAGGCTTAGTGACGGGGACCATGTTGGAGATCCACTCTGAATAGTCGATAGGTTGGATAACCTTAGCAGCTAACATTCTTTCTAATTCAGCTTTGACCAATAATGCCACCTTGGGGTGCATTTTTCTAAGCTTTTGTCTGACGAGCTTGATCTTTGGATTGACTGCAAGATGATGAACTACAAGCTTTGGATCAAGCCCTGGCATGTCTTGATATGACCATGCAAATTGACCAATGTTTTCTCTTAAGAATTCAAAGAGGAGATCAGCTTGGTCTTGTGATAGGGATGCAACAATGTGAACAAGTCTGGGGATCTCTGAAGAACCAATGTTGACTTCCCTAGTATCCTCAATTAGAATAGAAGATATCTCTGGTCGATTATATTGAGGAGGTAATGCTAAATCCTCATGTTCTGCTTGTGGCTCTGGATGTTCTTGTTGAGGAGTTCTCTTCGCTGCCTTAGCTAGTCCTAGATTCACCTTAGTTCCAGTTTTGGGTGTATCGGAACTAGGTTGGGGATTTTCTCCAAAATACCCCTTGGGATCTAGCTTGTAGATATAGGCAGAATCTGGCTTTGTTTTCTTGTGAGGTGTTTCAGCTCCCATGAATCTCAGAAGTGCTTCCTCTAATGTGAACTCATCAATGTGTATGATGTTTGGTTGGTCCCAATCTATGAGTTGTGGATGGGCGAGTGGTAGGTCAATGAGTTGGATGGATAGTTCTTGGAGAACAGAGTCTCCGAGGGAGATTTGGTCTAGGATATTGTCGTAAGCTCTCTTTTCAACTTCCTTAGGAATGTCTTCGATTTCGACAAGGTCGCAGTGAATGTTCGAAAAAGCATGATCGTTCTCATTGGTGCCCCCAGTTGTGGGTATGCCAAAGCCAAGACCTGACTTCGATTCCCACTTGTGTGCGTCAATGGGGCACTGCATGCCTCTTTCTTCTGGTCCTAGACCACCACCTTGATAGTTCCATTTGTCAGTGATGAGCTTATTTTCTTGGGGATACTTCTGGCTAAAGTGATCAAGGTGTGCTTGATTTCTTTGAGGCGCATCCTTATATAACCAATTGTTGATATCCGGAGTGAGCTCCTCATGAAGAGGGATTTTTGAGGATACAAAGGTTGTTGGGCCAAACAGTTTGTATCAAGGAGGTGGAATCTCCTTAGCTTTGTGATATGTCGATCATCCATGAGTATGTGGATCAAGTGGGAGTGCCCCAACAACAAATGCATCTGATAGACTATACTCTCCACAACCTTTGTTATTGATCTTCACAGTAGATAGGGTAGAGGCTAGGATGGTTTCTGGGTCATTACAAGTGTGGGATGAGCTAGTGATGGCTATGCCAATATCAATTCTAGGGCAATGTTTTGTATATGAGGCTTCAATCGCATTGCAGTAAGCAAAGGGTTCTGGATCGGCATGGATGGTTACCTTAGTGCCTTGATGCAAAAATTTGACGCAGTGATGGTAAGTGGATGGAATGGCTTTCATGGCATGAATCCATGGGCAACCGAGGAGGATGTTAAATGGTAGGTTTAGATCAATAACATAGCAGAGTGTTTCTTAGATGACTGGCCCAACCTTGATTGGTAGTAAAATAGTTCCTTTTGTGGTTCTTTCCAAGTTGTCATAAGCTTTGATGGTGATAACCTCACTGATGATATCTACCTCAGTATACCCAGCTTGTTTTATAAATTTTAGAGTGCAAATGTTCAAGTCTAATCCATTATCTATCATTACTCTTTTCACGGCAAAGTTGGATACCATGATGGCTATGCGAAGCGGAAGGGTGTGATCTAGCTTAACCACGGGTATGTCAGTGGGTTTGAATGATAGGGCACATGAGGATGAAAGGTGTCCAATAAGATTATGAAAATCAGTAGCATTGATATCAGAAGGGACACGAGATTCTATGAGAGCACTGTCAAGGATGTTATTGTACACAAGACTAGTGCAAAGAAGGTCTAAAACGGAGATTTGGGCTGGCATGTTCCCAAGGTGTTCCAAGATATTGTACTGGCTTTTTGATGGAGCTGATGGTGTTGGTGTAATGGGTGGGCCTGCGATGTTAAATCGTGCTCTTCAAGTGGTGACTGCACACTCATTGTTTGGTCCTTGGATATTGATAACATTGATAGAAGGCTCTTTCTCGGATATACAACCTATAAGGCTACCATAGTCTATATAGGATGAAGTGTGGTCATTGTTCTTCCCATGCTGTTGGTTTGGCTAACGGTTGTTGGTGTTGTTGTTGTTGGTTTGGATAGGTTCTTTTCCAAGATTTTGATTGTTGTGAGGAGGAAAAGGATTTTGATAGATCTGTAAGCCTGCATTGGGAGAGGTTTGGGGACCAACAGTGATTTCCTTCCGATCAATGAGGTCCTGCACATAGTCTTTTAGTTTCATGCATCTGAGGGTAGTGTGACCTTTTACCCTATGAAATTTGCAGTACTCATTGTCCTTGTACCATGCAGCTTTGGATTGGCTTGGGTCAATTTTCTGGGTTGGAGGAAATTTGATGAGGTTTTCCTTGACTAATTTCTCAAAAATGACATCCAATGGCTCACCAAGGGGTGTATAATTTCTAGGTGCAGGTTGGAATTTGGGCTTTTGTCCTGCAGCTACATTGATGGCATTAGCTTGATTGTTAGACCCTTGAAAGTTGGGTCTTGGATTGTGACCTTGATAGCTTTGGTGATTCTACTGTTGGTAGTTGATAGCTTGTTGATTGTGTGGTTGATATGGTGGGTTGGACTGGTTGTGAGATGGATCGACAATATTCACATGTCTGGTGTCAGTGACACCATCAGTTGCAACATGGTTGTTTTTGTTCCAATATCTAGACTTGTCATTGGAATGTGATTGATTTTGGTTGGCCTCTTTGTAAATCTTGACCACACCATCTTTAATGAGTCCTTTCTCAAGGATCATTCCTTTCTCTTTGATATCTTTGTAGGTCTGCAAATAGTTCATGGTCATGTGGTGAGCCAAGCTAGGATGGGCATTATCAATAAAAATTTTCACCACATGGCGCTCTGGCAAGGTGCAGGATATGCGGGTGGTAAGGGTTTGCCATCTTTGCAGGTATTCAACAAGGCTTTCTCCACCTTTTTACTTAGTGTGGACAAGGTCAACTATTGATAGCTCTGTTTCAACAAGATGGGCATATTGGGCTACGAATGCCTCAGATAATTTAGCAAAGCTTTTAATTATGCCATAGGGGATTCTGTAAAACCATTCAAGAGCTGGTCCAGCCAATATTTTGGGAAAAAGGCGCAAGAGGAAGACATCATTGTATGCCACGTCCTGGCAGTGCATGTAAAATTCTTTGATATGTGTGACAGGGTCTCCTTTTCCTCTGAATTTGTCAAATTTGGGTACCTCAAAGTGTTTGGGAAATGGTGTCATGGTAATGGCTCTGTCAAATGGGTAAGGACACACATTCTCAAACTTGAATTTCTTCAGATCATTCCCTTCTTGGATGGCTTTCAAAGCTTTCTTCATTTGCTCCCATTCTGAATTGATAGGTGATGGCTGGGGTGCCCCAAATGTAGGAGTGGCTTGAGGTACGTATGCGCTAGATGGGGCGACTGAATATGGATGGCTATGAGGGATTTGTTGATAGGGATTGTACATTGTTTGGGCAGCTGCATGGTGGATGATAAGTTGCTGAGGGGGAGGTGGCGCATATTGCTGCATGTGCTGCGAGGCTTGCTGTTGATATGGGATTTGAGGTTGGGATTGAGGAACATAAGCTGGCTGTGGGATAAATGGATTGCTTTGTGGGGGTAAGGTATAAGATGGTTGTGAGGTTTGGGGAAAGGATCAGGGGGCTTGTGGGGTTTGACCAATATATGTGGGTTGTGCCCCCATTTGGGATGGTATCTACAAATAATTGGTGGTTGGCTGGGGTGGTGGATTACCTCCTAGAAGTGGCATTGAAAAGTAGTTGGTAATTGGAGGTAATGGATTAGTTGGTGGTGGAGGTGGTGGGAATTGAAAGCTTGGGAATGGAATTGATGGGGTTTGATATCTTTGTGGCTAGATTTGGAAGCTTGGTAGAGTGGTGGCAGGGGCTGGGGTCACTTGGGAGCTTGGTAGAAAATTGGTAGTAGCTTGTGGATTTGTGGCTAATGGTATTGAGCTCCCAAGACCTAATGGAAATGATGAGATTGTGCTTTGGGCTATGGTGAACAAGCTGGGGGTGATGAAAGGTTGATTACTTGGCCCCATGGGCAGCATCCCTATTGTATATTTCTGAGGTTGGCCAAAGATGCTAGCACTGATTTGGGAGATGGGTGGATTTGGAAGGCTGGGTTGGGAAGCAACTGTAGCAATAGTGAAGGGCATGAACGGTGAGGTGTTTTGGGTAAAGGGGGTTTGGAGCAGAGAGGTATGTACCAAGGATGGAGTGGTGGAGGTTGGATTGGCTTGTGGAAGAGAGATTTCAACTTGAGTGGAGGCTGGTATGTTTGGGTCGGTTGGATCATATGGATTGGCTGGAGGCTCTTCTTTTGGTGTATATTGAGGATAATTTGGATCATAAGAGCCTATGGGTGGTGGCATCTACCCAAACAATGGGTGAGATGAATCTGATAATGGAGGGGGTCTTCCAAATTCAAAGGTTCCTACATTGTCCCTTCGAAAATTAGCCATGATTGTCTCTTTGTTCTTGTCTATAATGGCATTTACCAATACTGCATTTCCTGGTTGGTTCATGAAAGATTCAATGTCAGTAGGTGATGGCATAGCTTTCTCTGGGCTGAAGGAGGTTTGAGTGCTCAAGGGGGGTGAGGCTGTTCGATCCAAATGATAGGGCTCCATTGTTTCTTTCTTCTTGGCTAAGCGAGTGACGGGTGGCATGAAAAATGCTCCTAGGGATGGGATGCAACAAATGCTGGTGGATGCAAAAAGGGGGAAGGCTTTTCTATGCAAATGATTTCCTAGGTTGAGGCAAAGCTATATGACAAAACCTAAGGAGGATTGGGTTGGGGATTCTAACTTCAAAGATATGTTGCCAAAGCATGAAAGGTATGCTTTCCTATGTGCAAGCTTGGTGGTGATTGTGTCAACTTAAGGATAGACTGATGATCCTTTAGGAAAAACACGAGATTGACCACTTGTGGATCCCAACCTTTAGCTCAAGGTGATGAGGGATGACAAGTGACAAACTTAGATTACCCTAGAAAAAGCTCTTTCAAAGGCATAACCTTGGTGAGGTTGGTGGATTTGAAAGTTTTTAGGAATGGCAAACTTTTGGCAAGGTGACAACAAATTTTGAAGGCTTGGATGTGAAGATTTTGGATTGCTGGCTAGATGGTTTGGTCCTAAATGAGATGAATGAGCTAATAATGCTTAAGGGGATAACCTAAAATGGCTGAATTTTCTACAAAGATGACTCTAAAGTGAAGCTTATCCAAGAAGATGTGGAGAAACAAGGGGGTCTAATCATAGAAATCATGCCTAGTTGGTAAGGCATAAGCATTGTTAACTCTTGGATTTTGGCTAAATTTGATGGTGTGCTCTAACCAAGCCTCTTGAACTGCTTCATCGGTAGCTTTGTCCTCTGCTTTGTGGAGTTTGGCAATTCGAGGACATGGTGTTAGTTCCTTTCTCTTGGATGAAAGTTCTTGGTATGCCTGAGATGGCTTGAGTTTGACTTTGTGGAACTTCTGTTTGGATTTGGGTTGCTCTGACATGAATTCATGAATTTGCTTGGCTTTGAGAGACCTTGATTATTTTGCTTCAACTTGTTCAACTTCTGGGATAGGCAGTGACTACGCTAAGTGTGCCCTAAGCTAGGATTGACCAAGTTTGGAAAACATGCATTCAATAAGTAAAAGACCAAGCAATAGATAGAAACAACCAGATAGAAGTTTTGATTCCCAGAATGTGATACTGGCGCTAAGGAGTGTGTGTTTTCTACAAATGTTTCAATCAGTCATTTTAAACACATTAACATCCTAAATGGTTGTCTACAAGGCTGATAGTTGGTTTAGCTAGGGAGTCTTCAATATACCCAAAGGTACGTGAGGCCCAAATTCGTAGATGAAACCAAAAATATGTCACACAGCCGAGAGGAGCAGTAACCCACTTCTCCTCTTTCACTTCTCAAGGGTATAAAGTTCCTTGAGGCTTAGCCCGAGTGACAAAAATATTGATTCCAAGAGAGGTGTCTTTGGATTCACCTCTCGATCTTTATACTCTGCCAGAATGCTGGAGTTGAGGTCATCCCAAGGGGTGACGAAATCCCCAAGTAGCCCTCCTAAAAAGAAACAAGGTTTTGGATCCTAATCTTATGCACCCAAGATGGCCTCGAAAGACGACAAGGGGAGAGAAGACTTGGATGACCTTGGGCTAAAAGACAAGATTCTTTTCCAACTGACGCTTAAGTTTTCTGATCTAGACTTTGCAAGCACTCATGTTCAATAGACAATGTTCAATTCCAACTTGAAGCGCCAACAAAAGTAAATCGAGCGAAGAATAAATACAAGAAGAAGAGTTAGGGTCAACAAAAAAGTAAACCCGCGCGCCAGAAGGCCCTCCACGTCAAGTATCGATTAATTTCCTTTTAAAGCATTCAAGAGTTGGTGTGATTTTGTTTTAACGCCCAAAGCAAAGATGTGTGAGACTCGACTTGTCAAGCACGCGACCGGAGGCCCTCCATGTCAATAGTTGTTCAATTTTAGTGCCCAAACTTGAAGTGTGATCGATTTAATCTAGAGTTTTGATCATTTAAGAATTTTGATAAATTTAAAGCAAACATTCAAAGACCAAGTGAGTGAGTTAGATTGTGGAACATTTAACACCTTTTTCGAGTAGACCCATCCCCATAAATGGTGCTGAGATTGCAACCAATGGTTGAATTGATGGGTGATTAGAAAAGAGGTGAGTCCAAGGAACTACTCAAATTGATTTTTGCAAATTTGTATTTTAACTTAACAAAGTTTCTTAAATGTCAAAAAATCAAACTTTACCTAGATTGCATGTGGAAAGGAGATTTGTTTTGTTCAATTTTAGAAGCTCCAAATGAAGTGTTTGACATTGCAATGGTTAATTGATCCTTGGCATTCAAGATTGGATTTGTTGTTTTAATCATGCATTCAAAGAAAATTTGATTTTAACCCATGGCATTCAAGAGTGTATTTTTTAGCAACATTCATTCAATAGAAAATGTGTTTAACCATTCAAGTTCATTCCATAAAAAACCTAAAAAACATGATTAGTCACTCAAAAAGTTGCTCCAACCTGCAATAAGACAAAAAAGAAATTGATTAGTCACCAAAATCTTCAAAAAAAAGGAAAGCTTAACTATGAGAAAAAAATTTTTAACTTTTTTTGTTGTTTTTTCTATGCGTAAAAATGCTTAAAATGGTCTAAATCCTACGGAATCACTAAAAGTCAAATTTTGATTTATACTTTTAAAAAAAAAAAAACTACAAAGTGCAGAAATAAAGATTTTAGAGCAAAAGTGCAACAGTGACAGGCACAGACGACAGTTCATCAGGCGCAGACGCTGATCTGCGAAGACGCTAATCTGCAGAGACGACAAAGGAAGAGGCAGAGATGACAGATTAAGTTGGTGGCAGCGGAGATGATAGTATAGGTTGCGGAGACGACAGTTTGTTTGCTGGCGGCAGCAGAGATGATAGTTTGACTGATGGTGGCAGTGGAGACGAAAGAGTAGATTTTGAATAAGAAAATGGCCAGGTGGAAATGATGGTTAGAGGCGGAGATGACAATAAAAGCCAGGCGAAGATGCTGAAATGCGAAGACGTTGATTTGCGCAGACGATAAAATTCACTTTGAAGACGACATTTTCAGATTCGAAGACGACAGTCGACCAGTCGGAGACGCCAATCTACGGAGACGACACTACGCAAAATTTAGTTTAAAACACGCAGATTTTCTTCAGAAAAATTTTGGAATTTGATTTTTGAAGCTTCATTTTTTCTCCCTAATGCTTCCTTTAACCTGCAAGAACAAGATTAAACCCTACAACTCACTCAAATGACAAGAAACATTAGATTATTAGCAAAAAACAATATATAGATAGAAATAGAGGATTAAATGACCCATAGTGGGGTCCCATCGGGCGTGCCAATCTAGAGAATCCTGAAATGAAGCGTCGGCAATATCTTGCTAGCCCCATAAAGCTCCTCACTTCAGTAACACTGGTGGGTGCTGGCCAATCCATGATAGCCCTAATCTTTGATGGGTCTACTGAGACACCATGACCTGATATGCATGACCCAAATAATGTATCTCGGGTTTGAAGAATGCACACTTTGACAAGCTACCAAACAACTAATTCTCTCTCAGCTTCTGCAATACCTGTCTCAAGTGCTCTTCATGCTCTCTCTCATCATGAGAATAAATTAGAATGTCATCAAGAAACACAACCACAAACTTATCCAAAAATGTACAAAATACTCCATTCATGAGGCTCATGAATACAACTGGAGCATTCATAAGGCCAAAAGGTACCACGATGAACTCGTAGTGGCTATACCTAGTACGAAAAGCTATCTTGGGGATATCACTATCCACAATCCTCAACTGATGGTAACCCGACTTAAGGTCAATCCTTGAAAATACTCGAGCACCCTGCAACTGATCAAAGAGGTCATCGATTCTGGGAAGAGGGTATCAGTTCTTGATGGTCACTTTGTTCAATTACCGATAATCGATACACAACCTAAGTAATCCATCCTTCTTCTTGACGAAGATCACTGGTGCACCCTAAGGTGACACACTAGGTTGAATATGCCCCTCCTCTAAGAGTTCCTCCAACTGAGCCTTTAGCTCACTAAGCTCATGAGTAGTCATCCTATATGGTGCTCTCGAAACTGGCTCAGCTCCTGGCACTAGGTCTATGTGAAAATCCACCACTCTAGGTGGAGGCATACTAGGAAGCTCTGAAGGAAACACATCTGCAAACTCCTAAAGGATTGGAAAATCATCAAGAGATGGCTCCCTCACAGAATCTTCCTCTCTATCACTAATAGTGATAGCAAACAACTGACAACCCTTTCGCATGCACCGTCTAGGCTGCATAGCAGAAATCATACGAAGGGACACTGGCCTCTTCACCCCGAAGATCTCCCTAGAGATACCATCGTCATCCACACATTCCACCCTCTTCTGTCGATAATCCATCTTGGTGTTGTGGGCATAAAGTCAATCCATGCCAAGAACAACATCATAAGAACCTAGAGGGGTAATGCGTAGATCAGTCCTAGTGGACATGTCTCCAATCTGCATCTGACAACTTCGCACCAAGGAACTAACTAACACGCTGGCTCTTGAGGCTAACTCTATTTCCCAACTAACATCCTGTCTAACTGCCACTAGCTCACAACGCTCCACCACAAATGGAGATATGAAAGAGTCAGTAGCCCTGAAATCAAATAAAACTACAACCATACGGCCCTGTATAATACCTGTAGCCTCGATAACTATGGCCTGATGCTCAGCCTAGCGGTTGTCAACCGCTACAAAAACTCTATGGGATCTACCCAGGTCACCAACTATCGGCTCTGAAAAAGCCCTGCTCTGTCCACTAGATGCCTGTCCTTGCAGACACTCCCTAGCTATATGACCCATTCCACCATAAGTGTAGTAGGGTCTATGAGTATAAGATCGTGCACCCTGTGACCTAGACTGCTGTGGGCCTCCTGTCCTACTAGATCCACTAAATCCACCCCTAGAAGACTGCTGAGTCTTCATTGACTGAGACTACAGGGCCTATACTTTCTTATCCTACCTAGGTCCCTGTGACTACCACTGCTTGGGCTTAGAGCCATGATAACCCTGAGAACGTTTCTGCTAGTGTTGGGGTTTTGGATGTTGAGACTGCTGGCCCTTACAGGACCTTGCTACATAGTTCTGATTCCCTTTCCAAGGGGGTTTCTGCTGGGAGGAGTTTCGGTTCTGAGATCGATCCCGTGACTCCTGCCTACCTCGAGTATCCTCAGCAACTAGTGCTATCTCCACTGCCTATCTAAAGGTGGTAGGGAATGCCATCCTAACTGGGCCCTAAAGTGAGAAATTCAAACCCATGATAAAGCGATGCACTCAAAGTTTCTCATCCTTCATGTATTCCACATAAGGAAGGAGCTTGAGAAACCTACTCTCATACTGTGCCACTGTAAGGCCTCTCTGATAAAGAGAATGGAACTCCTCAATCTGTTTCTGTCGGAAATACTCTGACAAGTACCTCTCCCAAAATATTTCTAGGAAAGATTCCCATGTGAGGGTGTCCATCCTCACTCCACCTATGATCTCCTCCTGATGCCACCAGTTGGAGGCATCCCCTCTCAATTGATGAACTGCTAGGCGTGCTTTTAGATTACTACCATAAGGGTGTAACCCGAAGCACTGCTGTAAGCTCTACAACCATGCCTCTACTACTGAACCCTCAGTGGTACCGGTAAACAATGGTGGTCTGAGTCGAATCAATTCTCTAATGTCATCTCCTACATGTCTAGGAGGTCTGTCAAAAGGGGGTCCTCTCTGGTGTATGGACAATTCCTCATGTTCACCCTGACCCTCTAACTGCCTTGGTGGGGGACTCCTTGTCCTCTCTCTGACTCAGGGCCCGCCTCCTCCGGGTCCCTTTGGTTCCACTACAAGAATTTGCTGAACTGGCTGAACTATAGGTACTACTCTCTATTGAACTACACCGATCAAAGTCTGAAGTGCATCTATAATGTCCTGGTTCAGGTTCAATGGTGGAGGAGATGGAGGTGGTGGTGGTGGAGGTGGTCCATCCCCTTGTCCTGCTCTACCACCCCTAGCCCTAAGACCTCTGTCTCACCGGCTACGAGTAATAGGCGGCATCTACACAATTAAAATCTTGAGTTAAGTTTAGGAAGCACAATGGTTAAAGGTTCCTAGTGTTGAAACACAAGATCTAATACCAAAATGTCATGCCCAAAACTACGATGGCAGATACACAATTTTTTTTTTTTTTAAAACATAATTAAAAAGCTCTAAGTTTGAAAAGGTTGTGATCACAACTAAAATAAAGGTACTCTACATTTCGTCTTAAGTTTTCAAACTTGAGGAGGAATACCTCGTTAAGATTTGAGCTTACGTGTTTTCAAAATGTTATTGACATTAATCACATTATTATATTAACTTCACAACAAGTTATGAAAGTTATTTAGTTAACATTCTAAAAGAGTTCAGGTTTAGATTAATCTGAAAATATCTAATCAAATAAAGTCTACATTTAAACTAAATTTGAATAGCCAATTAACATTTACAATTAAGACTACTTACTACTCAAAGATTAGATTATACTATCAATATAAGACTAACTAACATTGATAATTAAATTTAATTAGACATAAAATTAGAACTTTCTAAAATAATTAAATAACTAAATTAATTAAAAATTATCCTAACTAAATTTAAACTAACTTGAATTACATTTTAACCTAACACTACTTATATTAAAACAAAATAAATATCTAACACAATTCTAAATCTAAAAACAAATATTATCTTAACTACTTATTAACAAAAGAATGTCAACTAACTTAACACTACCTTAAAATTTTAATTACTAACATATTTTAACCTTAAATAAAACACAAATTAAATTTAACAAACTAACTACTAAAACAATTAACCCAAACCTAAACCCTAAACCCTAACACCCCCCCCCTACACACCTACACCCCCACTAGCCCTTGGGCAAGGGCTTCCCAAGTGCTATCCTTCGGACAACACTCTGCCCGAGGGTACGTCGACAGAGCTGCCCCCCCCTCTCAACCCTTAAAACCTGTGGCCAAGACTTGGGATTCACAGACCCAAATTTTAAGGAGAAAGGTGGCCAAAAACAAGTCTTCAACAACAATTAAACCTTTCCCATGATCCAAGCTCTGCACAACTTTAAGGAGGAAGCAGGTGACGTCATCTGCTATGATGACATTTGTCTTTGCAACAAAATTAAACATTTTTTTAAAACTGCCCTCTCCAAAAACTGACGTCGAAGGAGAAAGAGAAGGTAAGGCATTACTGAACTTTACCTTTAATCCTGACCATTGCTTAAAATCGATCTCAACCATTGATGAATTCCAGGAAAGTCTATTTAAGAGACCCTCATCTCTTGATTTTGAAAGGTTGAATGAGAATTTGCATCGAATTGTTGCTGGAATTCATACTCACATTTGCTCATATTCACATACGCAAAGATCAAGTTTGACCAAACTTGACCAGATTTAACCACGGTTGACTTGAGGTTACTAGTTTCGAAAAGAATTTTGAAATAATTTTAAAAAATTATTTAATTAAACAGAGTATTTACTTCTAATTAATTAAACAAAATTATTTAGTTAAATGAGAAGCCATTCCTAATTAATTAAATGAAGTTATTTAATTAAATAAGAAAAGTGTCTCTAATTAATTAAAGATTATTTAATTAAATGAAAAAAGTAATTATAAGAGCATATCTCATTTTATTAAATTAAATATCTCAACAAAATCTCTCTTCAGTTCAAAAAGGGAAATTTCCAGTTCACTATTGATAAAAAATGAGTTAAATCAGTTAACTCCTTTTTCTACTCAAATTGAATCAGTTAACTCCTTACTTTACTCAAATTAAATCTGTTAACTCCCTTTAATTTGAAAATCTCCCTTTATGACTGAAATTCACCTTTAATCTTGACCGTTGATGAATTCCATGAAAGTCTATTTAAGAGACCCTCATCTCTTCATTTTGAAAGGTTGAATGAGAATTTGCATCGAATTGTTGTTGGAATTCATACTCACATTTGCTCATATTCACATATGCAAAGATCAAGTTTCACCAAAAGTTGACCAGATTTAACCACGATTGACTTCAGTTGACTAGTTTCAAAATTAATTTTGAAATAATTAAATGAAATTATTTAATTAAATGGATTACTTACTTCTAATTAATTAAACAAAGTTATTTAATTAAATGAGAAGCCATTCCTAATTAATTAAATGAAGTTATTTAATTAAATGAGAAAAGTGTCTCTAATTAATTAAAGATTACTTAATTAAATAGAAAAATTAATTATGAGAGCATATCTCATTTTATTAAATTAAATATCTCAACAAAATCTCTCTTCAGTTCAAAAAGGGAAATTTCCAGTTCACTATTGATCAAAAATGAGTTAAATCAGTTAACTCCTTTTTCTATTGTTAACTCCTTATTTTACTCACATTAAATCTAGTAACTCCCTTTAATTTGGAAATATCCATTTATTGCTAAACTTCACCTTTAATCCTGGCCGTTGATTGAAATCGATCTCAACCGTTGATGAATTCTAGGAAAGTTTGTTGAAGAGACACTCATCTCATCATTTTGAAAGGTTGAATGAGAATTTGCATCGAATTGTTGCTAGAATTCATACTCACATTTGCTCATATTCACATACACAAAGATCAAGTTTGACAAAAAGTTCACTAGATTAAATTAAATATCTCAACAAAATCTCTCTTCACTTCAAAAAGAGAAATTTCTAGTTCACTACTGATCAAAAATGAGTTAAATCAGTCGACTCATTTTTCTACTCAAATTGAATCAGTTAACTTCTTATTTTACTCAAATTAAATCTGTTAACTCCCTTTAATTTGGACATCTCCCTTTATGACTGAACTTCACCTTTAATGCTGACCGTTGATTGAAATAGATCTCAACCATTGATGAATTCCAGGAAAGTTTGTTTAAGAGACCCTCATCTCTTCATTTTGAAAGGTTGAATGAGAATTTGCATCGAATTGTTGCTAGAATTCATACTCACATTTTCTCATATTCACATACGCAAAGATCAAATTTGACCAAAAGTTGACCAGATTTAACCACGGTTAACTTGAGATGAATAGTTTCGAAAAGAATTTTGAAATAATTAAACGAAATTATTTAATTAAATGGAGTACTTACTTCTAATTAATTTTAAAAAGTTATTTAATTAAATGAGAAGCCATTCCTAATTAATTAAATGAAGTTATTTAATTAAATAGGAAAAGTGTCTCTAATTAATTAAAGATTATTTAATTAAATAGAAAAAGTAATTATGAGAGCATATCTCATTTTATTAAAATAAATATCTCAACAAAATCTCTCTTCAGTTCAAAAAGAGAAATTTCTAGTTCACTATTGATCAAAAATGAGTTAAATCGGTTAACTCCTATTTCTAATCAAATTGAATCAGTTAACTCGTTATTTTACTCAAATTAAATTTGTTAACTCCCTTTAATTTAAAAATCTCCCTTTATGACTGAACTTCACCTTTAATCCTGACCGTTGATTGAAATCGATCTCAACCGTTGATGAATTCCAGCAATGTATATTTAAGAGACCCTCATCTCTTCATTTTGAAAGGTTGAATGAGAATTTGCATCGAATTGTTGCTAGAATTCATACTCACATTTACTCATATTCACATACGGAAATATCAAGTTTGACCAAAACTTGACTAGATTTAAACATGGTTGACTAGTTTCGAAAAGAAATTTTGAAATAATTAAACAAAATTATTTAATTAAATGGAGTACTTACTTCTAATAAATTAAAAAAAATTATTTAATTAAATGAGAAGTCATTCCTAGTTAATTAAATGAAGTTATTTAATTAAATGAGAAAAGTGTCTCTAATTAATTAAAGATTATTTAATTAAATAGAAAAAGTAATTATGAGAGCATATCTAATTTTATTAAATTAAATATCTCAACAAAATCTCTCTTCAGTTCAAAAAGGGAAATTTCCAGTTCACTATTGATAAAAAATGAGTTAAATCAGTTAACTCCTTTTTCTACTATTAACTCCTTATTTTACTCACATTAAATCTGGTAACTCCTTTTAATTTGGAAATATCCATTTATTGTTAAACTTCACCTTTAATCCTAGCCGTTGATTGAAATCGATCTCAACCGTTGATGAATTCTAGGAAAGTCTGTTTAAGAAACCCTCATCTCTTCATTTTGAAAGGTTGAATGAGAATTTGCATCGAATTGTTGCTAGAATTCATACTCACATTTGCTCATATTCACATACACAAAGATCAAGTTTGACAAAAAGTTCACCAGATTTAACCACGGTTGACTTGAGTTGACTAGTTTCGAAAAGAATTTTGAAATAATTAAATGAAATTATTTAATTAAATGGAGTACTTACTTCTAATTATATAAAAAAAGTTATTTAATTAAATGAGAAGCCATTCCTAATTAATTAAATGAAGTTATTTAATTAAAAAAGAAAAGTGTCTCTAATTAATTAAAGATTATTTAATTAAATAGAAAAAGTAATTATGAGAGCATATCTCATTCTATTAAATTAAATATCTCAACAAAATCTCTCTTCACTTCAAAAAGAGAAATTTCCAGTTCACTATTGATCAAAAATGAGATAAATTAGTCGACTCGTTTTTCTACTCAAATTGAATCAGTTAACTTCTTATTTTACTCAAATTAAATTTGTTAACTCCCTTTAATTTGGACATGTCCCTTTATGACTGGACTTCACCTTTAATCCTGACCGTTGATTGAAATAGATCTCAACCATTGATGAATTCCAGGAAAGTTTGTTTAAGAGACCCTCATCTCTTCATTTTGAAAGGTTGAATGAGAATTTGCATCTAATTTTTGCTAGAATTAATACTCACATTTGCTCATATTCACATACACAAAGATGAAGTTTGACCAAAATTTGACCAGATTTAACCACAGTTGACTTGAGTTGACTAGTTTTGAAGAGAATTTTGAAATAATTAAATGAAATTAATTAATTAAATGGAGTACTTACTTCTAATTAATTAAACAAAGTTATTTTGTTGAATGAGAAGCCATTCCTAATTAATTAAATGAAGTTATTTAATTAAATAAGAAAAGTGTCTCTAATTAATTAAAGATTATTTAATTAAATAGAAAAAGTAATTATGAGAGCATATCTCACTTTATTAAATTAAATATCTCAAAAAAATCTCTCTTCAGTTCAAAAAGGGAAATTTTCAGTTCACTATTGATCAAAAATGAGTTAAATCAGTTAACTCTTTTTTCTACTCAAATTGAATCAGTTAACTCCTTATTTTACTCAAATTAAATCTGTTAACTCCCTTTAATTTGGAAATCTCCCTTTATGACTGAACTTCACCTTTAATCCTGATAGTAGATTGAAATCGATCTCAACATTTGATGAATTCCAGGAAAGTCTATTTAAGAGACCCTCATCTCTTCATTTTGTAAGGTTGAATGAGAATTTGCATCGAATTGTTGCTGGAATTCATACTCACATTTTCTCATATTCACATACGCAAAGATCAAGTTTGATCAAAAATTGATCAAATTTAACGACGGTTGACTTGAGTTGACTATTTTCGAAAAGAATTTTGAAATAATTAAATAAAATTATTTAATTAAATGTAGTACTTACTTCTAATTAATTAAACAAAGTTATTTAATTAAATGAGAAGCCATTCCTAATTAATTAAATGAAGTTATTTAATTAAATAAGAAAAGTGTCTCTAATTAATTAAAGATTATTTAATTAAATAGAAAAAGTAATTATGAGAGCATATCTCATTTTATTAAATTAAATATCTCAACAAAATCTCTCTTCAGTTCAAAAAGGGAAATTTCCAGTTCACTATTGATAAAAAATGAGTTACATTAGTTAACTCCTTTTTTTACTCAAATTGAATCAGTTAACTCTTGATTTTACTCAAATTAAATGTGTCAACTCCTTTTAATTTGGAAATCTCCCTTTATGACTAAACTTCACCTTTAATCCTGACCGTTGATTGAAATCGATCTCAATCGTTGATGAATTTCAAGAAAGTCTATTTAAGAGACCCTCATCTCTTCATTTTGAAAGGTTGAATGAGAATTTGCATCGAATTGTTGCTGGAATTCATACTCACATTTGCTCATATTCACATACGCAAAGATCAAGTTTGACCAAATGTTGACCAAATTTATCCACAGTTGACTTGAGTTGACTAGTTTTGAAAAGAATTTTGAAATAATTAAACGAAATTATTTAATTAAATGGAGTACTTACTTTTGATTAATTAAACATGTAGTGCCTGCCCCTAGTTCGCATTTCTATTAACATTGTTGATATCTTCTAGACCAGTTTTATGCATGATGTTTAGTAGCATTACTCTTAGATTATCAGATATTGTTTTACATTTAGTTGATTATATGATGAGATTACTTGATACTCTATACTTCATGTATGTATGATGATTATCACAGTGTTTGCAGTTACTCATGATGATTAGCTAGATGGTTATTGTACGTGTTTTCTTATGGATACTTACCCCATATTGCATGTGTATGGTGTGCGTGTTTGTTTTATTTATGTATGGTGTTTCTGATGTGGTTAAGGAAGGGAGTCGTAGTCAC
This sequence comes from Cupressus sempervirens, assembly GCA_028749045.1. Classification (NCBI taxonomy): domain Eukaryota; kingdom Viridiplantae; phylum Streptophyta; class Pinopsida; order Cupressales; family Cupressaceae; genus Cupressus; species Cupressus sempervirens. The sequence continues at coordinate 104,440,967 of CM053787.1, forward strand.
CTGCTAGTCGGGATCTACACGATGCACCACTTCCTGCCATTTTCTATTTAGCTTAGAATATTGTGTTTGTACATGCGTGGATTTTATGCAAGTTGCAGGTACCGGGTATCGACTTCCCTGAATTGCCAAGATGAGCGTACCCTATCGCATTGTCTCAATGGTAAGAGAGGGGAGATAAACTCTTAAGTCCAAATTCTTAAACCCTTTAGCCAATTGTCCTAATTGATAATTAGGACAAGTATCTGAGTTAAGTACCCTCCGAATGCATCAAATGATGTAATTTCGTGATTATAACCCTTTTTGTTTGATTTAGTATGTGTTTTTCTATGATGGGTTTTCGTATGTTTCTTTATGAGTCCTTGATGTATTTTCTATTAATTAAAGTTTAATTAAAAAGATTAATTAATGATTTAATTTAATAGAGAATTAATATGATATCTTTAATATTTAATTAATTGAGAAATTAATTAAATAAAAGAATTAAATTTGGAGATTAAAGTTCAAAGATAAATCTAGAACAGGATAATATTTATTTAATTTAATAATAATATAATTGGAGTTCATTTTTAAATAAATGCTAATTATTATTGTTAATTAAATTAATTAAATATGTTATCAATTAAGTTTCTAAAATAAATTTAAAAAGTTGAAAGACATTAAATTTATTAAAGGTTCTTAGATCGCATGATCTAAGCATGAGTTTAAATTTGAGTAATAAATTTAAAAGATTAAATTATAGAAATTAATAATGTTATTTTAATTTCATAAAGTGCACATGAGATTAAACTAATAAATTAATTTAAAATAGAAGTCAAGTAGAATTTTAAATAAAGTTATTTAATAAATCAACTTAATGTGCATAAAAGATGAATGCAAATTAAAATAAAAGATAAGGAAGGTTAATTGGAGTTAACTGAGTTGTGCAAAGAGTCTTCTCGAGTGAACGCACAATTAGTGCCCCAGTTTGAGAAAAAAATTTGTTTATCACAACGTTGGGGGTTCATTCTTGGGGAGACAGGAATTGGGACACGGAAAAGGACAAGGAATTTTGGGAGACAACTTTTGGAAGCAAATTTCAGAAGGCAAATTCTAAAGAAGATTTTCAGAAGAAGGTTATTAAAGAGGAGCGAATTCTCTTACAGTTTTTGGAGATTGCTTAATAGCATCAGATTGAGGCAGGGTCTTGTGTTTGATCATGGGTTGAATTATGCAATTCAATAATCTTGTCTTCTTCATGCTTGTGGATTATCAATCCGAATTGTCTGATTTTCACTGTTGATACTATATCATATTTCATCTACATAATGAATTTGGAAGAATAAATCAATTTGAAACCCTCATTCTAGATGATAGATTTTTACAAATTAAACTAGGGGGAGCTTTTGAAAGAAAAGAATAATCTTGATTGGAAAATTCTATTAAAATGAGAGAGAAGAAATTTGATATATATATATATATATATAATTTATACGATATTCTTTTAAAGAATATTTTTAATTTAGAAATCTGAGTGGTTCGTTCTACCACATTTAAATTTCAATAATTTATTTATATATATATATATATATATATATATATATATATTGGGAAAAAGAAAATCATTTAAAAACGATGAAAAAAATATATATCAGAAAGTTTTTTAACAAAAAAAAAAAATTGTGCTTATATTAATAAGGGAGGGGGGTGGGAGTACCCACACACCCCCGTACCTGTAAAGGCTGCCACCGGCAGTCTGCTGGCGCAGGTACTGTGTCAGCCAGGCTGTCGCAGGCCTGCCGTGCCGACTCTTTAAAAGGCCAACGGCCTATATTAAAGTTATAAAGTTTTTATTATTTTTTTTGATATTTTATTATTATTTTTAATAATATTAATTGTTATTAATTATTATTTTAATTAATAATATTTATTAAAAAAATGTTTTAATGATATTGTTAATTATTATTAAATAAATAAAATTATTAATAAGATTATTAATAATTCTTAATTATTATTTAAATGAAAGTATTAACAAAGTTTTTTTTAATTATTGTTTATTTAAATAATAATGTATTTAAAATAAGTTTATTTTTAATTAATGAAATTATTAGTAATTATATTAATTATTAATAATTGATAATTCTAGAGTGGATAATATAAGAATAGGTTAAGGGATATATTGTAAATCATAAGTACCTAAATTATAAACTGGAAACGAGAATAGAAATCCGTACATTTGAATTAACATTATATAATTAAGATTAAATCAAATTGTGAGACTATTCTATATTTCTATGTGTTATCTATATTATGGGGTGTTTTGGGTTTTGTCCTAGCATTGACCAGTCCTAGGTTGTTACCAGAGGTTCGAGGATTATGTGAATGTGATGTTATGTTGTTTTGATCTTGATCTTTTAAACCAACCCTGGCGATGTGTTGATATGCTCTATGACATGTTTGTGATTACTGGTTGTTATTGCTTTCTAGTTTCCTGGTGTGAAGCTAAAGTGTATGTATTTGAGATACCCGACTTAACCATTTTTGAGTCTCGATCAGTTATATTTGATAACCATTTTGGAGTCTTCGATCAGTGTTGTAATTTACTATTGGGATAATTTTTGGTTGCTCATTGGAGAACCATTGGATTTTGTGATTTATTATTGATGCCTTCAGTTGCTGATAGAGAACTGTTGCGATCATATGATTGTTATTGGATGCTTATCTGTTGCTCATGAAGAACTGATGTAATTTTGTGGCTTATCTTTTATGATGTTTTTCAGTTGCTTCTATAGGACTGTGATGATTTTATTATGATTTTTTGATTCGTGATTTCATGAGCCTAGGGTAGGTTATCTATGTGTAGTGTCGGGAAGTGGCTTGCAATGGGGATTGGGGCCCTAAGAGGCTGCCTGGAGTAACCCATTGTTAGTTGATTTAATAAGTGAAAACATTTACACTAAATGGGAGAAAATGAACCTAACAAGATAATTGTATGTTCTCTCCCATGCCTTGAGTGCTAGTACAGACTAGGATGGGGTAGAGAGAACGCTTGGTTATGACCTTGCATTCCATAGTATGCCTCGTCAGTACGAGAGGATACTGGTGGCCCTAGGGATCAGTAGGGACCCAAGATTCCTAAGGGATTGCTCGGGTAACTTCTACGTGACTTTTGCAATGACACTTTTGTTAGGATAAACCACAAACAGAAATAAAAACTACATGCAAATATAACCAATAAAAAAAAATAATAGAACACACAGAAATGAACACAAGGCACCAAGATTTAACGTGGTTCACCCAATCCCTAGGCTATGTCCACCAAATAGCAAGTCCGATCTTATTACAATCCAGTGATTACAACCTGATTACAATCCGTAATCCCTTACAGCTCAATACCGCCGCAAGAACCAATTTCATATCACCACATATATAAAAAATACCCAACCCTAAGCCCTTTTTATACAAGTATTAAACCGCTTTAGGGTTATAACATGTCGGCCATATGTCGGCCATAATATGTCAGCTACCATGTCGGCTACTTACAAAATTTTTTTTTTTTTCGGGGCGATGCCCCGAACCCCACTATTTATGAAGTATGTACAGTACTTTCCTAATCAGTCACCACAATCTAACAATCTCCCACTTGGGGACTGATCAGGCTCCACACTAAACAAAAATCTCCCACTTGGAGACTGATCCTGTAGCAATACAACTACTGCATGGGGCTCCCACTGGATCAAACCACCCTGGACTCTGCTATTCTTTTATTCACATTTAGTCTAAAAGACCAAATGAAGCTGAAGAGGAGTTCAGCTTCTCCCTTGTTACAACCTTTGTCAACATATCTGCTAGATTTTCATTGGTATGTATTTTCTCCAGCTTTAACTGTCCATCCTCCAAAACTGACCGAATGAAATGGTACCGCAACTGTATGTGTTTGGTCTTAGAATGCAGAGCTGAATTCTTAGCAAGATGAATGGCACTCTGACTATCTGTGAACAAATAATTATCCTTCGGAGGATGTCCCAATTCTTCCAAGAAGAACTGAAGCCATATCATCTCTTTGGCTGCCTCTGTAGCAGCAACATACTCTGCCTCTATAGTGGAGAGAGCATTAATCTTTTGTAGCCTAGAAACCTAGCTCACGACTGCCCCACCAATAGTAAAGACATAACCTGTAGTACTCCGCCTGGTATCAATATCCCCAGCCAAATCTGAGTCAACATAGCCCTGTAAATTAGTAGTAGAGCCCCCAAAGTGTAAACACTTATTGGATGTTCCTCTCAAATATCTGAGAATCCACTTGACAACATTCCAATGCTCAAATCCTGGATGACTCATATACCTGCTAACGACTCCCCCTGCATGTGCAATATCTGGCCTAGTGCATACCATAGCATACATCAAACTTCCTATAGCTGAAGCATAGGGTACCTTGGACATCTTATCCTCCTCTTCCTGTGTCTTGGGACACATCTCCTTAGTCAATTTCAAATGACCAGGTAAAGGTGTGCTGACAGCTTTAGCATTTTCCATAGAGAAACGTTGCAGCACCTTCTCAACATAATCAGCTTGAGATAGCGTCAATGTTCTGTTCTTCCTATCTCTGCAAATCTTCATACCAAGGATTTGTTTTGCTGCCCCCAAATCCTTCATAGAAAATGCATGTGCTAATTGGCGTTTCAGCCCCTTAATATGATCCATGTTAGACCCAGCTACAAGCATATCATTAACATATAAACATAAAATAATGTAGCTATCATCATCCAACCTCTTAAAATAAATACAGTAATTTGAATGACACCTATTATATCCATGCTCATGCATAAAACTGTCAAATTTTAGATACCATTGCCGAGGTGCTTGCTTCAAGCCATATAAACTTTTCTTCAATTTGCACACTAAGTTCTCCTTACCTTTGACCTCAAAACCCTGTGGCTGAGCCATATATATTTCTTCATCCAAATCACCATGAAGAAAGGCTATTTTAACATCCATCTGCTCTAAATGCAAATCTTCAGTAGCCACAAGACTTAAAACAGTACGAATAGAAGTCATTTTAACAACAGGAGAAAATATCTCATCAAAATCAATTCCCTTTTTCTGTGCAAATCCTTTTACAACTAACCTGGCCTTAAATCTTTTCTTACCTCCTTCCTCTTCTTTCAACCTATAAACCCATTTATTCTGTAAAGCCTTTTTACCTGCAGGCAACTTGCACAAATCCCATGTCTTATTTTTCAGCAAAGAGTCCATTTCATCTTTCATTGCAAACTCCCACTGAATCTTAGTATCCACCTGCACAGCTTCATCATAACTTTCAGCTTCACCAGCATCAGTAAGTAAAATAGAATACAAAGAGGGAGAAAACCTTTGTGGAGGTCTAATTGGCCTTGTTGACCATCTAACATTCACTGGTGTGTGTGGTATTTGTTGTTGCAGTTGTTACACATCATGAGGAATGGTTGGAACATCAGTTTTTGGAGTATCATCCAGCACTACATAATCATCTTCTTTCTTCTCATGTTGCTACAACAGATCTTTGTACAACACTTTTTCATTGAATATGACATCCCAGCTTCTTATAATTTTATGATTTTCAAAATCTCAAAGCCTATAGCCAAATTCATTAATGCCATATCCAACAAAGACACATTTCTTTGATTTAGCTTCTAGCTTGGTTCTCTTTTCAGAGTCTATATGAGCAAAAGCTTCACAACCGAAGGTCTTGAGAAAAGAATAACTCACCTTCTTACCAGTCCATGCTTCCTCTGGAATACCACAACCCAAAGGAGTAGAGGGACCTCTATTAATCAAATATACTCCAGTATTGATAGCCTCCGCCCACATGTGTAAGGGCAACCCAACATGCAACCTCATGCTCCTTGCGCGCTCCATTATAGTCCTGTTCATGCGTTCAGCCACTCCATTTTCCTATGGAGTCCTTGGAACAGTTTTTTGTCTATGAATACCATTAGTGGAGCAATAATCTTCAAATTCATGACTGCAATACTCACCACCATTATCAGATCTGAGACATTTTAATTTCTTACCAGTCTCATTTTCAACCAAGCATTTCCATTTCTTAAAAGTTTGAAATACATCAGATTTCTGTCTAAGGAAATAAACCCATACTTTTCTAGTTGCGTCATCAATAAATGTAACATAATAATGAGAGCCACCAAGGGAAGATACCTGAGCCGGTCCCCATACATCTGTATGCACAAGCTCTAATTTCTCCTTTTTGTTTTCCTTCCCAGTCTTTAAAAAACTCACTCTCTTTTGTTTTCCATACACACAACTTTCACAGAAATCCATATTCACACATTTTAGACCTGGTAAAACTTTCCTTGAATGAAGTACTTTCATACCTTTCTCACTCATGTGCCCAAGTCTATTGTGCCACAGTGCTGTATCAGAATCTACAGCAGCTATTTGTTCTCCCTGCTCAACTGCAGTAATTGTTCCTGAATATTCATTTTTCTCTGAAACAATCAAAGTAGAAGGAACAATATGACCTGTACAAAGATATAAGGTGCCTACTTTCACACCTTTTGCTACTACAAGGGAACCTTTTGAAACCTTCCAATTTTTATCATTAAAAATAACTACACAACCCTCATCACCGAGTTGCCCTACTGAAATTAAATTCCTACTCAGCTTTAGAACATGTCTTACCTCATGTAGTAGCCAATGATTCCCATTCTGCAACTTAATCTTAATTTTTCCCTTTCCAACAATCTGACAGGGTTCATTATCCCCCAAATAAACAAGCCCAAAATCCCCTTGGACATAATCAATGAAATAACCTCTATGAGGTGTAGCATGAAAAGAAGCACCAGAATCTAAAACCCATGAATCATCAGCACTCTCTAAAGACAGAAGCAAAGCATCCTCTTCGAATTTTTTACTTACCACATTTGCCTCTTTGTCTCCATCTGATTTATCTCCTTCATTTTTCTTTTGAGTCCTGCAATTTTTCTTTTTGTGCCCTGATTTTCCACAGTACCAGCAATTATTTGGTCCTCTCGATTGAGACCTCCTCCCCTTTGACTTTCCTCTTGATTTCCCATGATTTCCAGAGTTACTTCCTCTTTCAGTCGTTCTGCCCCTGCTTTGTGCATTTAAAGCACTTCCTGATGTAGATCCACCTGAGGATTTTCTATGAGTTTCCTCACTTAAAATAACACCGATCACATCATCATATTTTAGGGTACTAGATCCAGGAACAAAATTACTCACCGCCATTACCAAGCCATTCCAGCTTTCAAGCAAAGAACACAAAATCAAGAGAGCCCTAATTTCTTCATCAAAATTGATACCCACAGAAGATAATTGACTAGTAATAGTATTAAACTCATTTAAATGGTCTACAACGGATCCACCTTCTGCCATTTTCATATTAAATAAACACTTCATGAGAAATACCTTATTTGAAGCGGAGGTCTTTTCATACAGTGTCGCTAGGGTTTTCATCAAATCTCCTGTCATCTTTGCTTTTGTAATATTAAATGCCACCGATAGTGCCAAGCATAACCAAATGCTTTCGAGTGCCTTTCTGTCCAAAAGATCCCATTCAGCCTCTGACATAGTTCCCTGATTCTTGACTTTTCCTTCCAACAGCTTCCATAAATCCTTCTGATATAAATAGTCTTCCATTTGCATCTTCCATAACTGGAAGTTCTGCCCATTAAACCTGTCAACCCTCAACTTACCCTCATCTGCCATAACTCCCACTCAACTGTGAGACTCCCACTTAACCGTGAGACTTTCCTGCAGAGGATAACTGAAAGACAACCTTGCTCTGATACCACTTGTTAGGATAAACCACGGACAGAAATAAAAACTACATGCAAATATAACCAATAACAGAAAATAATAGAACACACAGAAATGAACACAAGGTACCAAGATTTAACGTGGTTCACCCAATCCCTGGGCTACGTCCACCAAACAACAAGTTTGATCTTATTACAATCCAGTGATTACAACTTGATTACAATCCGTAATCCCTTACAGCTCAATACCGCTGCAAGAACCAATTTCGTATCACCACATATATAAAAAATACCCAACCCTAAGCCCTTTTTATACAAGTATTAAACCGCTTTAGGGTTATAACATGTCGGCCATATGTTGGCCATAATATGTCGGCTACCATGTCGGCTACCATGTCGGCTACTTCCAAATTTTATTTTTTTCGGGGCGATGCCCTGAACCCCACTATTTATGAAGTACGTACAGTACTTTCCTGATCAGTCACCACAATCTAACAACTTTCTCGCTTGCATATTAGGTTTCCTACGTGTCTTGTGGTACCTCTGGGATTTAGATGTTGATCTTTTTAGGAACCCTTGAGTTAACATACTTATAGGATTTCCTGGACTTAGAGAGTATTTATGATTATAGGTTTTGTTATCCTATTTGGGACTTGAGACTATCTCCTTAGCTCAGTGGGAGTGGACCATTTAGGTTCCACGCAATCGGGTGGTAGTGCTTTTACTCTTACCATTGAGATCCGTTTCGTGGTCACCATGGCTAGAGTTTTCGTGATTGGCATTTATCTTCACTATGTTCTTGGATTATTATGATGGATGGTTAGATTTTATGATAGATGTTTTATCATTATGGATGTATGGATGTATCATGTATGGTGAATAGATTCATATATTTTTTTACTGTACTTTGTATCATGGATTTGAGGATGTTGTATCTTTATCTTTACATATGTATATTCTTTTAACCCTTTCATACCATGTGACTTGTACAGAGGATGATTGAGTATTCCGAATTAATTTTCCAAGAGGCATTCAGAACAAATGTATATTATGGACATGGGATTTTCTGATTATTCTTTCATATGTATGTGATAGTTGTCAGACTTAGAATTAATTAAATTTAAACGTGACTCAACGTCTTGAGATCCTTAGAAAATGTAACTTGCAATGTATGTTGTCGATGATTACATGTTGTTGCTTCCGCTACTATGTGTTGATGCGTATGTTATACATTCTTACTTTAAAAAAAAAAAATGTTTAGCAAACTTAGTGAAACTTTAGGTTAATTCTTTTGGTTCCCTTGGCAGGGTGTTACAAAACAAAGTTATTTAATTAAATGAGAAGCCATTCCTAATTAATTAAATGAAGTTATTTGATTAAATAAGAAAAGTGTCTCTAATTAATTAAAGATTATTTAATTAAATAGAAAAAGTAATTATGAGAGAATATCTCATTTTATTAAATAAAATATCTCAAAAAATCTCTCTTCAGTTTAAAAAGGGAAATTTTTAGTACACTATTGATCAAAAATGAGTTAAATCAGTTATTTTCCTTTTTCTACTCAAATTGAATCAGTTAACTCCTTGCTTTACTCAAATTAAATATGTTAACACCCTTTAATTTGGAAATCTCCCTTAATGACTGAACTTCACCTTTAATCCTGACCATTGATTGAAATCGATCTCAACCATTGATGAATTCCAGGAAAGTCTATTTAAGAGACCCTCATCTCTTCATTTTGAAAGGTTGAATGAGAATTTGCATCGAATTGTTTCTGGAATTCATATTCACATTTGCTCATATTCTCATACTCAAAGATCAAGTTTGACCAAAAGTCGACCAAATTTATCAATGGTTGACTTGATTTGACTAGTTTCGAAAAGAATTTTGAAATAATTAAACAAAATTATTTAATTAAATGGAGTACTTACTTCTAATTAATTAAACAAATTTATTTAATTAAATGAGAAGCCATTCCTAATTAATTAAATGAATTTATTTAATTAAATAAGAAAAGTGTCTCTAATTAATTAAAGATTATTTAATTAAATAGAAAAAGTAATTATAAGAGCATATCTCATTTTATTCAATTAAATATCTCAACAAAATCTCTCTTCAGTTCAAAAAGAGAAATTTCCAGTTCACTATTGATTAAAAATGAGTTAAATCAGTCAACTCCTTTTTCTACTCAAATTGAATCAATTAACTCCTTATTTTACTCAAATTAAATTTTCTAACTCCCTTTAATTTGGAAATCTCCCTTTATGATTGAAGTTCACCTTTAATCCTGACCGTTGATTGAAATCAATCTCAACCATTGATGAATTCTAGAAAAGTCTATTTAAGAGACCCTCATCTCTTCATTTTGAAAGGTTGAATGAGAATTTGCATCGAATTGTTGCTAAAATTCATACTCACATTTGCTCATATTGACATACGCAAAGATAATGTTTGACCAAAAGTTGACCAGATTTAACTACGGTTGACTTGAGTTGACTAGTTTCCAAAAGAATTTTGAAATAATTAAACAAAATTATTTAATTAAATAGAGTACTTACTTCTAATTAATTTAATGAAGATATTTAATTAAATTAGAAGCCTTTCTTAATTAATTAAATAAAGTTATTTAATTAAATAAGAAAAGTGTCTCTAATTAATTAAAGATTATTTAATTAAATAGAAAAAGTAATTATGAGAGCATATCTCATTTTATTAAATTAAATATCTCAACAAAATCTCAATTCAGTTCAAAAAGGGAAATTTCCAGTTCACTATTGATCAAAAATGAGTTAAATCAGTTAACTCCTTTTTCTACTCAAATTGAATCAGTTCACTCCTTGTTTTACTCAAATTAAATCTGTTAACTCCCTTTAATTTGAAAATCTCCCTTTATGACAGAACTTCACCTTTAATCCTGACCGTTGATTGAAATTGATCTAAACCGTTGATTAATTCAAGAAAAGTCTATTTAAGAGATCCTCAACTCTTCATTTTGAAAGGTTGAATGAGAATTTGCGTCGAATGGTTGTTGGAATTCATACACACATTTTCTCATATTCACATATGCAAAGATCAAGTTTGACTAAATGTTGACCAGATTTATCCACGATTGACTTGAATTGACTAGTTTCGAAAAGAATTTTGAAATAATTAAACGAAATTATTTAATTAAATGGAGTACTTAGTTCTAATTAATTAAACAAAGTTATTTAATTAAATGAGAAGCCATTCCTAATTAATTAAATGAAGTTATTTAATTAAATGAGAAAAGTGTCTCTAATTAATTAAATAGAAAAAGTAATTATGAGAGCATATCTCATTTTATTAAATTAAATATCTCAACAAAATCTCTCTTCAGTTCAAAAAGGGAAATTTCCAGTTTACCATTGATCAAAAATGAGTTAAATCAGTTAACTCCTTTTTCTACTCAAATTGAATCAGTTAACTCCTTATTTTACTCAAATTAAATCTGTTAACTCCCTTTAATTTGGAAATCTCCCTTTATGACTAAACTTCACATTTAGTCCTGACCGTTGATTGAAATCGATCTCAATCGTTGATGAATTAAAGGAAAGTCTATTTAAAAGACCCTCATCTCTTCATTTTGAAAGGATGAATGAGAATTTGCATCGAATTGTTGCTAGAATTCATACTCACATTTACTCATATTCACATACGCAAATATATAGTTTGACCTAAAGTTGACCAGACTTATCCACGATTGACTTGAGTTGACTAGTTTCGAAAAGAATTTTGAAATAATTAAGCAAAATTATTTAATTAAATGGAGTACTTACTTCTAATTAATTATACAAAGTTATTTAATTAAATGAGAAGTCATTCCTAATTAATTAAATGAAGTTATTTAATTAAATAAGAAAAGCGTCTCTAATAAATTAAAGATTATTTAATTAAATAGAAAAAGTAATTATGAGAGAATATCTAATTTTATTAAATTAAATATCTCAACAAAATCTCTCTCCAGTTCAAATAGGGAAATTTGCAGTTCACTATTGATAAAAAATGAGTTAAATCAGTTAACTCCTTTTTCTACTCAAACTGAATCAGTTAACTCTTTATTTTACTAAAATTAAATTTGTTAACTCACTTTAATTTGGAAATCTCCCTTTATGACTGAACTTCACCTTTAATACTGACCGTTGATTGAAATTGATCTCAACCATCGATGAATTTCAAGAAAGTCTATTTAAGAGACACTCATCTCTTCATTTTGAAAAGTTGAATGGGAATTTGCATCGAATTGTTGCTGGAATTCATAGTCACATTTGCTTATGTTCACATACGCAAAGATCAAATTTGACCAAAAGTTGACCAGATTTATCCACGGTTGACTTGAGTTGAATAGTTTCAGAATGAATTTTGAAATAATTAAATGAAATTATTTAATTAAATGGAGTACTTACTTCTAAATAATTAAAAAAAGTTATTTAATTAAATGAGAAGCCATTCCTAATTAATTAAATGAAGTTATTTAATTAAATAAGAAAAGTTTCTCTAATTAATTAAATAGAAAAAGTAATTATGAGAGCATATCTCATTTTATTAAATTAAATATCTCAACAAAATCTCTCTTCAGTTGAAAAAGGGAAATTTTTAGTTCACTATTGATAAAAAATGAGTTAAATCAGTTAAATCATTTTTCTACAAGAACTGAATCAGTTAACTCCTTATTTTACTCAAATTAAATCTGTTAACTCGCTTTAATTAAAGATTATTTAATTAAATAGAAAAAGTAATTATGAGAGCATATCTCATTTTATTAAATTAAATATCTCAACAAAATCTCTCTTCAGTTCAAAAAGGGAAATTTTCAGTTCACTATTGATAAAAAATGAGTTAAATCAGTTAACTCCTTTTTCTACTCAAATTGAATCAATTAACTTCTTGTTTTACTCAAATTAAATCTGTTAACTCGCTTTAATTTGGAAATCCCCCTTTATGACTGAACTTCACCTCTAATGCTGACCGTTGATTGAAATCGATCTCAACCATTGATGAATTCTAATAAAGTCTATTTAGGAGACCTTCATCTCTTCATTTTGAAAGGTTAAATGAGAATTTGCATCAAATTGTTGCTGAAATTCATACTCACATTTGCTCATATTCACATACGCAAAGATCAAGTTTGACCAAAAATTGCCTAAATTTAACCACGGTTGACTTGAGTTGACTAGTTTCGTAAAGAATTTTGAAATAATTAAATGAAATTATTTAATTAAATGGAGTACTTACTTCTAATTAATTAAACAAAGTTATTTAATTAAATGAGAAGCCATTTGTAACTAATTAAATGAATTTATTTAATTAAATAAGAAAATTGTCTCTAATTAATTAAAGATTATTTAATTAAATAGAGAAAGTAATTATAAGATCATATCTCATTTTATTAAATTAAATATCTCAACAAAATCTCTCTTCAATTCAAAAAGAGAAATTTCCAGTTCACTATTGATAAAAAATGAGATAAATTAGTAAACTCCTTTTTCTACTCAAATTTAATCAGTTAACTCCTTATTTTACTCAAATTAAATCTGTTAATTCCCTTTAATTTGAAAATCTCCCTTTATGACTGAACTTCACATTTAATCCTAACCGTTGATTGAAATCAATCTCAACCGTTGATGAATTCCAAGAAAGTCTATTTAAGAGATCCTCATCTCTTCATTTTGAAACGTTGAATTACAATTTGTATCGAATTGTTGCTGAAATTCATACTCACATTTGCTCATATTCAGATACGCAAAGATCAAGTTTGAGCAAAAGTTGACCAGATTTAACCAGGGTTGACTTGAGTTGACTAGTTTTGACAAGAATTATGAAATAATTAAATGAAATTATTTAATTAAATGGAGTACTTACTTCTAATTAATTAAAAATAATAATTTAATTAAATGAGAAGCCATTCATAATTAACTAAATAAAGTTATTTAATTAAATAAGAAAAATGTCTCTAATTAATTAAATAGAAAAAGTAATTATGAGAGCATATCTCATTTTATTAAATTAAATATCTCAACAAAATCTCTCTTCAGTTCAAAAAAGGAAATTTTCAGTTCACTATTAATAAAAAATGAGTTAAATGAGTTAACTCTTTTTTCTACTCAAATTGAATCAGTTAACTCTTTATTTTACTCAAATTAAATCTGTTAACTCCCTTTAATTTGGAAATCTCCGTTTATGACTGAACTTCACGTTTAATCCTGACCGTTGATTGAAATCGATCTCAACCGTTGATGAATTTTAGGAAACTCTATTTAACAGACCCTCATCTCTTCATTTTGAAAGGTTGAATGAGAATTTGCATCGAATTGTTGCTAGAATTCATACTCACATTTGCTCATATTCACATACGCAAAGATCAAGTTTGACCAAAAGTTCACCAAATTTGACCACGATTGACTTGAGTTGACTAGTATCGAAAAGAATTTTGAAATAATTAAACGAAATTATTTAATTAAATGGAGTACTTCTAATTAATTAAAAAAAATTATTTGCTTAAATGAGAAGCCATTCCTAATTAATTAAATGAAGTTATTTAATTAAATAAGAAAAGTGTCTCTAATTAATTAAAGATTATTTAATTAAATGCAAAAAGTAATTATGAGAGCATATCTCATTTTATTAAATTAAATATCTTAACAAAATCTCTCTTCAGTTAAAAAGGGAAATTTGTAGTTCACTATTGATAAAAAATGAGTTAAATTAGTTAACTCTTTTTTCTACTCAAATTTAATCAGTTAACTCCTTATTTTCCTCAAATTAAATCTATTAACTCAATTTAATTTAGAAATCTCCCTTTGTGACTGAACTTCACCTTTAATCCTGACCGTTGATGAAAATCGATCTCAATCGTTGATAAATTCCAAGAAAGTCTATTTAAAAGACCCTCATCTCTTCATTTTGAAAGGTTGAATGAGAATTTGCATCGAGTTGTTGCTAGAATTCATACTCACATTTTATCATACTCACATACGCAAAGATCAAGTTTGACCAAATGTTAACCAGATTTAACTACGGATGACTTGAGTTGACTAGTTTTGAAAAGAATTTTGAAATAATTAAACAAAATTATTTAATTAAATGGAGTACTTACTTCTAATTAATTAAACAATGTTATTTAACTAAATGAGAAGCCATTGCTAATTAATTAAATGAAGTTATTTAATTAAATAAGAAAAGTGTCTCCAATTAATTAAAGATTATTTAATCAAATAGAAAAACTAATTATGAGAGCATATCTCATTTTATCAAATTAAATATCTCAACAAAATCTCTCTTCAGTTCAAAAAGGGAAATTTTCAGTTCACTATTGATCAAAAATGAGTTAAATCGGTTAACTCCTTTTTCTACTCGAATTGAATCAGTTAACTCCTTATTTTACTCAAATTCAATCTGTTAACTCCCTTTAATTTGGAAATCTCTCTTTATGACTGAACTTCACCTTTAATCCTGACCGTTGATTGAAATCGATCTCAACCGTTGATGAATTCCAACAAAGTCTATTTAAGAGACCCTAATCTCTTCATTTTGAAAGGTTGAATGATAAATTGCATTGAGTTGTTGCTGGAATTCATACTCACATTTGCTCATATTCACATACGCAAAGATCATGTTTGACCAAAAGTTGACCAGATTTATCCACGGTTGACTTGAGTTAACTAGTTTCAAAAAGAATTTAGAAATAATTAAATGAAATTATTTAATTAAATGGAGTACTTACTTCTAATTAATTAAACAAAGTTATTTAATTAAATGAGAAGCCATTCCTAATTAATTAAATGAAGTTATTTAATTAAATAAGTAAAGTGTCTCTAATTAATTAAAGATTATTTAATTAAATAGAAAAATTAATTACGAGAGCATATCTCATTTTATTAAATTAAATATCTCAACACAATCTCTCTTCATTTCAAAAAGAGAAATTTCCAGTTCACTATTGATAAAAAATGAGTTGAATCAATTCAGTCCTTTTTCTACTCAAATTGAATCAGTTAACTCCTTATTTTACTCAAATTAAATCTATTAACTCTCTTTAATTTGAAAATCTTCCTTTATGACTGAACTTCGTCTTTAATCCTAGCTGTTGATTAAAATCGATCTCAACCGTTGATGAATTCCAGGAAAGTCTATTTAAGAGACCCTCATCTCTTCATTTTGAAAGGTTGAATAAGAATTTGCATTGAATTGTTACTAGAATTCATACTCACATTTGCTCATATTCACATATGCAAAGATCATGTTTGACCAAAAGTTGACCAGATTTAACCATGGTTGACTTGAATTGACTAGGTTCAAAAATAATTTTGAAATAATTAAATGAAATTATTTAATTAAATGGAGTAGTTACTTCTAATTAATTAAACAAAGTTACTTAATTAAATGAGAAGCCATTCCTAATTCATTAAATGAAGTTATTTAATTAAATAAAAAAAAGTGTCTCTAATTAATTAAAGATGATTTAATTAAATAGAAAAAGTAATTACGAGAGCATATCTCATTTTATTAAATTAAATATCTAACCAAAATCTCTCTTCAGTTCAAAAAGGGAAATTCCCATTCACTATTGATAAAAAATGAGTTAAATCAGTTAACTCCTTTTTCTACTCAAATTGAATCAATTAACTCTTTATTTTACTCAAATTAAATCTGTTAACTCTCTTTAATTTGGAAATCTCCCTTTATGACTGAACTTCGCCTTTAATCCTAACTGTTGATTGAAATCGATCGCAACCATTGATGAATTCTATGAAAGTCTATTTAAGAGACCCTCATCTCTTCATTTTGAAAGGTTGAATGAGAATTTGAATCGAATTTTTGCTGAAATTCATACTCACATGTGCCCATATTCACATACACAAAGATCAAGTTTCACCAAAAGTTGACTAGATTTAACCACGGTTGACTTGAGTTGACTAGTTTCGAAAAGAATTTTGATATAATTAAACGAAATTATTTAATTAAATGGAGTACTTACTTCTAATTAATTAAACAAAGTTATTTAATTAAATTAGAAGCCATACCTAATTAATTAAATGAAGTTATTTAATTAAATAAGAAAAGTATCTCTAATTAATTAAAGATTATTTAATTAGATAGAAAAAGTAATTACGAGAGCATATATCATTTTATTAAGTTAAATATCTCAACAAAATCTCTCTTTAGTTCAAAAACAGAAATTTTAAGTTAACTATTGATCAAAAATGAGTTAAATCAGTTAACTCCTTTTTCTACTCAAATTGAATTAGTTAACTCCTTATTTTACTCAAAGTAAATCTGTTAACTCCCTTTAATTTGGAAAAATCCCTTTATGACTGAACTTCACCTTTAATCCTGACCGTTGATCAAAATCGATCTCAACCATTAATGAATTCCAGAAAAGTCTATTTAAGAGACCCTCATCTCTTCATTTTAAAAAGTTGAATGAGAATTTGCATAGAATTGTTACTCGTATTCATACTCACATTTGCTCATATTCACATACGCAAAGATTAAGTTTGACCAAAAGTTGACCAGATTTAACCACGGTTGACTTGAGTTGACTTGTTTCGAACAAAATTTTGAAATAATTAAACAAAATTATTTAATTAAATGGAGTACTTACTTCTAACTAATTAAACAAAGTTATTTAATTAAATTAGAAGTCATTCCTAATTAATTAAATGAAGTTATTTAATTAAATAAGAAAAATGTCTCTAATTAATTAAAGATTGTTTATTTAAATAGAAAAAGTAATTACGAGAGCATATCTCATTTTATTAAATTAAATATCTAACCAAAATCTATGTTCAGTTCCAAAAGGGAAATTTCCAGTTCACTATTGATAAGAAATGAGTTAAATCAGTTAACTCATTATTTTACTCAAATTAAATCTATTAAATCCCTTTAATTTGGAAATCTTCATTTATGACTGAATTTTGCCTTTAATATTGACCATTGATTGAAATCGATCTCAACCGTTGATGAATTCCAGAAAAGTCTATTTAAGAGACCCTCATCTCTTCATTTTGAAAGGTTCAATGAGAATTTGAATCGAATTGTTGCTGAAATTCATAATTAGATTTGCTCATATTCACATACGCAAAGATCAAGTTTGACCAAAAGTTGACCAGATTTAACCACGGTTGACTTCAGTTGACTAGTTTCAAAAAAAAATTGAAATAATTAAACGAAATTATTTAATTAAATGGAGATGTTACTTCTAATTAATTAAACAAAGTTATTTAATTAAATGAGAAGCCATTGCTAATTAATTAAATGAAGTTATTTAATTAAATAAGAAAAGTGTCTCTAATTAATTAAGTATTATTTAGTTAAATAGAAAAAGTAATTACGAGAGCATATTTCATTTTATTAAATTAAATATCTCAACAAAATCTCTCTTCAGGTCAAAAAGGGAAATTTCCAGTTCACTATTAATCAAAAATGAGTTAAATCAGTTAACTCCTTTTTCTACTCAAATTGAATCAGTTAACTTCCTATTTTATTCAAATTAAATCTGTTAACTCCCTTTAATTTGGAAATCTCCCTTTATGACAGAACTTCACCTTTAATCCTGACTGTTGATTGAAATCGATCTCAATCGTCAATGAATTCCAGGAAAGCCTATTTCAGAGACCCTCATGTGTTCAGTTTGAAAGGTTGAATGAGAATTTGCATCGAATTGTTGCTAGAATTCATACTCACATTTGCTCATATTCACATACGCAAACATCAAGTTTGACCAAAAGTTGACCAGATTTAACCACGGTTAACTTGAGTTGACTAGTTTCGAAAAGAATTTTGAAATAATTAAATGAAATTATTTAATTAAATGGAGTACTTACTTCTAATTAATTAAACAAGGTTATTTAATTAAATTTGAAGCCATTCCTAATTAATTAAATGAAGTTATTTAATTAAATAAGAAAAGTGTCACTAATTAATTAAACATTATTTAATTAAATAGAAAAAGTAATTACGAGAGCATATCTCATTTTATTAAATTAAATATCTCAACAAAATCTCTCTTCAGTTCAAAAAGAGAAATTTGCAGTTCACTATTGATTAAAAATGAGTTAAATCAGTTAACTCCTTTTTCTACTCAAATTGAATCAGTTAAATTCGTATTTTAGTCAAATTAAATCTGTTAACTCCCTTTAATTTGGAAATCTCCCTTTATGACTGAACTTCACCTTTAATCTTGACCGTTGATTGAAATCGATCTCAACCATTGATGAATTCATGAAAAGCCTATTTAGGAGACCCTCATCTCTTCATTTTAAAATGTTGAATGAAAATTTGCATCAAATTGTTGCTGTAATTAATACTCACATTTGCTCATATTCACATACGCAAAGATCACGTTTGACCAAAAGTTGACCAGATTTAACCACGGTTGACTTGAGTTGACTAGTTTCAAAAAGAATTTAAAAATAATTAAATGAAATTATTTAATTAAATGGAGTACTTACTTCTAATTAATTAAACAAAGTTATTTAATTAAATGAGAAGCCATTGCAAATTAATTAAATGAAGTTATTTAATTAAATAAGAAAAGTGTCTCTAATTAATTAAAGATTATTTAATTAAATAGAAAAAGTAATTACGAGAGCATATCTCATTTTATTAAATTAAATATCTCAATAAAATCTCTCTTCAGTTCAAAAAGGGAAATTTCCAGTTCACTATTGATAAAAAATGAGTTAAATCGGTTAACTCTTTTTTCTACTCAAATTGAATCAGTTAACTTCTTATTTTACTCAAATTAAATCTGTTAACTCCATTTAATTTGGAAATCTCCCTTTATGACTGAACTTCACCTTTAATCTTGACCGTTGATTGAAATCGATCTCAACCATTGATAAATTCACGAAAAGTCTATTTAGCAGACCCTCATCTCTTCATTTTGAAATGTTGAATGAGAATTTGCATCAAATTGTTGCTAGAATTCATACTGACATTTGCTCATATTCACATATGCAAAGATCATGTTTGACCAAAAGTTGACCATATTTAACCACGGTTGACTTGAGTTGACTAATTTCGAAAAGAATTTTGATATAATTAAACGAAATTATTTAATTAAATGGAGTATGTACTTATAATTAATTAAACAAAGTTATTTAATTAAATGAGAAGCCATTCCTAATTAATTAAATGAAGTTATTTAATTAAATAAGAAAAATGTCTCTAATTAATTAAAGATTATTTAACTAAATAGAAAAAGTAATTACTAGAGCATATCTCATTTTATTAAATTAAATATCTAACCAAAATCTCTCTTCAATTCAAAAAGGGAAATTTTCAGTTCACTATTGATAAAAAATGAGTTAAATCAGTAAACTCCTTTTTATACTCAAATTGAATCAGTTAACTCCTTATTTTACTCAAATTAAATCTGTTAACTGCTTTTCATTTGGAAATCTCCCTTTATGACTAAACTTCGCCTTTAATCTTGACCGTTGATTGAAATCGATCTCAACCGTTGATGAATTTCAGAAAAGTCTATTTAAGAGACCCTCATCTCTTCATTTTGAAAAGTTGAATGAGAATTTGAATTGAATTGTTTCCAAAATTCATACTCACATTTGCTCATATTTACATACGCAAAGATCAAGTTTGACCAAAAGTTGACCAGATTTAACCACGGTTGACTTGAGTTGACTAGTAATTAATTAAAGATTATTTAATTAAATAGAAAAAGTAATTACGAGAGCATATATCATTTTATTAAGTTAAATATCTCAACAAAATCTCTCTTCAGTTCAAAAAGGTAAATTTTTAGTTCACCATTGATCAAAAATGAGTTAAATGAGTTAACTCCTTTTTCTACTCAAATTGAATCAGTTAACTCTTTATTTTACTCAAATTAAATCTGTTAACTGCCTTTAATTTGGAAATCTCTCTTTATGACTGAACTTCACCTTTAATTTTGACCGTTGATTAAAATCGATCTCAACCGTTGATAAATTCCAGGAAAGTCTATTTAAGAGACCCTCATCTCTTCTTTTTGAAAGGTTGAATGAGAATTTGAATCGAATCGTTGTCGAAATTCATACTCACATTTGCTCATATTCACATATGCAAAGATCAAGTTTGACCAAAAGTTGACCAGATTTAACCACTGTTGACTTGAGTTGACTAGTTTCGAAAAGAATTTTTAAATAATTAAACGAAATTATTTAATTAAATGGAGTACTTATTTCTAATTAATTAAACCAAGTTATTTAATTAAATTAGAAGCCATTCCTAATTAATTAAATGAGGTTATTTAATTAAATAAGAAAAGTGTCTCTAATTAATAAAGGATTATTTAATTAAATAGAAAAAGTAATTACGAGAGCATAGATCATTTTATTAAGTTAAATATCTCAACAAAATCTCTCTTCAGTTCAAAAAGGGAAATTTCTAGTTCAATATTCATCAAAAATGAGTTAAATCAGTTAACTCCTTTGTCTACTCAAATTGAATCAGTTAACTCTTTATTTTACTCAAATTAAATCTGTTAACTCTCTTTAATTTGGAAATCTCCCTTTATGACTGAACTTCACCTTTAATCCTGACCATTGATTGAAATCGATCTCTACCGTTGATGAATTTCAGGAAAGTCTATTTAAGAGACCCTCATCTCTTCATTTTGAAAGGTTGAATGAGAATTTGCATCGAATTGTTGCTGGTATTCATACTCACATTTGCTCATATTCACATACGTAAAGATCAAGTTTGACCAAAACATGACCAGATTTAACCACGGTTCACTTGAGTTGACTAGTTTCGAAAAGAATTTAAAAATAATTAAATGAAATTATTTAATTAAATGGAGTACTTACTTCTAATTAATCAAAAAAAGTTATTTAATTAAATGAGAAGCCATTCCTAATTAATGAAATAAAGTTATTTAATTGAATAAGAAAAGTGTCTCTAATTAATTAAAGATTATTTAATTAAATAAAAAAAGTAATTACGAGAGCATATCTCATTTTATTAAGTTAAATATCTCTACAAAATCTCTCTTAAGTTCAAAAAGGGAAATTTTCAGTTCACTATTGATAAAAAATGAGTTAAATCAGTTAATTTCTTTTTCTACTCAAATTGAATCAGTTAACTTTTTATTTTACTCAAATTAAATCTGTTAACTCCCTTTAATTTGGAAATCTCCCATTATGACGGAACTTCACCTTTAATCCTGACCGTTGATTGAAATCGATCTCAACCGTTGATGAATTCTAGGAAAGTCTATTTAAGACACCATCATCTTTTCAATTTCAAATGTTGAATGAGAATTTGCACCAAATTGTTGCTAGAATTCATACTCACATTTTCTCATATTCACATACGCAAAGATTAAGTTTGACCAAAAGTTGACCAGATTTAACCACGATTGACTCGAGTTGACTAGTTTTGAAAAGAATTTTGAAATAATTAAACGAAATTATTTAATTAAATGGTGTACTTACTTCTAATTAATTAAACAATGCTTTTTAATTAAATGACAAGCCATTCCTAATTAATTAAATGAAGTTATTTAATTAAATAAGAAAAGTGTATCTAATTAATTAAAGATTATTTCATTAAATTAAAAAAAATAATTATGAGAGCATGTCTCATTTTATTAAATTAAATATCTCAACAAAATCTCTCTTCAGTTCAAAAAGGGAAATTACGAGTTCACTATTGATCAAAAATGAGTTAAATCAGTTAACTCTTTTTTCTACTCAAATTGTATCAGTTAACTCATTATTTTACTCAAATTAAATCTGTTAACTCCCTTTAATTTGGAAATCTCCCATTATGACGGAACTTCACCTTTAATCCTGACCGTTGATTGAAATCGATCTCAACCGTTGATGAATTCTAAGAAAGTCTATTTAAGACACCATCATCTTTTCAATTTCAAATGTTGAATAAGAATTTGCACCAAATTGTTGCTAGAATTCATACTCACATTTTCTCATATTCACATACGCAAAGATTAAGTTTGACCAAAAGTTGACCAAATTTAACCACGATTGACTCGAGTTGACTAGTTTTGAAAAGAATTTTGAAATAATTAAACGAAATTATTTAATTAAATGGTGTACTTACTTCTAATTAATTAAACAATGCTTTTTAATTAAATGACAAGCCATTCCTAAATAATTAAATGAAGTTATTTAATTAAATAAGAAAAGTGTATCTAATTAATTAAAGATTATTTCATTAAATTAAAAAAAGTAATTATGAGAGCATGTCTCATTTTATTAAATTAAATATCTCAACAAAATCTCTCTTCAGTTCAAAAAGGGAAATTACGAGTTCACTATTGATCAAAAATGAGTTAAATCAGTTAACTCCTTTTTCTACTCAAATTGTATCAGTTAACTCATTATTTTACTCAAATTAAATCTGTTAACTCCCTTTAATTTGGAAATCTCCCTTTATGACTGAACTTCACCTTTAATCCTGACCGTTGATTGAAATCGATCTCAACCGTTGATGAATTCTAGGAAAGTCTATTTAAGAGACCCTCATCTCTTCATTTTGAAAGGTTGAATGAGAATTTGTATCGAATTGTTGCTGAAATTCATACTCACATTTCCTCAGATTCACATACGCAAAAATCAAGTTTGACCAAAAGTTGATCAGATTTAACCACGGTTGACTTGAGTTGATCAGTTTCGAAAAGAATTTTGAAATAATTGAACGAAATTATTTAATTAAATGGAGTACTTCTAATTTATTAAACAAAGTTATTTAATTAAATGAGAAGCCATTCCTAATTAATTACATGAAGTTATTTAATTAAATAAGAAAAGTGACTCTAATTAATTAAAGATTATTTAATTAAATAGAAAAAGTAATTACCGGAGCATATCTCATTTTATTAAATTAAATATCTCAACAAAATATCTCTTCAGTTCAAAAAGGGAAATTTGTAGTTCACTATTGATAAAAAATGAGTTAAATTAGTTAACTCTTTTTTCTACTCAAATTGAATCAGTTAACTCCTTATTTTACTCAAATTAAATCTGTTGACTCCCTTTAATTTGGAAATCTCCATTTATGACTGAACTTCACCTTTAATCCTGACCGTTGATTGAAATCAATCTCGATCGTTGATGAATTTCAGGAAAGTCTATTTAAGAGACTCACATCTCTTCATTTTGAAAGGTTGAATGAGAATTTGAATCGAATTGTTGCTGAAATTCATACTCACATTTGCTCATATTCACATATGCAAAGATCAAGTTTGACAAAAAGTTGACCAGATTTAACCACGGTTGACTTGAGTTGACAAGTTTCAAAAAGAATTTTGAAATAATTAAACGTAATTATTTAATAAAATGGAGTACTTACTTCTAATTAATTAAACAAAGTTATTTAATTAAATTAGAAGCCATTCCTAATTAATTAAATGAAGTTATTTAATTAAATAAGAAAAGTGTCTCTAATTAATTAATGATTATTTTATTTAATTAAAAATGTAATTACGATAGCATATATCATTTTATTAAGTTAAATATCTCAACATAATCTCTCTTCAGTTCAAAAAGGGAAATTTCCAGTTCACTATTGATAAAAAATGAGTTAAATCAATTAACTCCTTTTTCTACTCAAATTGAATTAGTGAACTCATTATTTTACTCAAATTAAATCTATTAACTCCCTTTAATTTGAGAATGTCACTTTATGACTAAACTTCACCTTTAATCAAGACTGTTGATTGAAATCGATCTCTACCGTTGATGAATTCCAGGAAAGTCTATTTAAGAGAGCCTGATCTCTTCATTTTGAAATGTTGAATGAGAATTTATATCAAATTGTTGCTAGAATTCATACTAACATTTTCTCATATTCACATACGCAAAGACGAGGTTTGACCAAAAGTTGACCATATTTAACCACGGTTGACTTGAGTTGACTAGTTTTGAAAAGAATTTAGAAATAATTAAACAAAATTATTTAATTAAATGGATTACTTACTTCTAATTAATTAAACAAAGTTATTTAATTAAATGAGAAGTCATTCCTAATTAATTAAATGAAGTTATTTAATTAAATAAATAAAGTGCCTCTAATTAGTTAAAGATTATTTAATTAAATAGAAAAAGTAATTATGAGAGCATATCTCATTTTTTTAAATTAAATATCTCAATAAAATCTCTCTTAAATTCAAAAGAGAAATTTTTAGTTCACTATTGATCAAAAATGAGTTCAATCAGTTAACTCCTTTTTCTACTCAAATTGAATCAGTTAACTCCTTATTTTACTCAAATTAAATCTCTTAACTTCACCTTTAATCATGACCATTGAATGAAATCGATCTCTACCGTTGATGAATTCAAGGAAAGTATATTGATGAATAAGTTAACTTCTTATTTTACTCAAATTAAATCTGGTAACTCTCTTTAATTTGGAAATCTATCTTTACGACTGAACTTCACCTTTAATCCTGACCGTTGATTGAAATCGATCTAAATCGTTGATGAATTCTAAAAAAAGTCTATTTAAGAGACCCTAATCTCTTCATTTTGAAAGGTCGAATGAGAATATTGATCGAATTGTTGCTGGAATTCATACTCACATTCGCTCATATTCACATACGCAAAGATTAAGTTTGACAAAAAGTTGAGCAGATTTAACCACGGTTGATTTGAGTTGACTAGTTTCAAAAAGAGTTTTGAAATAATTAAACAAAATTATTTAATTAAATGGAGTACTTACTTCTACTTAATTAAAAAAAGTTATTTATTTTAACCAGAAGCCATTCCTAATTGATTAAATGAAGTTATTTATTTAAATAAGAAAAGTGTCTTTAATTAATTAAAGATTATTTAATTAAATAGAAAAAGTTATTATGAGAGCATATCTCATTTTATTAAATTAAATATCTCAACAAATTCTCTGGTCAGTTTAAGAAGGGAAATTTTCAGTTCACTATTGATCAAAAATGAGTTAAATCAATTAACTCTTTTTTCTACTCAAATTGAATCAGTTAACTCCTTATTTTACTCAAATTAAATCTCTTAACTCCCTTTAATTTGGAAATCTCCCTTTATGACTGAACTTCACCTGTAATCCTGACCGTTGATTGAAATCGATCTCAACCGTTGATGAATTCTAAAAAAGTCTATTTAAGAGACCCTCATCTCTTCATTTTGAAAGGTTGAATGAGAATTTGCATCTAATTGTTGCTAGAATTCATACTCACATTTTCTCATATTCACATTCGCAAACATCGAGTTTGACCAAAAGTTGACCAAATTTAACTACGATTGACTTGAGTTGACTAGTTTCGAAAAGAATTTTGAAATAATTAAACGAAATTATTTAATTAAAAGAAGTACATACTTCTAATTAATTAAACAAAGTTATTTAATTAAATGGGAAGCCATTCCTAATTAATTAAATGAACTTATTTAATTAAATAAGAAAAGCATCTCTAATTAATTAAGGATTATTTAATTAAATAGAAAAAGTAATTATGAGAGCATATCTCATTTTATTAAATTAAATATCTCAACAAAATCTCTCTTCAGTTCAAAAAGAGAAATTTTCAGTTCACTATTGATCAAAATTGAGTTAAATCAGTTAACTCCTTTTTCTACTCAAATTGAATCAGTTAACTCCTTGTTTTAATCAAATTAAATATGTTAACTCCCTTTAATTTGGAAATCTCTATTTATGACTGAACTTCACCTTTAATCCCAACTGCTGATTGAAATCGATCTCAACCGTTGATGAATTCTAAGAATGTCTTTTTAAGAGACCCTCATCTATTCATTTTGAAAGGTCGAATGGGAATTTGCATCGAATTGTTGCTAGAATTCATACTCTCATTTGCTCATATTCACATATGCAAAGATCAAGTTTGACCAAAAGCTGACCAGATTTAACCATGGTTGACTTGAGTTGACTCGTTTCGAAAAGAATTTTGAAATAATTAAATGAAATTATTTAATTAAATTTAGTACTTACTTCTAATTAATTAAACAAAGTTATTTAATTAAATGAGAAGCCATTCCTAATTGATTAAATGAAGTTATTTAATAAAATTAGAAAAGTGTCTCTAATTAATTAAAGATTATTTAATTAAATAGAAAAAGTAATTACGAGAGCATATCTCATTTTATTAAATTAAATAACTTAACAAAATCTCTGTTTAGTTCAAGAAGAGAAATTTTCAGTTCACTATTGATCAAAAATGAGTTAAATCAGTTAACTCTTTTTTCTACTTAAATTGAATTAGTTAACTCCTTATTTTCCTCAAATTAAATCTCTTAACTCAGTTTAATTCGGAAATCTCCCTTTATGACTGAACTTCACCTGTAATCCTGACCGTTGATTGAAATCGATCTCAACTGTTGATGAATTCCAGGAATGTCTATTTAAGAGACCCTCATCTCTTCATTTTGAAAGGTTGAATGAGAATTTGCATCGAATTGTTGCTGGAATTCATACTCACATTTGCTCATATTCACATACGCAAATATCAAGTTTGACCAAAAGTTGACCAGATTTAACCACGGTTGACTTGAGTTGACTAGTTTCAAAATTTTTTTAAAAATAATTAAACGAAATCATTTAATTAAATGGAGTACTTACTTCTAATTAATTAAACAAAGTTATTTAATTAAATGAGAAGCCATTCATAATTAATTAACTGAAGTTATTTAATTAAATAAGAAAATTCTCTCTAATTAATTAAAGATTATTTAATTAAATAGAAAAAGTAATTATGAGAGCATATCTTATTTTATTAAATTAAATATCTCAACAAAATCTCTCTTCAGTTCAAAAAGGGAAATTTCCAGTTCACTATTGAAATGAGTTAAATCAGTTAACTCCTTTTTCTGCTCAAATTGAATCAGTTAACTCGTTATTTTACTCAAATTAAATCTGTTAACTCCCTTTAATTTGAAAATCTCCTTTTATGACTAAACTTCACCTTTAATCCTGACCGTCGATTGAAATCGATCTCAACCGTTGATGAATTCCAAGAAACTCTATCTCTATTTAAGAGACCCTCATCTCTTTATTTTGAAAGGTTGAATGAGAATTTGCATCGAATTGTTGTTGATATTCATACTCACATTTTCTCATATTCACATACGCAAAGATCAAGTTTGACCAAAAGTTTACCAGATTTAACCACAGTTGACTCTGTTGACTAGTTTCAAAAAGAATTTTAAAATAATTAAACAAAATTATTTAATTAAATGGAGTACTTACTTCTAATTAATTAAACAAAGTCATTTAATTAAATGAGAAGCCATTCCTAATTAATTAAGTGAAATTATTTAATTAAATAAGAAAAGTGTCTCTAATTAATTAAAGATTATTTAATTAAATAGAAAAAGTAATTATGAGAGCATATCTCATTTTATTCAATTAAATATCTCAACAAAATCTCTCTTCAGGTCAAAAAGGCAAATTTCCAGTTCACTATTGATAAAAAATGAGTTAAATGGGTTAACTCATTTTTCTCCTCAAATTGAATCAGTTAACTCCTTATTTTACTCAAATTAAATCTGTTAACTCCCTTTAATTTCGAAATCTCCCTTTATGACTGAACTTCACCTTTAATACTGACTGTTGATGGAAATCGATCTCAACTGTTGATGAATTCCAGGAAACTCTATCTCTATTTAAGAGACCCTCATCTCTTCATTTTAAAAGGTTGAATGAGGATTTGCATCAAATTGTTGCTGGAATTCATACTCACATTTGCTCATATTCACATACGCAAAGATCAAGTTTGACCAAAAGTTGACCAAATTTAACCACAGTTGACTTGTGTTGACTAGTTTCAAAAAGAAAATTGAAATAATTAAACAAAATTATTTAACTAAATGGAGTACTTCTAATTAATTAAACAAAGTCATTTAATTAAATGAGAAGCCATTCCTAATTAATTAAGTGAAATTATTTAATTAAATAAGAAAAGTGTCTCTAATTAATTAAAGATTATTTAATTAAATAGAAAAAGTAATTATGAGAGCATATCTCATTTTATTAAATTAAATATCTCAACAAAATCTCTCTTCAGGTCAAAAAGGGAAATTTTCAATTCACTATTGATAAAAAATGAGTTAAATCAGTTAACTCCTTTTTCTACTCAAATTGAATCAGTTAACTCCTTATTTTACTCAAATTAAATCAGTTAACTCCCTTTAATTTCGAAATCTTCCTTTATGACTGAACTTCACCTTTAAACCTGACCGTTGATTGAAATCAATCTCAACCGTTGATAAATTTCAAGAAAGTCTATTTAAGAGACCCTCATCTCTTCATTTTGAAAGGTTGAATGAGAATTTTCATCGAATTGTTGCTGGAATTCATACTCATATTCACATATGCAAAGATCAAGTTTGACCAAAAGTTGACTAGATTTAACCACGGTTGACTTGAGTTGACTAGATTCGAAAAGAATTTTGAAATAATTAAACGGAATTATTTAATTAAATGGAGTACTTACTTCTAATTAATTAAACAAAGTTATTTAATTAAATGAGAAGCCATTCCTAATTAATTAAATGAAGTTATTTAAGTAAATAAGAAAAGTGTCTCTAATTAATTAGAGATTATTTAATTAAATAGAAAAAGTAATTACGAGAGCATATCTCATTTTATTAAATTAAATATCTCAACAAAATCTTTCTTCAGTTCAAAAAGGGAAATTTCTAGTTCGTATTGATAAACAATGAGTTAAATCAGTTAACTCCTTTTTCTACTCAAATTGAATCAGTTAACTCCTTATTTTACTCAAATTAAATCTATTAACTCCCTTTATGACTGAACTTCACCTTTAATCCTAATCGTTGATTGAAATCAATCTTAACCATTGATGACTTCTAGGAAAGTCTATTTAAGAGACCCTCATCTCTTAATTTTGAAAGGTTGAATTAGAATTTGCATTGAATTGTTGCTGGAATTCATACTCACATTTGCTCATATTCACATACGCAAAAATTAAGTTTGACTAAAAGTTGACCAGATTTAACCACGGTTGACTTGAGTTGACTAATTTTGATTAGAATTTTGAAATAATTAAATGAAATTATTTAATTAAATGGAGTACTTACTTCTAATTAATTAAATAAAGTTATTTAATTAAATGAGAAGCCATTCCTAATTAATTAAATGATGTTATTTAATTAAATAAGAAAAGTGTCTTTAATTAATTAAAGATTATTTAATTAAATAGAAAATGTAATTATGAGAGCATATCTCATTTTATTAAATTAAAAATCTCAACAAGATCTCTCTTGAGTTCAAAAAGGAAAATTTCCAGTTCACTATTGATAAAAAATGAGTTAAATCAGTTAACTCCTTTTTCTAGTCAAATTGAATCAGTTAACTCCTTATTTTACTCAAATTAAATCTATTAACTCCCTTTAATTTGGAAATCTCCTTTTATGGCTGAACTTCACTTTTAATCCTGACCGCTGATTGCAATCGATCTCAACCGTTGATGAATTCTAGGAAAGTCTATTTAAGAGACCCTCATCTCTTCATTTTTAAAAGTTGAATGAGAATTTGCATCAAATTGTTGCTAGAATTTATACTCACATTTGCTCATATTCACATACGCAAAGATCAAGTTTGACCAAAAGTTGACTAGATTTAACCACGGTTGACTTGAGTTAACTAGTTTCGAAAAGAATTTTGAAATAATTAAACGAAATTATTTAATTAAATGGAGTACTTACTTCTAATTAATTAAACAAAGTTATTTAATTAAATGAGAAGCCATTCCTAATTAATTAAATGAAGTTATTTAATTAAATAAGAAAAGAGTCTCTAATTAATTAAATATTATTTAATTAAATAGAGAAAATAATTATGAGAGCATATCTCATTTTATTAAATTAAATATCTCAACAAAATCTCTCTTCAGTTGAAAAAGGGAAATTTTCAGTTCAGTATTGATAAAAAATGAGTTAAATCAGTTAACTCCTTTTTCTACTCAAATTGAATCAGTTAACTCCTTATTTTACTCAAATTAAATCTATTAACTCACTTTAATTTGGAAATCTTCCTTTATGACTGAACTTCATCTTTAATCCTGACGGTTGATTGAAATCGATCTCAACCGTTGATGAATTCCAAGAAAGTCTATTTAAGAGACCCTCATCTCTTCATTTGAAAAGGTTGAATGAGAATTTGCATCGAATTGTTGCTATAATTCATACTCACATTTGCTCATATTCACATACGCAAAGATCAAGATTGACCAAAAGTTGACCAGATTTAACCACGATTGACTTGAGTTGACTAGTTTCGAAAAGAATTTTGAAATAATTAAATGAAATTATTTAATTAAATGGAGTACTTACTTCTAATTAATTAAAAAAAGTTATTTAATTAAATGAGAAGCCATTCCTAATTAATTAAATCAAGTTATTTAAATAAATAAGAAAAGTGCCTCTAATTAATTAAAGATTATTTAATTAAATAGAAAAAGTGTTTATGAGAGCATATCTGATTTTATTAAATTAAATATCTCAACAAAATCTCTCTTCAATTGAAAAACGAAAATTTTGAATTCACTATTGATCAAAAATGAGTTAAATCAGTTAACTCCTTTTTCTACTCAAATTGTATTAGTTAACTCTTTATTTTACTCAAATGAAATCTGTTAACTCCCTTTAATTTGTAATGCCCTGCCAAAGGATCTAAAGAATTAACCTAAAATTTCACTAAGTTTGCCAAACAATTTTTTTTTTAAAAACATGAAAGATAAACCATTCACAACACTTGCGAAAGCAATAGTAACATCCAACTGAAAGTAAACATAACATAACAGATTACATTCTTTAAAGATCTCTTAACGTTGAATCACATCTCAATTAACTATTCATGTAACATCTCATCGTTATGAAATAACAATGATACATCCAATGTTCATAAATTACATTTTGAATTTCTCGATTATCCACTGTACATATCACAGGGTATGAAAAGCTTAAAGAACATACATCTGTGTAAATAAAGAACATCATCATCCAATACTAATTCATGATGCAATTAAAGTAAATTAAACCACATATCATACATGATACATCATCATCGTAAAGATATAAACATCCATCATAAGAGATAACCATAAATCATAAACATTAATAACTAAGTGCACGGTTCCTCCCAACCATAAATAGCATCATTAGACCATCGTGGATCCTAGCCATCCCTCTGTGCGTAACATTCTAAAGCATCGAAGAGATCATCAGTATTATTATAGTAGGAATGTCATTCCTAAAACATCCTACTAACATGCAAAGTAAAGCATAAGATAACATCATCTAACATATATAAATCATCAATGTAAGAAACATACCAGTAAATACATCCATCATAAGGTGATCCGGAGGATATTTTCGTCAAAATTGAAGTATCTCCAAAACTCCAACAATCAGCATCAGATTAAACTCCTTGAAATTTTGGACCCAACACAATTTGAATGGGTGAGAAAGGAGTCCATACACAAAAGTTACAACCAGTCAAAGGTTGGTCAAATTCAGGTACAGAGGCTATTAAAAAGGTGAAAAAATAATCATCTCCAAAGTGGTCAACAATGGATTTCAAAATAAAGAGCTCGTCGAGAGCTTTTCGACGGTGTTTGTTTCATTAAAAACGGAGCCCGTACGTGAAAGTTATGACATTTTAAAGTTCAGCATAAGAGATGAATATTGATGACATCATCATGATGTCAGCGAAGTGGGAAATAAAAATTTTTATGGTCAGATTTGAACCCATGACCATTTATTCCCAAAACTCATGCTTCCTCCACTATGCCACGCATGGATTTCAAAAGATATTGGCGGCAATATGTTTTTAAACATTGGCTAGCGCCAATTTTAATCAAAGGAGGCCGCCGGTGGGGTTGGAACCCCCGATTGGCGGCTGCCCCAAAACGGTTTTTTCCATTGTGCTATTTTAGTGCTTTAAAATATGTATGGTGTAGTTTAGATTTATCCTTTAAACCGACGGCCTAACCTTAGTAAAATAAGGTTTTTTTGTTATTTTTAACCCCAAAATTGGTAAAAGCCAAATCTTTTTAAAATGGCTAAAGGGTTATTCCGAGGGGGAAATTAATTGAAGGACCTATTATTGTAAATTTTGTTATAGCCTTATTTTGGCTAATTTTTTGTATAAAAGGGGGTTAGGAGACTCTTAGAGGGCATTCAGAAAGTGGAGAGAACATTCAAGTGCTGAGAGTAAGGGAGATGTGATCAGTCCTGTACTTTGGAATAGCGTTATGCTGTTGTACTTGAAAGGAGCGATTTTGTAAACAATTGTACCTAATATTGGAGTTAATCGGATCAGTCCTCCTATTGGAGCAAGACTCGGAGACGTAGTCCATATGGACGAACTTCGAGATCAAATTGTTTGTGTCTTCTTTCTCTCAATTTCTCTTTTATCAGCTTAATCTTGTTATTCTCTTATTTCAATTATGTTAATTTGATTCATTAAAGGTTTAAATTAACTTTATGTAATTAGTTAGCATTCCTCTACAATAGTCCTAGATCCTAGTAATCAAATCATAAGGTATATCATCTATCATAATGATGACGATAAATACCAACCAAGAATACTCCAGCCACGGTGTCTCAGACAGATCTCAAATGATAAGAGTGAAAAATACACTACCACCCGACTGCGTGGTACCTAAGTGGTCCACTCCCACCGTGCCGAGGAGATAATCTCAAGTCTCAAACAGGCTATCAAAACCACATAGCATAAATCTTTATAAGTCCAGGAATCCTAAAAGTATACTAACTCAAAGGTTGCAATACACACAAAATTGACATCTAATTCCTAAAGGCACACAATGACATGTAGGAAACCTACTCTGCAAGCGGGAAAGTGTCATCGCATTTATCACGTACAAGTTACCGTAGCAGTTAGCTAAACTCCACGGGTCCATACTGATCTCATGTGGCTACTAGTATCCTCTCATACTGACGAGGCATACTACGGAATGCACGGTCAACCATGTGTTCTCACTACTCTCATCCTAGCCTGTACAAGCGCTCAAGGCATGGGTGATAACATCAAAGCAATTATCTTTTTAGGTTCATTTAATCCCCATTTAGTGTGCAAATGTTATCACTTATTAACCAAACTTACAATGAGTTACCCTAGCAGCCACTTAGGGCCCCAACCCCCATTGCAAGTCACTTCCCGACACTACAAGTAGATTACCTACCCTAAGCTCATGGAATCATAAAATCACCACAGTCCTGTACAAGTGACTGTAAAGAAAATCCAAAAGATAATCCATAAAAAGAAACATCAAATATCCATGATAAAAGCATCAAATATCCATAATAAAAATCATCAAATCACCAAGATAAGAATCATCAAATCTCCATGAGCATCTGAAAAAGCATCTATAGAAAATCATGACCACAACAGTTCTCTATTGGCAACTGAAGGCATCACTGATAATCATAAGTATCCATTGGTTCTCAATAACCAAAATATATCTCAAAATAAATCACAATATCCATTGGTTCTCAACAAGCAACCAAGAATATCTCAAAATCATATTGATTGAAGACTCCAAAATGGTTGAGTCAAAACATGTCACAACATGACATCATCAAGAAATAAATCCACATGTCAGTCCCATCATAGTGACTAGAAAATAAACCAAGGATAACTGATCGATGACTCAAAAATGATTAGCTCAAGTGTCTCACATACATAAGAATCTCAACTATAACAATCAGTAAATACAAAAATTTCATAGAGCATATGATCACATTACCATGGTTGGGCTTATAAAGATCGAGACCAAATAAAATCAACATGCCAACACATCTCATAACCCCTGAGCCTCTTGTAACAACCTAAGACTGGTCAACACTAGTCAACCCAAAATTCAAAATAAGAAGCATATAGAATACACGATGCAAACACATGTTTTGGTTTACTAAATTCATATAGTTGAATAATGTGTAGAGGTTTCCAAATTTTTGTTTGCAAGTATACTTCAAAAGTATAAGTTTCATCATTTGACCTACAAGTCAACCCATTTGTTCCCTGATAGCATTATTCTTTCCGTTATTAAAAATTACATTCTAAGAATAACTTAAGGATAAATATTCACTAAACTGATCATCATTGACCTCTAATTAAATTGTCCTCTATATTTAATCATGATCCATATTCTAATTGATTAACCTTTCAACTTTTCTAGGATCATTATTCATTATATTATAAGAGGACCAATTATCAATCTTCGAATAAGAAGATTATAACTTTAATAAAATAATCAATTAAATAAATCAATTAAAATAGGTACACAATCCATTACTCTTTAACATTCTAATGGTTCTCAAGTAAAACTTATTTAAATACTACTAAAGTTTGAGCCTTTTAATTTAATCATTATAATAATTAAATCATCACTAATAACCATTAAAATATCTAAGTCATTATTCAAGTCATTAGAATAAGACTTATCAACTTCAATGTAATTACTTTGCAGCTTTGCTAAAAGAATCATATCAATTAAAAACTTTATTATATAACTTAATTATTAATTAAATCTAATTAACTCTTATTAATTGATTTAATTAATAATAGCATAACCATAGCAACGTTCTAATTAATATCAGTTGACTAATAACTAACGAGAATTCTGTAAGTTAAAAGTCAAGTATAATCTAGTACACAAATATTCATATTCATAATTCAATAATAATAACTTGTTAATATTTAATAACAAGCTATATTGGGAATCTTATTAATAAATCTATAATGACTACATTCGTCACTCTGCAACAATGTTCTCATTTAGATTTTAATAATAACAAGTTATAATAAATCTCCAATACCAAGTATTATTATCTCAAATAAGTTTCTCCTATGTACGTTGATTCAGTTAATTGATACTCTTTGAAATTATTAACGAATTCAATTTGATTAATATCTTTTACAGTACTTCAATCATTAACTAATCTCCTCTAGATTAACTCTGATCGTATTAATTGATAACTATTTATACTATTATTTATTAATAATTTGTTAGACCCAACAAACATTAATAAATAATAAAATCATCAAAACTATTATTAATCGATCTAGAGAACTTTACATAAGCTTCATTAGCTAACTCTTAATACCATTAAAGTATATCAATAATTTAGTTAATAATATATAATGTATTAATAATACCATAGTAATTCAAATTATAACAATATTATAATAGTGACTCCATGTCAATTAAATTTTAATCCATTATTATTAAAGTCTCCTCATTTAAAAACATAATATAAAATTACCATCTCTAAATTATTTAATATATATTAAATAATATTTAATATATATTATAAAAAGTCCACTATATAAACTACATTAAAATCACTTTTCTTTTAATTTTCTCTCATTAAAAAATTTATTTACTTAGATTGACTAATAATTAATTACACTTCTTCTACTATTAACTAATCTTAATTAAATTTGATTTAATTAGATTAGATAATAAACCATATAAAACTAATGCATATTAATAAGATTCTAATAAGGGAAGATTGCAATAATATCTTTAATTTATTCCATGCTTTGATATATTATTTGTAGTGTCTGCCCCTGATTCACATTTTGCTAACATTGTTGAACTCTTTGAGGGCTAGTTTTATGTTGATGGTTAGCAGCATTCTTTTGAGATTATCAGATATTGTGCTATGGATTCAGTTTATTATGTGATGAGATCACTTAGACTTTATATTTCATGTATGTATGATGATCATTACATTGCTTTCAGTTATTAATGATGATTAGTAAGATGATTTATTATCATATGTGTTTTATTATGGATACTTACCACATACTTGCATGTGTATGGTGTGCGTGTTTTCTTTACGTGTTTGCTTTTGTATGGCGTGTCTGATGTGGTTAAGGAAGGGAGTCGTAGTCACCTGCTAGTCGGGATCTACACGATGCACCACTTCCTGCCATTGCCTGTTTAGTTTAGTATATATTGTGCTTGTACATGCATGGTTTTTATGCAGGATGCAGGTATCGGGTATTGACTTCCCTGAATTGCCAGGATGAGCGTACCCTATCACATTATCTCAATGATAAGAGAGGGGAGATAAATTCTCAAGTCCAAATCCCAACCCTTTAAGCCATTTGTTCTAATTGGAAAATTAGGAAAAGTATCTAAGTTGAGTACTCTCCGAATACGTTGGATAACGTAATTCATATTTTAAACTTTTAGTTTGATTTTGTATGTATTTTGGCTATGATGGATTTTCATATTTTTACCTTATGAGTCTTTGATGTATTTTCTATTAATTAAGCCTAATTAAAAGATTTAATTAATGGTTTAATTTAATAGAAAATTAATATGATATTTTAATATTTATTTTATTTAATTAATTGAAGAATTAATTAAATAAAATAATTAAATTTAAAAATAAAAATTAAAAGTTTAAATTTGGAATGTGACAATATTTATTTTAATAATAATATATTTGGAATTCATTTTTAAATAAATGACTAAATAATATTATTATTAAAGCTAATAAATATTTTAGCAATTAAGTTTTGGAAAATGAAATTTTAAAAGTAGAAGATATATTTAAATTAATAAAAGATTCTAGATTTCATGTGCTTAAAATATAAATATATTAAGATTGAAAAGTGGAATCATTAAAGTTAGTGCATGAGATTTAATAAATAAATTAATTAATTAAATTGAAAAGAGTAAATTAAATATTATATTAATCAATGTGCATTATTTTAATATTTGCTCACATAGGAGTTGGCAAATTCTCGAGAGTTGTCATGTAGACAACACTGGAGTTTGCACTCTAAGAATGCACAAGTTGTCTACACTTAGAAGTTAGCATTTTTATTTGAGCACATGGTGTCTACAACCTTAAGACTTATCTAGAAGGTTGGAGAAGGTTCATGCTTGGTTGTCATGCTTATCTTCTAGTTGTCTCTAGAGACACTCTAGATGCATCTTAGAGGCCTTTAAATAGAGGCTCTTCTAGTGTGTTTGGACAAGCCTTATAGAAAAAAAAATGAAAGCTGAAGTAGAAGCTGAATGGAAGCTGCAAGTTACAAGCTCATATTCTTCTTCATATGCTCATATATTTTCTACATGCTTCTATTCTCCTTCTAGCATTTCTAGTCACTTGAAGGATTCGATTGGCTTGGATCTTGGAGGAATTGCGAATGATGGAGAAGGAAGGGGTTTGCTATGGACTTCTAACGCATGACGGATTAGCATCAGTGTCCAGGTGCACTCGTGATATTCGCATATTCTCTTTGCACTATTTCTCTTCCTGTCTTCATCATGTTTGTCTAAATACTCTAGTGATTGAATCTATAATTGAAATTGGAATCTAGATATGTGTTTATTTGTTGAGAAGAAAATAATAGAAACCCTAGTTCCAATTAAGGAGAAATTAGATCTAAACGGGTTGGGTTCGAGATAGAGAAAGATGATTTCAAATCTATAGTTCAACCTATTGAATAGATTAATGGATATGTTTAGAAAACAATTATTTTAAAAGGAAAATTCTTAATTCAAGATTTTTGAAAGCCCTTCTTGTTTGAAAGTTATATATGTGTTCTTTTTTTTAAATATATAATAACTGCATATATGTTGCAGTAATGATGGATGGCAAACTGGATATATATATATATATATATATATATATATACATATATACATATATATGTATATATGTATATATATATATACATATATATATATACATATATGTATATATATATATATCTACATATATATATATATATGTATATATATATATATATATGTAGATATATATATATATACATATATGTATATATGTAGATATATATATATATACATATATACATATATGTATATGTAGATATATATATATACATATATATATATATATATGTATATATATATATCTACATATACATATATGTATATATGTATATATATATATATCTACATATATACATATATATATATATGTATATATATATATATATGTATATATATATGTATATATGTATATATATATATATATATATGTAAATACATTATAAATCACAGTCAAAAAACATTTTAAATCATGTGTGTTAAACGTTTATTGAAAACATATAAAAATATATTTATTTATTTAAACATTAGCGGGGGTCGGCTTAAATTACCGCACCCCCATCCTAACTGGCAGTATACGTACATGGGCTACAGTGTACCTGCGTGTCCGCAGGGTACTTGCGACCCATAGACCGCACAACATTTCATATACCCGTTCAGCTATGTTTAATCGCTCGAGGATCAAGCACCGGCCCCACTTTTTATTGTGCCGGCAGGGTACCTGCGTACCGCAGGGTACCCGTGGCAGACTGTCATCTACCGCACGACCTTCACAACATGGCTAGCGATTTAAAATTGCATAAAGAATTTTAGATGCCTAGCGATAATAAATCGCTTAAAATGTTATATGATATGTGTTGGTTGAGATCGGATTTGAAATTTGATTTTTATAGTTAACAATTATTAATATATGTATGTATATATGCGTATAAATGTATGCATGTATATATATATATATATATAATTAATATTGTAATTCGATTTTGAAGTGAAGTATTGGATATTAATCAATTTAATAAGCGATTTTTAATACTTATTTTTAATTGATGCATTATTAATAATAATATTGATTTTGATTTAAATTATTAAATAATTTATTTAGTATATAATGATGAATCTAGTAGTGTCGATTGATTAATAAGATTATTATGATAGCTTGTTAATATAACTTGTTATTATTTATTTACAAGTTATTAATTGGAATATTAAAGGATTAAAATATGGATGATTAATTTAGTCAAAAGTTAGTTGGCTAAACCAAGGGTGAATCTAGTGAGATTATTGTTAATTTAAATCATTAGTGTTAAAATTATTAATAAGGTTGCTATTAATTAATAATTGTTAAACTATTAATGGATAATAGTATAAATGGTTGCTATAGTTATTGCTTAATTCGATTTAAGTTAATAATTGAGAGATTATTAATCCTAATGTTAATGAGATGGAATAGAGTTGATTGATAATTAGTTGAATCAAATGGGTTTTAACTGAAATGATTATAACTGAAATGATTATCAATAATACGGGTATGTTAAGAAAAGTTAGTATCCATTGATAGAGTGACGAGTATGGTCATTATAGATTTATGGATAAGATTTCCCAAAATAACTTCTTCTTATTATTAAAATTGTATTGAAGTAGACTTTGACGTACAAACTATTGTTAGTCAATTAATATTCATTGGGTTGATGGAATGGTTGTGCAATTATTAGTTAAATCAATTAATTAGGATTAATTAAATTTAATTAATAATTAAGTTATGTAATAGAGATTCAATTGATATAATTCTTTTAACATGATTGTAGATTATCTATATCAAAGTTGATAAGTCTTATTCCAATGACTTGAATAATGACTTAGATATTTTAACAGTTATTAATAACGATTTAATTATTAAAATGATTATAATTAAGAGACTTAAGTGTTAGAGATATTTAATCGAGTTTTAAACTATTAGAATGATAAAAGGTCATGGATTGTGCACTTATGAGAATTGATTGATTTAATTGATCATTTTAATTAAGTTATAATATTCTTATTCAAAGATTGATAATTGGCTTTCTTATATGATAACAAACAATGATCCTTGACTTATGTTAAAAGTTGAAGTAACCTTAAAAGAAGAGTTAATCAATTAGAATATGGATCATGGTTAAAATAGAGAACAATTTAATCAAAGGTCAATGATGATCAATTTAATGAGTAAATGTTTATCCTTAAGTTATTCTTAGAATGTAATTCTTAATAATAGAAGGATAACGTTATCGGGGAAACAAATGGGTTGACTTGTAGGTCAAATGTTGAAACTTAGACATTTGAAGTATACTTGAAAATGGAAACTAAAACCCCTACACTTGAATAATGGAAAATGAAACTCCACACATTATTCAACCATAAGATATTAGCAAAACCAAAACATGTGTCTGCATCGTGTATTCTATATGCTTCTTGTTTTGGGTTTTTGGGTTGACTAGTGTTGACCAGTCCTAGGTTGTTACCAGAGGCTTGGGGGTTATGAGATGTGTTGGCATGTTGATCCTTTTTGGTCTCTATCTTTATAAGCCCAACCATGGTTATGTGATCATATGCTCTATGAAATGTTTGTATTTGTTCATTACTCTTCATGTGTGAAGCTGAGATGTATGTGTATGAGATACTTGAGCTAATCATTTTTGAGTCATCGATCAGTTATCCTTGGATTATTTTCTAGTCGCCATGATGGGACTGAAATGTGGATTTATCTCTTGATGATGTTATGTTGTGACATGTTTGACTCAACCATTTTGGATTCTTCGATCAGTATGATTTTGAGATATTTGATCAGTATGATTT
The DNA here is from genome assembly GCA_028749045.1 of Cupressus sempervirens. Classification (NCBI taxonomy): domain Eukaryota; kingdom Viridiplantae; phylum Streptophyta; class Pinopsida; order Cupressales; family Cupressaceae; genus Cupressus; species Cupressus sempervirens. Next base: position 104,482,157 of record CM053787.1, read on the forward strand.
TGAGATATTATTGGTTGTTTGTTGAGAACCAATGGATGTGATGATATATTTTGGTTATTGAGAACCAATGGATACTTATGATTATCAGTGATGCCTTTAGTTGCCAATAGAGAACTGTTCTGATCATGATTTTCTATGGATGTGGCTCATGGAGATTTGATGCTTTTATGCATATTTGATGATTTTATCATGGATATTTGATGATTCTTATTATGGATATTTGATGATTTTATCATGGACATTTGATGATTCTTTTATGGAATATCTTTTGGATTTTCTTTACACTCGCTTGTACAGGACTGTGGTGATTTACGATTCCATGAGCATTAGGGTAGGTAATCTACTTGTAGTGTCAGGAAGTGGCTTGCAATGGGGGCCAGGGCCCTAAGTGGCTGCCAGGATAACTCATTGTAAGTTTGGTTAATAAGTGATAACATTTACACACTAAATGGGGATTAAATAAACCTAAAAAGATAATTGTTTTGGTTCTCGCCCATGCCTTGAGCGCTTGTACAGGCTAGGATGGGAGTAGTGAGACGCATGGTTGCGACCTTGCATTCCATAGTATGCCTCGTTAGTATGAGAGGATACTAGTGGCCGCATGAGATCTGTATGGACCCGTGGAGTTTAGAAATTTGTTAACTCCCTTTAATTTCAAAATCTCCCTTTATGACTGAACTTCACCTTTAATCCTGACCGTTGATTGAAATCAATCTCAACCGTTGATGAATTCTAGGAAAGTCTATTTAAGAGACCCTCATCTCTTCATTTTGAAATATTGAATGAGAATTTGCATCGAATTATTGGGTGAATTCATACTCACATTTGCTCATATTCACATACGCAAAAGTCAATTTTGAACAAAAGCTTACCAGATTTAACCACGATTGACTTGAGTTGACTAGTTTCGAAAAGAATTTTAAAATAATTAAACGAAATTATTTAATTAAATGGAGTACTTAATTCTAATTAATTAAACAAAGTTATTTAATTAAATGAGAAGCCATTCCTAATTAATTAAATGAAGTTATTTAATTAAATAAGAAAATTGTCTCTAATTAATTAAAGATTATTTAATCAAATAGAAAAAGTAATTATGAGAGCATATCTCATTTTATTAAATTAAATATCTCAACAAAATCTCTCTTTAGTTAAAAAAGGGAAATTTCCAGTTCACTATTGATAAAAAATGAGTTAAATGAGTTAACTTCTTTTTCTACTCAAATTGAATCAGTTAACTCCTTATTTTACTCAAATTAAATATGTTAACTCCCTTTAATTTGGAAATCTCCCTTTATGACTGAACTTCACCATTCATCTTGACCATTGATTGAAATCGTTCTCAACTGTTGATAAATTCCAAGAAAGTCTATTTAGGAGACCCAAATATCTTCATTTTGAAACGTTGAATGAGAATTTGCATCGAATTGTTGCTAGAATTCATACTCACATTTGCTCATATTCACATACGCAAAGATCAAGTTTGACCAAAAGTTGACTAGATTTAACTACGGTTGACTTGAGTTGACTAGTTTTGAAAAGAATTTTGAAATAATGAAACGAAATTATTTAATTAAATGGAGTATTTACTTCTAATTAATTAAAAAAAGTTATTTAATTAAATGAGAAGTCATTCCTAATTAATTAAATGAAGTTATTTAATTAAATAAGAAAAGTGTGTCTAATTAATTAAAGATTATTTTATCAAATAGAAAAAGTAATTATGAGAGCATATCTCATTTTATTAAATTAAATATCTCGACAAAATCTCTCTTCAGTTCAAAAAGGGAAATTTCCAGTTCACTTTTGATCAAAAATGAGTTAAATGAGTTAACTCTTTTTTCTACTCAAATTGAATCAGTTAACTCCTTATTTTACTCAAATTAAATCTGTTAACTCCCTTTAATTTGGAAATCTCCCTTTATGACTGAACTTCACCTTTAGTCTTGACCGTTGATTGAAATTGATCTCAACTGTTGATGAATTCCAGGAAAGTCTATTTAAGAGACCCTCATCTCTTCATTTTGAAAGGTTGAATTAGAATTTGCATCGAATTGTTGCTGGAATTCATACTCACATTTGCTCATATTCACATATGCAAAGATCAAGTTTGACCAAAAGTTGACAAGATTTAACCATAGTTGACTTGAGTTGACTAGTTTCAAAAAGAATTTTTAAATAATTAAACGAAATTATTTAATTATGCGGAGTATTTACTTCTAATTAATTAAACAAAGTTATTTAATTAAATGAGAAGCCATTCCTAATTAATTAAATATAATTATTTAATTAAATAAGAAAAGTTCCTCTAATTAATTAAAGTTTATTTAATTAAATAGAAAAAGTAATTATGAGAGCATATCTCATTTTATTAAATTAAATATCTCAACAAAATCTCTCTTCAGTTCAAAAAGGGAATTTTCCAGTTCACTATTGATCAAAAATGAGTTAAATCAGTTAACTCCTTTTTCTACTCAAATTGAATCAGTTAACTCCTTATTTTTTTCAAATTAAATTTGTTAACTGCCTTTAATTTGGAAATCTCCCTTTATGACTGAACTTCACCTTTAATCCTGACCGTTGATTGAAATCGATCTCAACCATTGATGAATTCCAGGAAAGTCTATTTAAGAGACCCTCATCTCTTCATTTTGAAATGTTGAATGAGAATTTGCATTGAATTGTTGCTGGAATTCATACTCACATTTGCTCATATTCACATACGCAAAGATTAAGTTTGACCAAAAGTCGACAAGATTTAACCATGGTTGACTTGAGTTGACTAGTTTCAAAAATAATTTTGAAATAATTAAACAAAATTATTTAATTAAATGGAGTACTTACTTCTAATTAATTAAACAAAGTTATTTAATTAAATGAGAAGCCATTCCTAATTAATTAAATGAAGTTATTTAATTAAATAATAAAAGTGTCTCTATTTAATTAAAGATTATTTAATTAAATAGAAAAAGTAATTATGAGAGCATATCTCATTTTATTAAATTAAATATCTCAACAAAATCTCTCTTCAGTTCAAAAAGAGAAATTTTCAGTTCACTATTGATAAAAAAATGAGTTAAATCAGTTAACTCCTTTTTCTACTCAAATTGAATCAGTTAACTCTTTATTTTACTCAGATTAAATCTGTTAACTCCCTTTAATTTGGAAATCTCCCTTTATGACTAAACTTCACCTTTAATCCTACCCGTTGATTGAAATCGATCTCAACTGTTGATGAATTGCAGGAAAGTCTATTTAAGAGACCCTCATCTCTTCATTTTGAAAGGTTGAATGAGAATTTGCATCGAATTGTTACTAGAAGTCATACTCACATCTGCTCATATTCACATACGCAAAGATCAAGTTTGACCAAAAGTCGACCGAATTTAACCATGGTTGGCTTGAGTTGACTAGTTTTGAAAAGAATTTTGAAATAATTAAACGAAATTATTGAATTAAATGGAGTACTTACTTCTAATTAATTAAAGAAAGTTATTTAATTAAATGAGAAGCCATTCCTAATTAATTAAATGAATTTATTTAATTAAATAAGAAAGGTGTCTCTAAGTAATTAAAGATTATTTAATTAAATAGAAAAAGTATTTATGAGAGCATATCTCATTTTATTAAATTAAATATCTCAACAAAATCTCTCTTTAGTTCAAAAAGGGAAATTTCCAGATCGCTATTGATAAAAAATGAGTTAAATGAGTTAACTCCTTTTTCTACTCAAATTGAATCACTTAACTCCTTATTTTACTCAAATTAAATCTGTTAACTCCCTTTAATTTGGAAATCTCCCTTTATGACTGAACTTCACCTTCAATCCTGACCGTTGATTGAAATCGATCTCAATCATTGATGAATTCCAGGAAAGTCTATTTAAGAAACTCTCATCTCTTTATTTTGAAAGGTTGAATGAGAATTTGCATCGAATTGTTGCTTGAATTCATACTCAGATTTGCTCATATTCTGTAGCACCTACCCTCGTTCACATCTTTTCTCGACATTGTTGTTATTATTAGACTATGATGGACTAGCTTTATGTTGATGGATTAGTGGTATTGTTCTGACACTATCAGACATTATGTTATGGATTCAGAGGTTATGAGATGAGATCATTTAGACTTTACATTTCATGCATACATGATGATCATTATACTATTTTTAGTTATTATTGATGATTAGTTGATGATTATTATCTCATGTGTTTTATTATGGATACTTACCCCATACTTGCATGTGTATGGTGTGCGTGTTTTCTTATTGTATGGCATTTCTGATGTGGTTAAGGAAGGGTGTCTTAGTCACCTGCTTAGTCAGGATCTACACGATGCACCACTTCCTGCCATTGTTTGTTTAGCTTAGCATATATATATATATATATATATATATATATATATATATTGTATGTACATGCATGGTTTTTTTGCAAGTTGCAGGTACCAGTATCGACTTCCCTGAATTGCCAAGATCAGTGTACCCTATTATACTATCTCAATGATAAGAGAAGGGAGATAAATTTTCAAGTCCAAATCCCAAACCCTTAAACCAATTGTTCTAGTGAGGTAGGACAAGTATCTGAATATTTTACCCACCGAATGTGTCGGATGACATAATTCATGATTTTTAACCCTTTAGACTGATTTTGAGTGATTTTCTCTATGATGGGTTTTCATATTTTATCTTGGAAGTCTATGGTGAATTTTCTATTAATTAAGTCTTAATAAATAGATTTAATTAATAAATTAATTATTTGAGAAAATTAATATAAAATATCATGTTATTTGATATTTTGATTATAACTAATTGAATGGGAATTAATTGAGGAAAAAGAATTAAATAAAAGAAAATTAGAAATTAAAATTAATAATAATAATAATAAATAATAAAGTAATATATAAATAATAATAATAAAATTTATAAAAATTAAAATAAAAGTTATAAATATTTAAATAGAAATTATATTAAAGTGAATTGGAGTTATAAGCTTGCATAGGAATTAACACACTTCTCTATTTCTCATGTGTCAACAACATGGGGGTTAGTGCATCAATTAAGCACATGGTGTCTACAACCCTATGGCTCATCTTGAAGGTTGGAAAAGACCCATGCTTAGTTGGTGACACCTTCCAGTTGTTTCTAGAAGCATTCTAGATGTTTCCTGAAAGCTCTTTATATTCAAGCATTATAGAAGCTTAGACATAGTGTTGGAAGAGCAATTGGAGCATTGGAGGACTTGAGAATTCTGAAGAAGGGAGGAGCTTGCTCTACGGATTTTTTGAGAAAGAGCGATTTAGCATCAGAATCTAGGTAGATTCTTGTGATTTTAATTATGTTATTTTCGCATCACACATTCCCTGTCTTCTTCGTGTCTTCCATATGTCTTCTGAGAAGTTTCATATTTATATGCATTCTCAATATGGGTAGATTAATTTATTGAAGATTTTTATATGCATTCTATAATATAAATATTTTATTCTTAAATAGTAGATAGAATCTTTGTGAAAAAAAAAAAACATACATGGTTATATATTCAGATCAGCATACATACATACATACATACATACATACATACATACATACATACATCTATATATATTCGAATTTTATAATAGATTCATAATAAATGTATACACATTAACATTAAAATGTATATATTCAAATTTTATTATGAATCTATTATAAAATTTGAATATATATATATATATATACCTATATATATTTATATATAATACACCGAATGCGCGATTGATAAATCACAGCGGAGAAATTTAATAATCATATCGCGATTCATATCGCATGAATCAATGTATATAATGAAATGTCATGGGCATGAATTGTACTCACGCCTGCGGAAGGCAGAGACCTGCTGTTCCAGGTCTGCGGCGACAGGGGTACTACATACCCGTTGTCGACGCAGTGCCTACAACCGCAGGTACTGCATACCACAACAAGTGTTTGGGAGGGTAAATTAATGTTAATGTGATACAAAAAAATGTTTATGTTAAAACGTTTATAAACAATCGATTCTCATTTCTATATAATATGGTGTCAATCGAAATTGCTAAATCAATTTTATGAAAACGTATTAACTATTTATATATTTACATATGTGTATATTTATATATATATATATATATAGATATATATATAAACATGTGATTTATAAATTTAAGTTATTATTATTTGATAAATGATTTATATTGAAGGTTTATTTTCATAAAGGTGACTCGTTAATAACTTTCGACTATTTAATAATTTAATTGTTTTAAATTATTAAATAAAGAATTGATAGTTTGGTGGGGAATGTATCAAACAAATATTATTAATTGGAAAATGGATTTTTTTTAGTTCTAATAAGGAAAACTTTTATCCAAAAACAATATATGTGTTCCTCCATTCAAACTTGGAAACTAAAACTGAGATCTCTACATTTTGTAAACTTGGTATAACCAAAACATGTGTTTGCATTGTGTATTCTTTAAGCTATTATTTTGAGTTTTGGGTTGACTAGTGTTGACTAGTATAGGACGTCTACCAGAGGCTTGGGGGTTATGTGATTGTGGTGACATGATGATGTTTTAATCTTGATGTTTATAAACCCAACCATGGTTATGTGATGAAATGCTCTATGTATTGGTTGTGATTACTGATTGTTATAGTTGAAATTTTTATGTATGAGACACTTGACTTAACCATTATTTTGATCATCGATCAATTATCCTTGGTTATTTTCTAGTTGCCATGATGGGACTGTAATGTGGATTTATTTTTGATGACGTCAATTTGAGACCTGTTTGACTCAACCATTTTTGGAGTCTTCGATCAGTATAATTGAGATATATATTTTGGTTATTGAGAACCATTGGATATTTGATTATCAGTGATACTTTAGTTGCCAATAGAGAGTTGCTGTGTTAATGATTTTCTATGGATGATATCTCATGGAGATTTGATAATTTTTATGCATATTTGATGATTTTATTATGGATTATCTTTTGTGATTTTGAGATTTATGATTCCATAAGCATTAGGGTAGGATATCTGCATGTAGTGACAGGAAGTGGCTTGCAATGGGGGCTGGGGTCCTAAGAGGCTACCAGGGTAACTCAATGTAAGTTGGATTAATAAGTGATAACATTCACACCTAATACTAACTAAATGAACCTAAAAAGATAAGTGTTTTGTTCTTGCCCATGCCTTGAGTGCTTGTACAGGCTAGGATGGGAGTAGTGAGATGCATGGTTGTGACCTTGCATTCTGTAGTATGCCTCGTCAGTATGAGAGGATACTAGTGGCCGTATGAAATCAGTATAGACCCATGGAGTTTAGCTAACTGGTAGGGTAACTTGTATGTGATAATTGCGATGACACTTCCCCGCTTGCATAGTAGGTTCCTACATATCATTGCGTGCCTCTGGGATTAGATGTCAGATTTTGTATTGGAACCTTTGAGTTAGTATACTTTTAGGATTCCTAGACTTATAAAGATATGTGATATATGAATTTGATAGCTTATTTGAGAATCGAGGTTATCTCCTTAGCATGATGGGAGTGGACAATTTAGGTACCATGCAGTTGGGTGGTAGTGTATTTTCCACTCTTATTATTTTGAGATTCATTGAGATATCGTCGTTGATGCATCCTTCATGATGGTGGATATGTATCCTTTTTCATTGATGATTAGCATATGTTAGATGATGTTATCTTATGCTTTTATTTGCATGTTAGATTACTTCTACATATGATGTTGTATTTATTAGGAGTGACATTCCTACTATGTAATACCGATGATCTCTTTGGTGATTTGAAATGTTACACACGGAGGGATGGCTAGGATCCACGATGGTCTAATGATGCTATTAACGGTTGGGAGGAACTGTGCACTTAGTTTATTATGTTTGATCTTTATGATGGATGTATATGACTTCTATGATGATGTATCATGTGTATCATGTGATTATCTTTACTTTGATGTATCATGGATTATAATAGGATGATGTACCTTATTCTATGTATGTATATTCTTTTTAGCTTGTCATACCCTGTGACATGTACAGTGGATGATTGAGTATTTGAAATGTAATGTATAAACATTGGACTTATCATTATTATTTCATGTGAATGTTGTACTAAATGGATTCATGTATGTAATTCAACGTTAAGGGATCTTAAAGAATGTAATCTGTTATTTATGTTATGTTTATTTTTAGATGAACATTACTATTGCTTCCGTTATTGTGCATTAGTTATATGTGGTATTTGCTTTCAAAAAAAAAAATGCTACTAAACTTAGTGAAATTCTAGGTTAATTCTTTGGATCCCTTGGCGGGGCATTACATTTGGTATCAGAGCTCGAGTTTCTATATTGGGAGCTCTGGGTACTTTGGAATAACTAGAACTTTGAACTATTAAGTGTAACTTTCAAAACTTGATCTAGGTGAATTGTTACTTGAATATTTTTCATACTTCAACACTTAGTTTCAAAACTGGAAATTTTACTTAAACCTAGACATAGAACTGAACTTAGTGCCTTATACTATTGTAGGATGGTATCTTGGACTAGGTCTTCTATTAGAGGCCATGGTAGAGGCCGTGGTAGAGGCTATGGTCATGGCAGAACTATCAGTCTCCATGAGTCTACCCATGAGGGATCGGCTCATGTAGAGAGTAGGGAAGAGAACTCTAGTAGGCAGTAGGAAGAGAGTCGTAGAGAGGATCAACTGAGTCTGAAGAAGTTAGTTTGAGATAGATTATGCAGACTATTTTAGAACGTCTACCTCCTATTCAAGAACAACCTAAAGTGCATCAGACAGAACAAGAGCATAGACCCAAATCTAGAAGTCCTCAGAAGGATCGTTAGAGGTCCATCGTGTCCACTCAGATGAAGGATCTTTCAAGATCCAAGGTTAAGCCTTTCAATGGGCAAGGTTCTGGTTATGTGGCCGAGTAGTGGCTTAATTCTCTCGACAGGATTTTTGCCATGCAAGAGTTCGACAGCAATGTTAAGGCAAGATTTGCGATCACTAATTTATAGAATTTTGGGGCCACTTGGTGGACGATAGAGGAGAAGAAGTTGGGAATCGATATGAGCAGTGTTACATGGGAGTTATTCCTATAGAGTTTTCGTGAACGATTCCTACCAGAGGAATGGAAACAACAAAGGGCTAATGAATTTCATAATCTCAGACAATACACTTTGTCAGTGATAGAGTATGAGCGTAAGTTTTATGAGCTTATGTCTTTTTCAGGGTTCAGTAAAAATTCAGCTCAGTTGACACAACATTTTATTAGGGGATTGAATAACTGTATTATTGGGGGAGTTAAGGTATTTGAGTCAAAAACCCTCAAGGATGCGGTGCATCGAGCTATCCTTGTTGAGCAAAGTGTCAACCTTGGTCAAGGTGGTTTTGTAGGAGCACCAGCGGTATCAGGATCTAAAAGCAACTATAATTCAGGTGGTAACAAGAAGTTTTCTTTCTCTAAGGAGAAACAATATCAGTAGCAGTCTCAGCAGACACAACAACAGAAGGGCTCAAATTCTCAAGCTCAAGGTGGTGGCAAAGGTTCTAACACCAAGAACAACCGCAATGCTCAATGCAATAAACAGAATCAGACCAATTAGCCAGCTTAGGGTAGCCAGTCTTTTGTGAGCAGGAATAGTCATCAGCAATCTAATATACCACCTATGGGAAGAGGTTCCAGTAGAAATATGGAATGTTTTTCATGTGGTCAGATTGGACATTATGAAGCTTAGTGTCCTCAGCGAGCACCTCAATTCTCAGGACCTAGACCTACAGTTTTAGAGCCTACAGTGGGTGATGCACGTAGAGCTCATAGAGTTTTTGCAGTAGTTGATCAGCGTCAGGTAGATCATCAAGGAACAATGGTTGAGACCACAAGTGCTATTAGAGGTATATCTCTTTCAGTATTGTTTAATTCAGGAGCTACAGATTCATTTATTTCACCATCTATAGTTTCTAAGTGTAAGCTGGATGCAATGAAGCAAGATCGTGGTTGGCAAGTGGAACTAGCCTCATGCATTAAGGTTTCCACAGACTTTGTAGTTCATAAGTGCAGGCTTAGCTTAGGAAGCTTTGATACGGAAGTGGATCTTCGAGTCATACCCCTTGGTTCCTATGATGTGGTTCTATGCATGGACTAGCTTGGATCTCATAGATCCAATATAAATTGCAGGAAGAAGATTATTATGTGCCAAGATGACCAAGGGAATGATGTGCAGATAGTTGGGATATTGAGGCCTATATCTCTGCGGATGATTTCTGCTATGCAATTGAAGCGAAGTTTCCGTAGGGGATGTTAGATATTTGCTATTATGGTAAGTGATCTTGATGAAGAAGATCCCATGAGGGAGACTTTGGATCCCCCGATTTTGCAGGAGTACGCAGATGTCTTTCCAAGTGAGATTCCAGGCATGCCTCCAAAGAGGGACATTGACAGCTGAGCCTATCTCTAAAGCTCCTTATCGCATGACTACTCAGGAATTGGGTGAGCTACGTCTTTAGCTAGAGGAACTTCTAGCCAAAGGGAGCATTTGACCTAGTGTATCACCATGGGGAGCTCCAATGCTCTTTGTGAAGAAGAAAGATGATTCTTTGCGCCTTTATATTGACTATAGACAGTTGAATAAGGTGACTATTAAGAACATGTATCCTTTACCTAGGATTGATGACTTATTCAATTAGATCAAGGGAGCTACAGTATTCTCCAAGATTGAACTTAAGTCAAGATACCACCAGCTTCGCATTAAGGAAGTGGATATTCACAAGACTACTTTTCGAACTCATTATGGGCATTATGAGTTCACAGTGGTACCTTTTGGATTGACTAATGCTCCATCAGTTTTCATGAGTTTGATGAATGGTGTGTTCTGATCTTATCTGGACAAGTTTGTACTCGTGTTTCTTGAAGACATATTGGTATATTCTAGGACTCGGAAGGAGCATGAGGAACACCTGCAGTTGGTATTGCAGTGTTTGAGAGACAATCAGCTTTATGCTAATGCAGCTAAGTGCGAATTCTTCAAAATAGAGATTCAGTATTTAGGGCACGTTATTTCAGGTGATAGTATTTTAGTGGATCCTACAAAGATTCAGGCAATAATAGATTGGCCTACACCGACTAATGTGTCAAAAATTCGTAGCTTCATGGGTTAAGCCATTTATTATCTCAAATTTGTCCAAAACTTCTCTAGGATAGCACATCCTATCACTTCTCTTCAAAGGAAAGGAAAGAAGTTTGTATGAACAAAAAAATGCGAGGAAGCTTTTCAGAAGCTCAAAGAGATTTTGACCAGTGTACTAATTCTAGTTGTACCTGATCTAGAAGGTGATTTCATGGTATGTACAGGTGCTTCTCTTGAAGGGATTGGGGTAGTGTTGATGCAGAATGGACAGGTGATTGCATATGAATCATGCAAGCTCAAGGATCATGAGTTAAATTATCCTACGCATGATCTTGAGTTAGCAGCAATAATTCATGCTTTGACAAGGTGGAGACATTTCTTGTTGGGGCACAGATTTGAGCTACATAGCAATCATCATAGCCTTCAGTACATTTTTACTCAGTCTAATTTGAATGCCCACCAGAGGCGATGGATGGAGTTTCTATGCGAGTATGATTTTGAGGTTAAGTACATTTAGGGTAAGGAGAATGTGGTGGTGGATGCTTTGAGTCGTAGGAGACATGTGTTATCATCGATGACTCTTAGTGTGGGTTTGAGGAGTCGGATTCTTCTGGCACTTCCTACAGATTCCTGGTATCAGGAAGTGTGCAGAGAGATTGATTCAGGAAGATCTCTGGAAGGTAAGTTTGCAGGTTACGTTCGAGAGTCAGATGGTCTTTTGAGACATTTGGGGAGGATTTATGTGCCATTTTTGGATGAGCTTCACACCTTGATACTAGCAGAAGCCCATCGTACACCTTACTCAGCACATCCAGGTGTCAAGAAGATGCATGCTGATTTGAAACATTTGTTCTTTTGGTCTGGGATGAAGCGAGATATTGCTGATTTTGTGGCTAGGTGCCTTGAGTGTCAGAGAGTTAAGGCAGAACATTAGCACCCGGGTAGACTTTTGCAGCCTAATATTATGCCTTCTTGTAGAATATATACATATATATACATATATATATGTATACATATATATATATATATATATATATATATATATATATATACATATATATATACTGATATATATATGTATATATATATACCTATGTATATTTATATATAATACGCTGAATGAGGGATTGATAAATTGCAATGGAAAAATTTAATAAATTGCATCGCGATTCATATCACATGAATCAATGTATGTAATGAAATTTTGTGGGCACAAATTGTACCCACGCCTGCAGAAGGCAGAGACCTGCCATCGCAGGTCTATGGCGACAGGGGTACTACGTACCCGTTGTTGGCGCAGTGCTTGCGACCGCAGGTACCGCATACCGTAGCAAGTGTTTGGGGGTGGTAAATTAATGTTAATGTGATGCAAAAAATTTTTTTATGTTAAAACATTTATAATCAATCGATTCTCATTGCTATATAATATGGTGTCAATCGAAATTGTTAAATCGATTTTATGAAAACTTATTAACTATTTATATATTTACATATGTATGTATGTATGCATATATGTGTGTGTGTGTGTGTGTGTGTGTGTGTGTGTGTGTGTGTGTGTGTGTGTGTGTGTGTGTGTGTGTGTGTGTGTGTGTGTGTGTGTGAGATATGTAAACATGTTATTTATAAATTTAAGTTATTATTATTTGATAAATGATTTATATTGAAGCTTTATTTTCATAAAGGTGACTCTTTAATAACTTTCAACTATTTAATAATTTAATTGTTTTAAATTATTAAATAAAGAATTGATAGTTTAGTGGGGAATGTATCAAACAAATATTATTAATTGGAAAATGGATTTTTTTTAGTTCTAATAAGGAAAACTTTTATCCAAAAACAATATATGTGTTCCTCCATTCAAACTTGAAAACTGAAACTGAGATCTCTACATTTTGTAAACTTGGTATAACCAAAACATGTGTTTGCATTGTGTATTCTTTAAGCTATTGTTTTGAGTTTTGGGTTGACTAGTGTTGACCAGTATAGGACATCTACCAGAGGCTTGGGGGTTATGTGATTGTGGTGACATGATGATGTTTTAATCTCGATCTTTATAAACCCAACCATGGTTATGTGATGGAATGCTCTATGTATTGGTTGTGATTACTGATTGTTATAGTTGAGATTTTTATTTATGAGACACTTGACTTAACCATTATTTTGGTCATCGATCAGTTATCCTTGATTATTTTCTAGTCGCCATGATGGGTCTGTAATGTGGATTTATTTTTGATGATATCATGTTGTGACATGTTTGACTCAACCATTTTTGGAGTCTTCGATCAGTATGATTGAGATATATATTTTGGTTATTGAGAACCATTGGATATTTGATTATCAGTGATACTTCAGTTGCCAATAGAGAACTGTTGTGTTCATGATTTTCTATGGATGATAGCTCATGAAGATTTGATGCTTTTTATGCATATTTGATGATTTTATTATGGATTATCTTTTGTGATTTTGAGATTTATGATTCCATGAGCATTAGGGTAGGATATCTGCATGTAGTGATGGGAAGTGGCTTGCAATGGGGGCCGAGGCCCTAAGAGGCTTCCAGGGTAACTCATTGTAAGTTGGATTAATAAGTGATAACATTCACTCCTAATACTAACTGAATGAACCTAAAAATATAAGTGTTTTGTTCTTACCCATGCCTTGAGTGCTCATACAGGCTAGGATGGGAGTAGTGAGATGCATGGTTGCGACCTTGCATTTTGTAGTATGCCTCATCAGTATGAGTGGATACTAGTGGCCACATGAAATCAGTATGGAGCTGTGGAGTTTAGCTAATTGCCAGGGTAACTTGTACGTGATAATTGCGATGACACTTTCCCTCTTGCATAGTAGGTTCCTACATGTCATTGTGTGCCTCTGGGATTAGATGTCAGATTTTGTATTGGAACCTTTGAGTTAGTATACTTTTAGGATTCCTAGACTTATAAAGATATGTGCTATGTGAATTTGATAGCCTATTTTTGACTTGAGGTTATCTCCTTAGCACGGTGGGAGCAGACCCCTTAGGTACCATGCGGTCGGGTGGTAGTGTATTTTCCACTCTTATCATTTTGAGATTCATTGAGATATCGTGGCTGATGCGTCCTTCATGATGGTGGATATGTATCCTTTTTCATTGATGATTAGCATATGTTAGATGATGTTATCTTATGCTTTTATTTACATGTTAGATTACTTCTACATATGATGTTGTATTTATTAGGAGTGACATTCCTACTATGTAATACCAATGATCTCTTCTGTGATTTGGAATTTTATGCACAGAGGGATGGCTAGGATCCACGATGGTCTAATGATGCTATTAATGGTTGGGAGGAACCATGCACTTAGTTTATTATGTTTGATCTTTATGATGGATTTATATGACTTCTATGATGATCTATCATGTGTATCATGTGATTATCTCTAATTTGATGTATCATGGATTAGAATAGGATGATGTACCTTATTCTATGTATGTATATTCTTTTGAGCTTGTCATACCTTGTGACATGTACAGTGGATGATTGAGTATTTGAAATGTAATGTATAAACATTGGACTTATCATTATTATTTCATGTGGATGTTGTACTAAATGGATTCATGTATGTAATTCAACGTTAAGGGATCTTAAAGAATCTAATATGTTATTTATGTTATGTTTATTTTCAGATGGACATTACTATTGCTTCTATTATTGTGCATTAGTTATGTGTGGTATTTGCTTTCAAAAAAAAAAAAATGCTACTAAACTTAGTGAAATTCTAGGTTAATTCTTTGGATCCCTTGGCGGGGCATTACATTTGGTATCAGAGCCCAAGTTTCTACATTGGGAGCTCTGGGTACTTTGGAATAACTAATTTACGATCACTAACTTAGAGAATTTTTGGGCCACTTGGTGGACGATAGAGGAGAAGAAGTTGGGAATTGATATGAGCAATGTTACATGGGAGTTATTCTTAGAGAGTTTCTATGAACGATTCCTACTAGAGGAATGGAAATAGCAAAGGGCTGATGAATTTCATAATCTTAGATAGTACACTTTGTCAGTGACCAAGTATGAGCGTAAGTTTTATGAGCTTATGTCTTTTTCAAGGTTCAGTGAAAATTCAGCTCAGTTGACACAAGATTTTATTAGGGGATTCAATAACTGTATTAGTGGGAGAGTTAAGGTATTTGAGCCAAAAAACCTCAAGGATGCGGTGCATCGAGCTATCCTTGTTGAGAAAAGTGTCAACCTTGGTCAAGGTAGTTTTATAGGAGCGCCAGCAGTATCAGGATCTAAAAGCAATGATAATTTAGGTGGTAACAAGAAGTTTTCTTTCTCTAAGGGGAAACAGTACCAGGAACAGTCTCAGCAGACACAGCAACAGAAGGGCTCAAATTCTCAAGCTCAAGGTGGTGGCAAAGGTTCTAACATCAAGAACAACTGCAATGCTCAACGCAATAAACAGAATCAGACCAATTAGCCAGCTTAGAGTAACCAATCTTTTGTGAGCAGGAACAGTCGTCAGCAATCTAATGTACCACCTATGGGAAGCAGTTCCAAAAGAAATATGGAATGTTTTTCATGTGGTCAGATTGGACATTATGCAGCTCAGTGCCCTCAGTGAGCACCTCAATTCTCAGGAACTAGACCTACAGTGGGTGATGCAGGTAGAGCTCATAGAGTTTTTGCAGTAGTTGATCAGCGTCAGGCAGATCATCAAGGAACAATGGTTGAGACCACAGGTGCTATTAGAGGTATATCTCTTTTAGTATTGTTTGATTTAGGAGCTACAGATTCATTTATTTCACCATCTATAGTTTCTAAGTGTAAGCTGGATGTGGTGAAGCAAGATTATGGTTAGCAAGTGGAACTAGCCTCAGGCATTAAGGTTTCCATAGACTCTATAGTTCATAAGTGCAGGCTTAGTTTAGGAAGCTTTGATACGGCAGAGATCTTCGAGTCATACCCCTTGGTTCCTATGATTTGGTTCTAGGCATGGACTAGCTTGGATCTCATAGAGCCAGTAAAGATTGCAGGAAGAAAATTATTATGTGCCAAGATGACAAAGGGAATGATGTACAGATAGTTGGGATACCGAGGCCTATATCTCTGGGGATGATTTCTGCTATGCAATTGAAGCGAAGTTTTCGAAAGGGATGTCAAAAATTTGTTGTTATGGTAAATGATCTTGATGAAGAATATCCCATGAGGGAGACTTTGGATCACCCTATTTTGCAGGAGTACGCAGATGTCTTTCCAAGTGAGATTCCAGGCACGCCTCCAAAGAGGGACATTGACTTTAGTATTGATTTGATTCCTGGAGCAGAGCCTATCCGTGAAGCTCTTTATCACATGACTACTCAGGAATTGGGTGAGCTATGTCTTCAGCTAGAGGAACTTCTGGCCAAAGGGAGAATTTGACCTAGTGTATCACCATCGGGAGGTCCAGTGCTCTTTGTGAAGAAGAAAGACGGTTCTTTGCGCCTTTGTATTGACTATAGATAGTTGAATAAGGTGACTATTAAGAACAGTTATCCTTTACCTAGGATTGATGACTTATTCGATCAGATCAAGGGAGCTACAGTATTCTCCAAGATTGACCTTAAGTCAAGATACCACCAGCTTCGCATTAAGGAAGTGAATATTCATAAGATTGCTTTTCGAAAAAGTTATGGGCATTATGAGTTCACAGTGGTACCTTTCGGATTGACTAATGCTCCATCGATTTTCATGAGTTTGATGAATGGTGTGTTTCGATCTTATCTGGACAGGTTTGTACTCATTTTTCTTGATGACATATTGGTATATTCTAGGACTTAGAAGGAGCATGAGGAACACTTGCGGTTGGTATTGCAGTGTTTGAGAGACAATTAGCTTTATGCTAATGCAGCTAAGTGCAAATTCTTCAAAATAGAGATTCAGTATTTAGGGCATGTTATTTCAGGTGATGGTATTTTAGTGGTTCCTGCAAAGATTCAGGCGATAATAGATTGGCCTACACTGACTAATGTGTCATAAATTCGTAGCTTCATGGGTTTAGCCAGTTATTATCACAGATTTATCCAGTTATGTTCACTATTGATCAAAAATGAGTTAAATCAGTTAACTCCTTTTTCTACTCAAATTGAATTAGTTAACTCCTTATTTTACTGAAATTAAATCTGTTAATTCCCTTTAATTTGAAAATATCCCTTTATGATCGAACTTCACCTTTAATCTTGACCGTTGATTGAAATCGATCTCAACCATTGATGAATTTCAGGAAAGTCTATTTAAGAGACCCTCATCTCTTCATTTTTAAAGGTTGAATGAGAATTTGCATCGAATTGTTGCTGGAATTAATACTCACATTTGCTCATATTCACATATGCAAAGATCAAGTTTGACCAAAAGTTGACCAGATTTAACCACGGTTGACTTGAGTTGACTAGTTTCGAAAAGAATTTTGAAATAATTAAACAAAATTATTTAATTAAATGGAGATGTTACTTCTAATTAATTAAACAAAGTTATTTAATTAAATGAGAAGCCATTCCTAATTAATTAAATAAGAAAAGTGTCTCTAATTAAGTAAAGATTATTTAATTAAATAGAAAAAGTAATTATGAGAGCATATCTCATTTTATTAAATTAAATATCTCAACAAAATGTCTCTTCAGTTCAAAAAGGGAAATTTCTAGTTCACTATTGATCAAAAATGAGTTAAATAAGTTAACTCATTTTTCTACTCAAATTGAATCAATTAACTCTTTATTTTACACAATTTAAATCTGTTAACTCCCTTTAATTTGGAAATCTCCCTTTATGACTGAACTTCACCTTTAATCCTGACTATTGATTGAAATCGATCTCAACCATTGATGACTTCCATGAAAGTCTATATAAATGACCCTCATCTCTTCATTTTGAAAGGTTGAATGAGAATTTGCATCCAATTGTTGCTGGAATTCATACTCACATTTGCTCATATTGACATACGCAAAGATCAAGTTTGACCAAAAAATTGTCGAGATTTAACCACAGTTGACTTGAGTTGACTAGTTTTGAAAAGAATTTTGAAATAATTAAACAAAATTATTTAATTAAATGCAGTACTTATTTCTAATTAATTAAATAAAGTTATTTAATTAAATGAGAAGTCATTCCTAATTAATTAAATGAAGTTATTTAATTAAATAAGAAAAGTGTCTCTAATTAATTAAAGATTATTTAATTAGATAGAAAAAGTAATTATGAGATCATATCTCATTTTATTAAATTAAATATCTCAAAAAAATCTCTCTTCAGTTCAAAAAGGGAAATGTTCAGTTCACTATTGATAAAAAATGAGTTAAATCAATTAACCCCTTTTTCTACTCAAATTGAATCAATTAACTCCTTATTTTACTCAAATTAAATCTGTTAACTCCCTTTAATTTGGAAATCACCCTTTATGACTGAACTCCACCTTTAATCCTGACCGTTGATTGAAATTGAACTCAACCGTTGATAAATTTCAAGAAAGTCTATTTAAGAGACCTTCATCTCTTCATTTTGAAAGGTTGAATGAGAATTTGCATCAATTTGTTGCTAGAATTCATACTCACATTTGCTCATATTCACATACGCAAAGATCAAGTTTGACCAAAAGTTGACCAGATTTAACCACGGTTGACTTGAGTTGACTAGTTTCGAAAAGAATTTTGAAATAATTCAACCAAATTATTTAATTAAATGGAGTACTCACTTCTAATTAATTAAACAAAGTTATTTAATTACATGAGAAGCCATTCCTAACTAATTAAATGAAGTTATTGAATTAAATAAGAAAAGCATCTCTAATTAATTAAAGATTATTTAATTAAATAGAAAAAGTAATTATATGAGCATATCTTATTTTATTAAATTAAATATCTCAACAAAATCTCTCTTGAGTTCAAAAAGGGAAATTTCCAGTTCACTATTGATCAAAAATGAGTTAAATGAGTCAACTCCTTTTTCTACTCAAATTGAATCAGTTAACTCCTTATTTTACTCAAATTAAATCTTTTAACTCCCTTTAATTTGGAAATCTCCCTTTATGACTGAACTTCACCTTTAATCCTAACCATTGATTGAAATCGATCTCAACTGTTGATGAATTCTAGGAAAGTCTATTCAAGAGACCCTCATCTCTTCATTTTGAAAGGTTGAATGAGAATTTGCATCGAATTGTTGCTGGAATTCATACTCACATTTGCTCATATTCACATACGCAAAGATCAAGTTTGACCAAAAGTTGACCAGGTTTAACCACGGTTGACTTGAGTTGACTAGTTTCAAAAAGAATTTTGAAATAATTAAACAAAATTATTTAAATAAATGGAGTACTTCTAATTAATTAAACAAAGTTATTTAATTAAATGAGAAGCCATTCTTAATTAATTAAATGAAGTTATTTAATTAAATAATAAATGTGTGTCTAATTAATTAAAGATTATTTAATTAAATAGAAAATGTAATTATGAGAGCATATCTCATTTTATTAAATTAAATATCTCGACAAAATCACTCTTCAGATCAAAAAGGAAAATTTCCAGTTCACTATTGATAAAAAATGAATTAAATTAGTTAACTCCTTTTTCTACTGAAATTGAATCAGTTAACTCCTTATTTTACTCAAATTAAATTTGTTAACTCTCTTTAATTTGGAAATCTCCCTTTATGACTGAACTTCACCTTTAATCCTGACCGTTGATTGAAATCGATCTCAACCATTGATGAATTCCAGGAAGATCTATTTAAGAGACCCTCATCTCTTCATTTTGAAAGGTTGAATGAGAATTTGCATCGAATAGTGGATGAAATTCATACTTACATTTGCTCATATTCACATATGCAAAGATCAAGTTTGACCAAAAGTTCACGAGATTTAACCACAGTTGACTTGAGTTGAATAGTTTTGAAAAGAATTTTGAAATAATTAATCAAAATTATTTAATTAAATGGAGTACTTACTTCTGATTAATTAAACAAAGTTATTTATTTAAATGAGAAGCCATTCATAATTAATTAAATGAAGTTATTTAATTAAATAAGAAAAATGTCTCTAATTAATTAAAGATTATTTAATTAAATAGAAAAAGTAATTATTAGAGCATATCTCATTTTATTAAATTAAATATATCAACAAAATGTCTCTTCAGTTGAAAAAGGGAAATTTCCAGTTCACTATTGATAAAAAATGAGTTAAATGAATTAACTCCTTTTTCTACTCAAATTGAATCAGTTAACTCCTTATTTTACTCAAATTAAATCTGTTAACTCCCTTTAATTTGGAAATCTGCCTTTCTGACTGAACTTCACCTTTAATCCTGACCTTTGATTGAAATCAATCTCAGCCATTGATGAATTCTAGGAAAGTCTATTTAAGAGACCCTCATCTCTTTATTTTGAAAGGTTGAATGAGAATTTGTATCGAATTATTGTTGGAATTCATACACACATTCGCTAATATTCACATACACAAAGATCAAGTTTGACCAAAAGTTGACCAAATTTAACCACAGTTGACTTGAGTTGACTAGTTTTGAAAAGAATTTTGAAATAAAATTATTTAATTAAATGGAATACTTACTTCTAATTAATTAAATAAAGTTATTTAATTAAATGAGAAGCCATTCTTAATTAATTAAATGAAGTTAATTAATTAAATAAAAAAAGTGTATCTAATTAATTAAAGATTCTTTAATTAAATAGAAAAAGTAATTATGAGAGTAGATCTCATTTTATTAAATTAAATATCTCAACAAAATCTCTCTTCAGTTCAAAAAGTGAAATTTACAGTTCAGTATTGATAAAAAATGAGTTAAATCAGTTAACTCCTTTTTCTACTCAAATTGTATCAGTTAACTCTTTATTTTATTAAAATTAATTCTGTTAACTCCCTTTAATTTTGAAATCTCCCTTTATGATTGAACTTCACCTTTAATCCTGAGCGTTGATTGAAATCGATCTCAACCGTCGATGAATTTCAGGAAAGTCTATTTAAGAGACCCTCATCTCTTCATTTTGAAAGGTTGAATGAGAATTTGCGTCAAATTGTGGATGAAATTTATACTCACATTTGCTCATATTGACATATGCAAAGATCAAGTTTGACTAAAAGTTGACCAGATTTAACCACGGTTGACTAGTTTCAAAAAAAAATTTGAAATAATTAAACGAAATTATTTAATTAAATGGATTACTATTCAACGAAATCTCTCTTCAATTCAAAAAGGGAAATTTCCTGTTCACTATTGATAAAAAATGAGTTAAATCAATTAACTCTTTTTTCTACTCAAATTGGATCAGTTAACTCCTTATTTTACTCAAATTAAATCCGTTAACTCCCTTTAATTTAGAAATCTCCCTTTATGACTGAACTTCACCTTTAATCCTGACCGTTGATTGAAATCGATCTCAACCGTTGATGAATTTCAGGAAAGTCTATTTAAGAGACCCTCATCTCTTCATTTTGAAAGGTTGAATGAGAATTTGCATCGAATTGTTGTTGGAATTCATACTCACATTTGCTCATATTCACATACACAAAGATCAAGTTTGACCAAAAGTTAACCAGATTTAACCACGGTTGACTTGATTAGACTAGTTTCGAAATTTTTTTGAAATAATTAAACAAAATTATTTAATTAAATGGAGTACTTACTTCTAATTAATTAAACAAAGTTATTTAATTAAATAAGAATCCATTCCTCATTAATTAAATGAAGTTATTTAATTAAATAAGAAAAGTGTCTCTAATTAATTAAAGATTATTTAATTAAATAGAAAAAGTAATTATAAGAGCATATCTCATTTTATTAAATTAAATATCTCAACAAAATCTCGCTTCAGTGCAAAAAGGGAAATTTCGAGTTCACTATTGATAAAAAATGAGTTAAATCAGATAACTCATTTTTCTATTCAAATTGAATCAATTAACTCCTTCTTTTACTCAAATTAAATCTGTTAACTCCCTTTAATTTGGAAATCTCGCTTTATGAAATAGATCTTAACCATTGATTGAAATCGATCTTAACCGTTGATGAATTCTAGGAAAGTCTATTTAAGAGACCCTTATCTCTTCATTTTGAAAGGTTGAATAAGAATTTGCATCGAATTGTTGCTGGAATTCATACTCACATTTGCTCATATTCACATACACAAAGATCAAGTTTGACCAAAAGTTGACCAGATTTAACCACAGTTGACTTGAGTTGACTAGTTTCGAAAAGAATTTTGAAATAATTAAACAAAATTATTTAATTAAATGAAGTACTTACTTCTAATTAATTAAACAAAGTTATTTAAATAAATGAGAAGCCATTCCTAATTGATTAAATGAAGTTATTTGATTAAATAAGAAAAGTGTCTCTAATTAATTAAAGATTATTTAATTAAATAGAAAACATATTTATGAGGGCATATCTCATTTTATCAAATTAATTATCTGAAGAAAATCTCTTTTTAGTTCAAAAAGGAAAATTTCCAGTTCACTATTGATAAAAAATGAGTTAAATCAGTTAACACCTTTTTATTCTCAAATTGAATCAGTTAACTCCTTATTTTACTCAAATTAAATTTATTAACTCCCTTTAATTTGGAAATCTCTCTTTATGACTGAACTTCACCTTTAGTCCTGACTGTTGATTGAAATCGATGTCAACCATTGATGAATTCCAGGAAAGTCTATTTAAGAGACCCTCATCTCTTCATTTTGAAAGGTTGAATGAGAATTTGCATCGAATTGTTGCTGGAATTCATACTCACATTTGCTCATATTCACATACACGAAGATCAAGTTTGACCAAAAGTTGACAAGATTTAACCACAGTTGAATTGAGTTGACTAGTTTCGAAAAGAATTTTGAAATAATTAAACGAATTTATTTAATTAAATGTAGTACTTACTTCTAATTAATTAAATAAAGTTATTTAAATAAATGAGAAGCCATTCCTAATTGAATAAATGAAGTTATTTAATTAAATAAGAAAAGTGTCTCTAATTAATTAAATATTATTTAATTAAATAGAAAAAGTAATTATGAGAGCATATCTCATTTTATTAAATTAAATATCTCAACAAAATCTCTCTTGAGTTCAAAAAGGGAAATTTTCAGTTCACTATTGATAAAAAATGAGTTAAATGAGTTAACTCCTTTTTCTACACAAATTGAATCAGTTAACTCCTTATTTTACTCAAATAAAATCTGTTAACTCCCTTTAATTTGAAAATCTCCCTTTATAACTGAACTTCACCTTTAATCTTGACCGTTGATTGAAATCGATCTCGACCGTTGATGAATTCCAAGAAAGTCTATTTAAGAGACCCTCATCTCTTCATTTTGAAAGGTTGAGTGAGAATTTGCATCAAATTGTTGCTAGAATTCATACTCACATTTTCTCATATTCACATACGCAAAGATCAAGTTTGACAAAAAGTTGACCAAATTTAAAGATGGTTGACTTGAGTTGACTAGTTTCAAAACAAATTTTGAAATAATTAAACAAAATTATTTAATTAAATGGAGTACTTACTTCTAATTAATTAAACAAAGTTATTTAATTAAATGAGAAGCCATTCCTAATTGATTAAATGAAGCTATTTACTTAAATAAAAAAAGTGTCTCTAATTAATTAAAGATTGTTTAATTAAATAGAAAAAGTAATTATGAGAGCATATCTCATTTTATTAAATTAAATATCTCAACAAAATCTCTCCTCAGTTCAAAAAGGGAAATTTCCAGTTCACTATGGATCAAAAATGAGTTAAATCAGTTAACTCCTTTTTTCTACTCAAATTGAATCAGTTAACTCCTTATTTTAGTCAAATTAAATCTGTTAACTCCCTTTAATTTGAAAATCTCCCTTTATGACTGAACTTCACCTTTAATCCTGACCGTTGATTGAAATCGATCTCAACCCTTGATAAATTTTAGAAAAGTCTATTTAAGAGACTCTCATCTCTTCATTTTGAAAGGCTGAATGAGAATTTGCATCGAATTGTTGCTGGAATTCATACTCACATTTGCTCGTATTCACATACGCAAAGATCAAGTTTGACCACAAGTTGACCAGATTTAACCACGGTTGACTTGAGTTGACTAGTTTTGAATTTTTTTTTGAAATAATTAAATGAAATTATTTAATTAAATGGAACATTTACTTCTAATTAATTATACAAAGTTATTTAATTAAATGAGAACCCATTCCTAATTAGTGAAATGAAGTTATTTAATTAAATAATAAAAGTGTTTCTAATTAATTAAAGATTATTTAATTAAATAGAAAAAATAATTATGAGAGCATATCTCATTTTATTAAATTAAATATCTCAACAAAATCTCTCTTCGGTTCAAAAAGGGATATTTCCAGTTCACTATTGATAAAAAATAAGTTAAATCAGTTAACTCCTTTTTCTACTCAAATTGAATCAGTTAACTCATTATTTTACTCAAATTAAATCTGTTAACTCACTTTAATTTGGAAATCTCCCTTTATGACTGAACTTCACCTTTAATCCTGACCATTGATTGAAATCGTTCTCAATCGTTGATGAATTCCAAGAAAGTCTATTTAAGAGACCATCATCTCTTCATTTTGAAAGGTTGAATGAGAATTTGCATCGAATTATTGCTGGAATTCATACTCACATTTGCTCTATTTTACATACGCAAAGATTAAGTTTGACCAAAAGTTGACCAGATTTAACTACGGTTGACTTGAGTTGACTAGTTTCGAAAAGAGTTTTGAAATAATTAAAAGAAATTATTTAATTAAATGGAGTACTTACTTCTAATTAATTAAACAAAGTTACTTAATTAAATGAGAAGCTATTCCTAATTAATTAAATGAAGTTATTTAATTAAATAAGAAAAGTGTCTCTAATTAATTAAAGATTGAAGTTATTTAATTAAATAAGAAAAGTGTCTCTAATTAATTAAAGATTGTTTAATTAAATAGAAAAAGTAATTATGAGAGCATATCTCATTTTATTAAATTAAATATCTCAACAAAATCTCTCTTCAGTTCAAAAAGGAAAATTTTCAGTACACTAATGATAAAAAATGAGTTAAATCAGTTAACTCCTTTTTCTACTCAAATTGAATCAGTTAACTCCTTATTTTACTCAAATTAAATTTGTTAACTCCCTTTAATTTGGAAATCTCCCGTTATGACTGAACTTCACCTTTAATCCTGACCGTTGATTGAAATTAATCTCAACTGTTGATGAATTCCAGGAAAGTCTATTTAAGAGACCCTCATCTCTTAATTTTGAAAGGTTGAATGAGATAATGCATCGAATTGTTGCTAGAATTTATACTCGCATTTGCTCATATTCACATACGCAAAGATCAAGTTTGACCAAAAGTTGACCAGATTTAACCACGGTTGGCTTGAGTTGACTAGTTTCAAAAAGAATTTTGAAATAATTAAATGAAATTATTTAATTAAATGGAGTACTTACTTCTAATTAATTAAACAAAGTTATATAATTAAATGAGAAGCCATTCCTAATTAATTAAATGAAGTTATTTAATTAAATAAGAAAAGTGTCTCTAATTAATTAAAGATTGTTTAATTAAATAAAAAAAGTAGTTATGAGATCATATCTTATTTTATTAAATTAAATATGTCAGCAAAATCTCTCTTCAGTTTAAAAAGGGAAATTTTTAGTACACTAATGATAAAAAATGAGTTAAATCAGTTAACTCCTTTTTCTACTCAAATTGAATCAGTTAACTCCTTATTTTACTCAAATTAAATCTGTTAACTCCCTTTAACTTGTAAATCTCCCTTTATGACTAAACTTCACCTTTGATCCTGATTATTGATTGAAATCGATCTCAACCGTTGATGAATTCTAGGAAAGTCTATTTAAGAGACCCTCATCTCTTCATTTTGAAAGGTTGAATGAGAATTTGCATCAAATTATTGCTGGAATTCATACTCACATTTTCTCATATTCACATACGCAAAGATCAAATTTTATCAAAAGTTGACTAGATTTAACCACGGTTGACTCTAGTTGACTAGTTTCGAAAATTTTTTTGAAATAATTAAATGAAATTATTTAATTAAATGGAGTACTTACTTCTAATTAATTAAACAAAGTTATTTAATTAAATGAGAAGCCATTCCTAATTAATTAAATGAAGTTATTTAATTAAATAAGAAAAGTGTCTCTAATTAATGAAAGATTGTTTAATTAAATAGAAAAAGTAATTATGAGAGCATATCTCATTTTATTAAATTAAATATCTCAACAAAATCTCTCTTCAGTTCAAAAAGAGAAATTTCCAGTTCACTATTGATCAAAAATAAGTTAATTGAGTTAACTCCTTTTTCTACTTAAATTGAGTCAGTTAACTCCTTATTTTACTCAAATTAAATCTGTTAACTCCTTTTAATTTAGAAATTTCCCTTGATGACTGAACTTCACCTTTAATGCTAACCGTTGATTGAAATCGATCTCAACCATTGATGAATTTCAGGAAAGTCTATTTAAGAGACCCTCATCTCTTCATTTTGAAAGGTTGAATGAGAATTTGCATCAAATTGTTGCTGGAATTCATACTCACATTTGCTCATATTCATATACGCAAAGATCAAGTTTGACCAAAAGTTGACCAGATTTAACCATGATTGACTTGAGTTGACTAATTTCGAAAAAACTTTTGAAATAATTAAATGAAATTATTTAAGTAAATGGAGTACTTACTTCTAATTAATTAAACAAAGTTATTTAATTAAATGAGAAGCCATTCCTAATTAATTAATTTAAGTTATTTGATTAAATAAGAAAAGTGTCTCTAATTAATTAAAGATTATTTAATTAAATAGAAAAAATAATTATGAGAGCATATCTCATTTTATTAAATTAAATATCTCAACAAAATCTATCTTTAGTTCAAAAAGGGAGTTAACATATTTAATTTGATTAAAATAAGGAGTTAACTGATTGAATTTGAGTAGAAAAAGGAGTTTACTAATTTAACTCATTTTTTTATCAATAGTGAACTAGAAATTTCTCTTTTTGAACTAAAGAGAGATTTTGTTGAGATATTTAATTTAATAAAATGAGATATGCTCTCGTAATTACTTTTTCTATTTAATTAAATAATCTTTAATTAATTGGAGACACTTTTCTTATTTAATTAAATAACTTCATTTAATTAATTAGGAATGACTTCTCATTTAATTAAATAACTTTGTTTAATTAATTAGAAGTAAGTACTCTATTTAATTAAATAATTTCATTTAATTATTTTAAATTTTTTTCAAAACTAGTCAACTCAAGTCAACTGTGGTTAAATCAAGTCAACTTTTGGTCAAACTTGATCTTTGCGTATGTGAATATGAGCAAATGTAAGTATGAATTCTAGCAACAATTCGATGCAAATTCTCATTCAACCTTTCAAAATGAAGAGATGAGGTTCTCTTAAATAGACTTTCCTGGAATTCATCAACGGTTGAGATCGATTTCAATCAACAGTCAGGATTAAAGGTGAAGTTCAGTCATAAAGGGAGATTTCCAAATTGAAGTGAGTTAACAGATTTAATTTGAGTAGAATAAGGAGTTAACTGATTCAATTTGAGTAGAAAAATGAGTTAACTCATTTAACTCATTTTTTATCAATAGTGAACTGAAAATTTCCCTTTTTGAACTGAAGAGAGATTTTGTTGAGATATTTAATTTAATAAAATAAGATATTCTCTCGTAATTCCTTTTTCTATTTAATTAATTAATCTTTAATTATTTAGAGAATCTTTTCTTATTTAATTAAATAACTTTATTTAATTAATTAGGAATGGGTTCTCATTTAATTAAATAACTTTGTTTAATTAATTAGAAGTAAGTACTCTATTTAATTAAATAGTTTTGTTTAATTATTTCAAAATTCTTTTTGAAACTAGTCAACTCAAGTCAACTGTGGTTAAATTTGGTCAACTTTTGGTCAAACTTGATCTTTACGAATGTGAATATGAGAAAATGTGAGTATGAATTCCAGCAACAATTCGATGCAAATTCTCATTCAACCTTTCAAAATGAAGAGATGAGGGTCTCTTAAATAAACTTTCTTAGAATTCATCAACGGTTGAGATCGATTTCAATCAACGTGTGAGGCCTCGCCCCGACCCATCATGGCATAGTGATACATTACTATTATTTTGTTATTCACGACTCGAGATGTCGAGACATTATTTGATGCTTAGAACATACTTTATTATTTCATGTTGTTTGATGTTACTTTCGGATATATTGGATGATTGTCATTTAATGTTTCATGTATATGTATGTCGATGAAACCAGTAAAGGTAGGATTGAGACTTTGCTTTAAGAGCTTTTAGATGATTAGGAATTAAGCAGGATGAAGAAACCCTTATTGATGTATGTTTTAATTTATGAGAATTTATGATACGTATACATTTATGTACATGTGATTTTACGGGACTACTGATGTGTGCAATGAGTGTGGAGATATTTAGCCGAGAAACCCTACGGAGGAATAGAACTGATCTCTTTGTGCTAAATTTTGGAAACCTTGTTGTTCATAATTCACGTATTGTCTTGTGAGATATATGTATGTATCTTCTTTGTTTATTGAATGTTAATGTTCGTAATTATGTTCTTTTAGTGTCATTTGACACTCATAAACTGGTTATGTTCTTCAACATGCTGCTTAGGGTTAATTTTTTAACCTTTGGACCAAGTTGGTTTAAGTTAGTGTCAGTTTACTATTAGGTTCTTAATCAAGGTTAGTCATCCCTTAATCCAGATTAGTGTTTAATCTGCAAGTTAGAGTAGTTAGATGGACCTATTTTATTCCTAAATTTTTTATTTGGCTCTAAACCTCTTTCCTAAGGCTTAAAACTTGATATTATTATACCCAAAGGGTATGGGTATGGGTTAGGGGTCTTTTCCAACCCCTAAGCCCCTTTTATTGACTTTTGAGGTCACTCAAAAAGTTCCTTTTTGCCTTTGTACGAAAATTGACCATGGTTATCTTGAGTTACCTCACCTCATCTCCATTTAGGGTTTAACCATGGTGTAGGTTGAGTTAGGAGTTTATAGAATTGCTAGTGGGTGGAAATAGTTATTGCTCCTTTTGGTGGTTGAGTTGGAGGTTTATTTAGAGGCCCTTCTTGGACTTGTGGAGGTTGTTACCCAATCTCTACATTTAGAGAAGAGTTCTTGAAGATTGAAGGAAGGAAATGGAAACTCTACTCGAACTTTTTCTTTGCCATTACCTCTTTGTGAAGGTAGGAAATTCTCATCTCCCTTATTTGGTTTTTATGTTTTGTTTCATGCTCATGCTACCTTGTTGTTATTTCACTGTTTTTATGGTTGTGGGTATGTTGGGAAGATTTGAAAACTATGTTATTTTGGTTGTTTTTCCTTTCATGTTTATGTTTGCAATTTTTGAGTTTTTCCTTGCATGGGTGTTTTGGTATCACTCACCCTTGGAGAGGACAGAAGTGACCAATTTTGGGAAAGGTCTGTTTAGTTGGACTCCAACCAGTGTAGAGTCTCTTCTCAGGATGAGAAGAGGGAGAAAGGGAAGGTGTTATGGGACCCTACCCATCAGCACAAACCTAGTATGAGTATGGTATTTTTAAATGGAAGAACAGAAGTTCATAGTTATTAGCTCCGATTGGGCATCTGAATTGGTGTTGTGCTTGACTTCTCTAGTTGGAAGAATCCACCTTTCCCTAGTGTTGATTCATTGTGGATCTTTTTGTGAAAACCTTGTATGAACATGCATGTGTTTGATTTGTTTCTTGGTTATGCTTGTTATCACCTGATCAAATTTTGTTTCCTCCTTGGTTCTAGAAATGTATTACAGAAAATATTATAAATCCCTTGATGAGGATCATGGAGAAAATTCTATTTAATTGTTGAAATTTGGGATTGAGATCCTATTGTAAATTGTATTTTAAACTTATTGTAAATGGCAACGAAGCTGGGTTCTCTTCCTGATTCTTTCCCAGCTGAGCCTTTGAATCAGGTTTGCCAATAAAATTGGTGTTGAGAATAATTGCTTGTTATGTGATTTAATTGCAAATTTTTAAATTTAGATGGTTGAATCTCAAAATTTGGATGGAATTGATGATGTTCAATTTGGTAAAATTTTCAAGTTTTTCCTTTATGTTGAAAATGAAAATTTTGATCATGGATGTAGATTCAGGTTGGATGGTTATTTGAATCAAACAATTCTTGCATCATTGATCTAAAATGAATAATCGATACTCTTAGTATATTAAATTGTAATAAGTTTGTATAGATTGTTGTAAAAAAAAAAAACCATTTATTCTCCCTTGATTATTAAGCAACAAAAAAAAAAAAACCATAGCTTACATTGCTCTTGAAATTCTATACTTAGAATAATTTCAAAAAAAAAATATACACTCCCAGGAGCAAAAATTGCTCACTGGAAATTGTATGAGAGATCTTTTATTTTGTATGAGTAACAGAGAATATTCTTTTAAATATTCTTTCCATTTAAATTTTGTGATAAAACAAAATCAAGTTTATTTCTTATCCATTGGCTTGGGTGGACGTCAGTTCTGGAATGAATATTATAATTGGTTGTATGCCAAAGTCAAAGATGATCATGGGGGGGGGGGGGGTGACGTCACCCTGCCCCAATGTCCCATCTCATCTCCTTACCCAAAAATGGCGCTCACCTCATTGATGTGTTGGGTGATAGTTTCAATGACATATTCATGCAAACCAATTCGTTCTGCCTTCCCCTTGTGTTTTTTTGCATCCTTGGATCGCTGTTTGTATTAGGAGGTAATTGGTAAATACTTGCTTATTAATAAAAGAGACCGAAAGGTCAATTAATACAAAAGGAAGAGACGATGTTTCCTTAGGAAACGATCGTAAAGAATAGAAACATTCTATTCCAGAGAAAGCAAAAAATGAAAGCAAACTAAAGCTAAAGATATTTACAAGATAACCATTAACTAATAATAGATGTCTTATCTATTATTGTAATACCCTCTCTTAATGGTTAATCTATCTAACACACCAAGCTGTCCTCTGAATTTGACAAACTTATCAGGACCAAGAGGCTTGGTGAGAATGTCTACAGTCTGATCTGAGGTAGGAACATACTGTAGATCTATAGTCCCGTCTTCAACCAGCTGTCATATGTAATGACAATGAACATCCACATGCTTGGTTCGTTCATGGAAGACTAGATTCTGTGCTAACTTGATAACGCCTTCATTATCAACAAACAGAGAAGTTGGTCCTGCTGGTGACATCTGCATATCCCCAAGCATCCAACAAAGCTAGATAGCTTCACATCTTGCCTTAATAGTCCCTCTATATTCAGCCTCTGTAGAAGAGAGAGAAATTGCCTGCTGCTTCTTGCTGGTCCATGTGACTGCACCGGATCCCAAACTGAACACATATCCAGATGTTGACTTTTTATCATCAATAGAGCCTGCCCAATCTGAATCTGTGAACCCACTGAGTTTAGGATTAGAACTCTGAGAATACAGAAGTCCATAATCAGAAGTTCCCTTCACATAATAAAGCACACACTTTGCTGCCATCCAATGATCAGCCTTAGGAGCTGTCATAAAGCATGAAATATAGCTGACTGCAAAGCTGATATCAGGCCTAGTAGCAGATAGGTAGATGAGGTTGCCTACTAGTTGCCTATACGTAGTATCATCAACGGAAGGAGAATTAGACTTGGCTGATAACTTGAGACCTTTCTCCATTGGTGTAGATGTAGGTTTGCAATCCTGCATTCGGAATTTGTCTAACAAGGCTCTGGCATATTTGGACTGAGAGATGAATATACTAGAAGACTATTGCCAAACTTCAACACGTAAGAAATAATGCATGAGCCCAAGGTCATTCATATCAAAAGACTGGCATAAGTGTTGTTTGATTCCCTGAATCAAAGATGTTGAACTGCTAGTGATGATCAGATCATCCACATAGATAACCAGAAGGATGATGTCACTGTCAGTAGTCTTGATGTAGAGATTTGAGTCTGAAGAACTCCTCTTGAAGCCTTGATCACTGAGGTACGTATCAATCTTGATGTACCATGCCCGAGGGACCTGCTTCAAACCATAGAGAGCTTTTACCAATCTGAGAACCTGATGGTCTTTACCAGCAACCTTGAAACCAGGAGGCTGCGTCATGTAGACCTCTTCATAGAGATCACCATTCAGGAAAGCACTCTTTATGTCCATCTGATGGACCTTCCAGCCAAACTGTGCTGCCCTGGCTAGGACTAATCTGATGGTTCTCATCTTTGTAGTAGGAGCAAAGGTCTCCTCATAATCAATGCCCTGATGCTGAGAAAAGCCCTTTGCCACTAAACGAGCTTTGTACTTATCCAAAGTACCATCTAATTTGTATTTGATTTTGTAGACCCATTTGCAGCTAATGGGTTTCTTCCCTGGGGGAAGATCAGAAAGGACCCAAGTGTTGTTCTTCAGCAGGCTCTAGTGTTTAGATTGCATGGCCTATTCCCACTCTGGAATTCCTTTAGCCTTGAAATATGTTTGAGGTTCAAACACACTGTGAATGTTGGCCATAAGAGCAAAGTTAACAGAATCTATAGTTTTTCTCTTTTTTTGAGTAGTTCTCCCATCAATGAGCTCATCATCATGAAGATCAACAAGTGTCTTAGCCCACCACTTAGGCCGAAGAGGAGAATGACCAACAGTAGTACTAGGAGATGCTTGATCAGCAGGATCCTGATCAGAAGAATCTGGATCAAACTCAGGTGAAGCATCTTCAAAACGAGGTGATCCTGCAGGAGAAGCCGGAGGTGGCTGTACAGGTATCACTGGCAGGACTAGAGCTGTAGGAGCTACTGGAGCCCTCCCATCAGGTGGACCTAATGGAAGCCGAACTCCCAAATCATGAACCTACATAGGTTGGTCTGCTAGATTAGGAACAGGAGAAACAGGCATGAATGGTCCTTGCTGCTCATCAAAGACTACATCGTGGTTGTATATGAGACGAGATGTCTCAACATCAATAAGGCGGTAGGCTTTGTGAAGACTGCTATATCTAGCAAGCATCAATTTTTGACTCTTGGCATCCAACTTGGTGCGTGAAGTATCAGGGATCCAAACAAAAGCAAGAGAGCCAAAAACCTTCAGTCGACTGATTTTGGGCTTACGACCTGACCAGGCCTCTTCTGGAGTTTTACCTTTGACCGCCACTATGGGTGACCGGTTCAATAGATAAACTGTAGTGTTAACTACTTCTGCCCAAAAACGCTTTGGAACATGTCTGTGTTCGAGCATGGAACGAGCCATCTCGGTGATTGTCCTGTTCCGACGTTCAACTACACTGTTCTATTGTGGCATGTGGGGTGTGGTGAACTAACGTTGGATGCCATGTGTATCCAAGAAGCTGGAGAAAATATTAGAACAAAATTCCCCCCCATTGTCTGATCTAAGAGTAATAATAGATTTCCCAGACTCTTTTTCAACTAAGGGTTTAAACTTCTGAAATACAATAAATGCATCAAATTTCTTTTTAAGGAAATACACCCACATTTTCTACTGAAATCATCTACAAACAACAAAAAATACCTGTACCCAAGAACAGAAGGAGTGGCCATAGGGCCACAGATATCAGCATGAACAAGCTAAAGTACTTGAGAAGCTCGCCAAGAATCGCCACTGACTGACCGAGAGTAGATTTAGTTCCATCCCTGGAATGTAGTACACATCAAGAAATATGAGCTTTCTCCCAATAGACTGAATTTGAATGTTTCCTTTACCAACAACCATGTACTCTTCTCCACCACCAAAGATAACAAAATCTGAATAAGGCTGGTAGTAAGTAAACCAGTCTCTGCGGTGAGTGAAATATCGAGAGGCACTTGAATCAATGTACCGAGAAAATGACTGTACATGATCTGCGGGTCTTTTAGCCATGAAGGTGTAAAAGGCAGATTCCACCTGCTTAGTGTACTCTGCACTATTCGCTTTGGGTTGCGAACCTCATTGCTTAGACTGGGCAGCTAAGCGTTTTGGACATGCAACCTTCATGTGACCATACTTGTGGCAATAGTTGCATTGAATGTTCTTCTTTTTGGTACCATTGGATGCTGGAGCAGAAGACTTCTGCTGAGATAGTTGCTGAAACTTGCCCTTATCCTTCTGAAAGGATTTCGCAGCAAAAGCTTTCTTAGTGGAGGTGGAACTGGAGCTGCTACCGAACTGTTGTTTCCACCGATCTTGCTGAAGTAGCAGGGTGCAGAGATCAGTGAACTTTAGATCAACACCAGTAGATGTGATGTTGAGAGTCTCGATAAAATGCTCATAGGAATTTGGTAAACTCTGAAGAGTGAGTACCACAATATCCTCTTCCTCCATCTTGCGACCGATGGCAAGTAACTGATCACGAATTTCCTGAATCCGATTCAGGTGTGCCTGGAGCGAGGTGCACTCATCCATGACAATAGAAAACAGAGTGTTTTTCAGAAACAAGGCTCTGCTCTTGTCGGAAGTCTCATGAAGACCTTTTAGATGTGTCCAAATTTCGGCCGCTGTCTTGCCGGATGGAATTTGAGAAAGCTGGTCATCAGCTATGGAGAGTTTGAGAAGCATTACTGCCTCTCGATTGTTCAGATCCCATGTATCTTGATCAGGACCCGAAGAAGTCGGACGCTGCTTAACACCCAGAACAAGTTGATCGATGTTTCGATATTTAAAGATTGCGATGATGCTCTGCTTCCAGGTTCCATAATTGCGACCATTGAATTTGGAATTATGCTCGAGCAGAATATTTGTTAGAGATGCCATGGCACATTTTTCAATGAAAAACTGTGAAAATTTGTGAAGGCACATTCTTCGAGGCAAAAATACGGAAGACCCAGAAGAATCAAAGAATGACCCAAAAGAGAGCTCGAAAAACCCAGAAGGAATCTGCTGTCGTTTTTTGAATCCGTTGGCTCAAAAATTGAGGCACAAAAATCGAGGCACCCAGAAAAAATGAACGACAACCCAGTTGAGCTCTCAGAAAACCCACCATGAATCTGCAAATAAAAAATTTTTTTGACCCCAAAAATTAGGGTTTCGAAAAAAAATGGCCCTAGCTGAAAAAATCTTGAAAAAACTTCAGATTTCTTGATGAAAAATGGTCGAATCTGCTTCTCAGAGCATGATGAAGGACAAAGACGGCTAAGAGCATGAAGATTTGATATAGAAACATGCAGATTTTCACCCCAAAAATGCGAGTCTCCAAAAAATGGCCACGATTTCCATGCGATTTGTAGACCCGTAATTCGAGAATTTCTCCAAGCAGAAAAACCCTAGGTGGGTTTTGGAGAAATTAGCTGAAATAATTTTGGAAAAATTTAATCAAATAATTTCAAGAAGAAATTATAAATTTTTTCGAAAAAATTTAAGTATTTAGCTCTGATACCATATTACGAGGTAATTGGTAAATACTTGCTTATTAATAATAGAGACCGAAAGGTCAATTTATACAAAAGGAAGAGACGATGTTTCCTTAGGAAACGATCGTAAATAATAGAAACATTCTATTCCAGAGAAAGCAAAAAATGAAAGCAAACTAAAGCTAAAGATATTTACAAGATAACCATTAACTAATAATAGACGCCTTATCTATTATTGTAATAGTTTGGAGGGGGGGTCTACCAGCATCCTCCTTGGGCAGAGCGCTATCCCAAGGATAGCGCTTGGGAAGCGCAGGCCTAGGGGGTGTAGGTGGCTTAGGGTAGGATAGGTTAGTATCTAGGTTAGGTTAAAATTTAAGTTTATTTTTATCTATTTTATTTTTTTCTTATAGATTAGTATGTTTAAATAGGTTTGTATAGATGTTAGTTTAGATTAAGTTAAATTAGTTAGTTTTATTATTTAATGCAGTTTAAGTTTTATAGATTTAGTTGATGAGATTTTAGATTTGTATTAATTAGTAAATGTTTTATTTAAGTTGTTTTAGATTTTCTTTTTCTATTATTTAAAATGTTTTTAGTTTAAATTAGATTAGTTTGGTAGCTTATATAAAATATTGAAATTAGAAAGTTCTTTTAATAATTTAAGATCAATAGCAAATATAATGATAATTAAGTTAACAATTATAATAAGAAATCAATTGATCTTATTTTAGAAATATAAATGTAAGCTAGTATTACTAAAATTTGTTGATAGCAGGTAATTGACGATCAATGCTAGTTAAATTGTTATTTGTTTTGGAAGGTCTCCAATTTGAAATGTAATTAGTAGATTCAGTTTAGGTTAGTAAAGTCTAAGTAATGAAAGTTACAATTAGTTAGTGTTTTATTTATTTATTTGATTAAGTGTCTTTTCAACACCAGTGAGATTATAAATCGATAATTGTCTAAGAGATTTATAGCTGAACTTGATTTAATTTATTTTTTTTATAAAAATGGTGTTTGTTTTTGCCCTCGTAGTTTGGGCATGACACAACGGTCAGGATCAAAGGTGAAGTTCAATCATAAAGCAAGATTTCCAAATTAAAAGGAGTTAACAGATTTAATTTGAGTAAAATAAGGAGTTAACTGATTCAATTTGAGTACAAAAAGGAGTTAACTAATTTAACTCATATTTTATCAATAGTGAACTGAAAATTTCCCTTTTTGAACTAAAGAGAGATTTTGTTGAGATATTTAATTTAATAAAATGAGATATGCTCTCGTAATTACTTTTTTCTATTTAATTAAATAATCTTTAATTAATTAGAGACACTTTTCTTATTTAATTAAATAACTTGATTTAATTAATTAGGAATGGCTTCTCATTTAATTAAATAACTTTGTTTAATTAATTAGAAGTACACCATTTCATTAAATAATTTCGTTTAATTATTTCAAAATTCTTTTCGAAACTAGTCAACTCAAGTCAACAATGGTTAAATCTATTCAACTTTGTGTCAAACTTGATCTTTGCGTATGTGAATATGAGCAAATGTGAGTATGAATTCAAGCAACAATTCAATGCAACTTCTCATTCAACTTTTCAAAATGAAGAGATGAGGGTCTCTTAAATAGACTTTTCTAGAATTCATCAATGGTTGAGATCGATTTCAATCAACGGTCAGGATTAAAGGTGAGGTTCAATCATAAAGGGAGATTTCCAAATTAAACGGAGTTAACAGATTTAATTTGAGTAAAATAAGGAGTTAACTGATTCAATTTGAGTAGAAAAAGGAGTTAACTGATTTAACTCATTTTTTATCAATAGTGAACTGAAAATTTCCCTTTTTGAACTGAAGAGAGATTTTGTTGAGATATTTAATTTAATAAAATGAGACATGCTCTCATAATTATTATTTTTATTTAATTAAACAATCTTTAATTAATTATAGACACTTTTCTTATTTAATTAAATAACTTCATTTAATTAATTAGGAATGGCTTCTCATTTAATTAAATAACTTTGTTTAATTAATTAGAAGTAAGTACTCTATTTAATTAAATAATTTTGTTTAATTATTTTAAAATTCTTTTCGAAACTAGTCAACTCAAGTCAACCGTGGTTAAATCTAGTCAACTTTTGGTCAAACTTAATCTTTGTGTATGTGAAATAGAACAAATGTGAGTATGAATTCCAGCAACAATTTGATGCAAATTCTCATTCAACCTTTCAAAATGAAGAGATGAGGGTCTCTTAAATAGACTTTCTTGAAATTCATCAATGGTTGAGATCAAATTCAATCAACGGTCAAGATTAAAGGTGAAGTTCAGTCATAAAGGGAGATTTTCAAATTAAAAGGAGTTAACAGATTTAATTTGAGTAAAATAAGGAGTTAACTGATTCAATTTGAGTACAAAAAGGACTTAACTGATTTAACTCATTTTTGATCAACAGTGAACTAGAAATTTCTCATTTTGAACTGAAGAGAGATTTTGTTGAGATATTTAATTTAATAAAATGCGATATGTTCTCGTAATTACTTTTTCTATTTAATTAAATAATCTTTAATTAATTAGAGACGCTTTTCTTATTTAATTAAATAACTTCATTTAATTAATTAGCAATGGCTTATCATTTAATTAAATAATTTCGTTGAATTATTTCAAAATTCTTTTTGAAACTGGTCAACTCAAGTCAATCGTGGTTAATTTTGGTCAACTTTTGTTCAAACTTAATCTTTGCGTATGTGAATATGAGCAAATATGAGTATGAATTCTAGCAACAATTTGATGCAAATTCTCATTCAACCTTTCAAAATAAAGAGATGAGGGTCTCTTAAATAGACTTTCCTGGAATTCATCAACGGTTGAGATCGATTTCAATCAACGATCAGGATTAAAGGTGAAGTTCAGTCATAAAGGGATATTTTCAAATTAAAGGGAGTTAACAAATTCAATTTGAGTTAAATAAGGAGTTAATTGATTCAATTTGAGTAGAAAAAGGAGTTAACTGATTTAACTCATTTTTTATCAATAGTGAACTGGACATTTCCCTTTTTGAACTGAAGAGGGATTTTGTTGAGATATTTTATTTAATAAAATGAGATATGCTCTCATAATTACTTTTTCAATTTAATTAAATAATATTTAATTAATTAGAGACACTTTTCTTATTTAATTAAATAACTTCATTTAATTAATTAGGAATGGCTTCTCATTTAATTAAATAATTTTGTTTAATTAATCAGAAGTAAGTACTCCATTTAATTAAATAATTTCATTTTATTATTTCAAAATTATTTTCGAAGCTAGTCAACTCAAGTCAACCATGGTTAAATCTTGTCAACTTTTGGTCAAACTTGATCTTTGCGTATGTGAATATGAGCAAATGTGAGTATGAATTCCAACAACAATTCGATGCAAATTCTCATTCAACCTTTCAAAATGAAGAGATGAGGGTCTCTTAAATAGACTTTCCTGAAATTCATCAATGGTTGAGATCGATTTCAATCAACGGTCAAGATTACATGTGAACTTCAGTCATAAAGGGAGATTTCAAAATTAAAGGGAGTTAACAGATTTAATTTGAGTAAAATAAGGAGTTAACTGATTCCATTTGAGTAGAAATAGGAGTTAACTGATTTAACTCATTTTTTATCAATAGTGAATTGGAAATTTCCCTTTTTGAACTGAAGAGAGATTTTGTTGAGATATTTAATTTAATAAAATGAGATATGCTCTCGTAATTACTTTTTCTATTTAATTAAATAATCTTTAATTAATTAGAGACACTTTACTTATTTAATTAAATAACTTCATTTAATTGATTAGAAATGGCTTCTCATTTAATTAAATAACTTTCTTTAATTAATTAGAATTAAGTACTCCATTTAATTAAATAATTTCGTTTAATTATTTTAAAATTCTTTTCGAAACTAGTCAACTCAATTCAACTGTGGTGAAATCTAGTCAAGTTTTGGTCAGACTTGATCTTTGCGTATGTGAATATGAGCAAATGTGAGTATGAATTCCAGCAACAATTCGATGCAAATTCTCATTCAACCTTTCAAAAAGAAGAGATAAGGGTCTCTTAAATAGACTTTCCTAAAGTTCATCAACGGTTGAGATCGATTTCAATCAACGGTCAGGATTAAAGGTGAAGTTTTGTCATAAAGCGAGATTTTCAAATTGAAGGGAGTTAACATATTTAATTTGAGTAAAATAAGGAGTTAACTGATTCAATTTGAGTAGAAAAAGGAGATAACTGATTTAACTCATTTTTTGTCAATAGTGAACTGAAAATTTCTCTTTTTGAACTAAAGAGAGATTTTGTTGAGATATATAATTTAATAAAATGAGATATGCTCTCGTATTTACTTTTTCTATTTAATTAAATAATCTTTAATTAATGAGAGACACTTTTATTATTTAATTAAATAACTTCATTTAATTAATTAGTAATGGCTTATCATTTAATTATTTCAAAATTCTTTTCGAAACTAGTCAACTCAAGTCAACCGTCGTTAAATCTAGTCAACTTTTGTTCAAACTTAATATTTACGTATGTGAATATGAGAAATTGTGAGTTTGAATTCCAGCAACAATTCGATGCAAATTCTCATTCAACCTTTCAAAATGAAGAGATGAGGGCCTCTTAAATAGACTTTCTTGGAATTCATCAACGGTTGAGATTGATTTCAATCAATTGTCAGGATTAAAGGTTAAGTTCAGTCATAAAGGGATATTTTCAAATTAAAGGAAGTTAACAAATTTAATTTGAGTAAAATAATGAGTTAACAGATTCAATTTGAGTAGAAAAATGAGTTAACTGATTTAACTCATTTTTTATCAATAGTGAACTGGAAATTTTTCTTTTTGAACTGAAGAGAGATTTTGTTGAGATATTTAATTTAATAAAATGAGATATGTTCTCGTAATTACTTTTTTTATTTAATTAAATAATCTTTAATTAATGAGAGACACTTTTCTTAGTTAATTAAATAACTTCATTTAATTAATTAGGAATGGCTTCTCATTTAATTAAATAACTTTTTTTAATTAATTAGAAGTAAGTACTCCATTTAATTAAATAATTTCATTTAATTATTTCAAAATTCTTTTCGAAACTAGTCAACTCAAGTCAACTGTGGTTAAATCTGGTCAACTTATGGTCAAACTTGATCTTTGCGTATGTGAATATGAGCAAATGTGAGTATGAATTCTAGCAACAATTTGATGCAAATTCTCATTCAACCTTGCAAAATAAAGAGATGAGGGTCTCTTAAATAGACTTTCGTGGGATTCATCAACGGTTCAGATCGATTTCAATCAATGGTCAGGATAAAAGGTGAAGTTCAGTCATAAAGGGAGATTTTCAAATTAAAGGGAGTTAACAAATTTAATTTGAGTAAAATAAGGAGTTAACTTATTCAATTTGAGTAGAAAAAGGAGTTAACTGATTTAACTTATTTTTGATCAATAGTGAACTGAAAATCTACCTTTTTGAACTTAAGAGAGATTTTGTTGTGATATTTAATTTAATAAAATGAGATATGCTCTCGTAATTACTTTTTCTATTTAATTAAATAAACTTTAATTAATTAGAGACAATTTTCTTATTTAATTAAATAACTTCATTTAATTAATTAGGAATGAATTATCATTTAATTAAATAAATTTGTTTAATTAATTAGAAGTACTCCATTTAATTAAATAATTCTGTTTAATTATTACAAAATTCTTTTTGAAACTAGTCAACTCAAGTCAACCGTGGTTAAATCTCATCAACTTTTGGTCAAACTTGATCTTTGCATATGTGAATATGAGCAAATGTGAGTATGAATTTCAGCAACAATTCGATGCAAATTATCATTCAAAATTTCAAAATGAAGAGATGAGGGTCTTTTAAATAGACTTTCTTGGAATTCATTAATGGTTGAGATCAATTTCATTCAATGGTCAAGAATAAAAGTGAAGTTTAGTCATAAAGGAAGATTTCCAAATTAAAGGGAGTTAAAAGATTTAACTCATTTTTGATCAATAGTGAACTGAAAATTTTCCCTTTTTGAATTGAAGAGAGATTTTGTTGAGATATTTAATTTAATAAAATGAGATATGCTCTCGTAATTAGTTTTTCTATTTAATTAAATAATCTTTAATTAACTAGAGACACTTTTCTTATTTAATCAAATAACTTCATTTAATTAATTAGGAATGGCTTCTCATTTAATTAAATAACTTTGTTTAAATAATTAGAAGTAAGTACTCCATTTAATGAAATAATTTCGTTTAATTATTTCAAAATTCTTTTCGAAACCAGTCAACTCAAGTCAACTGTGGTTAAATCTGGTCAACTTTTGGTCAAACCTAATCTTTGCGTATGTGAATATGAGCAAATGTGAGTATGAATTCC
This sequence comes from Cupressus sempervirens, assembly GCA_028749045.1. Lineage (NCBI taxonomy): Eukaryota > Viridiplantae > Streptophyta > Pinopsida > Cupressales > Cupressaceae > Cupressus > Cupressus sempervirens. The sequence goes on from CM053787.1 coordinate 104,524,102, forward strand.
AAAAATAATTTAATGCAAATTCTCATTCAACCTTTCAAAATGAAGAGATGAGGGTCTCTTAAATAGACTTTCCTAGAATTCATCAACGGTTGAGATCGATTTCAATCAATAGTCAGGATAAAAGGTGAAGTTCAGTCATAAAGGGAGATTTTCAAATTAAAGGGAGTTAAAAGATTTAATTTGAGTAAAATAAGGAGTTAACTGACTCAATTTGAGTAGAAAAAGGAGTTAATGGATTTAACTTATTTTTTATCAATAGTGAACTGAAAATTTCCCTTTTGAACTAAAGAGAGATTTTGTTGAGATATTTAATTTAATAAAATGAGATATGCTCTCGTAATTACTTTTTCTATACAAATAAATAATCTTTAATTAATTAGAGCCACTTTTCTTATTTAATTAAATAACTTCATTTAATTAATTAGGAATGGCTTCTCATTTAATTAAATAACTTTGTTTAATTAATTAGAAATAAGTACTCCATTTAATTAAATTATTTTGTTTAATTATTTCAAAATTCTTTTCAAAATTAGTCAACCCAAGTCAATCGTGGTTAAATCTGGTCAACTTTTGGTCAAACTTGATCTTTGCGTATGTGAATATGAGCAAATGTGAGTTTGAATTTCAGCAACAATTCAGTGCAAATTCTCATTCAACCTTTCAAAATGAAGAGATGAGGGTCTCTTAAATAGACTTTTCTGGAATTCATCAACGGTTGAGATCGATTTCCATCAACGGTCATGATTAAAGGTGAAGTTCAGTCATAAAGGGAGATTCCCAAATTAAGGGAGTTAACAGATTTAATTTGAGTAAAATAAGGAGTTAACTGATTCAATTTGAGTAGAAAATGGAGTTAACTGATTTAACTCATTTTTGATCAATAGTGAACTGGAAATTTCCCTTTTTGAACTAAGGAGAGATTTTGTTGAGATATTTAATTTAATAAAATGAGATATGCTCTCGTAATTACTTTTTCTATTTACTTAAATAATCTTTAATTAATTAGAGACACTTTTCTTATTTAATTAAATAACTTCATTTAATTAATTAGGAATGGTTTCTCATTTAATTAAATAACTTTTATTAATTAATTAGAAGTAAGTGCTCCATTTAATTAAGTAATTTCGTTTAAATATTTCTAATTTTTTTCAAAATTAGTCAACTCAAGTTAACTGTGGTTAAATCTGTTCAACTTTTGGTCAAACTTGATCTTTGCGTATGTGAATATGAGCAAATGTGAGTATGAATTTTAGCAACAATTCGATGCAAATTCTCATTCAATGTAGTTCCTACCCTCGTTGACATGTTTTCTAGACATTGATGCTATTATTATCAGACTGTGATAGACTAGTTTTATGTTGATGGATTAGTGGTATTGTTTTGACACTATCAGACATTATGTTATGGATTTAATGGTTATATGATGAGATCATTTAGATTTTACATTTCATGCATACATGATGATCATTATACTGTTTTCAGTTATTATTGATGATTAGATGGATGGTTATTACCTTATTTGTTTTATTATGGATACTTACCCCATACTTGCATGTGTATGGTGTGCATGTTTTCTTATTGAATGACATTTCTGATGTGGTTAAGGAAGGGAGTCGTAGTCACTTGCTTAGTCAGGATTTACACGATGCACCACTTCCTACCATTGTTTGTTTAGCTTAGCATTATATATATTGTATGTACATGCATGGTTTTTCTGTAGGTTGTAGGTACTGGGTATCGACTTTCCTGAATTGCCAGGATGAGCGTACCCTATTATACTATCTCAATGATAAGAGAAGGGAGATAAATTCTCAAGTCCAAATCTCAAACCTTTAAACCATTTGTCCTAGTAAGTTAGGACAAGTATCAGAGTTGAGTACCCACCGAATGTGTCGGATGACATATTTCATGATTTTTAACCCTTTAGACTGATTTTGTATGATTTGTTCTATGATGGGTTTTCATATTTTATCTTGGAGGTCTATGGTGAATTTTCTATTAATTAAGTCTTAATAAATAGATTTAATTAATAAATTAATTATTTTAGAGAAAATTAATAAAATATCATGATCTTTGATATTTTGAGTATAATTAATTAAATGTGAATTATTGAGGAAAATGAATTAAATAAAAAAAATTAGAAATTAAAATTAATAATAATAATAATAAAATTATAATAAAGTAATAAATAAATAATAATAATAAAAGTTAAAATAAAAGTTATAAATATTTAAATAGAAATTATATAAAAGTGGATTAGAGTTATGAGCTTGCATGGGAGTTAATGCACTTCTCTATTTCTCATGTGTTAACAACACGGAAGTTAGTGCATTAATTAAGCACATGGTGTCCACAACCCTATGGCTCATCTTGAAGGTTGGAAAAGACCCATGCTTAGTTGGTGACACCTTCCAGCTGTTTCTAGAAGCATTCTAGAGGTTTCCTGAGAGCTCTTTATATTCAGGCATCCCTAAAAGCTTAGACATAGCGTTTGGAGTGCAATTGGACCATTGGAGGATTCCAGAATTTGTAAGAAGGGTGCTTGCTCTGCGGGTTTTCTGAGAAAGAGCGAATTAGCATCAGAATCCAAGTAGATTCTTGTGATTTTACTTATGCTATTTCCATATCTTGTATTCCTCGTCTTCTTCATGTCTTCCATATGTCTTCTGAGGAATTTCATATTTTTATTATATGCATTCTCAATATGGGCAATTGAATTTATGTGGAAATCTTTATATGCATAGATCTGAAAGAAAATGGGGCTAGGGTTTAAATTCATAGCCAAACCTATTAGATTATTTATTGGATAAATTTGAAGATCAAAAATTTAAAGGAAAATTTTGAAAATTAAAATTTCTAAGTAAACTGTGTATATTCTTGAATCTGCATACACATATATGTATATATCATTATATACATATATATATGTATGTGTTGTGATGGTGATAAACCCTGCGTGTAGATATATATATATATACACACACACATATATATATACATATATATACCCATATATATATACATACATATGTATATATATACATATATAGTAATTGAATGTCAAATTGCGGTAGAGTTTCATCTTAATAGTATTTCATATCGCATGGGAACGTTTTTATAAAAAATGTTATTGAAAATCACGTTAAAAAAATATATATATATGATGTTGGGTAGGTATTATATACCCCACCCACCGCAGGCCTGGGAGACCGCAGTGTACCTGCGATCCGCAATGTACCTACGGTGCGGATGTATTGGGCTGCGCAATTTTAAAATTGCATTGCGATTTGAAATATTGATATTGATGATTTAAAATATTGATATTGAGCTTGTCAATTATGAAGAGATATTAATAATTAATTTAATTAAACTCAATTTAATTAAGATTAGTTATTAGAATATATAATCGAAGTTTTGATTCATTGAGAGTGTCAATTTTCAAACAATGTTATATAAACAAAATATTATTAGATCAATTAGAAAATTGATTCTAATAGTTTTGGGGAGAAACTTTTATCTATCAAACAAATACATGGGTTAGGAAAAATGTGAAATTTCTCCACTTAATATAATTTGGAAAAACGTAAATTGAGACTTTTAAATTGAAATTTGAAAACTTAGTAAAATCAAAACATGTGTTTACATTGTGTATTCTTTATGCTATTGTTTTGGGTTTTGGGTTGACTAGTGTTGACCAGTATAGGAATTCTACCAGAGGCTTGGGGGTTATGTGATTGTGATTTCATGATGATGTTTTAATCTCGATCTTTATAAACCCAACCATGGTTTGTGATGGAATGCTCTATGTATTGGATGTGATTACTAATTGTTATAGTTGAGATTCTTGTGTATGAGACTCTTGACCTAACCATTATTTTGGTCATCGATCAATTATCCTTGATTATTTTCTAATCGCCATGATGGGACTAAGATGTGGATTTATTCTTGATGATGTCATGTTGTGACATGTTTGACTCAACCATTTTTCGAGTCTTCGATCAGTATGATTGAGATATATATTTTGGTTATTGAGAACTATTGGATATTTGATTACCAGTGATACTTCAGTTGCCAATAGAGAGCTGTTGTGTTCATGATTTTCTATGGATATTTGCTCATGGAGATTTGATGCTTTTATGCATATTTGATGATTTTATTATGGATTATCTTTTGTGATTTTGAGATTTATGAGTCCATGAGCATTAGGGTAGGATATCTGCATGTAGTGATGGGAAGTGGCTTGTAATGGGGGTCGGGGCCCTAAGAGGCTACCAAGATGACTCATTGTAAGTTGGATTAATAAGTGATAACATTCACACCTAATACTAATAAAATGAACCTAAAAAGATAAGAGTTTTGTTCTCGCCCATGCCTTGAGTGCTTGTATAGGCTAGGATGGGAGTAGTGAGACACATGGTTGCGACCTTGCATTCCGTAGTATGCCTCGTTAGTATGAGAGGATAGTAGTGGCCGCATGAAATTAGTATGGACCTATGGAGTTTAGCTAACTACTATGGTAACTTGTACGTGATAATTGCGATGACACTTTTTCGCTTGCATAGTAGGTTCCTACATGTCATTGTGTGCCTCTGGGATTAGATGTCAGATTTTGTGTTTGGAACCTTTGAGTTACTATACTTTTCGGATTCCTAGACTTATAGAGATATGTGCTATGTGATTTTGATAGCTTGTTTGGGACTTGAGATTATCTCCTTAGCTCAGTGGGAGTGGACCACTTAGGTACCACGCGGTCAGGTGGTAGTGTATTTTCCACTCTTATCATTTTGAGATTCATTGAGACATCATGGTTGATGCGTCCTTCATGATGGTGGATATGTATCCTTTTTCATTGATGATTAGCATATGTTAGATGATGTTATCTTATGCTTTTATTTGCATGTTAGATTACTTCTACATATGATGTTGTATTTATTAGGAGTGACATTCCTACTATGTAATACCGATGATCTCTTCGGTGATTTGGAATGTTACGCACGGAGGGATGGCTAGGATCCATGATGGTCTAATGATGCTATTGACAGTTGGGAGGAATCGTGCACTTAGTTTATTATGTTGATCTTTATGATGGATGCATATGTTCTCTATCATGTGTATCATGTGATTATCTCTACTTTGATGCATCATGGATTAGAATAGGATGATGTACCTTATTCTACATATGTATATTCTTTGTGCCTATCATACCCTATGACATGTACAGTGGATGATTGTGCATTCTGGAATGTAATTCAGAAAGGACATTTGTATATTGGATGTATCATTATTATTTCATGTGGATGTTGTGCTAGATGGATTCATGTATGTAATTCAACGTTAAGGGATCTTAAAGAATGTAATCTA